>JAIOJX010000005.1:13725000-15057500 GCA_022376925.1 Tragulus kanchil
GAACCATGCTTTTCCCAGAAAACAAAACCTAGGTTTTTGTTTTCAAATTGTGAGATGTTTGAAGATAATTTCCTGTGACTTTTGGGGGAAGCGCCCTGAAAGAATCACCAAGTTGCTCCAGGGTCAGCCTCGAGGTCAAGAGGAAAGGCTGGCTGGGGCCTGAGGTCATCTAGGTTGTGGCAGGGCCAGGAAATACTCCTCCATCCACATCAGGCCCCCAGTTTTCTGATAAGCAGGAAGCTCCATGCAGCCACGGATGCTCTATTCAGCTCACAGCTTACGGTCAGGACTAGAGCCAGCCTCTGACGCCAGGCCCCACGGGCCGCGGACTCCTCTGTCCTGTAACACATCCAACTTCAGCCCACCTTGAGGCTCCAGATACTCCTGCATACCCCTCTCCTCCTCCTCCCTCCCGGCAGGGAAGACCTCTGCTGTGTACAGTAACTGCCTCGAACTGGCCGCATAAAAGAGAAGGCAGGCCCACGGCTTTATCCCTTGGCCTAATCCAGGCCTGCTTCAGATGTCAGAGAGCAGAATCCAGTCTGCATTGCTGCCCACAGACACCACCGGCCCCAAGACAGACAGATTTCACTCCCCTGGGAAGACAGAGAGCAGGTGAGGGGAGCAGGGATTTCAGAAGCAATACTAATGAACACCCCCAGAGGGAAGCCGAGGCTGAGAGAGATACCCGAGGATGGTAAAAAGGGAGGAGAGAAAACACCCAACTTTGGCTCAAGAGAGAAGTGGTCCAGAAGGTGGAAGAAAACTAAGACATCAACTATACTAAATGGAGTTGAGAAACTGAGTAAGACATGAACCAAGAAAAGTATTGTTAGGCCAGTGGATCAATCATAACGAAGGCTAATAAAAGCCTTCTTTATGAAGAAGGTGAACCATAAAGAAGGCTGAGTGCAGAAGAATTGATGCCTTTGAACTGTGGTGCTGGAGATAACTCTTGAGAGTCCCTTGGACTGCAAGGAGATCAAACCAGTCCATCCTAAAGCAAATCAACCCTGAATATTCACTGGACGGAATGATGCTGAAGCTCCAATCCTCTGGCCACCTGATGTGAAGAGACAACTCACTGAAAAAGGTCCTGATGTTGGGGAAAATAGAAGGTAGAAGGAGAAGGGAATGACAGAGGACGAGATGGTTGGATGGCAGCACTGAGTCAATGGACATGAGCTTGAGCAGGCTCCGGGAGATGGTGGGGGATAGGGAAGCCTGGCGTGCTGCCGTCCATAGGGTCACATAGGGTGTTGGCCACGACTGAGCGACTGAACTCAACTGAGGCCAGTGGCTCAGAGTCCATGCTGAACATGAGAAGCCCTGGTGAGCTTCCAGAAGATATAGACTCAGAATCTGGGTTAATGACCATTGGATTAAACCCTATGACTGCAGAGGACTTCAAAGAGAACAGTTTATAGCCCTACTTTCAAGGTGGGGGGGAATGCTTGTATGTACTAGGTGACATCTGAAATGGGTGTCCCAGCCCTCAGATTTGATAGCGCCATTGGCCTTATTGATTATCTTCATTTGGGTTTATGTATGTCAATGGGAAATGTCCTTGAATAACATATTCAGCATTTGGAAACCTCCTGCCTGGGATTATTCTGGCTGAGCCTTCCACATCATCAAGCAAGTGCTCGAGTAAACAGATGGGCTTTGTACAAGTGCCCCGAGCACTAGGGAACATGATGAGGTTTCAATTCTAGGGAAGTAAACCTCTTGGAAAAGACTGTTCCTGTGGCTTGCTCCCTCTTCATTGGATTTGTAAGCCTTGGGCTCAATCATGGGAGCCCGTTAGCCAATCACATCTCCTCTGATGGTAAACACAGTAAGAGGTAAAGCAAGTCATTATGAGTAACATAATCTCACAGGTTTACATTTGAAGAGAGACAGTGAGGACCTCACACACATACACAATCCTATCTGCATCATCCCAACCTAACACAGGAATCTTTCCCTAAAGTCAAAAACTGGATTCTAGCATAGCCCTGTCAATTTGTGATGGACCAACACACCAAGGTAAGATGTGTGCATCCACAAAGCGAGAATGTCTTTATTATAACATCCATTTAGAATAGGGAATAAATGACTCTCAGGGACCAGGCTGTAGCATGGAGCTACGACAGTTTCTTCAATACTGTTGTACATTAACAACAGCCATTTATTTTGAGTCATTAAAATGCTCAATAGTTAACATTTCTCTGGTCCCCTCTGGAAAGCAGCTTGTGTAATATCCGATGCCACAAAGCCCGTGAAAGGCAACAAAAGTGAGAAAGAGGATCTATACAGGCACATTAACTTCAGAGCCAAGAGGGTACTAGTGATGATAAAATCTCAAGGAACATGGGGAGAAAAAGAAGAGAGGGGAGAGAGAACTTAGTGTTTCATTCAAGTTCTGTGTTGAAACAGGATTCGAAAAGGATATTGCACCATTTGGTATTATTTATTTTGGTTCGTGCACATGGCTAATTATTTCTACAGCATGTAAAATCTCTTTAAAACAAACATAGCTTGCCCATACACACCCAGCTCTTAAAACATGCCTTTTATCCTCTTTATCCAGAGCCTTGAGGAAATTTCTGATGGCCTGTCTCAAGGGCAGCACTCTGGGAGTAAGTATGGATCATAGGCTAAAAAATGTAACTGGCCCCTAATGCTCGTATAAACAAATTAACCAAAAGGACATTGCAGCATTTAGGATATAAACAAAACGACTCTCGACTTTAATCTGCAGATTTTTTTTTAACGTTCCATAATAAATTTTACTCCCAGGCCCCTCTCTTCCCAAACTTCTCCTCCTCCATTCCTTCCCTTGTACTAAATGCCAGCCATTGGAAAAGACTGTTCCTGTGGCTTGCTCCTCTTCATTGGATTTGTAAGCCTTGGGCTCAATCATGGGAGCCCGTTAGCCAATCACATCTCCTCTGATGGTAAACACAGTAAGAGGTAAAGCAAGTCATTATGAGTAACATAATCTCACAGGTTTACATTTGAAGAGAGACAGTGAGGACCTCACACACATACACAATCCTATCTGCATCATCCCAACCTAACACAGGAATCTTTCCCTAAAGTCAAAAACTGGATTCTAGCATAGCCCTGTCAATTTGTGATGGACCAACACACCAAGGTAAGATGTGTGCATCCACAAAGCGAGAATGTCTTTATTATAACATCCATTTAGAATAGGGAATAAATGACTCTCAGGGACCAGGCTGTAGCATGGAGCTACGACAGTTTCTTCAATACTGTTGTACATTAACAACAGCCATTTATTTTGAGTCATTAAAATGCTCAATAGTTAACATTTCTCTGGTCCCCTCTGGAAAGCAGCTTGTGTAATATCCGATGCCACAAAGCCCGTGAAAGGCAACAAAAGTGAGAAAGAGGATCTATACAGGCACATTAACTTCAGAGCCAAGAGGGTACTAGTGATGATAAAATCTCAAGGAACATGGGGAGAAAAGAAGAGAGGGGAGAGAGAACTTAGTGTTTCATTCAAGTTCTGTGTTGAAACAGGATTCGAAAAGGATATTGCACCATTTGGTATTATTTATTTTGGTTCGTGCACATGGCTAATTATTTCTACAGCATGTAAAATCTCTTTAAAACAAACATAGCTTGCCCATACACACCCAGCTCTTAAAACATGCCTTTTATCCTCTTTATCCAGAGCCTTGAGGAAATTTCTGATGGCCTGTCTCAAGGGCAGCACTCTGGGAGTAAGTATGGATCATAGGCTAAAAAATGTAACTGGCCCCTAATGCTCGTATAAACAAATTAACCAAAAGGACATTGCAGCATTTAGGATATAAACAAAACGACTCTCGACTTTAATCTGCAGATTTTTTTTTAACGTTCCATAATAAATTTTACTCCCAGAACATTCCACTGCCCCCTCTCTTCCCAAACTTCTCCTCCTCCATTCCTTCCCTTGTACTAAATGCCAGATCTACAATTCCACGATCCAGTTTAAACTCACTGCATGAATCCAACTATATTTTCCTGTGAGGCCAGGCTTCAGTGAGGACCTCCTGATCGTGAATGATCAGCGTTTCTGGACTCCTGGGAATCGTTCCCTTAAGGTGTTTCACCCTCCCGTGGCTGTGTGCATGCAGTCTTTAGAAAGTAGTATTCACATTGCCTAACGAGCTGGTAAATTTGGGCAAGCAACGCGAGCAAATTTCATGAATCCCTTTACCTGAACTGCCTGGTGTGACCTGTGGATGCCGTTGGTTTATGCAAAGAAGCTAGCCAAGTGTCTGGTCATACCTGCAGTGTGCTAGTACTTCATGCCCTGCGGAACTCGTGCAGCTTGCTTTGGACCAACGCACCCATGGGAGACAACAGAGGCCATTCTTGCCCACCCACCCCTCACCCCACCCCAACATCAGTCAGCTTGTGATGCTGGAGAAACAAGGCAAACAGATCTCCTGAGTGGAGAGCACAGGAGGCCCGGCTTGCAAAGCCATCAGATTGGCCAAAACGTTCATTTAGGTTTTCTGTACAGTGTTATGAAGAAAACCCGAATGAACCTTTTGGCCAACCCAATGTTTGTAACCATCTGGAGCATTACGCTTCTATAGAGCTGGCTCGAGCCTCAGCAACTTGAGATCAGGACGGCGCTGGCCCCAGGAGACATTCCCGGGAGGTCGCTCCAGTGTCTGCCCGTCAGCTGGGTGTGCAGACGTTCACAGTCTCTCCTCCTGCTCCTGGTCCCCACTCTCCCTCTTATCGCCTCGGCCTCCATCACCACCATCTTCTCTTCATTCCTGCCCCTTCCTCCCCTTGGATCCCCTTTCCTCTCCAGGGTGAAACAAGAAGGACCCTTTCCCATGCCTCTTCCTTGGAGATGCTGCTGTCATTCTTTTAAAATGGAAGCAGACGTTGGACAGAGAAACATGTTTGAAGCCTGTGCAGTTACACGAAGACTTCAGATCATGTTTGTCAGGACAGAAAGTGAAAATCTTACTCAGACTATATACAAGGTTCTCTACTCATAGAGATATTACACTCAGTTTACAACCAGACTGAAACTCTGATGCTTAACTTCATCCCCTAGTCACTCACATAACAAGCCTTTATTGAGTGTCTACAACGCATTAACAAGAAATAGCAATAATAGTTAATATCTATAAAGCACTTAGTACAGGCTAGTGTTTTATATCCAATGTCTCATTTAGGTAGGTACTCCCCTAGTTACCATTATAATATCTGATTAAGTGAGATGATTCATGGGTACAAGAACAGACCTATATCACATACATGTGTGCAGTTCCTTCGTGGGGTTCCCTGGTGGCTCAGTGGGAAAGAATCTGCCTGCCAATGCGGGAGACACGGGTTCAATCCCTGGGTCAGCAAGATCCCTGGGAGAAGGCAATGGCAACCCACTCTAGTAGTCTTGCCTGGGAAATCCCATGGACAGAGGAACAGGGTGGGTAACAGTCCATGGGGTCGCAAAGAGTCAGACGCAGCTTAGCCACCACACATTAGAAAGTGATCCATTCACTGAGATTATTCAATAAACACGGGAGGGACCAGGAGGAATGGGGTCTTGATATATGACCCTGCTGCCCTGTCTCCTTCAAAGAGGTCTCCATCCAGAAGTGGGAACAGGGGGTGTGACTGAGAATTGCAGCCTGAATCTTCCCACACGATGGGGTAGAGCTAGGGGTGTGGATCGAAAACACAGGTGTACATGGAGTGGATCCACAAAAACACAGAGGTGGGTTGTAAATCAGGGCCAAGTTTTTGAAAACAGTAGGAACAAGAAGAACTAACATTGCACAGTTGATTTTCAAAGTTCTGCATCTACTTCCTTCTTCACACTAGAGAAGCAACTAAACAATGCTGCAAGCGGCTTAACCTCTCTTGATCGGTTAGTGGAAGAAAATGACAACGTAATCAAATAGGAAATCCCTTCAGGAAGTATTTTCTTTCTCATCACTTTTTTTCAATTTTAATCAATTCATAGCACAGACTACACGTCAAAAAGTGCATTCCAACTTGCCAACTCTTTACAAGCAGTGTTTAGGTAAGACAATGGGAATCCTGCCGTGTCCAAACAACCGGCAATGGCCTCATACTGAACTATTTCCTTTCTTTTTCCTTCCCTTTCTCTTGTCATGGAAGCTTCCTGCTACTTCTCCACACTGGAGGAGAATTCCTTCCATTGCTGTCTAGACACTCATCATTTCCACTAGTACACCTGCTTCTGGTGGGTCCAATCAGAGTCCTCCATATGTGCCATCCCCATCAATACCAAAGAGGAAAAAAAAAAGATTTTCTGCTTGCTTACTCGTTCCCTAGATTTTCAACTCATTCTGACCTCTTCGTAGCATCAGGGATTATGTTTATTTTTGAAGTGAAATCTTGTTCAGACCAATACCAACATTAAAAAAAGTCTCAGCTGTCTACTTTTTATTACCTATAAAGCCTTGTTGATATATGGAAAGGGGACCTCTGTGGTGAGTTTCATGACATGTCTGCCTGTTGAAAACAACAATAATAGCAGTTCCAACACCGCCTCCATCTGCCTGACCACTTGGGCGCGTGGAGGTTGGCCGGATACTGACAGTTTCCAAGGAAACGACATAATAGCACACAGCAACACTGCATTAATTCAGAACCTGCCACCTAGCTAAACTCAGGCTCTAGCATCCTCTAAGCTGACCTCTTCACTAACATCTGGGGCAGAAACAGACTTAACAAAACCAGAAGATAACAAAAGAGGCTCCAGGAGGTTGTGGGTCTGCTGAGAATCTCAGAGACACTTAAAAATATGAATGCATTCAATAAAACAGACCCACATCTCCAAGCAACCCACATATGACATAGTCACAAACATCCCATGGAGATTCTGTCCCAGAATAGAAGAGGCCTGGTTTTAATTAGCTACTAACATGGGGACTGACTTTAAAAAGTACAAATGTGTGATTTCTTTTTTTTCTCTTTGACTTGCAAGAATGATCTTACGCATAGAGCCCAAACCAGAGAGTTGTAACTCTTGTTGACTTTCTCCCTTGGTTATCCCAGAAGAATCGTTCTAACAGACAAGCCATGCTCTCTTTTTCTCGGCCAGTCCGAAAATTTCCAACTTGCCAACTCTTTACAAGCAGTGTTTAGGTAAGACAATGGGAATCCTGCCGTGTCCAAACAACCGGCAATGGCCTCATACTGAACTATTTCCTTTCTTTTTCCTTCCCTTTCTCTTGTCATGGAAGCTTCCTGCTACTTCTCCACACTGGAGGAGAATTCCTTCCATTGCTGTCTAGACACTCATCATTTCCACTAGTACACCTGCTTCTGGTGGGTCCAATCAGAGTCCTCCATATGTGCCATCCCCATCAATACCAAAGAGGAAAAAAAAAAGATTTTCTGCTTGCTTACTCGTTCCCTAGATTTTCAACTCATTCTGACCTCTTCGTAGCATCAGGGATTATGTTTATTTTTGAAGTGAAATCTTGTTCAGACCAATACCAACATTAAAAAAAGTCTCAGCTGTCTACTTTTTATTACCTATAAAGCCTTGTTGATATATGGAAAGGGGACCTCTGTGGTGAGTTTCATGACATGTCTGCCTGTTGAAAACAACAATAATAGCAGTTCCAACACCGCCTCCATCTGCCTGACCACTTGGGCGCGTGGAGGTTGGCCGGATACTGACAGTTTCCAAGGAAACGACATAATAGCACACAGCAACACTGCATTAATTCAGAACCTGCCACCTAGCTAAACTCAGGCTCTAGCATCCTCTAAGCTGACCTCTTCACTAACATCTGGGGCAGAAACAGACTTAACAAAACCAGAAGATAACAAAAGAGGCTCCAGGAGGTTGTGGGTCTGCTGAGAATCTCAGAGACACTTAAAAATATGAATGCATTCAATAAAACAGACCCACATCTCCAAGCAACCCACATATGACATAGTCACAAACATCCCATGGAGATTCTGTCCCAGAATAGAAGAGGCCTGGTTTTAATTAGCTACTAACATGGGGACTGACTTTAAAAAGTACAAATGTGTGATTTCTTTTTTTTTTTTTTCTCTTTGACTTGCAAGAATGATCTTACGCATAGAGCCCAAACCAGAGAGTTGTAACTCTTGTTGACTTTCTCCCTTGGTTATCCCAGAAGAATCTTCTCTTTCTCCTCGGCCACCATGCCTGTTCTAACAGACAAGCCATGGAGCATAACACAAGAGTCGGTGATTATTAGTAACCTTAGCAGGTACATGCAACTCTCATGGAAAGCATACATTTCCCAGTTATTACTAATCATGTGAACTGGGGTAACATCATGTGTCCTGACCCTGGACAGGGATCTATATTTCTGAGAGACTATGTGTATACACATCACACCTTGCAAAAAAGGTGTCATTTCTCCCTTCTACACTGTTGATGGGAATGTAAATTGGTACAGTTGTTATGGAGAGCTGTATGAAGGTTCCTTAAAAAATTAGAATTACAGCTACCATTTGATCCAGCAATCCCATTCCTGGGCATGTATCTGGAGAAAACCACTATTCAAAAAGTCGCATGCACCCCAGTGTTCATTCACAACAGCCACGACATGGAAGCAACTCAAATATCCATCGACAGAGGTATGGATAAAGTAGATGTGGTGTAATATAAACAATGGAATATTACTCAGTCATAAAAATCAATGAAATAACGCCATCTGCAATGACATGGATGGACCTAGAGATTGTCATATTAAGGGAAGTAAGTCAGACACAGAAAAACAAATCATATCACTCATATGTGCAATCCAAAAAAATGGTACAAATGAACCCATTTACAAAGCAGAAACAGAGTCACAGATGTAGCAAACAAACTTATCGTTGTCAAGGGGAAAGGTGGGGAGAGATAAACTGGGAGACTGGGACTAATATGTACACACTACTATATATAAAATAGACAACTCATGGGAACCTACTATACAGCATAGGAAACGCAGTACTCCACAATGACCTCTATGGGAATAGAATCTAAAAAAGAGTGGATTAAGACAAGGATTTTGTTTCTCTCTCTCACACACACATACAACCAAAGGATTCTGACTTTAAAAAGTACAAATGTGTGATTTCTTTTTTTTTTTTTTCTCTTTGACTTGCAAGAATGATCTTACGCATAGAGCCCAAACCAGAGAGTTGTAACTCTTGTTGACTTTCTCCCTTGGTTATCCCAGAAGAATCTTCTCTTTCTCCTCGGCCACCATGCCTGTTCTAACAGACAAGCCATGGAGCATAACACAAGAGTCGGTGATTATTAGTAACCTTAGCAGGTACATGCAACTCTCATGGAAAGCATACATTTCCCAGTTATTACTAATCATGTGAACTGGGGTAACATCATGTGTCCTGACCCTGGACAGGGATCTATATTTCTGAGAGACTATGTGTATACACATCACACCTTGCAAAAAAGGTGTCATTTCTCCCTTCTACACTGTTGATGGGAATGTAAATTGGTACAGTTGTTATGGAGAGCTGTATGAAGGTTCCTTAAAAAATTAGAATTACAGCTACCATTTGATCCAGCAATCCCATTCCTGGGCATGTATCTGGAGAAAACCACTATTCAAAAAGTCGCATGCACCCCAGTGTTCATTCACAACAGCCACGACATGGAAGCAACTCAAATATCCATCGACAGAGGTATGGATAAAGTAGATGTGGTGTAATATAAACAATGGAATATTACTCAGTCATAAAAATCAATGAAATAACGCCATCTGCAATGACATGGATGGACCTAGAGATTGTCATATTAAGGGAAGTAAGTCAGACACAGAAAAACAAATCATATCACTCATATGTGCAATCCAAAAAAATGGTACAAATGAACCCATTTACAAAGCAGAAACAGAGTCACAGATGTAGCAAACAAACTTATCGTTGTCAAGGGGAAAGGTGGGGAGAGATAAACTGGGAGACTGGGACTAATATGTACACACTACTATATATAAAATAGACAACTCATGGGAACCTACTATACAGCATAGGAAACGCAGTACTCCACAATGACCTCTATGGGAATAGAATCTAAAAAAGAGTGGATTAAGACAAGGATTTTGTTTCTCTCTCTCTCACACACACATACAACCAAAGGATTCTGATCTAGGGCTAAACATACAATCTCAGATCTAAAAAAGGAGCAGAGCTAATGAAGGCATATCGTTCAAGTTGCCTGATCTGTATACACCAGGTATATATTCACCCCTGCCTGAACAGGTCAGATTTTCCCAGAAATATGAGATCCTGTCATTCTGAGTTTGAAATGTGTGGCTAAACATTGCTTCTTCCAATATCCATTTTCCTCTCTTTTCTTAGAATTAGAAACCTTGAGGCCGCCTGCACTGCACATGCAACTCTGCTCAATGTTAAGGGGCAATCTGGATGGGAGGGGAAAATGGATACATGTGTATATATGCTACCTCTCTTTGCTGTCCACCTGAAACTACCGCCGCATTGTGAACTGACTATACTCCTATGCAAAAGAAGACGTTTCTTAAGAAAGAAGCAGAAACCTTGATGTTGAACTGCACACATCTCTGCCCAACTGAAAGGTGTATCTTCATCCTCTCTTACAGCTAAGTGTACTGAGACTAAATTCTGGCTGACATCAAGTAAGCAGAAATGGGGTATGACACCTCTTACGAGCATCTCTGAAAAAGTGGCTAGGCCCTGCTTTTCCTTTCCTTCTTCCTGGAATGCTCATGTCCTGGCTGGAGCTTTGGCAGTCATTTTGTTCATGAGAGACACAGTAAAGATGGCAAATACAGGACTGAGTCCAAGCTCCCGGTGAGCTGCCGTATCTTGCCTGGAAGCCTACCTCCCAATCTTTTTATGTGAGAGAAAAAGAAATGTCTAATTGTCTAGCCTTGGGGGTGGGGATGGGGCTGGAGCTGAAAAACTCAAAAATTTGTGCAATCCAAAAAAATGGTACAAATGAACCCATTTACAAAGCAGAAACAGAGTCACAGATGTAGCAAACAAACTTATCGTTGTCAAGGGGAAAGGTGGGGAGAGATAAACTGGGAGACTGGGACTAATATGTACACACTACTATATATAAAATAGACAACTCATGGGAACCTACTATACAGCATAGGAAACGCAGTACTCCACAATGACCTCTATGGGAATAGAATCTAAAAAAGAGTGGATTAAGACAAGGATTTTGTTTCTCTCTCTCTCACACACACATACAACCAAAGGATTCTGATCTAGGGCTAAACATACAATCTCAGATCTAAAAAAGGAGCAGAGCTAATGAAGGCATATCGTTCAAGTTGCCTGATCTGTATACACCAGGTATATATTCACCCCTGCCTGAACAGGTCAGATTTTCCCAGAAATATGAGATCCTGTCATTCTGAGTTTGAAATGTGTGGCTAAACATTGCTTCTTCCAATATCCATTTTCCTCTCTTTTCTTAGAATTAGAAACCTTGAGGCCGCCTGCACTGCACATGCAACTCTGCTCAATGTTAAGGGGCAATCTGGATGGGAGGGGAAAATGGATACATGTGTATATATGCTACCTCTCTTTGCTGTCCACCTGAAACTACCGCCGCATTGTGAACTGACTATACTCCTATGCAAAAGAAGACGTTTCTTAAGAAAGAAGCAGAAACCTTGATGTTGAACTGCACACATCTCTGCCCAACTGAAAGGTGTATCTTCATCCTCTCTTACAGCTAAGTGTACTGAGACTAAATTCTGGCTGACATCAAGTAAGCAGAAATGGGGTATGACACCTCTTACGAGCATCTCTGAAAAAGTGGCTAGGCCCTGCTTTTCCTTTCCTTCTTCCTGGAATGCTCATGTCCTGGCTGGAGCTTTGGCAGTCATTTTGTTCATGAGAGACACAGTAAAGATGGCAAATACAGGACTGAGTCCAAGCTCCCGGTGAGCTGCCGTATCTTGCCTGGAAGCCTACCTCCCAATCTTTTTTTTATGTGAGAGAAAAAGAAATGTCTAATTGTCTAGCCTGTGTGGGGGGTGGATGGGGGGGGGTAGGCATGGTGGTGGCCTGGAGCTGCACCTAAGCCTGGACCTCAGAGGTCATAAAAGACTTCATTTTACACATAAGGAAACTAATGATTCAAGATCAACACTGATAAATGTCTCAATCAGGGAAGTAGAGTCGGCAAATGAATTACCCTTCTGTTTAATCTTCGACTTCTAAAGACAGACAATGGAAGTTCTGTTCTACATGCCCATTAGTATCTGTTAAATGAATATCATTTTATATTTCACATCTTTCAATTTCTGAACCTCCAAGGTTTTCCAATTGGCATATCTAATCCCAAATCACACATACTCAAGGAATGAGATATTAAACAATAAAAAAAGTAATGAGGCATAGGAATGAATAGACTTGAGAAATTTTTTCTTTCCTGTTATATCCATTAGCTGGCACATGTCTTAATCTGCATTTTAGTACCTAAATTGATAAAACTCTCTTAATCTGCACTGATATTTTAGAGAGGACTAAATGAAGATTTTCGGATTTGGGGGATGGGTCAGTATCTGGAATGGTAAAAAGTATCTTTATTTCATTATGTGTGTGAGATAATCAATACACCATAGCTTTTTTTTTTTTAATTTTATTTATTTATCTTTTCGGGGGAGGGGAGGGGAGGGAGGGGGATGGGCAGGCCACTTCCATTGGTCTTTCATTTCTCTATTTGCATCCGTCTTTGTTCTTTGGCTCCTGTGGGCCTCCCATCGCGGTAGCCTCTGTTGTCACAGAGCGCTGGCTCTGGGCGCACGTGCCCCAGAGCTCCGGCTCGGTAATTGGACACATCAGTCCAGCCGCTCCGTGGCATGTGGGATCTTCCCAGGCCAGGGATCGAACCGGCGCCCCTTGCACTGCAAGGCGGTGTCCTTACCCACTGGACCACCAGGGGAAGCCCCACCATAGCCTTAAAACACACTCCTGGATGCACTTACAGAAGAACCCTCTGAAACTGACAGATGTGACTAAGCCAACAAAATGCTCAACATTCAAACAACAAGAAAAGATAAGCTCAGTGCCTCTATCTGGGGCACCCCCCACCATGCCTCATCCTACAACCTTCACTTCCACAAATACGGTCATTGCAGATGGAAAGAAGCTTGCCCTCTCCACGTTACAGTAACGTCAGATGGTCTGCCCAAGACTCCTTAATATTCAGACTGAAAACGGGATCAGAGGGATGCGCAGTGTGGTTCCCCCATCCTGCCCCACTTCCAGTAACATCTCTGCCCACTCCCAAGGACAAAACAATCCGGTACCCAGCAGAGTTTTTTTGCCCCCTAGTTACTGCCCTGGAGTTTGGAAGGACAACATGCAGCCTTGCCAATTAGAAGGAAGAGTAGCCGAGTCATCAGCATGCACTGTGTGATCAATTTTCCTTACTTTGTGAATGCCTGCAAGTGGGGTTAACCTCTAACCCCTGCATACATCTACTGTTTCACTCTTGGCTTCTGAACAATTACAGACATTTCAAGGTACACAAAAGGGCAGAGTCTTCAGTCCCCCTCGCCCTCCACCGCCCTCCACAAGCATCTCTGATCCTCTCCAACATCTGCTTCAACGCCAGCTTACCTTAAACTGCCCTTCGTTAGCTTGTTCCACCAGGCCCAAATCCTTCATGGGAGACTATTTGCCTTGGGAAATGAGTTTCCCCTACCTCTGTGCAGGATGATGACTGTGTAAAATGGTGTCTGAAAGGCTAACGGAAACCAAGAAATCACCTGTCATGAACTATGAGGCTATTCGTTATGAAGAGCAATATTGATATTTACCTTCTGACTCGTCCGGCTGGAGGGCAAAGCAGAAAAACGCTGGACTGCCCTCGTTTCTAGGCCGAGAAAAAGAAAACCTCTGTGTCTCTCCTCTTCTACTATTTTAGAGGGGGAAATAACGCCAGTGGTGATAATAATCTCGTGATTGTCATTCAAAGCACTCTCACAGGCATGATTATCTGACCTGCTCCTCACAGGAATCCTGCACTAGACGGGTATTACGAATGCTATAATGTCCAGAAGAGAGGACGGATGTAGAAGGTTAAATGATATGCTTCAGGCAACCCAGATGGAAAACAGCAGGGCCTCAGCTTCCGCTGTCAAGTTCAGGAGTTGTTCTTTCCACATTAACTGTTCCCCCCGCAACCCATCTCCCCGCCAGACATACTTTTTAAATGCAACTGTTTTTCATTTGGGTCCATTCTTTCCTTCACTAATAACAATCAGAGCTCTGAAAGGTACAGCTCTATGAAAGAACAGAAACTAGTCAAGCGGCTTTCCCATTGGTTTTATAAAATTTCAAGAGCAAACATTAAAAACTGAGTAATGTCTGAAAAGAACAAGCACACAAAGATGGTCTTAAGAAAAACTGAGACAGCTGTGAAAAATGAAAAAAACTTTTTTCAGATACCGAGGCTGTCACCAAAACTAGTATTTGTAGGGTAGGACTTACATATTTTTGTCTTTTTTTTTCTGATATAAAAACAAAATGTGCTCATGTTTAGAAACACAAAAGCTTCAAAAATAGAAAAGTTGTTCATAATCCCAATCTGATATATCCACTATTTACATTGCAATTATATTTGGCATGTATATATATAAAAGATATAATGTGTATAAATAATATATAACATACCCTGTGTATATTTAAAGCTTACATTTATTCATGTGTATTTAAAGAATTAGAATAAATCTGAATATAGAGGTTTAAATTCTACTTTCTTTCACTTAATACTATATTGTAATGCAAACTATAGGATGGAATCAACTATTTTAAAAAGCTAAAGACAAAATAAAACTGGAAAAACTTTAGAGTATAGTTTGCAACTATAACTGGCAAAGGCACTTGGGTAAGCATTTTGGGCATACAATTTAATGGAGCTAAATCTTAATCAATCAGCAAATACTGACTTGAGTCCTTAGCAGCTGGAACCATTCTGGGAAGAAGGCTTGGGGACGTGGTGGGTAAGAGAGAGTCCCTGAAGGTGAGAGCTTACATTCCAGAATCTTAGAAACCAGAGAAATATAGAAATTTGAGTGAATTGTGTTCCATTTTCCTTCACACTCCCTAGAATGAATGGTTTTGCAAAGCAAATGAATGATGTAAGCCATGCTCTAAGAATAATACTTAATTTACTTACAAGAAGGAACCACAATCACTTTTAAAATATCCAACAGCATACAAATATTTTGTTAATCAAAAAGTGAGTATCACTCAAGCATCTAAGTACCAAACATGAATACAGGAACTAAAAAAGAGGCAGTTATATTCCTTTTATACTTTTCACTTTTTCTAAGCATGTGTGAATAAGTGAGGATTTACTGTACCAAGAAAACTTATGATCTTCACAGACGTTAATATTTCTAATTAACACTAGTTCCGTTTCAGCTGGTCAGGTAAGAGAAAACGTGATAGCTACAGATACACAATATGCTGATCTGTTCTTCAAAACACCCATATTTAAACTGAATTGACATAAGTGTTTTCATTTGGTTTGATCTCAGGTGTCTAAGGAGGTCCCATAAGTTTACAGATTTCTTTGACTCCTTTCTCCACTGGACCAAGTGATTTTGCAAAATTTCTGTAACAGAATGCCTGTTTAAATCCAGGGCAGGCTAGGGTCAATGGCCAGTTATCTCTACATTACATAGCTGATGCACATTTACATAGCTATGCATAGCTGATGCATAGCTGATGCAGGAATTAAATCATATTTTCTTAAAATCAACCCATCGAGGCATTTTGCAAATCTGACCTACTTCTCTCTTATAAAACTGGAAAGAATATTAGAAAAACAGAAAGTTGAGCATCTCAGTGAATGCCAAGAAGAAGACTGGGCTTTGGAAGAAAGGTTGGCATGCAGCCCGAATCCTCCCACGTCCCTGGCCTCCTCAGATCCAGGGCCAGACCAATGAGAAAGAAGAGAAAGGCAAGTAAAAGGAGCAGAGGATGTGGAGAGAACAGAGGATGAAAAGAAGTTGAGAACAGGAGAGAAATCACAGGAGGAACAGATGGGTAAGCCAGGAAGAAACCACAAGGAGGTAAATTCCTCCAGCACAGAAACTCAGTAACTCCTCTAGTCCACCACACATCGAGCGCCCAACCTGTCCTTCTGGAGAGGGTGGATTCCACTTGGTACTGACAGGCAGTCATGTTCATTTCTGAGATGCAGAGGGTCTGTGCAATCCATGAACGTCTTCATGGTAAGTACTGTTCATATCTAAGAGCCTGAAAACGTGGCTGGGATAGAGTGGAGAAGGTAGAGATAAGGGCTCTCTGTGGAAGGAAGACAAAACAGGATACGATGCTGAACAAGAGCCCCAAGTGAATGTCCTCGTCTTGCCACCTGAGCCCCTCTCTGTTTAAGGATCATGCTTGTCTGAGAGATAGTGGAGGACAGAGGAGCCTGGCAGGATCGCAAAGAGTCAGACACGACTGAATGACTAAACAACACTAACAACGAGTCCTGCAAGCCTGCAACCCTTGCTGGTAACCTTATATCCACTATGGCTTCACAACAGGGTTCTCCTTACAGAGGATCCAGCTACCACTTCAAAGAATCTAACATTTCTGTTTTAAAAAAATTTTATGTATGTATTTATAGGCTGTGCTGGGTCGTGGTCGCTGCACGGGCTTTTCAGTAGTTGCACAGAGCAGAGGCTAGTCTTTAGATGCAGTATTAGGGCTTTGCATTGCAGCAGCTCCTCTTGTTGCAGAGCACAGGCTCAATTACTGCGGTGGCCAGATGTCCTCCATGGCATGTGGGCTCTTCCCAGACCAGGGATTGAACCCGTGTCCCCTGTGTTGGCAGCAGGTTCTTTACTAGTGAGCCAACAAAGGAGACCAGAATCTAACATTTTTTATTTGTGCCCTTGCTTTTCCACTTATTTTACTGTTATTTCATTTTCTAGAAAAACAAAAGTGAATGTGGAGAGAACAAAAGGTTGGCATGCAGCCCGAATCCTCCACGTCCCTGGCCTCCTCAGATCCAGGGCCAGACCAATGAGAAAGAAGAGAAAGGCAAGTAAAAGGAGCAGAGGATGTGGAGAGAACAGAGGATGAAAAGAAGTTGAGAACAGGAGAGAAATCACAGGAGGAACAGATGGGTAAGCCAGGAAGAAACCACAAGGAGGTAAATTCCTCCAGCACAGAAACTCAGTAACTCCTCTAGTCCACCACACATCGAGCGCCCAACCTGTCCTTCTGGAGAGGGTGGATTCCACTTGGTACTGACAGGCAGTCATGTTCATTTCTGAGATGCAGAGGGTCTGTGCAATCCATGAACGTCTTCATGGTAAGTACTGTTCATATCTAAGAGCCTGAAAACGTGGCTGGGATAGAGTGGAGAAGGTAGAGATAAGGGCTCTCTGTGGAAGGAAGACAAAACAGGATACGATGCTGAACAAGAGCCCCAAGTGAATGTCCTCGTCTTGCCACCTGAGCCCCTCTCTGTTTAAGGATCATGCTTGTCTGAGAGATAGTGGAGGACAGAGGAGCCTGGCAGGATCGCAAAGAGTCAGACACGACTGAATGACTAAACAACACTAACAACGAGTCCTGCAAGCCTGCAACCCTTGCTGGTAACCTTATATCCACTATGGCTTCACAACAGGGTTCTCCTTACAGAGGATCCAGCTACCACTTCAAAGAATCTAACATTTCTGTTTTAAAAATTTTATGTATGTATTTATAGGCTGTGCTGGGTCGTGGTCGCTGCACGGGCTTTTCAGTAGTTGCACAGAGCAGAGGCTAGTCTTTAGATGCAGTATTAGGGCTTTGCATTGCAGCAGCTCCTCTTGTTGCAGAGCACAGGCTCAATTACTGCGGTGGCCAGATGTCCTCCATGGCATGTGGGCTCTTCCCAGACCAGGGATTGAACCCGTGTCCCCTGTGTTGGCAGCAGGTTCTTTACTAGTGAGCCAACAAAGGAGACCAGAATCTAACATTTTTTATTTGTGCCCTTGCTTTTCCACTTATTTTACTGTTATTTCATTTTCTATCCACCTCATGGGCATGCTGAGGTGCACCAGCAAAAGGCAATTCTTAGCAAGAGAAAAGGAAATGACAAATAGACCTTTTGATGGGTTCCACCCATCTTTCTGCGTAGAGCCTTCCAGTCCATGCTGGGAGGCAGTTTGGAAACCACTTCTTTATCAGGTGAAGGGCATCCCACCCGGGGTTAGGCCTGTTTATCCCTTCCACATCCCTGTGAACTCTGTAGCCCTTGTTATACCTCAACATGAGCTATCAATGTTTTTCTGCAAATAGACACAACATGGCACCCCCATCCCAATGGCAAAGACCCCGTGATAAGCCTGTAGTGACATCTGAACCATACAGCCGTTGCTCAATAAACAAGTTCCCAAGCAGCTGCTCAGCACAGAAAGGTACCAGCAGCTTTTAGGATGGGGGCAGGAAAAAAAAAAAACAAAACAAAACAGTGTCCCTGTTAAAAAAGAGGTTATGACCCAGTTGGAAAAAGTAACACCTCTAACAAAATTAGAGGGCAAAAATTACATTTGGTGAAGTGCAAAATTGCCGAGTACAGTCAATTAGCAAGCTAGAGGGTTTATGAGAAGAAACAGTAGCTGAACAACTTTTCTTACTCTAAAGCCATAGCGCGCATCGGCTTAAACACCAAATCTGGTTTCCCACAACTGATTAACCTGAAAATGGTTTAGCACAACACTAATCCTTTCATTTAACAATCTGTAACTGCCTTCTCTAATAAGTTCCACAGAGCCCTTCCTTGGATTCACAGCGACGAGGCAACTCTTAACAGGCTCTCCAATGCTGGTTTTAATGAGCACCTCTGGACCTTAATGAAATATCACAGGTCCAACGAAGCATCAATTAAAGAGAAATCGTCTCAAAAGGTATAAACGGTGATGCATCCACAGTGGCGTGCTGCTCCGGGTTAGCTGCGTTGAAAGGAAGCTGCGAGATCAGAGGGCAAATGGGCCCCGGAGATCAACCGCTTCCACCTCTGCTGGACGTGGAGATAAGCTGGGTCATGGAATAGGAGGAAACCCAGCCCATAAATATTATGGGGATGCTGTGGAAGGAGAACCTTTGAAAGAAGAGAAGTACGTCTGTTGAACACACAACACTTTTGGGGCCACCTGCATGCTTTCTTCTATTTTTCCAAGGCCAGGAGGAGAGCAAGGCATTAGCCAGAGCCCCCGAGGAATGGTGAATTTTTGCAGAAGTGCAAGAAAGCCTGACGGCCTGTGTGGCAGCAGTGAGCCCTGCTGAACTCCGCTTCCACAGAGAGAAGGCGCCCACTCCCCCACCTACCCGGTAACTTGGCACAAGCGCCCCAGAGGAACATCCCTGTGAACTCTGTAGCCCTTGTTATACCTCAACATGAGCTAAAGTTTTCTGCAAATAGACACAACATGGCACCCCCATCCCAATGGCAAAGACCCCGTGATAAGCCTGTAGTGACATCTGAACCATACAGCCGTTGCTCAATAAACAAGTTCCCAAGCAGCTGCTCAGCACAGAAAGGTACCAGCAGCTTTTAGGATGGGGGCAGGAAAAAAAAAAAACAAAACAAAACAGTGTCCCTGTTAAAAAAGAGGTTATGACCCAGTTGGAAAAAGTAACACCTCTAACAAAATTAGAGGGCAAAAATTACATTTGGTGAAGTGCAAAATTGCCGAGTACAGTCAATTAGCAAGCTAGAGGGTTTATGAGAAGAAACAGTAGCTGAACAACTTTTCTTACTCTAAAGCCATAGCGCGCATCGGCTTAAACACCAAATCTGGTTTCCCACAACTGATTAACCTGAAAATGGTTTAGCACAACACTAATCCTTTCATTTAACAATCTGTAACTGCCTTCTCTAATAAGTTCCACAGAGCCCTTCCTTGGATTCACAGCGACGAGGCAACTCTTAACAGGCTCTCCAATGCTGGTTTTAATGAGCACCTCTGGACCTTAATGAAATATCACAGGTCCAACGAAGCATCAATTAAAGAGAAATCGTCTCAAAAGGTATAAACGGTGATGCATCCACAGTGGCGTGCTGCTCCGGGTTAGCTGCGTTGAAAGGAAGCTGCGAGATCAGAGGGCAAATGGGCCCCGGAGATCAACCGCTTCCACCTCTGCTGGACGTGGAGATAAGCTGGGTCATGGAATAGGAGGAAACCCAGCCCATAAATATTATGGGGATGCTGTGGAAGGAGAAACTTTGAAAGAAGAGAAGTACGTCTGTTGAACACACAACACTTTTGGGGCCACCTGCATGCTTTCTTCTATTTTTCCAAGGCCAGGAGGAGAGCAAGGCATTAGCCAGAGCCCCCGAGGAATGGTGAATTTTTGCAGAAGTGCAAGAAAGCCTGACGGCCTGTGTGGCAGCAGTGAGCCCTGCTGAACTCCGCTTCCACAGAGAGAAGGCGCCCACTCCCCCACCTACCCGGTAACTTGGCACAAGCGCCCCAGAGGACGAGAAAGGCTGCATCAGGTCAGGACAGCTTCCTGCACCCTCCCACCTCGCCAACGGAGAGCAGATGTGCCCAGACCCCAACACCACATCAAAAGAACTCCAAGGAGAGAGGCAAACGAAGGAAAGCTCTGGGATTAGCAGGAAGCCTTGAGGATTTGGGAAGGATATCACCCAGGCTCGACTTCTCGGATTCCCACGACTAAGCCATCTTCAACAGAATACTCTTCCCACCGCTCTCCCCGCCCCCAGGCACAAACAGTTAAACTATAAAAACTACAGCCCTGTTGCTTAGGGTCCAAAGCAAGTATCTGCCGGAAAAGCGTCTCTGAGGACACATCTATCAGGGATTCTGCAATTCCTTTATTTACTACAGGTGCTAATATGTATCCCCGAGCCTACCACACATCTCTCTGTGCCTGGTGACAAAAATCAGCGAATTTAAAAATTCTCTCATCCTCATTCTCTCACCCTGAAGTTCACGGTGGTCTCCGGGGGACCTGGATGGAACCCTTTATTCAATTTTGGATCCTGAGAAAGGCTGGGCAGTCCCAACGCCTTGTGATTTGTACATAAATGTGGTGAAAATTCCCCTGACAATGTTTGTAGCTCTGTTTCTTTTCTTTTTTCCTGTTTCTTGCCTTCCCAGGATGGTTAATAATTTAAAGGCCCCTCTAACCCCAATTTAGCCGTTGAAAGGAAGCTGCGAGATCAGAGGGCAAATGGGCCCCGGAGATCAACCGCTTCCACCTCTGCTGGACGTGGAGATAAGCTGGGTCATGGAATAGGAGGAAACCCAGCCCATAAATATTATGGGGATGCTGTGGAAGGAGAAACTTTGAAAGAAGAGAAGTACGTCTGTTGAACACACAACACTTTTGGGGCCACCTGCATGCTTTCTTCTATTTTTCCAAGGCCAGGAGGAGAGCAAGGCATTAGCCAGAGCCCCCGAGGAATGGTGAATTTTTGCAGAAGTGCAAGAAAGCCTGACGGCCTGTGTGGCAGCAGTGAGCCCTGCTGAACTCCGCTTCCACAGAGAGAAGGCGCCCACTCCCCCACCTACCCGGTAACTTGGCACAAGCGCCCCAGAGGACGAGAAAGGCTGCATCAGGTCAGGACAGCTTCCTGCACCCTCCCACCTCGCCAACGGAGAGCAGATGTGCCCAGACCCCAACACCACATCAAAAGAACTCCAAGGAGAGAGGCAAACGAAGGAAAGCTCTGGGATTAGCAGGAAGCCTTGAGGATTTGGGAAGGATATCACCCAGGCTCGACTTCTCGGATTCCCACGACTAAGCCATCTTCAACAGAATACTCTTCCCACCGCTCTCCCCGCCCCCAGGCACAAACAGTTAAACTATAAAAACTACAGCCCTGTTGCTTAGGGTCCAAAGCAAGTATCTGCCGGAAAAGCGTCTCTGAGGACACATCTATCAGGGATTCTGCAATTCCTTTATTTACTACAGGTGCTAATATGTATCCCCGAGCCTACCACACATCTCTCTGTGCCTGGTGACAAAAATCAGCGAATTTAAAAATTCTCTCATCCTCATTCTCTCACCCTGAAGTTCACGGTGGTCTCCGGGGGACCTGGATGGAACCCTTTATTCAATTTTGGATCCTGAGAAAGGCTGGGCAGTCCCAACGCCTTGTGATTTGTACATAAATGTGGTGAAAATTCCCCTGACAATGTTTGTAGCTCTGTTTCTTTTCTTTTTTCCTGTTTCTTGCCTTCCCAGGATGGTTAATAATTTAAAGGCTCTCTCTAACCCCAATTTAGCCATCTGTGCCCCATTCTGATATGCGTTGGCACTACCTCTGCTAGACTGACATTGATTTGAGAAGCCAAAGAGTGCAAGCTACTTGCTTTGGAAAATATACTCCCTTGTGAATATATTCCATGGCCTCTACGTTTCCTTCTGCTACAAGAAAAAAAAAAAAAAAGAGAATGAACGGGGAAAGAAGAAGGAGGAAAAAAGCCTGACAAAAATGGACTCTCTGTCCAATTAGTTACAGAGTTTACAGCAGGGTTTTGCTTCAGACACTGTGCGATTGAACGCTCGGCACAAACCCTGGGCACGGGTGCTCCTAACCCCCACAGCACGGCTGCCTGCAGGATGGTACATGGAACACTAATAGCACACTTATTATTAGATTTTCTGCATGGTTACATAAGCCTACAAAAGGGGAAAATGTAAATGATTCAGGAAGATATTCTTCATGTGGTTCTCATGAACTCTTTAATATCTTAAGACTTAGGAAGAACTCTCCTGGCAAGATACAATCAATTTTCATGCTTCATTAGGAAATAAAAGTCCTTTCAGTAATGTCAAGAAAATGGCTATAGGCTAAAAAAAAAAAAAAAAAAGGAAAAAAAAATTACACCTTGGACTGAACAAAACCCCAAGGCCCTTTGGATTAAATCCTTCCTTCGTGCCCACAGCATGTTGGAAATGAAAAGGGATACTCACTTGGGGTCTGTGGGGATTGTCTTTGGACTAGTCTGCCTACCCACAGGATTTCACTTCATCTGGTGGAATTCATTATTGATCGGTCAATTTTTTATGAATTTGAATAGACTATAGGTTCAAACAACCACACTACCTCCTCCGCCCACCTACCAAAAAAGAAAGAAAAAAATCCACCACGTTGCTGTGACATGAAGGGAACAGCCAACCTGGGGCTTGTGGGGGTGAGGAGGGACTGTAGGGAGACCCCCCCCACACGCAATTTCTTCAAAGGTAAACAAGTAAATCACACCAGTGCATCACCTTCCTTTTAATTGAAAAGCCACAGCTTTTTCGGACACTGCTTCCCTTCATTTCTTAAAAACAAAGGACATAAAAATACATTTCCTGAGAATGCCACATACACTATGTCTTCTACCACTTGAGCAATAGTTGGCAAACTCTGAATTCCCCCTCTCCTTTTTTTAAAACTAGAGGTTGACACCAAATTCTACTTTTTGGTCTCAAAATAACCTTTGGAACTGTGCAATTTAAAAGCACTGTCATTCTGTAGTTATAGTCACTAAGGAAGTCATTGTGACAGGGAATAGTTTTCCGAAAGGTGAAAAACATACAGAGAAATACCTGACATCGAGGCTAGAGACCCGGCCAGCTAGTTTCAAAGTGGATTCATTCATTCACTTACACAAGTGCTTCTATCAATTTATTTCCAGTATTCTCAAGGATTATACCATAAAACCCCCTATTTGAATAAAATCAAAATGGACCATATTTATACTTGTAAATAAAAAAAAAAAAAAACCACGATCACTATTGCTGCCAAAAGTCCCAAAATATATTGACTGCTTCCCTGATGGCTCAGATGATAAAGAAACTGCCTACAATCCAGAAGACCCAGGTTTGATCTCTGTGTTGGGAAGATCCCCTGGAGAGGGAGATGGCAACCCACACTCCAGTATTCTTGCCTCGAAAATTCCATGCACAGAGGAGCCTGGTAAGCTCCGATCTATGGGGTTGCAAAAAGTTGGACACAACTGAGTGACTAACACGTTCACTTTCAAAACAAGTAAGCTTGAAGCCCCAGGACTGAACAAGACAGCCACTCAAAAGGCCGCTGTGGCCAAGTCAAATGACTGGTCACATGATCACTTTTGATGTTCACCATAGCTCAAGCTCCTTTCCTCTTGGTAATGCAGACACTGCTCTTCCCTTTGGCAAAGATGTAAAGCCAAAGGACTTGCCTTTCTTGACACCCAAGCACAGAGTTTGAAAAGAATTTTCTGCCGCCCACAGTCACTCCAATCACTGAACACCTACTTGTGTGCCGTGCTCAGTCAGTCTGTCGTGTCCAACTGTTTGCAAACTCAGGAACTGCAGCCCGCCAGGCTCCTCTGTCCATGGGATTCTCCAGGCAAGAATACTGGAGTGGGTCGCCTTTTTCTTGTCCAGGGATCAAACCCATGCCTTTCCGACCCAGGGATCAAACCCATGCCTTTCCGACCCAGGGATCAAACCCAGTCCCTTGGGTCTTCTGCCTTGGCAGGTGGTTCTTTACCACAAGCAACTCGAGTCACATTACACTGGCTACTGAGGCACCACAGGGTCACGGGTGGACAAGTTACATTTCCGGTTCTCCAGGAGTCTGCAGTCATCTAGGGGAGACGCACAGCAACCAAACTGTCCCAGCACACCGCCAGCAACACTGCGGCAGGGCAGAGGGCCCAGTGCTCGGAGCAAAGAGGAGAAAGACTGTGCAGGAGCGGGCCGCCAGAAGTGCTTCTATCAATTTATTTCCAGTATTCTCAAGGATTATACCATAAAACCCCCTATTTGAATAAAATCAAAATGGACCATATTTATACTTGTAAATAAAAAAAAAAAAAAACCACGATCACTATTGCTGCCAAAAGTCCCAAAATATATTGACTGCTTCCCTGATGGCTCAGATGATAAAGAAACTGCCTACAATCCAGAAGACCCAGGTTTGATCTCTGTGTTGGGAAGATCCCCTGGAGAGGGAGATGGCAACCCACACTCCAGTATTCTTGCCTCGAAAATTCCATGCACAGAGGAGCCTGGTAAGCTCCGATCTATGGGGTTGCAAAAAGTTGGACACAACTGAGTGACTAACACGTTCACTTTCAAAACAAGTAAGCTTGAAGCCCCAGGACTGAACAAGACAGCCACTCAAAAGGCCGCTGTGGCCAAGTCAAATGACTGGTCACATGATCACTTTTGATGTTCACCATAGCTCAAGCTCCTTTCCTCTTGGTAATGCAGACACTGCTCTTCCCTTTGGCAAAGATGTAAAGCCAAAGGACTTGCCTTTCTTGACACCCAAGCACAGAGTTTGAAAAGAATTTTCTGCCGCCCACAGTCACTCCAATCACTGAACACCTACTTGTGTGCCGTGCTCAGTCAGTCTGTCGTGTCCAACTGTTTGCAAACTCAGGAACTGCAGCCCGCCAGGCTCCTCTGTCCATGGGATTCTCCAGGCAAGAATACTGGAGTGGGTCGCCTTTTTCTTGTCCAGGGATCAAACCCATGCCTTTCCGACCCAGGGATCAAACCCATGCCTTTCCGACCCAGGGATCAAACCCAGTCCCTTGGGTCTTCTGCCTTGGCAGGTGGTTCTTTACCACAAGCAACTCGAGTCACATTACACTGGCTACTGAGGCACCACAGGGTCACGGGTGGACAAGTTACATTTCCGGTTCTCCAGGAGTCTGCAGTCATCTAGGGGAGACGCACAGCAACCAAACTGTCCCAGCACACCGCCAGCAACACTGCGGCAGGGCAGAGGGCCCAGTGCTCGGAGCAAAGAGGAGAAAGACTGTGCAGGAGCGGGCCGCCAGAGGGGCTGCGGATGGAACCAAGACATGCTATCCAGCTGCATCTGGCAAGGTGAGGCATCTCCAAAGACAGCGCTGCATTTCCACAACCAGGGAGGATGCATGTAAAACAGTGATGGCAGAAGAGGGTGAGTGGCTTGGGGATCGGAGTGCAACTTCCTAGGGCTCCAGTGAAAGGAAGCAGTCCCGTACATCGCAGTGGGAAAGATGAACAAGCTCTCCTGGAGACAGTGGAGCCCTGAGCACCTGGCAGCCCACTCCATGATGGGAGAGCACCCTCAGGGACCACGCATCAAGCCCTCTGGCTCTGGCTCCTGGGTTTGCTCCCGGCCCATCACACACACACGCTCCCTGCCTCTGGCACGCTGGGTGCCGAAACTCAGGCCATTCTCCTCCTCCTGCCCGTCCAAGGTGGCTTTAGTCGAGGAAGCTCAGGTCAAATTCCTCTCCCCGTGTATTACGTGCCTACTTCTGTCTAGCAGCTCGGATCAGTTACGGCCTCTCCGTCTTTGCCGGCCTGTGCCAATCAGATGGCACCTTGCGTCATAACCGCCATATACCCCACACTTACACACTTCATCATTCACAAAGCTCCCGTATGTCATTCCCTGGATACCCACAGTAAGCCTTTAAGAGTGGCGTGTGGCCCATTTTCCTGATCAGTAAGCTGAGGGTCAGAGAGGTCACATCCCACGGCCACAGAAAACGTGACTTACGGAGCCACACCGGGGCTCTGCATCTCCTGAAACTACGAGCAGCACTCTTTCCATTATTCTATTGGGCCCTCCTACCAACCTACTAAGCTACTGGGATACTATCTGCTTGCAGCTCATCTGTGTGTCATCTTTCACAAGGTAAGCCCTCTGGAAGAAAGCCTTCCCGGCGTCCTCCATGACACAATGCCAGGCACACACCACTGGGACTTATTCATTCATTTAGTCCGTTTATCAATGACCGTGCACTCAACACCTAGTTTGTACTAACCACGCACTGTTCTAGGTGTTAGGGCAACAAAGAGGTCCTGCCCGCTCCCCGCAAAGATGTAGGTAAGACTCTGAGTCCTGTCGAGAGACCGGTGTCAAGGTCATCACAGTGCAGACTGGTCAAAGTCTTCACAGAGGCCTGCACAAGATGCTGGTAGAAAAGGAGGCAGCAGCAACGGACGGTCCCCAAGTACACAGACCGATAAGGATGGGTCATTTTTGAAGCTGTCAAGATGGGGCTTGAACGAATGTACGCAATAACTGGCTTAGGAAGTAAGGAGAGAGGGAGGGAGGGAAAACAAGAAGGAAGGAATGATGTCAGAAAATCCCGAAGGGCCAGCCTGGACAGGGCTTATCTGCCTGGTGAGGGGTGGAGCGTTTCTGCTTTCCGAGGGCAGGCCTTGGCCGGGGGGCAGGGCTTCCGCCAAGCCAGGACATGCATTTCTGACTTCATTCAGGATACAATCCAGGCTTCCATTTCTGACTTGAGAGCACGCAACAGGCCCAGATAGAGCGCACAGGGCAGTGCGGCCCTGGGAGCAATGACCTGGCTTCCCTCCTTCAAAGACAGGCCAGGGGAGGGACAGACGCTCGGACCTTTACGATCCAAGCCAGGGGACAGATCCAGCTCTCGTCAGTTCACAGACTTTCAATGGGCGTCCACTGCCTGCCAGAGGGACTCACAGTGCAAAACACTACGCTGAGGAGTCCTTACACATCATGAGCAGCAGACACTGTGCCCTCAATGTAGGCTTCCAGAGGCTGGACGATGGTCCGCCAGCCCAGCAGGCCCAGGCGTCTGGATCGCTGTGTTTGGGCTCTTGTAGGGATAGAGTAAGGCAATGGCAGCCACATGATGTTTTTTTTAAAAAAGGCTTCTCTACCTGAAAATGCCTGACACGTTTCAGATGTCAAACCTAATGTGATGCTCGGGGTGGGTGACGGATCCATGTGAGAGCTCTAAGTGGGTGTAGAAGCCTGTCTAGCTGATTGTCTTTCCCGCACACGCGCGTGCCGGTGTTCACAGGCTTGTAGGCCATAAATAGCTCTTCGGGGAGTGTGAGATCACATCACAGACTTGAGAGGGCCTTGTTACCTGGAATCAATGAATGCCTGACACGCGTCTCCCTAAAAGGGGACTATGCTGAATGAAACGCTGCTAGACTCCGCCTGACCCCTCTAACCCGTCACTCGTGAGCATCGTTAGGGGCTGATTGTGTCTCCCTTAAATTCATAGGTTGAAGTCCTAACCCCCAGTGTCTCAGAAGGGGACCATATTTGGAATTAAGGTTGTTGCAGGTGTAATGAGCTAAAATAGGAGCAGAGCAGAGTACAGTGGGCCCCTCATGCCATGGGCTGGTGTCCTTATAAAAAGGGAAGTCTGGGGCTTCCCTGGTGGCCCGGTGGTTAGAGAGTCTGTCTTGCAGTGCAAGGGGCACCGGTTCGAAGCCTGGCCTGGGAAGATCCCACATGCTGCAGAGCAGCTGGACCGGTGTGTCCAATGACGAGCCAGCACTCTGGAGTGCATGCGCCCAGAGCTGGTGCTCTGCAACGAGAGAGGCCACTGTGATGGGAGGCCCACACAGGCCAAAGAATTAAGATGGATGAAAATAAATAAATGAAGAACCAATAAAAGAGGCCAAAAATTAAAAAAATAGAGAAGTCCGGGGACTTCCCTGGTGGTCCAGTGGTAAAGACCCTGTGCTCCAAACATAGGAGGCCTGGGTTTGATCCCTGGTCAGGGAACTGATAGGGACAGAGGAGAACAGGTAGGTGGTTGTAGAGTCCTAGTAGGGGATGGTAGGTGGAAGGGAGACACCTGAGAAAGGTTGGGAGGCCAGTGAGTTGACGATAACTCAGGAGAGCTGCTCCTTGTTCAGAAAAGCAGGCCTGACTGGGTATAAACAGCTGATGGAGGAGAAGCTGGTGAAGAAGCAATCAGTGATGCATGTCCTGCATCTGCGTCTACTTGAGGGGGGCGGTCTTCTACCATCCTATATATATGGCTGCCCGCTCAACTGTAGAGAAAAGAGCAGAGCTTTCCTGCCTGCCCGCTTGCACCTCTTACAAGGACCCAATCCTAATAAATCCTCTTCTTGCCTATTACTCTGCCTCTCGCTGAATTCCTTCTGCATTGGGGCACAAAGAACCTGAGCCTCAGTGGGTCCACACGTTGAGTGAGTGCTGGATTAAGTCCCGGCCACGTGGGTTCGAGTCCCAGACAGGGTTTTGGCCGGGATTGAGTCCTGACTACGTGGATTCATGTCCCAAGCAGGGTTTTGGCTGGGGTTAAGCCTTAGCTACGCGGGTTCAAGTCCCAAACCAGGTTTTGGCTAGATTCAAGCCCCAGTCACGTGGGTTCAAGTACCAAACAGGGTTTTGGCTGGAATTCAAGCCCCAGCCACGTGGGTGCAAGTCCCAAGCAGGGTTCGATCAGGTCTGGGCCCTGGGTTGAAGTCTCAAATCGAGGTTAAAACCCTTTCAGAACTAGACCCCACATGCTGCAACTAAGAGTTCTCATGCCTCATCTAAAGATCCCCCTGCCACAAGGAAGACCTGGCACAGACAAAGAAACAAACAGATATGAAGTCTCAAATCCAAGTGCATGCGCCCAGAGCTGGTGCTCTGCAACGAGAGAGGCCACTGTGATGGGAGGCCCACACAGGCCAAAGAATTAAGATGGATGAAAATAAATAAATGAAGAACCAATAAAAGAGGCCAAAAATTAAAAAAATAGAGAAGTCTGGGGACTTCCCTGGTGGTCCAGTGGTAAAGACCCTGTGCTCCAAACATAGGGGGCCTGGGTTTGATCCCTGGTCAGGGAACTGATAGGGACAGAGGAGAACAGGTAGGTGGTTGTAGAGTCCTAGTAGGGGATGGTAGATGGAAGGGAGACACCTGAGAAAGGTTGGGAGGCCAGTGAGTTGACGATAACTCAGGAGAGCTTCTCCTTGTTCAGAAAAGCAGGCTCGACTGGGTATAAACAGCTGATGGAGGAGAAGCTGGCGAAGAAGCAACCAGTGATGCATGTCCTGCATCTGCGTCTACTTGAGGGGGGGCGGTCTTCTACCATCCTATATATATGGCTGCCCGCTCAACTGTAGAGAAAAGA
The DNA here is from genome assembly GCA_022376925.1 of Tragulus kanchil. Taxonomy (NCBI): domain Eukaryota; kingdom Metazoa; phylum Chordata; class Mammalia; order Artiodactyla; family Tragulidae; genus Tragulus; species Tragulus kanchil. Next base: position 13,754,889 of record JAIOJX010000005.1, read on the forward strand.
GCAGAGCTTTCCTGCCTGCCCGCTTGCACCTCTTACAAGGACCCAATCCTAATAAATCCTCTTCTTGCCTATCACTCTGCCTCTCACTGAATTCCTTCTGCATTGGGGCACAAAGAACCTGAGCCTCAGTGGGTCCACATGTTGGGTGAGTGCTGGATTAAGTCCCGGCCACGTGGGTTCGAGTCCCAGACAGGGTTTTGGCCGGGATTGAGTCCTGACTACGTGGATTCATGTCCCAAGCAGGGTTTTGGCTGGGGTTAAGCCTTAGCTACGCGGGTTCAAGTCCCAAACCAGGTTTTGGCTAGATTCAAGCCCCAGTCACGTGGGTTCAAGTACCAAACAGGGTTTTGGCTGGAATTCAAGCTCCAGCCACGTGGGTGCAAGTCCCAAGCAGGGTTCGATCAGGTCTGGGCCCTGGGTTGAAGTCTCAAATCGAGGTTAAAACCCTTTCAGAACTAGACCCCACATGCTGCAACTAAGAGTTCTCATGCCTCATCTAAAGATCCCCCTGCCACAAGGAAGACCTGGCACAGACAAAGAAACAAAAACAGATATTAAAAAAAGGGGAGCCTGGAGTCCTGCTGCCACAAGTCAAGGGACCAGAGAGGGATTCTTCCCCAGCACCTTCAGAGGAAGCATGGTCCTGGGAGCACCTTGCTTGTGGATTTCTAGTCTCCAGAGCTGTGAGAGAAAACAGTTCTGGTGTTGAAGCCACACTGTTCGTGGTGCTGTTAGAGTATTCCTGGTGAGCTAATATGGGTCACATGATGCTCTTTGTGTGTGAAGGAATGCATTTAACCATCGAGCAACTGGAATTCAGTTTTCAGGCAATAATATTCAATATCACCATAAGTCCTCTCAGATTTTACTGTGCCCATGCCCCCAAACCACAGAATTCTCACTGAACGCTAAAGACAGGTGCATTCTATTATACAGTAACCTGAGCTATTGCTCTTCCCGAATGGAGAACTCTCTTGCCCAGGTCACCCACCCTGGGCATCACTATGCACTCCACATCATTTGCTAGGTACCAAACCTCCCGCCAGGTTGAAACGTTCCCGATGGTCAGACAGATATGGAGTATTATTATCAATGGATTCAATCTAAGAGCCACTGACATTTCTATGTTGATTATACGTCTACACATACAGCTTTAGAACACTGAGTCATACTGAATGGACGTTTATTCCCAATAGACCAGCCAGCCTGAATTGAGGCTCCACTATTGGTAATCGACTATTAGTAGTAATGATATCCAACGCGGAATTAAGCATTTGCTCGGAAGTTTGTGTTTTTTCTGGAAATAGGACTTACTAAGAAAATACATAATGCAAAGAAGCTAGGGATGGGGTGGGCTCGAGAAGACAGGAGTGTTGAAACTATACTTTAACTCTGCATTTTTAAACATAGAAAGCTCTTAAAGCAGTTGCCCTGTTTCTATTCATCCACGGCAGTGAAAGGGTGACTTTTCATGGCCTGTGGCTGGGCCCATGTGGACACAAAAGCTGGCCTTCCACGATGCGCATGACATATAAAGGAGACATAAATCTGACACCAGGAAGAGCTGGTTTCAGGCTCTTAGGTTTGAGCCATGCCTTCTGAGGAGGCTTGGAGAAAGCAGGAAGGGGCGGGAGGGTGGGGAGCAGCATGGAACTGCTCGCTGGCGCCAGGTACAGGGAGACTTCCTGAAAAGCCTTTCTACACCTCTCTTCTGGAAGCTGCAGTTCAAGTGGCAACTTCTCCTCATCTCACCTCTGACCTCCCCTCCCTTCTCTTAGCGGTCCCACCCTGGCTGTTCCCATGCGCCTCCCTCCCTGGCCATGGGATTTTTCTTGAGGGGCAATCTGGGCTAATCTCAGCTAAGCCTTTCCCCTTTCTGATCTCACAGCAAAGGGCAGGGTGGACAAGCAGAGAACGAGTCTTCAGATGGTGCGGGAAGGGGAGGACGGCAGGTGTCTATGATCTGGAGTCATTGTCCTTCTGTAACACATGGCACGCCCCGCATGCATGCAAGCAGGCCTGGGAGGGCGTCTACTGGGGAAGACTTGGTCACACCAAACCAACTCCACTCGAGCTCTTCATGCTGCAAAATGCACTTTTTTTTTTTTTAAAGATTTATTTATGTATTTATTTATTTATTGGGGGGTGGGGTGGGGAGGGAGGGGAGCGGGCAGGCTACTTCTATTGGTCTTTCATTTCTCTATTTTCATCCATCTTTGTTCTTTGGCTCCTGTGGGCCTCCCATCGCGGTGGCGTCTGTCGTTGCAGAGCACCGGTTCTGGGCGCATGTGCTCCAGAGCTCCAGCTCGGTAATTGGACACATGGGTCCGGCCACTCCACGGCACATGGGATCTTCCCAGGCCAGGGATCGAACCGGCACCCCTTGCACTGCAAGGCGGCATCCCCACCCACTGGACCACCAGGGAAGCCCCCAAATGCACTTTTAAATGAAACGTTAAAACCTTTTCTTTTTCCAAATGATAAACTTTAGGCTTTCGACAGGAGTGTTGAAACTATACTTTAACTCTGCATTTTTAAACATAGAAAGCTCTTAAAGCAGTTGCCCTGTTTCTATTCATCCACGGCAGTGAAAGGGTGACTTTTCATGGCCTGTGGCTGGGCCCATGTGGACACAAAAGCTGGCCTTCCACGATGCGCATGACATATAAAGGAGACATAAATCTGACACCAGGAAGAGCTGGTTTCAGGCTCTTAGGTTTGAGCCATGCCTTCTGAGGAGGCTTGGAGAAAGCAGGAAGGGGCGGGAGGGTGGGGAGCAGCATGGAACTGCTCGCTGGCGCCAGGTACAGGGAGACTTCCTGAAAAGCCTTTCTACACCTCTCTTCTGGAAGCTGCAGTTCAAGTGGCAACTTCTCCTCATCTCACCTCTGACCTCCCCTCCCTTCTCTTAGCGGCCCCACCCTGGCTGTTCCCATGTGCCTCCCTCCCTGGCCATGGGATTTTTCTTGAGGGGCAATCTGGGCTAATCTCAGCTAAGCCTTTCCCCTTTCTGATCTCACAGCAAAGGGCAGGGTGGACAAGCAGAGAACGAGTCTTCAGATGGTGCGGGAAGGGGAGGACGGCAGGTGTCTATGATCTGGAGTCATTGTCCTTCTGTAACACATGGCATGCCCCGCATGCATGCAAGCAGGCCTGGGAGGGCGTCTACTGGGGAAGACTTGGTCACACCAAACCAACTCCACTCGAGCTCTTCATGCTGCAAAATGCACTTTTTTTTTTTTAAAGATTTATTTATGTATTTATTTATTTATTGGGGGGTGGGGTGGGGAGGGAGGGGAGCGGGCAGGCTACTTCTATTGGTCTTTCATTTCTCTATTTTCATCCATCTTTGTTCTTTGGCTCCTGTGGGCCTCCCATCGCGGTGGCGTCTGTCGTTGCAGAGCACCGGTTCTGGGCGCATGTGCTCCAGAGCTCCAGCTCGGTAATTGGACACATGGGTCCGGCCACTCCACGGCACATGGGATCTTCCCAGGCCAGGGATCGAACCGGCACCCCTTGCACTGCAAGGCGGCATCCCCACCCACTGGACCACCAGGGAAGCCCCCAAATGCACTTTTAAATGAAACGTTAAAACCTTTTCTTTTTCCAAATGATAAACTTTAGGCTTTCAATTAATGCGAGAGGCAGTAAAGCTCAGTACTCATAGTAAATGCTCAATAGAGTTCATCCGTTATTGAGGATAATTGATACTGGATTTATACCCTAATAATTCACCACTTATTAAAACATAATTCTTGAAATCTACATTGCCCACACACACTTTCTTGTTTATGGTCATTAGCTCATTCTGCTAATCGCTCTGCCTGAACAATATCTTCATTCATTCATCATTCACGCGCCAGGCATTCAGAGAGCAACTTGGGGGCAGAGATGGCTAACATCCCATCATTTCTGCTCCACATGGACAATGGGCTTGACACACAGGGAAATTAGCTTGGCTTGGGTCGACTGCCTTTTGGTCAATGAAGTAGAGGCCAGTGTGCTGGTATATACACACAGAAGAAAGAAAGAGTAACCTGTCTTGGGAAAGGTTATGAACACAATGCCAACTACAGCGTACTTCATTTTACTATCATAAACTCGAGTCCATAAAGGAGTTCTTCATGTAAAGGGAAACCTGAATAAATTTACATTAAAAATAAAAACATAAAAGGAACACTCGAGGCAACTTTGCTCACCTGTGAACAGAAAACTAGCCAATGCCACTTCGTACCGGCAATTTTCAAGGGGTCACGTCGAGGTTACACAAAGTCCATGGACTGGATTCTCTCTGCACTCTGTCTCAAATTCTATTTTGTACTTTCAGGCAATCCAAGGGACTCATGGAACCAACTGTAATTTACCTAACAATACTTCCATTGTGTATATAACAATATTGTTATTTATATAAGAATACAAGGGATCCCCCTGTTTGAATGGCCAGGTGATGACATCTCTTTCACTCTCCGAAAGCTGTGTCTAAGCTGCTTCAGAATCACCTGCCTTTTTTGATTTTCTCCATGTATCCAAGACAACGGAAACTTTCCAAAACACTCTCCCATTGACTGTTTGGGACGCAGACCCCATAGAAAGACAGCTGTGATTTAAACAAACGAACAAACAACTGAACGTGAGTGACTACCCAGAAGTTCTTTGAAAACAGCGTATGACCTTCCTTGGGATGGACTGACTATCAGATAGCGGGACAAGTGCCAGGCGCCAAGGACCGTGGACGTGGGCTGTCTCTTAACAGTCAACGCCACTTCTACTCAGCGTCAAGACGCCACCCACTCACTGAAGGAGGAATGCTCACTGGCTGTGTCCCCTGTTCCAGGCACAGGAACCAGAAGATCTCAAAGACCTCATTCTTCTGCTCAAGTCCCAACTATGCAAATACTCTCCAGGAAACAGACAGGAAAAACCCTACGTGGATAGGAAGCATGTGCAGCATGGCTCACTGTAAGACCACAAGGGGGCAATCAGGGTGGGCTCCGTGGAGGAGACAGCAACGTTGAGCTGGAAGAATACACAGGAATTATCCATTGTCTATGAAACCAAGGGGAACAGCTCTCGACTGAGGAAGAAGTGTTTGCCAAGGGCACATGGAGTCACACAAGGGATCATGACATATGGGGGGAGAGACAAGAACAGTGTCAGGAGGGGAGGAAGGAAGAAAGCAGGCCCCTCCCTACACAAGACGTCCCCTGACGGCAAAGAAAAACCAGGGCGAGGAAGGGTCATTTTCAAATGAAAAGGATCCCATATGTGCATTGGCACGTCTACCATGGATAACTAGTAAGAACCCCCTGTACAGCCCAGGGAGCTGTCCTCAGTGCTCTGGGTAACAAAGGGGATACATCTATCTATATAGCTGATTTAATTTGCTGTCCAACAGAAACTAACATAACATTGTAAAGCGAGTATACTATGGTAAACATTAAAAAAAAAAAAAAAAAAAAAAAAGCCAGAACAAACCAAATAAAAAGGTCACTCTTGGGCTTCCCCTGGTGGTCCAGTGGGTAAGGACACCGCCTTGCAGTGCAAGGGGCGCCGGTTTGAGCCCTGGCCTGGGAAGATCCCACGTGCCGCGGGGCGGCTAGACGGATGTGTCCAATCACCCAGCCAGAGCTCTGGAGCGCATGCGCCCAGAGCCAGTGCTCAGCAACGACAGAGGCCACCACGATGGGAGGCCCACAGGAGCCAAAGAACAAAGACGGATGAACACAGAGAAATGAAAGACCAATAGAAGTGGCCCGCCCGCTCCCCTCCCTCCCCAACCCGATCCCCGCCCAAAGCAAATAAATAAAATAAATCTTTAAAAAAAAAAAAAAAAAGGTCACTCTGGTCACCGGGTGGAGGATGGTGGGAAGGGTCCACGTTCCCCACACAGGGGAATGGCTGGGAGGATCTTGCTCCAGTGCCACTGGACTGTCATGAGGTCCAGCCTGGTGAGGGTGCGAGGAGGGGCCCGGGAAGAGAGGCTGTGAAGCCAGAGTGCACACCACGGGCACTGACCAGTTGGACGTGGGCACACACAGGAGCTGGAGAGGGGGACTTTGGGCTTGGCTACTGTCCTTCACACAAGGGATGCAGGAGAAATGATGAAAACAGCTTCTTGATAACCCGGAGCTTTCGTTTCTCAGTTTGACTCTGGGATAAAGTTAAAGAATGGTCACTTGGCATGGAAGGCACTCTCCGGTCCTCTGCACATGGCGAGTGCTCAACACCCATCGGCTGAGGCTTGCACAGACACACCAGACTCATTTTCTCCACCTGACAACACATCCACATTTTCAGAATTACTACTTTGTCTTTCTGAATGAAGAGAAACAACTTGCAACCTATCCAAAGAAGAAGTGCAAACATTTCTCTGATAACCCGCTAATCTCCAACACTTTGCCGCCCAATGCAGGATTCCAGTCGGTTCATCAGACTATCACCAACCAACACTCCGAACCTATTCTTGAGTAGGGTCTCTGTCCTCTCCTTCACCCTGAAGGCTTTTCATTTTCCATGAGACAAAGAATTTCCAGGTAGAAACAGACAAGAACGAGCTGTCATTCCTAAACACAATGACATCCCAGGCTCTTACCGCAGTCTGCATTATTGGACTTTTTTTTCTAGCAAAGAAACCAGAATTTAGGAATCTATGCAAAAATTATTAAGTGAAGGCTGCTCCTCAAAGTCCCCATCCACCACTGTTCCCTCCCATCTCTCCCCAACCTGAGGTGGCAACACATCAGCTCGCTCCCATGGAAGTTTGCAGTAAGGCTTCTGAGGCTGCTCTCTAGACTGCTAGAGAGGGGAACAGCTCACTCACCACAAAAAAATGTGAGCTTGGGACTGGAGGTGGCTGAGAATATTTTAGCATATTGGCAAAGGCATCGGAGAGTTAGAAGAGTTATGCTGAGAACTTAAAATGTTCCCTTTTAGATCTTACTGGGCCCTCAATTTTAAAAGTTTCACATAGAAGTAAGAGACATGGATGACAAAGCAATACACGGGCAGGGATGTGGTGATCTTCTAGGAAGCCCAGTGAGTCCAGGGGGAGAACTCCCTGAGTTTTCCTGACCTGCTGCCTCAGGCCACCTGGCGATCAGCTCCCTTGGGAAGCAGAGACACCCTTTGTAAGCAGCATAGTGGAGACAAAATCAAGAGTGCACACCACGGGCACTGACCAGTTGGACGTGGGCACACACAGGAGCTGGAGAGGGGGACTTTGGGCTTGGCTACTGTCCTTCACACAAGGGATGCAGGAGAAATGATGAAAACAGCTTCTTGATAACCCGGAGCTTTCGTTTCTCAGTTTGACTCTGGGATAAAGTTAAAGAATGGTCACTTGGCATGGAAGGCACTCTCCGGTCCTCTGCACATGGCGAGTGCTCAACACCCATCGGCTGAGGCTTGCACAGACACACCAGACTCATTTTCTCCACCTGACAACACATCCACATTTTCAGAATTACTACTTTGTCTTTCTGAATGAAGAGAAACAACTTGCAACCTATCCAAAGAAGAAGTGCAAACATTTCTCTGATAACCCGCTAATCTCCAACACTTTGCCGCCCAATGCAGGATTCCAGTCGGTTCATCAGACTATCACCAACCAACACTCCGAACCTATTCTTGAGTAGGGTCTCTGTCCTCTCCTTCACCCTGAAGGCTTTTCATTTTCCATGAGACAAAGAATTTCCAGGTAGAAACAGACAAGAACGAGCTGTCATTCCTAAACACAATGACATCCCAGGCTCTTACCGCAGTCTGCATTATTGGACTTTTTTTTCTAGCAAAGAAACCAGAATTTAGGAATCTATGCAAAAATTATTAAGTGAAGGCTGCTCCTCAAAGTCCCCATCCACCACTGTTCCCTCCCATCTCTCCCCAACCTGAGGTGGCAACACATCAGCTCGCTCCCATGGAAGTTTGCAGTAAGGCTTCTGAGGCTGCTCTCTAGACTGCTAGAGAGGGGAACAGCTCACTCACCACAAAAAAATGTGAGCTTGGGACTGGAGGTGGCTGAGAATATTTTAGCATATTGGCAAAGGCATCGGAGAGTTAGAAGAGTTATGCTGAGAACTTAAAATGTTCCCTTTTAGATCTTACTGGGCCCTCAATTTTAAAAGTTTCACATAGAAGTAAGAGACATGGATGACAAAGCAATACACGGGCAGGGATGTGGTGATCTTCTAGGAAGCCCAGTGAGTCCAGGGGGAGAACTCCCTGAGTTTTCCTGACCTGCTGCCTCAGGCCACCTGGCGATCAGCTCCCTTGGGAAGCAGAGACACCCTTTGTAAGCAGCATAGTGGGAGACAAAAATCAAGGAAACTTTGCAACTAAAAGAAATAGCATACAGCCATGAGCATAACCCCTGAGGCTGACAGACTGAGCTTCTCCAAACAGGAACAGAGCACTCTCCCTTGTGTCACTTCCACAGAAGTCTGCTCTCCTATTATTTAAGGACAAAGGTCACAGCTTAATCACTGAAGTATGTGTTTAACAGCCCCTGACATATAATAGATGCATGGTAAGTGCATTTGGAACAAGGGATCAAGCAAATCCCTGAATTTTAGATTAATGAGGGAGATCAGGGGCTCGCTGGTGGTCAAGACTAGCACTTAAGGAACCAGGAATGCCGTTCAGTGTGTGTGCAGATGAAGCAGAAGTAAGGTCCTCCCGCATCCCCTTCTCCTGCCTGCTTCCAATTGCACTGAATAGCCTCTGTTCTCTGCAGAGTTCTCAGAAAGCTCAGCCCCAGCCTCTCCGGAGGTACAGAACAAAAAAAGCCAAGTTAGAGAGGCCAGAATGTCCTCCCTTGTAAACTCAGAATGTAAGACCTCTGTGCTGGCCGCTGGGTCGGGGTGGTGCCATGTTCATCTGGCTCAGAGTCAACTCAGCCTGTGCTTTGCCAGTGATTCTCAACCAAGGAGGGACATCTTAAAATACTTGGGGCCTTCAAAAACCAATCTGTCCCCCACCTCGAGGTGGCAACACATCAGCTCGCTCCCATGGAAGTTTGCAGTAAGGCTTCTGAGGCTGCTCTCTAGACTGCTAGAGAGGGGAACAGCTCACTCACCACAAAAAAATGTGAGCTTGGGACTGGAGGTGGCTGAGAATATTTTAGCATATTGGCAAAGGCATCGGAGAGTTAGAAGAGTTATGCTGAGAACTTAAAATGTTCCCTTTTAGATCTTACTGGGCCCTCAATTTTAAAAGTTTCACATAGAAGTAAGAGACATGGATGACAAAGCAATACACGGGCAGGGATGTGGTGATCTTCTAGGAAGCCCAGTGAGTCCAGGGGGAGAACTCCCTGAGTTTTCCTGACCTGCTGCCTCAGGCCACCTGGCGATCAGCTCCCTTGGGAAGCAGAGACACCCTTTGTAAGCAGCATAGTGGGAGACAAAAATCAAGGAAACTTTGCAACTAAAAGAAATAGCATACAGCCATGAGCATAACCCCTGAGGCTGACAGACTGAGCTTCTCCAAACAGGAACAGAGCACTCTCCCTTGTGTCACTTCCACAGAAGTCTGCTCTCCTATTATTTAAGGACAAAGGTCACAGCTTAATCACTGAAGTATGTGTTTAACAGCCCCTGACATATAATAGATGCATGGTAAGTGCATTTGGAACAAGGGATCAAGCAAATCCCTGAATTTTAGATTAATGAGGGAGATCAGGGGCTCGCTGGTGGTCAAGACTAGCACTTAAGGAACCAGGAATGCCGTTCAGTGTGTGTGCAGATGAAGCAGAAGTAAGGTCCTCCCGCATCCCCTTCTCCTGCCTGCTTCCAATTGCACTGAATAGCCTCTGTTCTCTGCAGAGTTCTCAGAAAGCTCAGCCCCAGCCTCTCCGGAAGTACAGAACAAAAAAAGCCAAGTTAGAGAGGCCAGAATGTCCTCCCTTGTAAACTCAGAATGTAAGACCTCTGTGCTGGCCGCTGGGTCGGGGTGGTGCCATGTTCATCTGGCTCAGAGTCAACTCAGCCTGTGCTTTGCCAGTGATTCTCAACCAAGGAGGGACATCTTAAAAGACTTGGGGGCCTTCTGGACTGTTACAGTATCTTGGGGACGTGACTAGCGTGAGATGACCAGACCAGACCAGGGGTACCACAGGCATTATAATGAGCAAGAGGGTGCTCATCGCTGAGGACTGTCCTGCCTGCTTCCTTGGGAAAATGCTGACAGGGTAAACATTCTCTAGAAGAGATGGCTGTGGCCTAGGGTCCCTCTGTATTTAATTCTCTCTGCACAGAAGACTGAATCGGGTTATCAGACATCCTCCGTCTGAGTCTTCTGTCTGAGGATATCTATAACAGGAATGTGGACAACCAACAATCGATACAGTTATTGAGCATCACTGTGTGCCAGTGGGGGCTATCTTATACAAAACTGAATCCCCACCACGACAAATTTGGTGGACGTTATTTTTCAATTCCCAGATGAGTAAACTCATCCAGAGAGAAACACGTAACTTACCAGTAAGTGGAGGAGCCCAAGATGTGAGCACCCAGGTTCCTCTAAGCCCCAAGTGCATAGACTTGAGCATTTAACCACCATCCTGGCTTTCAGATTAGGCAAGAACCCAAAGCCTGGTACACACAAGGGAGCATGAAAATGCCCAGGAGCTGGGGCAGAGCCTGGACCACTGAGGGAGTCTCCCAACCAAAGAGCCCACAGCCAAGACAAAAGGGGCTGTAGGACCCGGACAACACTGCCCGCGGTCCACCTGGGAAGAATCCCAGCAGCAGCAATGGTGTGCTACTCATTACCTGCATTTGACTCACTTCTTGCCGAGGCCTCTGCTACCAAAATATAGAGCTTTCCGGAGAGTCATTCTTCACATAAAAACAACACATGAACTTCTTGCCAACAATGGAGGATCCAGAGGGTTATCTTTTCAGGAACACTAGATAATAACTGGGCCTCCCAGGTAGCGCAGTGATCAGGAATCCGCCTGCCAATGCAGGAGACACAGGTTCAGTCCCTGGGTCAGGAATATCCCCTGGAGGAGGACATGGCAACCCACTCCAGGAGTGCTGGCCGCTGGGTCGGGTGGTGCCATGTTCATCTGGCTCAGAGTCAACTCAGCCTGTGCTTTGCCAGTGATTCTCAACCAAGGAGGGACATCTTAAAAGACTTGGGGGCCTTCTGGACTGTTACAGTATCTTGGGGACGTGACTAGCGTGAGATGACCAGACCAGACCAGGGGTACCACAGGCATTATAATGAGCAAGAGGGTGCTCATCGCTGAGGACTGTCCTGCCTGCTTCCTTGGGAAAATGCTGACAGGGTAAACATTCTCTAGAAGAGATGGCTGTGGCCTAGGGTCCCTCTGTATTTAATTCTCTCTGCACAGAAGACTGAATCGGGTTATCAGACATCCTCCGTCTGAGTCTTCTGTCTGAGGATATCTATAACAGGAATGTGGACAACCAACAATCGATACAGTTATTGAGCATCACTGTGTGCCAGTGGGGGCTATCTTATACAAAACTGAATCCCCACCACGACAAATTTGGTGGACGTTATTTTTCAATTCCCAGATGAGTAAACTCATCCAGAGAGAAACACGTAACTTACCAGTAAGTGGAGGAGCCCAAGATGTGAGCACCCAGGTTCCTCTAAGCCCCAAGTGCATAGACTTGAGCATTTAACCACCATCCTGGCTTTCAGATTAGGCAAGAACCCAAAGCCTGGTACACACAAGGGAGCATGAAAATGCCCAGGAGCTGGGGCAGAGCCTGGACCACTGAGGGAGTCTCCCAACCAAAGAGCCCACAGCCAAGACAAAAGGGGCTGTAGGACCCGGACAACACTGCCCGCGGTCCACCTGGGAAGAATCCCAGCAGCAGCAATGGTGTGCTACTCATTACCTGCATTTGACTCACTTCTTGCCGAGGCCTCTGCTACCAAAATATAGAGCTTTCCGGAGAGTCATTCTTCACATAAAAACAACACATGAACTTCTTGCCAACAATGGAGGATCCAGAGGGTTATCTTTTCAGGAACACTAGATAATAACTGGGCCTCCCAGGTAGCGCAGTGATCAGGAATCCGCCTGCCAATGCAGGAGACACAGGTTCAGTCCCTGGGTCGGGAATATCCCCTGGAGGAGGACATGGCAACCCACTCCAGGATTCTTGCCTGGAGAACCCCAGGGACAGAGGAGCCTGGCGGGCTACAGGACATGGGATTGCAAAGAGTTGGACACGACCGAGTGACTCAACAGCAACAACAAAGACTTTCATTTATGTAATTCCTATTCTATCACCTTTCTGTTTTCCTGAGCCCAGTGTGCCCAGATTCAAAAGATCTTTCCATCCCTTGGTGGCAAATATATGGAAAACTTGCACAAAGATTTTCATTGCCACCAGCAATTGCAGAAGGGACTCTAAACATAGCTTAGACTATACGGCCACTTCCCCGGGTCACTGGGCTTCCTTCTGTCCTGACAGTCTTTGATTTTCTTGCCACCTTGAGGCTGTACAACTACTGAAGGAATGAAGGGGAGGCAGCAGAGCTGTCTTGATTTCTGCGCCTATCGGCAATCCTTTCCCCAGAGGAACTACACAGCAGGTAATGTGCAAGCACGTATCTTCTATTCATTTTCCTTCTGGTGAAAAAGAAAACTAAGGCAGCAAAGAAGAGGGTCAAGGGAGTCATGACACCCACAGGCATTGCGTCACTCTCTGCACATGAGTGGGGCCCGCCCATGGGGCTTACAGGCTGGCATTGCTTTCACTGGGATGCAACGAACCTTTCAATCTGTCCCCCAGACACGAAAGGTGCCGCCACTTGCAATAATGCCACTGGCCCAGGATCAATGCTGAAACGTCCTGTATATGACCACCTGCTGGCAACGCCCCTCACACCACTCACTGCCCTAAGCCATGTTCTTGCTGTTCATTTACCAAAGGCAGATTTCTTCCCGCGGAGGCATGTATATGGGCTATTCATTTGCCAGCTCTTTATCTTGCAGCTGGGGATAGAAGGCTTGTTCAAGGTGATATAACAAAGTACATGCAACATTTGGCTGACCTGAGCTTCCTGGATTTCAAAGACCGACTGGCCCCAACCTGCAGGCTCAGGGCCACTCTCGTGCTAGTCCTCGAAGGATGAGATCCTTGACTCATGACCCCAAACTCATGTTCTTCCTCTCAAGTGCCGGCAATGGAAATCTTTATCTCTGAACTCCAGTTTTCTCATAACTATGTGATCGACCTCTGTGGCCCTATCGCGTCCCTAACAAAGCTCCAGTACCCTCCATGGCCTGGATCTTGACCTCATTGGACCTCATGCATGCACACATTTTTCTTGCACATTTCTCCATATGGGACGCATGCATACCACCTCCTCTCCTGGGCCGATCTGCTTTCTCAATGCTTGCTTTTCTCCTGTATCCACATCAGCCTGGCTGTGCAACAGGTGAAGTCTCTCCTTCCTCCCTGGTTTAGAACCTGGGCTGTGAGGTTACCTTAGCCTCTAGTTCTGCATTCGGTCTGGTTTCTCCACTTTGACCTACACCCTGATTATTCATGTTAATGGCAGTCACCCATTCACGGAAAGCAAGACGACAGACTCAACATATCAAAAACAAATACCCGCAGCAGCAAGCCACAAAGCTCGTGGAAAGCACAGGAGACAGGAAGCAGCAGGATCCCGTCTCATTCTCTCTGTAGCGGCATCTCAGATGTAAAATAGTACCAACAATACACATCCTGTCCTCTACCTTCCAGGAGCATTGTAAGGAACATAAAACAATTGTTATAAAGGCCTTTCAAACACAAGAGAACCCTATTCAGATCAAAACTACTAGAGTTATGCATTCTGGTCTTTCCTAAGGGTAGACGCTTTTCTTTGAATGTCCTATAATGCAGCATCACCTTCACCAACAAAACAGAGCACCCGTGTGACTCAGGGAACTCAAACAGGGGCTCTGCAGCAACCAAGAGGGGTGGGATGGGGAGGGAGAAGGGAGGGAGGTTCAAGAGTGAGGAGACATATGTATACGTGTGGCTGATTCATGTTATTTGGCAGAAAACAACAAAATTCTGTAAAGCAATTAGTATTCAATTAAATAATTTTTTTTTTTTTTAAAAAACTGAGCACTGCTCAGAGAGAAGTTCTCATGCATGACTGCTCTTCAGAATTAGGACCACACCCTACAGGAAGCACAGATGCTCAGACAGCCCCCAGTACCCAGGGTACTTGAATTTTCTGGCTTAGTGCAAAGGAATTTTACTTTTTAAAAATTTCTCGGGCTTCCCCTGGTGGTCCAGTGGGTAAGGACACCGCCTTGCAGTGCAAGGGGTGCCGGTTCGAGCCCTGGCCTGGGAAGATCCCACGTGCCGCGGAGCGGCTGGACTGATGTGTCCAATCACCGAGCCGGAGCTCTGGCGCGCATGCGCCCAGAGCTGGTGCTCTGCGACAACAGAGGCCACCGCGATGGGAGGCCCACCGGAGCCAAAGAACAAAGACAGATGAAAATGGAGAAATGAAAGCCCAATAGAAGTGGTCTGCCCATCCCCCTCCCTCCCCACCCCACCCCCTCTAAAGATAAATAAATAAAATTAAAAAAAAAAAATTTCTCAAAGGATTCTGATCAACTAGGTGTGCGATCCATTGTTAAAAAATAAGCTCCTCGGGACTTTTCTGGTGGTCCAGCATTTCAGAATCCATTTTCCAATGTAGGGGATGCAGATTTGATCTCTGATTGGAAAAACAAGATCCCACCTGCCTCAGGACAACTAAGCCCATGCACTCTTGAGTTCACATGACGGAATTAGAGAAGCCTGCACACTGCAGTGAAGATCCAACATAGCCAAATAAGGAAAATTAAATAAAAATAATAAAAATAAGTTGCTCTGTAAGAGAAGAAATTTAAGTGTGCCTATGATTCATGCATTTGTTATTTGTTCCTTCCTGCAGAGGATATCTGCTTAAGTGCAGGTTTTCTAACTGGGACCCTGAAGTCTAACAGTTGCCCTGGCTGAAGAGTCTTCAGGAAGCATGCTGGCTCTGGAAGGCACTGGAAAAGCACTGTGTCCATGAACCAGACCCTGACCCACAGGGATGGCAGGAGGAGGCTGTGCGTGTGGCAGCTGATCAACACTGGGGCTTCCCTGAGGCCTCCAGGGCCCGCCTCCCTTTCAGATGCGCTCCTTCTCCGCCCTCAGGGCCCAGCAGCCCAGAGAGAAGTCCCCATCCTTCATGGCTTCCTGATGGCCTCAGGTGGCCTCACGTCTTCCCCTCCTCCAGGGATTGCTTCTTGCAGTGAACACTCTGCAGCCAGTTTCCAGGATCTGTGACATTTGTGAGATGGCTTTAGAGGAAGAAGCTTGGAGAAGCAGAGCTCAGTGGCAGAAGACTCTGATTTCCCCAGAGGAAACAGGCAACTCTTTCGAGTCCATGCTGAAAGTTCGGTCTGCCTGGTCTGCAGTAGAAATGCTGCTAGCTTGCAGTCATCAATAAGCTTGCTGCCTTCTCCTTTTCAGATGGCTGTGGGGTCCGTCTGTTCAGTTTGGGGAAAATCCCAATGCCGCCAACAGAGCCACGCCATGTGGAGAGGCCTGCTGGGGGCACAGGCAGAACTCGGGTGTCTGGGTGCAGAAACGGGCAGTCCTAAAAGCCCCTAGAGCTGAGCTTAGTTGTTGCTCAGTCCTTCAGTCACGTCGGACACTTGCGACCCGTGGGCTGTAGCCCATCAGGTAAGTTAAATCTCTGGGACTTTTCTGGTGGTCCAGCATTTCAGAATCCATTTTCCAATGTAGGGGATGCAGATTTGATCTCTGATTGGAAAAACAAGATCCCACCTGCCTCAGGACAACTAAGCCCATGCACTCTTGAGTTCACATGACGGAATTAGAGAAGCCTGCACACTGCAGTGAAGATCCAACATAGCCAAATAAGGAAAATTAAATAAAAATAATAAAAATAAGTTGCTCTGTAAGAGAAGAAATTTAAGTGTGCCTATGATTCATGCATTTGTTATTTGTTCCTTCCTGCAGAGGATATCTGCTTAAGTGCAGGTTTTCTAACTGGGACCCTGAAGTCTAACAGTTGCCCTGGCTGAAGAGTCTTCAGGAAGCATGCTGGCTCTGGAAGGCACTGGAAAAGCACTGTGTCCATGAACCAGACCCTGACCCACAGGGATGGCAGGAGGAGGCTGTGCGTGTGGCAGCTGATCAACACTGGGGCTTCCCTGAGGCCTCCAGGGCCCGCCTCCCTTTCAGATGCGCTCCTTCTCCGCCCTCAGGGCCCAGCAGCCCAGAGAGAAGTCCCCATCCTTCATGGCTTCCTGATGGCCTCAGGTGGCCTCACGTCTTCCCCTCCTCCAGGGATTGCTTCTTGCAGTGAACACTCTGCAGCCAGTTTCCAGGATCTGTGACATTTGTGAGATGGCTTTAGAGGAAGAAGCTTGGAGAAGCAGAGCTCAGTGGCAGAAGACTCTGATTTCCCCAGAGGAAACAGGCAACTCTTTCGAGTCCATGCTGAAAGTTCGGTCTGCCTGGTCTGCAGTAGAAATGCTGCTAGCTTGCAGTCATCAATAAGCTTGCTGCCTTCTCCTTTTCAGATGGCTGTGGGGTCCGTCTGTTCAGTTTGGGGAAAATCCCAATGCCGCCAACAGAGCCACGCCATGTGGAGAGGCCTGCTGGGGGCACAGGCAGAACTCGGGTGTCTGGGTGCAGAAACGGGCAGTCCTAAAAGCCCCTAGAGCTGAGCTTAGTTGTTGCTCAGTCCTTCAGTCATGTCGGACACTTCGCGACCCCGTGGGCTGTAGCCCATCAGGCTCCATTGTCCGTGGAACTCTCCAGCCAAAAGTACTGTAGCGGGTTGCCACTTCCTCCTCCAGGGGATCTTCCCCACCTGGGGCTCAAACCCAGGTCTCTGTGTCTCCTGCATTGGCAGGAGGATTCTTTACCACGGTGTCCCCTGGGAAGCCTCTGGCATTTAGGTCCTTTATGCTAATTATAAAGGCTGCCTCTCCTCTGTGTGAGCTGGGCTTCTCCACAGTCACAAGGCTGGTCAAACACGAGACCTCCATCAAATCACCTTCTGATTATAGGAGGAGGTACACGTCATGTCATTGGAAGGTCTCTTTCCTAAATGCGTATATCGTGAATGGGCTAGCATTTTAACGCTTTGTTCCCCAGTGACCGTTTCCTCCTGGACCTTGGGATAGCTTGAAAGAAGAAAAAAATGACCCTTTTCTCCATGGGAATAGTTTCTAAATTCTTCTCTTAATGACCAACAAAAAGACCCTGCTCTAAGTCTTCACTATCTTTTAAATAATTAAACAGCTGAAACTTTCAAATGCCAGCCCCAATAACTAGACCCACAGATCATTCTCATAAACCAATACTCACTCTGTCAGCTAGAGGGAAATACAGTAGAAACTGTGCGACCAAGAACAGAGGGCTCATCCAAAGTCCACAGAAATAAAAATCCATGTAGGGCTGCACTTTCCAAGGCTGGCTTTCCAAGATGGTCCTGAACTCGCTGACTAACGGTACAAATTTGTGCTTTAACATAACCAAAGGGAAGCAGAGGCGTGTCGGAGCCACCTTGTACCAGCCGATCGCTAAATTTGCTAGTCAAGTGTCAAACACCATCATCAGTAAAATTTAAATTATGTAAACCTACAATTTAACAAGTTATATTCAAAACCCATCACTCCCTCATCATTGTGCCCTGTCTTACTACATGGTTAAGGTTAGTTCCATTGGCCTGCATAGTGGAAATACTACATCATGGTGAGTCTCTATGCATCCTCTCCCCAGCTCTCACTGGGTGACGTCTTGTTGATGGTGTGAAATTGGTCACTGTGGGAATATTAATATTTACATCACAGAGGTTTCCAAAATGCTACCAACTAAAATCTCTGTCATCTCCAAGCTAGTAGCTAAGCCTTTAACATCTCCAGCTTTCTCTTAATGGGAGCACAACTAGAATCCTGAGGGCAAGAAGAGAAGCACTAGCAGACTTTCCATCACGACAGGTAGAGGCATGTGCCCCCACACCACTTACCCCCAGATCATCAGCAGTCCAGAGTTTTCAATTAATCTATTGCTGACTTACCATCTCCATGATCTGCAACCAAAATTAATCTGACTGAGCAATGTAACTGCGCATGCATCACCAAGAGCTCACACAAGAAGCACATGGGCAAGAAAAAGAAAAAGACCATTTAACAGTTGTATGGTCTTTCTCCATGCTCACAGAATTTGATGGACTAACTCATTGAGTCCCCATAGCCATTCCTAGATTGGGTTTCATTATCTCCACTAAAAGATGAAAAATATAAGGTTGGGTGACCTGCCTAAGGTCTCAGCCTAGTAAGTCGCATAGCCAGCACTCAAACCCAGAAACCCAGGTCTAGCTGAAGTTCCTTACTTTCCACCACAGATTACTGCTTTCCTGTAAGTCTGTTGAGTTTTCCTATTCAAACAATCACCATCTGGGTTCACATTCCTCCCTCCTTGGATCAGCCACGCAGTCAGTGGGCACAATGCACCCATGCCTCCATGGATGAATAACCACCTCCCACAGCCTTGCTCCCTCTCTGATCCCAAAACCGTCATAGCCTCCAATTTGAGAAAAATAGTGTCGTACAAATTTAAATGGGGGTCGGAGCCACCTTGTACCAGCCGATCGCTAAATTTGCTAGTCAAGTGTCAAACACCATCATCAGTAAAATTTAAATTATGTAAACCTACAATTTAACAAGTTATATTCAAAACCCATCACTCCCTCATCATTGTGCCCTGTCTTACTACATGGTTAAGGTTAGTTCCATTGGCCTGCATAGTGGAAATACTACATCATGGTGAGTCTCTATGCATCCTCTCCCCAGCTCTCACTGGGTGACGTCTTGTTGATGGTGTGAAATTGGTCACTGTGGGAATATTAATATTTACATCACAGAGGTTTCCAAAATGCTACCAACTAAAATCTCTGTCATCTCCAAGCTAGTAGCTAAGCCTTTAACATCTCCAGCTTTCTCTTAATGGGAGCACAACTAGAATCCTGAGGGCAAGAAGAGAAGCACTAGCAGACTTTCCATCACGACAGGTAGAGGCATGTGCCCCCACACCACTTCCCCCCAGATCATCAGCAGTCCAGAGTTTTCAATTAATCTATTGCTGACTTACCATCTCCATGATCTGCAACCAAAATTAATCTGACT
The DNA here is from genome assembly GCA_022376925.1 of Tragulus kanchil. Taxonomy (NCBI): domain Eukaryota; kingdom Metazoa; phylum Chordata; class Mammalia; order Artiodactyla; family Tragulidae; genus Tragulus; species Tragulus kanchil. Next base: position 13,774,075 of record JAIOJX010000005.1, read on the forward strand.
GAGCAATGTAACTGCGCATGCATCACCAAGAGCTCACACAAGAAGCACATGGGCAAGAAAAAGAAAAAGACCATTTAACAGTTGTATGGTCTTTCTCCATGCTCACAGAATTTGATGGACTAACTCATTGAGTCCCCATAGCCATTCCTAGATTGGGTTTCATTATCTCCACTAAAAGATGAAAAATATAAGGTTGGGTGACCTGCCTAAGGTCTCAGCCTAGTAAGTCGCATAGCCAGCACTCAAACCCAGAAACCCAGGTCTAGCTGAAGTTCCTTACTTTCCACCACAGATTACTGCTTTCCTGTAAGTCTGTTGAGTTTTCCCATTCAAACAATCACCGTCTGGGTTCACATTCCTCCCTCCTTGGATCAGCCACGCAGTCAGTGGGCACAATGCACCCATGCCTCCATGGATGAATAACCACCTCCCACAGCCTTGCTCCCTCTCTGATCCCACAGAGAAGCTCTGTCATATAGCCATGTCCTAGATCAATTTGATCGAAACATACTTCAAACATACTTTAGGAATGCCTAAAGATGCGGTAGGCATGTGGACATGATAAGGAAGTGTGCTATGCTCTGGATCTGACTTATTCAAACCCAGGGGAGAGATCCATAAGTATCCACTTTAAATAAAATCATAACAGTGAATTAAAAAGTCAGATTCTCACAGTGGTAAAAATGGATACATGTGTCTGTGTGTGTAAGTATACAGTTTGCTTTATATAGTTTATTTTATGCATCCACATACACATTCCATTGGGGGAAATCATATACAAGTACACAGACACACGCATGTGTACACATGTGCACAATACATATACATACACAGGCTTTTGTCCAGAGTTTATTTTTTCCCCATCCTTAGGGAGCATACATAGCAGAAAAGAAAAAAAAAGTCACTGCCCTTTATCAGATATGTACACACTTTATTTTTGCAGTATGTCTAAAATGATTTTATGACTAAATCCTGGGAAAAATGTGAAGAATGCTTGGCTGGATACATGCTTTTCCAGTAAAAACACAGCCTTGCTTATTAACTGTAGCATTTGGAGAAGGCTTTTTGACATGATGTACATTTTTGTTTTAGCTTGAGACTAAATCCTGTTTGGATCTAAGTTTTCTTTGGCTTTAAGAGAAAGTTTAACTGATTGTACAAGATGGGACCTTGGGCCGTCCAGGGCTTGTTCCCCAGCCCCACGCTCCCCGCACCCCCAGGCCAGATGATGTGCTAGCCTATTAAAGTGCCTCTCTCCCAAGACGGAGCCAGGGTTAGAACCCTGAGATGTTTTCTCAACACATTAAGCAGAAATAAACTCTAACAATGGGGGGAATACAAACCAAACCCATCTGTCCTCTCGTCAGGATTTCTGAAGCTGTCAACTGACTGACCTTGGAGTTGGAAAGCATTTTAGAGGCTGTGGAAGAAAAGTTCATTGTGGCCATGGATGGATACAGAAACATTCTTGGAGGTCAGGAGTGAATCACAAATCCCGGGATCCTGAGAACAGATTATGGAGTTTCCATTTTACCTCACAATTTTGCTGGGTGTGTGGTGATGACTTAAAATGATGTTAGGTGCCTGAGCCAACATTTTCTTGGAAAGAAATTTCCCTACTGTTTTACGCAAACTGCAGAGTAAATGGGGCCGAGGTGCTGGTCTCCGCTGAGGACACTTTAAGGTAATCAGGCTGTCAAGTTAAAAGCAAACACTTTCTCAGCATTTCTGAAGACCGAAACAGTGAATCGTGTGTTGCCTTCTAAGTCTGTCAGAGGTAAGTCATTTCTGCCTCATGCTTCCAGAGGACAGGAGGTGCATATATATGGGAGTGCCCCTAATTCTCCCTCTAACTCACTGGATCTCAACCAGGTAAAATTCTGCCCCCCAAAGGAGAAGGCTCTTAAGAGTCCCTTCGACTGCAGGGAGATCAAGCCAGTCAATCCTAAAGAAAATCAACCCTGAATATTTATTGGAAGGATGGATGCTAGAGCTGAAGCTCCAATACTGTGGCCGCCTGATGTGAAAAGCCAACTCATTACAACAGACCCTGATGCTGGGAAAGATCAAAGGCAGGAGGAGAAGGAGGGGTGATAGAGGATGAGATGGTAGGAGGGCATCACCGACTTCATGGTCATGAGTTTGGGCAAACTCCGGGAGGCACTGTAGGACAGGGAAGCCTGGCGTGCTGCAGTCCCCGGGTCGCACACAAGAGCTGACACGACTTAAGTGATGGAACAACAAGAGACACCTGGCCGTGTCTGGAAACATGTTTGTTGTCGTAAATGTGGGGGTGGAAGGTGAGATGGTGCCACCAAGCATTCCGTGGGCAGAAGCCAGGGATGCTGCAAGCATCGCCCCAACCTCCACCTCCACCACTCATCAGGTCCCCAATGTCAAGAGTGCTACTCTTGCTATTCCCTGCTCTGACGGGAAGTGGAAACGATCAGATGCAACACAATTGTCCACAGATGTTCTAACTGGTTCCTCCAGCTTTTCAGGCCCCCTCGTCACCCTTCTCTTCCACGACCTGCACAGATGCTGCTCACAGGATGGTCCACAGGCCAGCAGCCTCGGCACCACCAGCAAGCGTCCTGGAAGATGCAGAAGAACCTCAGGGTCCATGCAGGCCCACAGAACCCGAATGAGCATTCCCATAAGAGCTCCAGGGGACTCCTGGACATTGTCCAGTTTGAGCAGCACTGTGGAAGTGCCCCTTTCACCTCTCCTTCAGTCCTTCCCCACAGGGCTGTCTGTCCTTCTCTGGTTCACTTGGCATTAACCCCGCACTCCGCCCTCCAACTAAGCAGATCTAGTAAAAAGCAGCTCTCCTCTCCAACATTTTTTTTTTTTTTCCAAAACATTCCCTCCAGCAGAGGCTCCCTGGGCTCCCTACAAATAGCAGTTCATCCTACAACCCATTCAGAAGAAGGTAGCTCAAACCCAGTCCCCCCCGCCCCCACCACCACCTTGGGTAGGCAAGGAGCAGGTCATTTGTAGAAAAACATCAGAAGGCAAAATCATTAAATTTAAAAAGATACCAGGTAAGCCAAAAGAGCATTTTTGAAAAACATCTGAAAAATCAAGGTGCTCAATATTTATGTTCATCTATTTATCTGCCTATGATGGTGGCTCAATGGTAAAAAATCCACCTGCAAGCAGAAGATGCAGGTTCAGTCTCTGGGTCAGAAAGATCCCCCGGAGGAGGAAATGGCAACCCACTCCAGTGTTCTTGCCTGGAGAATCCCATGAGCAGAGTAGCCTGGTGGGCTACAGTTCACAAGGTCACAAAAGAGTTGCATGTGACCTAGTGACTAAACCATGACTCTGTTGGATACATGAATGCATCTTCTTCTCTGGATGCGCACTTCATAGAAATGTTATTTTTTTTTAACTAGGATCTAACATAGAAGCTCATTCTTGAGTCTTATTAGAAGTAAGGTATCAACCCGAGAAAGGAAAAAGGGAAAAAAACCCTTGGCTGAAGCCCCAAGAACTATGGGAATGTCTGCATTCTCTTCGTCTAATACCTTTGCCAGGTCATAAAAGCATAAAAATTAGTCTAAAAAGGACTGGGAAATAACTGCAAAGTTGTCAAGACAATACATCTGGTTAGCTAAACAGGAAGCTTCTTTCCTTCATACCATACTTTGGTGAACAGGGGGTCCATTTCTCTTTCACGAGGCATGTGAAACATGCTGTCATAATCTGGACAGTTATTGTCTCCCTAGGTCAAAGAGCTGGTGAGGATGTGGAACTCGCCCTGACAAGAGTTTAACACTTTACCTGCTGGAAAAAACTCCTTATTAACAGTTTCTAAGATGTACTCTGAGTCCTTCCCCACAGGGCTGTCTGTCCTTCTCTGGTTCACTTGGCATTAACCCCGCACTCCGCCCTCCAACTAAGCAGATCTAGTAAAAAGCAGCTCTCCTCTCCAACATTTTTTTTTTTTTTCCAAAACATTCCCTCCAGCAGAGGCTCCCTGGGCTCCCTACAAATAGCAGTTCATCCCTACAACCCATTCAGAAGAAGGTAGCTCAAACCCAGTCCCCCCCCCCCCCACCACCACCTTGGGTAGGCAAGGAGCAGGTCATTTGTAGAAAAACATCAGAAGGCAAAATCATTAAATTTAAAAAGATACCAGGTAAGCCAAAAGAGCATTTTTGAAAAACATCTGAAAAATCAAGGTGCTCAATATTTATGTTCATCTATTTATCTGCCTATGATGGTGGCTCAATGGTAAAAAATCCACCTGCCGAAGCAGAAGATGCAGGTTCAGTCTCTGGGTCAGAAAGATCCCCCGGAGGAGGAAATGGCAACCCACTCCAGTGTTCTTGCCTGGAGAATCCCATGAGCAGAGTAGCCTGGTGGGCTACAGTTCACAAGGTCACAAAAGAGTTGCATGTGACCTAGTGACTAAACCATGACTCTGTTGGATACATGAATGCATCTTCTTCTCTGGATGCGCACTTCATAGAAATGTTATTTTTTTTTAACTAGGATCTAACATAGAAGCTCATTCTTGAGTCTTATTAGAAGTAAGGTATCAAACCGAGAAAGGAAGAAGGGAAAAAAATCCTTGGCTGAAGCACCAAGAACTATGTGAATGTCTGCATTCTCTTCGTCTAATACCTTTGCCAGGTCATAAAAGCATAAAAATTAGTCTAAAAAGGACTGGGAAATAACTGCAAAGTTGTCAAGACAATACATCTGGTTAGCTAAACAGGAAGCTTCTTTCCTTCATACCATACTTTGGTGAACAGGGGGTCCATTTCTCTTTCACGAGGCATGTGAAACATGCTGTCATAATCTGGACAGTTATTGTCTCCCTAGGTCAAAGAGCTGGTGAGGATGTGGAACTCGCCCTGACAAGAGTTTAACACTTTACCTGCTGGAAAAAACTCCTTATCCACCAGTCAGACAGTTTCTAAGATGTGACTCTGGCATTGTTGCAAAGCTGTCAGGAACGGAAACAGAGACTGCTGTGGCTAAGACTTTTAGTTGGAGAAGAAGGGACAGTGGCAAGAAAGGTTCTCTCACCAACAAAAATAACCTCTACAGATTCTGTCTCCAGTAGGCGTGCCCATGGGTAGAAACCCTTTGAGTCGATAAAGCGGAAAACAATCAACATTGACTTTTAACTTTAGCTCTCAGCGGCTCTAACAGAAGCACAATTGACCCGCAAACCACATGGGTTTGAATACGTGGTTCCACATATACACAGATTTTTTTTTTTTTTTTAAACAAATATTCAGCTAGCTCTCTGTGTCCTTGGGTGTGACTAATCTATGTGCTATCTGTGGTTGACTGAACCTGTGGATAATGCTGGGGTAGGGCATGAGGCGGAGCACAGGATTTGAGCTTTCCTGGATTTTGGTATCCACGGCAGAGCCAGGGGAACCAATCATCCACGGATACGGGGGGTGGGGGTGGGGGGTCAACAGTGCCATGTTTAAGTCTCACGAGTATAACCGATTATTTGTCCCCCTGGAGGGCAAACAACTCTGCCCAGGGCTCACTGGATTCTGAAATCTCAGGCTGCTACACTTTCTCAATCACTGGTTGATCCATGTGGCTGAAGACAATAAGCTCTTCCTATGGTGCCCATCATGTGTTTCCAGGCCTATCACTTGCTGCTCACTTATTTCCCTAGACTTGAGTATTCTGTATGCATGTTTCTGACTGCTCCCCTTTCTTTTTATTTACCCTTATGCAGCTTCATAAAACAGGGACAGTGTATATTGCTCAGGAATTTATTGTCTAAAAGGACTGGGAAATAACTGCAAAGTTGTCAAGACAATACATCTGGTTAGCTAAACAGGAAGCTTCTTTCCTTCATACCATACTTTGGTGAACAGGGGGTCCATTTCTCTTTCACGAGGCATGTGAAACATGCTGTCATAATCTGGACAGTTATTGTCTCCCTAGGTCAAAGAGCTGGTGAGGATGTGGAACTCGCCCTGACAAGAGTTTAACACTTTACCTGCTGGAAAAAACTCCTTATCCACCAGTCAGACAGTTTCTAAGATGTGACTCTGGCATTGTTGCAAAGCTGTCAGGAACGGAAACAGAGACTGCTGTGGCTAAGACTTTTAGTTGGAGAAGAAGGGACAGTGGCAAGAAAGGTTCTCTCACCAACAAAAATAACCTCTACAGATTCTGTCTCCAGTAGGCGTGCCCATGGGTAGAAACCCTTTGAGTCGATAAAGCGGAAAACAATCAACATTGACTTTTAACTTTAGCTCTCAGCGGCTCTAACAGAAGCACAATTGACCCGCAAACCACATGGGTTTGAATACGTGGTTCCACATATACACAGATTTTTTTTTTTTTTTTAAACAAATATTCAGCTAGCTCTCTGTGTCCTTGGGTGTGACTAATCTATGTGCTATCTGTGGTTGACTGAACCTGTGGATAATGCTGGGGTAGGGCATGGGGCGGAGCACAGGATTTGAGCTTTCCTGGATTTTGGTATCCACGGCAGAGCCAGGGGAACCAATCATCCACGGATACGGGGGGTGGGGGTGGGGGGTCAACAGTGCCATGTTTAAGTCTCACGAGTATAACCGATTATTTGTCCCCCTGGAGGGCAAACAACTCTGCCCAGGGCTCACTGGATTCTGAAATCTCAGGCTGCTACACTTTCTCAATCACTGGTTGATCCATGTGGCTGAAGACAATAAGCTCTTCCTATGGTGCCCATCATGTGTTTCCAGGCCTATCACTTGCTGCTCACTTATTTCCCTAGACTTGAGTATTCTGTATGCATGTTTCTGACTGCTCCCCTTTCTTTTTATTTACCCTTTTGATGCAGCTTCATAAAACAGGGACAGTGTATATTGCTCAGGGAAATTTTATTGGTTTTCTAACTTAAAAAAAATTGAAGTATAGCTGGTTTTCAATGTTTCATGTGTATAGCACAGTGATTTAGTTATATATATACACTATATTCTTTTTCAGTTTCTTTTCTATTAATATAGGCTATTACAGGATGTTGAATATAGTTCCCTGTGTTATACGGTTGTTGTTTAGTCACTAAGGTGTGTCCAACTCTTTAAGACCCCATAGACTGAAGTCTGCTAGGCTCCTCTGTCCACGGGATTCTCCAGGCAGGAAGATAGGAGTGGATTGCCGTTTCTTTCTCCATGGGATCTTCCCAACCCAGGGATTGAACGAGCATCTGCTGCAATGCAGGCGGATTCTTTACTGCTGAGTGCTACACAGGTCCGTGTTAATCTATTGTATATAGAGAAGTGTGTATCTGTTAACTCCAAAATGATTTAAAAATTAGAGATAGCGGGCTTATAGCACTGTTCTGGATGACAACAGACACACCGCTCACAAGCTAAGAATAACAGAAGAGGAGAAACAGAACACATTAGTTCTGAGATCCCTGCCACCCAGGAACTGAACTGGAATGCATGCAAGGCTTAGCTGTAACAAATGAGGAGAGCTGAGCCTCCTTTCAAGTGAGAACCTTTTCCACGGGCCCAGATCTCTCCTGTTCTCATGTATCCAACTTCCAGTTCTCGCAGACATGAAGCAGGAACGGAGCATATCTGATGTCAGAGCCGGCTCCCCCTACTCAGAGCTAGAATCTCCTCACTTCAGGAAATGCAGCGGACGCCTCTGAACATGCAGGCTGTGGCCTCAGAGTTGCGAAGCTTTCACGGAATTACCCATGAGAACGACCTTCCCTTCCCTCCACCCCACATCAAACGGTATCTTCTGTCTCTAGAAAGAGTTTACAATACCCCAGACCTTTCCCTGCCAGCTGAATGAGGGAGGTGGTTTCACCTCAGGCCAAATTCAGATTTGTGGATAAGCAATTATTCATAACTGGCGAAACAACGTTTTGGCGTTTGAATGTCTTGTTGATTATATACGCATATGTATGCATAGGTGTAAGGGTAGGTCTGTATATAAATATATCCACACGCACACACACACACAGCTCTCAGAAAGACTGGAAAGCTAGCAAGAAGCACAGCTTTGCCAGACTCCAACCCTAGCAGAACACATCCAGCTGTGGGCATGCACCGCGGCCTTCACAGCAGAATCAGACACGTGAGGCACTTTGTGCTGCTTCCTAGGATGCCAGGCAAGAGGGCAGAAGCCCAGGGCCCTGGCTTCCCAGCTCAAAAGATCAGGTTTCTGCGATCTCAAGGTAGGGAGCTGATAGGCTCTGAAAGCAAAGCTACTTGTGGAGCACATTTCTCACGCACGCCTTCTCAGCGCCATGCTCTGCCCACCTCTGCTGCACCCCTCAAACCTGCCTGGGCCTGAAAGCAGCACAAACAGCAGGAACGGCTGGTCTATGGGTGCCAGTGAAGCAGAGCAGGACCCGATGGCCCTTGCCCCCCGGTCCCTGCCTGCCTTCCGTCTGCGGATAAACTTTAGCCAAAAAATAAATTTCATCAGAGAAGTAAGAACATGCAGAAACAATGGAAAGCAGACAAAAGGAGAGCAAATAATAACAGTTTCGTCAGTATGCCTAGTGGAGAACTTCCAGTTCCTTCTCAAGGGCTACGGACAATATTCTGAGGCATATCCCACGAGCTGTTTTGCAGACATCAGGTAGAAGAAGCTGACTATACAATGACCAGACTGTAGCCGTGACTTAAGCGGCCACCATTCTGAGAACTGGCCACAAAGAAAGAGAAATAAGCCAATGCTGGAAGGGAAGATTAACTGTACTTAAAACAACGAAGATGATGTTAGTCAGACCATAGATGCCCAACTTCAAGATGGCGGTGTATTGTTTCCACACGTACACTCCTCCCCTTCAGATAAAAGGTCTGACCCACTGATGGTCAAGGCAAAGGCAGTTGGCCTCTGGACAGGTCGCCACCCTTCCCCTGGGTTGCAGGCCTCCAAGATAAAACAGGCTTTCCTTTCCACCAGCCTGGCCTTTTTTTTTTTTTGCCTCTAAGTCATCATTTATTTTTCATCCAACTTTGTTCTTTGGCCCATGTATGCCTCCCATTGCTATGGCCTCTTTTGTTGCAGAGCACTGGCTCTGGGCGCATGCGCTCCAGAGCACTGGCTCATAACTGGACACACCGGTCCAGCCATTCCTCGGCATGTGGGATCTTCCTGGGCTAGGAATCGAACCGGTTGGCTTTGCACTGCAAGGTGGACTCTCAATCCACTGAACCACCAGGGAAGCCCCACCCTGGCCTCTTTAAATGGCTTCTGAGTGGCGAGCTGCCAGACCCCACTTTCGGTTACACTAAGAATATGCGTGATATTTCTGGATGTCTCGTGCACTTCTTGAAACAAGTATAAAGAAAATAAAAATGTTCTCCCTGCAATGGTTAAAGAAGTATTGATCCAAAAAAAAAAAAAAAGCTTAACATTAGTATGACAAGACAGCGACACAGGAGGGAGCTCTAAACACCCAGTGCTGGGAAAAGTACTGAAATGATACACTCCAAAATCCAAGAGAAGTTCACATTCAGGGGCTGACGCTGTGCCAAAGGCTGGCTTTTGCTGGTGACTGTCTTTCCTTGATATGGATCTAGAGCCGCTGACTTTTAATAATATGAATGTAAGTGTGGGTACGGGGTCGGGAGGGAGCAACTGAAACTCTCCTTGACTTCAGTCCTTGGCCAAAAAAGGAGGCCAATTATTCTTGGCTTCCACATGACCTCTAAAAAGCATTCCCTGGAAATCTTTCCTTGGAGAGTTCTTTTAAGCAAGAGTATTTAAGAGACAGAGGAAAACAACCAAAAAAAAAAAAAAAAAGGATCAGAGAAAGTGAAACTTGTTAACCCTGGGCACGCTTTGGCATTTCCATTTTCTAGAAGAAGATGCTTTGGGAGGAATGTGCCCTCCGGTCCCACTCCCGCCCTCCCAACTCCCCCCGTGATGATGGAAGAACAGCTGGCCCACCTCTGCCCTGGGGGTCAGAACCTAACCAGACCCAGCCAGCTCTGATCCGGCAGGCCAAGGGAGATGCTCGGTGAGGACCCCTTTTCAACATGCTGAGGGGTCTCTCACACTCAGTCCCCTACTGGACTTGAATCTCCAAGCTCGCCGGACGAGGGTAGCGCCAGCCTAGAGCAGTCCTGTCCTTGGGTTCCCCTCACTGCGTTGTCGACAAGCTGTGCTCCCCGCCCTTGATCCCTACACATGCGTGTGTACGCATGCTCCAAGCGGGCTGTTTTCTGATCCGTGCCCTGTGAACGGCCGGCACTTCCTCTCAAGCAGTTCATATTTCAGCCACGGAAGGGGGAATGCAAACCAGGGGCTGCGGGTTCAGGCTGGAAAGGCTGTTCAGCCGAGACGCGCATACTCCGTCTTCTGTGAATGATGATCACTTTTCCAGTCACCGTCTTTGAGTCTAGGAAACGTTCTTCCTTCATGTAACAACATTTATTGAGCATCTGAAACATTCATTCACTGTACTAGGTTTTACTTAGAAGATGTCCTGAGAGTTGTCTGATTTCTCCAAAGCTTTCCGCATTTGATCTCATGGAATACCAACGGTGACCTGGACACAGGAACCCACACTCCAAGCCACCATCCAGCCCTGGTCTGGAATAAGAGTCGGATCTGCGTGTAACGTTCATCTGCAGCAGCGTTCTCCTACACATGTCAGAAGATAAATATTCTCTGTAATAAGTATATTGCAGGCCACAAAACTTACTAGTCAGCTTTTTTCGGGGGCAGGGGGTGGGTTGGGGAGGGAGAGGGGCGGGCGGGCCACTTCTACTGGTCTTTCATTTATCTATTTTCATCCATCTTTGTTATCTGGCCCATGTGGGCCTCCCATCTCAGTGGCCTCTGTTGTCGCAGAGCACCGGCTCTGGGTGCATGCGCTCCAGAGCTCCGGCTCGGTAATTGGACACATCCGTCTAGCCGCTCCAGGGCACGTGGGGTATTCCCAGGCCAGGAACTGAACCGGCACCCCTTGCACTGCAAGGCAGTGTCCTTATCCACTGGACCACCAGGGAAGCCCACTAATCAGCTTTTGACTAAAGACAGTGTCTACTTTTAGGAAGGCATCTACTTGCATCATACTAGTAAAAGCCAGATATAGCTTTGGGCTTAAGTGACTATATAGTAAGTTAGGACCCATGTCCTATTTTTATCCCCAAACCCCTTGATTTGAACCTCCCAGCCTATCTGCTTTCCATTTCACTTAATACCTGTTTGACCCTGTTTCGCCCATGTCTACTGTGATGTCACGTACCTTGTGGATGGAAATGACCCGAGCTATAATTCAAAACGCTCTCCGGGAGCTGGGCACAGAAATGCAACAGACTGGTCATGCAGGAAGCAATAAAACCATCTGTTTTACAAAGCCTGGGTTTCATAAAACGAGACGAGAAGCGGTCTCAGAGGTGAACCATGCCAAGCGCTCCTCTTGGCAGCGGAGGTTCCAGGCTCTTGGCTGCCACGGCTGACTGGAGGAGACCCAGTCCTCAACCTCAGCGCCTGCCCTCCACCCCTCCCTCAGACCACTTACAGCAGATCCTGCCCCTCCGTCTTGGTGAATATTCGTGCATCCACGTGCAGGGTCTGCTAACGACCTTTACAGAACTCAGGACAGCAACTGCAGAGAGGCACTGGCGCCAGGGCTGAGCCTGGAATCTGGGCTTTGGAGCTCAAACCCTGCTCCCTGCTACTTCATGAAATGACAGTGCCCTAACCAGCACAGGAAGGAGCACTGACCCCAGGCAGTCCATCTGGGGAAGGGAAAGGCTCTAAACGTGTCTTGGCTGTTCCATCTACTTTAAATGCAGACGAGGCTGATGGTCCATAAGCCTCATCTTTGCTTTCTTTTCATCCTCTATAGTTTTTCTTCATTAAATGAAAACAACAGGGCACTGGAGAGTGGAACGCCTGGAGGGACGGTGAGGTGGCTAGACTTTTTGGATCCCTATTCTCTCTAAATTAATCATACTCCCAAGAACCCAAGTGAAATAGCTTTTCAAGAACCTAAAGGAACCTTCGAGTAAGGACTACTGTGATTTACTCCTATGCAATTTCTAATGGAGTGATTTCTATTTTCAAGGTCCTGGGAAGATGAATGAGCTTGAATTTAACACACATACTGCATTCATAAGCCTTGAAGGCATGCTTAGATGTCCTGCTTCGTTCATCTTGGCCGTATGGAATTAGACTGGTGGAAGGTCACAGGAAGAGGAGGTCAGAGGTCATGCATGGGGTGTTGTGGCTCAGGGAGAAGATGAGACGTGGCCAGTGTTATGGAGGAAGCAGCAGTGATGACTGTTAATCTGGCTCATGAAGACCATAAAGAAGGCTGAGATGCTTTCCAACTGTGGTGTTGGGAGAAGACTCTTGAGAGTCCCTGGAACACCAAGGAGAGCAAGCCAGTCCATCCTAAAGGAAATCCACCTGAATATTCATTGGAAGTACTGATGCTGAAGCTGAAGCTCCAATATTTTGGCCACCTGATGTGAAGAATCAATTCACTGGAAAAGACCCTGATGCTGGCAAAGACTGAGGGCAGGAAGAGTAGGGGGCAACAGAGGATGAGCTGGTTGGAGGCATCACTGATACAACAGACATGAGTTTGAGCAAACTCAGGGAGACAGTGAAGGACAGGGAAGCCTTGTTGCAGTTCATGGGATCTCAAAGAGTCAGACACGACTTAGCAACTGAACAACAACAATTTGGCTCAAGTTTAAAAGATCCCATTTCTAAGGCACTACCCTTATCTGAAAGATGTAACTTCAGGTTAAGGACAGAAACATATTCTTACCATGTTTTTTTAAAAAAACATTCTCCTCTAAGATTATGCCTTTAGGATGCAAAATAATATGGATGGAATGACTGGAATGCTATGTTGCATCCAAACCCATGTCTAGGTCAGTCTGTTCTAAGAACATGCCCGCACGTGCTCCTCAAAAGTATCGGCATCACCCTTTGGATGCTGAAGGTGGTTTCATTTACAACCTCTTGTTTCCTTATATGTCCCTTTCAATTAGATATTGCAAGGTGTTTAGGAAAAGGCACGCTTTCATGACAGAAGTGGAGGAGCAAGGAGGTGATGAAAATGCCCGAGGGCATGGATACTGTTAGCAAGTGGAAGAATTAGCTAGAAATCTACACTCTAAATCCTGGGTCAGTAGCGTCTCATCATTGGCTTACGTGTCACCAGAAGCCCAGCTGAGGGTATGAGCTGCTACACATCCACAAGTGTGAATCCGGCAAGTCTGGGTGACCTGTGACCTCGGTGGAGAGACACTATCTGCACAGCCGCTTGCTGGATGAGGCTCTGGGCAGAAAACCAACAGTGGCTGACACACGGAACTGGAAAGTCAGTTTTTTCTGGACCTTCTCAGTGGCCCAGTGTCTAAGGAAGGAACAGATTCTGAGTGGAGCGTCAGGTGTATCTGGGAGGAATGCTGGAGGAGGGCAGAGCAAGGCTGATACAAAGAGAAACCACGCCGGGAGCACAACCAACCCAACCTCTTGGGAAGGCGTTGGGAAGGGCAGTGGAGTCATAGGGCCGTACTGTATGGTCTGAAAAGATAAATCGCGACACTCGGGAGGGAGGGGACACATTTCCCTATCTCTGCTTGGCAAGAGAATAGAAGAATGACTCATCACCAACCCTTTTGACATCAAAGGGCAAAAACAGGAGCTGAATATTCCAGAAGGGTGTCTGGGGGCCACACTATGAACATAGGGCAGGATGGAGCGGGGATAGGGTCGCCACAGGCCTGGCAGAAGCAGGGCTGGAAATGCTTGGGAGAATCTTGGTGACATCCCCAGAAGAGCCATGAGGACAAGCAGGAGGGAATGGATGGGGTGTGAGGAAGAAGGCACTGACGTACAGGCACCTTAATGTGTAGTCCTCCAATGTATGCTCAGGAGGGCACAGGCTTGTGAAATGTGGGTTACTGTCTGTTCTAGATTTGCAAATAAACTGTAGTTCTTTTAAATAATGGCTTTACCAAAGCTGGCTTTCACATTTGCTCCCCCTTCCCACTTCTAAATCCAGTTTGCTGTTACATGTGTTAATGTTAAGCTGCTGAGTTAAACATTTCTTTCTCCAAACTGGTACCCGGAAGATAAGGATGAAGAGTATGATGAGAAAAAGAAAAAAGAATATGACAATGATGGTAAGGAAAGTTAATGAGGAGCTTCCCTTGTGGTCCAGTGGGTAAGGATACCGCCTTGCAGTGCAAGGGGCGCCGGTTTGATCCCTGGCCTGGGAGGATCCCACGTGCCGCGGAGCGGCTGGACCGATGTGTCCAATTACCGAGCTGGAGCTCTGGAGCGCATGCGCCCAGAGCTGGTGCCCTGCGACAACAGAGGCCACCGCTATGGGAGGTCCACACGGGCCAAAGAACAAAGATGGATGAAAATAGATAAACGAAAGACCAGTAGAAGTGGCCCGAAAAAAAATTTAAGAAAGTTAATGATAACTTAAGGCTTGCATTCTAATAGCCAGATATGTATTTTGTTGTTTAATTGTCAGAATAACGTCTGTGGCATTAACATGAGGAAAATGAGGACAATAGAGTTGGCCAACTTGCTCAAATTCTCATGGCTAACAGGTAGCAGAAGTGGAATTTGAACCCCAGGGTATCTGGAACCTATTTCTTACCCTGGCCCCCAGCAGAATGCTGGACGCACAGTCGGTGCTTAATAAATACTGGTGACAGAACAAATGAACTGGCTAGAACAATACACGGCTTCTAACGCTTAGCCAATCAAATGGCACAACGCATTTCATTCTTCACTGAAATTGGTTAAATGCACCTTGGTCACTTAACACAATGGGAACAGTCATTAAAATCGAACAATGTCTCCAGATCAATATTTCCTGCTAAGGAATAAACGAGTCTGACTTGCGCTGACATTTCTTCCCCCCCCCGAAAAAAGAACTCCGCTTTGCCCCAACACTTATAAATCAGCAGGAGAGGGTACCCTAAGAGGTGCCTGTTCTACAGAATTGCCTCCGCTCTTGTCTTCTCCACGCAGAGCACAACAAGAATAAGAGCAAATTTAAAAAAGAAACAAACATGGTCATTGTTCCTGCGTACCTACTTGTTAAACCTAGTTAAGAATCTGTTTGCAGTTTGTATAATTTAAAAAGCCGGTTGATGGAGGTCTAGGGTTGTTTAAAGACCATTTTGAAAAGCTCTCAGAGGTGTAGAAGCCAGGCCCTTCTTGGCTCCTTCACCTCACGGAGCGTGGTGGTGTTTTTTTTTTTTTTTTTTTTAAACTGCTGGTTTTACAGAAGCTCCACATGAGTGGACTCCCCCTGCTGGTCTTCTGTGGAAGTGCTGTCTGAGCTGACAGGGTGAATGACAGGTTAAGCAAGGAGCAGGTTGAAGTTGGCTCTACAAGGATGCTTGACAAGGAACTAAGCTTGGGTTCATATTCTTTGGCTGGAAGGGGGTGGGTATCAAATTACCAAAAATCTATGAAGAGCTTGACGCAAAATGGTTTTTGCATTGCTTCAGTCTCTTCTGTAACCCTGGGCAAGTCACAAACCCCAAGCCACTCCCTTCTCTCTTGATGATTACTTCCTATTTTGAAACGCCATGCCTCCACTGTGCGCTTGAGGTCTCTTCCCTTCAGGAATTTACGATCAAGCAGATGATCGAAGACCTACTATCACAGGCCAAGCAGAGAAATAAATAAGTGCCCAAAAGGCCTTTCAAGGAGGAGAAGAATCCGAGATGATCTTTGAAGAATACATCTGACTTACGAAGATGAGGAGCAGCAAGACATGCCTTGCTGATCTTGCACTGGCATTTCCAGCTGCGAGTCACTTCACAGGCTCTGCCTAGTATTTTTTTTTTTTTCCTCATGTAGCACCATTTGGAAGATGACGGTTTCATCAGTGGCTTGTCTAAACCTGTGTAAGGCAATGCCTTATAACATATGGCTCTCTGCTTTCAGCAAAACTGACATGGACAAAATTCAGAGATCTAAAAAGGTGCGATCCTTTGTTTTACTCAAGTTTTGTTTTCTAAAGCCTTCATCATGAGCTACTTTTTATTCATTGCGCCACTGGCCCTCGTTCATGAGCAACTTTTTAATTGAGAACCTCCAATGAACAACAAGTACATCAGCATCATATATATTCACGTCATACATGACATTTGTGGAACAGAGTGAACTGAAATATTCTCTAAAGTGTAATGGTGCTTGTTTTGAATGAAAATGATCAATGTTAAAAGATGTGATGTATTTAGAAAATTAAGTCTATACGATGCTTGCTGATATTCCTCAGTCAATGCTCTTGAAAACGTCTTCTACCAGGCATAATCAATAATATGTAAATCAGGCATAATCAATAATAGTCATATATCTCTGGAGGAGGAAATGGCACCCCACGTCAATATTCTTGCCTGGAGAATCCCGTGGACAAAGGAGCTTGGTGGGCTATAGTCCAGGGTGTCGAAAAAGAGTTGGACACAACTGAGCCCACACATAAAATGTATAATATATAATTTTTACTGCTGTGTAAAGCAAATGAAGATCTTAAAATGTTATGGCTTCAAATAAAAAAACAGTTATATATCACTAATTTTCATGTCTTATTGACTCTATTGTCTCTATTAATCTTAATATCACATGTTACTTCAACACTGATATTGAATTAAAGTCAAGCGCATATCTGTAAGAAATTCACAGGTACATAGAAACAATGGGAGATTCAGGGGCCTATTCATGGGTAACACTCAGTGAAAGCCCCTGGCAATGTGGTTACTGCTGAGACCTGGAGCAAGCGTACCCAGTCACAGCAACATGGACCTGGTATTCTCCTATGGAGACAGGCAGGGATCCAGAAGCCCTCACCCAGATTCTTCTTAAAAAACTCTAACCCTTGCTGACTGCGTCAGGATTTAAGAAATTAAGGAGCTTGGCGAGCTACCACCCATGGGGTGACAAAGAGCTGGACTTGACCGAGCATCTGCACACACTCTAGGGAGGAAGGGCGAGGCGAGGGCATAGGTCAGTGACAAAGTCCACGGACGATGAAACTCCTGCTCATTACTGACCTGGAGAGGAATGAACACCATCAGAGTGCACAGGTTGCTGGTCCACAGTGTGAAGAGAGGGGACTTGGCTTCTAGTGATTCAGAGTCCTGACTCAGGAATGCCTCAGGCCTTTCTCGGAGGTCCTCAGAGGGAAGTCATTTCTCCACTCGTTAGAATCCAATCTCTCTTGACTCATAATACGATTGCATGTTGCCCCTGTGTTTAAGCTGTTCGTATAAGAGTCTTGATATCCCTAAGTAGACTGTCAGCCTTCTTGAGGTTAACTTCTATGGTTTAATTTATTTCTCTCTTAAGAGTTGACTAGATGGAGATATTAAATATTAGTTGAGCCCACGACTAAATGTATGAAATACAGGTTTGCTCTATCAAGGCCTCTACGTCCTGTTGACCCTTTCGTGACCCCCATGGACGACAGCACACGGGCTCCTCTGTCCATGGAATTTTCCAGGCAAGAACACTGGAGTGGTGTGCCATTTTCTTCTTCAGGGGATCTTCCCCACTTAGGGATTGATCTTGCAGTCTCCAGCACTGCAAGTAGATTCTTTACCTGCTGAGCCATGCTGTTGAATCCCAGATGCAAATTCTGAGCTGTTATCAGCTAAGTTAATGTAAATGTTGACCCCTGGAATTGTGAACTACAGGATACCACCTCTGCCGAAGAGCAGAGAACTTTCTAAAACCCTTCCCTGTTGCTGTGCTTGGTCCCAGGCATCCAGTTCAGATTTTGCCTTCAAACGCTTAAAGGGAAGAAAAAGGTAGTTTGAAACACGTCAGGTTTTCATCGGGAGAGACTACTGCCTGGGGCTGCCTCCCGCGCGCCCTCATCTCTCAAAGGTCTACCAACACCAGCCTCCCTTATCTCAGGAGCCCATCAGAGCATTGTAACTCCACTGCCCACATACCTCTGGCCCCGACTTATCCTAGTTTAATTTTCCCTTTCCAAAAAACCAAAACAACAAAATCAAACTCCACCAAGGTCTTGAGTGTCTTCAAATATCCATACAATTCTATCTATGGCAACAGTCTCTGTCTTTCGGAAATTTAATGGCCAACATCCCCCACCTCCACGGACAACAGAAGAAAATGGGCCTCAGTGTCACATACTTCAGCACCTCTCAAGGAACTAATTAAATCTCCTAGGAGGCCCTCACCCACACCCTAAGAAATCTGAAGGGTGTGCAAAATCCAAACCCAATGCAACGCTCTTATAATAAAAGCCCTTTACTCGATAGAAAGCTTCATCTTGAATTTCTTTGTCTCTCTCCCCCCACAGAGTAGTAAATTTCCAAATTCCCGAAAGGTCATGAGTTTGGCAATGGAACAACAGCGTCCTGAGGGGGAAGGGCTGGTGAGAGCATGCTTCTCTCCAGGCCACTCCGTGGGGCTGTTGTCTCTCTTGGGAGCTACAGGCGTCATGCCGTGGATGAACGCTGGGCACAGGGGGAAACAGTCTCTGGGAGTGATGGTGGAAAACTCGGTACCTGCCACCAGGAGGGGAAGCAGTGATTCAAGCCTTCTGGCATTAGATGCTGCCCCCTGGGGGCTGCCGAAAGTCCTACAGCTCTCAAGTACTGGTGAGACGAGGTGTCTCTTCACAAGAGGAAAAGGGCTCTCCCACCTCCTACCCAAACAGGCTTGAAAACAAAAGGGAAGAGAAACCGAACTTCAGCTCTTGCTGAAATGGTTTAAATGTGTCAATGATCATGCCACATGTTTCGTCATCTTCATACAACCCTATCAAGTAGGAACCATGACTCCATCGAAAGACCATCTGAAGCTCAAAAGAACACCCTCAAAATGACAGAGCTGGCACTTTTCAGAGGCAGGATTCAAACCCAGGCTGATCTAGGTCTTAAACCCCCATTCTTACCACATACCACACTGCCTTTCAAAAGGAAAAAAAGCTGGGTTTTGGGTGCAAAATCGAGTTTGTTCATCTTATAGAAAGTGATACTCCTAATTTGCCCTTTTGGTTATAGTCTTGGGTTATCATGTCTACTTATTCTTAATTTGACCCTCTTGTTCTGTGAGCTCTTGTCCACGAAATAGGACCCTCGTCATGGAAGCTGATCTAGCAGTTACAGCTTAGGCAACAAATGATTAATGAATAGATGAATAAATGTGGGTCAGTGGGTGAACGAATGCATGGATGGATGAATCTGACAAGTGCACACCAGGACCGAATCATCAGTGTTGGTCTTTAGTGCTTCGTAATCACTATTTTTTTTTTTTAATCCACATGGCTTGGCATTTTGGTGTCTAAAGGGAAAGCCTGGATGTGTGATGCTGGTCTGAGCTTTTTTCACTGATACAACTGCCCACCTGACACAATGCTGATTTCTACAAGGCACTGAACTTAGCCTGAAGCTAAGATGTCCTTTGGAAAGATGGAGCCTACGGAAATAGATATTAAAGAGGTGGTTATTTGGGCAAATGAGTTAATTCAAATTCATCTGTACAGTCTAAGAGTGAAACACATTCTCCAAAAGTCAGTGAGTCAGGAAAATCAAACACTGTTTCATTCTGAGTTTTGAAAATAAAATGCTGACTGTCTACAGAAGAGATGCTTTAATTCGGGAGATAAAAACTGCACCGCTTTCTGGAGCCTAAAGAAGTTAATTAAAATGTGACCAGGAAGTGATTATGTCCTCAGAGGTGTCCCATGGGCCCTTAGTTAGACTTCCACAGCTCAGATAATCTCACTCGAAATGATCATTTATACCAGAGGTCGGATACTTGATACAGAAATGGATTTCTACCATCTCATCTCACTGTTCAGGGAATCCTGGTCAATTCCGTGGTATATTGTACATTAAATGAGGTGAGACACTGGCTCTAACAAACTGAACTACCAGGAAGTGAGGTCAAAACGCTTACCCAACCCGCTCAGTTAGCTAGTATCCCCAAAGTTACTGAAGCCCTGGCCTCCATTCTCTCTCTACTCAGAATCCACGGGAAGCTATTATAAGGAAGCCAAAGATAAAACAGCTTCTGCATAATGAAACGCTAATCCCCAGAGTGTGACGCCCACGACTGGAATGAATGCTAGACAGAAGATAACCAAATGTCTAGACTTATTCAAACCTGCTTCTTGGAGTTCAAACTTGTATTCCCGGCTTTATCGGCTTACAAAGAGTCAACTGGTTTAAAAACACACAACTGAACAACAGTAAGGAGATAAATCCTGTAGAATCTCTTCACTTGGGCCTCCTCAGTCTGTGTTTATCTATCCAAACACAGAAACGCCTTCTTAAACTGATAGCTGCTTATCAGAAAGAATATACAGTTTGAAGCCTCTGAAGGAGGTGAGGACCTCTCTCCTGCCTTTCCCTGAATATATCAGTGGATGGGAGCAATTCCTGATAGGTCTGTTCTTCTGGCTCCCTAAAGTTAAATTAATAAGATTGTACAATTTAAGGCTCTGTGGGTTTGTGTTCAGAACAAGTATGGCTTTTCGGGTTCTGGAATGATAATGTCAGTATGCCTCAGACATTTTACCAGGATCCTCATTTCATTCCTCTGATAACTCCCCCAGATATCCAATTTCTTACCTACAGTATCCACTGTGTCCTCCAGCAAATGACCTTATGCTTTGGTTTCTCCAACAGAAAATGATAATTTTAAGATATGAAGGATTATGGGGAATAAAAAGATGGCCAATTCATATTAAACAGCAAAACAACAGTTGGTATGTAAGCATATATCGCATATAATTTTAACATAAGTCTTTCTTTTTTTGAGCTTCCTGTGCAGGTTCCCACTAGCTTTCTCTTTTACACTTGGTAGTGTAGATATGTCAATCCTAATCTCCCAGTTCACCCCAGCCTCCCCTTGCTTCTGTGTCCACACATCTGTTCCCTAACTCTGCAATGCCATTTGTGCTCTGCATTTAGGCTCATCTGTACAGTCTTTTAGATTCCACACATAGGTGTTAATACATGATTATCTGTTTTTCTCTTTCTGACTTCATTCTGTATTAACATAAGTAATTCACTTTTCCTTTGTGTCTTTGTCAAGGTACCTCTCAAAACAATTTTTAATAAACATAAAAACTGAATTTGAGTTTTGGAGATCGCTCTGACAGAGACTAGACATCGATATAGAAGGCCTCAATGATTTGTGTCCCAATGGGATGTGCTGATTCATGCAGGGGGTTTCCTTAACATTTACCTTTTATTATGCATGGAAATGAAACTCATTAAGAAAAGTGATGATTCAACACTATTACCTATCTCTTTGGCACAAATATTTTTTTATTGTACAATTGTAGGTTCCAGAGGAGTTATTTCAACATCTAAGTCCTGGTTTTCCCTATTTTCTCGATTTTCCTATTTCCAGGTGGGAAACAGAGCTCCACAGGAAGTAAAAAGCGGAAGCAGCTGAGAAAAGCATCCATGAGTGAATGTTGCCC
Source organism: Tragulus kanchil (assembly GCA_022376925.1). Taxonomy (NCBI): domain Eukaryota; kingdom Metazoa; phylum Chordata; class Mammalia; order Artiodactyla; family Tragulidae; genus Tragulus; species Tragulus kanchil. Next base: position 13,795,484 of record JAIOJX010000005.1, read on the forward strand.
AGTTTGAGACTCTCTCTACTCCAGCATTGGGGAGGACCCAGGATACCAGATGTGAGAACTTGAATTTACCCCTTTGCCTGGCTGATGCAATCATCGTTAAGTAACTTTTTTTTTTTTTAATCCCTAGCTTACTGCTTTTATTTTTATTTATATTTTCAATTTTTAAACTTTTATGTATTTTTTTAATGTGGGAGAAGTGATTGACAATATTATGTAAGTTTCAGGCGTAAAACATGGTGACTCACAATTTTAAAGGGTTATTCTCCATTGATAGCTATTATAAAATATTGGCTATGTTCCCTGTGCTTTACAATATATCCCTGCAGCTTATTCACCTTATATTACTAGTAGTTTGTACCATTTATTTTTTTTATTATTTTTTAAAGATTTATTTATTTATTTTGGGTGGGAGTGGGGTGGGGAGGGAGGGGAGCAGGCGGGCCACTTCTATTGGTCTTTCATTTCTCTGTTTTCATCCGTCTTTGTTCTTTGGCTCCTGTGGGCCTCCCATCGCGGTGGCGTCTGTTGTCGCAGAGCACTGGCTCTGGGCGCATGCGCTCCAGAGCTCCGGCTGGGTAATTGGACAGATTGGTCCAGCCGCTCCGCGGCACGTGGGATCTTCCCAGGCCAGGGATCGAACCGGCGCCCCTTGCACTGCAAGGCGGTATCCTTACCCACTGGACCACCAGGGGAAGCCCAATTTGTACCTTTTAAATCCCCCAGCCCTATCTTGCCTCTCTCCGCTTCCCCCTTTCCACTGGTAACCACTAATGTTACTAAGGTAACATTTTTTCCGTTAATTATTTGTGTCCCAATGGGATGTGCTGATTCATGCAGGGATTTACTTAACATTTACCTTTTATTATGCATGGAAATGAAACTCATTAAGAAAAGTGATGATTCAACACTATTACCTATCTCTTTGGCACAAATATTTTTTTATTGTACAATTGTAGGTTCCAGAGGAGTTATTTCAACATCTAAGTCCTGGTTTTCCCTATTTTCTCGATTTTCCTATTTCCAGGTGGGAAACAGAGCTCCACAGGAAGTAAAAAGCGGAAGCAGCTGAGAAAAGCATCCATGAGTGAATGTTGCCCAGTTTGAGACTCTCTCTACTCCAGCATTGGGGAGGACCCAGGATACCAGATGTGAGAACTTGAATTTACCCCTTTGCCTGGCTGATGCAATCATCGTTAAGTAACTTTTATTTTAATCCCTAGCTTACTGCTTTTATTTTTATTTATATTTTCAATTTTTAAACTTTTATGTATTTTTTTAATGTGGGAGAAGTGATTGACAATATTATGTAAGTTTCAGGCGTAAAACATGGTGACTCACAATTTTAAAGGGTTATTCTCCATTGATAGCTATTATAAAATATTGGCTATGTTCCCTGTGCTTTACAATATATCCCTGCAGCTTATTCACCTTATATTACTAGTAGTTTGTACCATTTATTTTTTTTATTATTTTTTAAAGATTTATTTATTTATTTTGGGTGGGAGTGGGGTGGGGAGGGAGGGGAGCAGGCGGGCCACTTCTATTGGTCTTTCATTTCTCTGTTTTCATCCGTCTTTGTTCTTTGGCTCCTGTGGGCCTCCCATCGCGGTGGCGTCTGTTGTCGCAGAGCACTGGCTCTGGGCGCATGCGCTCCAGAGCTCCGGCTGGGTAATTGGACAGATTGGTCCAGCCGCTCCGCGGCACGTGGGATCTTCCCAGGCCAGGGATCGAACCGGCGCCCCTTGCACTGCAAGGCGGTATCCTTACCCACTGGACCACCAGGGGAAGCCCAATTTGTACCTTTTAAATCCCCCAGCCCTATCTTGCCTCTCTCCGCTTCCCCCTTCCCACTAGTAACCACTAATGTTACTAAGGTAACATTTTTTATTAATGGGAAAAATATCCCTTAGTTATAGCCAAAATAAATACTGAAATCTCATTTGTTCTGCTATTATCTAGAGCCTTCTTGCTTTAAGTACAGAACAAAACGGGGTTCTAAGAGCCCATTCTGCCCACATCTCTTCTGGAAGCAAGAATCATCTCAAGGCAGGAAAAATAAGGTGAGGATATTTTTAATTATTTTTTTTCCCCTCCTCTCAAATGAGTGAGGTAAATTACGGACTGTGAGGGGAAACAGGACCAGTACTTAAGTCAATAATGTAAACAGGAAAAAATAATAATGTAAAAGATTTATCCATGGGGAAAATATCAGACTTTCTTGACATTCATTTCTGCATCTAGTGTGCTGATAACAAATGATCATTATCTAGTTTCTATAAAGCCATGTTTATGAATTGAAAAAAAAAAAAAAAACTTTAGCCAATAATTTGTATGTCTGGGTATACATGAAGCAACACACCTTATATTTTTAGAAGAATCCCATAATTTAGATCAAGTGATTGTAAAATGACTTTCTCCCCCCAAAACCTAGAGAGATTTTCCTGACCCAGTAATTAATACTGGATTACACACCGACTTTCCTTTGTACCCGCCTTTCCATAGAGACAAAGCTTTTGCTACAACCAAGGAGCATACAAGAGAGCCGTCTGTAAAATATAAGAGAATAATGTCTACCTTACAGGGTTGTTTGGGGGATTTAATGAGATAATTCAGGAAAAGCACTTAGTGTGATGCCTGGTACATATTAAATATTCCATAAATGTCAACTATAATTACTACTCTTCTCAGTGTATAAACTTCTGTTTAACAGAGAGAGATTTTTTTAAAGAAATCCCCCACTTATCTTGTACACCCTAAATTTTAAGACAGTTTCTCTATGTACAACACCACAGAAGTCCCTGAATTCCATCCCATTTCCAATGCACCCTTTTCTTGGTTCCTCTTTCTCCTTGAGTTATGGCAAGTCTTTGTATGGATTCCTCAAGCAGAATTTTCATTTCTAGAAAGCAGAAACCCTATTTATCATCCTATACTCTATAGAATAAGTCTTAGCACCATGTGCAGGGTAGGATTTTAATAAGTATTTGTTGAATAAACATTAATAAACAAATACACCAATAAATGAGTGAATAATAAATATACGATGACACGAATCCTAGGGTCCAACAGCCAGCTACAGAGATTTTAGTCTTTTTGTCAATTTTCTCTAAAATCAACAGTTAGTGTTTCTTTCACACACCCCAAATTGTTAATTCTCTAAAATATACCTTCAAAAGAAGAAGAAATAATAATAATAATAAAAAAGCTGCCTGTTAAAAGGAGATGGTCCATCCCCTCTTGACTGACTTTTTCCTAATCTTAGTGGTCCCACCCTCAGTTTGGTTCACAGATAATACTGCTGAGATTTTTGGAATGTTTTTTGTCATGAAGGCAAAGAAAACACCAACACTAATTTCTAAGCCATAGTACCTAAGGAAAATCAGAATAAGCATTTGATCATACACCTACTTTAACCAACAGAGGGAGTTACACTTTTTTTTTGATGGCCCACCCTGCTTTTCAGTTTATGAATACTGTATCTAGCTATTGAACAATTGATGCCATTGGGTTCAAAGGACTAATCCAGGCTTCTGTCCCTAAGAAGGCTAATCATAAATTATCAACATCTCATACTTTAAGGATATTGGCATTCATGCAATAGTATTCTGTACATCGAGATCTGAGCCAAATAAGTAAGTATATGTTTGGTTGAACAGTATAATCTAACTCTATACATTACTGAAAAATTCATCAACAATGATGATCAACTCAAGTAGAATTATATTTGGTAAAAGTAACTTACATAAATGTGTACTTCTGGGCAATTTATAGACTATCATAGAAGGGCAGGATTACATAAGCCTGGTATGGGATGACTGGCAGCAACTGGTGTGAGATTTCTAAGTTGTAGCCTTTTGTCAAGAAGAGACAAATTGGAGACAAATGGGATTTCCATGTTTAGAATACAACTCTCCAGTTTAGAATATAATCTAAGCTAGCAATATGCATTCCATCTTTAACCTCAGGGCTCTTGAGATTAAAAATGGTGTGAATGAATGAATGAATGAATAATTGACGTAAGCAGCTAGGGTGATTAATGAGAGTATGTGTCTATTTACTCTGGTACAGCAAAAGTCTGAGACATGAACACTGTCCTAAACCTACCAAAAGATATTTGACACATGATAAAACGTTCTCTGTTGAATTGCTTCTGTGTATGGATTTTACGATGACACGAATCCTAGGGTCCAACAGCCAGCTACAGAGATTTTAGTCTTTTTGTCAATTTTCTCTAAAATCAACAGTTAGTGTTTCTTTCACACACCCCAAATTGTTAATTCTCTAAAATATACCTTCAAAAGAAGAAGAAATAATAATAATAATAAAAAAGCTGCCTGTTAAAAGGAGATGGTCCATCCCCTCTTGACTGACTTTTTCCTAATCTTAGTGGTCCCACCCTCAGTTTGGTTCACAGATAATACTGCTGAGATTTTTGGAATGTTTTTTGTCATGAAGGCAAAGAAAACACCAACACTAATTTCTAAGCCATAGTACCTAAGGAAAATCAGAATAAGCATTTGATCATACACCTACTTTAACCAACAGAGGGAGTTACACGTTTGTTTTGATGGCGCACCCTGCTTTTCAGTTTATGAATACTGTATCTAGCTATTGAACAATTGATGCCATTGGGTTCAAAGGACTAATCCAGGCTTCTGTCCCTAAGAAGGCTAATCATAAATTATCAACATCTCATACTTTAAGGATATTGGCATTCATGCAATAGTATTCTGTACATCGAGATCTGAGCCAAATAAGTAAGTATATGTTTGGTTGAACAGTATAATCTAACTCTATACATTACTGAAAAATTCATCAACAATGATGATCAACTCAAGTAGAATTATATTTGGTAAAAGTAACTTACATAAATGTGTACTTCTGGGCAATTTATAGACTATCATAGAAGGGCAGGATTACATAAGCCTGGTATGGGATGACTGGCAGCAACTGGTGTGAGATTTCTAAGTTGTAGCCTTTTGTCAAGAAGAGACAAATTGGAGACAAATGGGATTTCCATGTTTAGAATACAACTCTCCAGTTTAGAATATAATCTAAGCTAGCAATATGCATTCCATCTTTAACCTCAGGGCTCTTGAGATTAAAAATGGTGTGAATGAATGAATGAATGAATAATTGACGTAAGCAGCTAGGGTGATTAATGAGAGTATGTGTCTATTTACTCTGGTACAGCAAAAGTCTGAGACATGAACACTGTCCTAAACCTACCAAAAGATATTTGACACATGATAAAACGTTCTCTGTTGAATTGCTTCTGTGTATGGATGCATTTTTTCAAATTACTATCATTATTGAAGTAGATAGTGTTCCCTGTGCTATTATTTTCTTCCTCTAATCTCTGAATCCCTGGTTCTCAAATGGGGTTATATTAAGGGATACCTCTCTCTGTAACACATCAACTTCCCCCTTAACTGCCCCCAGGAGAGCAGTTCCAAAAATGCTTGGTGTTTGGGATAAAGCAGCAAGGGCAGAAATCCACCGCAACACAGGGCATGGTATATGTCAGGTCAAAGAAGAACAGAGATGCATGAATCACTCATGAGGCTGGGTCAGTTACTAATAACTGTAGGGATTAATGGTAATGACTTATAGTGTATGTTATAAATTTCTAATTGTTTCCGAGGCATCTGATGCAAATATCAGGTATGGTCTGGAACTTGGCCAATGCATTCCATTTCAAGACTTTTCAGGAGGTGGAATGTACCACACATGGTCATCTATGGGAGAGCCCCATGTTTGTCCCCTGCCTCGGGCTTTTCCCTTGACATGTCCACAGAGGCTTTCCTAGTTCGTCTTTCTGAATCACCTCCTCCATTTACTACCCATCCTAAGCCCCTGATAAATTACTAAGCCCCATTTCTACTGAAGGAGGCTAAGAGCAGACATACCTTACAGTGGTCATGAGCTTCTAATGAGCTGATGTTCGTAGGTATTTTAGCACAGAGCTTAGCACATCAGGAACGCTCAGTAAACACTATTACAGTCATTATGACATTACAAAATGATCGCCACTCAAAATTTGAAAACATTTAGGATCAATGAAGGAATGAATCAACATGTCCAAATGGCTTGCAATAAGAAGGGATATTCTCCTCCATGATGAGGTGGGGTGGTGTGCATGGGAGAGGACCTGGGCCTTGAGAGGGCCATTCTCAGAGGGATGAGGCCCAAGCTGGACCCCATTCTTTGCAGAAATCAGCAAATAGGGTGAACAAGGGTGCAGGGGAGCTCTGATGGGGAAAGTACCCAAGGGAAACACAGGTGGATATGGGTGGTGAGCCGATTTCCAAGGCTGGCATGGAGGTGCTAAGGGCAGTCAAGGCTAGGCTGGGAGGGAAAGAGCCAGTGACCCATCCAGGGGAATCACAGGGCTTTCTGCTAGCGTTTGGCAAAGTCCAGTCTCCTACCCCAGCGGAGGGCACTGGGCGGGGGGGGGTTTCGGGGTGGTAACAGACACGTCACCACTTGTTCTATTATCTATCAAGCTTCTAAAGGGTGAGCCCAAAGCCTTTGGCCCACATGGCCATGATCAGAGCACATATATCGTGGTGCAAAAAAGATACAGGATGGAGGATGGTTTCAAGGACTAGTAACTTTTTATGTAACACACACACACAACCACACAGCCAGCAAGTACTCTGCGGCAACATAAATGCACTCTTAAAATGATAGAAAGTCTCACATTAATGCAAATTATGTAAATCCTCACTAAGTCACTTGAATCAAATGGAAATTACAACCACACCAAGATTCTCTCTAAACCTTGAGCTGGAGTGTTCTATGCTGCCTTTTGCTTCTGTGGTGTGGAGGGGCTATGGGGACGACTGTCCCTGGCCCCGGGCTTTTCCCTTAAAGTTTCGTCTTTCTGAATCACCTCCTCCATTTACTACCCATCCTAAGCCCCTGATAAATTACTAAGCCCCATTTCTACTGAAGGAGGCTAAGAGCAGACATACCTTACAGTGGTCATGAGCTTCTAATGAGCTGATGTTCGTAGGTATTTTAGCACAGAGCTTAGCACATCAGGAACGCTCAGTAAACACTATTACAGTCATTATGATATTACAAAATGATCGCCACTCAAAATTTGAAAACATTTAGGATCAATGAAGGAATGAATCAACATGTCCAAATGGCTTGCAATAAGAAGGGATATTCTCCTCCATGATGAGGTGGGGTGGTGTGCATGGGAGAGGACCTGGGCCTTGAGAGGGCCATTCTCAGAGGGATGAGGCCCAAGCTGGACCCCATTCTTTGCAGAAATCAGCAAATAGGGTGAACAAGGGTGCAGGGGAGCTCTGATGGGGAAAGTACCCAAGGGAAACACAGGTGGATATGGGTGGTGAGCCGATTTCCAAGGCTGGCATGGAGGTGCTAAGGGCAGTCAAGGCTAGGCTGGGAGGGAAAGAGCCAGTGACCCATCCAGGGGAATCACAGGGCTTTCTGCTAGCGTTTGGCAAAGTCCAGTCTCCTACCCCAGCGGAGGGCACTGGGCGGGGGGGGGTTTCGGGGTGGTAACAGACACGTCACCACTTGTTCTATTATCTATCAAGCTTCTAAAGGGTGAGCCCAAAGCCTTTGGCCCACATGGCCATGATCAGAGCACATATATCGTGGTGCAAAAAAGATACAGGATGGAGGATGGTTTCAAGGACTAGTAACTTTTTATGTAACACACACACACAACCACACAGCCAGCAAGTACTCTGCGGCAACATAAATGCACTCTTAAAATGATAGAAAGTCTCACATTAATGCAAATTATGTAAATCCTCACTAAGTCACTTGAATCAAATGGAAATTACAACCACACCAAGATTCTCTCTAAACCTTGAGCTGGAGTGTTCTATGCTGCCTTTTGCTTCTGTGGTGTGGAGGGGGCTATGGCGGCACGACTGTCCCTGGCCCCAGGGACTTTCAAACAAATGAGCTATCTTGTGACACAGTCCCGGGTTGCCAGTTTTCTAAATAAATATTAAAATGCATTTACCATCTGCATCGCGACTGAGGATGAAGGGGTCATGCATGGGAACACTGGCACGGTTTTATTTAATAACAGCTGAGCTATTAAACAACCAAAGAGTATCAGGAAGACAGTCTCAGCGTGACGCTGGTGTTTGGAGGATCCCTACTCAGAGTGTATGGAGGTGGCTACCCATAAATGATCTTGCAGTGTTTGTTGTTCAGTCATCTGACCCTGTCCCCATTCTTTGCAACCCCATGGACTGTAACCCACTAGGCTCCTCTGTCCATGGGATTTTCCAGGCAAGAATACTGGAGTGGGGTGCCATTTCCTTCTCCCGGGGATTCTTCCCAACACAGGAATTGAACCCAAGTCTCCTGCACTGGCATTCATGTTTTTTTACCACTGAGCCAACAGGGAAGCCCCCAATAATCTTGTTACTCTGCCCCAAATGGCTGAAACACAGACCCAAACAATCCACAGCTGACTAATTTGAATTCACTGTGACAAATCCTTACTGTCAGACCTGAAGTAATTATTAGAAAGTGAGAAAACAGACCTTCCTTTTGGGAAATTGGGGGATGGCTTTCTATTCTAAGTTGGCACTGACCAGGATGACCCACAGAAACAACCTGGAAGGCTATTATTACCTTGCCACCAGACATATAACATCCAACAGTTACAGACGGTGCCTTTCTCCTGTGTATTTTAATTAACAATTTCAACTGTGAAGACAGAAAATCTGAAAATGTGTAGGTAATCCATTTAGTTTTGCATAATTTCTCATCAGTCGTGTAGCGGATTGTCGCCCTGTGTGACCCTGATTTACATGTGATATATGCGCAGTGAGGGGCTGGTGGGATGAAAAACACTCTGGCAGGGGAACCATGGCTTCTTTTTGATTCACACATGAAACCATAAGGTTCCCAGCTGGAAGTGAGTAGAAGCCCATTAGGAGAGGGGACAGTTTTGTAATAGGTTTGTCCAACTCAAGTTGCCAGGGTAGCGTGAGCTTTTTCACAATGGCTGTTTCTGGCCTTCCTTGGGTTTACCTAATACGGTGTGAGAAGACAGTTCACATGCATCTAAGGGTGTGATTATTGAAATGAAAAGGAACACAGCACACACACCCCACCTCAATCAGTAGCGTCGTTTTTACAGTGGTAAGGACATCGAAGGAAAAAGAAGCAAAATTATTTACTGTACTAGCAGCTACATTTGCCCACTCCTCCTTGGAGAAACAATAACTAAAATCAGTACTTCTTACATAATGCATGAGATCAACGGGATGGAAAGTAATGTATAAACGCTCAGACACGTGAAAGTTGGAGCCTTTCCTTTTCCTCTGAACTGGCATTTTTCAAAAATATTTTGAATGGGTAAAGCTATATGCCTTGAGCTTCCTTGTACTTTTTAAGGTTATACACAGGGCCGAGGGGGGAGGCCAGAGCTGACACACGCAAAGCTTCATACGTGTGCTGGGGATGGGGGTGAGCTTACATACACACACACGCGCGCATTCCTGCATACTGAGGCAGGAATTAGGACAACCACACGATGACAAATTCAAACCAAGCACAGTTAGGTCCCAAACAGACGATTTTCTACGGAAAATAACAGGGGGAACCATGAAGGTTAGCCAAGGTTGACTTTTACGCCCATTTTATGGCTATTACACGCTTCTTCTAATATTCGAATCTCAGCACCTGTTGCAAAGGCAGTGCTTACATGGGACATTCATCTTCTGAAGGATACGAGGGCTCGCTTTTTGCCTCTGTTGCAGAAAAGAATGGACATTCTCATATCCACTTGGCATAGAGCTGCCTAGGCTTCTCCTGAGAGAGGCCACATGGTTGGAGACAGGCGGGGACGAGACTCTGCATCAAGATGTGTCAGACACACAGTCCTTTGGCCACGCACTTAGCAGATGTTTCTGCCAACAGAGGGGCTTCCGTGGGCTCACCACATGGGTGAGGGGAGGGGGCTGTTCACAGGAAGTGGGGGCAGGCGACAGCCAGATGACACTGCTCTCCTCGATCTACAGTAGCCTGGCTCTCTCTCCTCTTCTGACCCCTTCAAAACCTTTGCCTTCAGTGAATGGACGCTCTGGGACACCTATGACCTTGTTGGCTGAGATTCTTGCTCTTTGACTTAAAAAGATCCCCCCATTCTTGGAGTGAGACTTAGCAGCGAGAGGTTCCGAGTCCCACCAGTCCTGGCTGGCAATTCTGCATCTGTGGGTCCTTTCCTAATGCTACAGCGAAATATCCCCCAAGAAATTGAGGGGCAACAATGAAAAAGAGTGAAATGTTGCCATTTGCAGCAATATGGGTGGACCAAGAGGTTGTCACACTGAGTGAGGTTATATCAGGCAGAGAAAGACAAACACTATATAACATCACTTATACATGGAAACCTAAACAATAATGCAAATGAGATCTATATGCAAAACAGAAACAGCCAGGTATGGAAAACAAACGCACGGTTACCAAAGGGGAAAGGGAATTGAGAGAATGAGAAATTTGTAGTATGAGATTAACAGATAAAAACTATTAATCTATAAACAGACAAGCAACAAGGATTTGCTACATAGCACAGGGAATTATTCCAAGTATCTTGTAATAACTTATTATCGAACATAATCCACAAAACACCCACTAATGAATCATGATGCTAGACACCACTATACTTCAATTTTCTAAAGATACTTAATAAAATTTAATTAAGTTTTCAAATAGTAAAATAAATATTTGGGTTTATGCAAATATTTTAAAATGAGGGACAGTAATAGTAAGAGGTCTTGCTGGTTGCCAAGAAAATCAGATATGGGGCTTCCCTGGTGCTCCAGTGGGTAAGGACACCACCTTGCAGTGCAAGGGGCGCCAGTTCGATCCCTGGCCTGGGAAGATCCCATGTGCTGTGGAGCGGCTGGACTGATGTGTCCAATTACCGAGCTGGAGCTCTGGAGCGCATGCGCCCAGAGCCGGTACTCTGTGACAACAGAGGCCACCGCGATGGGAGGCCCACAGGCGCCAAACAGTCCTTTGGCCACGACTTAGCAGATGTTTCTGCCAACAGAGGGGCTTCCGTGGGCTCACCACATGGGTGAGGGGAGGGGGCTGTTCACAGGAAGTGGGGGCAGGCGACAGCCAGATGACACTGCTCTCCTCGATCTACAGTAGCCTGGCTCTCTCTCCTCTTCTGACCCCTTCAAAACCTTTGCCTTCAGTGAATGGACGCTCTGGGACACCTATGACCTTGTTGGCTGAGATTCTTACTCTTTGACTTAAAAAGATCCCCCCATTCTTGGAGTGAGACTTAGCAGCGAGAGGTTCCGAGTCCCACCAGTCCTGGCTGGCAATTCTGCATCTGTGGGTCCTTTCCTAATGCTACAGCGAAATATCCCCCAAGAAATTGAGGGGCAACAATGAAAAAGAGTGAAATGTTGCCATTTGCAGCAATATGGGTGGACCAAGAGGTTGTCACACTGAGTGAGGTTATATCAGGCAGAGAAAGACAAACACTATATAACATCACTTATACATGGAAACCTAAACAATAATGCAAATGAGATCTATATGCAAAACAGAAACAGCCAGGTATGGAAAACAAACGCACGGTTACCAAAGGGGAAAGGGAATTGAGAGAATGAGAAATTTGTAGTATGAGATTAACAGATAAAAACTATTAATCTATAAACAGACAAGCAACAAGGATTTGCTACATAGCACAGGGAATTATTCCAAGTATCTTGTAATAACTTATTATCGAACATAATCCACAAAACACCCACTAATGAATCATGATGCTAGACACCACTATACTTCAATTTTCTAAAGATACTTAATAAAATTTAATTAAGTTTTCAAATAGTAAAATAAATATTTGGGTTTATGCAAATATTTTAAAATGAGGGACAGTAATAGTAAGAGGTCTTGCTGGTTGCCAAGAAAATCAGATATGGGGCTTCCCTGGTGCTCCAGTGGGTAAGGACACCACCTTGCAGTGCAAGGGGCGCCAGTTCGATCCCTGGCCTGGGAAGATCCCATGTGCTGTGGAGCGGCTGGACTGATGTGTCCAATTACCGAGCTGGAGCTCTGGAGCGCATGCGCCCAGAGCCGGTACTCTGTGACAACAGAGGCCACCGCGATGGGAGGCCCACAGGAGCCAAAGAACAAAGATGGATGAAAATGGACAAATGAAAGACCAATAGAAGTAGCCCGCCTGCCCCCCTCCCTCCCCACCCCACCCCCACCAAAATAAATAAATAAATAAATCTTTAAAAAAAAAATCAGATATGGAAGTGCCTTAGCTGGACCCACTTTATCTCTTATTATGAAGACCCAGTTGTGAATTCTTTCCTTCCAAAAAAGTCTCCTTATGTGGGGACATGCTATCCAAACAAACACAGGGCAATAGTGGGGGGTGGCAGGGGTTGTAAACATTATTCACAGAGAGAGATTTTTTCCATCTGTATTATCTCTGCACTCTTCTTTGTTTAACCTTGGCTAAGGAGGTCTTATTTTAATTTTTTCATGTTTTTCTAAGGCAAAGGGAAATGAGGACTGTTAAAGGCTTACTACTGAAAAATACTTTTTTTTTTTTTTTCAGGAAAGTGCTTTAAAAAATTGCCTTAGCATTTTTGAAGTTTATAACACAGTATTGTTGACTATCTTCACTGTGCCGTGCATTAGATCTTCAGGACTTCTTTATTTTCTAGTTACAGAACTGAATCTTAAACAACACCTCCCCAATTCCACCCCCAGCAAGATGCTGGTAACCACCATTCTCCTCTCTGTATGTCTTAACTGTTCTTACCACAAGGAATAAATAATAATCATGTGATGAGACCAAAGTGTTAGCTAACACTTTATATATATATATAATATATAAATATATATATATATATATATATGTATATATGACTGCGATATATATATATATATATGCATCAAATCAACACCATGAAGTGTTAGTTGCTCAGTCGTGTCTGACTCTTTGTGATTCTGTGGACTGTAGCCTGCCAGGCTCCTTTATCCATGGAATTTTCCAGGCAAGAATACTGGAGAGGGTAGCCATTCCCTTCTCAAGGGAATCTTCCCTATCCAGGGATCAAACCCAGGTCTCCATCATTGCAGACAGACTCCTTACTGTCTGAACCATCACCAGGGAAGTTCATCAAATCAACAAGTGAGTTAAACATACATACTGCTACCTGCCAATTACATCTCAATAAAAAGAATAACTCTGTCACATGACATCTGATTCAGGTAATGAATTTTGGAGCAGGAACTCTAAAGTTCATTTTTAATGAGGGGCAATTTGTGACAAAGCTGGAGGGTAGGGCACACCAATCTCTGAATAATATTTCCATTGTTAATCCACAAGTCTGAGTGTTGGAGTGTGGCCTCTGATCTGTTTTCTGGTCAAGTATGTTCTCGACAGTCCTGAAAGCAGTTGGTAAGCTCAGCCTGAACATGGGGATTCTGGCCTTCAGTTCCTTCTGTAACTGTTGCCACAATATACTTGCTCCTAGTAGCCAAAGTAGTGGTATGGGTTCAAATGAAGGTAGAAAAGAGGCACACAAATGTGTGTGTGTGTGCGCATGCACGCGCAAGTGTGTGTAGGAGTGGGCTGCACACATTATCATTCCGATATGCAGAACTGTCCACACGACCTGTGGAAAATCACAGTGGCAGGAAGGTGATGTTTGAACCCTGCTGGGAGCCTTACGACTCTACTCCCCACAATCTACACTGGCTGCGTGGAGACCCTATTTTCAGGACTTCTTTATTTTCTAGTTACAGAACTGAATCTTAAACAACACCTCCCCAATTCCACCCCAGCAAGATGCTGGTAACCACCATTCTCCTCTCTGTATGTCTTAACTGTTCTTACCACAAGGAATAAATAATAATCATGTGATGAGACCAAAGTGTTAGCTAACACTTTATATATATATATAATATATAAATATATATATATATATATATATGTATATATGACTGCTATATATATATATATATATGCATCAAATCAACACCATGAAGTGTTAGTTGCTCAGTCGTGTCTGACTCTTTGTGATTCTGTGGACTGTAGCCTGCCAGGCTCCTTTATCCATGGAATTTTCCAGGCAAGAATACTGGAGAGGGTAGCCATTCCCTTCTCAAGGGAATCTTCCCTATCCAGGGATCAAACCCAGGTCTCCATCATTGCAGACAGACTCCTTACTGTCTGAACCATCACCAGGGAAGTTCATCAAATCAACAAGTGAGTTGAACATACATACTGCTACCTGCCAATTACATCTCAATAAAAAGAATAACTCTGTCACATGACATCTGATTCAGGTAATGAATTTTGGAGCAGGAACTCTAAAGTTCATTTTTAATGAGGGGCAATTCGTGACAAAGCTGGAGGGTAGGGCACACCAATCTCTGAATAATATTTCCATTGTTAATCCACAAGTCCGAGTGTTGGAGTGTGGCCTCTGATCTGTTTTCTGGTCAAGTATGTTCTCGACAGTCCTGAAAGCAGTTGGTAAGCTCAGCCTGAACGTGGGGATTCTGGCCTTCAGTTCCTTCTGTAACTGTTGCCACAATACACTTGCTCCTAGTAGCCAAAGTAGTGGTATGGGTTCAAATGAAGGTAGAAAAGAGGCACACAAATGTGTGTGTGTGTGCGCATGCACGCGCAAGTGTGTGTAGGAGTGGGCTGCACACATTATCATTCCGATATGCAGAACTGTCCACACGACCTGTGGAAAATCACAGTGGCAGGAAGGTGATGTTTGAACCCTGCTGGGAGCCTTACGACTCTACTTCCCCCTACAATCTACACTGGCTGCGTGGGAGACCCTGGCTAGTGAACACCGATATGGAATTGACTTACTTACCAGGGTCTGGCCCCATGTTCCAGGAACGAGCACACATCACACATCAGCTCAGGCCCCCCAAGAAAGTGGCCATTTCATGGAGAATAAACCAGAATTCTCATCATCCTTACCTCCCTCCCCACTTAGAAGGGTGGTGAGAGGGATATCTACGGAAGCCTCTGGAAGATCTCGTTGCATGTGGCTTTGATAGAGGGACCGCCTGGCATCTCTGAAGGGGTCAGGAGTCAAGGGGGTAGGAAGGGGGAAAAGTCCTCAGGGCCACGGAAGTGTGGGTGCTCCAGAACCCTCGGGAAGCCTCAGAGCAGCTCAGGCTGGGCTGAACACAGCCCCAGCCTCAGTGCTGCATCTCCCCTGCGGACCTTCCAGAACCTGAGGGTGCTGGGTCTGGGGGGGGCTCTCACATGCTCTGTGTGCTTGGCGTCTTCTGTGAGAGGCAATTTCTGGTGTCTCTGCAGAGCATCTCACAACGGGCCCACTATGGATAAAAGGCATCAACCCAAACCAGAACGATCTCTTAGCTAGTGGTTTTTTCCCTCTAAAAGCTACCAAGTACTAGCTCTCTTTAATTCTTTCGTATTTTAAAGCACTCAGAGATGCTTGATTTCAGGGTTCCACGGGGCAGAACAAAACCAACTATCTACAGGTGCCGTCTTAGGACCTCTCTGAACCCACAAGTCTGAGTGTTGGAGTGTGGCCTCTGATCTGTTTTCTGGTCAAGTATGTTCTCGACAGTCCTGAAAGCAGTTGGTAAGCTCAGCCTGAACATGGGGATTCTGGCCTTCAGTTCCTTCTGTAACTGTTGCCACAATATACTTGCTCCTAGTAGCCAAAGTAGTGGTATGGGTTCAAATGAAGGTAGAAAAGAGGCACACAAATGTGTGTGTGTGTGTGTGCGCATGCACGCGCAAGTGTGTGTAGGAGTGGGCTGCACACATTATCATTCCGATATGCAGAACTGTCCACACGACCTGTGGAAAATCACAGTGGCAGGAAGGTGATGTTTGAACCCTGCTGGGAGCCTTACGACTCTACCTCCCCCTACAATCTACACTGGCTGCGTGGGAGACCCTGGCTAGTGAACACCGATATGGAATTGACTTACTTACCAGGGTCTGGCCCCATGTTCCAGGAACGAGCACACATCACACATCAGCTCAGGCCCCCCAAGAAAGTGGCCATTTCATGGAGAATAAACCAGAATTCTCATCATCCTTACCTCCCTCCCCACTTAGAAGGGTGGTGAGAGGGATATCTACGGAAGCCTCTGGAAGATCTCGTTGCATGTGGCTTTGATAGAGGGACCGCCTGGCATCTCTGAAGGGGTCAGGAGTCAAGGGGGTAGGAAGGGGGAAAAGTCCTCAGGGCCACGGAAGTGTGGGTGCTCCAGAACCCTCGGGAAGCCTCAGAGCAGCTCAGGCTGGGCTGAACACAGCCCCAGCCTCAGTGCTGCATCTCCCCTGCGGACCTTCCAGAACCTGAGGGTGCTGGGTCTGGGGGGGGCTCTCACATGCTCTGTGTGCTTGGCGTCTTCTGTGAGAGGCAATTTCTGGTGTCTCTGCAGAGCATCTCACAACGGGCCCACTATGGATAAAAGGCATCAACCCAAACCAGAACGATCTCTTAGCTAGTGGTTTTTTCCCTCTAAAAAGCTACCAAGTACTAGCTCTCTTTAATTCTTTCGTATTTTAAAGCACTCAGAGATGCTTGATTTCAGGGTTCCACGGGGCAGAACAAAACCAACTATCTACAGGTGCCGTCTTAGGACCTCTCTGAACCCACAAACTTCAGGGCTGGGAAAGGACCTTTTTGTGTCAAGCTGTCCACCCAACGTGACCCATCAAGCCCTAGCATTTCTACCTCAAGGGTATTAATGTAAAATGTCTTTTTGTACAACAGCATTTTAAGAGTGATTATCCCTTAATTTACTACTATCTAGAAATGCTCCAAATATACTCTCCTAGAAAACAAAATCTTGTTATAGGTCATAGAAAAGTGTCATTCTCACCCCATGGATTCTGCAGACTTCCCCTACCTTCTTAATCATCCTTCAGATTTCTCCCCATCATTTCCTTCAAAACAGCAGATCTCAGCCTTTTTTTTTTTTTTTTTCCACAAAAGCTTTCCATTATAATCTGAGTTCATAAGGCTTCTGGCTTGAACATTTATCTTCTAAATACCAAACAGTTTCTTATTAGATTGAGTTCTTTTTTTTAAATTTTTTAAAAAAATTTGGCCTTTCTTATTGGTTATTTATTTATTTTCACCCATCTTGATTCTTCGGCCTGTGTGGGCCTTCCACTGCAGTGGCCTCTCTCACTGCAGAGCACTGGCTCTGGGTGCATGCACTCCAGAGTGCTGGCACGTAACTGGACACTCCGGTCCAGTCACTCTGCAGCATGTGGGATCTTCCCGTGACAGGGATCAAACCTTGCACTGCAAGGCCGACTGTTTACCCACTGGACCACCAGGGAAGCCCTAGATTGTGCTACACACTGTTTCAAAGCTTAGGCATGAGAAGTCATTTGGGGCGGGGTCTCTCCCAGGCCCCACACACGTGCCTGTAACAGCAGAGCTCACGGTCCACATCCCATACCTTGGCGTGCCAGTGAGGGAGGAACCTGTGCTTGAAAGTGAGGGGTGTGTGCCATTTCGGCATGATGACACTGGAGTCAAACTACAGAGCTAGCCTCAAGATGCTCACAGACTGATATTAACCACGGTCTGCTGCAAGCATATGGGGGAAGCAGATCACGAGGGAAGACGCAATGGCATATTTGCCCACAATACCGCTACAGTGGCAGAGCTTGGAGAGAGTGAGGCGAGGCACCCACCCGCCACTTCACCCTGGAAGGGGATCACACGTGTGGACGGGGATCTGCAAACCTTGTGGGGACAGAAGGCAACGCTGCCTGAAAGTTATGAGTAATGAGCCACGGGGGGCTGGGGAAGGAAGTTGGTGGTTCTGTCATTCATTCTGACAGGGCTCCTTAACAGGAATGGAGAGGGTGGAGGGGGGCGGGTGGGGAAGACGCAGAGTGAGGACAGAAGGGTGAAGCCAGCCAG
The DNA here is from genome assembly GCA_022376925.1 of Tragulus kanchil. Classification (NCBI taxonomy): domain Eukaryota; kingdom Metazoa; phylum Chordata; class Mammalia; order Artiodactyla; family Tragulidae; genus Tragulus; species Tragulus kanchil. The sequence goes on from JAIOJX010000005.1 coordinate 13,813,426, forward strand.
GCAAACGAGAATGAGACATTGCAATTATGGACCTTATGGAGGAGCTGCTGGTAAGCTACTCTGGCCAAAGGAAAATGTTGATTGGACCGGTTTTCTGAGGGAAACAGACAGCCCTTCTGCAAGCAGATGGATGACAAATCTCTGGGAGGAGGCAGTGTTGTTCATGTGTGAAATGGTCTCAGCCAAAGAGTGAAAGTGCCAAGCCATGTATGTAAGCAGGAGCCACCTGGCCTGCATGTGGGGTGTGTGTGCGTGCGTGTGTGCGTGTGTGAAGGAAGGAGACACTGGCAGCAAATCCTCTAACTGGAAACTCCAGGACCATTCAACCGAGCGACTCTCCACTTGCACACTTCTCTTCCTCTCTTCCCCCTTCTCTCTCTCCTACTACCCCCACCCACCCAGCACTCTCCTCTGCCACTTTAACCCTTCTCTAACGTCTCCATGTGTCTCATCTCATGGAACTCTTCAATATCAAACTAAGACCCTAGAAGCACCTCAAATACAAGGCAGGCATTGAGATGAAGGGACCAGAAATGATCTGCCAGCAAAGGAAAAAGTCAGAACAAGCCCCCCTGCCCCTATAAAGCCCATCCTCATGGACTGAATTTTTCCTGGCCAGAAAGAGCAGGAGAGGTCCGTGTGGAAGTGCACAATTTGGGCCAGAGGTGGAGCCCCACGTGGCCTGCAGTGAGGTCTGTGCCTCTCTCCTGGGCAGATCCGACAGACATTTCTCACCAAGAATTCCTATTGTCCTTTTGAGGCTAAACTATACCAGGTGGCTTGGGAAATTCTTTGATGGACTCAGAGCTTTCACTAATGGGGTCTGGGTTCAATCCTTAATTGGGGAACTAATATCTCACAAGCCATATGGCTAAAAGGAAAAAAGGAAAGTAGGCTTTTCAGGCTCAGAGCTACTGACATTTTCTACCAGATAATTCCCTTGTGAGGGGGTTGGCCTGTACATTATAGATGCTGAGCCACATCATGAGTCTGCACTTCACCAAGCCGTGACAACCAGGAATGTATCCAGACACGGCTGCCTGCCTTGTGGGGGTGGGGGTCGGGGGAGACAAGAACCACAGAGATGAACGTTACATGGGGCTGGCTGATTCCAACTTGAGATACCACCTTGCTCTTTGCATGAAATTAAACACACACACACACACACACACTCAGAAACACAACCTCACACAATATTATATACAAAGACTCTACAGACAGGTAGTTCTCACTTCTGATTTTCTTCATACTTCCATCTACCTGATTTGCTGTAAATGCTTCCAAAGCTTGAGAAGAGTTTCCAGGGCTCCATTTTGTAAGTGACCTCCAATGTTCAGAGCCCTGAGCCCTGGGAAGTGGGAGGTAAACATTCAGCCAGGACGAACTCCCAAGCTTTCATTCCGCTTCTGCAGAATAATGCTGCACACAGACGCTTGCCTTATCATCGGGCGCTGCTGACTGTCTGCACCCAAAAGAGAAAGCAGATGCCTCAAGACGTCTGGAGGTGTTCTCCGCAGGGCTCTGAGGTTGTTTTGAGATACTCCGACTCCCCGCAGATTTTCAGTGTCTGTAAGGATGGGGCTGTGGGAGGGGAAGCTGGAAGCACTCTGAGTAACTGAGTTGACTCAATGAAACAGATTCATTAGTAGATGGTCAGATGGATCTGAATCAATTAGATATATGTGGATGGGGTCTTCTCTATGTGTAAAGTCCAGTTACAAGGGCTAAGGGCATGAACAAGACATCAGGTCTACTCCTATCAGTGTCTGGGCTTCCCAGGTGGCGATAAAGAACCTGCCTGCCAAGGCAGGAGACATAAGCAACATGGGTTTGATCTCTGGGTTGGGAAGATCCCCTCAGGGAGGGAACGGCAACTGACTCCAGAGTTCTGGCCTGCGAAACCCCATGGACAGAGGAGCCTGGGGGGCTACAGTTAGTTCATAGGGTCACAAAGAGTCAGACACGACTGAAGCAACTTAGCAGCAATGTACTACTAGTATTGGAGTCCTTAGCCAATGCTGTAAGCGCTACACATGTACTGAACACCCGCAACGCCTATGTCATGAGGCTCTTAGCAAGCCATGTTCGCAAATAAGGAAAGGAGACAGAGAAGTTAACTACTTAACCCAATCATAACCCAATAGAGGGCATTTGAACTCAACCAGGCTCACACACTGCCTGCACATCTAACCCACATTCTGGGCTGCCTTCCCCGCTCCAACAGTTACACAGAGAACTACCCACGATCAGCCAGGCTGTGCTAAGGATTATAAAGAGCGAAGTACAAATAATAAAGGGTTCTGGGGGCCCCACCAAGAGGCAGCCTCGTTGGCTTGCAGTCGGAAGGGTTTGTGGAGGAGATGGGGAGTGAGCTGGCTCTGGAAGCCTGGGGAGGATTCTGATCCGCCGGCTCAGAATGAGGTGAACTTGGAAGCGAATATGCAGGGAATGTTGGAATTAGGATGGGAGTCACGGTTGTCCAGAACATGCGCGACCAATGGGGAGCACAGAGAGGAAGAGCTGGGGAGGGGGAGAGAGGTCACCTTGGTCCTTGTCCCTTCCTCGCCATGGGCTGAGAGCTCACAGGTTTCTGAGGAGTCTCTCTTTCCAAGAAACCGAGATTCTGCCTTACGACTTCTCCCCATAAAGAGACCGCCACTCTTCCCTGCTCTTCCAAACGCCTTATTCTTTATTGACTTAGGGACTCCTCCAGCTTCTCACATTTTAAAGTACACGTGCCCGAAAGTCTTGCCACTCAGGCAAAGTCACAATGAGTCTCAGATGAAGGAAAGCAGCTAACGTCGCCTGGAATGACATTACTGTCGTGGTGGGTGTAGAGACTGAGAATACAGCTAAAAGCTGCAAGGAAAGAATTCCTGAAACTCGTGGATGAGTGGTTCGGACCCCAAATCACGCACTCCTGGGACCAGCACTGGACGAAACAATCCAATCAGGGGTCACGGGGGAGGGGGGGGGGTTAGTACGTTTTAAGGCATGAGTCCCCAAGTCGCCCGTTTCTGCTTTGTTTTTCCAGAGCACAACAACTACTGTTAGAAAGCTATATGGTTTGTTCAAAAAGAACCAAAAAGAATAAAGGAATGAAGGAAGACAAGAAGAAAGAGACGAAAAAGAAAAGGCATACCCGGCGGAGGCCACGAAGTAGAGAGGAGCCCAGCCTGCCGTCCCCGAAGCTGACAGTTATTATGCGTAATTAGCGCAAAGCAGGGTTCTGTATATACCCACTATCTCCAGACATGTTTTTAAAACAAGGGCTCTGCCTTTTACCACCAATAATTTGTCTTGTTGTATGTTGTTGCTTACACAGATGTTCCATAATTTTTTGCATATGGCTCAGCCAAAGAAAGCTTTTTCCCCTTCCATTTTTGGGAAAGATGCAGGGATGCAACTGCCTGGGTGAGGGAGAGGAAGATGTCTCGTTTTTACATAACTCCCATGGTGATGATGGGGCGGGGGTGGCTGGGGCTACGTGCGCGGGCATGTGCGCCTGTGTGTATCTGTGTATATAGTAACAAGATTCTCTACCCAATCCTGCCAACCGCACTTTATCTGCCTCTACTGAGTCATTCCGATGGGATTTGGGAGTCCTTAGGACTTCCAGGGTTCATGGCATTTGCTGGGATAAGACATTATTGAAAGCTTCTCTAAAAAGGGGTTGAATATTTACAGAAGAAAAAAGAGGCAGGAGAGATGCAAATACATTGGAGGTTTTTTTTTTTCTTTCTTTCTTTCTTGGCAGTCTTTGCAACTGAGAACAGCAGAGCCCTCTCATGTTTCTCTGACCTTGCTCGGCACTGTCCAGAATGCACATATACGGTATCAGAGAGCGACGCTGCTCCACGCTTTCTTGGGAAAGAAAGTCTGCGGATGTGGCTTACTGGGGTTGGGGGTGGGAGTGCAGATATCAAAGGGAGGGCTGAGGTCAAATCCAAGTAGACTGGGTTTTTAAGATAAAGAAATACGACTGATTGGAGAGGAAGAAAGGCAGATTAAAAAAGATACATCTTCTTTTTTATTGCGATACCACCAATTGAGAGAACATTCTGCTGGGGGGAATGTCTGCCAAGGACTTCTAATTCAGTTTGTTCCACCGTTTTATTTTTAAACTCAAGTGCATATTTTATTCCTGGAATGTTATAGGATTGGTGTGGGCAGAAATGGGCAAATTTACTTCAGAGGTGTTTTATAACAACTTGGAAAAGACCCTCTAAAATCCTCCAAGTCCACTTCAGGGGTGAATTTCATTTCCTTTCTATTCTTTGGAAAGCTACCTTGATTTTTTAAAATTTTATGTCACAAAGGAAAACCTGATTATAATTTAGAACGCATTTCAAAATAATGATACTATTGATTAGGCACTTACTACGAGCCAGGCAGGGTAACAATTTGCCTTCTCTCTCTCCTTTAATGCTCACAGCTCTCTCTCCCACACGGGTGAGACACCAAGGTGGAGAGGGATGCCAGAGCCTAGTTTAAATCCCAGTCTTGACAAGATGAAACCCTTTGTGGTCACCATGCAACTACACTTCCATGTATCAATGTCTGGCAAGACATTTGTTGTTTGTCGTTTAGTTGCTAAGTCATGTCCTACTCTTTTGCAACCCCACTGACCGGAGCCCACCCGGCTCCTCTGTCCATGGAATTTCTGCAAGAATACTGACGGGAGAGAGTTGCCATTTTCTTCTCTAGGGGATCTGCTCAATCTAGGGATCAAACCTGTGTCTCCTGCATTGGCAGGCGGATTCTTTACCACCGAGCCACCAGAAAAGTACCCTGACAAGACATGCTTTTCATCAAATAAATACACAACGCAGCCAGTAGGCTACTATTTCTTATTCTAACAGGATGGTGGGAAAAGCAGACCCCTTAGCCTGCTTTTATGGTGTTGATACAGCCAGCAGAGGCTTGCAAAATGTGTCCAGTCTCTGGACAAAAGTTTTGGTGGTAGGCATGCAGCCCTATCAAGAAAGCAGAGGAGGACTTCCCTGATGGCTCAGATGGTAAAGAATCCACCTGCAATGCAGGAGACCTGGGCTTGATCCCTGGGTGGGGAAGATCTCCTGGTGAAGAAAACAGCAACCCACTCAGTATTCTTGCCTGGGAAATCCCATGGGCAGAGGCGCCTGGCAGACTATAGTCCATAGGGGAGCAAAAGAGTCAGATATGACTTAGGGACTAAAACAAAACAAGAGCAGAGGAACTGGTGGGCCTGTATATATTTCAAAATGCAACAGCACCAATACCCAAACTTGCTCATCTTATCCTGGCAACATTCAAGACTGATAGAAGGTCCCTCCCTACCCTGCCCAAAGTATTTACTTCAAAAATTGGTTTCCTCTGTCCCTATTTGTTGTCGTGTTTAGTTCAGTGGTTCTGAGAAATCTCATGGAAAATCACAATGGTATACTTGTTAAATTGGCCAGGCAGGGTGTACTACCACTGGTACAAGCCACATCCGAAGAGGTAAAAAGGCAAGTCAGCCAGGCTCACGCTGGGACTATCTTCATGAAACCAACAAGGATATGCAAATTTCTCTGCTCTAGCTCATCTGCATAGCCTTCCATTGGTTTTGTGGAACCTCCATCCAGCCTAAATGTGAATTTTCTTTTCTTTCCTACAGCTTGAAGATCAAACAGACTTAACAGGTAAAACATTGAAGTTCTATCATGCAAAAGCATATGAGGAAGAGGAAAAATGAGGTTCTGATAGAGATCCAACCAGGAGATCTACCCGTGCTGTTAAAAATCTGCTTTCCAAGTTTGGAAAGGGCAGGGGCCTTGGGCATGTCTGTGCATGCATACTTAAGCACCACTCCACAATTTTTTTTTTTTTTTGGCAATGATTTAGAAAAAGGAGAAAGATTTGCTTATAAACGACCAAGGGCTTGAACCTAGTCACTGAGTACACATTTTACTCACGACAAAATCCGAATGGAAGTCTGCCAACATCTGGGCTGACATTCAAACATTCTGAGTTTCTATGGACCCTGATCCCTCAAAACTCTGCTTTGGAACTTGAAAGGTCTGATCTTTTCTCAGGCTCCACCGAACTCAGTCCTCTCCTCTGAGTTCAGAGTGAATATATGGCAATAATATTCTGCTGTAAAGAAGTGTAAGGAAGCCCTTTTTTCCCACAGAGCATTTATTGACAGCATCAATTAACAAATATGTGATGGGTTCTGAACCAAATTATTTCCCTTTGTGTGTCAGGTTTAGGAACTCGGGTGAGGGTTTGGAGGAACCTTGGCAATGTCTATAAATATTTTTAAAGTCATCACCTAAAGAGGAAGGTAAGGAGGTAGAATCTTTTGTACCTCGAATGTGGCAGCAGAGGTCAGTACCTACGGCTAATAGTCCTTAGTTCAGCAACTCTCCCGAGGAGGTTAACTGATGATTCCTACCTTCAGAGTGCTTCTTTACTGGCAACTTTTTAACTCTAGTAGATGACACCCCAAATTTCACATGGGCTCCAGGAGAAGCAGCTATTCCACCTCAAATTAAATTTTACAGTTGGCTTTGAGAAAAGCTCAACACTCTTATGAGGTTCAGGAGGTGGGCAGACAAAAGCCATCTATCCCTCCAAACAAAGAGAGACAGTTTTATGGGTGGGGCACCTCCTTGCATGGAGCCCAAGTGAAATGGTGATAAAACATCACTGGAATGTTTGAATACTGCCAGGGTTACAGGTGCATCTATGTCTTGATGGAATTCAGCTGTACAGTTTTCTCCTGTCAAATACAACCCATCCTGTTTTAAATTCCTCCTCCCTCTACCAGTCATGGTCTGCAGGAGAAACAGGTTGCATTCAATGGCATGAAAGAGAAGGGAGGCCAGAAAAACATACAACATAAAGGCAGAAATGGCTGGGCTTCAGCCACAGTCCACAGACCTAGGTCTGTCCAGCTGTCCCGCTGAGTTATTTCCAAAGCTCAGGCAAGCCAGTCATCGGCTCTACGCCTCTGAGTCCTCGTCTGTGAAACAAGGGTCACCACAAGTCCACGAACCTCAGAGAATTTCTGTGAAATTGAGAAGCTTACAAAACATACTGCAGGCACGGATGCCAAACTATTATCTCATAATTCAATGTGCCCACATCAGACCGAGACAAGTGAAACCCCAAATTAATTTGATACCATATGCTATGGGTGGCGTTTTCCAACAGCCTTCAGAAATTGGCATTTAGAATATTTGTGGGTTCATCCCTTTCCATGTACAGAAACATGTGCACACATCAAAACAGACCCAGTTAAATCTTAATTATCTGGTGGAGGATTATCCAAGAATCCTACTGTTTCTTCTTTTCCCCTGATGCCCATTTTTTAGCCTTTCTGGCAATTCTTATATGATCAAGGAAAAGAAAAGAGACGGCATGGAAATCAATAAATCCCTGTCCTTATTCTCTGTAATTTCAATGCTCTGTGGGCACTCAGTCTCCATTGACAGAGAGAAGGGACAAGGCACTATCTGTACTCACAGTGGAATGAAAGCATTTATCTGCATTACTGGGAAATAAAGTATTTACATAAATTAACTGCTCTTCACTTTCTAAAACTTTACTTACCCAATCAGAATTTTTCTAAGATCTGTTTCTCTTATCATGCTACATCTAGGTATCTGTCTTTAAAAAAAATATTTATTTATTTTTCTGCACTGGGTCTTAGTTATAATATGCAAACTTTTGGTTGCGGCATATGGGATCCAGTTTCCTGACCAGGGATCAAACCCAGGCCCTCTGCATTGAGAGCTCAGAATCTTAACCACTGGACCACCAGGGCAGTCCCAGTATCTGCCTTTTAAAATAAAGGATAGGGCTTCCCTGGTGGTCCAGTGGGTAAAGACACTGCCTTGCAGTGCAAGAGGCACTGGTTCGAGCCCTGGCCTGGGAGGATCCCACGTGCTGTGGAGCGGCTGGACCAATGTGTCCAATTACCGAGCCGGAGCTCTGGAGCGCATGCGCCCAGAGCCGGTGCTCTGTGACAACAGGGGCCGCCGCGATGGGGGGCCCACACGGGCCAAAGAACTGAGATGGACGAAAATGGACAAATGAAAAACCAATAGAAGTGGCCCACCTGCTCCCCTCCCTCCCCACCCCCCACCAAAATAAATAAATAAATGAATAAATAAATAAATCCTTAAAAAAATAAAATAAAGGATAATAACGTTAAGCTTCTTGATGACTCATAACCATTAATAACCACCCATTTATTATGATGCTATACTGCACACCATAAGCTTCTATCAGCTCTTAATAGTCTTTCTTCTCCTTTGATCTCAGTCTATCGTGTGATACATCACATGATATTTTCCCATTCAACAAACCAAACGGTATACAGTGGGTTCATCCCTTTCCATGTACAGAAACATGTGCACACATCAAAACAGACCCAGTTAAATCTTAATTATCTGGTGGAGGATTATCCAAGAATCCTACTGTTTCTTCTTTTCCCCTGATGCCCATTTTTTAGCCTTTCTGGCAATTCTTATATGATCAAGGAAAAGAAAAGAGACGGCATGGAAATCAATAAATCCCTGTCCTTATTCTCTGTAATTTCAATGCTCTGTGGGCACTCAGTCTCCATTGACAGAGAGAAGGGACAAGGCACTATCTGTACTCACAGTGGAATGAAAGCATTTATCTGCATTACTGGGAAATAAAGTATTTACATAAATTAACTGCTCTTCACTTTCTAAAACTTTACTTACCCAATCAGAATTTTTCTAAGATCTGTTTCTCTTATCATGCTACATCTAGGTATCTGTCTTTAAAAAAAATATTTATTTATTTTTCTGCACTGGGTCTTAGTTATAATATGCAAACTTTTGGTTGCGGCATATGGGATCCAGTTTCCTGACCAGGGATCAAACCCAGGCCCTCTGCATTGAGAGCTCAGAATCTTAACCACTGGACCACCAGGGCAGTCCCAGTATCTGCCTTTTAAAATAAAGGATAGGGCTTCCCTGGTGGTCCAGTGGGTAAAGACACTGCCTTGCAGTGCAAGAGGCACTGGTTCGAGCCCTGGCCTGGGAGGATCCCACGTGCTGTGGAGCGGCTGGACCAATGTGTCCAATTACCGAGCCGGAGCTCTGGAGCGCATGCGCCCAGAGCCGGTGCTCTGTGACAACAGGGGCCGCCGCGATGGGGGGCCCACACGGGCCAAAGAACTGAGATGGACGAAAATGGACAAATGAAAAACCAATAGAAGTGGCCCACCTGCTCCCCTCCCTCCCCACCCCCCACCAAAATAAATAAATAAATGAATAAATAAATAAATCCTTAAAAAAATAAAATAAAGGATAATAACGTTAAGCTTCTTGATGACTCATAACCATTAATAACCACCCATTTATTATGATGCTATACTGCACACCATAAGCTTCTATCAGCTCTTAATAGTCTTTCTTCTCCTTTGATCTCAGTCTATCGTGTGATACATCACATGATATTTTCCCATTCAACAAACCAAACGGTATACAGTGTCTCCTATATCCAGGCACTATGCTAATGAGGATCACAAACATGGTCCCGACTCTTGGAAAGCTTGCCGTGTCTTTGGGGAGAAAATAATGGCATAATCACACAAATACATAGGCTTGTATGTGAGAGCAGCTCTCAGAGAAAAGTATAGCATGATGTAGAATAGGGGAAGGTGGAATAAGAGAGCCTGGAAGCTGGGGCTCCTCAAGAGAGATGGTGGGCATGAAGGGTATTATATCAAGGAATGAATATCCAGTCACTGGCCTAAATACAGAGAGAGGAACTATTCCATGACCACCACACATTATAATGCAACTAACTGTATGTCCCTAACTCAAAGGACTAAAAACCAAAACAAAACTAAAAAAAAGTTTTTAACAAATGTATTGTTGACGTGTCACTGGTAGTTTTATTCAAAAAATTATTGTGAGTGTAGTGTGGGGTAAAGTAAATGAGTAAATTGTGTTGGTGTGATTGAGAACTGCTTTTTTCAGCTTGAAAATAAAGAAATACTGATGTAAGATGAAAGAGATCAAGAGGAGTTTGAACACCAGTGCACACAAGTATAAACTCATGATACATTTTACCTTATATATATATACACACACTATATAGACACACATGCTCTTTATATACATTTATATATATTTTATATACTATATACATATTTATATATTTAAATATATTTATACTTTATTTACATTCAGAAAGAGAGAGAGAAAGAGAAACTGATTAATTTCCTAACTCTGGCTGTGCCCAACTGAAAAGGCTGAGAAACAACCACCAGTCAGTAGTAATGAGAATCCCTGAGCCCAGACTGTGGTCTCCAAACACCACTGCTCGCTAACAGGAAGCAGGTTTGCTTGGAAAAAAAGGCGATCCCAGGTCTGAGGCAGGAAATGTACAAAGGAACCTAGAACTTACTTTCATATTAGAAAGCAAGACGACTATCATAAAATAAAAACCAACTAGTATTGTATGGAACGAGAAGGAAATGGCAACCCACTGCAGTATTCTGGATGCCTAGAGAATTCCATGGACAGGGGAGCCTGGCGGGCTGCAGTCCTCGGGGTCACACAGAGTCAGACACGACTGGAGTGACTGAGTAGCAGCAGCAGCAGCAGCTTTATATGGAAACAACTCAGAAACCAAACTGAATAGCTTTCAGTCAACAGTCAAAATGAGGCCATGTATCATTTTATGGTACAAACAGTAACTGACTGAAACACACCAGATATATATTATTTCAGTTCATGAGTTTATTATTTAAGTGCATGAGTTCACTTTGAAAAATGGTGAAAAAATGGAGAGAAAATCATGAACAAATTTTTGTTGAAGACTGGTAAATAAAAGGAAAGAGTCAATGCATCCTGCTTTTTACACAAAACCGGAAGCACTCAGTAAATAAATAGGTGAGGGGAAGAGTCTCTTCATGAAGAATGATTCCAGCTACTAAATGAATAATTGAATTAGACTCTCATTTCCCCATCCCCTGTAAAATTAGGAATTTAAACAAAGATCTTGTTGCAAAAAGATATACCACTAACCAACGACCTCCCAACGGAAATTCAGAAATACACAACTATGCTTTCACATACACAACTAGGAACCTGTCAGGAAAAACAAAGCAGCCTAACCACACAATGCCTCAAGGGCTTCCCCGAAGTTCCTAGGAAGTGCAGGAGACAAAGGAACATGCTTAACACCACTCCCAAAAAACATGATCAAAATCCAGATGGTGGAAATTCTACTGGACAAATGATCTGGTTTCTTCTATAGAGAAAAAAACCCTGTAACATACATTAAAAAAAAGTGTGAGAGAGAGATGGCACCACTAGCTTAGAAGAAGCTTAAGAGACATAAATAGACTATTTATATTCTGATTCAAGTACACTCAGTGAATTTTGGCATAATAAGTAAGGGTGTAGCAGAAAGTGATGTAACAAAATTGATGTAGTCACTTTCGAGTGACCTAGGTAACCATGTACAGTAGCAAACAGCCAGCATGAAATTCGACAATTGGACTCACCAGGCAAAACAAGGTAAATTGTACCTTCTGAAAGTAAATAGAGATGGACTCCAGGCTTGGATGTTTCTTCTTTTTCCTTTTTTTAAGACATCAGTGAGCATCTCATTAATGTTATAATTTTAAAAGGGTTTTTTCTGCCTCTAATGGAAGATTTAGACAAGCTGAGGAAATGATCATTGGTCCCCCAAACTGCAGCCTTACCAATTAAAAAATGGAAATTGTTTCATATTGCTAGTGATTTCAACTTTGAAAGAAGCCGCTTCCACTCTTCCTTTTGTTTTAACTAAGTTTTCAGTGGATAAGTTTAAATGAAAATTATCCCGAGATTGCAAAGTAGCTCTTTTTTAAAAAAATACAATACTCTGTCATTACTTACAACTTCTTATTTTAGGGAACTAAGATTTTCTCAAGACTGTGCCACAATATTAAAAAAAAAATCAACAACAGCAAAAGGGAATAAATTGGAAACTGAAGTTAGAAAAGCCTGCAGCTGTCATCCGTAACACTGATTTTAAATTTCTGTGTTCACCCACAAAGCCTCATTGTTCTTTTTTCTGGGTTTTATAAGTCAGCATTCTACATTGAAATCTAACAAACATTATACTAACAAATTTTCCCTTTATCAGGTTTATATATTAAGGTTTCACATCAGATTGCGTTTGAAAAAGGAGTTGATACTAAAAAAAAATACTAAATTGAGCAGGGCTCAGGGTGGGAGGTGGGGGGCAGGAAATCAGAATTTGGAAGTGAATAAGAGAATAATGTTTGCTGACCTGTTTATTATCACGAAATTCTGTACTTGTCTTTTTAGATCATTCATCATTGCATATAATGTATTAAATACTATACCATGGAAAAAATATCAAGTCAATGCCATAAATATTTCCTATTGAACTGTAGAAGAGAAAAGAAAAATACTAAAAATATTTGTAAATCATCAATTAGAAGCAGAAAGTGATGTAACAAAATTGATGTAGTCACTTTCGAGTGACCTAGGTAACCATGTACAGTAGCAAACAGCCAGCATGAAATTCGACAATTGGACTCACCAGGCAAAACAAGGTAAATTGTACCTTCTGAAAGTAAATAGAGATGGACTCCAGGCTTGGATGTTTCTTCTTTTTCCTTTTTAAGACATCAGTGAGCATCTCATTAATGTTATAATTTTAAAAGGGTTTTTTCTGCCTCTAATGGAAGATTTAGACAAGCTGAGGAAATGATCATTGGTCCCCCAAACTGCAGCCTTACCAATTAAAAAATGGAAATTGTTTCATATTGCTAGTGATTTCAACTTTGAAAGAAGCCGCTTCCACTCTTCCTTTTGTTTTAACTAAGTTTTCAGTGGATAAGTTTAAATGAAAATTATCCCGAGATTGCAAAGTAGCTCTTTTTTAAAAAAATACAATACTCTGTCATTACTTACAACTTCTTATTTTAGGGAACTAAGATTTTCTCAAGACTGTGCCACAATATTAAAAAAAAAATCAACAACAGCAAAAGGGAATAAATTGGAAACTGAAGCTAGAAAAGCCTGCAGCTGTCATCCGTAACACTGATTTTAAATTTCTGTGTTCACCCACAAAGCCTCATTGTTCTTTTTTCTGGGTTTTATAAGTCAGCATTCTACATTGAAATCTAACAAACATTATACTAACAAATTTTCCCTTTATCAGGTTTATATATTAAGGTTTCACATCAGATTGCGTTTGAAAAAGGAGTTGATACTAAAAAAAAATACTAAATTGAGCAGGGCTCAGGGTGGGAGGTGGGGGGCAGGAAATCAGAATTTGGAAGTGAATAAGAGAATAATGTTTGCTGACCTGTTTATTATCACGAAATTCTGTACTTGTCTTTTTAGATCATTCATCATTGCATATAATGTATTAAATACTATACCATGGAAAAAATATCAAGTCAATGCCATAAATATTTCCTATTGAACTGTAGAAGAGAAAAGAAAAAAATACTAAAAATATTTGTAAATCATCAATTAGAAGCAGAGGATGATATTTGTGGCTGTGGGTGGTTATTGCTGTAACTCTATAATGCCTAAATACAGAGACAGAAAATGTTAAAAATGGAGTTCTTGGGTACGTAACTTTCCTCCCATGTGACAGCGAACACTTGGATGCCAGTCATGTCCCCATGTCTATTTAAATTTTTTTTCATGTGTGAAGTTAAGCAGGTGAAGGGCTGGAACCCTCGTGGATTCGAGGTGTTCACACACATGAACAAGTTCTTAGAGAACAGAAGGTTGGAGGCACACAGCATTTCATCTGCCTGTGACATTATGGTCCCTGACATCACCTTTCCCGCCGGATGCTTTCTAATTCAGGGGAAGGAATGTGCCGTGGTGGAGAGGGCATGGGTTTTTATTACTCAGATTGACTTAGGGTCAAAATCAGCATGTTTATTATTAGCAGGGTAGCTTTGAGCTGACTCACTTCCGTTTTGCCTAGGCTCTCTTATCTGTAATATGGAGACAGCCATATTCACCCTGTCGAGATGTCTTCACGTCTCATGAGAAATAACATAAAATCCACTAGCCCAAGACTTTAGTGAAAAGCTTCTGCTCTGTTCTGGGAACCTTGCAGAAACACTGACCAGCAACAGGGACCAACATTTTATATTGGAAATGGACTTTTTCAGGCAAGAGATGTATCTCACTCTGTTCCTGGCAGTCATGGAGAGGCCCTTTCAGAAATCCAGCTTTGGAGCCTATCCCCGCCTCTTAGAGTCTCATGTTAGTGATCATCTGTGAACACACCTGATCCAGGAGGAGGGAAAAAATTAGGGGGAAAGAGGTGTACACACCTCCTAGGGCCAACACTATGAACAACAAAAAGACGGCTTCTTGATGAAACGAATCGCCCATCACTAAACCCTGGAGACTTTTTCTTTTGTTTAAATCTAAATCTATCATTTCTAGTCAACATTTTCTAACCCTTATGGGGCGGGGCACCTTCTCTCTCCATTTGAAAGCAAGCACTTTCCACTTCAGCTGTTCAAATGACATAGGATTGAAAATAGTATCGCTGAAAGAAACACGGCCTTTGTAATTAAGAGTTCTCTTTTATCCCACCCTTCTCAAAGCCAACAGGGGAGCAACCATGAAATGAAACATCGCTGTCGAAAAGGTTAAAAGACTGTCACAGTCCTGGGTGCTATCTTTCTATCTTTAGCCTTGCTTTCTTTGTCCAAGATACAGAAGACGTTGCCCCAATGTATAGAATACGTGAACCCACACAAGAAGCTACAGTGGTAGCAACTCTTCCAACGTTGCTGGGGCAGTCCTCTTCCCAAGATGCCAAACTGTAAGCTACTCATTGGTCCCTTGGCCTTTGTTTCTTCAACTCTCAAGCCTATAATGTGGTCAGTGAGCAAGATGGCTGCTCCCTCCAAGCAGGAAGAATTCTGCAAAGAGCATTCAGCTGTGTCCACACAGAGAGAAAGCCTGGAATTTGGTGGAAGAGAAATAAGGTGTTTGGTGAACCGAGAACCAGAGTCAAGACTGTGAGCTTCTTCAGGCCAAAGATTCTGTGGCTGGCATTCAAGTAACATTTGGAGAATTACATAAGTGCAGGGATGAAGATGGGATGTCCACAACTGCTCATGAATTGTGTCTTATGAGAAAACCTTGCCAGATTTTGTAAACAGTGTAAGATTAAACTCAGCTGGCAAAATGAGAAAATTTAGGAGTATCTGTCTCACATCCCAGTGACTGGGTCAGTCTTCGAAGGAAAAATTAAATATGTCATTAAAGAAAGCAATCAGTAGGAGGATAGCTTCTAAAAATTCATTTGTGAATCAAAACCTAAGTAGATCAAATGACTAAACATTCAAATGAAAGAGTAAAAAAAAAAATTGTGATTGCTGATTTTCTTTTCCTCTTGCCTGTGTGAAATTTTAAAGACATTTCTTCTGTCAAAAGAATGGCATCAAATGCATTTAAGGATTCACATAAGCCTGCCTCTTCACATCCTTCTTGTTTTCATAGAACATCGCCTAGTCTCATCTCATTTCACCTCACCAAGTTCTATACCAGCAGGTATGTTTATACTTCTATCATTTAACTCTTTTAAAATGTTACAATTAATTCACGTGAAAACTCTACTAATTCAGGGCTTCAAGAGTTGTAACTGAAAGACCCGCTAGCATGTAGCTTAAGCCCACTATGAGTGGGTTGCTTGCTTCCAAAAAGGTTTAGACATGTTTACCTCAGTTAAGCATTCCCAAGTTTACTGTATCACCATCATTTGCATCGAATAAATGCTAATTGAAGGTGATCCCGTCTTTAAAGTGAGTCTAGATGAAGCTTTATAATGTTTGGTATAGATGAAAAGCCCTTGAGATTTGAAGCAAAAAGCTAAAATGTCGGGGCTCAGGTTCCATTTATGGTACGTCCCATTTGTTCGCTCTTATGCTGTCATTTATCTTTGCTGAGCACCAGTTTCGTCACTTATGAAAATGCGAATAGAAAGAAAGACTTGCCTAAGAGTTGCTCTCAGGAGTACATCGACATAAAGCAATTCAGTTTATGAGCTGTATGCAAATTATACAATTGTTATCATCACAATCATCATCACCCCTCTGTCCAAACTTAAAAATAATCTGAACGAGAGAAAGAAAGAACCAATGGGTTCTTAACCAGAACCAGGCTGTAGATGGCGCCGCTTTAGGTCACAAAAAGACCCACATCCTCTACATGTACCTTTCTCTTTGTTACACAGAAAGAAATTGGTTCTGGCTCTAGAAACTGAGGAACAGAGATGGTGAAGCGATACACTTAATGAACTTATTATTCACATATGTTTCACAAATTCAATTGATACATGTTCACTGAGCACTTACTATGTACCAAATACTGTAGTAGGTATGAGGACAGAGTAGGGAGTTAACCAGATCCAGTCTGTGCTATCAGAGAGCCGACAATGAACTGATCATTGTGAATTCTAAATCGCTCTCTTCCTCACTCCGTATTATGCCACTGTGCACTGGGGCTCTCTCCTCTGTGTGTTTTGTCTCTCTTCTCCCTCCCTCTCCTCTTGGCACAAGTTACAGAGAAACTAACACCTGGCCAGCAGCATAAACTGTTGAGTCTCCCTCTCCCAGACCCTAATCAGGGGCTCTGTAACCTCGGGGTCTAAGGATGCCCAAAGGCTGACATACCTGTAGCCCACTGTTAACACACTGGACTGGGAAGCTCTGTGTTATCTATAATGTAGTCAGTGATTCAGAAACTGCACTAATTAATATTGACTTTCTCACACATTAACTATTATTGCATACTTAGAACATATATAATATGCAATTCCTCCTATTATATACACATCAGCTTATACCCTCTCACTTATGGCTGTCAATTTACTGCTTTTAGCAGGTCAGAAAGATGAAGTTAAAATCACTTTTGTAGTCTGCAGGGAAAACTAAACAGGCACCAGAAATAACATGTTGAAAATATGCTATCAAATCATTGCAGCAAAGAGGAACATTTAGGAAATGCCCATTGTGTTATGCTGTCATTTATCTTTGCTGAGCACCAGTTTCGTCACTTACGAAAATGCGAATAGAAAGAAAGACTTGCCTAAGAGTTGCTCTCAGGAGTACATCGACATAAAGCAATTCAGTTTATGAGCTGTATGCAAATTATACAATTGTTATCATCACAATCATCATCACCCCTCTGTCCAAACTTAAAAATAATCTGAACGAGAGAAAGAAAGAACCAATGGGTTCTTAACCAGAACCAGGCTGTAGATGGCGCCGCTTTAGGTCACAAAAAGACCCACATCCTCTACATGTACCTTTCTCTTTGTTACACAGAAAGAAATTGGTTCTGGCTCTAGAAACTGAGGAACAGAGATGGTGAAGCGATACACTTAATGAACTTATTATTCACATATGTTTCACAAATTCAATTGATACATGTTCACTGAGCACTTACTATGTACCAAATACTGTAGTAGGTATGAGGACAGAGTAGGGAGTTAACCAGATCCAGTCTGTGCTATCAGAGAGCCGACAATGAACTGATCATTGTGAATTCTAAATCGCTCTCTTCCTCACTCCGTATTATGCCACTGTGCACTGGGGCTCTCTCCTCTGTGTGTTTTGTCTCTCTTCTCCCTCCCTCTCCTCTTGGCACAAGTTACAGAGAAACTAACACCTGGCCAGCAGCATAAACTGTTGAGTCTCCCTCTCCCAGACCCTAATCAGGGGCTCTGTAACCTCGGGGTCTAAGGATGCCCAAAGGCTGACATACCTGTAGCCCACTGTTAACACACTGGACTGGGAAGCTCTGTGTTATCTATAATGTAGTCAGTGATTCAGAAACTGCACTAATTAATATTGACTTTCTCACACATTAACTATTATTGCATACTTAGAACATATATAATATGCAATTCCTCCTATTATATACACATCAGCTTATACCCTCTCACTTATGGCTGTCAATTTACTGCTTTTAGCAGGTCAGAAAGATGAAGTTAAAATCACTTTTGTAGTCTGCAGGGAAAACTAAACAGGCACCAGAAATAACATGTTGAAAATATGCTATCAAATCATTGCAGCAAAGAGGAACATTTAGGAATTAATGTAAAGGAGTCATGGAATTTCTGACACTTAACACCAGCCTCAGAAATGGACCTAAATACCAAGATCTATGTTAGGCAAACTACATTCCTGATTCTGGCTCTTGTTTTGGATCTCCTAACAAAGAAAAGGCCTGGGTACAAAAGGAGGTAGACAAGCTAACATTCAGGAGGACTCAGAGTGAACACCACTCTGGGAGACACACGGGTGTATCAAGGCAGGAGAGCATGCTTTCAAGTAGCACACAATCAAAGAGGAGTTAAGAACCAGCTTGTGCTAAAAAAGAAATAACAGCAAAAACAGAGCCATGGAAAAATGATACCTTTAGAAAACAAACAATCCAATTTAAAAAATATATACAAAAGACGTGAATACACACCTCACTACAGAAAATCCACTGATGGCAAGTAAGTTATGAAAAGATCCTCCAAACCACATGTCATTAGGGAATTTCAAGTTAAAAACAATGAGATACTACAACACACTGGCCAGAATGACCAAAATCCAGAACTCTATCCTCAACAACTGCTTGTGAGGACCAGAAGCAACTGGAGCCCGCATTCCCTGCTGGAGGGAACACAAATTGGTACAACTGCTTTGGAAGAGAGTTTGGCAGTTTCTTAAAAAAGTATAGTCTTACCCTACGATTCAGCAGTCAGGCTCCATGGTATTCACCCAAAGGAGGTGAAAACTTCTGCACATGTAAAAACGTATACATGTGAGTGATGGGAGGGGGGGAACTGGGTGGGGGGAGGGTCCAAGGATATGCATATGAATGATCTGGGAACATACATGTAAAAAAATAAATAAGTAAATAAATAAATTAATTAAAAAAAAAAAAAAAACGTATACATGTATCTTTCCCACGTGCTGCGGAGTGACTGGTGTGTCCAATTAGGAGCCAGAGCTCTAGAACGCATGCATCTGGAGCTGGTGCTTTGCAACAAGAGAGGCCATTGCCATGGGACGCCCACAAAGACCAAAGAACAAAGATGGATGAAAAGAAATAAATAAAAGACCAATAAAAGAGGGCAAAATTAAAAAAAAAAAAGAAACAAGCTATCAAGCCATGAAAAGGTATGGAGGATCCTTAAATGTATATTACTGAGTGAAAGAAGCCAGTGTAAAAAAAACCCTACATATTGCATTGTTCCAACTATCTGACATTCTGGGAAAGGCAAAACTATGATGACAGTGAGAAGATTAATGATCTGGGGTTGGGAGGAATGGATGAACGGATAGAGCACAGGAGAATTTTAGAGTGGTGAAACTATTTTGTATGGCGGATACTTATTTTGTTGTTTTAATTGCTAAGTCATGTCCAACTCTTTGGGACCCCATGGACTATAGCCCATCAGGCTCCTCTGTCGATGCGATTCTCCGGGTAAGAATACTGGAGTGGGTTGCCATGCCTTCCTCCAGGGGATCTTCCTGACCCAAGGATCGAACCCACAAGCCTCCACTGGCAGGTGGATTCTTTACCGCCAAGCCACCAAGGAAGCCCCTATCATTATACATTCCTCAAAACCCATAGAATGTACTGGAATTATAGACAATCCCAAATGAGGTCAATCCAGTACATCAGAAACGGTGCATGCAACTGTAAACGCTGAACTTCAGTTAAGAAGAGTCTATCATTATTGGTTAACAACAGAGAACACTGGCTTGGGGGAGGTGCAAGGCAGGGAATGTGGGAATGCTCTGCATTTTCCCATCAACTTTTCTGTAAATATAGAACTGCTTGGAAAAAAAAAAAGTCTGTTCATTAAAAAAACAAAACTGGTTTGAGGTTGTTCCCTCCAGATGATTCGGCAGATATGGCTGGAGCCCAGCGGAAGGCATCAGAGAAGAAGCCATCAAGATGATCTGGGCCTGGTTTGTGGGTCAAGGACTGGGAGGACAGGGTGTTTTGGATGCAGGTGATGGTAGAACCCACTGGGCAGAGTGGTCCGCAGAGCACTGCAATTGATGCCAAACAAAGGTCACAGGTCAGCAAGTAACTGGAGGTAAGACCAGATGGATGTGCTGCACTTTGGCTAGGAGTTCAGCATGGGATCTGGAAGGTGACGGAGGTCACTCCAGACAACTGGGGAGGGAGGTCCCAGAATCAAAAGGAGGTACAAGGAAGCGTCTCTGCTCGATTCGAAGGTGAGACACAAGAGAAAGGACCCCACTGCAGGTGAAGGGCTAAGTCATCAGCCCTGAAGGAACGTCAACAGAAGACACTGGGAATCTGAGGGAAAGTAACATTTCCAAGAAGAGACACACTGAGTTGTGCTGCGGACGCCAAGATGGACGAGCAAGGAGTACTTTCTCAGCAGTCCTGAAGTGGAGGAGAGAACTCCAGAGCACAGCTCTCTCTCAAGGAGGGGTCCTAGATCTTGTCTTCCCTCTTGGCTTTTCATCTGCTCGTAGTCAAGAGCAGAGCAAGAGGTCAGTGGTGAATCCCAGCAGAAGAGAGAAAGAGGGACAGAAAGGACATAGACAGTTGGTGAGGTCAGAGTTTTGGCCCCGTATAGCCCATCAGGCTCCTCTGTCGATCGATTCTCCGGGTAAGAATACTGGAGTGGGTTGCCATGCCTTCCTCCAGGGATCTTCCTGACCCAAGGATCGAACCCACAAGCCTCCACTGGCAGGTGGATTCTTTACCACCAAGCCACCAAGGAAGCCCCTATCATTATACATTCCTCAAAACCCATAGAATGTACTGGAATTATAGACAATCCCAAATGAGGTCAATCCAGTACATCAGAAACGGTGCATGCAACTGTAAACGCTGAACTTCAGTTAAGAAGAGTCTATCATTATTGGTTAACAACAGAGAACACTGGCTTGGGGGAGGTGCAAGGCAGGGAATGTGGGAATGCTCTGCATTTTCCCATCAACTTTTCTGTAAATATAGAACTGCTTGGAAAAAAAAAAAAAGTCTGTTCATTAAAAAAACAAAACTGGTTTGAGGTTGTTCCCTCCAGATGATTCGGCAGATATGGCTGGAGCCCAGCGGAAGGCATCAGAGAAGAAGCCATCAAGATGATCTGGGCCTGGTTTGTGGGTCAAGGACTGGGAGGACAGGGTGTTTTGGATGCAGGTGATGGTAGAACCCACTGGGCAGAGTGGTCCGCAGAGCACTGCAATTGATGCCAAACAAAGGTCACAGGTCAGCAAGTAACTGGAGGTAAGACCAGATGGATGTGCTGCACTTTGGCTAGGAGTTCAGCATGGGATCTGGAAGGTGACGGAGGTCACTCCAGACAACTGGGGAGGGAGGTCCCAGAATCAAAAGGAGGTACAAGGAAGCATCTCTGCTCGATTCGAAGGTGAGACACAAGAGAAAGGACCCCACTGCAGGTGAAGGGCTAAGTCATCAGCCCTGAAGGAACGTCAACAGAAGACACTGGGAATCTGAGGGAAAGTAACATTTCCAAGAAGAGACACACTGAGTTGTGCTGCGGACGCCAAGATGGACGAGCAAGGAGTACTTTCTCAGCAGTCCTGAAGTGGAGGAGAGAACTCCAGAGCACAGCTCTCTCTCAAGGAGGGGTCCTAGATCTTGTCTTCCCTCTTGGCTTTTCATCTGCTCGTAGTCAAGAGCAGAGCAAGAGGTCAGTGGTGAATCCCAGCAGAAGAGAGAAAGAGGGACAGAAAGGACATAGACAGTTGGTGAGGTCAGAGGATCTTCATTCTTACATGCATGCACCAGAAAACTCAGAAGCTTTATGCATTTCAAAGACCTATACTTATTAACAAGGAAAGATGTTCACCACAGCTTATAGAGTGAGAAAAGAAGGTTCAGAAAAGTCTATCAATAACAATTTTTGTAAAGCTGCTTGTTTACTTGTATTCATATTCATAGAAGAGACTCTGGACGCCCACATTTTGGGTGACAACCTAAAGGAAATCAACCCTGAATATTCACTGGAAGGACTGATGCTGAAGACCTAATACTTCGGTCACTTGATGCAAAGAGCTGGCTCATTGGAAAAGACCCTGATGCTGGGAAAGACTGAGGGCAGGAGGAGAAGGGGACCACAGAGGATGAGGTGGTTGGATCGCATGACTGACTCAATGGATGTGAGCTTGAGCAAACTCCAGGAGACAGAGAAGGACACATACGCCTGGCGTGCTGCCATCCATGGGGTCACAAACAGTCGAACACCCCTGAGTGGCTGAACAACAACAAATGAGCAACAACATGGCAGGTTTTTTATGTGGCTACTCTGTAGTTTCTTAACTCCTCTTCGAGCTATCGCAAAGATGACTTGTAAGAGACTCATTTTCTCAAAGCAAAGAGATAACCCTCTTTCCATCTCATAATTCAAGTTTCCAGTCCCGCTTTCCTTGTTAAGGGCAGAATAGCCAGTGCCTTACACAAAAGTCCATGCTCGCTTTAGATCACCATGGTACAGCCTCTCATAACATAAATTACTTCAACAGCCTAAAAAAAAAGACAAGACACGGAAATTGGGAAAACCTAAAGTTTCAAAAAGCAATGGCAGGGGCAGGGAGAACAGCAGCAGAGGGAAATGCCTGGCGAGGAAAGGAGACAGACCCCCTCCCGTAGTCCCAGCGCTTGTTTCCCTGACTCTGGAGGAGGCTTCTTGATTAGTCTATTTAAAAAACTGTTACTGTGAAATGAAAGTTCCTGGCTAAAGATAACATTACAATGCACAAGATATGCAGAACACTCCATGATACAAATTATTTCTGAAGATACTGTAGCAACGTGACCGAATTAACATGACTCAGTTGTTTTACAACTGAGCTGGGTTCCCCATCCACAAAACTCAGAAGCTTTATGCATTTCAAAGACCTATACTTATTAACAAGGAAAGATGTTCACCACAGCTTATAGAGTGAGAAAAGAAGGTTCAGAAAAGTCTATCAATAACAATTTTTGTAAAGCTGCTTGTTTACTTGTATTCATATTCATAGAAGAGACTCTGGACGCCCACATTTTGGGTGACAACCTAAAGGAAATCAACCCTGAATATTCACTGGAAGGACTGATGCTGAAGACCTAATACTTCGGTCACTTGATGCAAAGAGCTGGCTCATTGGAAAAGACCCTGATGCTGGGAAAGACTGAGGGCAGGAGGAGAAGGGGACCACAGAGGATGAGGTGGTTGGATCGCATGACTGACTCAATGGATGTGAGCTTGAGCAAACTCCAGGAGACAGAGAAGGACACATACGCCTGGCGTGCTGCCATCCATGGGGTCACAAACAGTCGAACACCCCTGAGTGGCTGAACAACAACAAATGAGCAACAACATGGCAGGTTTTTTATGTGGCTACTCTGTAGTTTCTTAACTCCTCTTCGAGCTATCGCAAAGATGACTTGTAAGAGACTCATTTTCTCAAAGCAAAGAGATAACCCTCTTTCCATCTCATAATTCAAGTTTCCAGTCCCGCTTTCCTTGTTAAGGGCAGAATAGCCAGTGCCTTACACAAAAGTCCATGCTCGCTTTAGATCACCATGGTACAGCCTCTCATAACATAAATTACTTCAACAGCCTAAAAAAAAAAAGACAAGACACGGAAATTGGGAAAACCTAAAGTTTCAAAAAGCAATGGCAGGGGCAGGGAGAACAGCAGCAGAGGGAAATGCCTGGCGAGGAAAGGAGACAGACCCCCTCCCGTAGTCCCAGCGCTTGTTTCCCTGACTCTGGAGGAGGCTTCTTGATTAGTCTATTTAAAAAACTGTTACTGTGAAATGAAAGTTCCTGGCTAAAGATAACATTACAATGCACAAGATATGCAGAACACTCCATGATACAAATTATTTCTGAAGATACTGTAGCAACGTGACCGGGAATTAACATGACTCAGTTGTTTTACAACTGAGCTGGGTTCCCCATCCACAAACCAGAGGGACGCACGAGCCAGTCACCAACACCGGATTGCAATGTTTGTTCTTATCCATCAAAACAGTTGCTTTACATAGAGAGGAGGGAGTGGTGGTGGTCCCTTAGTGTGGGGAGGAACCTATAGAAAAACAGGTCCCCAAGCACCAGTGTTTTTAAAGATAGATTATATTTATCAGCTTTGCGAAACTAACAATTTCATCTTGAAATCTGTTACAGGAAATACCTTTAACCAAAAAGCCATCTGTTTCTAATTCTCTTTTTCTATGGGCATAACTTCAGTATAGCTATTTACTGTAGTTTAGTATTCAGGCATATGGCTATCATCTTTTCTGTAACTTTTATTTCTACTGTATTACAAATAGAAATAAAAGAAAGTCAGAAGGGAAAATGTTTTAAAAACAGTTGCCTTTAAACCTTACTACCTGCTAACAACCCTGGCCAGAAGTTTAATAGAGAAAAAAGCCAAACTGTTGTCTAAAAGAAGGCTAAAAGATTGTCTGAAGATTCCACTTCTCCCTATGGTTTCTGTTCCTTATAAAACATGGATATGCTCTTGGTAAAGATATCCCATTTCTGTTTCAATCAAGTGGCCACTGAATATTTAACTCTGTTTACCCATCAGATAGGGAACTGTAGCAATAATCAAAGAATAACAGTGGCAAAAACAACACAAACCAAAATGATAATTTGTCTCCTATTAGCCTTGACAGTAACATCCCTAAGAACCAACAGAGTTTGAGGCTACAGCCTCAAGTAATCATTTAGTTCAGGATAAGCAAATTCATTTACAAACTGATAACCATCTGATGAAGACACATATGCCTTTAGGGAATATATGTTATTCCTGAGCTATGAGTTGCTATGATAGAGCGAGGTGTATACACAGTCACAAGTCAACACAGAGCACATTAACCAAAGGACTCAAACCCCAGCCCACTTTCTAAGAAGACGACTAGTAAGTGAACACATGCATTTATAAAATGTCCATGCTTGAGGTGGGTTGGAAATAGGGACACAGTCTCCTTGCCTCACCATCTTCATTTTGAATAGAAAAACATAAATTTATTTAGATTAATGCTGCTTCTGGTTCAGAAGCACACACAACTAGGGAGATTTGGGATAGAAAATGATCTGAGAGGTTAAGTGACTCATCTGGATCAAATCTCTGTACCTCAAAGATATGAAGATTTCTGAAAGTCTTCCCAAACCATCGAGTGGACAGAGCTGGTCTTTGGCCACCCAAAACTAGAAAGGCAGAATTTTAAGATTCACTGGAAGACCCAGAGTGGGTACTCAAATGCCTGGTGAATGAATGCATGCATGAATGTTTGTTCAGAAGTGTTCAGTGTGCCATATTAACTAGGGCCTGAAAAATCCACATAAGTTATACAAGGATCGTGTCTTTAAGAAAGTTCTTTTTGATCAGGAGAAGCAAAATAACATAAATGAGTAATTTTAATAGTGTGATACTTGCAGTAATAAGGCAAGGCTACACACACACACACGCAAAAAAAATGTGATACAGAACCAGCAGTTGAGAACTAGAGAGGGGGACAGATAAAGCTTCTAAGATAGATGCAGAGGTATGTGTGCTCAGTCATGTTCGACTCTTTGTGACCCCATGGACTGTAGCCTGCTAGGTGCCTCAGTCCATAGAATGCTTCAGGCAAGAATACTGGAGTGGGATGCCATGCCCTTCATTCAGGGGATCTTCCTGACCCAGGGATTGAACTCATGTCTCTAGCATCTCTTTTATTGGCAGACAGATTCTTTACCACCAGTGCTACCTGGGAAGGCCTGAACTAGAGGGATAGATACTTTTTCTAAGATAGGTTTGATCAATTCACACCAAGGTGCTAAAAATCCTATCTGTAGCCATCTGCTGAAGACACATATGCCTTTAGGGAATATATGTTATTCCTGAGCTATGAGTTGCTATGATAGAGCGAGGTGTATACACAGTCACAAGTCAACACAGAGCACATTAACCAAAGGACTCAAACCCCAGCCCACTTTCTAAGAAGACGACTAGTAAGTGAACACATGCATTTATAAAATGTCCATGCTTGAGGTGGGTTGGAAATAGGGACACAGTCTCCTTGCCTCACCATCTTCATTTTGAATAGAAAAACATAAATTTATTTAGATTAATGCTGCTTCTGGTTCAGAAGCACACACAACTAGGGAGATTTGGGATAGAAAATGATCTGAGAGGTTAAGTGACTCATCTGGATCAAATCTCTGTACCTCAAAGATATGAAGATTTCTGAAAGTCTTCCCAAACCATCGAGTGGACAGAGCTGGTCTTTGGCCACCCAAAACTAGAAAGGCAGAATTTTAAGATTCACTGGAAGACCCAGAGTGGGTACTCAAATGCCTGGTGAATGAATGCATGCATGAATGTTTGTTCAGAAGTGTTCAGTGTGCCATATTAACTAGGGCCTGAAAAATCCACATAAGTTATACAAGGATCGTGTCTTTAAGAAAGTTCTTTTTGATCAGGAGAAGCAAAATAACATAAATGAGTAATTTTAATAGTGTGATACTTGCAGTAATAAGGCAAGGCTACACACACACACACGCAAAAAAAATGTGATACAGAACCAGCAGTTGAGAACTAGAGAGGGGGACAGATAAAGCTTCTAAGATAGATGCAGAGGTATGTGTGCTCAGTCATGTTCGACTCTTTGTGACCCCATGGACTGTAGCCTGCTAGGTGCCTCAGTCCATAGAATGCTTCAGGCAAGAATACTGGAGTGGGATGCCATGCCCTTCATTCAGGGGATCTTCCTGACCCAGGGATTGAACTCATGTCTCTAGCATCTCTTTTATTGGCAGACAGATTCTTTACCACCAGTGCTACCTGGGAAGGCCTGAACTAGAGGGATAGATACTTTTTCTAAGATAGGTTTGATCAATTCACACCAAGGTGCTAAAAATCCTATCTGTAGCCTCTGTCCCAGAGTCATTTGCATTTTAATGTAAAGCAAGAGGAAGGATTTGCTCATTTCTGGACTGGACTCCTATTAGTGGCTCTTAGAATATCAGGTGAGATAGGGCAGAGAAGATACTTCAAAGAACACTTCTGGACAGGAAGTGTTCTGGACAGAACAGCTAGTTTTATCATGAAAAAGGTGTAAAAATGGGTAGGCACACGTCTTTGTCAAGTGACTGTATCCAACAAGCACATCAAAGAAAGCTGGTGACTGAGTCTTGAACAGATACTTGCACACTCATGTTCAGAGCAGAATTATTCAAAATAGCCAAGAGGCGGAAGCAACCCAAGTGTCCATCGATGGATCAATGAATTAAAAAAAAAAAAATGTGGCCTATACATCCAACAGAATACTATCTAGACTTAAAAAGGAAAAACATTCTGACCTATGCCCCTACATGGATGAACTGGGAGAGCATTATGCAAAATGAAGTCAACCAGTCATAAAAAGACACATACCCTACAATTCCACATGTGTGAGGTACACAGAGTAGTCAAATCCACAGAGGCAGAAGGTAGCATGGTACTTGCCAGGGGCTGGGAAGGGGGAGGAGGGAGAGTGAGTGTTTGATGATAAAGAGTTTCCATTTTGCAAGGTGAAAAGCATTGTGGGATGGTGGTGGTAGCTTCATGACAAAACAGATGTACTTAATACCACTGCCCTGCTCACCTAAAAATGTTTCACATGATACATAGGGCTGACTTCCTTCGTGCTCACCTGAAATTATCATTGTCTGTTGGCTCTCTGACTCTTTGCAACCTCATAGACTGTAGCCTGCCAGGCTCCTCTGTCCATAGAATTCTCCAGACAAAATGACAGAAGTGGCTTGTCATTCCCTTCTCCAGGGTATAATTAAATAACAAGATCCAAAATCAAAGAAAAATCATATAACAACAACAACAACAGAAATAATGGTTAAGCCAGTACCTTCTGTGTATTTTAATCACAATTTTTAAAACTGGGAACAAAAGAAAGCCAGTGAAGCATACCATAGTTTGGAAATTTATAAGCAAAGCTTTTGTTCTAAAGATGGCTATTAGATATTACATATGGAAATTTATTGCATAGACGACAGAAAGGAGAACATGTATTGACTAGACGGGCAGCTGCTGGCTTTCTAATAAATCTGAAAAACTGACACCCAAGAGATTTCCTCCAGAATCAGCTGAAATCCCACCATTAAAACATTTCAATCCTGGGTCCTCGAGCTTTTGTAGTGTGGCTGTCCTGGCATATCAGTTTAATATGCTGTTACCAGACTGTTCCTCCACAGGTCAACCAAGGTGCACGAACTGATTGGAGGCATCTGAGAGACAGAAAGATGAGATCCAAAACAGGAAGAGGGAGTCCAGACAGGGAAAACAACTGGTCCGCAGGAACTGCTGAAACCAAATTCTGCTACTTGGAAATTCTCCCCACGCCACCTATGACCTTTCGACACAGGTGTTCACAGAAACCAAGCTCTGCTCTCTCATCCTGGCTCTCTCCCTTCTGTCTGAAAAGACTTCCAGCCATGCAAAAAGTCACAAGGCAGAACGTGGAAGGAGGTTTAGCTGAAGATCAAATGTGGCTTCTGCTAAACAATTTTCAACCCTGGCTACATATTTCATCATGGAAACTAATTTGGAGTTTTCAGTTTCCTGACGTACAGTCAAATCTAAGACTGAGATGGAAGAAGTAAATACATAGACTTCAGAGCGCTGCATTTCTGAGTCAGCTGCAACGGAGAGGTTGGGTTTAATGAATCCAGATCTGAGAACAGTGTGAGAGCTAAGAGACTGGATCAGAAGGGCTTTCATGTGAAGATAAGCTATGACCTTATGCCCGTTATCCTAGAATCTGCGGCTAGAAAGTCAGCTGAATGCTAGGCTGCCATGCTCCCTTGAGTCATGCCACTCCTGTGTAGCTGGGCTGCCTTCAGCAGGGCATCCCAGTGCATCGATGTCTACGTGTGTGTGTGTTTGAGAAAGAGAGAGAGACAGTGGGAGAATCGACTGTGATTTCAGGAGAGTACCTAAACAGGGCAGAAGCAACGCTATTTGGAACGGGAGAGCCTATCTCTGGTTGTGAGATACTCAGAACACTTACCAGGCACCACAGTCTCCACCCCAGCTAGCAGACCTTAGCTGTCAGTGACTACCCCTGGACACTCAATCAGGAGCAATCAAGGGCAGCCTCAGAGAACGCTCCACTCGCTCAGACTTCACCCTATTATTACACCTTCTCAGAAAGTCTATAACAGGAGGCGGTTTTGATCGGTGTTCATTTTAATGGGGTACCCATGTCCCTTGTGGATTTCTAGCCTGGTCACAGTGCGGAAGGTACCGGAGAAAGCACAGGTGGGTAAGAAAATAAGCTGACAAAACCTGTGAAATAATCCACAGGTGGCAGCATACACACACCTGCATGTTCACCTTGCTTGAAAAACAAGATTCTATTTTCCTCCTTTATAACTTTACTCATGCTCAGACAGATTGAATTAAGGATCTGTAAAGAGATATTTATGATTTTGATCACTATTTCATGCAAAACCTCCTATAAGGTGCTGGGTTTGTCCTGAAAGAATACGGGAGTTGGACCATCCTTGACCTACACGGCTGGGCTCCCTTCGTCACCCGGCATTGTTCTAGACTCTGAAGCCATCAGGCCAAGCACAATAAGCCTTTTAGGATCAGACACCATGAGTCTGTCTGTGTGCTGTCACCTTCCAGTAAAGCAAACAAGTAGAATCGAGACTTCTCTGATGGGCCTTCCCTGGTGGTCAGGTGTCTAAGACTCCACACTGCCAGTACAGGGGGCCCTGAGTTTGATCCCTGGCCAGGGAACTAGATCCCACATGCCACAACAAAGAGTTTGCAAGCCACGAGGAAGACATGGCACAGCCAAACAAATAAATACTATACATGAATATATAAAGAATTCCCCAACATGCCATGTTCTCATTTCTATTTCACAGAACAATGAAGCTCGCCCCATGGGGGCATTTTAAATTCTGAGGTTTCCTTCCTTAACATAACTGAGACTTTTTTTTTCTAAAAATGTCTAAAATGCCTGTTGTTTCTCAGCAGCAAACAAATGCCTTTAATAGCCTCTGACCCAGCATCGGAGTTTCTCAAACCTTCTCCTGTCTGAAAACATGTCTTATTTGGGTCACAGCGCCTGGTGATCACGCCTGCCAGGGACGCGGCCTAAGCCTCAAAGGGCTAGAGCGGGCCCCTCTGGTGCGGCCCCTCAGGTAGCCTCAGTGCTGATCCACACCCGTATCAGTGAGCACACAATGAAGAGCTAAGACCATTAAGTATCACCACCAGAGGTTGGTTCTGAAATGCTACGTGCAGAAAATACAGGACTCTGAGCTACACAAGTGGTCCACCTGCTCCCAGAGGACCCGGCTCTTGGCTTTCAGTCCCCTCTGTCTTGTCTTCCTCTCTCTCCTCGAGTTTTGCCGGCTGCCAATGTGGTGGTCATGGAAGGTGTCCCTCAAGGCAAAAGCAGAACTCTGAGCACCTCTCCCGACTGCAGCCTGCATCACCCTATCTACACTCTTCTCTACTTCCAATTTTTACTGGAAAATTCAAAAGAAACCTTTTTCTTTCACTTTTTCTAACTCTCTACCCAAGTAAAGAGATATTTATGATTTTGATCACTATTTCATGCAAAACCTCCTATAAGGTGCTGGGTTTGTCCTGAAAGAATACGGAGTTGGACCATCCTTGACCTACACGGCTGGGCTCCCTTCGTCACCCGGCATTGTTCTAGACTCTGAAGCCATCAGGCCAAGCACAATAAGCCTTTTAGGATCAGACACCATGAGTCTGTCTGTGTGCTGTCACCTTCCAGTAAAGCAAACAAGTAGAATCGAGACTTCTCTGATGGGCCTTCCCTGGTGGTCAGGTGTCTAAGACTCCACACTGCCAGTACAGGGGGCCCTGAGTTTGATCCCTGGCCAGGGAACTAGATCCCACATGCCACAACAAAGAGTTTGCAAGCCACGAGGAAGACATGGCACAGCCAAACAAATAAATACTATACATGAATATATAAAGAATTCCCCAACATGCCATGTTCTCATTTCTATTTCACAGAACAATGAAGCTCGCCCCATGGGGGCATTTTAAATTCTGAGGTTTCCTTCCTTAACATAACTGAGACTTTTTTTTTCTAAAAATGTCTAAAATGCCTGTTGTTTCTCAGCAGCAAACAAATGCCTTTAATAGCCTCTGACCCAGCATCGGAGTTTCTCAAACCTTCTCCTGTCTGAAAACATGTCTTATTTGGGTCACAGCGCCTGGTGATCACGCCTGCCAGGGACGCGGCCTAAGCCTCAAAGGGCTAGAGCGGGCCCCTCTGGTGCGGCCCCTCAGGTAGCCTCAGTGCTGATCCACACCCGTATCAGTGAGCACACAATGAAGAGCTAAGACCATTAAGTATCACCACCAGAGGTTGGTTCTGAAATGCTACGTGCAGAAAATACAGGACTCTGAGCTACACAAGTGGTCCACCTGCTCCCAGAGGACCCGGCTCTTGGCTTTCAGTCCCCTCTGTCTTGTCTTCCTCTCTCTCCTCGAGTTTTGCCGGCTGCCAATGTGGTGGTCATGGAAGGTGTCCCTCAAGGCAAAAAGCAGAACTCTGAGCACCTCTCCCCGACTGCAGCCTGCATCACCCTATCTACACTCTTCTCTACTTCCAATTTTTTACTGGAAAATTCAAAAGAAAACATAGCAAAATTATTATCTGCTTAATGCACATTTAGGTGCCCTCTAACTTTTTTTTTTAACCTATAACAGATAGTGCTTTCCACATTGGAGATATAGACCCCAGGCCTGAACAGGATCCTGCCAGTTCCCACCTGATACTGCACAGTTTCAGTGACAACAAACCGGGTCCCAAACGGACTGGTGAAAACCACAGGTTCTTGGTCTCGGTGAGTTGAATTTAGTGAAATGAAACAGTCACTTCTATTTTAGTGTTTTTAAGAGTGACGCTTAATAGCACAGTTAAAGGGTCAGTTCTTGAAATTAACACAGGAGCCCTGATCTCATCCAAGGATAGAGAAGGATTTTTTTAGGGGGTCCAAGAACCCCTGGAACCTACTGCCTATTTTGAGGTAACAGGCAAACCTGCTGGAAAGAAGAGTTTTCAGCTGGAGTAATGCTGTAATATTACCTACCAGGTGAAGACACTTCATGTGTTTTTGAATCAGTCCATTGGTAACCCATCAGAAGCCCCAGTACACAGAAGTCCGGGCAGGATCCCACCAGAATGTGATGTGATGAACACTGGCTGCAAGCTCCAACACCCTTCATGGGTTTGGAGCCCTCTTGGAAGACCTCACTACACATGACGTGGACACTACACATGACCTGAGCTTCTGTCTTTCCTGACACACCTTGGAAGCTCTGCATCCTCTTTTCCTGCTCTTTCTTTAGAAAGTGCATTGTCAACTTGGACCACCTCTCAGTTGTTGTATTTCTGGTTTCTCTACCGATCTCTGGGAGGTCTCTTTAGAAAGGTCTCTTCCCCATGTTGTCGAGGCTGACAAGTGCTTTTAAGTGTTTACCATCACCCGTACTCTGACATATAGAATTACATCCCCATCCTGCTTAAAATCTTTCAAGGACTCCTCTCCTGTCTTCAAGATAGATTCCAAACTCCTCCATAGAGCTTCTGGAAAAGAAGCTCTTGGTGATCTGGCCCCTCCCTTGACACCTCTCCCCTGCCTTGTTCTAGAGTCACTCTGGACTCTGTGCACTTTTCCAAGATGCCATGTTCTCTCTCGTCCCTGAGCTTGGCACATGCTGTCCACCATGCCAACTAAAGCTACAGCTCACATTTCCCCTATCCCTTGAATGTGAACTTATTAGATGACTTGGGCCACAGGGAGATGAGCCATGATTTTGCAAGGAGGGGTTTAAAAGCACTTATGTGCTGGAGTTTGTCCTTTCTGGCTACTCCTGGAAACCCTGAGATGGTAAATAGAAGCTCTGGTTAGCGTACTAGAGAATGACAGACTGCAGGGAACAGGAACCAGTTGTCCCAGTGGATGGCCCTGTCCCCCAACCCATCTTACAACAGCTGGACATACAAGTGAGGCCATCTCAGACCAAGAAGTCTAGCCTAGAAGAGCCCCACTGGCTCACAGAACCACAAGAAGGAATACGTTTGTTGTTGCAAGTCACTAAACGTTGGGGCTGCTTGTTACACAAACATACCAACTGATACACCCACTTTGTTTCCAGGTTAACACCCGCCAGTCTTTCAGGTCTGGGGATGGCTTCTCTGACCCCAGAGGACGCCACACTGGTTTGCACCCACAGCATCCTCTGGGTACGAGTAAAAGAGGCTCCAGCCACCGCATAAAGGAACTGCCTGTTTTCTCACCTCTCTTCCTAGTGACTGGAAGCTCTTTTTAGCTTTTATGGATGCCTTCCTTAGTGCTCATGTCCAGTACATACTTGCTGAAAGAAGATACAGGAATGCAGACCTCCATCATCTGATGTTTTCTGTCTTTAATTTCAAAGAATGAGACCAGGTAACTTTCACCTATCACCACCTAGACACGGTGGCTAAAAATACGGCAGTTTTTCTTTTTTAGAGTTCTACTCATATCAGCAGCTTTTGGGAATCTCCCTACTCTTTTTAGAGACAAGACGAGCATCTCTTCCAAACTCACCGTGCCTTTCAGTTTGACTAACACTAAAAAATTCACCTAAAATCCCAAGGCCCCTTAGAATATGCACGTGGATAATTCTGACAAACGCTGCCATCTCCACCATCGTAATTACTCTACATGTCAAAGAAGCAGAAGACTGACAATGGTAACGTAAAGACGCTGACAGTTAATGACAATTCCTGTTACAGAGGAAACCATCTCTACGACAAAGAGACCAGCGAATTGCAACTGTTCGCCTGTTTGTTTCAGCAACACATCACGAGAAACTTTGTTTCGTGAAATGTATTCCTGGAACAGCATTACAGCGGCCATCTCTGGGCTATCATGTGGCACACATTAGCTCACTGAGCCCTCTCAACAATTCTGCACGGTAGGTATGACCCGCCCTACTTAACCGATGAGGTCAGACTTACAGAAACTGAGCAGTTTTCCCAAGGACACATATGGAATGAGTGGCAGGTCTAGGATTTGAATCCAGATGTGAATCTAAAAGCCCTTAGTTGGATGCATACCTTTAGATCTGATGCAGCCAAATGGAAAAAATGCACGACCTTCCTTTGGAAGACATGGAAATAAAAGCAGAGAGAAAGAAAGGGGCATGCCATGGTCTCACAGGGGTGGAAGGGGAGGAAGTCTAGGCGTCCATTCTTAGCCTGGTGTTCCTGTCCCTGGATCAAGCCCGAAGCATCCCCACCTTTTCCTTGGGGTATTAATATTTAGATCCGCACTGACCTCTGTGACTGACAACAACAAACTCAAGAGCAAGAGATAATAGGTTCTTTCTATTCTAGGTGTGCTTCCAATTACTGTAGATCCAGATAGGTTGTGAACAAAAAGTATGAAGCCTGAAGCTCATGAGTCCTAATTGGGCTATCATCTGCTTTACCAGATTTCTTTTTAAAAAGCAACCAACCTAGAGAAGGATTGTAATCTTCCAACTTTAATGTAATTCACAGTCTGTATCTATTATTCATATCAATATGAGAGAGCTGATTCCACTGCCTATGTACCATGAAGAATGATGACTATTTAGCATTAAATATTGAAATAAGAGTTGCATAAAGATCCTTTTTCTGAAAAAATCGACCTTACTTCACCATATCAAAATGCACCTACGAGATACTTATTGTTGGGGAAGCACAGCATCTTATAGAATTTAAACCATTTCAACGACTTAAAATAATGACCTGTTGGGAACACCACACGCTTGTCAGACACAGCTGATTTATTCAGGAAACATCTTGGAAACAGAGGATGCTCTGAAAGTACAATCAAGTCCTGTGGAGTCGTTTTTTTTTTTTCCCTCTAAATAGTGTTTCTCTTTTCAGTTCCAGGTCTTCAACATCTATCCTTATCCTAGGCATGAAAGGTGGCATTAATATATGTTGAACATACAAAGGGCTGGGCTTCCCAGATGGCTCAGGGGTAAAGACTCTACCTGTCGATGCAGGAGACACAGGTTCAATCCCTGGTACAGGAAGATCCCTTGGAGAAGGAAATGGCAACCCACTCCAGTATCTTCTTGCCTGGAAAATCCCATGGACAGAGGAGCCTAGTGGGCTACAACCCATGGGATCACAAAGAGTTGGGTATGACTGTGCACAGAAACAACAAATAATAAAATGTGCTAGCAATGACTGGTGACACTCTAACTGGCTTCCCCATCCTGAAGACACAGGCACATGCTGTTGTCTCAGCTACTTCTGTTCATTCAGTGGAGAAAATACTAAAAGGTCTCTGTGTATACAAAAATTCTTGACCTAATGAAAGGTACTAGTAATATTGTATGTCATGTGTAGGCTTCAAATGTTCTGGGGACGTTCCTTTCACCAGATTCCCT
Organism: Tragulus kanchil; assembly: GCA_022376925.1. NCBI lineage: Eukaryota > Metazoa > Chordata > Mammalia > Artiodactyla > Tragulidae > Tragulus > Tragulus kanchil. The sequence goes on from JAIOJX010000005.1 coordinate 13,848,917, forward strand.
TGTACCCAGCCCCCACATTTTGCAGGTAGACCCACCTTTCCATGTTTTTCTGAAACATGTCCTGACATCTCCATGCCAACAGAGATGGATGCACTCCCTTGGAGAAGATATCAGCCACGGGTACTGGCCAGGGCTTTCTCTGATGAAATGGCTACCAGGTGAAATCCCTAAGACATTCATTGCCAGTTGACTGCCCGATTTTAGATTCACCTGAGACAAGGCCAGCTGAGTTAGGGGCTTTACGATAGAATACTCCTGTGTTCTTTGGGATCAAAATCAGAAGGGAGGGGAGAGTCATTTAGCAGCAATCCAATCTGACATCAAGGGAAGAGCAGAGCGATTAAAGAGGACAAGCAGTGTTCCTTTGCAATGCGGTGAACCCACGGATAACCCCTGGAGCCCAGGCAGAGATCTCTCATTACACTCAACTGCTTTCAGACCAGGCCTGTCAACAGCACAAGGAGTCAAGATCACCGACTGTGGTGTTTCCCTTCCCCTTTCTCCCTTGACCTCTGATCCCATCCAACTCTCATCCCCAGCTCTGAACACCAGTGCTGATGCAAAACAGGAACACTCACCCAATTCACAAGAAAAACGGACAGCATCTAGTATTCTGACCTCAGCTAACAGCCTGGCCCAGCAGTCCCCACATTCTGCCTGGATCAGCCACTCATCAGCTTGCTATTCTCCATGCAATGCTATCTGGACCAGAAAGACCATGTGGTCCGCGGTCCTTAGGAAGTGGCACTCTCACGATACTGACACCTTCTTCCTGGAGGCCTGCTCAAATGAAGGAAATGGAAAATCTTCTCTGAGCAAGGGGACTGCCTACTCCCTTCTGACCCTCTAGAGGCCACCCTCGTCCACATCCATTCCTCTGCTTGCCTTTGGGGATGCGCCAGTCAGCAGGTTGCTAGAATAACTGGCTTCAGTGCTCAGGCTCAGAAATAGATCGCCAGCAGAGCCGGGGACCTGGATTGCGAACTCCAATGACAGCAACAAGATACCCATTGGTAGCTCATCAGCTCTGCTAAAGGAGCGACAGCCTATCATTACCCAGCAGAGAGCTCTCACCTTGACACACTGCTCTTTCAACTGCACTTGGACTTGATGCGGTGGTCACAGGGAAGGGGCAAAAACCTCACTGAAGACAGAGGCTGAGTGACTCTATTCTGAATGACATGAGCTGGTACACACGCAGGCACCAACTGACACTCGGATAGTTCATTTCTGAGTCTCCTGAAATAAGAGGGAGAGAGGTTGTTCATAGCAGAAGCAGGAAGGCCAGAAACAGGTAGAACAACTCAAGTTGCCAAAGAAAGGAAGGGAAAAAAATCTGTTTGCACCGGCCATGCTGTCCTCGTTCTGAACAATAGCATCCTAACCTCATCCCCCCTTTTCAAGGAGAACAAGGAGGAGAAGACAAAGAACGCTGGGAAAGCAGGGCTTGCCAGGGCAGAGAAAGGAACGATCTTTGGGTCCAGTTCTCTTTGTTCTGCAGGGTGAGTTTGACAAGGCTTAGAATGGGTAGCAACTCAGAGGAGCTTCAGACATTAAGACTGCCTAGCAAAGTCTTGGGTGTTAGCCCTGGAGAAATGACAAGTTTTCAGTTGTAGGTAAGCTGCAAAGACTGTGAGGGGAGAAAAATAAGAAAAATGAAGAGCCACCTAATAAAAATTTTTAGAAAATAATTTGAGGCAGAGCCTTTTCATTTCCAGACAGGCAAGATAGCAGCATCCTGATGGGAGGACGGCCTCTGTCCAGAATGAAAGACGGAGCACAGGCCAGGTGCCCATGGAAGGCTCCCAAGCAGTCAATTCTGTTGGCATTGTGGGCAAGTCCCAGGGTTGGACACACTGGCCTGATTCACATGTCACGAGACGTGTGTGATACAGGTATTAGGAAAGACGTGTGAATCAGGAGTGGAAGAGGATGGGGAAGAGTCCAAAAAGCATGACTAGAACATACCTGAGTTCTGGAAATAAAAAGATTCTGAAGGAGGCTGCTGTTTTGTATCCCATTAATGTTTCCATTCAGAGGGATTCTATTTAAGGAAGTTGTTTTAGAACAGAAGCACAAATAGAAAATGGGGGACTCCCCTGGTGGTCCACTGGCTAAGACGGAGTACCGTTCATGCTTCTGGGGTCATTACCCAGCAGAGAGCTTTGACACACTGCTCTTTCAACTGCACTTGGACTTGATGCGGTGGTCACAGGAAGGGGCAAAACCTCACTGAAGACAGAGGCTGAGTGACTCTATTCTGAATGACATGAGCTGGTACACACGCAGGCACCAACTGACACTCGGATAGTTCATTTCTGAGTCTCCTGAAATAAGAGGAGAGGTTGTTCATAGCAGAAGCAGGAAGGCCAGAAACAGGTAGAACAACTCAAGTTGCCAAAGAAAGGAAGGGAAAAAAATCTGTTTGCACCGGCCATGCTGTCCTCGTTCTGAACAATAGCATCCTAACCTCATCCCCCTTTTTCAAGGAGAACAAGGAGGAGAAGACAAAGAACGCTGGGAAAGCAGGGCTTGCCAGGGCAGAGAAAGGAACGATCTTTGGGTCCAGTTCTCTTTGTTCTGCAGGGTGAGTTTGACAAGGCTTAGAATGGGTAGCAACTCAGAGGAGCTTCAGACATTAAGACTGCCTAGCAAAGTCTTGGGTGTTAGCCCTGGAGAAATGACAAGTTTTCAGTTGTAGGTAAGCTGCAAAGACTGTGAGGGGAGAAAAATAAGAAAAATGAAGAGCCACCTAATAAAAATTTTTAGAAAATAATTTGAGGCAGAGCCTTTTCATTTCCAGACAGGCAAGATAGCAGCATCCTGATGGGAGGACGGCCTCTGTCCAGAATGAAAGACGGAGCACAGGCCAGGTGCCCATGGAAGGCTCCCAAGCAGTCAATTCTGTTGGCATTGTGGGCAAGTCCCAGGGTTGGACACACTGGCCTGATTCACATGTCACGAGACGTGTGTGATACAGGTATTAGGAAAGACGTGTGAATCAGGAGTGGAAGAGGATGGGGAAGAGTCCAAAAAGCATGACTAGAACATACCTGAGTTCTGGAAATAAAAAGATTCTGAAGGAGGCTGCTGTTTTGTATCCCATTAATGTTTCCATTCAGAGGGATTCTATTTAAGGAAGTTGTTTTAGAACAGAAGCACAAATAGAAAATGGGGGACTCCCCTGGTGGTCCACTGGCTAAGACTCTGTGCTCCCAATGCAGGGGGCCCAGGTTCAATCCCCAGTCGGGGAACTAAGACACCACATGCTGCAACTGACAATCACACATGATGCAAGTAAACCTGGTGCAGCCAAATAAATCAGTAAATATCTGTAAAAGATAGAAAGCTGATGCGGAAACACTAACATCCTTCAACATAGATGTCAAACAGCTAATCTCACTTTAAAAGAAGTTTGTACTTGTTGCAAATGACTTATTTTTTTTGACTCATGTAACAGTTTTATTCAGGGGTATGCCAAAGGTCAACCTAATCCTCAGGACACAGAGAAGACGGATTCATTCTTTCATTCTAAGAGCCCACTGAGCACACCTTATTACAAACTTAGCACTGGAAATTTAATATGAATATATGTTGAGGGAAGGAAGGGTAAGTGTCTAGTCTTTAAAAAAAAAAAAAAAAAACTGTTTTACAGGGCTTCCTGGGTGGTCCAGTGGGTAAAGAGTTGGCCTTGGAGTACAAGGGACACTGGTTTGATCCCCGGCCCTGGAAGATCCCACATGCTGCAAAGTGGTTGGACTGGTGCGTCCAATTATGAGCCAGCCCTCTGGAGCGCGTGTGCCCAGAGCCAGTGCTCTGCAGTGAGAGAGGCCACTGCAATAGGAGGTCCACACATGCCAAAGAATAAAAAACAGATCGATGAAAATAAATGGAAATAAAAGAGGCATGATGGGGAAAAAGAAAAACAAAGACTTAAAAAAATAACTGAAAATTTAAAAAATGTTTTGCAAAAGTCAAAAATGTGGGAAATCAAAAGGATGAAATTATTCATTTATCTTTATTCATTTGTCCCAAAGAACGATTTATCTGCCAATAGAAACCATCAGATTTTGTTCTGGCTTTATGACCAGACGATGTCATTTAGCTCCTATCTGTGCCTCACTTCTTTAAGAAAGCAAAGGAGAAACAATAATCTTTCAGAGGAACAATGAAAATAACAATGTGATATGATATACTTGGAGAGAAAGATGCACATCAGTCATGTTTATATATGTTCATTAATAACCAAGATGGTAGAGCTGATCAATCTCCAAGTTACCAAAGTATGAGAATGACTGCATCTCAGTCTGGAAGAATTTTCAGGGGCCTAAGACTCCCCCTTCTGGGCAGCACCCCGAAACACCCTCCCCACCCTGTCATCCTTGCTCTGCCTTCTTCTATGACTTCCAGAGTGAGCACTTCAAAGACATACCACTTAAGAATAAGTTTTAGTTTGGGCTGTGGTTTCAGTCCAAAGCTAAATTGAAAACACTACAAGTTTTTACAGGGGTTGGGGAGGCACCATTTCTTTAAGTGGCCCAAGTTCTTGCTTTAGCTGCGGCCTATAAATACATAAAATGACCCTGAAGAAGAGAGGGCCCCACAGATTCCAAGCCCCCACTCTACCTCTCTGCCAGTGGTCATGGCACATGGTTCCTGGTGGAAAGATGTTTCTGGCTCTGTGGTTTCATCTGCTCAAGCAAAGAAGAGTTAAATAAAAGGCCACCTTTATCTTCTCTCCTCCCCTGGCCTTCTCAACACACCCATATGAGTGGGGTTGGAGTTCAACCCCTGTTTCAAGGTTGAATTCAGATGCTCTGTTGTCTGCAAATGAAACTCTCCCACATGCTGCAAAGTGGTTGGACTGGTGCGCCAATTATGAGCCAGCCCTCTGGAGCGCGTGTGCCCAGAGCCAGTGCTCTGCAGTGAGAGAGGCCACTGCAATAGGAGGTCCACACATGCCAAAGAATAAAAAACAGATCGATGAAAATAAATGGAAATAAAAGAGGCATGATGGGGAAAAAGAAAAACAAAGACTTAAAAAAATAACTGAAAATTTAAAAAATGTTTTGCAAAAGTCAAAAATGTGGGAAATCAAAAGGATGAAATTATTCATTTATCTTTATTCATTTGTCCCAAAGAACGATTTATCTGCCAATAGAAACCATCAGATTTTGTTCTGGCTTTATGACCAGACGATGTCATTTAGCTCCTATCTGTGCCTCACTTCTTTAAGAAAGCAAAGGAGAAACAATAATCTTTCAGAGGAACAATGAAAATAACAATGTGATATGATATACTTGGAGAGAAAGATGCACATCAGTCATGTTTATATATGTTCATTAATAACCAAGATGGTAGAGCTGATCAATCTCCAAGTTACCAAAGTATGAGAATGACTGCATCTCAGTCTGGAAGAATTTTCAGGGGCCTAAGACTCCCCCTTCTGGGCAGCACCCCGAAACACCCTCCCCACCCTGTCATCCTTGCTCTGCCTTCTTCTATGACTTCCAGAGTGAGCACTTCAAAGACATACCACTTAAGAATAAGTTTTAGTTTGGGCTGTGGTTTCAGTCCAAAGCTAAATTGAAAACACTACAAGTTTTACGGGGGTTTGGGGGAGGCACCATTTCTTTAAGTGGCCCAAGTTCTTGCTTTAGCTGCCCTATAAATACATAAAATGACCCTGAAGAAGAGAGGGCCCCACAGATTCCAAGCCCCCACTCTACCTCTCTGCCAGTGGTCATGGCACATGGTTCCTGGTGGAAAGATGTTTCTGGCTCTGTGGTTTCATCTGCTCAAGCAAAGAAGAGTTAAATAAAAGGCCACCTTTATCTTCTCTCCTCCCCTGGCCTTCTCAACACACCCATATGAGTGGGGTTGGAGTTCAACCCCTGTTTCAAGGTTGAATTCAGATGCTCTGCTGTCTGCAAATCCTTCCTTCCCTGAAAATCCAAGTCTGAGGGATCTTACTCACAGGCCTTTGGAGCAATGACTCCACCCCTCCTGCGATGCTTGGTGGGGACGGAAATCCCAGAGTGGGGTGAATGCAGATGACTTACCCCTGCCTTCCTCACAGACCTGAGCACACAACAGTCTTTGCATAAAGAGGATCCATTCAGTGAATTCAAACCGTAAGTAGAACATACCTTTTTTTACTTTGGCACTACTCAGTTAGAAAGCAGTCTGACCAGGCTATGGATGCTTTGCTTCCCTGCACAGGACACAAATACTGTAGAAGATGTACATGAATGTTTGCCTTCCACAACTGTGGAGCATTCTGGGTATTTCCCTAATCCTGTCCGAGAAGCAAGGCGGCTGAGCAGGTGGGGAAGATGATGCTCAGGGGAAGAGCTGTGCCTGGGATGGGCTGCCCTCGGCAAAGCCACTCAGAAAGTAAAGCTGACAGCAACTCTCAAAAGCAGCAGCTCAGGCAGAGCCTCCCTCCCCAAGGACAGCAATGGCCGGGAAAGAGGGCGGCTATCCATAAGAAGCAATTGGAGGACGTTTGGGAAAGGGCAAGAAGTGGGTGAAAGAGAAAACGCTAGAAGCCTGAGGCTACAGAAAGAACACTCAGAGAACCTGCATGAGATAGGAGAGCCTTTACAACACGCAGGCCAACTGGCCGGGTCACTACAAGCAAGGATTTCAAAAAATGAGACTTTGCCCACGTGTATCTAAAATAGTACAATCTCCTCTTCCCCTCCGATCCCTTTATTGACTTTAGTTATTTTCTGAGATAGCACTAGAGATCATTAAAAAAAAAAAAAAACTGGTATCACAGATGGCAAATCTAAAAGGTACAAATTGACAGACACACAGGGAAATTCCCAAATCGCTCTGATTAGAGTGGATGTGTAATTCTCCCACTCTGGAGACTTGAAATTCAGTTCCCATTTTTCAAAGCTTGTAAAGACAGCATAGTGCTGCTCTGAAATTCAGTCTTTGCCACCTTTATCTTCTCTCCTCCCCTGGCCTTCTCAACACACCCATATGAGTGGGGTTGGAGTTCAACCCCTGTTTCAAGGTTGAATTCAGATGCTCTGTTGTCTGCAAATCCTTCCTTCCCTGAAAATCCAAGTCTGAGGGATCTTACTCACAGGCCTTTGGAGCAATGACTCCACCCTCCCGATGCTTGGTGGGGACGGAAATCCCAGGGTGGGGTGAATGCAGATGACTTACCCCTGCCTTCCTCACAGACCTGAGCACACAACAGTCTTTGCATAAAGAGGATCCATTCAGTGAATTCAAACCGTAAGTAGAACATACCTTTTTTTACTTTGGCACTACTCAGTTAGAAAGCAGTCTGACCAGGCTATGGATGCTTTGCTTCCCTGCACAGGACACAAATACTGTAGAAGATGTACATGAATGTTTGCCTTCCACAACTGCGGAGCATTCTGGGTATTTCCCTAATCCTCTCCGAGAAGCAAGGCGGCTGAGCAGGTGGGGAAGATGATGCTCAGGGGAAGAGCTGTGCCTGGGATGGGCTGCCCTCGGCAAAGCCACTCAGAAAGTAAAGCTGACAGCAACTCTCAAAAGCAGCAGCTCAGGCAGAGCCTCCCTCCCCAAGGACAGCAATGGCCGGGAAAGAGGGCGGCTATCCATAAGAAGCAATTGGAGGACGTTTGGGAAAGGGCAAGAAGTGGGTGAAAGAGAAAACGCTAGAAGCCTGAGGCTACAGAAAGAACACTCAGAGAACCTGCATGAGATAGGAGAGCCTTTACAACACGCAGGCCAACTGGCCGGGTCACTACAAGCAAGGATTTCAAAAAATGAGACTTTGCCCACGTGTATCTAAAATAGTACAATCTCCTCTTCCCCTCCGATCCCTTTATTGACTTTAGTTATTTTCTGAGATAGCACTAGAGATCATTAAAAAAAAAAAAAAACTGGTATCACAGATGGCAAATCTAAAAGGTACAAATTGACAGACACACAGGGAAATTCCCAAATCGCTCTGATTAGAGTGGATGTGTAATTCTCCCACTCTGGAGACTTGAAATTCAGTTCCCATTTTTCAAAGCTTGTAAAGACAGCATAGTGCTGTCTAAATAGGAACGGAGGTGTTTATTTCAGTCTTGCCATCTCTTCCTACAAATAACGTTAACTCTTGCACTCAGAGCAGTTAACTCTGAAATGCGCGGTCAATAAATACAGAAAATTCAAGAAACCTTGATATCTGCTATCCTCACAGGCCACACAGGAATGATACCTCCCTAAGAAAGGGTTTGTCAACTTCTCCCAGCACACCAGAGACATTTGATAGACTTAGTTTATACCTCAGTCTATATCTTTTCATTCCAAAGTGTGCAACAGCCAAAAGGAAAGAAACCGAAAAAGATGCTATTCGGTAAAGGGTGAGTTTCTAGGTAGACTCGGCACTCCACGTCCATCTCTCACTTTGGAAATCGATACAAGCATGAATAGTGAGAGAATAACGGGATTCTAAGACACAATATCCCACCTTTCACAGAGTGCCAGGGCAGGCGGCTCACCAGTCACCCATAAAGTAAACCACTCGAATGGAAAAGAAGAGGAAACACACACAGGGCAGAATTTAAGAATCAGTAAAACCCCCAAACTCTACTGATAGTTCTATCAAGCCTTTTTTTAAACCAACGGTTTCCTTTCCCACATTGACTTGTACAAATCGTCAACACTTGACATCTACTTCTAAAGAAAAGACAATGAATGAGCTTCTGCCTGCCACCCTCTCCCTGACCAAACTACTATCACACTGGAGCCATTTGCATCAGAACCCATGTTCGTGGTCCTTTTCTGAATGGCTCAGGCTCAGACAGGAGAAGTCCAGGCATATGTTCACTCTGTCCTTAGTTGCTCAGCAAATATTTACTGAGTGCCCACACTATAGGACAAGTAGCATTTTAGGTGTTGTGGATTCACCAGGAAAATTATAATAACATTCCTGTTTCCCTGGATCTTACAGTCTAGTTGAGGAGATGGACAATTAACAAATGCACATATAATACATAAGGTGCTTAAAAGAAAACAAGTAACAGGCGAGAGAAGCGGTCCCCAACGTTTGCGGCATCGGGGACCAGTTTCATGGAAAACAATTTCTGCACGGACCAGGGGAGGAGGTGGGGAATGGTTTCGGGATGATTCAAGCACATTACAGTAACTGTGCATTTTATTTCTATTCTTATAATATCAAATACACCTCAGACCATCAGGCATTAGATCCTAGAGGCTGGGAACCCCTCGGCTAGAGGATACAGGGGACGGGGTACAGGTCAGGGAAGGCTGCTTTAAAGAGGCGGCTGGAGAGGATCTACTTAGGGAAGCAGGAGAGAATTACAAATCATGGCCTCCTTGCTTATATCCAAAAGCCATACTTGAGAACAGAGTCAGCGAATTTTAAAGAGTTAAATTTCAAACGTGGTTCATATTTAATTTTCAAACAGACCAATGAGTATGGAGCCTAAATTTAAGTGACTAAACCTACATTCTTAGAAAAAGCGCTCAGATGAACACCTTTGGATTGCCACAGGGTCCCTAGGGCGTCCTGCGGAAAGAGTAGTGTGATGATGACACACACAATACTTTTGTTTCTAAACGACGAGACTTGAAGTTGTTCCAATCACTGACTCTTAGAAGCTAAAGAGGGGAAGGGGAGGTTCTTGTCGGCCTCATCCAAGGCTGATCCTTGAAGCAACGTTTGACACTTTGAAGAATCACTAGAGTTCGCTAAACTCAACCTTCTCATGTTACTCAGGATACAATGGGTCCCCGGGGCTTTAGGGTTCATTGTGACCCGACAGGTAAAACCCAGGGCTCCCAACTCCTTGGTTTTTTTTCTGTCCACTCCTCTCTGTACAAGATATCCCACCTCAGAGCCAGTTTGAGACACCTTCAGGAGCAAAGGCCATCTGTTAGGACGATGGTGGCATTTGACAGGTGGGTAATGGGGACAAACAGACCTACACAGGTAGCGAGTGTAAAGACGGACACCACGAATTCCAACGGCTGCCATGATTACTCCTCACATGTTCGCCTACCCAATGGTATAGCAGATCTGCGTGCAAGCTTATGTACTTTGAAAAATCTCCTGTTTTCCCTATTATCATGGCATGGGCTTGGGGCACCAGTGTTACAAAAATGTTCCAAGATGACAAAAGGTTACTCATTTCAAAATTTACTAAGAAAACTGAGACCTCCCCAAGCGAATGCAATTTGCAAGAAAAAGTCTTTAGGAGTTCAAAAGAATTTTGCATGTTCTTCCTCTCTCTCTCAGTCCCCTCCATTTACAGAAGGATTTTTAAATGACTTTACCTTGGCCATGTGGCATCGTAAAGTTTACACTTCAGAATGTCTTTGAAAACCTCACTTAAGGCTTGAGGTCTGACAGGGTAGCACATGAGAAGTTCAAAGCAATGTTTTTTTGTTGTTTTTTTTTTTAAAATACCACCAGATTCAAAACAAAAGCTCGCTTTTTTTTTTGGTTTGGGGGGGGCGGTTCAACTAAGTTTAATGTCTTTATTTTAGCAATTTAAATTGTAGTTTAGTATTCTACCAATTGACGAATGAATCTTAGTATGAAACCAAGTTCTGAGAAGGATATCAAATTATTTTTTTTTTCCTTGAAAGAGCTTTTTAATATGAAATAGTCCCACTTAGTTTTGCTTTTATTACCTTTGCTTAAAACAAAAGCTCTCTTGATGAGAGTAACTGTGCTGTTCTTTTAAATGTAACCTGAAACCTAAAGTATAAGATACTTGTCTTATGGAAAACATAAGATACTTGTTTCCTAGGATAAAAGATGCTTATGAAAAGTGCATTCTGCCAGCTACCTGACTGGGTAATAACTTTCCCTCAAATCTGATAGGGCCCCCAAATTATTCCTTAATAGTAATCGAAACTTGTAGAATAAGAGATATTTTTTCTTTGCCCCATTGTGCCTTATTTATATTGGTTTTAATCCATCTTTTTTATTCTTTGGCACGTGTGAGCCTCTTATTGCAGTGGCCTCTCGTTGCAGAGCTCTGGCTCTGGGCGCATGTGCTCCAGAGTGGTGGCTCGTAATTAAACACACTGGTTAAGCTGCTCCGCGGCACGTGGGATCTATCCAGGCCAGGGATCCAACCAATGTCCTTTGTACTACAAGGCTGACTCTTTACCCATTGTACCACCAGGGAAGCCCAAATAATGGATTTTAAAAAAAAAATCAAATCCTACTCCTTGTTGGGACCCGAAACCAAGATGGCGACTCATCCGTACACAAATAGCATAGGCAATAGACAGATTCATAAACCAACACTTCAACAGGTCAGTGACTTGCCCAAGTTTGCAGACTTCCTTGACCTTGACTGTAGGACCAGGAATAGAACTGAGGAAGTTCCAGGAGCTGTGTACTCTTCATCAGAATCAACATGATCATATGTGCAAAATGGAAACATCAGCATCCCCCATCACCCATTTACTCTGAGGCACTGGAAATTTTTTGAGTTCAATATGCTCATTTTAATATGACTATTTAACCCTCAGGAAATACGGATAAATATGCATATTTAGTACACATTTTTAGAAAACCAAGAAATAACATTTCAGTGAAATTTTTTCTTTTCAATGTTAAATGTTTTTTCTCCCTGATATATGCCCTCATATTATTGCTCATTGCTCTTTCAAAATTGTTTATGCAACTGGAAAAAAGGTTTTTACTTAGATTTAATTAATGAATAGTCCCACTAGTTTGTTTTATTACCTTTGCTTAAAACAAAAGCTCTCTTGATGAGAGTAACTGTGCTGTTCTTTTAAATGTAACCTGAAACCTAAAGTATAAGATACTTGTCTTAGGGAAATAACTGTTTTTTTGTATTTTCCTTTTTAGGAAACATAAAAGAATGGCTTATGAAAAGTGCATTCTGCCAGCTACCTGACTGGGTAATAATTTTCCCCTCAAATCTGATAGGGCCCCCAAATTATTCCTTAATAGTAATCGAAACTTGTAGAATAAGAGATATTTTTTCTTTGCCCCATTGTGCCTTATTTATATTGGTTTTAACCCATCTTTTTTATTCTTTGGCACGTGTGAGCCTCTTATTGCAGTGGCCTCTCGTTGCAGAGCTCTGGCTCTGGGCGCATGTGCTCCAGAGTGGTGGCTCGTAATTAAACACACTGGTTAAGCTGCTCCGCGGCACGTGGGATCTATCCAGGCCAGGGATCCAACCAATGTCCTTTGTACTACAAGGCTGACTCTTTACCCATTGTACCACCAGGGAAGCCCAAATAATGGATTTTTTAAAAAAAATCAAATCCTACTCCTTGTTGGGACCCGAAACCAAGATGGCGACTCATCCGTACACAAATAGCATAGGCAATAGACAGATTCATAAACCAACACTTCAACAGGTCAGTGACTTGCCCAAGTTTGCAGACTTCCTTGACCTTGACTGTAGGACCAGGAATAGAACTGAGGAAGTTCCAGGAGCTGTGTACTCTTCATCAGAATCAACATGATCATATGTGCAAAATGGAAACATCAGCATCCCCCATCACCCATTTACTCTGAGGCACTGGAAATTTTTTGAGTTCAATATGCTCATTTTAATATGACTATTTAACCCTCAGGAAATACGGATAAATATGCATATTTAGTACACATTTTTAGAAAACCAAGAAATAACATTTCAGTAAAATTTTTTTCTTTTCAATGTTAAATGTTTTTTCTCCCTGATATATGCCCTCATATTATTGCTCATTGCTCTTTCAAAATTGTTTATGCAACTGGAAAAAAACAGGTAATAAATGCCTGGAAATGTTTTCTGACCAGATTATTAAGAAGCTGAAAAGTTAATACATACAGTTTATATATATATATATATACACACACATACACATATTATATACAAAGATATATTTATACTTGTATATAATACATATACACACAACTATATAAAGTGTGTACGTGTGTATGTGTGTATATATATATATATATATGTATATATGATAGCTATTTACACGCACAAGAAAAACCAAGTCGAAGGCTCTTCATGTTCTAAACTTTGAAGGTAATATGTTCATAGGCCAGCCTGGATTTCCTGTAGCTTTTTTCTTTCCCGGTCAAAACCCTTCTAAACATGTTTTTCTTATGACACAGTCCAGCAGTGAGGTAAAATCTCCAGAAAGCAGCAGAGCTGAGCAAACCCTTAAGTTCATGGTAAAATTACAGCTTCTGGAAGCTCACAGTATGCCTTCTCTTCACCTACTGGATCCTATACCTCCCCATGAATGGTGCCCAGCAGCTGACATGCAACAACCACTAATCTCAAAATCCAAACCCAGTAGCCTAACAAAAACCAAAAAATCAGCCAGTTTTAAGCAAAATAAGTGCCCTGAAGAGCTGACTGTAGGAGCTTGCATATCTCAGGTTTTTGAACACCAGAAACAGATTACATTCCAATCCAAAATTCCATGTAAATAAAATAATTGCAGGGTGTATCATTCCCAAGGATTCCTCATTCGGAATCCTTAGTCTGGAAGGGTTTACCCCAGACCCTCCAACCTAAAAGAAGTGCAGAGGCTGCTCTAAATATGGGTCCTAGGCTGAAATAACCCTTTTTTCAGACGGAGAGAAGGAGCCAGGGAGCTAAGAAATAACTTTTTTAAAAAGTTCAAAATGGAAACATCAGCATCCCCCATCACCCATTTACTCTGAGGCACTGGAAATTTTTTGAGTTCAATATGCTCATTTTAATATGACTATTTAACCCTCAGGAAATACGGATAAATATGCATATTTAGTACACATTTTTAGAAAACCAAGAAATAACATTTCAGTGAAATTTTTTCTTTTCAATGTTAAATGTTTTTTCTCCCTGATATATGCCCTCATATTATTGCTCATTGCTCTTTCAAAATTGTTTATGCAACTGGAAAAAAACAGGTAATAAATGCCTGGAAATGTTTTCTGACCAGATTATTAAGAAGCTGAAAAGTTAATACATACAGTTTATATATATATATATACACACACATACACATATTATATACAAAGATATATTTATACTTGTATATAATACATATACACACAACTATATAAAGTGTGTACGTGTGTGTGTATGTGTGTATATATATATATATATATGTATATATGATAGCTATTTACACGCACAAGAAAAACCAAGTCGAAGGCTCTTCATGTTCTAAACTTTGAAGGTAATATGTTCATAGGCCAGCCTGGATTTCCTGTAGCTTTTTTCTTTCCCGGTCAAAACCCTTCTAAACATGTTTTTCTTATGACACAGTCCAGCAGTGAGGTAAAATCTCCAGAAAGCAGCAGAGCTGAGCAAACCCTTAAGTTCATGGTAAAATTACAGCTTCTGGAAGCTCACAGTATGCCTTCTCTTCACCTACTGGATCCTATACCTCCCCATGAATGGTGCCCAGCAGCTGACATGCAACAACCACTAATCTCAAAATCCAAACCCAGTAGCCTAACAAAAACCAAAAAATCAGCCAGTTTTAAGCAAAATAAGTGCCCTGAAGAGCTGACTGTAGGAGCTTGCATATCTCAGGTTTTTGAACACCAGAAACAGATTACATTCCAATCCAAAATTCCATGTAAATAAAATAATTGCAGGGTGTATCATTCCCAAGGATTCCTCATTCGGAATCCTTAGTCTGGAAGGGTTTACCCCAGACCCTCCAACCTAAAAGAAGTGCAGAGGCTGCTCTAAATATGGGTCCTAGGCTGAAATAATCACTGTCTTCCACATTTTTATTCCAGACGGAGAGAAGGAGCAGTGCCCAGCGGAAGCTAAGAAAGTCAAGTTCACGGCCAATAACAATAGCACCTCTCCCCTAAAAAACAGTAGACATAAACTGGAGGATCACCTAGAGCTAATGTTAATGTGAACACCTTTTCAGCACCCTGGCTCGAGCAGCCAATGACTCACAAACCGTTGCCAGACGAGCCACTGCAGATGTGACTCGTGTTACTTACAGCATTCACTGTGCGCAGTTCACAGGTAACCTCAGCCCGTCCTTCACCATGGAGACTTCCCACGAGACGCTGGAGTGCTCCTGGGCCCAGGCGTGTTCTTTCTTCCTTTCACAGAGAAGGGAGAAGGACCTAGTGTGGGAACAGAAGAAAAAAAGGTAAGTGCACCATCAAATCTCTTGTTTGTGTGACAAATCAAGATCAATTAGACTGATGGGTAATTCATCTAAGACCATTCTCCAGCACACGTTGCTTAAAAATGAAACGCGATCTTTTTGCTGCTCTTGCCCTAGTGGGTGGCATGATGTGGCCAAGCCTTTCCCCAACGCACATCCCAAAGCTGAAACCAATTCTGGGAGACTTCTAATGCAATCCCAGCTGAGATGCCAACTTGCAGCACGGCCTCAAAATAAGCCACCCGCGTTGTCACTCTTGCAGAAAGGTGGGCACCGGGTCTAGGACCTTTGGCCATTTTCATACCTCACTGGTTTGTTGAGAAGATCAATAAGATCACTTTGCCAAAGGCACTCAGCGTTCCCAAGAAGAAAGGAAAAAATATGGTGCCCAGCAGCTGACATGCAACAACCACTAATCTCAAAATCCAAACCCAGTAGCCTAACAAAAACCAAAAAATCAGCCAGTTTTAAGCAAAATAAGTGCCCTGAAGAGCTGACTGTAGGAGCTTGCATATCTCAGGTTTTTGAACACCAGAAACAGATTACATTCCAATCCAAAATTCCATGTAAATAAAATAATTGCAGGGTGTATCATTCCCAAGGATTCCTCATTCGGAATCCTTAGTCTGGAAGGGTTTACCCCAGACCCTCCAACCTAAAAGAAGTGCAGAGGCTGCTCTAAATATGGGTCCTAGGCTGAAATAATCACTGTCTTCCACATTTTTATTCCAGACGGAGAGAAGGAGCAGTGCCCAGCGGAAGCTAAGAAAGTCAAGTTCACGGCCAATAACAATAGCACCTCTCCCCTAAAAAACAGTAGACATAAACTGGAGGATCACCTAGAGCTAATGTTAATGTGAACACCTTTTCAGCACCCTGGCTCGAGCAGCCAATGACTCACAAACCGTTGCCAGACGAGCCACTGCAGATGTGACTCGTGTTACTTACAGCATTCACTGTGCGCAGTTCACAGGTAACCTCAGCCCGTCCTTCACCATGGAGACTTCCCACAAGACGATGGAGTGCTCCTGGGCCCAGGCGTGTTCTTTCTTCCTTTCACAGAGAAGGGAGAAGGACCTAGTGTGGGAACAGAAGAAAAAAAGGTAAGTGCACCATCAAATCTCTTGTTTGTGTGACAAATCAAGATCAATTAGACTGATGGGTAATTCATCTAAGACCATTCTCCAGCACACGTTGCTTAAAAATGAAACGCGATCTTTTTGCTGCTCTTGCCCTAGTGGGTGGCATGATGTGGCCAAGCCTTTCCCCAACGCACATCCCAAAGCTGAAACCAATTCTGGGAGACTTCTAATGCAATCCCAGCTGAGATGCCAACTTGCAGCACGGCCTCAAAATAAGCCACCCGCGTTGTCACTCTTGCAGAAAGGTGGGCGCCGGGTCTAGGACCTTTGGCCATTTTCATACCTCACTGGTTTGTTGAGAAGATCAATAAGATCACTTTGCCAAAGGCACTCAGCGTTCCCAAGAAGAAAGGTGCCACGTAAACAAAAGGATTATTAGGCTTCTGACTGTTGCTGAGCTCTGCGCCAGAACATAAAAGCTAGCTTTGGCAAGGTACCCATAACCAACCCTCGTCAGCACACCTGAGTGTCCAAATTTCTCCTTCCACCTAGGAGCCAAGGGGAGCGCCGGATGGCAAGCAGAGCTCTCTAGATTCTCAGGGAGAAGAATAGTAAAGCCTTGGAACAGGAAGGGAAGAGGAAGAGGAGATGAAAACTGACAAGGAAGGCGTGGGCAGGGGACAGGACTTTTCAGTCCACACCAGCCGGCTCCCTTGCGTTGCCGTCTGCAGTGCTGACTATGCTGGTGTTTGCAGGGCTGTGAAATTTTCCACTTGGCCACCTGCCATTTCCACCCACCAAGGATCTAAGTGGCACACGGAGGCCCTGCTGGGAATGGGCTGGGTGATGTCTGTTTGTTTGTTGCTTTTAAAGAAAAGACCTATTCATATCCTGATTGAGTTTACTCTTGGTATCTGGTTAATTATTTTCCACACCTGGATTTCTGGATCTTTTCCCTTCCTGTAAGACAGGGCCAGGAACAACTTCTCCTGGGCCAATATCATTTTGACTTGTGTACTTTTGTGGAGTTTGACTTACAAGACTGGCTTTGGGGATGACAAGAAACAGAAGTTAAATACTACTCTAGAATTCTGCTTGCTTTCCAAATCATCCACAAGTACCAGCCCTATTTTCCTTTCAAAGTCAAACATGGGAATCCCAGAATTAGTATCGTTAGTATAGAATATTTTTGAGGCAAAAAATGTGATCTCTTATCTCAGAAAAAGGCAAGAATGAATAATATCAAAATTTAGGTTTGGAACTGGCAAAACGCTGTCAACTAGGCCTGGAAATAAAGTAAAAAATGGAGAGAAAAAAACTAGGATTAAGAGAGATAGGAGGTATCTGCTATGAATACAATTAACCATGATTTTATAGTGAATTCAGTTTACAAATTTTTTTAAAATTAAGGTTATAATTGATACAAAACATCAAATTCATTTCAAGTCCACAAAGTGCTTTCTTATTAATTCATTCACTCACTGGACACATCTTTTACCAGGTTTTATGCTCATAATGGTGAACAAAGCAGACAAAGGACCATGCCATTAAAGGAGCTCACTGCCTCAAGACAGACATTAAAGCATCAGAATATGCCATTTTTAATATATGCCTAAAATTCAAAAGATCAGATAGGCACTTAGAAGGACAAATAAACACTGTGATTTGCCAATCACCCCATAATGGGGTACATCACTTAGAAGGCAGGTCTCTCTTACAAAAGTAGCACTTAAAACAGGGAAGCAAAAGATGAGCAAGAATTACTAGGCATCGAATTCTAGGTGGAAGAAACAGCCTCTGAGATATGTGACCTGACTAGACCCATACTATTAGTTTCTGTTATTTCATCTTTTTTCCTGTAGCTATTTCAATTGAGTCTCCTTGATCAGGAAAGGATCGACAGAACTGTTCTCAATTCCTGGAAACAAGAAACAATTCTGCTTTTCAGCTACTGGGGTATCAGTGCAACAGACACGAGTAATTTCTGCTAGACGAGCATCGTTCAGTACAGATATCATACTTGCTGTGGCTTCCTAATGCATCACAAATAACCCTATCGTCACAGTGAAATGAACCAGAGCTCCCCCTTCAAACCCACATCCCACAGCTGGAGTGAAGACCCATCCCCAAAGGGCGAAAAACAGATCACATTACATGTAAACGTAAAAAATAAAACACTTCTTAGTACCTTCTATTAGGTTCCAAATTTGCTGGCTGCTTTTTTTTTTTTGGCCACTTCTATTGATCTTTCATTTATTTATCTTTGTTCTTTGGCCTGTGTGGGCCTCCCATCGCAGTGGCCTCTCTCACTGCAGAGCACTGGCTCAGGGCTCATGCGCCCCAGAGTGCTGCCTCGGCAGTCGGACACATCGGTCCAGCTGCTCCAGCTGTATGTGGGATCTTCCCAGGCCAGGGATCGAACCGGCGCCCCTTGCACTGCAAGGTGGTGTCCTTACCCACTGGACCACCAGGGAAGTCCTGCTGGCTTCCTCTTGACTATTGGGTTATCTTTATTACTTCTCTCCTGGACTGAAATGGCATCCCCCGCCGCCACTTTTCTAGAGTGTCTGTGGGCCTTCTCTTTCGGTTCTCAGTTCGGTATCTGTTTATTTACTCAGGGAAGCAGCAGGATGCAAAGAAATAAAAAGCCACAGAAATACTGTGTTCATTTGAACTGTCTTCTTGTTCCCTACTATCCTAGAGCTGGTACAACTTAATTTTTCCACCAAGGAAAGTCACTCGCTTGCTTTCTTCATTCTACAAAACAAAGGAATCCTCAGACAGGCTCATTCAAGTTCTTCTGTGAATGGGGTGAGTTTGAAAGTCTGTTGGAAACAAATAAGCCTAACTTCTCTGTGAGTCTCTTTTCACTTAAGACACTGGATAAATACATAGTATCTTCTACACATTTGGTTTCTCCTATAAACCCAACTGTTAATAAGTTCCAAGTCATGAAATATAAGCCCTCACTTTAACTTTGTCATTCTGACATGCTTTAGCAAACTCAGGAAAAAACGAATGAGCAAGAAGAAAACCTTTTTGAAGCTGGGTTGTCCGAATACCTGCCACGAGACCCGGGAAATTATGCCAGGCTGACAGTTTCATCCTCTGTCCAGAGATGAAAATGACACAATGCCGATTTCTCCTTCCCCTGAGTGCCTGTAGCACTTACAGCCTCCACCACGGGCTCGCTTCAATTCAGCACTCTGTTACAGAGTCTTTTTATACTCTACTGGATTTATTTCAGTCCTGAAAGGTTCAAAAAGTTTATAAGCTCCTTGGTGAAAGAAACCCTGCCACGTTCTTCTTCTACAGTCTCATACTGTCGAGTTGAGGAGCCTGAATTTAAATTAAACAATCCATATCCAAAACCAATTCTACAACTTAATGCTTACGTCAAAGGAAGCTATCATTTAAGCTCCTCTCTCTTTTCTCTGTCCTCTATGGAACTGGAGGTCCTCTTTGCCTCTATCCAAATGAGAGCCCTGCATGAACTCGAGAACAATTAAGTTTTTTTCACTTACCCTATGTAGTCCAAGGCGCCTTGCACTGCAAGGTGGTGTCCTTACCCACTGGACCACCAGGGAAGTCCTGCTGGCTTCCTCTTGACTATTGGGTTATCTTTATTACTTCTCTCCTGGACTGAAATGGCATCCCCCGCCGCCACTTTTCTAGAGTGTCTGTGGGCCTTCTCTTTCGGTTCTCAGTTCGGTATCTGTTTATTTACTCAGGGAAGCAGCAGGATGCAAAGAAATAAAAAGCCACAGAAATACTGTGTTCATTTGAACTGTCTTCTTGTTCCCTACTATCCTAGAGCTGGTACAACTTAATTTTTCCACCAAGGAAAGTCACTCGCTTGCTTTCTTCATTCTACAAAACAAAGGAATCCTCAGACAGGCTCATTCAAGTTCTTCTGTGAATGGGGTGAGTTTGAAAGTCTGTTGGAAACAAATAAGCCTAACTTCTCTGTGAGTCTCTTTTCACTTAAGACACTGGATAAATACATAGTATCTTCTACACATTTGGTTTCTCCTATAAACCCAACTGTTAATAAGTTCCAAGTCATGAAATATAAGCCCTCACTTTAACTTTGTCATTCTGACATGCTTTAGCAAACTCAGGAAAAAACGAATGAGCAAGAAGAAAACCTTTTTGAAGCTGGGTTGTCCGAATACCTGCCACGAGACCTGGGAAATTATGCCAGGCTGACAGTTTCATCCTCTGTCCAGAGATGAAAATGACACAATGCCGATTTCTCCTTCCCCTGAGTGCCTGCAGCACTTACAGCCTCCACCACGGGCTCGCTTCAATTCAGCACTCTGTTACAGAGTCTTTTTATACTCTACTGGATTTATTTCAGTCCTGAAAGGTTCAAAAAGTTTATAAGCTCCTTGGTGAAAGAAACCCTGCCACGTTCTTCTTCTACAGTCTCATACTGTCGAGTTGAGGAGCCTGAATTTAAATTAAACAATCCATATCCAAAACCAATTCTACAACTTAATGCTTACGTCAAAGGAAGCTATCATTTAAGCTCCTCTCGCTTTTCTCTGTCCTCTATGGAACTGGAGGTCCTCTTTGCCTCTATCCAAATGAGAGCCCTGCATGAACTCGAGAACAATTAAGTTATAACTTACCCTTCTTCTCCTCCATTCTTTCAACCCATGATATGTTTAGTCACTAATGGCTTTTGGACAGTTGCCATCTCCTTTCGAGACGTACAGTCCCCTCCCCACCATCACCAGGAGCCTTTATCCTTGAGTCTCCTAGCTTTTCAAAAGTCATCATGAAGGAAGCCCTCGTGGTATAGGAAGGACGATGAGGATGCTCTGAGGCAGAGGTTCACCACCTGGCAGTGCCATCAGAAATACCTGGAGGTCTTGTGAAACTGTGTGGCTGGGCTCCACTCCCCGGATTTCTGATCCAGGAGGTCTGCTGTCAGTCCAGAGAACCTGCCCTGTTACCAAGTTTCCAGGTGATGCCGAGGCTGCAGGTCCTAGGACCACACTTTGAGAACATCAGCTCTAAAGTGAAAATCTTCCTGTCAATCCCCTAGCCGGACAGTGGCCAAGATCTTTAGAGTGCATTCATCACTCTAAGAGGATCAAGTTGGAAGGAGTGACACCTGTTTATTCCAAAGAAGTGAGAAATGACCACACAAACCCCAAAACCCGTACCACCTTTCTCATCTGGGAAAGCTCTCTGTGGTTCTTTGTCTCCTAACAGTTCCAGCTCCTGTTGGAGTCTGCCCTCTGTCGGTCCAGTTCTGCCCCCTGTCTCCCCTTTGGTCTTCTCCTCTCTACCAGAAACCCTATCAGAGCCTACAGACATACTCAATCACCGCTGTCCCTGAAAGGCCATTCCCAGACTCCAGTACATTCCCAATGGACGTCACCTCTCACCCACTCACACGTTAATGTGTAGTATAAACTCCACGCTGTCTTTCATCCAGTACCTCTTAAATCCTCTGAGTTTGATTTCAACACTTCAAAAGTAAACTTGCTTCTCTTTTAAAAGTCAGGAATGCTCTCCCCTCTTCTGAATGGAGTGGTCTCTCCCTAACTGACTCACTTATAATACTTGATAAGGGAGTTCCTTGAAAGTTCATTTTATTTAGGACTAGCATTGTTACCTCAACGGCATCTTTCTAGAATGACCTTTCCCCCATATTCTTATTTGGGGTGGGTTTAGCCTCATGCCCTGAGTCCAAAGATGGGCATATGCAAATTATCATCACAAATCCTACTGTATGACACATGAAACTATATTCAATATCCTGTGATAAACCATAATGGACAAGCATACAGAAAAGTTGTATATATATAGATACACAACTGAGTCACGCTGCCATATGGCAGAAACACAACATTGTGAATGTACTATACTTCAATAAATTTTATTCTTTTCTCCTCTTTTTCTTTCTTCTTCTTCTTTTTTTCCCCCAAGTTTTGGCCTCTGCTATTTGTTCTTCATTTATTCATCTTCATCCATCTTAATCCTTTGGCTTGCGTGGGCCTCCCATCTCAGTGGGCTCTCCCACTGCAGAGCACTGGCTCTGGGCACATGCGTTCCAAAGCGCTGGCTCGTGTAATTGGACACACTGGTCCAGCCACTCCATGGCATGTGGGATCTTCCCATGCCAGGGATCAAACCGGCGCCCCTTGCACTGCAAGGCGTACTCTTACCCACTGGACCACCAGGGAAGCCCAATAAATTTTAAATAAATAAAGATGGCATAAGATCGAGGCTTAGAGAATCAGAATACATATCCTTTCCATGATGACTGGATGTAGAGACGGGCATATAACCAAAGGCCCCTCTGACTGGAACTAAGAGGCATCAGGAAACATGGTCTACTCAGAGCCATTTTTACCACCAGGGAAGCCCACACGAGGATGAAGCTCTGCAGCATGGAATGACGCTGAAAGGCAGGATGTCTGAGTCCTGGTGAGAGTGCATTCCCTCAGATCCAGCCATGCCAAAAGGTAAGATTCATTCCCACTCCGTCCCCGGCCACCTCTCACCCACTCACACGTTAATGTGTAGTATAAACTCCACGCTGTCTTTCATCCAGTACCTCTTAAATCCTCCGAGTTTGATTTCAACACTTTAAAAGTAAACTTGCTTCTCTTTTCAAAGCTCAGTTGAAATGCTCTCCTAACTTCATAGTAACTTGAATAAGGGAGTGGTCTCTCCTAACTGACTCACTTATAATACTTGATAAGGGAGTTCCTTGAAAGTTCATTTTATTTAGGACTAGCATTGTTACCTCAACGGCATCTTTCTAGAATGACCGTTCCCCCATTTTCTTATTTGGGGTGGGTTTAGCCTCATGCCCTGAGTCCAAAGATGGGCGTATGCAAATTATCATCACAAATCCTACTGTATGACACAGGAAACTATATTCAATATCCTGTGATAAACCATAATGGACAAGCATACAGAAAAGCTGTATATATATAGATACACAACTGAGTCACGCTGCCATATGGCAGAAACACAACATTGTGAATGTACTATACTTCAATAAATTTTATTCTTTTCTCCTCTTTTTCTTTCTTCTTCTTCTTTTTTTCCCCCAAGTTTTGGCCTCTGCTATTTGTTCTTCATTTATTCATCTTCATCCATCTTAATCCTTTGGCTTGCGTGGGCCTCCCATCTCAGTGGGCTCTCCCACTGCAGAGCACTGGCTCTGGGCACATGCGTTCCAAAGCGCTGGCTCGTGTAATTGGACACACTGGTCCAGCCACTCCATGGCATGTGGGATCTTCCCATGCCAGGGATAAAACCCGGGCGCCTTTGCACTGCAAGGCGTACTCTTACCCACTGGACCACCAGGGAAGCCCAATAAATTTTAAATAAATAAAGATGGCATAAGATCGAGGCTTAGAGAATCAGAATACATATCCTTTCCATGATGACTGGATGTAGAGATGGGCATATAACCAAAGGCCCCTCTGACTGGAACTAAGAGGCATCAGGAAACATGGTCTACTCAGAGCTATTTTTACCACCAGGGAAGCCCACACGAGGATGAAGCTCTGCAGCATGGAATGACACTGAAAGGCAGGATGTCTGAGTCCTGGTGAGAGTGCATTCCCTCAGATCCAGCCATGCCAAAAGGTAAGATTCATTCCCAGATTTTTTAATTGTGCTAGGACAGACAGAATTCTGAAGTGGCCTTCAGGAGTCCCTTGTCCCCTAGTGCACACACATCCTCTTCTAGTGATGTAATCAAACACAACATGGGTACTGCTGTTGTGAAGGATTTGACAGACAAAATTAAGGTCCTAAATCAACAGAACGTAAAACAGAAAGCCTGTCCTTGGTGGGCTTGATCTAATCAGGAGCGCCCTTGAAAAGAACAGGCTGTTCCAGCAATGAGATTCAAAACATGAAAGATCCCAGTGGGGGCGAGGGGGAAATTTCATGTGGCAAGAAACTAGAGATGGACACCAAGAACTGAGAAGGATGCCCATCCCATAACCAGCAAGCGAATAAGGGTCTCAGTCCTACAACCACAAGGAAGTAAATGTTGCCAATAAGCACACGGCTTGAAAAAGGACTGCAAGCTCCAGATGAGGAGGCGGCCCAGCTATCCCCTTGATTTCAGCCTTAGGAAACTCTAAGTGGAGAACATAGCTACGCTGTGCTAATACATAGGCTAGACTTCCAGCCTACAGAAAAGCTGGTTTTAAACTGCTGAGTTTAGGATAATCCATTCTGCAGCAATAAAAAGCTAACACATAGGCAATAACAATAAATTTCTTTTTTGTTTAAATCACTTTGGAGTCTTACTTGTCTCTCTCAACCAAAATGTCCCAGTGCTCTCAATTTCTGAGACAAGCCTGCTCTGATGGTCCTCACAAACTCTGACCGCTGCGCGTCATTCCTGGCTTTTTACCCTGCCTCTTATGCCTTCTCACCCTGGGATATGTCCTCCCCAAGGTGGCATGTTCAAATCTCTTCTCTGTCTACAATAATTTCCTTGGATTGCAAATGGTTCTTAAATCTGTATCCTGGCTTCTCCACCAATTTATACTGCTGGATATGGGCAATATAAATAAATGATGCCTGTTTCAAAACTTCCATTTTCCCCTCAAACCCGTTCTCCTCTTTTATTTCTGATCCACACTAATGGCACCATCCTGTTCTCTTTCTCCCATAGTCCATCCATCAGTCGTCAAATCCCATTAAGCATGCACTCTACGCCCACGCTGGTTCAGTCACTGTCTTCCCGTGGCAGCCTGCTAACAGGCTTCTGGCTGTCAGTGCTTTCCCTGTAGCACCAGCTCTGTTGGATCTCAAAGGAGAGTATACAACTTCCCCGTGTCATACCTTCATGGGTTCCTCCAGCTTGCTGAAATCTCCTAAAATCTTATGGTGAAGACCTTCCCTACTGGCCCCAACACGCTTTTCCAACTTTATTTCCTACTTCTCCCCTTCTGCACGCTGTAGGAGACAAACTGAGCTCCTCTCTTCACCTCCAAGAGCTCCCATTTCCACCCTCCATGTGAAAACGCAAGCCATCCCGAGCAAGACCCACTCAAGTCCCATTTCCATCACTCTTTCTTCTTCCTCCTGTGCTACCACTTTTTCCATCAGAAGTCTTTGTTTGTTTCTGGATGTGAACCCCTGTGGTCTTGGCTTATTTTTCTGAGGATACATGTTCTTTTATTCCTTATCCTCAAATAGGCGCCATGTCTCCAGACAGGCTGCAGTGAACTCTAAGAAGGCAGGATAAGCGGCCTAATACCTTTGCAAATGGTCACCCTTTGATACAGACTTGGTGATTTCCTGTGAATGTGGCATTTTCCTTTCCTCTGGCATGTCCTCAGGTCTTCTTACTCTATGAGTTCCTTCCTGGTGAGGTGGAGAAAAATCTCGACACTTTGGAGTCTTACTTGTCTCTCTCACCAAAATGTCCCAGTGCTCTCAATTTCTGAGACAAGCCTGCTCATGTCCTCCCCTGACCGCTGCGTCATTCCTGGCTTTTTACCCTGCCTCTTATGCCTTCTCACCCTGGGATATGTCCTCCCCAAGGTGGCATGTTCAAATCTCTTCTCTGTCTACAATAATTTCCTTGGATTGCAAATGGTTCTTAAATCTGTATCCTGGCTTCTCCACCAATTTATACTGCTGGATATGGGCAATATAAATAAATGATGCCTGTTTCAAAACTTCCATTTTCCCCTCAAACCCGTTCTCCTCTTTTATTTCTGATCCACACTAATGGCACCATCCTGTTCTCTTTCTCCCATAGTCCATCCATCAGTCGTCAAATCCCATTAAGCATGCACTCTACGCCCACGCTGGTTCAGCCACTGTCTTCCCGTGGCAGCCTGCTAACAGGCTTCTGGCTGTCAGTGCTTTCCCTGTAGCACCAGCTCTGTTGGATCTCAAAGGAGAGTATACAACTTCCCCGTGTCATACCTTCATGGGTTCCTCCAGCTTGCTGAAAATCTCCTAAAATCTTATGGTGAAGACCTTCCCTACTGGCCCCAACACGCTTTTCCAACTTTATTTCCTACTTCTCCCCTTCTGCACGCTGTAGGAGACAAACTGAGCTCCTCTCTTCACCTCCAAGAGCTCCCATTTCCACCCTCCATGTGAAAACGCAAGCCATCCCGAGCAAGACCCACTCAAGTCCCATTTCCATCACTCTTTCTTCTTCCTCCTGTGCTACCACTTTTTCCATCAGAAGTCTTTGTTTGTTTCTGGATGTGAACCCCTGTGGTCTTGGCTTATTTTTCTGAGGATACATGTTCTTTTATTCCTTATCCTCAAATAGGCGCCATGTCTCCAGACAGGCTGCAGTGAACTCTAAGAAGGCAGGATAAGCGGCCTAATACCTTTGCAAATGGTCACCCTTTGATACAGACTTGGTGATTTCCTGTGAATGTGGCATTTTCCTTTCCCTCTGGCATGTCCTCAGGTCTTCTTACTCTATGAGTTCCTTCCTGGTGAGGTGGAGAAAAATCTCGACATGAACAATATGTAAATTGCTCCGTCAGTTGACCATAGAACCTCTTCTTCCAACTCCAAACTAAAGCTGACTTTCGGCATTTTCCCTGAGAGAGGAAGAGGAGTAGCCAGGGTGGCTACTGACTACAGAGTTCAGAAACGCCTCCTCTGCATAAGCTCAACCCAGGAGGTCCAGAGCTTCCGTCTGCACCCTGCTCACAAAGAACCATCCGTGGCCGTTACGGTGGGGGGCGGAGGGGGGGTGCCCAGAGCTCCTCTTACCAGGCACAGCAACAACAATGCAGAACTTTCCCAAGAGTCCATTCAGGTTTCAAATAAACTAGAGGGGGTTGTGGGATAGGAAATGGCAACCCACTCCAGCATCCTTGCCTGGACAACTCCATCGACAGGGGAGCCTGGTGGGCTGCAGTCCATGGGGTCGCAGACAGTTGGACACGGCTGACGTGACTAAGCAACAACAAGGAGGAGCTGACCAGCGGGATGAAGCCCAAACCTTGGGCATTCTGAAGAATATGACTCATTCATCCTATCGTGCCATCCCGTTTCAATCAACCAATCAGTAATGTGTGTGATTTATCCATTGTTAAATCTTTTTTCCCAAACTGGCACTCCCTGAATATCTAGCATGCACTTGGGGACATTCTCCCTGATATTAACTGGTTAGTGCTTAGGTAATGAAAAGTAAAATTAGCATCTGCTGAAAGAACATATAATCAGAGAGATAAACATGCTGGGGGAAAAAAAAAAAACATGATGAAACTTGGAAAAAAAATAACTCACGTTGATCCATGCCACTGTTTGCTAGGATTAGCACAGCTCATCACCAAAGGTAAGGCTTTCTCTACACACACACAGACCCGGCAGGTGTCTGTGTTTCTATGCTGGCTATATCTTCTTCCCGGTATAAAGCAAAGTTTGCTAAGAAACACAATTATGAATCCAGAGAAAAGTATGTCTGCACATCAAGAAAAGGAAAAAATATGTGAGAAATACCTAATCTGCACTGGACAGTCATAGCACGACATCTCCAGGAAATTAGGATTTTAAAGACCAAGGTGGCAAGTGTTCCTTAGTGACAACTCCTCCCCAGCCTTATTTGTCTAATCCTCTGCTTCCCAAATGGGTTGCCGAGGCCTACCAGAAGGCACTGTGGCCCAGCAGACAGAACGATCTAGATCGAGAAGCTTGGAGACAACGGTGCAGTTCTCCATACCCTGGGATGCAGGTCCCTTTCAGGCTGCCAGGAGCCATCACACACCTGCTCTTGGAGGAGCGTTTTATTCACGCCTGCAGGAGGAGGTGAGTAGGAAGTAAGGGTGCACGCTGCAGAAGCCCCTGGTAAAAATGGGAAGGTGGGGACAGAGCCTGGGCTTCCTGCCTTGACCACTTATAAACCATTTATAAACCACGAGCTGTTGCGGTCCACGAGTAGCCATCGGGAGGAGTCCCCCTGACTTGACATCCTTTCTGCTCTATTTTTGCTCTTTTTAATAACAAAATCAGTAAAAATCTTAAGAAAAAATTTCAAATATGTTGCTCTCCTCTCCTCACCCTACTATGAAGAGTTGTACAAGAGTACCCTCAAGTATTTGTTTTTTTTCTAGTCTGACTTCTCAAAGCACCAAATGGGAAGCTATAGTAAAATGACAAGAAGAATCTACATATATTCTCCAGCCCCATCCTTCTGAACAGATACAAGGCACAGAACTCACTACAGGTATTAGAAGAAAAACTCTGGAAGCATTCTATCAAAGCCACAACTTCCTTTTCATTTAATGAAATGCTCCTATGCAAAAGCATGGTTCTAACTAGGATCTCCAATCATGCTTTGGATACACGTCTATGTAGGACTGAGTCCCTTTGGTGTTCACTTGAACCAATCAACAACATTGTTTATCAGCTATACCCCAATACAAAATAAAAAGCAAAAAATAAAATTAAAAACAAAAATGTTATAGTATAGTTATATGATTAAAGGTTATTCAAAGAGTTTTTGTAAAACATAATTATGAATCCAGAGAAAAGTATGTCTGCACATCAAGAAAAGGAAAAAATATGTGAGAAATACCTAATCTGCACTGGACAGTCATAGCACGACATCTCCAGGAAATTAGGATTTTAAAGACCAAGGTGGCAAGTGTTCCTTAGTGACAACTCCTCCCCAGCCTTATTTGTCTAATCCTCTGCTTCCCAAATGGGTTGCCGAGGCCTACCAGAAGGCACTGTGGCCCAGCAGACAGAACGATCTAGATCGAGAAGCTTGGAGACAACGGTGCAGTTCTCCATACCCTGGGATGCAGGTCCCTTTCAGGCTGCCAGGAGCCATCACACACCTGCTCTTGGAGGAGCGTTTTATTCACGCCTGCAGGAGGAGGTGAGTAGGAAGTAAGGGTGCACGCTGCAGAAGCCCCTGGTAAAAATGGGAAGGTGGGGACAGAGCCTGGGCTTCCTGCCTTGACCACTTATAAACCATTTATAAACCACGAGCTGTTGCGGTCCACGAGTAGCCATCGGGAGGAGTCCCCCTGACTTGACATCCTTTCTGCTCTATTTTGCTCTTTTTAATAACAAAATCAGTAAAAATCTTAAGAAAAAATTTCAAATATGTTGCTCTCCTCTCCTCACCCTACTATGAAGAGTTGTACAAGAGTACCCTCAAGTATTTGTTTTTTTTCTAGTCTGACTTCTCAAAGCACCAAATGGGAAGCTATAGTAAAATGACAAGAAGAATCTACATATATTCTCCAGCCCCATCCTTCTGAACAGATACAAGGCACAGAACTCACTACAGGTATTAGAAGAAAAACTCTGGAAGCATTCTATCAAAGCCACAACTTCCTTTTCATTTAATGAAATGCTCCTATGCAAAAGCATGGTTCTAACTAGGATCTCCAATCATGCTTTGGATACACGTCTATGTAGGACTGAGTCCCTTTGGTGTTCACTTGAACCAATCAACAACATTGTTTATCAGCTATACCCCAATACAAAATAAAAAGCAAAAAATAAAATTAAAAACAAAAAAATGTTATAGTATAGTTATATGATTAAAGGTTATTCAAAGAGTTTTTTGTAAAACATAATTATTTTCCCAAAGTCAAAATCAGCCAACAGTTTTAACCATCCAAGTCTGCACAAAGATTTCTATAATTACATTAAAAGCAACCTCACTGGTCTACTTTCTGTCCAGACAATATTTTAACCTCTTTTTCCCATCCTATGGAAGGTAGCTGCCTCCTTGTTTAAACATCACAAGTCTCTAATGCAATCAGAACAAAAGTTCTTGTAGACAAAGGCGCTATTGAAAATGTCTCTTCCTTTGGAGGAGGCTTAATAAAACTGCTAGCTTAAAACTGAGATTTCAATGGTCTCATCTGCAAACACCACAGAACAGAAATGCCAGTTGGCATTAAATCTAGAGATTACCTGTTGAAACACCAAAAGCAGGTAGGCTTTGATGTGGGTTACCTGGTGCCCAGAAAGTACCAAGAAATACAATTATCCTTTTTTTTTTTTTAAATGAACATGGAGTTGAAGATTTGATACCATGTCTGGAGTAAAGACCTGTTGCGAAGAGGGAGGGAGGCTGGGAGCAAGCAAACGCGTGTGCACACACACACACACACGCCTGCCTCAACCAGTTATAACTAATGCTGTATAGTGAAATACCTTATTCTGTAACAAGGGAGAATCTTTGTATTAAAAAAACATACTTTTTATTTTGTACTGGGGAATAGCCAATTAGCCATGGTGCAATAATTTCAGGCAAAGAGCAAAGGATTCAGCCATACACACACCTGCAATAATTTGGGACTAAAAGGTCTACATATATTCTCCAGCCCCATCCTTCTGAACAGATACAAGGCACAGAACTCACTACAGGTATTAGAAGAAAAACTCTGGAAGCATTCTATCAAAGCCACAACTTCCTTTTCATTTAATGAAATGCTCCTATGCAAAAGCATGGTTCTAACTAGGATCTCCAATCATGCTTTGGATACACGTCTATGTAGGACTGAGTCCCTTTGGTGTTCACTTGAACCAATCAACAACATTGTTTATCAGCTATACCCCAATACAAAATAAAAAGCAAAAAATAAAATTAAAAACAAAAAAATGTTATAGTATAGTTATATGATTAAAGGTTATTCAAAGAGTTTTTTGTAAAACATAATTATTTTCCCAAAGTCAAAATCAGCCAACAGTTTTAACCATCCAAGTCTGCACAAAGATTTCTATAATTACATTAAAAGCAACCTCACTGGTCTACTTTCTGTCCAGACAATATTTTAACCTCTTTTTCCCATCCTATGGAAGGTAGCTGCCTCCTTGTTTAAACATCACAAGTCTCTAATGCAATCAGAACAAAAGTTCTTGTAGACAAAGGCGCTATTGAAAATGTCTCTTCCTTTGGAGGAGGCTTAATAAAACTGCTAGCTTAAAACTGAGATTTCAATGGTCTCATCTGCAAACACCACAGAACAGAAATGCCAGTTGGCATTAAATCTAGAGATTACCTGTTGAAACACCAAAAGCAGGTAGGCTTTGATGTGGGTTACCTGGTGCCCAGAAAGTACCAAGAAATACAATTATCCTTTTTTTTTTTTTAAATGAACATGGAGTTGAAGATTTGATACCATGTCTGGAGTAAAGACCTGTTGCGAAGAGGGAGGGAGGCTGGGAGCAAGCAAACGCGTGTGCACACACACACACACACGCCTGCCTCAACCAGTTATAACTAATGCTGTATAGTGAAATACCTTATTCTGTAACAAGGGAGAATCTTTGTATTAAAAAAACATACTTTTTATTTTGTACTGGGGAATAGCCAATTAGCCATGGTGCAATAATTTCAGGCAAAGAGCAAAGGGATTCAGCCATACACACACCTGGACCCACTCTCTTCCAAACTCCAGTCTCATCCAGTCTGTCACACAATGCTGAGCAGAGTTCCCTGTGCTACACAGTGGGCCTTTGCTGGTTATCCATTTTAAATATAGCAGCGTGTACACATCCATCCGAAACTTCCTAACTATCCTTTCCCCCTGTCCTTTCCCCCTATCCCTGGCAACCATAAGTTTGTTCTCTGAGTCGATTTTTGTTAAGTTCATTTGTATCATGTCTTTTCAGATCCTGCATTAAGGGAGGTTATATGATGTTTCTGCTTCTCCCTCTGACTTCATTCAGAAGGACAATCTCTAGGTCCACACAGGAAGAACCTCTGTGTTTTATTACAGGTAAATCACAAAGGCCATGTTGCCTATAAGCTTACAGTGTACATTATGACCCATCCCTGGGAACCTGGACTCCTGGGCAACGAGCATTAAGCTAAGATATCTTTGTTCAGCTCCCATGAAACACCCAGACCAGTTTCACTTGCAAATGACTGCAGAAAGGACAGAAGTAATACATCCCCTCTGGAGATGGACCCAAACTAGGAAATGCCTGACTTTACTCCCTCCCTTTTTAGTATAAAAGAAGTTCAACTCCTAATTCAGTAGAGATGTTCTTTAGGACACAAGTCTGCTGTCATCTCCATCTGGGGCTCTCTGAATATCAAAGGCGCTGTTCCTTGCCCCAGCAACTCATCTCTATATTGACTGGCCTTTTGTCAGAGAGCAGTGTGAGCTTGGATTCAGTAAGAATTCCGTTTGCTACGAGGTTTAAAGTCAAATAAAGGGCAACGTCAACTACTTTTTTGAAGCACAGGACTCCAACAAGACATAGCCACAGTGTGCTTTCAGCGTCTGGTAGCGGATGACCAAGTCTCATTAAAAATTACAAGGAATTTCTTACATAATGAACATCTTAGAAGCATCCCACATCTCTTTAAAAACAAATACTTAAAACTCTTTAGAATTAGCAACACCTGGGGACTTCCCTGGTGGCCCAGTAGCTAAGACTTGGGGTCCCAATGCAATGCCCTGGGTTAGGGAATGAGATCCCCACTTGCCACAACTGAAGATCCCATGTGCCGTAACTAAGACCTGGAGCAGCCAGATAAAATAAATAACATCAATGTTAGAAAATAAGGCATTAACTTGGTCACACATTTCTGGAACTCCCATGCTCTGAAGCGGCACACCCTCACTCCTAGCAGAAGAAAGAGGAAAGGACTTTCTCCTGCCACCCTCCTCTGCCAGGTTTAGGGGTTTATCCTAATATCATGGCTCAGGGGATTCTCACACTTAGAACGCCTCACATATCAAAAGAGGAGAAAAATCTCTCGCTCCTTAATTGTTTTGTCGAATAAGCTCTCTGAAGTTCATTTTTGTTACCTTTTTCAGGCAAAATAAGAGGCCTTTTACAAAAATTCTATTGCTAAAACAATGGAATTCTCCTGGGAATGACTTCGTTATGGAAATGAAGTGACAGCTTCTTTTATCTAGCCAGGCAGAAAGTCTGCATTTATAAAAGGCATTCAGAGCACTCAAGTGCCGTGTGTGGGAGGACAGAAAATGCTATTTTTAATTCTGATCGCAGCATTCCTCCCATACAGGTCTTTCAGTTTAATCATAATCATAATAATCCTGATCTAAAGGGAAAAATAAAAAGATTCGCATTTCTGCTGACCCCAGCAGAAAAAGAAAGGGGGAAGAAAGAAAGAAATGACGAGACTGTTGAATACAGCTTCCTTCCACTTTTAGACCACTCTGTAGGCTCCGAGATCGACCTCCAAGACTATCGGAAGTGGTATCCAGAATGAAAAGGACTTCAGTTCTGAGAGTAACAGCTTTCCATCTTCTCAGACACATTTATGGTTTCATCCACGTGACTTTCACTGTACTGAGCCCGCAGGAGTCACCTGGGCCTGCCGGGGAAGGTTGTGTGGGCTGGCCCATCTGTCCGCAAAAGCTTACATCCGTGGTGATGCTGCGAGGGATGAGTCCATTGAAATCCGATTGAAGATTTTAGAAACTGGAAGCCCTCATGGGCAATGCAAGAGCCCCCTGAGCTGTGGGGTAAGTGGCTGCAGAACTTCCCAGGTAAAGTGTGGAATCTACAGAGGAGCCTTGTACACGGCTGCCAGATTCCCACTGGCTCTGCTGGGGACCAGTGTCTGAAGAGGAGGGACAAATTCGGTGCTGGTCAGAGGGAAGACCAGTGCAGATGACTCTCTGCAGAAGGTGGCACTGGAGGGGAAAAAGTATAGGATGAGCGTGGAATACAAAGGATAACTGATGGAATAAGACCCATGTTAAGTGATGGCTAGCTCAGTTGGTCAAGAATCTGCAATGCAGGAGACCCGGGTTCAATCCCTGAGTTGGGAAGATCCCCTGGAGAAGGAAAGGCCAACCCACTCCTGTATTCTTGCCGAGAATCGCATGGACAGAGAAGGCTCATCTACGAAGTATCAAAGAGGAGAAAATCTCTCGCTCCTTAATTGTTTTGTCGAATAAGCTCTCTGAAGTTCATTTTGTTACCTTTCAGGCAAAATAAGAGGCCTTTTACAAAAATTCTATTGCTAAAACAATGGAATTCTCCTGGGAATGACTTCGTTATGGAAATGAAGTGACAGCTTCTTTTATCTAGCCAGGCAGAAAGTCTGCATTTATAAAAGGCATTCAGAGCACTCAAGTGCCGTGTGTGGGAGGACAGAAAATGCTATTTTTAATTCTGATCGCAGCATTCCTCCCATACAGGTCTTTCAGTTTAATCATAATCATAATAATCCTGATCTAAAGGGAAAAATAAAAAGATTCGCATTTCTGCTGACCCCAGCAGAAAAAGAAAGGGGGAAGAAAGAAAGAAATGACGAGACTGTTGAATACAGCTTCCTTCCACTTTTAGACCACTCTGTAGGCTCCGAGATCGACCTCCAAGACTATCGGAAGTGGTATCCAGAATGAAAAGGACTTCAGTTCTGAGAGTAACAGCTTTCCATCTTCTCAGACACATTTATGGTTTCATCCACGTGACTTTCACTGTACTGAGCCCGCAGGAGTCACCTGGGCCTGCCGGGGTAGGTTGTGTGGGCTGGCCCATCTGTCCGCAAAAGCTTACATCCGTGGTGATGCTGCGAGGGATGAGTCCATTGAAATCCGATTGAAGATTTTAGAAACTGGAAGCCCTCATGGGCAATGCAAGAGCCCCCTGAGCTGTGGGGTAAGTGGCTGCAGAACTTCCCAGGTAAAGTGTGGAATCTACAGAGGAGCCTTGTACACGGCTGCCAGATTCCCACTGGCTCTGCTG
Source organism: Tragulus kanchil (assembly GCA_022376925.1). Classification (NCBI taxonomy): domain Eukaryota; kingdom Metazoa; phylum Chordata; class Mammalia; order Artiodactyla; family Tragulidae; genus Tragulus; species Tragulus kanchil. The sequence continues at coordinate 13,883,812 of JAIOJX010000005.1, forward strand.
GGGACCAGTGTCTGAAGAGGAGGGACAAATTCGGTGCTGGTAAGAGGGGAAGACCAGTGCAGATGACTCTCTGCAGAAGGTGGCACTGGAGGGGAAAAAGTATAGGATGAGCGTGGAATACAAAGGATAACTGATGGAATAAGACCCATGTTAAGTGATGGCTAGCTCAGTTGGTCAAGAATCTGCAATGCAGGAGACCCGGGTTCAATCTCTGAGTTGGGAAGATCCCCTGGAGAAGGAAAGGCCAACCCACTCCTGTATTCTTGCCGGGAGAATCGCATGGACAGAGAAGGCTTCTCTGTTCAAGAGGTTAGACGTGGGTTCAAGAGTTCAAGAGGTTGGACATGACCTAGTGACCAAACCACCACCACCACCAAGAGATGGGTTTACGACCAAAAGTGCAAAATTAAAGAACAGATGGGGTCCAAGAGAGAATCTTTACTTGATGTAAAATTCACATAATATTTGCCATTTTAATCATTTTTAATGTGTACAATTCAGTGATGCTGTGCAACTATCATTATCTAATACCAGCCGATTTCTATCACCTTCCAGAAAAACTCCATAGCCATAAAACAGTCACCCCCCCATTCCCTCCTCCTCCTAGGCCCTGGCCACTGCTGATCTGCTTTCTGTGTCTACGGACATGCCTGCTCTGGACACTGCATCTAAACAGAATCATACAATATGTGGCCTCTCATATCTGGCTTCTTTCACTAAGCATAACATTCTCAGGATTCATCCATGTTGTTATATGGATCAGCACTAAACTCCTTTTTTGGCTGAATATTGGCTTCATTGTACATATATACCATATTTTGTTTACTCAATCATCATTTGATGGACATTTGGGTTGTTTCCACTTTCTGGCCATGATGAAGAACACTGTTAAGAACATTCTTATACATGTTTTTGTTTGAATGCCTGTTTTCAATTCTCTCGGGTATGTACCTAGAAGTGGAACTGCGGGGTCATGGTAATTCTGTAACCTTTTGGGAAACTGCCAGATTATTTTCCACAATGTCTCCACAATGTTAAAGCAATGCACAAAGGTCCCAATTTCTCTAAATCCTTGCCAATATTTGCTATTTTTCCAACTTCTTATTAGGGCCTATCTTGACGGACATACAGTGGTATCTCATTGTGGTTTTGATTTGCATTTCTCTAGCCACTGAAGATGCTGAGCATCTTTTCAACATGCTTATTGACCATTTGTACTTCTTTTTTGAAGAAACGGGGCTTCCCTGGTAGTTCAGATGATAAAGAATCTGCCTGAAATGCAGGAGACCTGGGTTCTTTCCCTGGATCAGGAAGATTCCCTGGAGAGGGAAATGGCTACTCCCTCTAGTATTTGTGCCTGGAGAATTCCATGGACAGAGGAGCCTGGTGAACTACAGTTCATGGAGTCACAAAGCGCTGGACATGACTGAGCTAAAAACACTTTCACTTTTGGAGAAATGTCTGTTCAAGTTCTTTCTCCATTTAAAAATTGAGCCCCCTTTTAGTCGTGCAATTCTAAGTGGTCTTTACCTATTTCAGAGACTAGTCTCTTATCAGATACGTGATTGGCATATATCTCCTCCCATTTGTGGGTTGTCTTGACTTTATAATACCCTTGAGGGTTTTCCTTAACGAAGTCCAATTTATTTTCTTATGTTACTTGTGCTTTTAGTATACCTAAGAATCCACTGTCAAACCCAAACTCATGAAGATCCGCCCCTATGCTTTATTCTAAGAGTTATATAGTTTAAATAAAATGGATTGACAACTTAAAGGGGAGGGCTAATTTTTGCACATGATCTGAAGGGTCCAAACTTCCTTCTTTTGCATGGGCCCCGTGTGTCTTTTCCAGCTGTCTCAGCAAAGAATAAAGTTCGCAGAGATTTGAATATGGGGTGATTTTCGTTCATTCTCTTTTTTAAGTGTTTTTTTCTTTAAAAAAAATGTCATTTTGCAAATCTCCTTAACTGACTTTTGGTTACAGTGAAGGCAAATGAATAAACTTGGTTACCTCACCCCACATTCTGAAGATATGGAGAGTTTTCAAGAACCTTGACTTACCAGGGCTATAATTCTGAGCTTTGGGGGAAGCAAACCAGTTCTTGGTTGATGCTTTTGCAAGGACTTAACTTCTAAAAGCAACAAGTAGCTTGAAATTGGGGCTTCCCTGCTGACCCAGTGGGTAAAGAGTCTGCCCTGCAGTGCAAGGAGTACTGGTTCGATCCCTGGCCTGGGAAGATCCCATGTGCTGCAGTGGCTGGATTGGTGTGTCCAATTACGCGGTGCCACTGAGCATCTTTTCAACATGCTTATTGACCATTTGTACTTCTTTTGAAGAAACGGGCTTCCTGGTAGTTCAGATGATAAAGAATCTGCCTGAAATGCAGGAGACCTGGGTTCTTTCCCTGGATCAGGAAGATTCCCTGGAGAGGGAAATGGCTACTCCCTCTAGTATTTGTGCCTGGAGAATTCCATGGACAGAGGAGCCTGGTGAACTACAGTTCATGGAGTCACAAAGCGCTGGACATGACTGAGCTAAAAACACTTTCACTTTTGGAGAAATGTCTGTTCAAGTTCTTTCTCCATTTAAAAATTGAGCCCCCTTTTAGTCGTGCAATTCTAAGTGGTCTTTACCTATTTCAGAGACTAGTCTCTTATCAGATACGTGATTGGCATATATCTCCTCCCATTTGTGGGTTGTCTTGACTTTATAATACCCTTGAGGGTTTTCCTTAACGAAGTCCAATTTATTTTCTTATGTTACTTGTGCTTTTAGTATACCTAAGAATCCACTGTCAAACCCAAACTCATGAAGATCCGCCCCTATGCTTTATTCTAAGAGTTATATAGTTTAAATAAAATGGATTGACAACTTAAAGGGGAGGGCTAATTTTTGCACATGATCTGAAGGGTCCAAACTTCCTTCTTTTGCATGGGCCCCGTGTGTCTTTTCCAGCTGTCTCAGCAAAGAATAAAGTTCGCAGAGATTTGAATATGGGGTGATTTTCGTTCATTCTCTTTTTTAAGTGTTTTTTTCTTTAAAAAATATGTCATTTTGCAAATCTCCTTAACTGACTTTTGGTTACAGTGAAGGCAAATGAATAAACTTGGTTACCTCACCCCACATTCTGAAGATATGGAGAGTTTTCAAGAACCTTGACTTACCAGGGCTATAATTCTGAGCTTTGGGGGAAGCAAACCAGTTCTTGGTTGATGCTTTTGCAAGGACTTAACTTCTAAAAGCAACAAGTAGCTTGAAATTGGGGCTTCCCTGCTGACCCAGTGGGTAAAGAGTCTGCCCTGCAGTGCAAGGAGTACTGGTTCGATCCCTGGCCTGGGAAGATCCCATGTGCTGCAGTGGCTGGATTGGTGTGTCCAATTACACGCCGGTGCTCTGGAGCGCATGTGCCCAGAGCCGGTGCTCTGCAACCAGAGAAGTCACTGCAAAGGGAAGCCCACACAGGCCAAAGAATAAAGATGGCTGAAAATAAACAGAGAAACAATAAAAGAGGCCAAAATTAAAAAAAAAAAAAAAAAAAAAAAACTACTCATAAAAAGGAAAACAAACAAGTAGCTTGAAATTGCTGGGTTTTCCATGACTTTCATTCCACTTGTCCCCATGTTTCTCCTGCTCTAGTGAGCTGCTCCTGTCTATCCTCAGCTTCTTAGAGACCTCTGTTCCTGTTCCCACCCTGTCACCTGCCTATGAATATTGGCTCTTTGCAGAGAACTTAACAAGTGAACTCACACTAAGTCAGACAGAATATTCTTTCAGCATCATGCTCAAGTCCTTGTTTTGTTGTGTTGCATGGTGGTTACTCAGTCATATCTGACTCCTTGCAACCCCATGAACTGCAACCCTCCAGGCTCCGTGGTCCATGGGATTCTCCAGCCAAGAACACTGGAGTGTGTAGCCATTCCCTTCTCTAGAGGATCTTTCCGATCCAAGGACCAAACCCAGGTCTCTCCCGGTGCAAGAGATTCTTCACTGTCTGCGCCATCATGAATAGATGCTCTTCTAGCACGACACTCAAGTTGTTCTCTTGTCCAGCCAAAAGAACGACATATACGTTGTAGCTGTCTAGGCATCACCGGATCAGTCTGTAGCAGAACTAGAGAATTGCAGATCCCTCCTAAGCATCGCTCCTCAAGCTTGGCTGCACAGAGAGGTCACCTGGGAAGCTCTAAAAATACGGCGGCCTGCGGTGCCCCAGCAGAGATCCCCACTTAAACTGATGCGGGGTGCAGCCCAGGCAACAGGATTATGGTGGGCAAGCAAGCGGGGCGGTGGCCAGCCTTGTGGGGTCAGGCACCTGAAGCTGTTACGTACTCCTCTGGGTCTCAAAGCCAGCTCTCGCCACATGGTGGCAGGAAGAGATGGTAGGGAAGGGATTTCAGTGCAATTCTTTCAATCCCAAAGGCTGTATCACTTATGTCATCTCTCTCAGTGATTTTAAAGGGGGAAGTTGTGAATGTGGTCATCTTACTTGGCACAAGGGTCCACGGGGGAAACGTCTCCCATCCAGTACCCATCATGCAGGGTGGGAGCACTGAAAAGAATGGTGGACACCACCCCTGACGTTTACTGTTCTTGCTCTCTGTGTACGTACATGGGTGTGTGAGTGTGTGCGGGTGTGTATGTCCATACGAGAGAAGCCGGCCTTAGGGGTACACCTGAATTCCGGCTGGTAGGATACAACTTCCAAACTGTCGCTAGGTGGCCTTCCTTGGTGGCTCAGATGGCAAAGAATCCACCTGCAATGCAGGAGACCCAGGTTTGACCCCTGGGTTGGGAAGATCCCCAAGAGAAGGAAATGGCTACCCCCTCTAGTCTTCTTGCCTGGAGAATTCCATGGACAGAGGAGCCTGGTGGGCTACAGTTTCATAGGGTCACAAGATTTAGACACAACTGAGCAACTGAACCACCACCATGGGATGTTCAGAGATGGTGGGGGAACAGTAACTCTTCCCAGGATAGGACTGGCAACAGGCCGTGAAACACCTTTAATGCAGTACAAAATATGGAGGAATACTAAACCTGGTTCACTTGTGAATTTAATCTCATGCCTACATATGATTACAAAGCTCCATCAGCTGAAAATAGCAAGACCCAAGGATATCAGGCAAGAATACCAATATTTAAATATTCAGATTCTCGTAGCAGAGAAGACAACATCTACATGATATCATTTTGCCTGTCAAAGCACAGGACACATTTGCAAACCTTTCTACAATGGTAAAAAAAAAGGTTGGAATTAATAAGGCATATTGGTTATGGTGGGAGAAGCCGAGAAGTTGAATTTCAAGTCACTTTTTCCTCCTGTTTCTACCTGCTGCACTCAAATATGTGAGTCCATGCATGAATGTGCACACACACACACAGACACACAGATGTACACCAGACCTGTAGAAAAATACATACGATCATTTTTCATAAATCTAATTTATTCATCCTTTAGGCTAGGGGCAGTGGGCTGCAATGCTATTTTCTGTATCTGTTATTACTACGTAAAGAGATTGGGAGAGTATATAACAGATTTGGGAGCTGGAAAGAAGTAGGAATTTGCTGGAGGTTTTCTTAGGCCAGTGTCAGAAGTTGGCTAGATGAGAAAAGTTTTCACAAGTGGGAGTTGTAGCGGCTTGTCTCTTAATTGTAGTGAATCTGTCAACTTTCTTTCCAGTGTATCAAGACTTTACTCTTCAAAATCATTCTCTGTGTGCTCTGAATTGCTACACTTTTAAGCTAACTACTTCTCAAAGTGCTGTTTAAAAACTGACATTTTCAACCACATCCCAGGCTTAGAATGTATCTAAATTTGCAAAGTCTCATTGGCTCTTAGGCGAGAGCTACTTTAAAAAATACACTTGACAGCCAATCTCTTGAAAATGATTTGTGCAGAAATTGTGTTCAAATTACTTTATATCAAGAGATTTAAGAGAAAAGGCTACCCCTCTAGTCTTCTTGCCTGGAGAATTCCATGGACAGAGGAGCCTGGTGGGCTACAGTTTCATAGGGTCACAAGATTTAGACACAACTGAGCAACTGAACCACCACCATGGGATGTTCAGAGATGGTGGGGGAACAGTAACTCTTCCCAGGATAGGACTGGCAACAGGCCGTGAAACACCTTTAATGCAGTACAAAATATGGAGGAATACTAAACCTGGTTCACTTGTGAATTTAATCTCATGCCTACATATGATTACAAAGCTCCATCAGCTGAAAATAGCAAGACCCAAGGATATCAGGCAAGAATACCAATATTTAAATATTCAGATTCTCGTAGCAGAGAAGACAACATCTACATGATATCATTTTGCCTGTCAAAGCACAGGACACATTTGCAAACCTTTCTACAATGGTAAAAAAAAAGGTTGGAATTAATAAGGCATATTGGTTATGGTGGGAGAAGCCGAGAAGTTGAATTTCAAGTCACTTTTTCCTCCTGTTTCTACCTGCTGCACTCAAATATGTGAGTCCATGCATGAATGTGCACACACACACACAGACACACAGATGTACACCAGACCTGTAGAAAAATACATACGATCATTTTTCATAAATCTAATTTATTCATCCTTTAGGCTAGGGGCAGTGGGCTGCAATGCTATTTTCTGTATCTGTTATTACTACGTAAAGAGATTGGGAGAGAGTATATAACAGATTTGGGAGCTGGAAAGAAGTAGGAATTTGCTGGAGGTTTTCTTAGGCCAGTGTCAGAAGTTGGCTAGATGAGAAAAGTTTTCACAAGTGGGAGTTGTAGCGGCTTGTCTCTTAATTGTAGTGAATCTGTCAACTTTCTTTCCAGTGTATCAAGACTTTACTCTTCAAAATCATTCTCTGTGTGCTCTGAATTGCTACACTTTTAAGCTAACTACTTCTCAAAGTGCTGTTTAAAAACTGACATTTTCAACCACATCCCAGGCTTAGAATGTATCTAAATTTGCAAAGTCTCATTGGCTCTTAGGAGAGAGCTACTTTAAAAAATACACTTGACAGCCAATCTCTTGAAAATGATTTGTGCAGAAATTGTGTTCAAATTACTTTATATCAAGAGATTTAAGAGAAAATGTGGTTTTCTTTGTAATCGGCTAAAAATAATGATATCCTTTATCTTCAACTGAACATGTACATATGTTGTATAAGCTGTTGCGTTTAAACAAATTGAAAAACAGTCGGAATCTGGCTATCGTCCATAAAGAAACAAAACTTGCCCAGAATATCACTGTAAGCATTTAAAAAAATACAATTAACTATTATTTTCCACCAAATTCAATCCCACAAACAGAATCAGGCTGTCAGCTGGGTCCAAGGCATCAAATTATCAAAGCTAATGTCTCAAAAACAGACAGGAAACTCAGTTAAAAGAAATGCCTCCAGTGCAATATTACACAAGGCAGAAGAGAATAAGGGAAAAGTCCATTTATACTTTTAATATAAAAATTTTGAGTTACTGGGCAATATGGTATTTAAATCCACCCTTATAGCAAGAGTACACAAGTCACATCCTTAATATTCCCAGTGAACATTTTATGGAATTATTTATCGTGGGCAAAGTGCTGCCAGGTACGGCTCATACGTGGATAAAACATCACTCTGGATGCTGAATGCTGATTCTTAAAACAGAAAGCGAGTTGTCACCAACTTTTACAATTTTGGGTGATTTCTCATCCCCATCAGTGATTTTCAAATTTTTTTTTTTTTTAAGTCAGAACACTGCCTTCAAATGAAATCTGAGATAGAATCCTAACCTAAAGTAAATAAAATTGCGACTACTCACAGTGACCTCCTCGTGTCTCCATTCCCTACACGTCCCGTCATCGCCATCACGGACTTCTGCGGACAGCCCCATGGGGGTCTGGGGTGCTCTGAGAAAACCTTAGGTCCCTGGTCGGAGTCGAAAAGGCTTAGAGAAAACCTGAGGCCATTGGTGAGAGCCTGAGCTCCTTAATATGGCGTCTGGAACCCTCCACACTGTGCTCCTTTATTTCGCAGCCTTAGGAGCTCACCACCCGACCAGTCACATGACACAGCAAGTCATCAACAACAGAGTGCCGACTGTTCACTGCACACATTATGCACCACGATGTCTGTTTCCCATGCTGTGTCGAAGCTGTCCCCCATCCGAGGAGTCCTTCATGCCCTTCGTCTCTGTGACGGGTGTCTCAACACCCCCCAGCCCTGCGTGGCCAGATACTGTCTTAAACCCATATATACATTCACGTTTGCCTCACCATGATGGGTGGTAGCTTTGTGCATGTGGTATTTATGTAACTAACGTGTGAAGAAGTCAGGAACAGAGAGTCTCTTGCATTTTCAATTGTGCACTTTGGCACAGGTGTTGGCACACAGCAGGAGCTTAATAAACGTTTCCTGAGTGAGTGAAGATGGATAATGAATGGATGAGCAACAGGGATCGAACTAGTTTCGTTAAACAGGTAAACAACATTTCTGTAAGTGTACACAGACATATAGGCACATATATATGAACATACTCTTTTAAAAATTTTGGCAAAATACACAGAGCACACATTTGATCATCTTCACCTATTTTAAGCGTATAGTTCAGCGACATTGGAATCATCTTCACCTACTCTACATGGTTGAAAGCCTGTACCTACATCTAGTTTTAAAACCTCTTAATAAGGAAGCTTAATGATCTAGGGTGTGGAATGCCCAGCTTCTTCACTTCCCTTTCCCCCATAAAACATCACTCTGGATGCTGAATGCTGATTCTTAAAACAGAAAACGAGTTGTCACCAACTTTTACAATTTTGGGTGATTTCTCATCCCCATCAGTGATTTTCAAATTTTTTTTTTTTTTAAGTCAGAACACTGCCTTCAAATGAAATCTGAGATAGAATCCTAACCTAAAGTAAATAAAATTGCGACTACTCACAGTGACCTCCTCGTGTCTCCATTCCCTACACGTCCCGTCATCGCCATCACGGACTTCTGCGGACAGCCCCATGGGGGTCTGGGGTGCTCTGAGAAAACCTTAGGTCCCTGGTCGGAGTCGAAAAGGCTTAGAGAAAACCTGAGGCCATTGGTGAGAGCCTGAGCTCCTTAATATGGCGTCTGGAACCCTCCACACTGTGCTCCTTTATTTCGCAGCCTTAGGAGCTCACCACCCGACCAGTCACATGACACAGCAAGTCATCAACAACAGAGTGCCGACTGTTCACTGCACACATTATGCACCACGATGTCTGTTTCCCATGCTGTGTCGAAGCTGTCCCCCATCCGAGGAGTCCTTCATGCCCTTCGTCTCTGTGACGGGTGTCTCAACACCCCACAGCCCTGCGTGGCCAGATACTGTCTTAAACCCATATATACATTCACGTTTGCCTCACCATGATGGGTGGTAGCTTTGTGCATGTGGTATTTATGTAACTAACGTGTGAAGAAGTCAGGAACAGAGAGTCTCTTGCATTTTCAATTGTGCACTTTGGCACAGGTGTTGGCACACAGCAGGAGCTTAATAAACGTTTCCTGAGTGAGTGAAGATGGATAATGAATGGATGAGCAACAGGGATCGAACTAGTTTCGTTAAACAGGTAAACAACATTTCTGTAAGTGTACACAGACATATAGGCACATATATATGAACATACTCTTTTAAAAATTTTGGCAAAATACACAGAGCACACATTTGATCATCTTCACCTATTTTAAGCGTATAGTTCAGCGACATTAAGGGCATTCATACCGCGTACAACCTCTGGCATCATCCATCTCCAGGACTCTACATGGTGCAAAACTGAAAGCCTGTACCTACATCTAGTTTTAAAACCTCTTAATAAGGAAGCTTAATGATCTAGGGTGTGGAATGCCCAGCTTCTTCACTTCCCCTTTCCCCCCACCTGCTGCATGTCTCACCCCTTCTCGTCCATGCTCGGGACCCTCCTGAGTGAGAAATGTGGTCAGTGTGGTTAGGGCATAAGGTTAGTGAAACTCCTAGCTACCAGCTAGTCATTTAGGTTGCTAGAAATGAATTTTTCTGGATTTTTTTCCCTACGCCCTCACTGATCCCCATTAACAGGAACTGTCAGGAATCAGCCTGCATCCCAGGACTGTGTGGGGCTCCACAGACAGCAAGCCTTAAGGAGCAGATGCAAGCGCGTCCAAAAGCCAACAGCTAAGATGCACAGCCTATATGAGATACCTGTGAGAGTTTATCTTCCATATGTTAACACTTCTGAACCGAGGCTTTGCTGTATACACCATAGGAAAGCACCTAAGAAAGTGACAGCAATTCTTTTATTGCCCCAGGAAACTCACCATTAAATCTATCATGCCCCTTATCACCAGAGAATCAGAGAAATTAGAGAGAAAGCCAGTACATATTTTGCATTTGAACTGAGAGACTTTTTGTTGAAAATATTTGCCTCGCATGATCGGTTCTCCGATTTTACAGTCAGAGGACTATAAAGCAAAGCAGAAAGACTGAGAGGGACAAGTCATTCTGGGCCGGCAGGTTGACCACGGGTAAATGACACAGGGCAAATTCAAACCCAAACTGGGTGAAGCCACTACCGAGCTCTTCCCTGCCCAGCATTCAACCGCTCTCCGACCCCACCACGAGTCCTCAAGGGGAAAGGCTCAAGCACCGGCCACTCGGCACGGCTGGTTGAGGCACCAGAGGAGGGCAAGAGCCCCCCTCTTCCTGTGCTCAGCTCTCCTGCAAGCACTCCTGCAGATTCTGCAGCTCTAGTTCTGTTTCCGCACATGGATCACAGTGACTGCCTTCCACTTCATATCAGCTCGTCCATCCTCCGGGGTGAAAGGGACCTGCCCCCACTCAAACAGCCAGGTGGCCCGTAAGGGCATTCATACCGTAATCTACCGTTGGTGCAAAACTGAAAGCCTGTACCTACATCTAGTTTTAAAACCTCTTAATAAGGAAGCTTAATGATCTAGGGTGTGGAATGCCCAGCTTCTTCACTTCCCCTTTCCCCCCACCTGCTGCATGTCTCACCCCTTCTCGTCCATGCTCGGGACCCTCCTGAGTGAGAAATGTGGTCAGTGTGGTTAGGGCATAAGGTTAGTGAAACTCCTAGCTACCAGCTAGTCATTTAGGTTGCTAGAAATGAATTTTTCTAGATTTTTTTCCCTACGCCCTCACTGATCCCCATTAACAGGAACTGTCAGGAATCAGCCTGCATCCCAGGACTGTGTGAGGCTCCACAGACAGCAAGCCTTAAGGAGCAGATGCAAGCGCGTCCAAAAGCCAACAGCTAAGATGCACAGCCTATATGGGATACCTGTGAGAGTTTATCTTCCATATGTTAACACTTCTGAACCGAGGCTTTGCTGTATACACCATAGGAAAGCACCTAAGAAAGTGACAGCAATTCTTTTATTGCCCCAGGAAACTCACCATTAAATCTATCATGCCCCTTATCACCAGAGAATCAGAGAAATTAGAGAGAAAGCCAGTACATATTTTGCATTTGAACTGAGAGACTTTTTGTTGAAAATATTTGCCTCGCATGATCGGTTCTCCGATTTTACAGTCAGAGGACTATAAAGCAAAGCAGAAAGACTGAGAGGGACAAGTCATTCTGGGCCGGCAGGTTGACCACGGGTAAATGACACAGGGCAAATTCAAACCCAAACTGGGTGAAGCCACTACCGAGCTCTTCCCTGCCCAGCATTCAACCGCTCTCCGACCCCACCACGAGTCCTCAAGGGGAAAGGCTCAAGCACCGGCCACTCGGCACGGCTGGTTGAGGCACCAGAGGAGGGCAAGAGCCCCCCTCTTCCTGTGCTCAGCTCTCCTGCAAGCACTCCTGCAGATTCTGCAGCTCTAGTTCTGTTTCCGCACATGGATCACAGTGACTGCCTTCCACTTCATATCAGCTACGTCCATCCTCCGGGGAGCCTGGACCACTGAGCAAGGGGCCAAGACCCACTCGGATACCGCCCACAGTTCTCCCACTCGGCTGTGATCCGCCTGGATAGCTTGATACACACGCCAGGTGGGCAACCAGTCCCCACAGCAAACACATCTGTAACCCAGATGCCCACCTTGACTCATCAGTGCACCTACCACGTGTCAAGTTTAACCAGCCAGCACCAATGCCACCAGGCTTTGTTTTCATGAAGAAATAAACAAACAGCCTGAAAAAGGTCCCTCTATCAGGTGTGGCTGGGAGCGGGGCTGGTATCAGTCCTAATGTTGAGTTCCTCTCACTAGGTTAAGCTGGACAACCCAAATCTTACAAAAGTTAATAAGGTAAAGAGCGCCGGTGGACAGGGAATGGGAGAAGGGCACCTACAAGCCTCCTAAAATAGGAAGCTAAAAGTCAGCAATGAGGTCCGGAGAGTCCCCTTTCCAAAAAAAGAAGGGGGAGGGAGGAGGGTGGCATTTAATACGAACAGGAGCCAGGTTTGCTGAAAAAGCAGGCTTCGTTCCTTAACCAACTGCAGCCGACTGCTTCCCAAGTACTTAAATTTCCTAAAATGCCGGACCATACCCGACCTGTGTGTGCTGTCACGAGGCCCCTATTCCAAAAGCACGGTCTCGCAGAAAGCAAACTAGGGTTCAGGTGATAACTTCAGATGCTGGAGAGCAAACTGCTCTGCTCCTATCTTTTAGACATTTAAGGAATGCCAGAGCAGCTTTGCTTGCCAGACTAAGTCATAAAAAAAAAGAAAAAAAAATCTCTGCTTGCTCATAAAAGCCTCCACAGACCCAGGCACGAGGAAGGAGGTCCCTGGGAGAAGTGCTAGCCTGTTTCCTCCTGGAAGAAAGAATCTTCTTTTTGTGATTTCTCCTTTTCCCTTCATCTCTGGGACCGTGCCTACTTCCCAGCTGAGAGCACCATGGTTTTGGCAGAGGAATGAATGGAAAGTCTCGGCATCGAGGTTTGTTATAAACTGGCTGCACAGGACTGGAAGACCATCGGAAGCCCTGGAGAAACGAGACCAATTATTTCCAGGGGAACAGAGAGGTCGGGTTTTTTCGCTGGAGATTTGTTTTCATTCGTTTACATGCTGTGACTCATCCTCTAGGTGACAGCAAGCAGGCTGCGTCATTTTCATCATTGTATAAAGAACTGAGTCCAATGAGGAACATGTTTTAAGGAAATGGTCCTTTGGGGTTCTGATGATTTTTCTCTAGTATGGTCTCGTTCAATACTTTCACAAGAGCAAAGCTGAGGTTTGCCCACCTCCTCCTCCCCCTTTTAACTTCCAGAAAATAAGACTTTTCTCTGTGTAGGTCAGGCCACCAAGCAGTAGCTTAGAAATGGCGGGTTTCAGCTTTAATTTCCCTCCTCCCTCCCTATTTAATGGAAACCAAGCCCTTTAGAGTCTCTGAAAAACAGAGAGCCCATTTCTATGCTGAGTTCAAGAAGCCTGATGTCTTGTTCAGATGTGTTTGGAGGACGGATGAGCTAATGTTGCTAAACCACTTGCAAATCCCAGGTCAAAGATGGGAAACGAACAATACCAGGACTGGTTTTAGTGGAGCAAAAGGGGTGAACTCAGACCACTAGGCCTAATTAGCATACAAAGATGGTAACTTAAATGTGACAGGAAAATCTTTCGCAGTACTTACTTCTAACCAATTCTATGCTAAGAGAGTAAAGAGTATGCTCATGATTATTGATAGCATTGTAGTAAGCTGATGAAGGTAAAAATAAATGAGAGGATAGGCAATCAAATACATAAACTCCATGTTATGTATGAAGGCTGCTTCTTTACAACCTTCTCTTCCTTATGCAGATTCTCACTGCAGAAACATATCATCAGGCTCTAAGTCTGAAAACAGACTGGAATACCGAAATCAAACCTATGAGATTTGGTTAAGAACTTTCAATTTGTATTTGTCCAAAGTTTGAGGTAATACAAATCTTTCTGGCTTGCCCAAATGGATGAAAAATAAAGCTTTCCTATTAGAAATTCTCTACACCATAGAAGCCACTTGAAATGAATGAATAAGGAAATGGATAGACAGATGGGTAAGAGGCATTACCCAATCACAGCTTTGCAAAGTCAGAATAAACCTTGAAAGGTTTCTCATGTATCTAGGAAAGGCTAAAGATGTATTGCAGAGAGCTACTATGGAAAACACAGAAAGTACTGAGCACTGGCAAGGACGTGGAGAAACAAACCTTATGCACGGATGGTGAAACATAAATTGTGCAGCCATTGCAGAAAACAGTATGGAGGTGCCTCAAAGAATTAAAAACAGAACTACCATACTACCCAGCTTGTATTTCTCTTCATGAACCTTTATGAGAAAGCTGAGGTTTGCCCACCTCCTCCTCCCCCTTTTAACTTCCAGAAAATAAGACTTTTCTCTGTGTAGGTCAGGCCACCAAGCAGTAGCTTAGAAATGGCGGGTTTCAGCTTTAATTTCCCTCCTCCCTCCCTATTTAATGGAAACCAAGCCCTTTAGAGTCTCTGAAAAACAGAGAGCCCATTTCTATGCTGAGTTCAAGAAGCCTGATGTCTTGTTCAGATGTGTTTGGAGGACGGATGAGCTAATGTTGCTAAACCACTTGCAAATCCCAGGTCAAAGATGGGAAACGAACAATACCAGGACTGGTTTTAGTGGAGCAAAAGGGATGAACTCAGACCACTAGGCCTAATTAGCATACAAAGATGGTAACTTAAATGTGACAGGAAAATCTTTCGCAGTACTTACTTCTAACCAATTCTATGCTAAGAGAGTAAAGAGTATGCTCATGATTATTGACAGCATTGTAGTAAGCTGATGAAGGTAAAAATAAATGAGAGGATAGGCAATCAAATACATAAACTCCATGTTATGTATGAAGGCTGCTTCTTTACAACCTTCTCTTCCTTATGCAGATTCTCACTGCAGAAACATATCATCAGGCTCTAAGTCTGAAAACAGACTGGAATACCGAAATCAAACCTATGAGATTTGGTTAAGAACTTTCAATTTGTATTTGTCCAAAGTTTGAGGTAATACAAATCTTTCTGGCTTGCCCAAATGGATGAAAAATAAAGCTTTCCTATTAGAAATTCTCTACACCATAGAAGCCACTTGAAATGAATGAATAAGGAAATGGATAGACAGATGGGTAAGAGGCATTACCCAATCACAGCTTTGCAAAGTCAGAATAAACCTTGAAAGGTTTCTCATGTATCTAGGAAAGGCTAAAGATGTATTGCAGAGAGCTACTATGGAAAACACAGAAAGTACTGAGCACTGGCAAGGACGTGGAGAAACAAACCTTATGCACGGATGGTGAAACATAAATTGTGCAGCCATTGCAGAAAACAGTATGGAGGTGCCTCAAAGAATTAAAAACAGAACTACCATACTACCCAGCTTGTATTTCTCTTCATGAACCTTTATGAGAAATGGGCTCAATCACCATTTGAGTGTTTAAGAACTTCTACAATATGAAAACTCTTCTTACACTGAACAATCCAAAGCAAAGTTTATAATTTACTATGTATGCCTGAATACAAGGGGAAGGTTTTTCCCTCCAAAGTACTGAAGACCAAGTTCCCTTAATTTCTGAATCCATGGAAAGCTTATTGTACTCTTGCTCTCTTAAATTTTAAACACCACAGTCTCTCTATGGAAAACGTATTCTCTTGAAACCACCTCCATCAAAGCTTGTTTTTGAATGCTTACAAAAGTCACCTAACAGAATTGTTGTTTTCTCTCGAAGAAAACAGATTTAGCTACTAATTATTCTTGGGAGTACAACTTTGCAGTTGCAAACACTGGATATGTCAATGTAAAAAAGCATTTTAAAGATTGCTTTCTAAAGCAGCACAGTAAGTGGTTAAATTGCATAGTTGGTAAATACATACTCACTGGAAGAATAGAAAAAAAAATCCCTTGACTGTTTCGTACTCATATTGTTACAATACTGGTCCCCCTATATCATACCTTCTTGTATCTATGTTCACTTTTACGGAGCTTCACTGTGTGGTTTATTTGGACCAGAAAGGTATTTAAAATATAATCAGTACAGACAGACATGGATAAGTGAGCCTTGGGGTAAAATTCCTGGTGACACCAGGACAGATTCAAACTATCTTGTATCTCAAGACTGAAACGAAAGTCGAGATCATCTGCCCTTAGAAAAGTATATCAGATGACTTATAAAGTGATTCAAAAGATGATGAAGATAATGATACTGTAGATTAAAGTTGTAAATAAACTATTTTACATAATATGAAAGTAGAAAAGAAAGACATGTTTTTAAGTTAATCTCCTCTGACTTTCAACATGCCTGGGAGGCTAACTACTTTAAGTACAAATCTACTTCTTTGAACTGAATCTCTCAGTCCTTAAAATGTTCACAGTCAAGTGGGCAAAGGATGGAAAGTACAAATCTAAACCCTCTTGAACTGGAAAAACCTTCAGAAAACAGTATGGAGGTGCCTCATGCTACCATACTACCCAGCTTGTATTTCTCTTCATGAACCTTTATGAGAAATGGGCTCAATCACCATTTGAGTGTTTAAGAACTTCTACAATATGAAAACTCTTCTTACACTGAACAATCCAAAGCAAAGTTTATAATTTACTATGTATGCCTGAATACAAGGGGAAGGTTTTTCCCTCCAAAGTACTGAAGACCGAGTTCCCTTAATTTCTGAATCCATGGAAAGCTTATTGTACTCTTGCTCTCTTAAATTTTAAACACCACAGTCTCTCTATGGAAAACGTATTCTCTTGAAACCACCTCCATCAAAGCTTGTTTTTGAATGCTTACAAAAGTCACCTAACAGAATTGTTGTTTTCTCTCGAAGAAAACAGATTTAGCTACTAATTATTCTTGGGAGTACAACTTTGCAGTTGCAAACACTGGATATGTCAATGTAAAAAAGCATTTTAAAGATTGCTTTCTAAAGCAGCACAGTAAGTGGTTAAATTGCATAGTTGGTAAATACATACTCACTGGAAGAATAGAAAAAAAATCCCTTGATTGTTTCGTACTCATATTGTTACAATACTGGTCCCCCTATATCATACCTTCTTGTATCTATGTTCACTTTTACGGAGCTTCACTGTGTGGTTTATTTGGACCAGAAAGGTATTTAAAATATAATCAGTACAGACAGACATGGATAAGTGTGCCTTGGGGTAAAATTCCTGGTGACACCAGGACAGATTCAAACTATCTTGTATCTCAAGACTGAAACGAAAGTCGAGATCATCTGCCCTTAGAAAAGTATATCAGATGACTTATAAAGTGATTCAAAAGATGATGAAGATAATGATACTGTAGATTAAAGTTGTAAATAAACTATTTTACATAATATGAAAGTAGAAAAGAAAGACATGTTTTTAAGTTAATCTCCTCTGACTTTCAACATGCCTGGGAGGCTAACTACTTTAAGTACAAATCTACTTCTTTGAACTGAATCTCTCAGTCCTTAAAATGTTCACAGTCAAGTGGGCAAAGGATGGAAGATAGCTTACATCTGAACCTGCATCTCAGACCCAAACCCCTTCTTGATCTGTACATCTGAAGACACAACACCTTCCCTGAAATATCTCCTAAAATGAATGTTTCAGCACCTAATACCCCTTAAGATAGCTGCAATCAAAAACACAGAAAACAACAAGGGCTGGAGAAGTTGGAACCCTTGTGTACCACTGGTAGCAACAGAAGATGATGCAGCCATCGTGGAAAAGAGTATGGAGCTTCCTTAAACAAATGAAAAGTAGAATTACCATAGGATCTAGCAAGTATACTTCTGGGTCTGTACCCAAAGAGTTGAAAGCAGGAACTTCAACAGATATTTTTAAACCCATGTTCACAGCAGCATTATTCACAAAAACCAGAAGGCGGAAGCCACCCAGGTGTGAACAAACAAAATGCGTACATCCAGTGGACAATTATTCAGCCTTAAAGAGGGAGGACATTCTGATCTATGCTACTATGTGGATGGACCACAGGAAAACTGTACTAAGTGAATTCAGTCACAGAAGGACAAGTACTTATATGGGATCTAGAATCCAATGAGGTACCAATAGTCATCAACTTCATACAGACAGAAAGCAGAATGGTACATGGCAAGGGCTGGGAGAAGGAGAGTGGGAGCCTATTGTTTCATGAATATAGAGTTTCAGTTTTGCAAGATGAAAACAATTCTGGAGATGGTTGCACGAGTAGGTATCAGTACATAATACCACTGAACTGAGCAACTAAAAATAATCAAGATGGCAAATCTTATGAGTATTTTACCACGATTAAGGAAAAAAAAAATGGACACCTTAAACATTTTCAAAACTCTGTCCCACACCTTCCCATCCCTGTGAATAACACATCCATTTCCTTGCTTGCTCAAGCCAGAAACCTGGGAACTATCACACCTCCATACCCTTCACCCCATTAGAAACCTGGGCAGCTGACCTTGAGGGCTCACACACCTTGAACGCATTTCCTTCTGACGTGGCTGCCGCGCTTCCGGTCCAAACCATCACCACTTCCTCTCTGGTCAGTCACAGGCTTTCCCTCACCATTCCCTGTTTTCTTTCCAGGTACTTACAACAAAACCGAACCTCCCTCCCTATCGTGCCCAAGGTTTCTCATCGCCTGTGGCTTGCCAACTCTAATGTCATCTCTCGGTCGCTTCCCTCAGTCTTCAGTCACTCAGTTCACCTTCAAGTTCTTGGAAAGTGCGAAGCAGTCCTCACCTCCAGACCACTCCCCGTGCCTAGCCTCACTTGAATGTTGTCTCCTAAGCGTACAAGCTCCTTGAGGACAAGGCTTTCTATACTTGGCATCAATTTAAAAAATCATGTCAGAGAGCACAAAAGTGTTATAAAAAGAGCAAAGCAGGGTAAGAAGCCTGAGGTCCTATTTTAGACAGAAAACACAAGGACAACCTCTTGCAGGTGACCTCTGCATACCCATCCAGGTCACTTTCCTGTTGAAACGTGTTCAAGAGCTCATGCTGACATTCCTATTTATGATGATTGTGCAGCCTTGTTTTAAATCATCTAGAATGAAAACCCTGTTGTCCTCCTGGAAAATTTCTGACCCTTCTCTCTATTCTCTAGTCTCTCTGTTGAGAATTTTAATCATGTTATCTGTCGTATCACTTCTGGTCTTGAAAATGAGGTCCCCCCCACTCCACTCCACTCTTTACACATATGCTAGATCAATCTCCTTCAATTACAGTCTCAATCAATTTACTTTCTTACTGCAAAATCTCTTGTTCCTTGACTCAAGTCCAGACTGTCTATGACAGTCCACAGTCCCATGTCTACTGACCTTTCCAACTGCATCTCACATCTTCCTTGTCCCAGGCACCTGGCTGCTGCTTGTTCCCTGGACATAAGCTGTGTGCCCCAGAATCCAGGTTTTTTGACTCGTTGGCCTTTACTCTTCCCACCCACCCTGCTGCAGACGACCCCAAACCTCAAGTCCACTTTCAAAACCCAGCTTCTCCATGAAAAATTTCCAGATCTTCCCAATGAGAAGCAATCACTTTCATCTTCACCTCCCTAAAGCACGTTTTTACTTTTATGATACATTTCATAACATTCTGTCTTATGCTGTAATTACTGGTATACTCTTTCCAGCTCCCTCACAGCTCATAAGATTCTGGAGAACAGAGCCTGTATCACCTGCCACCTTGCTTGTTGGTTCAGTTGCTAAGTCGTGTTCGACTCTTTGTGACCCCATGAACTGCAGCACGCCAGGCTTCCCCGTCCTTCACTATCTCCTGGCGTTTGTTCAAACTCAAGTCTATTGAGTCAGTGATGCCATCTGATGATCTCATCCTCTGTCACCCTCTTCTCTTCTCAATTATTATTTTGTTTCCCTAAGTTTGGTCCTTGGACCAGCAGCACTGGTTATCACCTAGGAGTTTCTTAGAAACCCAGAATCTTGGGCTCCACCCCTAGCCCCAGAAGGGCAGAACCTGCATTTTAACAAGACGCCCACATGATTCCTATGCACTTGATCAAACTCACAAGGGTCACTCATTTCATATTTGATTGGCTGAACTGCCTAGAGAAAACATGATCAAAAACAGAACAGGGCTTCCCCTGGTGGTCCAGTGGGTAAGGACACTGCCTTGCAGTGCAAGGGGCGCTGGTTCGATCCCTGGCCTGGGAAGTTCCCACGTGCTGCGGAGCCGCTGGACCGATGTGTCCAATTACCGAGCCAGAGCTCTGGGGTGCATGCGCCTAGAGCTGGTGCTCTGCAGCAACAGATGCCACGCGATGGGAGGCCCACAGGAGCCAAAGAACAAAGACGGGTGAACAGAGGGAAATGAAAAGACCAATGGAAGTGGCCCGCCCGCTCCCCTCCCTCCCCAACCCGACCCCCATAACAAATAAATAAATAAATCTTTAAAAAAAAAAAAAAAAAACAGAACAAAACCGACCCAATTCAAAGACAACTGTGAGTGAATAAGGCTTTCATTATATAGGACTGTATCAAAGCTCAATCGTCAGTGGAAGGTTAACTTTATCAACCTTCTGAATGGAGACAAATCTCGCCTTGGCCCACAGCTGAGGAGACTTTGTAGTTTTATAAAGCTTGTCCACTTGCGAGCAGGAAGCCAGCTGAGGATCTGACCATGACTGCCCACACTTACTCTCCTTTAACACTGCGGTTCTGGAAATATTTACATCAAAGCTTTCAATGTCTTATGCTGTAATTACTGGTATACTCTTTCCAGCTCCCTCACAGCTCATAAGATTCTGGAGAACAGAGCCTGTATCACCTGCCACCTTGCTTGTTGGTTCAGTCGCTAAGTCGTGTTCGACTCTTTGTGACCCCATGAACTGCAGCACGCCAGGCTTCCCCGTCCTTCACTATCTCCTGGCGTTTGTTCAAACTCAAGTCTATTGAGTCAGTGATGCCATCTGATGATCTCATCCTCTGTCACCCTCTTCTCTTCTCAATTATTATTTTGTTTCCCTAAGTTTGGTCCTTGGACCAGCAGCACTGGTTATCACCTAGGAGTTTCTTAGAAACCCAGAATCTTGGGCTCCACCCCTAGCCCCAGAAGGGCAGAACCTGCATTTTAACAAGACGCCCACATGATTCCTATGCACTTGATCAAACTCACAAGGGTCACTCATTTCATATTTGATTGGCTGAACTGCCTAGAGAAAACATGATCAAAAACAGAACAGGGCTTCCCCTGGTGGTCCAGTGGGTAAGGACACTGCCTTGCAGTGCAAGGGGCGCTGGTTCGATCCCTGGCCTGGGAAGTTCCCACGTGCTGCGGAGCCGCTGGACCGATGTGTCCAATTACCGAGCCAGAGCTCTGGGGTGCATGCGCCTAGAGCTGGTGCTCTGCAGCAACAGATGCCACCGCGATGGGAGGCCCACAGGAGCCAAAGAACAAAGACGGGTGAACAGAGGGAAATGAAAAGACCAATGGAAGTGGCCCGCCCGCTCCCCTCCCTCCCCAACCCGACCCCCATAACAAATAAATAAATAAATCTTTAAAAAAAAAAAAAAAAAACAGAACAAAACCGACCCAATTCAAAGACAACTGTGAGTGAATAAGGCTTTCATTATATAGGACTGTATCAAAGCTCAATCGTCAGTGGAAGGTTAACTTTATCAACCTTCTGAATGGAGACAAATCTCGCCTTGGCCCACAGCTGAGGAGACTTTGTAGTTTTATAAAGCTTGTCCACTTGCGAGCAGGAAGCCAGCTGAGGATCTGACCATGACTGCCCACACTTACTCTCCTTTAACACTGCGGTTCTGGAAATATTTACATCAAAGCTTTCAAGGGTCTCTTGTCACATCCAGCAGACTTACAACACAGGTGTGCCACAGACCTGAGATTTCCCCTCGTTTGCTCGAGAAACAGCACTAGTTTCTCTGCTCCGTCATACAGCTTTGAATTCCTTCCCATGTGGTAGACAAAGCTCAGGAAGGAAATGCAGACTTGATGGGCCATGTGCTTACGAGCTCCTGCAAACTAGGTGTTTGTTTCCTTGGGGCTGCGAAGAGGACAGTGGCCAAGGGGACAGGCCTTCTTCCAGGGCAGCATGCTGGCCACCAGGGGGCATCCACACGGGACTCAGATCCTCCTGACTTAGGGGTCCTGGGTAGCTCAGCTGGTAAAGAAGCCACCTGAAATGCAGGAGGCTCGATTCCTGGGTTGCAAAGATCCCCTGGAGAAGGGATAGGCTACCCACTGCTGTATTCTTGCCTGGAAACTCCCACGTACAGAGGGGGCTGGCAGACTACAGTTCATGGGTTGCAAAGAGTTGGACACGACTGAGCGACTTTCACTAAGATTTCAAACAGGAGCATCCTGCAGAGAATTTATTGGGCAACACCTGCCACCCTCTGCTCCCCCTCCTCAACAGACAGGGAGCAACAACTTTCATGATAGGAATGGTCCCCAACCTCCTTGGCCGTGTAGCACAGGATACATTCAGGAATAAGCTCTCATCTATGGCAGGACCAGGGCCCGACACACGGCACAGCCTGCAGGTGGCTCCATCTCCATCATTCAGGTGTGTCTGGCCTTCCAGGCTTCCTTTCTCTCTCAGAACCATCCCAACCCCACAGAAAACCTGGAACACCCACCTTCGTCTCCAGACTGCTCTCTCATGATCTCAGAAGCTCACATATGAATGTGAAAGTGTCAGCCACTCAGTCGTATCTGCCTCTTTGTGACCCCATGGACTGTTTCCCACCAGGCTCCTCTGCCCATGAGATTCTCCAGGCAAGAATACGGGAGTGGGTTGCCATGCCCTCCTCCAGGGGATCTTCCCAACATCGAGAACAGAACTCAGGTCTCCTGCATCGCAGGCAGATTCTTTACCATCTGAGTCACCAATGAGTTAAGCTACCCACTTGCCTAAGGGACCTCCGGGGAGCAGACATATGAGATGTGAGGCCGGGGCGGCCTGGGGCAAACAGGATCGCCTCGGAGGAGCATCAGCAGGATGTGAGGAGGTCAGTCTGAAGCCACCTCGCTGCTGGAGCGGTTAACTCACCGACAGAGGAGAGGCCCAGGGGGCCCGCCTTCCCCCTGCGCCTGAGCCGCTGGCCTCGCCCCACCCTTCTTTCTCCTCGTCAAGGCCCTCTCATCTCCGTGCAGACCCCAGGGTAAGTCTAATTCCAGGACGGGAGGCCCGAGGCAGGCAGGCGTGAGCAGGTGGTAGAACACACAGGGCCCCTCCCCCTGGCCTCACCGCTGGTGTTCTCGCCCTCAATACCAGCTCCTCGGCAGTGCTGCCTCCCAGTTTGATAGGAAAGGTTTTACCCCAGCGTTTTCATACACAGGCCCCACTTCCTGAGAAAACACGTGTGTGCACGGGACCTGTGTGCATGTCCTCAATGACTCCCGCGGAAGACACTGGGGTCTCGATGCTGTGGAGCCCTGGCATCTGTGATGGTTCCAGAACTGGCCGACAGCCGGCTGCGACAAACGAAACACCTTCCATCTCCCCCGCCCTCAACTTGATGGAAAGTTCATGGAGTTTCAATTAAAAGGGAAGGAGTGGCTTTGTTTACTATTCTCTCTCAGTTAACCTGTACGCCATGGACACTCATTTTCAAATACTAAGGTTTTTTTGGTCTTGTTTGGTTTTTTTGTTTTTTTAAATTTTTGGAGGGGGCGGTGGGTTGGGGATGGAGGGGTGGGTGGGCCACTTCTATTGGTCTTTCATTTTATCCATTTTCATCCATCTTTGTTCTTTGTTCTGTGTGGCCTCCCATCGCGGTGGCCTCTGTTGTCGCAGAGCACTGGCTCTGGGCGCATGCGCTCCAGAGCTCCGGCTCGGTAATTGGACACATCGGTCCAGCAGCTCCGCAGCACACGGGATCTTCCCAGGCCAGGGATCGAACCGGCGCCCCTCGCACTGCAAGGCAGTGTCCTTACCCACTGGACCACCAGCGAAGCCCCTTGTTTCGTTTTTTTTTTTAAGCATTTCCAAGTTCTAAACATTTACATGGTGCTTTGTCTCAAGACTGAAACAGCTTCAGAACACAAGCCTTTCTTTTCTCCCAACGGGTCAGCAGGCAAAGAGCAAAGAGCACAGTCTACGGCTCAGTGTGCCACCTGCTTTCTCGAAAGTCTGCCCACAGGTTTTTCGGACAGCAAGAAGAGCAGTCAGAGCCTGCCTCCTGGAAGCCAGAGCCAGAGGCAGGAGCAACAAGAGAATATGAATTAAAACAATGACGGAAAAGTGGCTCAGACCCCCGCCCCCACCTACAGAACAAACAACAAGCAGCATCGCTTTCTAGGAATCTGTCAGTGGCTCTGACCACGTGTCCTTCTTACTCGTAGGTTTCCTGTGACCAAATACTGCCTAGCAACGAGGTGGTTAAGAGGCCCCGGGGACTCACCGTTGAAAGAGAAGGCTTTGTAAGCAACCTGTCTGTTAGGTATCTGTTCTTTTCAGCACCAACCCATTTCCAAAGTTCAGCCAATGGCTAGAGAATCCCCTCTGGCAACAAAGCTTATCACAAGTATGCATTTTTCAGTCCCAACCTTGAGAAGATGTCTTAAATACCCAGCAACATTTTATCTTCATTAAACAGTGAACGCCCTTTCAAACAAAATCCGACAGGACAGAGATTACTGCTCATGTTAATGGAAAGTGATTCAGTTCGCCAACCCATGCTTGAAAAGGTTTTTGGTCTTGTTTGGTTTTTGTTTTTAAATTTTTGGAGGAGGGCGGTGGGTTGGGGATGGAGGGGTGGGTGGGCCACTTCTATTGGTCTTTCATTTTATCCATTTTCATCCATCTTTGTTCTTTGTTCTGTGTGGCCTCCCATCGCGGTGGCCTCTGTTGTCGCAGAGCACTGGCTCTGGGCGCATGCGCTCCAGAGCTCCGGCTCGGTAATTGGACACATCGGTCCAGCAGCTCCGCAGCACACGGGATCTTCCCAGGCCAGGGATCGAACCGGCGCCCCTCGCACTGCAAGGCAGTGTCCTTACCCACTGGACCACCAGCGAAGCCCCTTGTTTCGTTTTTTTTTTTAAGCATTTCCAAGTTCTAAACATTTACATGGTGCTTTGTCTCAAGACTGAAACAGCTTCAGAACACAAGCCTTTCTTTTCTCCCAACGGGTCAGCAGGCAAAGAGCAAAGAGCACAGTCTACGGCTCAGTGTGCCACCTGCTTTCTCGAAAGTCTGCCCACAGGTTTTTCGGACAGCAAGAAGAGCAGTCAGAGCCTGCCTCCTGGAAGCCAGAGCCAGAGGCAGGAGCAACAAGAGAATATGAATTAAAACAATGACGGAAAAGTGGCTCAGACCCCCGCCCCCACCTACAGAACAAACAACAAGCAGCATCGCTTTCTAGGAATCTGTCAGTGGCTCTGACCACGTGTCCTTCTTACTCGTAGGTTTCCTGTGACCAAATACTGCCTAGCAACGAGGTGGTTAAGAGGCCCCGGGGACTCACCGTTGAAAGAGAAGGCTTTGTAAGCAACCTGTCTGTTAGGTATCTGTTCTTTTCAGCACCAACCCATTTCCAAAGTTCAGCCAATGGCTAGAGAATCCCCTCTGGCAACAAAGCTTATCACAAGTATGCATTTTTCAGTCCCAACCTTGAGAAGATGTCTTAAATACCCAGCAACATTTTATCTTCATTAAACAGTGAACGCCCTTTCAAACAAAATCCGACAGGACAGAGATTACTGCTCATGTTAATGGAAAGTGATCAAAAGCCCACAATACTTTAGTTACCTGACTCGGAAGCCTGTTCCCACTTGAGTTTCTCTGCAAAGTACATCAAAAGAATGTAGATATCACTGGAGACTCGACATGTTTACAATCTTCTAGTAGCGAGTAAGAAACTACACTTGAAACTCTAAAAAATGGGAAACAAAGCTGACTTCCTCCTTCTCCCTAAAACACAACACATCACAGTCTATAAGTAGTTCAACCTTTCTGTGTAAATGTGCACCTCCCCATCCCAAATTCTAGGCTTCCGATCATCTTGCTATTTCAAAGGAATATTACTTAAGAATCAACCTAGGGCTTCTCTGGCCTGCTAATGCAGGAGACATGGGTTTCATCCTTGATCCGGGAGGAACCCACATGCCGCAGAGCCACTAAGCCCACGTGCCATCTCACTGCAACTAGAGAGGAACCCCTGCTCTCTGCAAATAGAGAAAAATCCAAGCAGAAAAGAAGACCCAGTGCAGGGCTGCCCTGGCAGCTCAGTGGTAAAGAGTTCGTCTGTCAATGCAGGAGACACGAGTTTGATCCCTGGCCCAGGAAGATCCCACATGCCGTGAGGCAACGAAGCCCGTGAGCCACAACTATGGAGCCAGTGCTCTAGAGCCTCAGAGCCACGACTGCTGAGCCCATGTGCTGCAACTACCGAAGCCCATGAGCCCTAGAGCCCGAGTTCCACAACAAGAGAAGTCCTTACAACAAGAAGCCCGCTCACCTCAACTAGAGAGGAGTCCCCACTCCCTGCAACTAGAGAAGAGCCTGCGGCAGCAGTGAAAACCCAGAATAGCCGAAAGCAAGTACATAAATAAAATTTAAAAATACATAGACCTTTGTCTCTGCTATGAGGGTATACTTATATATATAAAAAAAGAAGATCCAGTGCAGCCAAAAATAAAATAATTTGTTTAAAAAGGAAAAGAATCAACCTATCAAACTGTGGCGATTGTATGAGTTGGTAAATTGATAGTCACTCCGTGTGTCCAACTCTTTGCAACCCGTGAACAACCCATGGGATCCTCCAGGCAAGAACACTGGAATGGGTAGCCCTTTCCTTCTCCAGGGAACCCCCTTTCAAACAAAATCCGACAGGACAGAGATTACTGCTCATGTTAATGGAAAGTGATCAAAAGCCCACAATACTTTAGTTACCTGACTCGGAAGCCTGTTCCCACTTGAGTTTCTCTGCAAAGTACATCAAAAGAATGTAGATATCACTGGAGACTCGACATGTTTACAATCTTCTAGTAGCGAGTAAGAAACTACACTTGAAACTCTAAAAAATGGGAAACAAAGCTGACTT
This sequence comes from Tragulus kanchil, assembly GCA_022376925.1. Taxonomy (NCBI): domain Eukaryota; kingdom Metazoa; phylum Chordata; class Mammalia; order Artiodactyla; family Tragulidae; genus Tragulus; species Tragulus kanchil. Next base: position 13,910,743 of record JAIOJX010000005.1, read on the forward strand.
CCTCCTTCTCCCTAAAACACAACACATCACAGTCTATAAGTAGTTCAACCTTTCTGTGTAAATGTGCACCTCCCCATCCCAAATTCTAGGCTTCCGATCATCTTGCTATTTCAAAGGAATATTACTTAAGAATCAACCTAGGGCTTCTCTGGCCTGCTAATGCAGGAGACATGGGTTTCATCCTTGATCCGGGAGGAACCCACATGCCGCAGAGCCACTAAGCCCACGTGCCATCTCACTGCAACTAGAGAGGAACCCCTGCTCTCTGCAAATAGAGAAAAGTCCAAGCAGAAAAGAAGACCCAGTGCAGGGCTGCCCTGGCAGCTCAGTGGTAAAGAGTTCGTCTGTCAATGCAGGAGACACGAGTTTGATCCCTGGCCCAGGAAGATCCCACATGCCGTGAGGCAACGAAGCCCGTGAGCCACAACTATGGAGCCAGTGCTCTAGAGCCTCAGAGCCACGACTGCTGAGCCCATGTGCTGCAACTACCGAAGCCCATGAGCCCTAGAGCCCGAGTTCCACAACAAGAGAAGTCCTTACAACAAGAAGCCCGCTCACCTCAACTAGAGAGGAGTCCCCACTCCCTGCAACTAGAGAAGAGCCTGCGGCAGCAGTGAAAACCCAGAATAGCCGAAAGCAAGTACATAAATAAAATTTAAAAATACATAGACCTTTGTCTCTGCTATGAGGGTATACTTATATATATAAAAAAAGAAGATCCAGTGCAGCCAAAAATAAAATAATTTGTTTAAAAAGGAAAAGAATCAACCTATCAAACTGTGGCGATTGTATGAGTTGGTAAATTGATAGTCACTCCGTGTGTCCAACTCTTTGCAACCCGTGAACAACCCATGGGATCCTCCAGGCAAGAACACTGGAATGGGTAGCCCTTTCCTTCTCCAGGGGATGTTCCCAGCCCAGCATGTGAACCCAGGTCTCTCTCATTGTAGGGGATTCGTTACCATCTGAGCCACCAGGGAAGCCCAAGAATACTGGAGTGGGTAGCCTATCCCTTCTCTGGGGAATTTTCCCAACCAGAGATTGAACCAGGGCCTCCTGCATTCCAGAGGGATTCGCCACCAGCTGAACTACCAAGGAAGCCCAAAGGCTTGGTAAGGAGGCTTGAAATGAGGAGCAAGACCAGGCATCTCCCACGTCAAGTAGGGCCCTACTCCTTACTCAGTTTGAAGAATGGGCAAAGAGAGCCCCAGTCCAGGGGTCAGCCTAGCAAGGGCAGCCTCAGGAAGGTCGAGGGCATTCAAGAAAGAGGCAGGGCAACCTGAAGACCTCTCTCTCTACCACACTTCCTGCATCTCTGGCTGGAGATGCCTGTTTCCAAGACCCACATGGAAAGCAGAGAATAAAGGCAAGTAATTAGGCATTTTCTTTTCCCCGTGAGCATCTCTCTAGCCTGTACTCAAGGAAAAGAGACTGGGGCTGATGAAGTCCTGAGTCCCAGGAACCCAGCACCCATCCTGGTTCTTGGGAGCTGATTTTAAGCCATGTGCAGCTCAGCTACCTTGCTTCTCTCATTAGCCTGTCCTCTGCCACTGGAGACAGGCGTCTAGGAAATGCGACATGACTCATCCCAGAAAGCAAAAGGGGACTGCAACCTGTTCCTCCTCTCCCCCATCAAACAGCCTTCTTTCTCCTTTCCCACAAATCAAAACTGGCACTCTCTTGTCAGAACAAAAAGACAGAGAAGTGGTGTGCAGTGGCCTGGTGAAGGACCTCCGACGAACTGGCAGCTTACAACAATTTGACTGACCCGCAAAGTGTTACCACGCGTTTCCCAGAGCCGTGGGAGCTCCTATGTGGTAATGAGGCACACCAGCAGCAAAGAGAGACAGTACAAAGCGCAGACGGTGAGCCCTCTCTCGTCAGCAGTTAGATGCCACAATGTTTCATTCTACTTTCTCAGGCACATTTAAGCCGTTTTATCTCCACTAGAGGGCCAGGAGGAAGATGAACTTCTTACATTCAAACAATCCTCCTGTTCTGGTCCACTCTTTCCTTGCAGAGCCAACCACATCTACCCCTTCATTACACTCCCGAGTTTTCAGTCTTATCTCCTTTTGCCTGTAATCGCCTCCTGCCTGTGGCTCCCGTCTCTGGTTTTCTGCTCCCTACCTCCTAGGCTGTTATAAAGCTAATCTCACGGAAACACACCTGGCTCCGCCACCAGCTCTCTGAGAAATCTCAAGAGACTACCCACCTTTGCTTCAAGACCGTGTCTACCAGCAGTCTCCTTTCCACATGGAAACACCAGGTCCTCAGACCCCCTCTCTTCCCTACCACCACCTGTCCTCCCCCTGACCCAGAAATGAACAAGCGCTCTTTTCGAGAATCTGTGAGTGGCCGTGATCACGGGCCCTCCTGCATTCAGGCTCTCTTGATCAACTACTGCGGCCAGAGACATGGTGGAGGGGTGCACTCTTTGGTCTGATGCACACGGTATGTATGACCCCACCCTCCCGCAGCCCAGTGCAGTCTTTCCACTTCTGTGAATGCACCGCTTTCTGTGTAGATGTCACACCCAGAGCGTCCAGCTCATTCTTCACATCCGGGTGCTACGTCTTGCTCAGCCATGTTATGCCCCTGTCTGGGTCCCCCTTCTCCATAGACTGGAAGTTGGATGCTGCAGTCTGCCAACCCCAGGACGGGAGTGACAGAGGCTGATGCAGAAGCAAAGTCAGACACACCTGGGCTGAAATTCCAGCAGCAGCCCTGACAGGTTAACCTCTCCTTAATTCAATTTCTTCATTTTTTGAAACGAGGGGAGCGATCTTCACCCTGTTCAGGAGGCATTGGGCTAGGAAGGCAGCGGATATGAACTGTGAGGGTCAGACAGGGCTGAAGCCTGGAAAGTGTTACCACGCGTTTCCCAGAGCCGTGGGAGCTCCTATGTGGTAATGAGGCACACCAGCAGCAAAGAGAGACAGTACAAAGCGCAGACGGTGAGCCCTCTCTCGTCAGCAGTTAGATGCCACAATGTTTCATTCTACTTTCTCAGGCACATTTAAGCCGTTTTATCTCCACTAGAGGGCCAGGAGGAAGATGAACTTCTTACATTCAAACAATCCTCCTGTTCTGGTCCACTCTTTCCTTGCAGAGCCAACCACATCTACCCCTTCATTACACTCCCGAGTTTTCAGTCTTATCTCCTTTTGCCTGTAATCGCCTCCTGCCTGTGGCTCCCGTCTCTGGTTTTCTGCTCCCTACCTCCTAGGCTGTTATAAAGCTAATCTCACGGAAACACACCTGGCTCCGCCACCAGCTCTCTGAGAAATCTCAAGAGACTACCCACCTTTGCTTCAAGACCGTGTCTACCAGCAGTCTCCTTTCCACATGGAAACACCAGGTCCTCAGACCCCCTCTCTTCCCTACCACCACCTGTCCTCCCCCTGACCCAGAAATGAACAAGCGCTCTTTTCGAGAATCTGTGAGTGGCCGTGATCACGGGCCCTCCTGCATTCAGGCTCTCTTGATCAACTACTGCGGCCAGAGACATGGTGGAGGGGTGCACTCTTTGGTCTGATGCACACGGTATGTATGACCCCACCCTCCCGCAGCCCAGTGCAGTCTTTCCACTTCTGTGAATGCACCGCTTTCTGTGTAGATGTCACACCCAGAGCGTCCAGCTCATTCTTCACATCCGGGTGCTACGTCTTGCTCAGCCATGTTATGCCCCTGTCTGGGTCCCCCTTCTCCATAGACTGGAAGTTGGATGCTGCAGTCTGCCAACCCCAGGACGGGAGTGACAGAGGCTGATGCAGAAGCAAAGTCAGACACACCTGGGCTGAAATTCCAGCAGCAGCCCTGACAGGTTAACCTCTCCTTAATTCAATTTCTTCATTTTTTGAAACGAGGGGAGCGATCTTCACCCTGTTCAGGAGGCATTGGGCTAGGAAGGCAGCCGGATATGAACTGTGAGGTCGAGCTGCAGACAGGGACGTGGCCGAGACAGGGCTGAAGCCTGGAAGGCTGGCGCTTCAGTGGGAACTCAACCACCAGCTAAATCAGATCTACCCTACCCACGTCTTCATGGCTCTCCCCTCACCATGGTTAACTAATGCTACTCTGTCATATATTATTATTATTATTAATGCTTGTTTGAGTCAGTATCTTGGTGGCAGGCTTAAGTTTCCCAAGTCTGGGTTAGGTGGCTGGCACGTGCATTCCTGTTACAAACACGATCAGAGATGAGTGACGATACATCCCTAAGTTCACCCCTTCCTTCACCTGACAGATGCTCACAGGGTACCTGCTCTCTGCTGGCTGGAAGAAAAACAAAAATGAATGAGAAGACTCACAAGACAGGCGTCTATGGGTAGAAGGCTGAATGGCTTGTCTAGGACATAGGAGGTACCAATAGCAGGTGCCATGTGCCCCTTGCCGGGCACATCTCTGAAGTGTTTCATCACTGGTACAATTCCCCAGGTTTTCTCTCTTCCCCTCTGATCACGAGGAAGGCCTCTGGGATAAACAGGTGCATGCAGCCTGCCCTGGGGAGCTATGCACGGACACCAGTGTCCCTCAGAGACAGCAGATCGCCTGTGCACACTGGATGAGGGAGACGGGAGCCTTTGCTCTATCCCAGTTCAGGCTCGACTCTCTGCAGCCCAAGTCCATTCTATCCAGATGAACACGCTGGCTTTCATTCCCTCTACTATCACCTTTTGGCAATTAATCACATGTAATAATGCCTTGTGATCGTTCTCATACGGACCGCCCGTTATTTCCTTTAATTTCTTTAACTTTACCTGTTGTCACGCCTCTTTAACTAACAAGCAAGAGCCTCTAAATACGGTGACTGTTTCTACTCACAGGGCTCTCCTCTTCAGTCTCCCATTCTCTCCCCTAAATTTAGCAGTGAGCCATGCCTATAGCAACTGCTCAACTCATAATGGATGCTTTAACATTTTTCCATTAAGAAATAATCCCCTTAATATGATGACAATTGTTTACTTTCATTAACTAATGCCACTCTGCTAGCCCATGCTAATTCCTAATTACCCATTAATTAGGAATTAAGTACAATAGCTACTGCAAAACTTCAGGGATTCATCCGGGATCTATGTCAGCATGATCTCAGGATTCTTTTTCAAATAGATTGGTGTGGTGATCATCTCTTTATTTGCCTTGATCCCAACATCTGTGGTCCTGTTTAAAGATACCTGTCTGAATTTCTAAGATTCCTATTCATTCATTTGTCCACATACACAGTCCTTCCAAGAGCCAGAGATAATAGCAGCTATGGAAACAGACTAGCTGTGAGACCATCGGCTAGTTACCTCAGCTCTCTAAGCTCCAATGTCCTTATCTGTAAGGTGAGAGTTAAACATGTGTCTCGTAAGGTTGTTGTGAAAATGACATATGTTAATACATGGAAGGTACTCAGGAAGTTATTTTAAGCACTAACACCCAGTCAGGACTTCCCAGGTGGCACAGTGGTGAAGGATCCACCTGTCAGTGCAGGAGGCACAAGAGACGTGGGTTTCATCCCTGGGTTGGGAAGATCCCCTGGAGTAGGAAATAGCAATGCACGCCAGTATTCTTGCCTGGAAAATTCCATGGACAGAGGAGCCTGGCAAGTTATACTCCATGGGGCTGCAAAAAGTCAGACACAATGGAGCATACGCACAGACAGGACACGGCATATTTTGAGTACTTATAGAGTGCAAAAATCATTAACTAAGCACCTACTACATGGCAGATATTAGAAAAACAGGGATGAAGAAGGGGTTACCCAGTTCCTAAGGAGTTTACAATCCAGTAAAGGTGATAAATACTGATACATAAACAAGTAAGTGAACTGAAGTATTACAGATCCAGAAAAAAACACACACAAATACACACACCCAGAGGAAGGCAGACCTGTGTGCCTACATAGCCGCACACACTCAGGGGTGCATAACTCCTGGCCACTGCATAACAAACAAGAAGGTGTTCCTTCCTCTTTGAAGAAGGGAAGCTGGAAAGTTCCGAGGAAAACTGACAGACAAACTGAGTGTTATGAAACGAATACGAATGGGCCAGGCAAGATAGGGCACAAGGACATCCAAGCAATTAAATGAAAGAAGAGGCCTAAAAACATGTAGTCAGGCATTCATTCAACAAAGATTTATCAAGGCACTCCGATGTGAATGTATAGCTTTAAGCCCTGGGGCACAGCAGTTCATGATACTGACAAGCTTTCTGTTGTCCCGAGGTTCTAGAGGAGATGAACCATAAACCAGTCAATAGATATACAAACCAAAGAGCTATGAAGAAAACCCAGTGGGTGAGACAGCCAGAGGGACACTGAGACCAAAGGTAGAGAGTGGGAGGAGAGAGGAGAGCCAGAGGTCAACACCAGACTCCATTCTCCATTTGTTTGGGGTTTTTTGGCCACTTCTATTGGTCTTTATTTTCATCCATCTTTGTTCTTTGGCCTGTGTGGGCGTCACACTGCAGTGGCCTCTGCTCCGGCTCAGTAGTTGGACATATCGGTCCGGCCGCTCCGCGGCACGTGGGATCTTCCCAGGTCAGGGATGGAACCGGAGCAACTTGCACTGCAAGCCGGTGTCCTTACCCACTGGACCACCAGGGAAGCCCCATTCTCTGTTTTCTATGAAAAAGATTTTTCCTAAATCCTCCTGGCCTTTTATGCCATTACTCTTCTCTCCTAAGGATGTGGAGTGAGATTCCTGGCTGGGGGCTAACGCTCTCCTTGGGAAACCTTATCTCCAGTGGGTAGAAGTGATCCGCCACTGGGTGGAGTTTCAATGTTGAGCACAGGAGTGCTGGTGGGGGGAGAATTGGGGTTTCCTTTTCCTTCCTTCTTCACACAGACTATAATAGACTCAGACTTTCCGCAGGTAGACTGTGACCAGGTCCAGACTGGGGAAGCTCTTTGGGGCTCTCATCCTAAGATACAACTTCTAACTCAATTGTTGTTCAGTCGCTGTGTCCTGTCCTACTCTTTCATGACCCTGTGCACTGTAGCCCACCAGGCTCCTCTGTCCATGGAATTCTCCAGGCAAGAAGGGGATCTTCCCAACTCAGGGATCGAACCCGCATCTCCTGCATTGGCGGGAGGATTCTCTACCACTGAGCCATCAGGGAAGTCCTTTATCTGCTTTATTACACTTGTTTTATTTTTCAGCTGGCTCAGGACTTGGCGAGGCAAGAAGACTCTCTGAAAATAAAGGTTTTTATGCTATCAATCCTTCCCTTCCCCAAAAGACCTCAGAAATAAATTACAAAGCACTATCCTAATCTATCAAATCTGTCACCTTAATGCAAAATGCTTCAAATCTCTTACTTAGTAACTCCAAAGGCACGGGTGGGTTTGACTGAGAGGTCTAGCCCCAACAGTCTAATAAGGCAAGTTCAACAGAAACAGCAAATACTAGGCGAGAAGGGGAGATGACCTCAGTGCCACCATGAAAGCTCAGGGTACACAGTTCATGGTCAGTAGCCACAAGGAGGAAGAAGAAGAAACATGAAGTCTTTAGATAGTCTTACTTTGTGATTTCATATCTACATTAAAAAAAAAAAAAAAAAGCACCACACCAATAAAAGATTTTCTCTTTTCTCTAAAGAATATAAAAGTATTTAACATTTACATACTTGCCTCATAGCTTCCACGTGAGACTACATTATCATGAAAAAATATTAATGGTTACTATCTATAAGGCTCAGTTCTGAGAAATAATAATAAAAAATACAGATGAAGAATTAGATAGATGGTTTCTAGGCTCCCTACCTAAAAAGACTGCTCAGGCCCCCAAAGTGTTATGCATCACCAAAGGAAATACAAATCAAGTATTCAATAGACGCTAAAAATGTTCTCAATGATTCAGGAGTTTGGTGGCGGGGCAGGTGAAGCAGCATCTGCTGATATCCAGAGTGATTACAATGGTTTCGTGGAAGGTTTTTTTGGCCACCCTACAAGGCAAGTGGGATCCTAGTTCTTCTACCAAGAATCGAACCCACACCCCCTGCATTTGACTTGTAGAGTCTTAACCAAAGAACTGCCAGGGAAGTCCCCGTGGAGGACTGCAGAGAGGAGAAAACATCAAAGAAATGTGAAAACCCCACCCCTACACACTTGGAGAGACTTCTTTAGAAACTGCACCTCTGGTGGAAGCTCCTAGAAGATATACCATGTGCACTGGATGGCTGGGCACAGCCACATCATGCCTGGCATTGCACTCTGCCCTGGGAGGGGTCTCCTCAATCCCGGCAGAGCACGTTACATGTGGCCCTAGATTTCACGCTGCTCTGTTTCCAGCCAGGAGCCGCTGAGCGCCATGTCCAGGAAGCACTCTGCCTGCTGGGCGTCTCTGCCAGGGCTGCTTGGCCAGGGGCATGAATGAGAAGAACAGACTCTCACAGACGCGGGCTGGCTAGAGCTAGAGGCCCTGCCAGCTCAGCCTGCACACTCGGGGCCCCCCAGAATTTACTACAGACACTGCCTTCCCTGGTTGAGTCTCCAGCTCGGTGGGGACAAGGAGACAAGTGTTGAAAGCAGAGATGGATGAGACTTACACAGCCCATACTCTCTACAGGAGAGGAAAGGCGGGCCGGGATAAGGTGGAAAATGAAAGCGGGCATCAGGCTGTGCTCAGCCTGCCCAGTGTACACGGGCTGCCACGGTCATTGTATGTTTTTCTGGCCGCACAGACATGTTGCTATGGAACCAATAAATGCCACTGCTACTTGGCCGCTAGCTCGCAAGTAAAATCGCAGCACCGGCAGCAGCATTTCCCTAGATCTCCCTTAAAGGGATACCATTGAGGCCGAGCGCTGCTCAAGCTTGGAAAACAGTAGCAGCGTCATTCCAGGGTCCGGCCCCACCCCATTCCATGAGCTGGCGCCTAGTGACCCCTGTTCCACAAGGCGGACACGTGTGCAGCATGTGGACCCATGTGGTACAAACCCAAAGCCTGGGGAATGTTCTCAATGATTCAGGAGTTTGGTGGCGGGGCAGGTGAAGCAGCATCTGCTGATATCCAGAGTGATTACAATGGTTTCGTGGAAGGTTTTTTTGGCCACCCTACAAGGCAAGTGGGATCCTAGTTCTTCTACCAAGAATCGAACCCACACCCCCTGCATTTGACTTGTAGAGTCTTAACCAAAGAACTGCCAGGGAAGTCCCCGTGGAGGACTGCAGAGAGGAGAAAACATCAAAGAAATGTGAAAACCCCACCCCTACACACTTGGAGAGACTTCTTTAGAAACTGCACCTCTGGTGGAAGCTCCTAGAAGATATACCATGTGCACTGGATGGCTGGGCACAGCCACATCATGCCTGGCATTGCACTCTGCCCTGGGAGGGGTCTCCTCAATCCCGGCAGAGCACGTTACATGTGGCCCTAGATTTCACGCTGCTCTGTTTCCAGCCAGGAGCCGCTGAGCGCCATGTCCAGGAAGCACTCTGCCTGCTGGGCGTCTCTGCCAGGGCTGCTTGGCCAGGGGCATGAATGAGAAGAACAGACTCTCACAGACGCGGCTGGCTAGAGCTAGAGGCCCTGCCAGCTCAGCCTGCACACTCGGGGCCCCCCAGAATTTACTACAGACACTGCCTTCCCTGGTTGAGTCTCCAGCTCGGTGGGGACAAGGAGACAAGTGTTGAAAGCAGAGATGGATGAGACTTACACAGCCCATACTCTCTACAGGAGAGGAAAGGCGGGCCGGGATAAGGTGGAAAATGAAAGCGGGCATCAGGCTGTGCTCAGCCTGCCCAGTGTACACTGGCTGCCACGGTCATTGTATGTTTTTCTGGCCGCACAGACATGTTGCTATGGAACCAATAAATGCCACTGCTACTTGGCCGCTAGCTCGCAAGTAAAATCGCAGCACCGGCAGCAGCATTTCCCTAGATCTCCCTTAAAGGGATACCATTGAGGCCGAGCGCTGCTCAAGCTTGGAAAACAGTAGCAGCGTCATTCCAGGGTCCGGCCCCACCCCATTCCATGAGCTGGCGCCTAGTGACCCCTGTTCCACAAGGCGGACACGTGTGCAGCATGTGGACCCATGTGGTACAAACCCAAAGCCTGGGGATCCGCTCAGAGTTATTCTTTAAGAATCTCACAGCTTCAGTGCGTGTTGAGCTCCCCCAAGTCAGTCAAAGCAAACACCTTGTCGCATTGGGGATAATGATTTGGTGCCTCCTGACTGGTTGCTTCAAATGACTTATGACCCAGCAAGAAACCAAAGTTGCCGCAGGCGGTCAGCGTGGGGTCAGGGGGTCCTTATTTTACCGCATTACCATTCCTCAGTTCATGCCCCTCTCTACTAGGCTATTCTTTACTTAAAGAGTATTACAGAACAGGCCAAAGAATGTGGCACTTTCCCCCTTTCCCAAGGCCCTTAATTGTCTCCTGGTTTCGTCGTGATCCATCTCTGGGTTCTGTGGAGACCCCGTGTTCTCCATGCAGACCTCAGCGTTACACGTTACATGTTACACTGTGGTGTGCCCTGGGGGATACACCTTCGGGGCTTGGATGAGATGAGGAAATAGAACCCTCACATTTACATGTGTAATAACATACCGTTCATGCACAGAGTATGTGAGGACAGGAGACACTAATTCTAGAGTAGGAAGAGATACAGTCCTTAGTGAATCAGGCATCTTTGTTCTAAACTCAACCCAGGATGTCGGTATAAAGCAGATGAGCTCTGTACCCTGATGAGCAGACCAATCAAGTTCCTTTACAAGGACTCCAGGAAGAGCAGGAGAGAAGCCCCCGCTGGTTAAGATAAAGTGGGACACAATCCTGAGCATCTCCATCCTAGGTTAAGACTCAGTTCTAGAGGCAAGGCGGCATTTTGGAAATCCAAGGGTTTAGATCGTCAACCTACATGAATGCGCTCCAGAGCCAGGTCCGGCACGGGTGTCTCGAAAGAACCACAAGTAGGTCCCCCTTCTGGGATCTCCCACGGATATGTTCTCCATAACACCCCACCACTACTGAGCTCTCATGTAAAAAGCACACTTTTTTTTTGTTGTTTTGAGAAGACGTGCTACTCTGAGAGTCTGTGACGGCGGGCCAAATTTGCACAGCATGGCGAGAAACCTGTTCAGTCCCACTCCGCAGGTGCAGGCAGCCCCGGGCGGGGGCGGGCCGCTCTGCAGCTGGTCCAAACACACCTGCAGGTGCGCCTCGGCGTCTAGCGGCAGAGCAGGTGGACCACGGAGTCCCAGCATGTGACGGGGTGTTGCAAATGCGGTGGTTTGGGAAAGGCGCAAAGGAAACAACAAACAGGCCCTTTTAGAAAGATGAGTTCCCAAACAAAAAAACGTTCTGGCTACCGCCATGGTAGGAGCCTCTCTACGTAGGAGCCAAACAGGATGACTAGAAAGGTAAACAGTATTCTTCCTGACACTTGCCTTCGAGAGACGGTGTGTGTGCTCAGTCATGTCCATCTCTTTGTGACCCCATGGACTGTATAGCCTGCCAGGCTCCTCTGTCCATGGGATTCCCCAGGCAAGAAGACTGGAATAGGCAGCCATTTCCTTCTCCGGGGGATCTTCCCATCCCAGGGATTGAACCCAGGTCTCTAGCGTCTCCTGCACTGATAGGCGGATTCTTTATCCCTGGGCCTCCTGCAGTAGGTCATCAGGATGACCTCAGGTTGAACCACTTATAACTCTATCCTCCAAAGTCACTGAGATTCAAAAGGCAGCTGTGTGTGGGGGTGAGGTGGGGGGATGGGAGGCCACAACCGCACACAGCTGAGGGTCAAACGCCTCCCTCATCATCTAGGCTCAGCAGGGGGTGGGGGCTGGGGTGACGGAAACCCGCGGGGCCTCAGCGGCCGTGTCTGACCACAGGAGCTTTGCCACGTGGGCTCTAATGTCCCATCTACTGCTCACATCCCATTATTCTCTGTCGTGGTGTTAAAACAGTGTGTCACATGAACAAAACACATGGGTTCTCCTTGCCCATGGCCACGTTTCTGTGCAACACCCACTGGAGAGGGGGGAAAAAAAAGAAAGCAACTTCCTCTCTCATACCCTCTGCAAGCTGAACAAGGTTTTTAGCAAAGGGGTAACAACCAGAAGAGACAAGACCTGTGAACAGCCAACACAAATGGCAGGAAAACGCCAGGGGCAACGTCCCCTCTGAAGGGAAGAGGCGAGGTAGTGAGTAGAAAGAGGCTCTTGGTTCCAGGTGGGGGAAAGCCTGCAGATTTCAAGTGGTTACCAGGCGAGGCGAGGAACACGGACATATGAAGGAGCTGAGGATTACTCACCCTGCGAAAGCAGCAAACCGGCCTCTTTTCACCCAGAAAACGGACTAATGTCTTTGGAACCCTGGAAGAGAACAAGATGGAAAATAAAACATTAACCCCGTCCTATAAATCGGCACGGGGAATGCAGGCTGGAGAGATGAGACACGCCAGTGCCTGTCCCTCTGGAACTTACTTGGTGCACAGAGAGTGTCTGAGGAACGTGGACGCCCCACAGTTAGGCTGGCTATGTGGATTTTAAAGACGGAGCTCTGAACAATTACTATGAAGAACATAATCACCTGCAGGGTTCCTTCATCTCCGGAGGAGTGAACATTGCCAACAGGAGCGCTGTGGGGCCGTACCCTGTGGCCCTGTGAGCGTCCCAGCCTCAAGACGGGAAGACGAGCCCAGAGGCAGTGACAGGGACATCTGGCTGATCGGACCAGGGGCTCCTCCACTAAGGCCTCGGAGAGACACCGCACCGTGTCCGACGCACACCGAGCAAGGCGTGCACACGGTGCCCTCTGCCTCCGTAGGGGGAGGAGGCTACCATTTATAGGGGGAATGGAGGGCAGGTGCGCTCAGTCCGTTACCAGGGAAACCCAGCGGCTAGGCGGAGCAACCCACAGGCAGTGACTGATTAAGCCCATAATTAAGGGGATGTGTGAGTGAAGCCAGCCTGGCTGAGCAGGCGATGTAGAGAGGAAGGGAACCGCCATCTTGAAGGCTCTGACCATGCAACATATCCTCCACGAATGTCGTGGTGTCTGGGAGTTGCACCTTTAAAAACACCACGTCTGCACCCCCACAAGGGCGCTAATTGAAGATAGCTTCCTAGTCATCGGACCGTATGTTTGCCTTCTCCCCAACTGGTGCACCCACAACTCCATCCATCCCCCCCACTGAAGTTCATGTCCCGAGGGAATCCATACTTAAGTTCCTACGGGAACGTGGACCTTGCAGAGAGACGCCCCCGTATCAGGCGGGCGGAGCAATCCCGAGAGGAAGCCCCGGTGTCCGAGATAAAGCGTGGGAAAGAACCAAGATGATGTGGCCGCTGGGAGAGGAAGCCTGGAAGACAAAGGCTGATAAGGCGGCGACAGCCACGGACCGTTTAATCTGCCTCACCCAAGGAACTCGATGCAAGATCCAAGTTTTTAAACATTTCCAGAGGCTGTATTCAAGACGCCTTCACAGGTTTGGGAGGGGAGGAAGCCCCACGAGCTCCTGAGAATGGCAAATTTCACACGATCCCAGAGCCTGGTGGGTTCCAGCCTCCAGCTATGGCTCTTCCTCCCTTTTATGTAAAAGGACTAGAGCCCTGTGGCCTCTAGGGCTGGACAGGGGGTCTCCTCCTTGGGAGGGGTCCACTGGCCACAGATTCCCAGATGGGGAGCCTCAGAATTTTCTAGGCCACAGTCCGAGGGAGAAGCCCGCCTCCCCTGTTGCCAGCCTGTGCGAGGAGAGAAGAGGGCTACCGAGACCACGTGGATGTTGACACACGGACTGAAAACACTCCAGGGAAACCCTGCAATCTCTGAAGACAATCCTGGCCACGATGGTGAGATCTCTGAGCAGCTTCTTTGGAAAGCAGCACTTTCTAATCCACTCACATACATTCGCCTTCTCCTCAAGGTAGACAGGAGGTCTACCGCGAGATTCACCGAGCCCCCAGCCGCTGATCTCAGAGTCAAATCTGAGTCTGAGCCTCGCCCACCAGCTGTGCCATACCAGTGATGGAAACTCTCAGAAGCGTTTCCTCATTTGCATGATGGCAGTCAGAATGCTGACCTCACATCGTGGTTCAGGTTCTCGGGGCAGGGCTTGGCACACAGAAGAGACTCGATGACAAGAAAATGTCTTACCATGCGGCAATACATGGCTATAGATCAGTGACAAGAGACAAGACATGGCAGAGAAAAACGCGGGTATTCGTATGGTATTCTCTTTTCCCCAACTGGTGCACCCACAACTCCATCCATCCCCCCCACTGAAGTTCATGTCCCGAGGGAATCCATACTTAAGTTCCTACGGGAACGTGGACCTTGCAGAGAGACGCCCCCGTATCAGGCGGGCGGAGCAATCCCGAGAGGAAGCCCCGGTGTCCGAGATAAAGCGTGGGAAAGAACCAAGATGATGTGGCCGCTGGGAGAGGAAGCCTGGAAGACAAAGGCTGATAAGGCGGCGACAGCCACGGACCGTTTAATCTGCCTCACCCAAGGAACTCGATGCAAGATCCAAGTTTTTAAACATTTCCAGAGGCTGTATTCAAGACGCCTTCACAGGTTTGGGAGGGGAGGAAGCCCCACGAGCTCCTGAGAATGGCAAATTTCACACGATCCCAGAGCCTGGTGGGTTCCAGCCTCCAGCTATGGCTCTTCCTCCCTTTTATGTAAAAGGACTAGAGCCCTGTGGCCTCTAGGGCTGGACAGGGGGTCTCCTCCTTGGGAGGGGTCCACTGGCCACAGATTCCCAGATGGGGAGCCTCAGAATTTTCTAGGCCACAGTCCGAGGGAGAAGCCCGCCTCCCCTGTTGCCAGCCTGTGCGAGGAGAGAAGAGGGCTACCGAGACCACGTGGATGTTGACACACGGACTGAAAACACTCCAGGGAAACCCTGCAATCTCTGAAGACAATCCTGGCCACGATGGTGAGATCTCTGAGCAGCTTCTTTGGAAAGCAGCACTTTCTAATCCACTCACATACATTCGCCTTCTCCTCAAGGTAGACAGGAGGTCTACCGCGAGATTCACCGAGCCCCCAGCCGCTGATCTCAGAGTCAAATCTGAGTCTGAGCCTCGCCCACCAGCTGTGCCATACCAGTGATGGAAACTCTCAGAAGCGTTTCCTCATTTGCATGATGGCAGTCAGAATGCTGACCTCACATCGTGGTTCAGGTTCTCGGGGCAGGGCTTGGCACACAGAAGAGACTCGATGACAAGAAAATGTCTTACCATGCGGCAATACATGGCTATAGATCAGTGACAAGAGACAAGACATGGCAGAGAAAAACGCGGGTATTCGTATGGTATTCTCTTTTTCTCCAGAATGAGATGCGGAAAATGAGACCAAAATAAAACCATTTACTGTGAACAACAAGGGCTTCTCAGATGCCTCAGTGGTAAAGAAACCACCTGCCAATGCAGGAGATGTGGGCCCAAGCCCTCGGTGGGGAAAATCCCTTGGGGAAAGAAACCACCACTCCAGTGTCTTTGCCTGGGAGATCCCGTAGACAGAGGAGCCTGGTGGGCTACCATCCATGGGGCTGCAAAGAGTGAGCTATCACCAAAGTGCCTTAGCACGCACCCAAGTGAACAGTTAGATAATACAGATAAGGAAGGAAAAAATGCCAGATGATACAGAGCAGCAAGAGTTCCACTAATAATCACTTTGAACGTTTTCACTTTCATGGCTCCAACCTCTTCACTATATACTCAGCTATGTAGAGTATATTATACATATACTTATATAGATAAAATTATATACATATATACTATTCATAACATTCAATGACAACATTCATATTGCTCTGCATTCTAACAGTTTACTTGCTCTATTGTAAACCTCTTTTAGCATCAGCAAATCCACCCCCATCCTAACAGTTTAAGGACTACAAGCCTATTGCACTGAAAGAATGAACCACTAAATGTGTACTTGTTGAATTTACAAGAATTTATCCGTATCTCACATTTATGAGAATGGACTCCACTTGTGATAGCATGTGATCCTTTCGCTTCTACATTTTTATCAAGATTGAGAAAGGCAGCTTGTATAAATCTCAGAAGCCTTAACACCAAAAAATCGTTTTGGTTTGAGTGGGCGTAGCTGAGAAGAATACAAACCAGGACGTTTACTGTAGGGAATAATATTGCACATCACAATATTCAGTTTTTAAGGGTTTCCAATAATAATCTGTTCAAATTTTCGATGACAAGAAAATCGGTTTCCTCATTTGCATGATGGCAGTCAGAATGCTGACCTCACATCGTGGTTCAGGTTCTCGGGGCAGGGCTTGGCACACAGAAGAGACTCGATGACAAGAAAATGTCTTACCATGCGGCAATACATGGCTATAGATCAGTGACAAGAGACAAGACATGGCAGAGAAAAACGCGGGTATTCGTATGGTATTCTCTTTTTCTCCAGAATGAGATGCGGAAAATGAGACCAAAATAAAACCATTTACTGTGAACAACAAGGGCTTCTCAGATGCCTCAGTGGTAAAGAAACCACCTGCCAATGCAGGAGATGTGGGCCCAAGCCCTCGGTGGGGAAAATCCCTTGGGGAAAGAAACCACCACTCCAGTGTCTTTGCCTGGGAGATCCCGTAGACAGAGGAGCCTGGTGGGCTACCATCCATGGGGCTGCAAAGAGTGAGCTATCACCAAAGTGCCTTAGCACGCACCCAAGTGAACAGTTAGATAATACAGATAAGGAAGGAAAAAATGCCAGATGATACAGAGCAGCAAGAGTTCCACTAATAATCACTTTGAACGTTTTCACTTTCATGGCTCCAACCTCTTCACTATATACTCAGCTATGTAGAGTATATTATACATATACTTATATAGATAAAATTATATACATATATACTATTCATAACATTCAATGACAACATTCATATTGCTCTGCATTCTAACAGTTTACTTGCTCTATTGTAAACCTCTTTTAGCATCAGCAAATCCACCCCCATCCTAACAGTTTAAGGACTACAAGCCTATTGCACTGAAAGAATGAACCACTAAATGTGTACTTGTTGAATTTACAAGAATTTATCCGTATCTCACATTTATGAGAATGGACTCCACTTGTGATAGCATGTGATCCTTTCGCTTCTACATTTTTATCAAGATTGAGAAAGGCAGCTTGTATAAATCTCAGAAGCCTTAACACCAAAAAATCGTTTTGGTTTGAGTGGGCGTAGCTGAGAAGAATACAAACCAGGACGTTTACTGTAGGGAATAATATTGCACATCACAATATTCAGTGAGTTTCCAATATATTGAAAGGGGACAAAATTTTAAAAAGCAGGGCCATCGGTAGCTGGAGTGTGAAATCCTAAGTCTGAAGTTCAAGAGGTGTCTCTGTTTTGGGTCCGACTGTGATGGAGTGACTTAATGACCCAGTGAAAAATATACTGAAAATTGTAGACTCGTGTGGGAACCTAAAAATGATAATCACATTGTATGAACTTGAAAACTTTAAAAGATTGGAATGGACCATATTTAGAAGATATCAGGAGCCGGGATGTTGGTGAGGTCTCAGTATTTCTAATCTAATTTCCTTCTCAAAGGGAATGGGTTGGTTTGGTAAAAACATAGGTGATACAGCTTAACTGAGTTGCATAACACAGCCTTGTCCTTGACTGAGACAACTGTGCTGTACCTGTAGCTGTGGAAGTGCATGAATCCCCGCAATCAACAGAGTGCAGAGGGACTTCTTCCTCCAGTTATGAATGTCATCCTTTCACGCATTGCCCACACAGCTCCTGCAAGCAGGCGGGGGTTGGGGGATTGCCAAGGAGCACAGAGAAAGAGAGGCAGGACCGAGCGTGGCAGTAGACATGCCAAATCAGATACCCACTGAAAAGTTCTGGTATCTGAGACCAAACATGGAGAAACACAGAGTTTGACCTGTGAAACCAGAATCTGCCACAAACGCACAGGTGCTAAACCCTTCGCATGCTACCTTCCAAGTTCCTGCTTTGTCTAGCTTATGCAACTTTTAGGGGAAGGCACAGTTTGTGGTGGGGGGTCTTGCTTTTAGAAGAGATTTCTACTGTTCTGTTTTGTCCATGAGTAACAGAATCAACTCTGGGAGATAAGAACGTAGATCTCACATTTTCGAACTGGATGGAAGTAGAGAAAGCATCTTGCTACTCACTCCCCCTAAGGACTTGACTGTATGAAGAAATATAGGTGGAGCTACTGTTTTCAGTCCAGTCGTGGTGGAGTGACTTAATGATACAGAGAAAAGTATACTGGAAATTGTAGACGCTTATGTGGACCTAAAAATTACAGTCACATTGTATGAACCTGAAATTTTTTTAAATTTTTTAGATTTTTTAGGGTACAATCAGGAGTGTGTGAGATCTAACCATGAACTTCTTACAGGGCTTTTTGCTTTGCTTCACTCTCTCGTGGTCACTGCTTTCTTGATGAGAGAACCAGATGATCAGGTTGCACTGTGTGCTATCCAGGATAACGTCTCTCTTATACAGTGAAATCTAAATGACACACATTCTTAAATTTACTTTCAAAGGGACCTTTCCATCCTTTATTGGTGGAACATGGGCTGGCCCAGGGCACATTCTGTAGAGCAGATCCAGCCATGGAAAATGGTGATTAGATTCTAACATCTCCATCCAATTGTGTGTCTCTGGTAAATATGACCTCGCCTGGAAAACTGGGCTGCCACTCTCTATTCCACACTTACGCCACATTTTTGGACTACTGATTCAGGAAAGTTCTGTGTTGCCATGGCATAATATCATCCTGATTAAGCACTGGATTCCTTACTATTAACTATTCCCATTGACTGGATGCCTAATTATGCCAACAAGGGCTTCCCTGGTGGCTCAGCGGTAAAGAAGATGCCTCCCATGCAGGAGACATGGGTTCAATCCCTGGGTCAGGAAGATTCCTTGAAGAAAGAAATGACAACCCACTCCAGTGTTCTTGCCTGCGCAATTCCAGGGACAGAGAAGCCTGGCCGGCTACACAGTCCATGAGGTTGCAAAAGAGTGAGGACACAACTTAGCGACCGAACAATTATGCCAACAGCTTTATCTACGATCTTGCATCTTTACAAAATGTCTGTAAAACGGGTTCTATCAGGCCAACTCTGCATATAAAGAAGATGAGGTTCAAGACAAGTGACCTATCCAAGGTCATATAAGCAGTAGGTGACAAAGCAAGAACTCAAAGCCGGGTTTGCCTGGGTTTCATGGCCAAAGAGGAAAAAAAGATGCACACCTTGGCGATGAGCCTGTGGATTTCCTTATGAAAGTCCAGGTGTGTAGCATTCTGTTAAACACAAAAGATAGTACTTGCTCCCACTGACCAGGCAGGCATTTAGATGCTAGAACAACAGTCACCCACAGCCATGAAGGGCGACGCGGGCTGGGGCCATCCACCAGGCGCGGGGGGAGCGTGCTTCTAGCAGAGCAGCAGGACCCACGTGCTGACTGACACAATGGTAGAAGGGTAGCCACGGCATGTCGCTCCACCAACGAGTGGTCACTGCTTTCTTGATGAGAGAACCAGATGATCAGGTTGCACTGTGTGCTATCCAGGATAACGTCTCTCTTATACAGTGAAATCTAAATGACACACATTCTTAAATTTACTTTCAAAGGGACCTTTCCATCCTTTATTGGTGGAACATGGGCTGGCCCAGGGCACATTCTGTAGAGCAGATCCAGCCATGGAAAATGGTGATTAGATTCTAACATCTCCATCCAATTGTGTGTCTCTGGTAAATATGACCTCGCCTGGAAAACTGGGCTGCCACTCTCTATTCCACACTTACGCCACATTTTTGGACTACTGATTCAGGAAAGTTCTGTGTTGCCATGGCATAATATCATCCTGATTAAGCACTGGATTCCTTACTATTAACTATTCCCATTGACTGGATGCCTAATTATGCCAACAAGGGCTTCCCTGGTGGCTCAGCGGTAAAGAAGATGCCTCCCATGCAGGAGACATGGGTTCAATCCCTGGGTCAGGAAGATTCCTTGAAGAAAGAAATGACAACCCACTCCAGTGTTCTTGCCTGCGCAATTCCAGGGACAGAGAAGCCTGGCCGGCTACACAGTCCATGAGGTTGCAAAAGAGTGAGGACACAACTTAGCGACCGAACAATTATGCCAACAGCTTTATCTACGATCTTGCATCTTTACAAAATGTCTGTAAAACGGGTTCTATCAGGCCAACTCTGCATATAAAGAAGATGAGGTTCAAGACAAGTGACCTATCCAAGGTCATATAAGCAGTAGGTGACAAAGCAAGAACTCAAAGCCGGGTTTGCCTGGGTTTCATGGCCAAAGAGGAAAAAAAGATGCACACCTTGGCGATGAGCCTGTGGATTTCCTTATGAAAGTCCAGGTGTGTAGCATTCTGTTAAACACAAAAGATAGTACTTGCTCCCACTGACCAGGCAGGCATTTAGATGCTAGAACAACAGTCACCCACAGCCATGAAGGGCGACGCGGGCTGGGGCCATCCACCAGGCGCGGGGGGAGCGTGCTTCTAGCAGAGCAGCAGGACCCACGTGCTGACTGACACAATGGTAGAAGGGTAGCCACGGCATGTCGCTCCACCAACGACTCCCCATCATTCTGATGAGGCGTCACAAGCTTGCAATCAACAGCACAGAGACGCTCTCAAACGATCCCCATCAGCATTTTACGTGTGCTGTCAAAGCGTGGCAGATGGGACAGATTCTCATCTGACCTCAATGCCATGTCAATGACCCACAAAGGAAGACTGTGTGAGAAGAATAGGCCACGAGGGCCGTGGCCTTGCTGGACGCACCCCGGGTTTTAAGAGATGACTTTTATTTCGTTCCATGCTTCCATTGACTACTTCAGAGTCAATAAATATCATTTCTGTGTTTCTCATCGGATACATTTGTCCACAGTCGAACTCACTTGAAAGACTTCAGTAAGCTCACAAATCCCCCAGACTTGATAATGCATGTGGGACACATCCCTACAATCATGTTCCATTGTACATTTCTGTGAGTCTGCATCTTCCCCACTCAACTGTGGCCCAGCTCGGAGAGCAGGGAATTTACATCATTTATTTCTGTATTCCCAACATCTAGCCCAGTGTCTGGCATAAATGGCGGACAACGAAAATATGCAAAAATGAATGCTCACCAGACCATAAATAAGAAGGCCCACTCTCTGAGTGCATGAATGACCCCAAGTTGTTCGAAGGGCCATATCTGAATTCCAAAATGTGTCTACAAATGGCAAAGATGATGGTCTACAAATTGAAAAGATTTGGGTAAATATATACCACAAAATTCAGTAGCGATGAGGTTCAAGACAAGTGACCTATCCAAGGTCATATAAGCAGTAGGTGACAAAGCAAGAACTCAAAGCCGGGTTTGCCTGGGTTTCATGGCCAAGAGGAAAAAGATGCACACCTTGGCGATGAGCCTGTGGATTTCCTTATGAAAGTCCAGGTGTGTAGCATTCTGTTAAACACAAAAGATAGTACTTGCTCCCACTGACCAGGCAGGCATTTAGATGCTAGAACAACAGTCACCCACAGCCATGAAGGGCGACGCGGGCTGGGGCCATCCACCAGGCGCGGGGGGAGCGTGCTTCTAGCAGAGCAGCAGGACCCACGTGCTGACTGACACAATGGTAGAAGGGTAGCCACGGCATGTCGCTCCACCAACGACTCCCCATCATTCTGATGAGGCGTCACAAGCTTGCAATCAACAGCACAGAGACGCTCTCAAACGATCCCCATCAGCATTTTACGTGTGCTGTCAAAGCGTGGCAGATGGGACAGATTCTCATCTGACCTCAATGCCATGTCAATGACCCACAAAGGAAGACTGTGTGAGAAGAATAGGCCACGAGGGCCGTGGCCTTGCTGGACGCACCCGGTTATAAGAGATGACTTTTATTTCGTTCCATGCTTCCATTGACTACTTCAGAGTCAATAAATATCATTTCTGTGTTTCTCATCGGATACATTTGTCCACAGTCGAACTCACTTGAAAGACTTCAGTAAGCTCACAAATCCCCCAGACTTGATAATGCATGTGGGACACATCCCTACAATCATGTTCCATTGTACATTTCTGTGAGTCTGCATCTTCCCCACTCAACTGTGGCCCAGCTCGGAGAGCAGGGAATTTACATCATTTATTTCTGTATTCCCAACATCTAGCCCAGTGTCTGGCATAAATGGCGGACAACGAAAATATGCAAAAATGAATGCTCACCAGACCATAAATAAGAAGGCCCACTCTCTGAGTGCATGAATGACCCCAAGTTGTTCGAAGGGCCATATCTGAATTCCAAAATGTGTCTACAAATGGCAAAGATGATGGTCTACAAATTGAAAAGATTTGGGTAAATATATACCACAAAATTCAGTAGCGATCTCTTCTTAGAAAGGAAAAACATACACATACAGAAATAAGGAAATATTGGCCTCATACCAACTGAAGAAGAAAATTTTCAAGGGGATTCCCACCAGACTATGTTCAACATTAAGGCTTATAAACGCAAGGAGGAGAGGGCCATTGGGGTGTGGCTTCCAAGGAGAGTAATTAAAATCATGACAGGTTAGAAATCAGATCTGGAAGAGAAATAGTGATTATTGGATTATGGTCGGGGAGGGGGAAGAAATCAACTTTCCTTCTCAAAAGTCTTCAGCACTAAACGAATGAGCTTTCCGGGTGGCTCAGTGGTAAAGAAATGGTCTGACAATGCAGGAGATATAAGTTCAATCCCGGGGTCGGGAAGATCCCCTGAAAAAGGAACTGGCAACCTGCTCCAATTGAACTGAGGAGCCTGGTGGGCTAAAAGTCAAACACAACTTCATGACTAAACAACAAAAAATTAAGCCCACACTTTCATGAGTTGAGGCAGTAACTCTATGAAATGGGATAAGAACTGTATTTGGCCTTTAGCTAGGTAGTCTATCTACAGCAAAATGTGACGTCTTACCAGATCCACCCATTGCTGAGATCCTGTGTGGCTTGTACAACGTGGTTGCCCTGCCACTCTGTGAGAAAGCATCTTCAGGTAGCCATTTTAACTCCTGGCTTTACGATTTCCTGGGAGGCTGTGTTTGTGGGCGTGTATGAGTACATGCTGTGTGTGCAGGTCTAGAGTTTCCAACGGCCTTAAACGGTATTCTATATAAACTTTCTTAAACTTTTTCTTTTATATTGGAGTATAGTTGATTAATAATGTTCTGTTAGTTTCAAGTGAACTGTGAAGTGATTCAGTTATACATATATACGAATCTATTCTTTTCCAAATTCTTTTCCCCTATAGGTTGTTACATAACATTGAGCAGCGGTCCCTGTGCTATATAGTAGCTCCTTGTTGGTTATCCACAAGGGAGGGAGAGTTAGGGTGTTTGGGACTGACATGGATACAATGCTATGCTTAAAACAAATAACCTTTTAAATTGAATATTTAACATTCCTGGGTTATTAAAATGCACTATGTAAACGCCTCAAAGTCAGTGCCTATACACCTTCACGATTCTCCCGGTAATTAGCATAAGTTCATTGCATAAAGGCCCAAAGTGTTGAACAGAGTGCAGAACAAAAATCAACAAACCAATAGTACCTCAAAATTCCAACACTGGTCAGTCAGCAGCGCTGTCGCCAAGCTGCACCTCTGGCTGGGAGGAAGCATTTAGAGAAGCAGGAAGGTCTTTTTAGGGTTAAAAAGCTGCAAGCTTTCTGTGTTGCATCCTTTCGGGTCACGTCCCTGCCATATACCTCCTCTCACTACAGCTAAAGATCAGAGCTACTGCACCAAAGTTTACTATAAAGAGGGACTTTCACAGGGAGAGGCAGGTGTCAGGCACTGTGACTTCACTTTCTTCTCTCCCTCTTTTTTATTATTGGCCACACCATGCAGCCGGTGGGATCTTAGTTCCCTGAGCAGAGATCGAACCTGCACCCTCTGCATTGGAAGCATTGAGTCTTCACCTCTGGACCACCAAGGAAGTCCCCTAGACACTGAAACTTTACAAAGTGCTCCCCATGTTAGACACATTTCAGTCACTTGAGGCAGCAGCCCTGATGATGCTAGAGGCAAAGGTTACAGCCCCAATCAAATAAAAAAGGCTTAATTTAAAAAAAAAGGCCTAATTAAAGAACCCACATCTGGATATGGAGTTCAGTAAATCTCAAACATCATACTATCTTATATCTATGTAAGCTTTACAGCTTTCAAAGTACTCAAGTATACAGTGAATGGTCAACATCACGATATTGTATTGATGGTTTAAAAAAGTGGTACTTCTTAAATCTCTAGAATAGTCAAGGGCTGGCAAACTTTCAATAAAGAGCCAGAAAGCAAATGTCTTAGGCTTTGTGGGTCTCACAATCTGTCACAGCCACTCAGCTCTGCCACCACAAAAGCCACCACAGAGAGTAGCATACAAATGGGTATGACTGTGTGCCAATGAAACTTTCTTTGTAAAAACAAGTGGAGGTGGGATATGGCCCATGGGCCAGTGTGTGTCCACTCCTGGTCTAGAATATCATTATACTGGGAACTTGAAAGATGGAATCTCTGCTTCCTCCTTTTCCCTCAAAGAGATTTTATTTTTACTGAGTGAAAAGTTAGATGGCAATAGCACACGTTATCCAAAAGCTGTGATGCTCTCAAGGGTGAATGAACAAATTGTGGGCAAACACACAGTGGAATATTATATAGCCTTTAAAAAGAGGAAATTCTAAGACATGTTTCAACACGGATAAACCTCAAGGACATTATGCTACATGAAATATACCAGTCACAAAGGGGCATACACTATATGATTCCACTTATATGAAATACTAAGAGCCATGAAATTCATAGACAGGGAGTAGAATGGTTGCCAGGGGCTAGAAGGAGGAATAATGGAACGTTGGCTTAATGGTACAGAGTTTCACTCTGGGAAGATGGAAAGCATTCTCCAGATGAACAGTGATGATAGTTGCATGACAATGTGAATATACTTTATGTCAGTGAACTGTATACTTTAAAATAATAAATTTGTTTATACATATTTAACCATAATTTTTTTTTAAAGAAATTTTTAAAAAAGATCACACTTTTCAGGTGATCTGTTTGGACCAGGTTATCCCAAGGAGGTCTGAGTCATTCAGATTTAAGAGGGCCAGTTTACAGGAAGCAGCTGAGGAATGACACTGGGTTTGCACACTTGACAGCCTCTACCTCTAGGAATTAAAGAACCCACATCTGGATATGGAGTTCAGTAAATCTCAAACATCATACTATCTTATATCTATGTAAGCTTTACAGCTTTCAAAGTACTCAAGTATACAGTGAATGGTCAACATCACGATATTGTATTGATGGTTTAAAAAAGTGGTACTTCTTAAATCTCTAGAATAGTCAAGGGCTGGCAAACTTTCAATAAAGAGCCAGAAAGCAAATGTCTTAGGCTTTGTGGGTCTCACAATCTGTCACAGCCACTCAGCTCTGCCACCACAAAAGCCACCACAGAGAGTAGCATACAAATGGGTATGACTGTGTGCCAATGAAACTTTCTTTGTAAAAACAAGTGGAGGTGGGATATGGCCCATGGGCCAGTGTGTGTCCACTCCTGGTCTAGAATATCATTATACTGGGAACTTGAAAGATGGAATCTCTGCTTCCTCCTTTTCCCTCAAAGAGATTTTATTTTTACTGAGTGAAAAGTTAGATGGCAATAGCACACGTTATCCAAAAGCTGTGATGCTCTCAAGGGTGAATGAACAAATTGTGGGCAAACACACAGTGGAATATTATATAGCCTTTAAAAAGAGGAAATTCTAAGACATGTTTCAACACGGATAAACCTCAAGGACATTATGCTACATGAAATATACCAGTCACAAAGGGGCATACACTATATGATTCCACTTATATGAAATACTAAGAGCCATGAAATTCATAGACAGGGAGTAGAATGGTTGCCAGGGGCTAGAAGGAGGAATAATGGAACGTTGGCTTAATGGTACAGAGTTTCACTCTGGGAAGATGGAAAGCATTCTCCAGATGAACAGTGATGATAGTTGCATGACAATGTGAATATACTTTATGTCAGTGAACTGTATACTTTAAAATAATAAATTTGTTTATACATATTTAACCATAATTTTTTTTTAAAGAAATTTTTAAAAAAGATCACACTTTTCAGGTGATCTGTTTGGACCAGGTTATCCCAAGGAGGTCTGAGTCATTCAGATTTAAGAGGGCCAGTTTACAGGAAGCAGCTGAGGAATGACACTGGGTTTGCACACTTGACAGCCTCTACCTCTAGGAACCATTTGAACTGGAAGAAAATAGGACGGCTCCCATTAAAACAGAACACAGGGCTTCCCTAGTGGCCCAATGGGTAGAGAGTCTGCCTTGCACTGCAAGGGGCACCGGTTCGATACCTGGCCTGGGAAGATCCTATATGCCGTGGAATGGCTGGTTTGGTGTGTCCAATGACAAGCCAGCACTCTGGAGCGCATGCACCCAGAGCCGGTGCTCTGCAACAAGAGAGGTCACTGTGATGGGAGGCCCACACAGGCCAAAAAGAATAAAGATGGATGAAAAATAAACCATGGCTTGGAGGCAAAAATTTTTAAAAAAAACAAAAATAGAATACAACCCAGTGGTTCCTGTTCCCACACCCATGGACTCCACCTGCTTTTTTTATGCAGGAAAACTTTAGCCAAAAGTAAGTTTAGGGGCTTCCCTGGTGGTCCAGTGGGTAAGGACACCACCTTGCAGTGCAAGGGATGCCGGTTTGATCCCTGACCTGGGAAGATCCCACATGCCGCGGAGCGGCTGGACCGACGTGTCCAATTACCGAGCCAGAGCTCTGGGGCGCATGCGCCCAGAGCCAGCGCTCTGCGACGACAGACGCCACCATGATGGGAGGACCATGCAGGCCAAAGAACAAAGATGGATGAAAATAGCTAAATGAAAGACCAATGTGGGGGCGGGGGGGTGGCCCGCCCACCCCCTCCCTCCCCAACTCGCCCCTCCCCCAATAAATAAATAATATTTTTTTAAAAATTATATAAAAAAAAGTAAGTTTAATCAGAGAAAACACAGAAGTCAAAGAAAACAGTCTCACAGGACCAAATAATAATAGTTCCACTATTATGAAAGGTCCTCTTCAAAGGCTGTAGATAATATTCTGCGCCATAGCCTATGAGCTGCTTTGTAGATACTGAGCCCCCAATGAGGGCTAACTAGGAAGGAAGAAGCTAACGACCAGACTGTAGCCATGACAGAACCTGCCACGGTCCCAAGAAGTGGTCTCAAGGAAATGGGAACATGACCTAGAACGGAAAATTAACTGGACTTGGTCCACAAATGACACTGGGTTTGCACACTTGACAGCCTCTACCTCTAGGAACCATTTGAACTGGAAGAAAATAGGACGGCTCCCATTAAAACAGAACACAGGGCTTCCCTAGTGGCCCAATGGGTAGAGAGTCTGCCTTGCACTGCAAGGGGCACCGGTTCGATACCTGGCCTGGGAAGATCCTATATGCCGTGGAATGGCTGGTTTGGTGTGTCCAATGACAAGCCAGCACTCTGGAGCGCATGCACCCAGAGCCGGTGCTCTGCAACAAGAGAGGTCACTGTGATGGGAGGCCCACACAGGCCAAAAAGAATAAAGATGGATGAAAAATAAACCATGGCTTGGAGGCAAAAATTTTTTAAAAAAACACAAAAATAGAATACAACCCAGTGGTTCCTGTTCCCACACCCATGGACTCCACCTGCTTTTTCTATGCAGGAAAACTTTAGCCAAAAAGTAAGTTTAGGGGCTTCCCTGGTGGTCCAGTGGGTAAGGACACCACCTTGCAGTGCAAGGGATGCCGGTTTGATCCCTGACCTGGGAAGATCCCACATGCCGCGGAGCGGCTGGACCGACGTGTCCAATTACCGAGCCAGAGCTCTGGGGCGCATGCGCCCAGAGCCAGCGCTCTGCGACGACAGACGCCACCATGATGGGAGGACCATGCAGGCCAAAGAACAAAGATGGATGAAAATAGCTAAATGAAAGACCAATGTGGGGGCGGGGGGGTGGCCCGCCCACCCCCTCCCTCCCCAACTCGCCCCTCCCCCAATAAATAAATAATATTTTTTTAAAAATTATATAAAAAAAAGTAAGTTTAATCAGAGAAAACACAGAAGTCAAAGAAAACAGTCTCACAGGACCAAATAATAATAGTTCCACTATTATGAAAGGTCCTCTTCAAAGGCTGTAGATAATATTCTGCGCCATAGCCTATGAGCTGCTTTGTAGATACTGAGCCCCCAATGAGGGCTAACTAGGAAGGAAGAAGCTAACGACCAGACTGTAGCCATGACAGAACCTGCCACGGTCCCAAGAAGTGGTCTCAAGGAAATGGGAACAGTGACCTAGAACGGAAAATTAACTGGACTTTGAACAGTAAAAACGACGCTGATCAGACCACTCCGTGGCCAATTTCAAGATGAATGTCGGAGCTGACCGTGCTGTTTCTACATGCAGCCCTCTCCTTCTGCTCATACCCTCCTGAAGCGCCCTTTAAAGGTTCTGACTATTGGGAGATGGGGGGTGTCAGCCTTTAGACAAGTCTCCTCCCCACATCTCATCTCCCATGTTGTGGACTTCTGAAATGAAGCAAACTTTCCTTCCCATCAAACGTGCCTCTTTATTGGCTTTTGAGTGGTGATCAGCCAGAACCCACTGTCGGCCACACCATGACTCAGAGTGACCTTGACACCTAAGACCTGTGATGTGACCAGAAGACCTGCGCTATTCTCTCCTGAACGCCACAGACCTGGAGATTCAATATGACCGTGACTCAGTCAATGACAGACAAGAATACAAGAAATACAAGAATACAAGGAAAGTTTACCTACCTATTTTATGGAAGGACATAAGAAAGAGCAAAGAGAGGTGAAGGAAATCCCTGTAATTAAGGGAAAGCTACTCTGTCTCTTAGGATGACGGTGATAACTCAGAATCTCCAGTTACAAGAAGAGAAGTCTTTCCCTCCCTAACCCGCTCTCCCTGGTCATACGTGTCTGACTGCTTTCAGTTGACTCTCTTGAAATGTAAGCTCTGCTGAGTCTAATTCTGCACAATGCTCAATACCGTAGACCATGTCCAAGAGGTGACCTCATGGAAACTGTATTCGCACAGCATTCTTCCGGGGATAACTCCGGTATCCTTGTATCCTTACAAAGTCAACCAAACAGAGGGCTGCATTACCTACTACCATCAGGGTGATGCTGACTCATGGTTTCCCAAATGAAGGAAAATGATACCACTTCTCATATTCTTGATAAGAAACAGGAAGATTTTTCCAACCATAAGGAAGGAGAAAAGTCCTGCAGTCACGCTGCTTACGTATGACATGGACGATTACCCTCTGGGGCTGACAGATCGTCTCCTACCACAAAGGAGGAA
Organism: Tragulus kanchil; assembly: GCA_022376925.1. Classification (NCBI taxonomy): domain Eukaryota; kingdom Metazoa; phylum Chordata; class Mammalia; order Artiodactyla; family Tragulidae; genus Tragulus; species Tragulus kanchil. Next base: position 13,940,138 of record JAIOJX010000005.1, read on the forward strand.
GACTGGGTCATCTTCCAACCCAGAATGGTCCCTTGAGGGTCCCAAATACCCCCACTAACTACAGTATTTTCTGACTACTGGAATTTTAGTCAACATGATGTAAAATGCAATTTTGTTCAAGGCACACATCTCTATTGTAACCCTTTCTCTCTCTTTTTTGACAGTTCTTATTAGAGAATGCAAAACACTGAAGGAAAATGTGTATGTGGGGAAAAAATGCTGAAGGAAAAAAACAAATTCGGGGCAAGGATAAGACCAAATGTTTAGACAGCTGACGTGTTAGCTGCTTAGTCTTGTCTGACTCTTTGAGAACCCATGGACTGCAACCTCTGTCCGTGGAATTCTCCAGTCAAGAATACTGAAGTGGGTAGCTGATCCCTTCTTCAGGGGATCTTCCCAATCCAGGGATTGAACCTGGGTCTCCTGAACCACAGGCAGCTTCTGTACCATCTGACTCACCAGGGAGCCAAAGGCATTGGTAAACAAGGAAATGTGTTTACTGAATAGCCAGCTGGAGGGGAGAGAGGAGCCCTGGTTTGTAGCAATTGCAGATTTCTGTACACTCTCCCACCATGACTGACTTCCGGCGAGCAACACGATGCCAACTTGGTCTCAAAATCTCTAAAAAATTAACAACTAGCTCTTGAGAGCTGGTGCAGGCTGGCTCCAGCCCACGGCTGGCTGAAGCCCATTTCTCTCATCCCACGAAATCAATTAACCCTGTTTCATATCTGAAATGTAAGCTCTGCTGAGTCTAATTCTGCACAATGCTCAATACCGTAGACCATGTCCAAGAGGTGACCTCATGGAAACTGTATTCGCACAGCATTCTTCCGGGGATAACTCCGGTATCCTTGTATCCTTACAAAGTCAACCAAACAGAGGGCTGCATTACCTACTACCATCAGGGTGATGCTGACTCATGGTTTCCCAAATGAAGGAAAATGATACCACTTCTCATATTCTTGATAAGAAACAGGAAGATTTTTCCAACCATAAGGAAGGAGAAAAGTCCTGCAGTCACGCTGCTTACGTATGACATGGACGATTACCCTCTGGGGCTGACAGATCGTCTCCTACCACAAAGGAGGAAGACTGGGTCATCTTCCAACCCAGAATGGTCCCTTGAGGGTCCCAAATACCCCCACTAACTACAGTATTTTCTGACTACTGGAATTTTAGTCAACATGATGTAAAATGCAATTTTTGTTCAAGGCACACATCTCTATTGTAACCCTTTCTCTCTCTCTTTTTTTGACAGTTCTTATTAGAGAATGCAAAACACTGAAGGAAAATGTGTATGTGGGGAAAAAATGCTGAAGGAAAAAAACAAATTCGGGGCAAGGATAAGACCAAATGTTTAGACAGCTGACGTGTTAGCTGCTTAGTCTTGTCTGACTCTTTGAGAACCCATGGACTGCAACCTCTGTCCGTGGAATTCTCCAGTCAAGAATACTGAAGTGGGTAGCTGATCCCTTCTTCAGGGGATCTTCCCAATCCAGGGATTGAACCTGGGTCTCCTGAACCACAGGCAGCTTCTGTACCATCTGACTCACCAGGGAGCCAAAGGCATTGGTAAACAAGGAAATGTGTTTACTGAATAGCCAGCTGGAGGGGAGAGAGGAGCCCTGGTTTGTAGCAATTGCAGATTTCTGTACACTCTCCCACCATGACTGACTTCCGGCGAGCAACACGATGCCAACTTGGTCTCAAAATCTCTAAAAAATTAACAACTAGCTCTTGAGAGCTGGTGCAGGCTGGCTCCAGCCCACGGCTGGCTGAAGCCCATTTCTCTCATCCCACCGAAATCAATTAACCCTGTTTCATATCTGAAATACACTCCCAAGGGTAAAGTCCTTCCTTAATTTCAGGTGTCATCTTCGTTGTTGTTCAGGCAGAAACAGGAAAAGGACACTGGGTAAACACTAAGAAAATCTGAATAAATTACGGACTTTGGTTGTTAATGATTTTAATTTCTTCCAGTACTCTAATTCAGGAAACCTGAGTCCGACCTCTGGGTCAGGAAGATTCTCCAGAGAGAGGAATGGCAACCCGTTCCAGTATTCTTACCTGGAAAATCCCATGGACGGAGGAGCTTAGCGGGGCTTACAGTCCATGGGTTTGGAAAGAGTCAGACACGATTGAATGACTAACACACCACTCTGTTAAGTGATTTATCTATACCATTTTGCTTAATCTCTTGAATGCTTTTCATTAAATGGCTTCATTCCCATTTTACAGATTAGGACAATGAGGAGAAAAAAAAAAGATAACTCTTTTGCCCAAGAAAAGAAAGTTAGTAATTGGTAGAATTCCAACTGAAACTCATGTTGAATTGGTCTAAGTGAATTAGAAGTTTTAACTCATTAATCCTCACAACAGCACAAGAAACTGAGTAGGACTACTATTATTTTCCTCCTTTCTGAAGAGGAAACTGAAGCTCAGAGAGGCAGGGTGAGTCAGTCAGGGTTGCACAGCTGAGGCTGCTCATTATAAAAAAAGTTTTCCAGGAATTATGTGACCCCAATATAAATGTATTTGATTATTCTGGAGCATCTCATCTTAAAAAAAGTTAGTTTCATGATTTCTCCTTTTAACTTCTTCTACAGAAAATCCACACCCCCCCCCAGCCCTCCTCGACCCCCATCAGCAGTGGAAGGTAACGTGCTTCAATCAGCACTGAACAGACCTGAGGTCAATGTTTATTCATCAGCGAAAAGCCATCTAGGATACGCGCTCTACTCTACAGAGTTTTATATTCCACACGGAGCCTTCAAACCATGTTTGGGGCTTGGGTGGATTCCAGCACTTGTCCTTATCACAGATCAAAAATACAACATTGATGCTCTGGTCAATAAACATCTTGAAGAGTGCATTCACAATACATCTGCTTCTTTGATCATTTCCATTTACTTCGTTATTTACTCATTCAATCTTCAATTCTTTTATCCACACTAGGACTTTCTCTGTGTTTGTTTCATAGGATGTTTTTCTTGGGAGACAGGAGTTCATTAAATGACTCAGAAAAAATCTGTCTCTTCTGACTCCAATACCAGATTGTTCTTATCTTTTATGAAAGTTAACGTCTATTCCAGATCATTTCAAGTGTGCACCATCCTGAGTTTAGATGCTCAGTAGACGTATGAGGGCGGCAAAGGTTCAAGCTGTCTAGAAGATTTCCCGTGCCTCCTCCACGAATCGATGGCCTCGCCAAGTGCCACAGGAAAAGTGTTTCTCTTACAGTCCATGGGTTTGGAAAAGTCAGACACGATTGAATGACTAACACACCACTCTGTTAAGTGATTTATCTATACCATTTTGCTTAATCTCTTGAATGCTTTTCATTAAATGGCTTCATTCCCATTTTACAGATTAGGACAATGAGGAGAAAAAAAAAAGATAACTCTTTTGCCCAAGAAAAGAAAGTTAGTAATTGGTAGAATTCCAACTGAAACTCATGTTGAATTGGTCTAAGTGAATTAGAAGTTTTAACTCATTAATCCTCACAACAGCACAAGAAACTGAGTAGGACTACTATTATTTTCCTCCTTTCTGAAGAGGAAACTGAAGCTCAGAGAGGCAGGGTGAGTCAGTCAGGGTTGCACAGCTGAGGCTGCTCATTATAAAAAAAGTTTTCCAGGAATTATGTGACCCCAATATAAATGTATTTGATTATTCTGGAGCATCTCATCTTAAAAAAAGTTAGTTTCATGATTTCTCCTTTTAACTTCTTCTACAGAAAATCCACACCCCCCCCCAGCCCTCCTCGACCCCCATCAGCAGTGGAAGGTAACGTGCTTCAATCAGCACTGAACAGACCTGAGGTCAATGTTTATTCATCAGCGAAAAGTCATCTAGGATACGCGCTCTACTCTACAGAGTTTTATATTCCACACGGAGCCTTCAAACCATGTTTGGGGCTTGGGTGGATTCCAGCACTTGTCCTTATCACAGATCAAAAATACAACATTGATGCTCTGGTCAATAAACATCTTGAAGAGTGCATTCACAATACATCTGCTTCTTTGATCATTTCCATTTACTTCGTTATTTACTCATTCAATCTTCAATTCTTTTATCCACACTAGGACTTTCTCTGTGTTTGTTTCATAGGATGTTTTTCTTGGGAGACAGGAGTTCATTAAATGACTCAGAAAAAATCTGTCTCTTCTGACTCCAATACCAGATTGTTCTTATCTTTTATGAAAGTTAACGTCTATTCCAGATCATTTCAAGTGTGCACCATCCTGAGTTTAGATGCTCAGTAGACGTATGAGGGCCGGCAAAGGTTCAAGCTGTCTAGAAGATTTCCCCGTTCGCCTCCTCCACGAATCGATGGCCTCGCCAAGTGCCACAGGAAAAGTGTTTCTCTTCAGCCAAGGGACACAACCAAGGGCAAAGCCAGCTCTCTGCTTACTCTCAGCAAAGGGCTCTGGTGCATGAGCATCTGTATATTAGCAACGACGTTCTAATCAGAATAAAATATGGTACAGGCCAAAAAACGGTGCTCAACTAGGAAGGGCAAAGTCTTGCTTCTCAGGAGTGAGGCTGACCATCACTACCTTTTCCCAATCCGATGACAATGAGTTTAATGGCAGTGTGCCAGATCAGGACATTTGAAGAAGCCTTTTGAAAGAATTAAGTTCCTTCTACCCATGCAAGAAATCGACCCCCTGGGGTCAGATAGTCCTTTCTTCTCTCGCCCCCAAGACCTTGCCAGTGAGAGGCTGCATATGATCAGAACACCAACTCTGGAGCCAAACCCTGGGTTTAAACTGACCTTGGACTGAGTTTTCCTAATACTGGTTGTAAGGATTAAAGAATTCATACATTAGAAAGCATTCAGAACAGGACTGGCACATAGTACATCCTACATTTGCTGGTTGTTGCTTCTTCATTAGTTGTGTGCAACTCCTTGTGACCCCGTGGACTCCAGCTCGCCAGGCTCCTCTGTCCAGGGATTTCCCAGGCAGGAACACTGGAGTGGGTTGCCATTATGGATAAACCATGAAACAGCTAATGGCTGCCCAATGATCCAAATTGATGCTCTGGTCAATAAACATCTTGAAGAGTGCATTCACAATACATCTGCTTCTTTGATCATTTCCATTTACTTCGTTATTTACTCATTCAATCTTCAATTCTTTTATCCACACTAGGACTTTCTCTGTGTTTGTTTCATAGGATGTTTTTCTTGGGAGACAGGAGTTCATTAAATGACTCAGAAAAAATCTGTCTCTTCTGACTCCAATACCAGATTGTTCTTATCTTTTATGAAAGTTAACGTCTATTCCAGATCATTTCAAGTGTGCACCATCCTGAGTTTAGATGCTCAGTAGACGTATGAGGGCGGCAAAGGTTCAAGCTGTCTAGAAGATTTCCCCGTTCGCCTCCTCCACGAATCGATGGCCTCGCCAAGTGCCACAGGAAAAGTGTTTCTCTTCAGCCAAGGGACACAACCAAGGGCAAAGCCAGCTCTCTGCTTACTCTCAGCAAAGGGCTCTGGTGCATGAGCATCTGTATATTAGCAACGACGTTCTAATCAGAATAAAATATGGTACAGGCCAAAAAACGGTGCTCAACTAGGAAGGGCAAAGTCTTGCTTCTCAGGAGTGAGGCTGACCATCACTACCTTTTCCCAATCCGATGACAATGAGTTTAATGGCAGTGTGCCAGATCAGGACATTTGAAGAAGCCTTTTGAAAGAATTAAGTTCCTTCTACCCATGCAAGAAATCGACCCCCTGGGGTCAGATAGTCCTTTCTTCTCTCGCCCCCAAGACCTTGCCAGTGAGAGGCTGCATATGATCAGAACACCAACTCTGGAGCCAAACCCTGGGTTTAAACTGACCTTGGACTGAGTTTTCCTAATACTGGTTGTAAGGATTAAAGAATTCATACATTAGAAAGCATTCAGAACAGGACTGGCACATAGTACATCCTACATTTGCTGGTTGTTGCTTCTTCATTAGTTGTGTGCAACTCCTTGTGACCCCGTGGACTCCAGCTCGCCAGGCTCCTCTGTCCAGGGGATTTCCCAGGCAGGAACACTGGAGTGGGTTGCCATTATGGATAAACCATGAAACAGCTAATGGCTGCCCAATGATTCCAAAAGAAGTATTACAGCCTCTCCCCAATGCTCCCCCTCCCCCTCCCCACTGCCCTTCCCTTGCCCACCTGCTCAAAGTTTGTTCCTTTTAAGACCTGCACCTGTTCCAATGCCACCAAGGCCTGGGCTGCAGCCACAGGGATGCCGGCTGACAGAAACTCTTATTTGCACAGCAAACGTGTTTATCCAGATTAAACATATAGCGAACTATACAGCTCACTTCTCCTTTTTTATTTTAAACAAGGGATTTTCACATGCAGATTTTATCATCATGGTGACTTCCTCTCTTTTCTTGCATTAAAAAATCTTTTCATCGGCTGCTCTGTCCCACCCCACCATTGAATGTTTTAAAAAGGAAAGAAAAGGCACACCAGTCACCGGGCACAGAAACCTCCGTATTTTGCTCTGAACTTCACACTGACAGTATTATGCACGGTCATGGCAGTTAAACAGAGAATTGAAATTTAATGAGAAGAGATAAGAGAGAAGTGCAGATAAAGGAACTCCTGAAAACCAGCCCAACAGTCCCACTAAGGCCTGGGTGGCTTCAGAGCTTATTAATCTAGACTGCCTCTCACCAGGGGGCATGGAATTTCACTGCCCAGGCGTTTCTGGAAAACTATTCGTCACCCTCACACGGCTTTTCCTTTGAACAAGGATGTTCTGGAACCAGGAGTTCACCTATGTGGCTTAGTCATCCGACCGGCCTCAAGGTCACCGGCTCGAGGAAGGCCAGGAGACTGACCTCACTCACTCACTATAGAACCATTAAATCACCGATCGATTCGGGAGGGCTCTGCACATCGTCAACAAAGCCTTCTCGCGGGAGCGCCCGCATACATCAGAAACGAATTACACCCTTAAAGGCAGATGACACACGGAGCACAGAAAGAGCCTTTCTGCAAGGCACAGCCTTTGTTCCCTGTGAAAGGAGAGCCAATCCAACCTCAAAAAGGAGGGGAGGAGAAGGGAGGAAGAGAAGAGAGAATCTCTGATATACGTTTCTCCTGCCTATCCTCTCAAATGCAGGGGGCATCTTCTAGGGGCTCACAAGACAGGGGGGGAGATAAAAATGGACGTATGATTACAAGGGACCGTGATCCTGAGGACCAAGAACCCACACATCTGGCGTACCCGTGAACAACGTGTGCTCCGGCACCAATGTCACGAGGCACGGTGAAGTGATCACAGTGGCGAGAGTACACGTGGGAGACTGTGCACCCTGTATTAGTCATGGTTCTGATTAGTTTACAAATAACTAGCTCTAAATGTAGCTCTCTGACAACTGAAGGCCGCGGTCTAATCTCACCCCCATTGTACAGATGGGAACACTGAGGCACAAGGAGGGGAAGTAAGGCCCTGAAGCCACACTCCTAAGTGGCTGGAGTTGGGATTCAAACCCAGGTAGTCAGGCCCTGGAGTCACTATACTAAACTATCATCATGGGAAAAAAATCTTTTAAATGAGAAAGAAAAAACCTCACCAAAAGTATTTTGCTCTGAACTTCACACTGACAGTATTATGCACGGTCATGGCAGTTAAACAGAGAATTGAAATTTAATGAGAAGAGATAAGAGAGAAGTGCAGATAAAGGAACTCCTGAAAACCAGCCCAACAGTCCCACTAAGGCCTGGGTGGCTTCAGAGCTTATTAATCTAGACTGCCTCTCACCAGGGGGCATGGAATTTCACTGCCCAGGCGTTTCTGGAAAACTATTCGTCACCCTCACACGGCTTTTCCTTTGAACAAGGATGTTCTGGAACCAGGAGTTCACCTATGTGGCTTAGTCATCCGACCGGCCTCAAGGTCACCGGCTCGAGGAAGGCCAGGAGACTGACCTCACTCACTCACTATAGAACCATTAAATCACCGATCGATTCGGGAGGGCTCTGCACATCGTCAACAAAGCCTTCTCGCGGGAGCGCCGCATACATCAGAAACGAATTACACCCTTAAAGGCAGATGACACACGGAGCACAGAAAGAGCCTTTCTGCAAGGCACAGCCTTTGTTCCTGTGAAAGGAGAGCCAATCCAACCTCAAAAGGAGGGGAGGAGAAGGGAGGAAGAGAAGAGAGAATCTCTGATATACGTTTCTCCTGCCTATCCTCTCAAATGCAGGGGGCATCTTCTAGGGGCTCACAAGACAGGGGGGGAGATAAAAATGGACGTATGATTACAAGGGACCGTGATCCTGAGGACCAAGAACCCACACATCTGGCGTACCCGTGAACAACGTGTGCTCCGGCACCAATGTCACGAGGCACGGTGAAGTGATCACAGTGGCGAGAGTACACGTGGGAGACTGTGCACCCTGTATTAGTCATGGTTCTGATTAGTTTACAAATAACTAGCTCTAAATGTAGCTCTCTGACAACTGAAGGCCGCGGTCTAATCTCACCCCCATTGTACAGATGGGAACACTGAGGCACAAGGAGGTGAAGTAAGGGCCCTGAAGCCACACTCCTAAGTGGCTGGAGTTGGGATTCAAACCCAGGTAGTCAGGCCCTGGAGTCACTATACTAAACTATCTAGCTAGCCCCCACACCACCAGCACCAGCACCAAGAGGTTATCTCTGTGCTTTTTCTGCATGTCCTTTCTCCCTCCTCTTGGAATTACTGCTCCATACATTTACTTAAGAATTACTCTCCCAGCAGAACCTTCATAGGGGGAGGGGTTCAATGCATGTCTGTGGGAAAAAGGAACATATCCCCGACCCCAGACATGCCTTCATTCATTCTGGGCGACCGGCTGATTATGGGTACCTTGTTTTCAGATAAAGAAAGTGAGGTGCAGGGACATCAAGTGACTTGTCCAAGGTCCTACTGCTTCCAACATGGGCTCTTCCACAACTTACAGTGGCTTTCCTATTTTAAAAACCACGGGATGCTTGTCAGAAAACAAGATCGATGTAACCTCAGAAGGTAACAGCAGCGAAGGAGAGAGGCCAAGTCCAGCGCCTGGGCCAGGCCTCTCTGGAGCCTGCAGCACGCTGCAGGATGCAGTTGGACAATCTGCACAGCCCCGTGCAGTGCTGCCAGGACATCCGACCTACAACAAAGCAAGGGAACCTAGGAGACGCTGCCCAAAGCCTGCTACGCTCAGACAGAAGGCGACCCACCTTTCCCCTCACTTGCCACGGAAGGAGGCCTGGGACGGCCTTCCCTCTCCTGCCCGAGCCCCAGGGTTCCGTTCCTTTCCCCTGCCATGGGGCAAGGCTCACCCATTCTTTGCCGCCTTTATCAGGCATCTCTGTATTTCTTTCTTTGGAGCTGTTCTGTATCTGTTCCCCTTTTCAGCCCTGGGGTGTTTCCCCGCATGATGACTGGAAAGGGGGCAATCTCCTGTGACCTAGTTTTTCATCACCAACCAGAGCAGAAGAGGGCAAAGCATGCTCAGGGGTTTCGCAAGCTGCTCCCGAGAACGGAGCAACTTCGACCAGACCTGGCACTCTTCCCTGGCAGACGTGTTCCGCGGTGGTGGGAAAGCCGGTCAGGCTGAGGCGGCAGTTCTGCAAGGACGGTGCTGCAGGCTGACCTTGCCTCCAGTCGCTTCCTGGGGTCCTGCGTCTAAGCCACACTCCTAAGTGGCTGGAGTTGGGATTCAAACCCAGGTAGTCAGGCCCTGGAGTCACTATACTAAACTATCTAGCTAGCCCCCACACCACCAGCACCAGCACCAAGAGGTTATCTCTGTGCTTTTTCTGCATGTCCTTTCTCCCTCCTCTTGGAATTACTGCTCCATACATTTACTTAAGAATTACTCTCCCAGCAGAACCTTCATAGGGGGAGGGGTTCAATGCATGTCTGTGGGAAAAAGGAACATATCCCCGACCCCAGACATGCCTTCATTCATTCTGGGCGACCGGCTGATTATGGGTACCTTGTTTTCAGATAAAGAAAGTGAGGTGCAGGGACATCAAGTGACTTGTCCAAGGTCCTACTGCTTCCAACATGGGCTCTTCCACAACTTACAGTGGCTTTCCTATTTTAAAAACCACGGGATGCTTGTCAGAAAACAAGATCGATGTAACCTCAGAAGGTAACAGCAGCGAAGGAGAGAGGCCAAGTCCAGCGCCTGGGCCAGGCCTCTCTGGAGCCTGCAGCACGCTGCAGGATGCAGTTGGACAATCTGCACAGCCCCGTGCAGTGCTGCCAGGACATCCGACCTACAACAAAGCAAGGGAACCTAGGAGACGCTGCCCAAAGCCTGCTACGCTCAGACAGAAGGCGACCCACCTTTCCCCTCACTTGCCACGGAAGGAGGCCTGGGACGGCCTTCCCTCTCCTGCCCGAGCCCCAGGGTTCCGTTCCTTTCCCCTGCCATGGGGCAAGGCTCACCCATTCTTTGCCGCCTTTATCAGGCATCTCTGTATTTCTTTCTTTGGAGCTGTTCTGTATCTGTTCCCCTTTTCAGCCCTGGGGTGTTTCCCCGCATGATGACTGGAAAGGGGGCAATCTCCTGTGACCTAGTTTTTCATCACCAACCAGAGCAGAAGAGGGCAAAGCATGCTCAGGGGTTTCGCAAGCTGCTCCCGAGAACGGAGCAACTTCGACCAGACCTGGCACTCTTCCCTGGCAGACGTGTTCCGCGGTGGTGGGAAAGCCGGTCAGGCTGAGGCGGCAGTTCTGCAAGGACGGTGCTGCAGGCTGACCTTGCCTCCAGTCGCTTCCTGGGGTCCTGCGTCTCTACAGGCAGAAGGGCCAAGCTGGAGGGGACCTCAGAAAGCTTGGGTCCAGCCTCCCATTTCACAAACAGGCAGACCGCCTCCCACTCACATCAAGTGTCTTGGCCAAACTAGCCGCTGGCACAGCCTCACACCCGGGGAACTCTGCCCGAGCACCCAGAATTCTAAGCGGAATCACTCGGAGGGGACGCGAAGATGGAACCCAGAATGATTTTCTCCCCACGTCAAAGGGTGAGAGACAGTGACACGCTTAGGATCAGACTGCATCCATGTAGGAATCTGCATAACTCGTCTCTTAACACTTTCTGGGAAAATGTTTAAAATGCTCCACCCAGAATGACTTGAAAGCATGTCCAAGGACTTTGTTATAGTTGTTTAGTCTTGAAGACGTGTCTGACTCTTTGTGACCTCATGGACTGTAGCCCACCAGGCTCCTCCGTCCCTGGGATTCTCTAGGCAAGAACACTGGAGTGGGTTGCCATTTCCTTCTCCAGGGGATCTTCCCGACCCAGGGATTGAACCGGCATCTCCTGGATTGGTAGGCAGATTCTTTACCTCTGAACCAGGAGGGAAGCCCATTGTCAAGCACTTTAAGGCTCTATAATGTAAGATGCTACCTTGAGAGACCCTAAAAAAATAGTCCCACAGCCTCAGTTGGTCTGTAGCATCTAGTGGGTGAACAGGGGAGATGGAAGAAACAGCCGGACCACTGGGCTCCCTAATTCTGCTGGAATGGGAGACAGGCCCACGATCATTAGCATACCCAATCTGCATTCACTCCAGATGAGATTTCATCACAGCATCCTATTTATTCATTCCTTAATATAAATCTAAATTGCTCTCTTCAAATAGCAGACAGCACTCGGCTTCAGTCAAGGGAAAGAAACCAGCACAGCAAGGGATGTGCGGCCGTCTCCCGCCCCCACCGTGCTCCAGCTCATCCCAAAACTCAGAAAACACACCTCTCTTTGTCTCAGGCATTTCATACCGGGGCTCTTGTGGGATGCAAAACCTGCTAGCCATCCACGGTTCCAAATACCTTGGGAGTTTTGCCTACTCATCTGGGAAAGCCGGTCAGGCTGAGGCGGCAGTTCTGCAAGGACGGTGCTGCAGGCTGACCTTGCCTCCAGTCGCTTCCTGGGGTCCTGCGTCTCTACAGGCAGAAGGGCCAAGCTGGAGGGGACCTCAGAAAGCTTGGGTCCAGCCTCCCATTTCACAAACAGGCAGACCGCCTCCCACTCACATCAAGTGTCTTGGCCAAACTAGCCGCTGGCACAGCCTCACACCCGGGGAACTCTGCCCGAGCACCCAGAATTCTAAGCGGAATCACTCGGAGGGGACGCGAAGATGGAACCCAGAATGATTTTCTCCCCACGTCAAAGGGTGAGAGACAGTGACACGCTTAGGATCAGACTGCATCCATGTAGGAATCTGCATAACTCGTCTCTTAACACTTTCTGGGAAAATGTTTAAAATGCTCCACCCAGAATGACTTGAAAGCATGTCCAAGGACTTTGTTATAGTTGTTTAGTCTTGAAGACGTGTCTGACTCTTTGTGACCTCATGGACTGTAGCCCACCAGGCTCCTCGGTCCATGGGATTCTCTAGGCAAGAACACTGGAGTGGGTTGCCATTTCCTTCTCCAGGGGATCTTCCCGACCCAGGGATTGAACCGGCATCTCCTGGATTGGTAGGCAGATTCTTTACCTCTGAACCAGGAGGGAAGCCCATTGTCAAGCACTTTAAGGCTCTATAATGTAAGATGCTACCTTGAGAGACCCTAAAAAAATAGTCCCACAGCCTCAGTTGGTCTGTAGCATCTAGTGGGTGAACAGGGGAGATGGAAGAAACAGCCGGACCACTGGGCTCCCTAATTCTGCTGGAATGGGAGACAGGCCCACGATCATTAGCATACCCAATCTGCATTCACTCCAGATGAGATTTCATCACAGCATCCTATTTATTCATTCCTTAATATAAATCTAAATTGCTCTCTTCAAATAGCAGACAGCACTCGGCTTCAGTCAAGGGAAAGAAACCAGCACAGCAAGGGATGTGCGGCCGTCTCCCCCCGCCCCCACACGTGCTCCAGCTCATCCCAAAACTCAGAAAACACACCTCTCTTTGTCTCAGGCATTTCATACCGGGGCTCTTGTGGGATGCAAAACCTGCTAGCCATCCACGGTTCCAAATACCTTGGGAGTTTCTATCCTAGGTGAGCCCTGACACCTTCACAGCAGCCAAGTGCAGTAATTCTCGAGGAGGAAAAAGTCTACCATCAGGTGACAACACCTGGAAAAGGTCGGGACTTCCCTGGTGGTCCAGTGGTTAAGTCTTTGTCTTCCACTGCAGTGGGTATGAGTTTGATTCCTGATCAGGGGAGTTAAGTTCCCACATGCCTTGCAAAAAATCAACACATAAAACAGAAACAATATTAGAACTTTAAAAATGATCCACATTAAAAAAAAGAAATTCAAAAAAAAAAAAAAAAAAAACCTGGAAAAGAGTACTAGGGAATAAACAAATTCTTTACTGAAAGTGAGGTACTAGGGCATATCCACCATCTTGGAGAATGACGTTCAAACACGTGGAACACATCAGTCACGAGGGGCCACAGCCGTTTCTGCTGGCTCCTTCCCACCACAACCAGCCCTCGTCCTACCGAGGAAGCACCATGCCACCCGAGCACCACTTTTCCTGAGGAAAAGTAATTTCTGATGACTTTTCCTGTGAAAGGAAAATGGACTTCACCGTCTAGAAGTTTATATGCAGAAGTGCCGCTTCTAATTCTTGGCCCCTTAGGATCAGACACTTTTTGTTTTCCCTCTGTGTGCATTTTTTAAAATAGCAAAAATATTAAATGAAAATCTTTTATCATGCTGAAGAAAGGTCCCGTGAGACTCCGTTGAAGGAAAGCATGCTAAAAGCAAAAAGAACGTTCAGTAACCTATCCATTCAACTCCTCAGTGTCCCTCCAACCAGGGCATATGTGACACATTTCATCCAGTCACTCTGTTTCCCTGTGTCCTAACCACTCCAATTTCAGCTATTTTCTAAAGGAAGAGTTCAAGTGTGGTCAGAACTCAGAGGAATTGAGCTGTTTTCAAGCACTGCTACTTGAGTGCTTTTAGAGCTTCATGCTCGAGTTAAAGATGAGCTCTTAAAAATTAACTCTCGCTCCCGGGCTTGGGGCAGGAAGCCGATGTCATCCCCGAGGGTCACCAGAGATGCTGCTTGCTGGTTAGACTCTTCCTGGTGGCACATAAACACCTTGGGCCCAAAGTAACAGAGGTGCTCGCTCCTGAAGCCCCCTCTGCTATGGCATGTGAAAACACAAAAAATCTAATGCCTTCATCAGTAAATTCTCTTTTCACCATGGGCCTGAAACAATCAAGATGCATAAGTAAACTTTAGGGCATGGGGTCTTTTTTTTAATATATAAATCATTTTTAAAGTCTTTATTGAATGTGTTACAATATGGCTTCTGTCATGGGACCTGAGCTCCCTGCCCAGGGATCGAACCGGTACTCCCTGCTTTGGGAGGCAAAAGTCTTAACCACTGGACTGCCAGGAAAGTCCCAGGACCTTGGATCTTGAGTTAGAACATTCCAGTCCTGGGTCTGCCATCAACTTAACAAGGGGAAGGCACAGAACTTCTCTGGGTCCCGATGTCCCGGTCAGTAAAACAAGGTGGCTAATGGGTTTCTGAAGCCCTTCGCACGCCCCCGGCCTCCGCTTCCACGCTCCTCGGCTTTCCCTCCTCCAGCGGGGACTGAGCGTGTTAGGGAGGTTGTGCCTTTGACCCAGGAGGAATGTGACAACGGCCTTCCTTGCATTGTTCCCACAGTAACCAGAGCCAGCTGTCCAGGCTGGCCGGCCAAGTTAGGGCACCGGATCACAGTGAACTGAGAACTCTGCTGCCAAGACCGGGTCTCCCGAGTCCCCACCTTCCTCAGGGTCTTTGTCTGCAGGTCAGCGTACCTCTTCGAGTACAAGAGGGTGTCTGTGATCTTTACTAAGTAATATCTGACTTTTAAAATCTAAAGTGTAGCCACCAGCGCTGGGGACGTCCCCCCAAGCACAGCTTGATGATTCGGGCATGCAAACCTTCCTGAAGTCTACGCCCCTCTCTCCGCGTTGGTGTCCTCTAGAATCAGTTGGGATGGTCCAAGCGTGCTGGCATGGTCTGACACTAAGTCAAAGATCCTGGGATTTGAGTGAGAGTGAAAATCTCAGCTGACATTTTTCATCTGAAAATCTTAGGGTGAGCCAAGACTTGTAAACATGCACTTCTGAGCAGGACCGACCACAAAGGGTTTCCTTTTTGCCTGCAGCCTGTATCTTCGATACTAATAAGAGAGGATCACTGGAAAGCATTACCATTATTTTTAGCTTTTGTAAGGAGGGAGGAGTTTCTGAAAGAGCAAGATGGAAAGGAATTTAGAGCAAGGGTGGAGGGAGGAGGAGAGATTAGGAAAAATCAGGACTTCCAGGAGAGATAAGGAGCTTCCTTCTTCTTTCTGAACTGACTGGCCCCCAGCATCAAGGATTTCAGGTCTAGATAGCTGGAGACAAAGAGGCTGTTGGAAGGAAATCATTTTTTTTTTTTCTATGTGGCGAATGCGCCTTTCACGCTCTGGGAGTTTTCACTTTCCAAATGTACCAGATGAGGCCACTCAATGGAAGCTTTCTTGGGAAAGAGTTTGGAAATTCACGCTGGAATTGAATGCTGCTTTAACTTTCACAGGCCCCAGAGAAACACCCGCTTTGGATCTGCCGAGATCATGAATGTTCCAGATGAAGAGGAGATGAATGAATTCCTCTTAAACGACCTTGTAACTTTAACAAAGGGCAAGGCAGACTCCAGCAGCTTCTGGACAGACCATGGTATGGGCCAAGAACATACTGTTTTGTTTTTTCTTAAAACAAACAAAAAAAAAGTGTTCATTTCTTTCTTTGGCTGCACTGGGTCTTTAGTTGCACCACATGGGATCTTCAGTCTTCCTTGCAGCATGTGGGATCTAGTTCCCTGAGCCGGAATCGAATCTGAGTCCCCTGAATTGGGAGCACAGAGTCTTAGCCACTGGACCACCAGGGAAGTCCCAAGGAAGCACCACTATAAGATGGCTTTTTTCTTCTTCTCTGTCTCCCCCTCCTCACCGTTTTTGTTTGTTTGTTTAGTTTGCAATAGATAGTCAAATATCTCCTTAAAGAGCAGCAATGGACAAGGCGTCTACTCCTCAACTCAGGCTGCTTGGTAAGTTTTCAGCACCACAAGCTCAAATGTCATTTGGTTCATAAGGAACCTTATAAAACACAAACCACTTCATCGCAACCTATTTGCCTTCTGAAATTCTGAAAGCGAGACTGGATGATATTCAAGCAATCAGCCTCATGGCATGACTGAACTGGCCCAGAGCTAACAATGAAGGGAAGCCTAGAATTAGTTCCCCACCTCCAAAATAGGACCTGAAGAAGCCAGTGTTATAGGAGAAGAGTTGCTGTGTTTTGTTTAGTGGAATGAAATCTGTGCCCATTTAAGTCACGAGCAGGTGGCACTTGCTAGCAAAGAAAGGCCTGAAAATATTCACATCTAGTGAGTGGAGTTCTATGTATAATTAGCCAAGATGTATTTTAAAGTATACTAATCCTTTGTGCTCTTTTCTACAATTCAAACTGGTGAGGAACAGAGAGCAGATTTTGAATTTATTATGAACGCATAGCCATCACATTACTGATTACAAAATATGGAGAAGACATCAGACAGCTTTTATTAATATACATATTAGGCTGAGTGACGAAGAATTGATGCCTTTGAACCGTGGTGCTGGAGGGGACTCTTGAGAGTCCCTTGGACAAGGAGATCAAATCAGTCAATTCCAGAGGAAATGAACCCTGAATATTCACTGGAAGGACTAATACTGAGGCTGCAGCCAGCTGATGCAAAGAACCAACTCACTAGAAAAGACCCTGATGCTGGGAAAGACTGAGGCCAGGAGGAGAAGGGGGCCACAGAGGATAGGATGGTTGGATGGCATCACTGAGTCAATGGACGAGAGTTTGACCAAACTCCGGGAGACAGTGAAGGACAGGGAAGCCTCGTGTGTGTAGTCCATGGGGTCGCAAAGAGACAGACACGACTGTGCAACTGAAAACAAGTACTAGGATCCGACCAAAAGAAAGGGCTTGCTAGCTTTCAGAGGAGTTTGTGGTCAGAGCAATGAACGAGCTCAATAATGGCATCGGGTAGGGAAGTTCATGGGGAGAGTCAAAGGTACACATTTTATTTTGGTTTTTTGGCCACACTATACAGCATGTGGGGTCTTAGTTCCCCAACCAGGGATAAAACAGGTGCCCCCTGTAGTGGAAATGAGTCTTAACCACTGGACCACCAGGGAATTCCCAAAGGTACACCTTTTAGAAGCATCACCTTTTTTCTTAAGTTTAATAGAAAATGTCAAACATGTACATAAAACTTTGAATAGAATGCTAGATACTCATTACCCAGCATCGATACAAGTCAATGCATGGTTCATCTTATATCTTCCAGCAAATCCCAGGAAAATCATTTAATCCCTAATAGTTCAGTATGAAGCATCAAATGTTGAATGAAGCTCCCTCACTGTTCTGAGATCCCTGAGAAGCCAAAGGCCCCAGGGCCATGCTGCCCGACCGGGACAGAGGCAGGCGGAAACCCGGGTCTGCTCACTTGCAGGCTGAGCTCTCTGCTGCAAGTCCTCTGGCTCTCTTGCCCTTAGACCCCCGCCACCTGTGTTAAATTAACCCTGACCTGTAATGAGGCTAGCATGTTTTTTTTAAAAAAAACAAGCATTACACTGGCTGGAAACCCCAGATTTTAATCTCAGCTTTGCCATTTTTTCTGAACCTTAATTGCCCCAACTATTAGGTAGGGACTATGAAACTGCCCCTGCTTACAACATACTAACGGCCTTCCCAGGTGGCCCTAAGTGGTAAAAAACCTGCTTTCCAGTGGAGGAGACTTAAGAGGTGTAGGTGCGATCCCTGGTAGGGAAGATCCCCTGGAGTAGGAAATGGAGACCCACTTCAGGATTCTTGCCTGGGAAATCCCATGAATAGAGGAGCCTGGCGGGCTACAGTCCATGGGTTTCAAAGAGTTGGACAAGACTGAAGCCACTTAGCACGCATGTATGTATGTACAACGTACTTACGTTGAACTTACAACAGTTATTTTTAATGTGTTTTCACAGAGTTTTGGGAAAAGTTGTTAGAAGACAGGAAATCTTAGAGAACTATTACTACGGGAGTGGTTAGAAAAGGGGGGCTAAAATATTATGTAATGGCATCGGGTAGGGAAGTTCATGGGGAGAGTCAAAGGTACACATTTTATTTTGGTTTTTTGGCCACACTATACAGCATGTGGGGTCTTAGTTCCCCAACCAGGGATAAAACAGGTGCCCCCTGTAGTGGAAATGAGTCTTAACCACTGGACCACCAGGGAATTCCCAAAGGTACACCTTTTAGAAGCATCACCTTTTTTCTTAAGTTTAATAGAAAATGTCAAACATGTACATAAAACTTTGAATAGAATGCTAGATACTCATTACCCAGCATCGATACAAGTCAATGCATGGTTCATCTTATATCTTCCAGCAAATCCCAGGAAAATCATTTAATCCCTAATAGTTCAGTATGAAGCATCAAATGTTGAATGAAGCTCCCTCACTGTTCTGAGATCCCTGAGAAGCCAAAGGCCCCAGGGCCATGCTGCCCGACCGGGACAGAGGCAGGCGGAAACCCGGGTCTGCTCACTTGCAGGCTGAGCTCTCTGCTGCAAGTCCTCTGGCTCTCTTGCCCTTAGACCCCCGCCACCTGTGTTAAATTAACCCTGACCTGTAATGAGGCTAGCATGTTTTTTTTAAAAAAAACAAGCATTACACTGGCTGGAAACCCCAGATTTTAATCTCAGCTTTGCCATTTTTTCTGAACCTTAATTGCCCCAACTATTAGGTAGGGACTATGAAACTGCCCCTGCTTACAACATACTAACGGCCTTCCCAGGTGGCCCTAAGTGGTAAAAAACCTGCTTTCCAGTGGAGGAGACTTAAGAGGTGTAGGTGCGATCCCTGGTAGGGAAGATCCCCTGGAGTAGGAAATGGAGACCCACTTCAGGATTCTTGCCTGGGAAATCCCATGAATAGAGGAGCCTGGCGGGCTACAGTCCATGGGTTTCAAAGAGTTGGACAAGACTGAAGCCACTTAGCACGCATGTATGTATGTACAACGTACTTACGTTGAACTTACAACAGTTATTTTTAATGTGTTTTCACAGAGTTTTGGGAAAAGTTGTTAGAAGACAGGAAATCTTAGAGAACTATTACTACGGTGAGGTGACGTCTCCTATGTTAATAAGATGGGGGGGGCTACATAATTATTATGTAACTGTGCCCTCAGAGCATTTCCATGACACATTTATTTACTTTTTCACATATAAATTAGAACCAACTATTTCAACATATTGAAATAGAAACTTCTATGAAAAACAAATGTTTCATGCAATATAAATCAACATTTCTCAAAGAGGAAAGGGGCTGCTCCCTTCCCTTCCCCTTCTCCCGAGGCGGGAAGGGAAGTTCTAGCATCCTTTAGAGGAGCAACAAACAAGCCCAAGGAAAGTCAAAAGAAAAAAAGACACATTCCCTCTTTTGGCGTGGACTTGGCAAAACTCTAACCAAAGCAGAATGACAGCAGAACACCAAATATTCCCAAGAAAGCGCCCGAAGCCAGAAAAATAATAACAGGATGCAGGGCTTTAAGTAAGTGACTGAAAAATACAACTCAACCGCACCCTTTTTCCTTCTCAACACACATAAAAGTGCTATATTTGAGGAGATAATGAAATTGAGGGAATGACCACTTTTAAGAAACACTGTTCTAGGGACTTCCCTGGTGATCCAGTGGCTGAGAACTCCATGTTCCCAAAGCAGGGGGCCCAGGTTCGACCCCTGGTCAGGAAGCGGGCTTGCTGCTACTAGCAAGCTCACACGCTGCAACAAAGACCTGGCACAGCCAACTAAATAAATACTGGGGAAAAAAATTCCATTTGAAGCCAACTCCAGACCTTGAGATGAGATTTAAATGAACTTGCCCAAAGCCACACCAGAGGAAGTCTTGTCATTTGTGATATATGCTGACATCCACTGCATACCATTGCCTCACCAGAAAACCCAAGCTGTGAACCAAGTGACACAGAGAAGCCATCGGCTCTGGGGTAACAGCCCACGCTCCTCTGTTGGTGTCCTGGGGCTGCCGTGAAGCACCCGAGCCTGGGGACCTACCTTAAACCACAAATACCTATAGTCTCAGGTTCTGGAGGCTGGAACTCTGCAATGACCAGGTCAGCAGGGCTCGTTCCTTCTAAGAAGGATAAGAGCCCATCACCACGACTTCATCTTAACTTGATCACCTGCAAAGACCCGACTTCCAGATAGGCTACGGTCACAGACACTGTGGGTAAGGGCCTCAGTGTCTTTTTGGAGGGATGTGGGTCAACATCTAACACCACCTCATCCCCACCCAACTTAAGAGTGGTAAGTGGGGGAAGCCGAGCCACCTTCCATGGAGTTACCTGTGGTCCCATTGAATTTTTTTTTTTTTGGCCACTTCTATTGGTCTTTCATCATCTATCTTTTGTTCTTTGGCATGTGGGGGCCTCCCATCGCAGTGGCTTCTGTCACTGCAGAGCACCGGCTCTGGGCGCACGCACCCCAGAACTCTGCCTCGGTAGTTGGACACATCAGTCCAGCCGCTCCGCGGCACAGGGGATCTTCCCAGGCCAGGGATCGAACTGGCGCCCCTTGCACTGCAAGGCGGTGTCCTTACCCACTGGACCACCAGGGAACCCCCCCCCCATTTAATATTACACTGCTACTGCTTTGAGGGAACACTCAGGAACAGGCCTGCCATGCCCTGGACACCCCTGGAAAACCATCACTTGGCTTTCACGTGCTATCACGGCCCCTTTCCATGGCCTTCCCTCCCACACCCATTCTCAGCTTTGGCCATGTGGTGCCCGTGCCATCCATGTATCAGCATGGTCCCTTTCAATTTCAGGGAGACAGATGAGAGTCTGAGCCTTCTGCCAACTTTGCCTCCTCTCCCACGTATTCCCCATGCCTTTGCTCCTCCTGTTTTCAGCCCTTGCACATTTGGGGCAAGCCAAGAGGTATCTCAGAAAAGGAAATCAGAACATATTCTTGATCTCTTTCTATAGCCACCATAATTATGAGGCCATGAGGGAAATCATGATGGTTATGTTGAGTATGTTTGCTGGCAATTTAAAAAGTATTTTTCAAGCCTGACTGTTGCAGACTGTAATTATTCAACAAGCATACAGATATAGCAGAAACATTATTGTTCCCAATTTACAGAAGAGGAAAATGACGCTCAAAAAGGTTAAGTCATTCACTAATGGACCTACTGCTCATAAACCAGAGCTAAAATATGGATTCATCTCTTTTGATGTCAACTTCTATAACAGTATACCAAGCATAATAGGACATAGTCTATATTAAATGATCAAGAAGGATTAAATGTTTTCTCTTGACTAGAAGCAGTATGGTAGCAAAAATAAAGTCTTACATTTATATTCCACATTTGAAAACATTTTCCAAAATGTTTCAATGTTAGGTTTTATGTATCCTTATAAAAATCAGATGGCACTTAGACCCATTTTATAGATGATACATGAAGGTTGAGGTCATGTAATTTGCCTAAATGAGCTGAAACTGCAGCTAGAGTAAGACTTTCTGCATTCTAAGTCAAAAATGGACATGCCTTTACAAAAAGAAAAATTGAAAACAACTTCCTTGGAAAGAAAACCTCTGGAAAGAAAATAATGCAAATGAAGGAAAACAAGTAGAAAAACTGGATGTTTCCACGTATTTTCCTGCAGACTGACGCAGCACACGTATGCATAATGGGTGGCAGGATGGATCCCTGAGCCCTAAGCTAGGCCAGTACAGACAACCACCCATGTCCCGAGAACAAGTACAGGGTTACTCTAAGCAGGTCACATAAGACTTGTGACTTATGGTGACAGAGAAATATTCATTCTCGTTCATCAGAGGCCCCAGGATTCCTTTTGGTTTTTTTCTACCTGAATTCCTGAGAGAAGGCTTCCAGAAGGAAGGGACTCTGAGCTAATTCTAGAATAAACAGCTTTAGGAAAGAGAGGTAACAGACAGACATATCTCGGTATGGCCAATGGACTTGTGGTGGACGATGCCTATGTGGAGACACAGCAGGGGACGATGAGGCGGGAAAGAGACGTGGAGGCCACCTCACGGAGGACCCCACAGGCCTTCCTGAGTAACTAAGATGATTCTGTAAAATCAGAAGGGGCTTATGAAGGTTTGGAGCAGGGGAGCGACTTTATCAGAGGGACTCTTTCTGTTGCCTCCACACGAATGACTCTCAAATCCACAAGTCTAGCTCTTCCCTTTCTTCCAAGATCCAGATATGTCTTTCAGAACACCTGCTGGGCCTCTCTAGATGGGTCCTGCTGGTACTTCCAACTGGGCATGTTAGATCGTGGCAGCCCCTTCCAGACCTAACAGTCTGTGATTCTAGTTAACACTGGCACTTCCCTTGGGGGGACTGAAAATACACGGAAAGCAGAGAAGTCATATTCAAGAGGCAGGGTAAAAAGAGCAGAGTGTCTTTCAAATGAAAGGAAGAAACATAATCTGTTAATCATCACTCTCTGACTGTGGCCAGGCTCTGAGAAGTAAGTAACACATCTGAGCATATATGAAAATGGGTTGTGTCCATTTGTGGTGGGGGTACCCAGGAGGCAGAACTGAAATAAAGCCTTCTCCAGGGACACACACTTTCGATGACAAGCGAGGATGGCTTTCTGGCCACTCAAAGCTGCTTCCTTGCACCCAGAGAGGTTGGCTGTAGAAACAACAATGAAAGTACAGAATCCTGCTTTGCAAAATATTTTAAGCATTCCACGCTTGTAGACCACAACCAACGCCTGCTCAGCTCTCAACTTGTGTCATTTCTAAGGAGCAAGCGGCTTCTGAATTCCTATGAGGCTATGTGGTAGGGAGTGTCTCCCCAAATGTAAGTAAAAGGTCCCCAAGATGCCCCTTTAGGAGAAGTAAATGTGTTTATCTGCTTAACTTCCCCTCTGCCACTGAAAAAGAACACATAATGTGAGAACCCTTCCTTAAGCAGAGGGCAGAGCGGCACATTAATTCATACGGTGTGTTTAGAATAAGGGGCAAGCTATAAGATAGAGAATCTTCGCTTCTCTTTTATGGACATAGGTTTTGAAAGCAAAAAATTAAGTGAGCAGGTGGGTTACCCCTCCATGAGTGTGTGTGGGCTAAGTCGCTCCAGTCATGTCTGACCTCAGGGACTGTAGCCTGCCAGGTTCTTCTGTCCATGGGATTCTTCCAGCAGGACTATTGGAGTGGGTTGCCTTGGCTTCCTCCATGGGGTCTTCCCAATCCAGCAATGGAACCTGTATGTCTTATGTCTTCCAGTGGGTTCTTTACTACTAGTACCACCTGGGATGTTCTACTACTCCATTTTCAGAATTGATGAAGATACTCACACTTTCACAAGCCCACATTCAAGAGTCAGCTTGGCTGTGACAGAAACTATTGTTATCCACGGGCCAGTCTTGACTGGAGGCTGAGGTCATCATGAGGTCTCCTTGGGGGCTTTCACCTTGATGCCTCTGGACCTGCTGGCCCACACCAGGGCTATTCAACTCAATGGACCGCCTTGACCACACACTGAATTCTCACTGAGAGTCACTTGACCTGGGCACTTCTGTCCAAGGCTGGGGCTGCTTCATGTATTCCAGAGGATGGGATCTGTCATTGTTCAGTCACTCAGTCATGTCCAACTCTTCTCTGACCCACAGACTGTAGCCGACTAGGCTGCTCTGTCCATGGGATTCACCAGGCAAGAATACTAAAGTAGGCTGTCATGCCCTCCTCCAGGGGATCTTCCCAACCCAGGGATCGAACCCACATCTCCTAGTTGGCAGGCAGACTCTTTATCACTGAGTCACTAGGGAAGCCCGGAAGATGGGATACTAAATCACTAAAAGCACAGACAGCAAAATGGCCTCAATGTCAGAAGCTGCTATGGGCTGTTACACATACCCAGACCTGTAGACTCTTCAGAGACGTTATTCAGACTCACTTTCTTTAAGGGCACTGACCTCTAGGATCTGTGCTTGTTGGCCAGTAGGCAATGCTGAGACACTCAGGAAAGAAAACAATGTATCTGCTAAGAGATCTGAGCCTGCTGACCTACATGACCGTGGTCAAGCACACACTTGTACAGCTCGAAGGCTGTTTTGATGGACTTATTAAACATCTGTAATGAATCCATAGTAAAATCCACGATGCTCTAGTGTTTCCATATAGATTAAAAGTATCACCCCCAAACTCTCTAAGGTCTTCTTCCTGTTCAATGAACTCTTTGGATTGTCACTGCAGTCTTCTGGTAAGTGAGACTCGGGTGCCCCTTCTAGGTGCTTCCTCCACATCCTGCATTTCCTTCTCACCCTGCTTATCACAGTGGATTGTAACTAACTAGTCCCTTTTCATCTACTATACTAAAATAACCTCACACATTATGAGTCAGCCACCTGGGATGTTCTACTACTCCATTTTCAGAATTGATGAAGATACTCACACTTTCACAAGCCCACATTCAAGAGTCAGCTTGGCTGTGACAGAAACTATTGTTATCCACGGGCCAGTCTTGACTGGAGGCTGAGGTCATCATGAGGTCTCCTTGGGGGCTTTCACCTTGATGCCTCTGGACCTGCTGGCCCACACCAGGGCTATTCAACTCAATGGACCGCCTTGACCACACACTGAATTCTCACTGAGAGTCACTTGACCTGGGCACTTCTGTCCAAGGCTGGGGCTGCTTCATGTATTCCAGAGGATGGGATCTGTCATTGTTCAGTCACTCAGTCATGTCCAACTCTTCTCTGACCCACAGACTGTAGCCGACTAGGCTGCTCTGTCCATGGGATTCACCAGGCAAGAATACTAAAGTAGGCTGTCATGCCCTCCTCCAGGGGATCTTCCCAACCCAGGGATCGAACCCACATCTCCTAGTTGGCAGGCAGACTCTTTATCACTGAGTCACTAGGGAAGCCCGGAAGATGGGATACTAAATCACTAAAAGCACAGACAGCAAAATGGCCTCAATGTCAGAAGCTGCTATGGGCTGTTACACATACCCAGACCTGTAGACTCTTCAGAGACGTTATTCAGACTCACTTTCTTTAAGGGCACTGACCTCTAGGATCTGTGCTTGTTGGCCAGTAGGCAATGCTGAGACACTCAGGAAAGAAAACAATGTATCTGCTAAGAGATCTGAGCCTGCTGACCTACATGACCGTGGTCAAGCACACACTTGTACAGCTCGAAGGCTGTTTTGATGGACTTATTAAACATCTGTAATGAATCCATAGTAAAATCCACGATGCTCTAGTGTTTCCATATAGATTAAAAGTATCACCCCCAAACTCTCTAAGGTCTTCTTCCTGTTCAATGAACTCTTTGGATTGTCACTGCAGTCTTCTGGTAAGTGAGACTCGGGTGCCCCTTCTAGGTGCTTCCTCCACATCCTGCATTTCCTTCTCACCCTGCTTATCACAGTGGATTGTAACTAACTAGTCCCTTTTCATCTACTATACTAAAATAACCGTGAGTGGAAGTCATTGGTTATGTCCGCCTCTTTGCAAGCCCATGGACTATATCCCGCCAGGCTCCGCTGTCCATGGAATTCTCCAGGCAAGAATACTAGATTGGGTAGTTGTTCCCTTCTCCAGGGGAAATCTTCCCAACCCAGGGATTAAACCCAGGTCTCCTGCACTGCAGGCAGATTCATTACCATCTGAGCCACTAGAGAAGCGATAACCTATCACAATGGGGAAGGGGCCCTTTTCCTTTATTCGATTTTAGTATTTCGGTACTTAGCAGCCTTACCTTGTACCCAGTGTTATCTCAAAGAATGTTAGTTGAATGACTGATGGAGAACAGAACCCAGCTCTGAATAACTGCTCCTTGTTCATCCAATACACGACGGCACATTTACCTCTCACTCAAGTCAGCACTAACCGTGGCCCTCCAACAGCCAAGTTACTACTTTGGCCACCTTAATTAGTAGAAGATTATGACTCCAAAGTAAGACAGTGAGCTTGCTCTGCTTGAAGTCAATGAGGAGCAAAAAGCTTTCAGAGTTTTCCCCTTTGAGAGCACCAGGAAGCTTGAAAGAACCTTAAAGAAGGGAAAGCTTTGAAAGAGCATTCTGGGCAAAATCTAAAGCATTCAAGGCTGGGAACAATGATCCCTCTGCACAGAAACCATTTCAGGAGGGAGCAAGTCATCAGCGAGAGTGGAGATTGTCATGAAGTTCTAGCCCAGTGCCCTCTACATAAAAAGACATCCTTTATGAGACAGACGCTTGCACAGTAAATTAGAAACAGATTAGGGTATGTTTATGCCACAACACATGATTGTCTAAGATAATTTCATCGAGGGCCAAAAATAATTGGGGGGAAATGATCAAATCCACAGGAGAATCGTGTATGAATGGTAAGACAAATGAACTACAGAGAAGGTGATCTCGGCCAGACAAGCCCTTGGGTTCAAGTCTATCAAGCAGTTTTTTCCTGAACACCTCCTGTGTGCTCAGCAGAGTGCAGAGTTTGTAGGGGATGTGGACAGAATCCCTGCCATGGCCCACAGACCATTTCCTCCCGCTGGTCTCTAAACCCACTCCATGGATGCTGTGGCCATGTTTCCAATGCACAAATGTGATAAGGCCCCTCAGGGGGACAGTCACCATCTTCATAACCATAATTCAACATGACACACAGGACCCTGCCCACTCCTAGGGCTGAAAACCTCTCCTGGCTTTTCCTCACAACTCCCCACCCACAACCTGGGACTCAGCCACACTCTCTTACCCACACTTCTCTGGATGAGACTCCTTCACGCCTATGGCTCTGACAATGCTGTCCTTTTCCACCTAGAAGCACTTTTCTAGCACAACATGCCTTCCAGGGCGTCATGACTCATCTCTCTGAGACGAAGCCTTCATCCCTGCTCCTGGCGTGACATTCTTTATGAGTTTCCCCAGAACTCTCTCTATATTAGGGTTATAGTACTCGATGCATGGAATTCTCCCCTCCTTCCTTCTGTCCTTGCTTCCTCTGGTTCATCTATGAACACTTACTTAGCAATTGCTCTCTACCAAGCCCCATGCTATGCAAGGTACTTTGGGTCCAACATCTCTTAATCAATCCACACGAATTGTAGACATGACGTGGAGATGAGAAATGTAGCTCAGAAAGGTTCAGTAACTCAGTGAAGCTCCCACAGCCAGCAAATGGCAGAGTCAGGTGCCTCTTCTCCGAGCCTGTGCTCTTTCCTCCTCAAGATACCAACTTACAAGAAGGCCCACCCAAGACATCCACCCAGACCCCAGTGGTTTTTGCAACCTGAGAACAACACACGTGGTTTTGACAGGTACAGGTGGAAGGTATGCATGTCCAAAACCAACTGGATGGGCACACCCATGCCATCTGTGAGCTTCTCCAGACGTTCTCTTTCCTGTTGGTCATACAGATGTTATTGGAGTGAATCCCAGACACCAGCCATGAGCTCTCCACTTTATGAAGCCAGTCTAAATTTGTTTTTAATCACAACCGCACCAACTCTGCATGGTACATATTTTCCAAGGAGCCTGAAAGCCTCAATTGTTACCGCCTTTCGTTTTGGTTTCTAGGTCTGCTAATGTCAGGGACAGCCTGTCCTCGAATGCATTACAGCTAGGGTAAAGCCAGGTTCAGGCTTAGCACATAAAATACCTCTCTGGTTTCTGTGCAAGAGATCAAAATGCTTTTTTTCTGGCAACATCAAAAAGCATCAACATGTAAACATGCTTCAACAGGCATTCTTTTTCCCTTCGGTGGTTTCTCAATATTTGGAATGCTTTATTAGTCTCTTTTGCTTACAAATGGTAAAAGAGTTCACTACTTCCTGCAAGCCTTTTTCTGAGACTTCTGTATTTGCTGACAATTAAGTGTACAGAGCCTTCCTGTTGGTAATAATACTCTACGGGAGAAAACTCCCCTGGGAGTATTTTGGCTTATCACATGGCTTGATGTGGGAGGACAGTGAGGAGAGTGGCGTGCATTTTTACCTCTTTTTTTCTTTTCATTCCTTCTCCCTTCCTTTCTTTCTTTCCCCTTTGTTATTATCGCGGTTCAGCTGCTAAGTCATGTTCGACTCTTTGCAACCTCCTGGACTGCAGCCTCCCTGGGCTTCTCTGTCCTTCACTATCTCCTGGAGTGTGCTCAGATTCATGTCCACTGAGTCAGTGATGCTATCTAGCCATCTCATTCTCCGACATCGCTTTCTCCTTTTGTCTTCAATAGCAGGGCCTTTTCCCCTTTGTGTGCTCAATCGCTCAGTCGCGCTAGACTCTTTGTGATCCCATGACCTGTAGCTCATCAGGCTCCTCTGTCCATGGGATCCTCCAGGCAAGAATACTGGAGTGGGTTGCCATGCCCTTCTCCAAGGGATCTTCCGCACCCAGGGAAGGAAGATTCGTTACCACTAGCACCACCTGGAAAGCCCCAGCCTCGTGGGCCTACCTACCTATAGCTCCTTAGTCTTTTCACTTGATTGGCCAAAAAAAAAACACATCATGAGATTCAAGTGTATTTGCTGCCTCCTTCCTCTACAGCGTGGCCTTCCCCGCACTCCTGTTGGCACAGGTGAGGAAAATCAGTCTGCTATTTTATCACTGCAGGAGAACTGGCAGAGTAGGCCTGTCTCCGCAAACCATTCAGTCAGCTCCGGCATTTCCAAAAGGCTTTCTGCTCATGATAAAGCCCTGCAAATGCCGAGTGAACACGACATGCCCAATCC
Source organism: Tragulus kanchil (assembly GCA_022376925.1). Classification (NCBI taxonomy): domain Eukaryota; kingdom Metazoa; phylum Chordata; class Mammalia; order Artiodactyla; family Tragulidae; genus Tragulus; species Tragulus kanchil. The sequence continues at coordinate 13,968,895 of JAIOJX010000005.1, forward strand.
CAAAGGCGGCCTCCATGGAATGGCGAAACATAAGAAGTGTTCTATTAAACTTAGAACCCCCACAAAGCTGTCCTTCCTGATAGCTGTTAACACCGTTCTGGTGGAAGTACCCAATTTAATTAAGTAACAGCAAGAGATAAGAGGTCTAAAAACTGGGAAAGAGGCAGCAAAATGATCATTATTTGCATTATAAGACTGCAAACCTTAGCGAGTTGCCTAAACAACTGTTGTAGACAATTAGAGAATTCTATAAGGTAATTAACAAGAGTAATATACAAAAGTCAATAGCCTTCCTAAGTGACAACCAGTAAAAAGACATCCCATTTTTCAAAAAATTCCAATAAAAATGAAAAATGGCTAGAGATAAACTTGGAGAAGAGCACACAAGAGCTAGGTAAAGAAAGGAAACCTCACACAACCGAAGGACAGAGAAGGCATGTTTACTCTGGTGGTCTTTGATGAGGAAATCATGAATTCTCCCAAAGTAATTGATAAACTTGATATGACATCCAAGACTACCATGAGAAAGCTAGCTCTGAAGTTCATCAGGAAAACTAAATAGGAAGGAATAGCCATACAAATGAGGCAACAAGAAATCAGTAAAGAGGGCTTTCTGTGTGGTACAGTGGATAAGAATGTCTGTGTGCCAATGCACAGAACATGAGTTTGATCCCTGGTTCAGGAAGATTCCAAATGCCATGAAGCAGCTAAACCTGAGTACCACAACCACTGAGCCCACGAGCAGCAACGACGAAAGCCTATGCTCAGCAGCAAGATAAGCCACCGCAATGAGACGCATGTGAACCTCAACCAGGGAGTAGCCCCCACCTCCACAACTAGAGAAAGTCCAAGCGCAGCAATGAAGACCCAGCACAACCAAAAATAAAAGAAATGAAGAAAGAAGGAAAACGATAAAGAAATAAGGAAAGACTAGCATGCCAGATATTTAAAATACTTTAGAGCTGCAGAAATTAAATCAGTTGCACTGGCACACAAGGAGAAAGCAAGATCAATAGGAAAGGAATAGACCCCAATACACTCAGTAATAGGATGTCTGACACAGTTGGCCGTGCGTGTTAGTGGGAGAAAGAAAGGCCTTCAATAACTGGATGGCCCTCTGGCAGAAATAAAGTCAGTTCAGATCCCACACGAACATAAATTCCTGAGCAAAGATTTAAATGTGAAAAATGCAAATGTAAAAGTATTTGAATAAACCTGAAAACACGATGCTAAGGGGTAGAAGCCAGTCACAAGGGACGACACATTGTTTGAGTCCATTTAAATGGAATGTCCAGAACAGGCAAATTCAGAGAGAAGGAAAGGAGATTAGTGGTTGCCACAGGCTTTGAGGTGGAGGGAATTGAGAGTGACTGCTTAATGGGTATGGGGTTTATTTTGGGGTGATGAAAATGTTCTGAAATTAGATTGTGGTGGTGGTTGTACAACTCTGTAAATAGACGAAAACCACTAAATGGTACACATGAAAAGGATGAATTTTATGGTATGTAAATTACATCTCAATAATGCTATGATTTCATAAGAACTAAGAAAATATTAGACAGTTTTAAAATATGTTTGAGTAGAGAAGGCCTAAGTAAAGAAAGGAAACCTCACACAACCGAAGGACAGAGAAGGCATGTTTACTCTGGTGGTCTTTGATGAGGAAATCATGAATTCTCCCAAAGTAATTGATAAACTTGATATGACATCCAAGACTACCATGAGAAAGCTAGCTCTGAAGTTCATCAGGAAAACTAAATAGGAAGGAATAGCCATACAAATGAGGCAACAAGAAATCAGTAAAGAGGGCTTTCTGTGTGGTACAGTGGATAAGAATGTCTGTGTGCCAATGCACAGAACATGAGTTTGATCCCTGGTTCAGGAAGATTCCAAATGCCATGAAGCAGCTAAACCTGAGTACCACAACCACTGAGCCCACGAGCAGCAACGACGAAAGCCTATGCTCAGCAGCAAGATAAGCCACCGCAATGAGACGCATGTGAACCTCAACCAGGGAGTAGCCCCCACCTCCACAACTAGAGAAAGTCCAAGCGCAGCAATGAAGACCCAGCACAACCAAAAATAAAAGAAATGAAGAAAAAAGGGAAAAACGATAAAGAAATAAGGAAAGACTAGCATGCCAGATATTTAAAATACTTTAGAGCTGCAGAAATTAAATCAGTTGCACTGGCACACAAGGAGAAAGCAAGATCAATAGGAAAGGAATAGACCCCAATACACTCAGTAATAGGATGTCTGACACAGTTGGCCGTGCGTGTTAGTGGGAGAAAGAAAGGCCTTCAATAACTGGATGGCCCTCTGGCAGAAATAAAGTCAGTTCAGATCCCACACGAACATAAATTCCTGAGCAAAGATTTAAATGTGAAAAATGCAAATGTAAAAGTATTTGAATAAACCTGAAAACACGATGCTAAGGGGTAGAAGCCAGTCACAAGGGACGACACATTGTTTGAGTCCATTTAAATGGAATGTCCAGAACAGGCAAATTCAGAGAGAAGGAAAGGAGATTAGTGGTTGCCACAGGCTTTGAGGTGGAGGGAATTGAGAGTGACTGCTTAATGGGTATGGGGTTTATTTTGGGGGTGATGAAAATGTTCTGAAATTAGATTGTGGTGGTGGTTGTACAACTCTGTAAATAGACGAAAACCACTAAATGGTACACATGAAAAGGATGAATTTTATGGTATGTAAATTACATCTCAATAATGCTATGATTTCATAAGAACTAAGAAAAAATGAGACAGTTTTTAAAATATGTTTGAGTAGAGAAGGCCTAAGTATGTAAAAAAGTTAAAAGTCAAAAAAAAAAAGGTCTGATGAGTAAGACTACATAATTTTTAAAACAAATCCTGCAACAAAGCGTAAGTTCAAAAATAAATGGAAAAATTAAAAATTCAAGACAAAAGGGCTAGATTTTCGTGTGTGAGAGAGCTATTTTATGCTCCTAAAAATGAATTAGCTGGAAAAGACCAAAAACCCAGGAAAAAAATGGGCAATAAAAATCAATACACATTTTTCAGAAAGAAGATAGGAATGGCTCTTAAACATATGAAAAGATATTCAATCATCTGCTTGTGAGAATGAGCAAAAATCTATATTAAAGCCACTAAAAGACGGGAGTTTGCACTTCTTGGGTTGGCAAAGATGATGAAGTTTAGTAACACTGTCTGTGGAGAAAAGGCACAGCCCACAGTGTTAGTGGGAGCACACACGAGCACAAACGCCAGATCGGAGGGCAATCTGGCAAGGCTCCTCTAAATTAAAACAGCATATCCTGATCCAACAACTCCACCGGAGCAATTTCTCCTCCAGAGAGCCTCGCTGACACAGACACTGCTATTTATAGAACGTAATTCACTGGAGCATCGTGCCTAGTATAAAATGACTGGAAAACAAGCAAAAGTCCATCAGTGTGGGGCTGAAGAAATGAAGGCAAAAGATTTAAATGTGAAATGCAAATGTAAAAGTATTTGAATAAACCTGAAAACACGATGCTAAGGGGTAGAAGCCAGTCACAAGGGCGACACATTGTTTGAGTCCATTTAAATGGAATGTCCAGAACAGGCAAATTCAGAGAGAAGGAAAGGAGATTAGTGGTTGCCACAGGCTTTGAGGTGGAGGGAATTGAGAGTGACTGCTTAATGGGTATGGGGTTTATTTTGGGGTGATGAAAATGTTCTGAAATTAGATTGTGGTGGTGGTTGTACAACTCTGTAAATAGACGAAAACCACTAAATGGTACACATGAAAAGGATGAATTTTATGGTATGTAAATTACATCTCAATAATGCTATGATTTCATAAGAACTAAGAAAAAATGAGACAGTTTTTAAAATATGTTTGAGTAGAGAAGGCCTAAGTATGTAAAAAAGTTAAAAGTCAAAAAAAAAAAGGTCTGATGAGTAAGACTACATAATTTTTAAAACAAATCCTGCAACAAAGCGTAAGTTCAAAAATAAATGGAAAAATTAAAAATTCAAGACAAAAGGGCTAGATTTTCGTGTGTGAGAGAGCTATTTTATGCTCCTAAAAATGAATTAGCTGGAAAAGACCAAAAACCCAGGAAAAAAATGGGCAATAAAAATCAATACACATTTTTCAGAAAGAAGATAGGAATGGCTCTTAAACATATGAAAAGATATTCAATCATCTGCTTGTGAGAATGAGCAAAAATCTATATTAAAGCCACTAAAAGACGGGAGTTTGCACTTCTTGGGTTGGCAAAGATGATGAAGTTTAGTAACACTGTCTGTGGAGAAAAGGCACAGCCCACAGTGTTAGTGGGAGCACACACGAGCACAAACGCCAGATCGGAGGGCAATCTGGCAAGGCTCCTCTAAATTAAAACAGCATATCCTGATCCAACAACTCCACCGGAGCAATTTCTCCTCCAGAGAGCCTCGCTGACACAGACACTGCTATTTATAGAACGTAATTCACTGGAGCATCGTGCCTAGTATAAAATGACTGGAAAACAAGCAAAAGTCCATCAGTGTGGGGCTGAAGAAATGAAGGCAAAACCCTGTGATAGAATACTATTTAGATACTAAAAAGAATGGGCTTCCCTGGTGGCTCCGCAGTAGAGAACCCAACTGTGACGCACGGGGTGGGGGTTCAAGCCCTGGGCCAGGAAGATCCCCTGGAGGAGGGCATGGCACCCCACTCCAGTATGCTTGCCTGGAAGATCCCATGGACAGAGGAGCCTGGCGGGCTACAGGCCATGGGGCTGCAAGAGTCGGATACCATTGTAGTGACTGAGCATGCATACACTCTGAAAAGAATAAGTTGTGACAAGAAAGGTTTCTGAGGATACATGGCTAAGTGAAAAAAAGGTAAAAAAAAAAAAAAAAAAACCTCTCCTGGGACTTCCCTGATGGTCCAGTGGTTAAGACTCTGCTTCCAAAGCAGCAGGGCACAGGTTCCATTCCTGATCAAGGAACTAAGATCCCACAAGCCACATGGCTTTGCCAAAATAATAACAATAAGAATAACTTTAAAAAACTCCATATCTTTGTCCCAATAGTTTTTATAGTTATAAACTATCACCATATTTATATTATATTATATATTTGGTTTCTATATTTTATTTATATATTATAGTTATAATTTAGATTTTATAGTTTAAAAATATCCCTACAAGACCCACAAGAAAATGGTAATGAAGCTTGCCACTAGGAGTAAATTTGGATGACTTGGGAACAGAAAAAAAGAGACAGACTTACTTTTCTTTTACCTCTTATTGTATTCTTTTGTACTTTTAGTGATTTAAAACAAATGAGTTAATTCTTTTAGTTGAGAGGAAATTAAGAGAATCAAATGTGACAGGGATAGTGAAATACAAAACAAGTAAAATATGTGGTTTAATTCTGAAAAACTCTTTGGGTTACCTTTTAATACAGAAATACGCAAGAAAGGCATTAATAACTTTTCCACACGAGCACAAACGCCAGATCGGAGGGCAATCTCGAAAAAAGCAATTTCCCCCCTTCCCAGGCCTCGCTGACACAGACACTGCTATTTATAGAACGTAATTCACTGGAGCATCGTGCCTAGTATAAAATGACTGGAAAACAAGCAAAAGTCCATCAGTGTGGGGCTGAAGAAATGAAGGCAAAACCCTGTGATAGAATACTATTTAGATACTAAAAAGAATGGGCTTCCCTGGTGGCTCCGCAGTAGAGAACCCAACTGTGACGCACGGGGTGGGGGTTCAAGCCCTGGGCCAGGAAGATCCCCTGGAGGAGGGCATGGCACCCCACTCCAGTATGCTTGCCTGGAAGATCCCATGGACAGAGGAGCCTGGCGGGCTACAGGCCATGGGGCTGCAAGAGTCGGATACCATTGTAGTGACTGAGCATGCATACACTCTGAAAAGAATAAGTTGTGACAAGAAAGGTTTCTGAGGATACATGGCTAAGTGAAAAAAAGGTAAAAAAAAAAAAAAAAAAACCTCTCCTGGGACTTCCCTGATGGTCCAGTGGTTAAGACTCTGCTTCCAAAGCAGCAGGGCACAGGTTCCATTCCTGATCAAGGAACTAAGATCCCACAAGCCACATGGCTTTGCCAAAATAATAACAATAAGAATAACTTTAAAAAACTCCATATCTTTGTCCCAATAGTTTTTATAGTTATAAACTATCACCATATTTATATTATATTATATATTTGGTTTCTATATTTTATTTATATATTATAGTTATAATTTAGATTTTATAGTTTAAAAATATCCCTACAAGACCCACAAGAAAATGGTAATGAAGCTTGCCACTAGGAGTAAATTTGGATGACTTGGGAACAGAAAAAAAGAGACAGACTTACTTTTCTTTTACCTCTTATTGTATTCTTTTGTACTTTTAGTGATTTAAAACAAATGAGTTAATTCTTTTAGTTGAGAGGAAATTAAGAGAATCAAATGTGACAGGGATAGTGAAATACAAAACAAGTAAAATATGTGGTTTAATTCTGAAAAACTCTTTGGGTTACCTTTTAATACAGAAATACGCAAGAAAGGCATTAATAACTTTTTAAAATCCCTTCACAAGGAATCACCCATCTGCAAAACAGATTATTTGACTCAGCTTCCTATTCGTGGGCCTTTGACAAGATCCCACCCCCACTAACACACGCCCCTCCAGAGTGGGCGGGGCTACCTCCAAGACCAAGGCGCTAACTCAGTCTTCATAATTCACCTAAACTTGACTTCTGTGGTGGCTGAAGACATGCCAACGAGACAGGTCCGTTTAGATTTATCCTCAGGACACACACACAAAAAGACCAATTTTTCCAGTTTCTACTCATGGAATTGTTAGGCCTCCCATTGGCCGTTCGCTGAACTGGGAACACACTAGCTGTAAAGACGCCCCAACAAACCCAACAGCGAATGCACCAGATGCTCCAGTAAGGCCTTGTTCTCAGAGGGGTGGAGGGGAGGCAGTCTGAGGATGAAAGCGTGGAGACCCAGCTCTCCACTTGCCTCCTCTCCAACTCCCCTTCAAAGGAGTCCTGGGCGCCCAGGCAGAACAGAATGGTCTGTGGTGACGGGTCAGCCCAAGGACAGGATCTGAACTCACACAAAACTTTTCATGCTAACCCATTCACAGAGATTACAGCACATCTGTGTGTTTTAAACCTCACCTGTCAAGCAGAACTTTCTGGATTGCCTTGAAGACACACATTTATCATGGCAAAACAGCTGGCAAGGCCTCCTCGCCCACCTGTCCCCGCAAACCATATAACCTTCCCAAGCCATCACAGTCGAGTTCCACTGTCCACCAGAGACAACGGAGGGCAGCAGAGGGGGAGGGAAGTAGGGGGTCCAGGGGGTCTGTGACCTGAGGCGGGGACTGCAGACTTTGAGATTTCAAGATTTAGAAAGGCCCAGAGGAAAACTGGTTCAATGTGATCCATAGGTCGAGGCCCTGGAGAATTGGAACTGAAAAAGAGACAGACTTACTTTTCTTTTACCTCTTATTGTATTCTTTTGTACTTTTAGTGATTTAAAACAAATGAGTTAATTCTTTTAGTTGAGAGGAAATTAAGAGAATCAAATGTGACAGGGATAGTGAAATACAAAACAAGTAAAATATGTGGTTTAATTCTGAAAAACTCTTTGGGTTACCTTTTAATACAGAAATACGCAAGAAAGGCATTAATAACTTTTTAAAATCCCTTCACAAGGAATCACCCATCTGCAAAACAGATTATTTGACTCAGCTTCCTATTCGTGGGCCTTTGACAAGATCCCACCCCCACTAACACACGCCCCTCCAGAGTGGGCGGGGCTACCTCCAAGACCAAGGCGCTAACTCAGTCTTCATAATTCACCTAAACTTGACTTCTGTGGTGGCTGAAGACATGCCAACGAGACAGGTCCGTTTAGATTTATCCTCAGGACACACACACAAAAAGACCAATTTTTCCAGTTTCTACTCATGGAATTGTTAGGCCTCCCATTGGCCGTTCGCTGAACTGGGAACACACTAGCTGTAAAGACGCCCCAACAAACCCAACAGCGAATGCACCAGATGCTCCAGTAAGGCCTTGTTCTCAGAGGGGTGGAGGGGAGGCAGTCTGAGGATGAAAGCGTGGAGACCCAGCTCTCCACTTGCCTCCTCTCCAACTCCCCTTCAAAGGAGTCCTGGGCGCCCAGGCAGAACAGAATGGTCTGTGGTGACGGGTCAGCCCAAGGACAGGATCTGAACTCACACAAAACTTTTCATGCTAACCCATTCACAGAGATTACAGCACATCTGTGTGTTTTAAACCTCACCTGTCAAGCAGAACTTTCTGGATTGCCTTGAAGACACACATTTATCATGGCAAAACAGCTGGCAAGGCCTCCTCGCCCACCTGTCCCCGCAAACCATATAACCTTCCCAAGCCATCACAGTCGAGTTCCACTGTCCACCAGAGACAACGGAGGGCAGCAGAGGGGGAGGGAAGTAGGGGGTCCAGGGGGTCTGTGACCTGAGGCGGGGACTGCAGACTTTGAGATTTCAAGATTTAGAAAGGCCCAGAGGAAAACTGGTTCAATGTGATCCATAGGTCGTAGGTGAGGCAGTGCCTGCCAGGTGGCACAAGTGCAGGAGGGATCGAACATTACGGTGAAGAGACCAAGCAACGGGAGGGCAGAGCGTCAGAAGAGTCAGGCTGACCTGCATCAGCCGGCACCGGGTTTCCAAGATGCACCCCCATTCAGACAGACAAGGGGCTCTTCCACAATCACTCTGTCAGAGGACCACCACTGCCTGCTCCAGCTCCTAGGGCACATGGTGAGAAGTCTTAGTATCATGTTTCTTACTTTTCACAATCAAATCAGAGAAAGGCTGGTACATAGAGAGAGAATTCTCTGACCTTCGGACAGGTGCGTGTCCTGGGTTAATATTACCCTCGGGGCGTCAACAGAGACCAATAGGATTAAAACCGATGTGGATCCAAGTCTCAGCTTCCCCCACTGCCCAACTGGAGGCTTCAGGCTTCATGGAGCCTCTTGAAACCTGAGCCATCAACATCCATAAAGAAGAAATGCTGCAATACATCGATGATGCTTAGAAGAGAGGCTGGTAACAGAGGCTAGATTCAGTCTCTTGTAATAAATGATATGAAAAAGAATCTGAAAAAATTATAACTGAATTACTTTGCTGTGTACCAGAAGGAAAGTCAGAAAGAGTATTAAGAAGCAGAGGCATCACTTTGCCAACAAAAGTCTGTAAAGTCAAAGCTATGGGTTTTTCCAGTAGTCATGTACGGACGTGGGAGTTGGACCATAAAGAAGGCTGAGAGCTGGGGAACTGATGCTTTCGAACTGTGGTGCTGGACAAGACTCTTGAGAGTCCCTTGGACAGCAAGCAGATCCAACTAGCCAATCCTAAGGAAATCAACCCTGAATAGTCATTGGAAGGACTGGTGCTGCAGCTGAAGATCCAATACTCTGGCCACCGGATGCAAAGAGCTGACTCACTGGGAAAGACCCTGAGGCTGGGAAAGACTGAAAGCAAAAGGAGAAGGGGACAGCAGAGGATGAGATGGTTAGATAGCATCACCAACTCAGTGGACATGAGTCTGAGCAAACTCTGGGAGACAGCAGAGAACTGAGGAGCCTGGCGTGCTGCAGTTCATGGGGTCGCAAAGAGTTGGGCACAACTTAGCGACTGAACAACAACAAATACCAGAAACTAACATATTACCTATACCTCAGTTTTTACAAAAACAGCTTCAAAACACAAGAGAGGCTAGTGGTTAGTGATCAGTAAAACTTAATCGATGTTCCTACTCTTCTACAATGATGAACTCAAGGAAAATCACTTTTAGGAGAGCGAGATTGGTAAGAACAGAGAGGAAGTAGCAATGAAGCAAACAAACGTATGACATCACTGACTGTCTCAATCCCAAACTGCAACCTATCCAGAGAAAGGAAAACATGTCCCCACAAACGTTTGCTCAGGAATGGTCACATCAGCATTACTCATCACAGCCAAAGAGCAGAAACAACTTAAGGGCCCACCAGCTCACCAACGGACAAACAAAACCTGGCCTCTCCACACAATGGCGTATCATTATCATAACAAGCACCGAGCGCCGATAACCAATCACCCTGTGGACGGACCTGGAAAACAACATGCTAAGTGAAAGGAGCCAGGCCCATGGCTCATGATTCATTTATAGGAAACATCTAGAACAGGCAAATCTATACGTAAAGAAAACAAATTTCTGGTTGCCAGGAACTGGGAGCCAAGGGTTGGAGGAAAATGGGAATTGACTGCCGAGGGATACACGGCTCCTTTGGGGGATGATGAAAACGGTCTCAAATGCACTGCGGTTAGAGAGTTGCACAATTCTGTAAATGTAGTAAAAAGCACCGATTGTGCGTTTTAAAAGGAAAAGCGTTAGCTACATGGTTCTGAACACTTCCTGCTTCCCTTTTCCCCGAATAAAGATGCTTGGTCTTCCCTGGGTGAGAGGTCCTGATGGGCCGAGCGTAGCAAAGGCAGCGTTCCAGCAGCTCCTTTCCTGATGAAGATCACAAGATATTGATCTTCCTCCTCTGGAGACAGTCTCAGGTGGGTGCCAGGGAGGTTATTTCTCTTCTCCTTTCTCTCTGTGTCTTTCAGTCTTGGCTACTGCCTTCTGTTTCCCCAGGCGCACAGTGGGTAAAAATCAATCTCTGCTTGATCTTTCACAGGCAAAAGCTTTAAGGTGGACAGGCCTATTATACAGTTTAAAGCTGCTGAAAAATTCCAAGGGGGTGCTCTGAAGCTCTGGCCTTGGTTTCTCCACGCCCCTAGGACAGGATCCTTAAAAGCAATGCTGCCTCCAAGTGACTCCACTGAACACCATTTTCTTTGGGGAACAAATTGCAAAGAGAAAGTACTGAAAAAGCATTCCCCACTGTGCATCTGAGGTTTGATTTATCTGATAAACATGCCAATAACTGTCTAGAAAGTAGCCTCATAATACCCTTGGTTCCAGAAAACCAAGCTTTTTCATAAACTTCAACACTGGTTTTAAGGAAATACTGATGTTAAAACATCAGAAAGCCTATATATTCATTTGTAACAAAATCAATTTACAATTAAGGGCCCACCAGCTCACCAACGGACAAACAAAACCTGGCCTCTCCACACAATGGCGTATCATTATCATAACAAGCACCGAGCGCCGATAACCAATCACCCTGTGGACGGACCTGGAAAACAACATGCTAAGTGAAAGGAGCCAGGCCCATGGCTCATGATTCATTTATAGGAAACATCTAGAACAGGCAAATCTATACGTAAAGAAAACAAATTTCTGGTTGCCAGGAACTGGGAGCCAAGGGTTGGAGGAAAATGGGAATTGACTGCCGAGGGATACACGGCTCCTTTGGGGGATGATGAAAACGGTCTCAAATGCACTGCGGTTAGAGAGTTGCACAATTCTGTAAATGTAGTAAAAAGCACCGATTGTGCGTTTTAAAAGGAAAAGCGTTAGCTACATGGTTCTGAACACTTCCTGCTTCCCTTTTCCCCGAATAAAGATGCTTGGTCTTCCCTGGGTGAGAGGTCCTGATGGGCCGAGCGTAGCAAAGGCAGCGTTCCAGCAGCTCCTTTCCTGATGAAGATCACAAGATATTGATCTTCCTCCTCTGGAGACAGTCTCAGGTGGGTGCCAGGGAGGTTATTTCTCTTCTCCTTTCTCTCTGTGTCTTTCAGTCTTGGCTACTGCCTTCTTTTTCCCCCAGGCGCACAGTGGGTAAAAATCAATCTCTGCTTGATCTTTCACAGGCAAAAGCTTTAAGGTGGACAGGCCTATTATACAGTTTAAAGCTGCTGAAAAATTCCAAGGGGGTGCTCTGAAGCTCTGGCCTTGGTTTCTCCACGCCCCTAGGACAGGATCCTTAAAAGCAATGCTGCCTCCAAGTGACTCCACTGAACACCATTTTCTTTGGGGAACAAATTGCAAAGAGAAAGTACTGAAAAAGCATTCCCCACTGTGCATCTGAGGTTTGATTTATCTGATAAACATGCCAATAACTGTCTAGAAAGTAGCCTCATAATACCCTTGGTTCCAGAAAACCAAGCTTTTTCATAAACTTCAACACTGGTTTTAAGGAAATACTGATGTTAAAACATCAGAAAGCCTATATATTCATTTGTAACAATAATAATCACAATAGTAACAATGATAATTATTATTATCAATATTTCCACATGACTCTGAGGGTCTCTGGATAAGGCTGGCTTTTGTCCACACACACACACACACACACACACACACACACACACACACGCACACCCATGCGGTTCAGGAATCAAATATGGAAACACTGTTCAAAGAATTCTCATGTAAACTGTCTTAAAACATAGAAGTCTTTTTAAATGTCAACAAAGGCTCTTCATGTTTCGGCTTCAATGCTCAAGGCTGAGGATGCAAAACACATGACAAAGCATCGTGTTTTATAACAGGTTACTTTGGTCAATGGCACGTCAGTCGTAAAACGCCAACTTCTACTGAGGCAAGCACATTAGGAAACTCTGCAGGTCGCCCACTGAGCCCAATTTCCATGAAGAGGTGACAACCCCATTGGATGTATATCATCCACAGATGCATCCAACCCATACCAGAGCTGGTAACTGCAGGACGCTAGAGGGCTGCGGGGCTGGGGGAGGTGTCTAGAAAGAGACAAAGGGGACTTTTCATGACATTGGAAATTCAGAGGTTATATAAGGTTTAAGTTGAATAGTAAGAATAAAGTTGTCAGGTATCTCTAGGTACCGAGAAATCTGGAGATGGTCATAAAACCGAAGCCCCGTCAACATAACGATTTATACACTCAGCATTTCATGTTTCGCATCCAAATGTAGAAAGCATAGTGTAGAAATACATAAAATGTAGAAAGCATAACGTCCTACTGTGCTTTTTCTTGGGTATGATTGAAGCATTCTGATAGTACCACGTTTCTGTGGGGTCGTAAAGTGGTGGCTTCAGGTGTCCCTAATTAATGATTTCTTTTGCATTCTAGAACTCTTGCATTCCCTTAAATGCCCTTTGGATAAACTAGATGTTGCTGCTCAGCCCAAAGGGTTGCAAAGAAAGTACTGAAAAAGCATTCCCCACTGTGCATCTGAGGTTTGATTTATCTGATAAACATGCCAATAACTGTCTAGAAAGTAGCCTCATAATACCCTTGGTTCCAGAAAACCAAGCTTTTTCATAAACTTCAACACTGGTTTTAAGGAAATACTGATGTTAAAACATCAGAAAGCCTATATATTCATTTGTAACAATAATAATCACAATAGTAACAATGATAATTATTATTATCAATATTTCCACATGACTCTGAGGGTCTCTGGATAAGGCTGGCTTTTGTCCACACACACACACACACACACACACACACACACACACACACGCACACCCATGCGGTTCAGGAATCAAATATGGAAACACTGTTCAAAGAATTCTCATGTAAACTGTCTTAAAACATAGAAGTCTTTTTAAATGTCAACAAAGGCTCTTCATGTTTCGGCTTCAATGCTCAAGGCTGAGGATGCAAAACACATGACAAAGCATCGTGTTTTATAACAGGTTACTTTGGTCAATGGCACGTCAGTCGTAAAACGCCAACTTCTACTGAGGCAAGCACATTAGGAAACTCTGCAGGTCGCCCACTGAGCCCAATTTCCATGAAGAGGTGACAACCCCATTGGATGTATATCATCCACAGATGCATCCAACCCATACCAGAGCTGGTAACTGCAGGACGCTAGAGGGCTGCGGGGCTGGGGGAGGTGTCTAGAAAGAGACAAAGGGGACTTTTCATGACATTGGAAATTCAGAGGTTATATAAGGTTTAAGTTGAATAGTAAGAATAAAGTTGTCAGGTATCTCTAGGTACCGAGAAATCTGGAGATGGTCATAAAACCGAAGCCCCGTCAACATAACGATTTATACACTCAGCATTTCATGTTTCGGCATCCAAATGTAGAAAGCATAGTGTAGAAATACATAAAATGTAGAAAGCATAACGTCCTACTGTGCTTTTTCTTGGGTATGATTGAAGCATTCTGATAGTACCACGTTTCTGTGGGGTCGTAAAGTGGTGGCTTCAGGTGTCCCCTAATTAATGATTTCTTTTTGCATTCTAGAACTCTTGCATTCCCTTAAATGCCCTCTTGAATACTGGAATACCTTTTAGCTACTCCTGTGACATAATCAGCAGTGTACTTACGGGAAAATACATATGTCTTTTGTATGTTTTGACAGTCAATGCTCAGTAAAAACCTAAGAGTATTTGATTTTAATGCCTCACTTTTATACAGTATTTCACCGTTCATAAAGTGCTTTCTTCCATGTGGGCTTCTTTGCCCTAAATCACAGCTTTCTGCCGTTCAGTTTCTATGAAACACTTTCAAAAGTATTAATCCATTAGCGAACACTTACCATAAAGTTAATCTGGAATCTGTAAGAACAATTCAGGGGACAGTGGCTGCAGGTTGGGGGTTGAGGTTGGTCGACAGATCATGACATCAAAATTATTCTCATCGTTTCGACAGAAAAGAAAGACCATCAAGAGATTAATAAGGTATATAAACTTAAAACGAAAACGAAATATTTCTTGCCCAGGCTGCAGTAGAGTCTTAAACAGAATGGAACGATCATTACACACGACTGCCAGTCACTAAATGCTAACTATCCTAGCCTCAAAACCTGAGCCTGCAAGTACAAGTCAGAATAACAGCAGAGGCAGTTTCTTCACCCTGCAGGGGGGCATATGTGATCAAGGGTGGGAAGGGGACACAGCAGTCTATTTAATATGGAAACACTTCACACTGACAGTCCAACTATGACGAGCTTACAGAGTCCTCAGCATTCCCCCTCGGAACAGAACAGCATCAAGTCACATTTGTGAGACGCGGGAAAGAGCAAGGGACTTTTCATGACATTGGAAATTCAGAGGTTATATAAGGTTTAAGTTGAATAGTAAGAATAAAGTTGTCAGGTATCTCTAGGTACCGAGAAATCTGGAGATGGTCATAAAACCGAAGCCCCGTCAACATAACGATTTATACACTCAGCATTTCATGTTTCGGCATCCAAATGTAGAAAGCATAGTGTAGAAATACATAAAATGTAGAAAGCATAACGTCCTACTGTGCTTTTTCTTGGGTATGATTGAAGCATTCTGATAGTACCACGTTTCTGTGGGGTCGTAAAGTGGTGGCTTCAGGTGTCCCCTAATTAATGATTTCTTTTTGCATTCTAGAACTCTTGCATTCCCTTAAATGCCCTCTTGAATACTGGAATACCTTTTAGCTACTCCTGTGACATAATCAGCAGTGTACTTACGGGAAAATACATATGTCTTTTGTATGTTTTGACAGTCAATGCTCAGTAAAAACCTAAGAGTATTTGATTTTAATGCCTCACTTTTATACAGTATTTCACCGTTCATAAAGTGCTTTCTTCCATGTGGGCTTCTTTGCCCTAAATCACAGCTTTCTGCCGTTCAGTTTCTATGAAACACTTTCAAAAGTATTAATCCATTAGCGAACACTTACCATAAAGTTAATCTGGAATCTGTAAGAACAATTCAGGGGACAGTGGCTGCAGGTTGGGGGTTGAGGTTGGTCGACAGATCATGACATCAAAATTATTCTCATCGTTTCGACAGAAAAGAAAGACCATCAAGAGATTAATAAGGTATATAAACTTAAAACGAAAACGAAATATTTCTTGCCCAGGCTGCAGTAGAGTCTTAAACAGAATGGAACGATCATTACACACGACTGCCAGTCACTAAATGCTAACTATCCTAGCCTCAAAACCTGAGCCTGCAAGTACAAGTCAGAATAACAGCAGAGGCAGTTTCTTCACCCTGCAGGGGGGCATATGTGATCAAGGGTGGGAAGGGGACACAGCAGTCTATTTAATATGGAAACACTTCACACTGACAGTCCAACTATGACGAGCTTACAGAGTCCTCAGCATTCCCCCTCGGAACAGAACAGCATCAAGTCACATTTGTGATCCTATTCTGTCAGCTGCTCTGCTAACAGCAGAGATTCTTACTTGTATGTGGACAGCAAGTTCCCCGAGAAAAAAGCATTTCTAAGACCAGGGTTCCACTCTCTGCTTCACAATAACGATGTTAGCAAGAATCTTCCTGAGGACACGCTGCACGTACATCCAGATTAGAAATGAACACAGCTTGTAATCTGTAAATGAGCACCATGGAACAAATAACTGATTCATCAGCTATTTGTGAAAGCAAATATGAAGTCCATGAGTTATGTCTCTGTGTTGACAAAATATAAAATGCTCATAACTTTTATGTTAACAAGGCATTTTGCTGTGATCTGTCAGATTTTTCCCTTTATGTGTGAAACACGCGCGCAAAAGAGAATTACAAACTTCAGAGTTCTTTAACCTTTACAAACCAACACAGTAATTATATTGCAAGATATCTGACAGCCCAAGGGGAAAATGAGAAGAGAATTCCTTTTTTCCTCCACTTCCTTTAAATAGCTCTCAATTTTTCTACAGTTTAAAGACTGCCTGAGCAAAAGATTTTCATAGCCCTGAATCCAACTGAAGATAAATTGGGAGATAAAATAAAATCACTATTCCAATTCACAGAATATTTGAGGTTCCTCCAAAGGAAATGTTTCTCCACACATAAAGACAGTACTAAATTTTAAGAGGGAGGCTATCATCAAAATGAAGGGAAAAAAGTAAACATAAGTTAACTTGTCAAGCCCATACTGATAAGGTACATATAAATGTGCAAACCCATACTGATAAGACACAGATAAATGTTATCTCTGGGTTACATGGCTAGTACAGGCAGTCCTCAATTTATGAATGAGTTGTGTACAGAAAGTTCATTTGTAAATCAGTTGCTTGGAACTCCAAACTCATTTTCTCAGAGATTTTATAAATAAGGCTGGAGTTTAGATAAAGCAACTATCCTACCCTCTAAACCTGAGCCTGCAAGTACAAGTCAGAATAACAGCAGAGGCAGTTTCTTCACCCTGCAGGGGGGCATATGTGATCAAGGGTGGGAAGGGGACACAGCAGTCTATTTAATATGGAAACACTTCACACTGACAGTCCAACTATGACGAGCTTACAGAGTCCTCAGCATTCCCCCTCGGAACAGAACAGCATCAAGTCACATTTGTGATCCTATTCTGTCAGCTGCTCTGCTAACAGCAGAGATTCTTACTTGTATGTGGACAGCAAGTTCCCCGAGAAAAAAGCATTTCTAAGACCAGGGTTCCACTCTCTGCTTCACAATAACGATGTTAGCAAGAATCTTCCTGAGGACACGCTGCACGTACATCCAGATTAGAAATGAACACAGCTTGTAATCTGTAAATGAGCACCATGGAACAAATAACTGATTCATCAGCTATTTGTGAAAGCAAATATGAAGTCCATGAGTTATGTCTCTGTGTTGACAAAATATAAAATGCTCATAACTTTTATGTTAACAAGGCATTTTGCTGTGATCTGTCAGATTTTTCCCTTTATGTGTGAAACACGCGCGCAAAAGAGAATTACAAACTTCAGAGTTCTTTAACCTTTACAAACCAACACAGTAATTATATTGCAAGATATCTGACAGCCCAAGGGAATATGAGAAGAGAATTCCTTTTTTCCTCCACTTCCTTTAAATAGCTCTCAATTTTTCTACAGTTTAAAGACTGCCTGAGCAAAAGATTTTCATAGCCCTGAATCCAACTGAAGATAAATTGGGAGATAAAATAAAATCACTATTCCAATTCACAGAATATTTGAGGTTCCTCCAAAGGAAATGTTTCTCCACACATAAAGACAGTACTAAATTTTAAGAGGGAGGCTATCATCAAAATGAAGGGAAAAAAGTAAACATAAGTTAACTTGTCAAGCCCATACTGATAAGGTACATATAAATGTGCAAACCCATACTGATAAGACACAGATAAATGTTATCTCTGGGTTACATGGCTAGTACAGGCAGTCCTCAATTTATGAATGAGTTGTGTACAGAAAGTTCATTTGTAAATCAGTTGCTTGGAACTCCAAACTCATTTTCTCAGAGATTTTATAAATAAGGCTGGAGTTTGGAGAAAGGTAAACAAGAGCTATTAAGCCCATAACGCAGACAAATTCTAGAACTGGCAGTTCTCAAGCAAGGGGTCTCCATGCCGAACAATAGGTTCCAAGGTCAGAAGGAGACAGAGGAGAAGAGAGTTTCTTCTTCCTCACCTGGAACATTCAAGTCTTTTCTGGCAACTACCTTTTTTAATATGCTCCCCACACTCCTTCCATCTAAATACTTCCACCGAGCTCAAGTAAAATTATTTTCATAACATTATAAAAACAATTGTAAATGGTTAGCCCTCAATTCTCTCCTCCAGCTCCTCTTCTTGTATCCACTCATCTGACAATCAAAAGTCAATCAATAGTTCAGCGTAATCTACGCTTGTTTCAGAATTTTGATGGGAGGTACAATCTGGGGAGAGAGGGCTGGAAAATACAACCACCCTCTGAGAATCAAACGTGGACAACGAGCCATCTGGAAGGACTGGGGTCATTTCAGGAATTCCTTTGGGATGTGGTCATGGTTGTAAGAACAGGCCAAACTCCTAGGAAGCACAGATGAACAAGTGAAGGAGAAGCAGGTTCCTGACCAACAGGCACAGATAGAAGCCAGATGGGGTGGAGGGGGTGCCGTCTCCTAGGGTCAGCACGTACAATGGTTCTCGTCTTCCCTTCTGAAGCCACGTGACTGCCTGCTCTTCTCATTGACGATAACATCAGAGAATGCATGTTCAGAATGAGATGGTTTAAAAGAGGAAGAATCTTGATGCACCAACTCTGCGGGACCCGGTTTGCTACGGATGTGCTGTGATATCCTGCAGATAACGAGGTACCTACCCAGGTACACACCCAGGGCACGGCTAGGGTGGGAGAAGAGGACGATATCCAGCTCGTGAAGGTGTCCAGTTGAAGCACGGGCGAGTTCATGTTCTACAAACCAGCTTTCCTGACATACAGGCCGACATGTCCCAGCTTTTCCTGCAGGTAGGCATGTTCACGAAGCTAAATTCTGGTCCAGGGAACATGAAAGAGCACCACGTGTGCCACGTCCACTAACAAACCTCCAGTGGGAACAGGCATTCTCTCTTCCCCCAACTGCTGGCCTAATCGCTGCAGAAGATGGTTAAGGTCTCCCAGTGACCCCAGGGAAGAGCCGAGCCGTGAGATAGAAGGACGCTGAGTCTGAGAATCACCACTATGTGGATAGGTCCACAACAAGCTCTGGCATCCCCCAAGTTAACTACACGTATGTGTACAGTCGCTTCAGTCATGTCTGACTCTCTGCAACCCTATGGACTGTAGCCAGCCAGGCTCCTCTGTCCAAGGGATTCTCCCAGTCAAAAATACTGGAGTGGGGGCTTCCCTGGTGGTCCAGTGGGTAAAGAGTTCACCTTGCAGTGCAAGGGACACCGGTTCAATCCCTAACCCTGGAAGATCCCATGTGCCGCAGAGTGGCTGAACTTCTGTGTCCAATTAGGAGCTAGCACTCTGGAGTGCATGCGCCCAGAGCTTGTGCTCAGCAATGAGAGAGGCCACAGTGTGGGAAGCCCACACAGGCCAAAGAATAGAGATGGATGAAAATACATAAATAAATAACCATTAAAAGAGGCCAAAATTTAAAAAAATAAAAATACTACAGTGGGTTGCCAATGCCCTCCTTCAGAGGATCTTCCGGACTCAGGGGTCAAACCCACATCTCTTGTTTGCAGGTGGATTCTTTACCACTGAGCCACCAGGGAAGCCCCAAGGTTTAACTATAATATAGTTGAAAAAGAAACTTCTATCGTGTTCCTCCTTAAGGGTTTGGATTGTTTCTTACCACAATATCCTTGACCTCTGAACCATCACATTTTTTGTTGCATCTCAGGAAAAGTCCTTTATGCTTGCCTACCCTGAATGATCTACTAAACTGGTCTGTCTCCAACCTAAGGGGGGGCATGTCACCGAGCTACCTACCCAGGTACACACCCAGGGCACGGCTAGGGTGGGAGAAGACGATATCCAGCTCGTGAAGGTGTCCAGTTGAAGCAGGCGAGTTCATGTTCTACAAACCAGCTTTCCTGACATACAGGCCGACATGTCCCAGCTTTTCCTGCAGGTAGGCATGTTCACGAAGCTAAATTCTGGTCCAGGGAACATGAAAGAGCACCACGTGTGCCACGTCCACTAACAAACCTCCAGTGGGAACAGGCATTCTCTCTTCCCCCAACTGCTGGCCTAATCGCTGCAGAAGATGGTTAAGGTCTCCCAGTGACCCCAGGGAAGAGCCGAGCCGTGAGATAGAAGGACGCTGAGTCTGAGAATCACCACTATGTGGATAGGTCCACAACAAGCTCTGGCATCCCCCAAGTTAACTACACGTATGTGTACAGTCGCTTCAGTCATGTCTGACTCTCTGCAACCCTATGGACTGTAGCCAGCCAGGCTCCTCTGTCCAAGGGATTCTCCCAGTCAAAAATACTGGAGTGGGGGCTTCCCTGGTGGTCCAGTGGGTAAAGAGTTCACCTTGCAGTGCAAGGGACACCGGTTCAATCCCTAACCCTGGAAGATCCCATGTGCCGCAGAGTGGCTGAACTTCTGTGTCCAATTAGGAGCTAGCACTCTGGAGTGCATGCGCCCAGAGCTTGTGCTCAGCAATGAGAGAGGCCACAGTGTGGGAAGCCCACACAGGCCAAAGAATAGAGATGGATGAAAATACATAAATAAATAACCATTAAAAGAGGCCAAAATTTAAAAAAATAAAAATACTACAGTGGGTTGCCAATGCCCTCCTTCAGAGGATCTTCCGGACTCAGGGGTCAAACCCACATCTCTTGTTTGCAGGTGGATTCTTTACCACTGAGCCACCAGGGAAGCCCCAAGGTTTAACTATAATATAGTTGAAAAAGAAACTTCTATCGTGTTCCTCCTTAAGGGTTTGGATTGTTTCTTACCACAATATCCTTGACCTCTGAACCATCACATTTTTTGTTGCATCTCAGGAAAAGTCCTTTATGCTTGCCTACCCTGAATGATCTACTAAACTGGTCTGTCTCCAACCTAAATGGTCCCACCCTGCTCTAAGACTCTCTTATTCTTCTAGTTTTTCTTCTTCCTTCACTGAGGTCTGTGTATTTACACTAGAACGTTTTCTAACTTTTTAATCTACTTAGAGAACTGGGTAAGTAAACTTGGTAAATTATTAACCTTTCTTTGAGTATCCTTCTAAGTCAACAGGGCCCTGAGTATCTCAAGGCCTCATCTACAGGGTCAAGTGCAGGATTTTTGGTCTTTCATTTTTCTGTTTGCTGAGAAGGCTTTTCCCCATTATTTCCAGATTTCACAAGTAGATTAGGGTCGCAGAAGTATGTGTGCTGGAGAGGAAAACTAGGATTCTATCATTCTTTATGACAAAATTCACAGAAGTGACAGCACTCACATTTTGTTCAAAGCAGCTTGCTCACTTCATTTTCTTATTAGTTTATTACTTCAGTTTCCTTTTAATGGGAAAGGGCAGGAAAAAAAAATTAAAGAAGGAAAGATGAGAGAGAAGAAGGAAAGAATTTTTAACCATATCTCTCCTCTTGTCTATAAATATCACCCATATTCCATTATTGAGTTGTTATAAGGTACAGTAAAACTCTGAAATACTCATTGGAAGGATTGATGCTGAAGCTGAAGCTCCATCATTTTGGCGACCTGATGGGAACAGCAAACTCACTGGAAAAGACCCTCATGCTGGAAAAGACCAAAGGCAGAGGAGAAGAGAGCAGACTATGAGACAGTTGGATGGCATCACCGATTCAATGGATGTGAACTTGGGCAAACTCTAGAGATGGTGAGGGACAGAGAAGCATGGCGGGCTGTAGTCCAACAGGTCGCAAAGAGTTCAACACAACTTGGCAACTGGACAACAACAACAACAACAACAACCGTGAAGCTTTAACATAAAATTGAACCAATTCTGTCTGATCCTAAAAACTGGCTTTCTACCCTTAGTCTTTCCAATGGCAATTCTATGGCACTTTCCACCCTCACCTCTGAAAGGTCCATGATGTTAGACGGTCACGCACTTCCCACGCGGCATCTTAAGAAATAAGGAATTAACCTGCACAATAGTGCGCACCACCTCCTGGACAGAGAATGTCTTGATGGGTTTCCTCATTCTACGGGACTTCGCAGAGGGTTACAGAGCAAGGGTGCCACTTGTCTTTGCCTTGCAAACTTTTTGAGAATAAGTTCAAAATGGTTTCCCAAGCTCTGGATGTGACTTCCACTTTTGCTGCCCAAAGAAGATGAGACACTTGCTGCGGTGAAGGCCCTCAGAAGCTTCAAGTGCTCAGAGAAGGGAGGACAACTGACTAGTATCATCTGGACTGTAGAAAAACCCACGGCACAAAGTAATCTCTTTCTATAGACTCTTCACATAGAACCGCTGACTACAATTACAATTTTGAAATAAGTTCCCTATGAAAAAAAACCCTGAAGTCAATACCTGAGTTAAAAAGGACATAAAAGGCTTCTTTATCTCGCCAGTTTGAACAAATGTGCCTACACAGCGGGTCTATAAAGGGGGCCCGGTAGTCACTTGCCAGGATGGTCTGCCATTGCCAAAGTCCACCCTACAAAAGATGTCATTTCTTTTTCACCTTCTCCAAAAAACATCTATTCATATTATTCAACACACTGCCATTTAAAGCCTGTTTTAAAAGCAACTGTGGGCAAACTCACATGCCATGGAGAGTCCTCATTGTTAAAAAAAAGGTTAAGGGATGTGGTAGAGGGACTTCCCTGGTGATCTGTGGTTAAGACTCTGGACTCCCAAGGCAGGGGATCCAGGTTCAACCCCCGGTCAGGGAACTAGATTCCCCATGCCACAACTGAAGATTCTGAGTGCTGCAATTAAGACCAGTGCAGTCAAATAAATATTTTAAAAAATATTTTTTAAAGTTATGTGCTGCAGAAGTGATACTTAATTCTGGACTCAAATTAGAACCATGATTTTATTATTTTTTTCTTTAAGAATATCAAGCAACTTCCATTTATGGCACACCTTTAAAAGGGTTAACCTTCTCTTCAGTGGCCTATTATCAATAAAATATTTATTTAATTCCCAATTACTATCAAAGAAGGGCTATGTTAGAAACATAATTTGAAATGTTGACAAAGAGGGGAATGGAGACCTCCGAAGAACTTTGAGACACAAATATGCTGCCTGCTGGCCATAATCAAATATCTAAGTCCAAGTGTGCACAAGGCAAAGACACCCACAATGGTGCCTCTCCCCTCACATTACCCAAGCCCCAAGGCTAACTCCAATTGTAGGGTTAACAGTCACCACTACCGATTTAAAGGCAATCAGCTGACTGTAGAGATATAAAAACAGAGTAATACCTTAGGAAATACGTGTAATACCTTAGGAAAACAAGGGGATAAAGGCTACAGAAACTCCTTCCTAAATTACTCAAGATGAGTCATTTCAGATGACTCAAATTCTCTTGGACAAGCCCAAGAGAAGAGAAGAATGATTTGGTAAAACCCACCCAGAAAAGCATTCGCTCCGCAGACCTACTCAATGGATGACATTATATCAAGCCGGTCCAAAAAGATAGAGCCTGAAGACTGGGAGCTTGAATTAAACATACAAGCTTACCCTGTCTGTTTCTCCTCTCATAAAGTTCATTGTGCTTTTATGCTATGTTAGCTTCCATGTTTTCGACTTCGGGACCCAGCCAGGAGTCCACCTGGGCATAGTTAAAGAAGTGTGGGGGGGCTTTTCCTCAATAAAATGGTGATTTAATAGAGAGGGGGTTTTTTGTGAGTTGAGTCTGAACAGTAGGCTTGACATCTTTACCAAGCAGAGAGAAACGCCAACTTGAAAAAACCACTGTTCATGGGTGCTTATAAAAACAGAGTGATACCTATACCTTTTTATTTTGTTTGGTTTTATTTTTGTTTTAAATTTATTTTAAATTAAAGGACCCATCTTTTATTTGGGGCACAGGCACTCCTTCAGGCGGTCTGACCTGGTCACATATACATTCACGCATTCCAGTTCAAGTCACAGACATGATATCATAAAATTTATTTAAAATTTTATTTTTTCTTTAAGAATATCAAGCAACTTCCATTTATGGCACACCTTTAAAAGGGTTAACCTTCTCTTCAGTGGCCTATTATCAATAAAATATTTATTTAATTCCCAATTACTATCAAAGAAGGGCTATGTTAGAAACATAATTTGAAATGTTGACAAAGAGGGGAATGGAGACCTCCGAAGAACTTTGAGACACAAATATGCTGCCTGCTGGCCATAATCAAATATCTAAGTCCAAGTGTGCACAAGGCAAAGACACCCACAATGGTGCCTCTCCCCTCACATTACCCAAGCCCCAAGGCTAACTCCAATTGTAGGGTTAACAGTCACCACTACCGATTTAAAGGCAATCAGCTGACTGTAGAGATATAAAAACAGAGTAATACCTTAGGAAATACGTGTAATACCTTAGGAAAACAAGGGGATAAAGGCTACAGAAACTCCTTCCTAAATTACTCAAGATGAGTCATTTCAGATGACTCAAATTCTCTTGGACAAGCCCAAGAGAAGAGAAGAATGATTTGGTAAAACCCACCCAGAAAAGCATTCGCTCCGCAGACCTACTCAATGGATGACATTATATCAAGCCGGTCCAAAAAAAAGATAGAGCCTGAAGACTGGGAGCTTGAATTAAACATACAAGCTTACCCTGTCTGTTTCTCCTCTCATAAAGTTCATTGTGCTTTTATGCTATGTTAGCTTTCATGTTTTCGACTTCCGGGACCCAGCCAGGAGTCCACCTGGGCATAGTTAAAGAAGTGTGGGGGGGCTTTTCCTCAATAAAATGGTGATTTAATAGAGAGGGGGTTTTTTGTGAGTTGAGTCTGAACAGTAGGCTTGACATCTTTACCAAGCAGAGAGAAACGCCAACTTGAAAAAAACCACTGTTCATGGGTGCTTATAAAAAACAGAGTGATACCTATACCTTTTTATTTTGTTTGGTTTTATTTTTGTTTTAAATTTATTTTAAATTAAAGGACCCATCTTTTTATTTGGGGCACAGGCACTCCTTCAGGCGGTCTGACCTGGTCACATATACATTCACGCATTCCAGTTCAAGTCACAGACATGCCTACTCCACGTCTCTTGGTAGCCAGACGTGTTTATTCTCTTTTTAACCCTCCTTCTCCCCGCAGAATTCACAATTCTCCAGTGGAGGTATTCAAGTTGTGGCATGAATGATTTCAACTACGGACATCAGCACCACCTATCTGTAAGCTTGGCCTGGGAATCGTCACCACCGAATCCTCTTTCATTCCCCACATTCATCGGTCACTACCTTCTGTGATCCTACCTTCCCCAAGGCTTTCGAACATGCTGTTTCCTCTTCCCTTTCCAACTCCCCATCCTTTCCAGCCCAGGCCACAAATGCACAAGCTTTTGTCACCCGCTTGTAATGGCTAACCTACAGACCTCCATCGCTTCCAATTCCAGCCGCCCCAGCTACCCTGTCACCATCCATCAATCCTTCCTGATCTTTAAAGACTCTTGAACCTTTCGAAAAGTAGGGGTCTGATATATCGATGAATGGAGTCATTCATTCATTCAACACATCATGTTTAGGACCTTGCTTTAGGTGCTCGAGTAACAACAAAAAAACTTCCTTTTCTCAAGACTAGCCTTTACAGCGTAACTAATAGAAATGCATGTGAATGTCTATACATCAGTAATAAAAGTATTTGGAGAGTACATGTATTGCCCACTTCTCAAAAGTTCACTCCATGACACTCCGTTTTTACGAAAGACCTATCTTAGCACCTATTTCTGCTAATTGAAAGAAATCCGAAGAGGATTCTGGCTTTCATGAAAACAGGTGAAAAGTGAAAACGGTTTTGGCATGGGTTCTGCAGCAGCTGTTAACACCCCAGCAGAAGAGGGCACTGCCACCCGCCTCCTTGGGAACGGCAGTCAGCAGCTCAGCACCCGACACCATACATCTGAACTGTATCTATGAGCATCTCTGCTTTACCTGTAGCTACCTTGTGCAGCCATTAGTAAGATGTGTCTTCAGGTAATAGCTTCTTTGCTACAAGGCATTAAGGCTTACTTTATTTTAAATTAAAGGACCCATCTTTTATTTGGGGCACAGGCACTCCTTCAGGCGGTCTGACCTGGTCACATATACATTCACGCATTCCAGTTCAAGTCACAGACATGCCTACTCCACGTCTCTTGGTAGCCAGACGTGTTTATTCTCTTTTTAACCCTCCTTCTCCCCGCAGAATTCACAATTCTCCAGTGGAGGTATTCAAGTTGTGGCATGAATGATTTCAACTACGGACATCAGCACCACCTATCTGTAAGCTTGGCCTGGGAATCGTCACCACCGAATCCTCTTTCATTCCCCACATTCATCGGTCACTACCTTCTGTGATCCTACCTTCCCCAAGGCTTTCGAACATGCTGTTTCCTCTTCCCTTTCCAACTCCCCATCCTTTCCAGCCCAGGCCACAAATGCACAAGCTTTTGTCACCCGCTTGTAATGGCTAACCTACAGACCTCCATCGCTTCCAATTCCAGCCGCCCCAGCTACCCTGTCACCATCCATCAATCCTTCCTGATCTTTAAAGACTCTTGAACCTTTCGAAAAGTAGGGGTCTGATATATCGATGAATGGAGTCATTCATTCATTCAACACATCATGTTTAGGACCTTGCTTTAGGTGCTCGAGTAACAACAAAAAAACTTCCTTTTCTCAAGACTAGCCTTTACAGCGTAACTAATAGAAATGCATGTGAATGTCTATACATCAGTAATAAAAGTATTTGGAGAGTACATGTATTGCCCACTTCTCAAAAGTTCACTCCATGACACTCCGTTTTTACGAAAGACCTATCTTAGCACCTATTTCTGCTAATTGAAAGAAATCCGAAGAGGATTCTGGCTTTCATGAAAACAGGTGAAAAGTGAAAACGGTTTTGGCATGGGTTCTGCAGCAGCTGTTAACACCCCCAGCAGAAGAGGGGCACTGCCACCCGCCTCCTTGGGAACGGCAGTCAGCAGCTCAGCACCCCGACACCATACATCTGAACTGTATCTATGAGCATCTCTGCTTTACCTGTAGCTACCTTGTGCAGCCATTAGTAAGATGTGTCTTCAGGTAATAGCTTCTTTGCTACAAGGCATTAAGGCTTACAGAAGTGGGGGAAACCTGTATAGGAACAGATCAAATGGGTAGACTGTAAATTTTACCTGGAGAAGAAAATGAAGGGTGATAAGTAGGCAAGAAAGACTTGTTTGAGAAAACCAGCATTTTGTTTCTCCTCTTCCTCTGCTGCTCATTCTGTAAAAATAGCGAGTCTATGAAATATCGAGAGACAAACACCATCTCACAGTTACCAGACACACCGCTTCTCTGCATCTTCTAAACGAATTCCTAAGATCAGACCTTAAGGGCACACTGCTTAGGAAGATCTAACGCAGTCAACATAGACTATACAGTGACTGCGTGCTTTACTAGAAAAATTTGCAAACAGTTATGGTTTAAAAAAAAAATCTGAGAAGCCATTTGTCTTAATCCACTTTTCAAATCCAATTTCATAGTTTTTATTCCTTCACAGGGAATAATGAAGAGCAAATAAGAGGCATCCTCCATCAAAGACGGACTCCCTAAGTTTCTTTACTTAATTCAGTTTTCTTGTACTGCTCCTAACTGTTTTTTCCAAACAAAGCTGTTCTTTTCTACATGTGATAGTTTAGCCCTGCAAACATCCTCAGGAATCATAAACAAACAACCAGGGCACATTTTCTGCCACAAATTATACTGTGCAACATTCTTCATCCAAAGCATTTTGAATTCCCAGCAAGCAGACACGTTTGTATTGCAAGAGCTGCAACGAGATAGAGAATGCGGATTTTAGACCGTTTTTGACACTTAAATCTGTTCATATGTAACTCCTACCATTGTTCTAAACGATGAATAGGCAAACTCTCCTCTACACACAATGCTCTATCAAGCACCTGAATTCTAATAGTAACCGCGAAAGGAATTCTACTCTCACTGTTTTGTATCACTCTTTCTAATTAACGTCAATGCGTCTTTTCCACACGTCTTTTCCACGCGAGGGTGTATACAGCAGAGGCACCCTTTGTACGGTGTCTGTGGATACCCACACAAATGCACACGTATTCATGAGTGCAATGCACAAATGCACTCATACACATAGAGATTGCTCACCCCACCCCTCCCCCCCACGACCATACTACCCACTTAAAAATAAAGCTTGTTCCACTCTCAGACTTGCCTGGGTTTATACACAAATAGCATCTAATCCTGCTGATTTCCTTTCATTAACTTTTGTAGCAGATTAAGATGAAATGCTTTCAAAAAACCCAAGCAGACACTTCATGGAGTCTGTGACTAAGACACACAGAAGCTAATGAGACAGATGGGCTGCTGGTATAAAGGGAATTTCAGCACGCCAGCCCACACTTTGGAGAGATTCACTGTGCTTCACCTTTTCTGTAGCAAAGTCTTCAGCATTTAGCTTCCCACTGACTTGACTCTTGTCCCTCACAGAGCTCCACTCCCCACCCCAGTCATACCCAACCCTCTTGAAATGAGGATCATTAAATAAAACAAGACAACATTCTTTTCTTTTTTAGTCTGTTATTCAAAGTTTAGTCAGAAGCAATATTTACTATAAAATCATGTGGTTTTGAGCTCAACAGAGAGTGGACATCTCTGTTAACAGAGTTGGCTGGAAAATGTTAAGAAAAATCACATAACATAGAAGAATCTCTGGGCCAGAAAAATGAGGAGCTGAAAAAAAATGCACGTATAGTTTTAAATTATTCACAAAAGATTGTTCCTCCAAATGACTGGTCCTCTGAGTTATTCTCAGAAATAACATATGCAGAGGGCCTTACGACTCACCATGCATGGTTTATGCATTCCCACACTTGAGCCTCACAGCACACCTGTTAGATATAATTATCTCTATTTTATAGATTGTTTAAACAAATTTTAAGTGATTCCCCCAAGGTCACAAAGCAAATATACTGTACAACTGAAACTCAAAACCACATCTGTGACCAAATCTCCTTTTTTTCCACAGTATGAATTTTACTTAATTTTCCTTGAATTCATTTTGGTTCTATTTTATAATAGTAGACTATACGAACTCTGCTCATTACCTAAAGATTTTATGTGCTTCTAAACGAAACTACATATTTTTAAGTTTTCCCTATATATACATACATATATATATATATATATATATATATATATATATATATATGAAAGAAGCCTCAGAGAGTGGCCCACTCACATTAGAAGATATTTAATATATATATATATATATTCATTTTTTTTAACATATATGTGAATCTTTCACATTTCTCTCTTCTCTGGTTGAATTAAAATGCTCCTGGTTCCTTTAGTATGTGCTTCCTTTAGTCCTTGGAATCTCCCTTTTGAGAGATCTTGTGTCCCATTATCGGATGATCTGATTATTTCTGTGTTGACATATCTTTCTCTGGATTTTTTTAAAATGGCTGTTGTGCACATTGCTTAGCATTCTTCTATTGTATCTACTACAACTTCCATGATCCTATTTTAATATTTATCACAATGGTAACTTCCACTCCAAGAAAGTCTAAAGAAGCCTCCATTTTTATTCAGCTGCATTTGTCTACCCAGTCCATTTCAAAATCTTCTTCCCCACTTCATTGTTACTGCCAAGATCTTTGAATTAAACTGAAGGGTGGTCCTTCCTTTTTTTGGGGGGTGGAGGGGTGGCGCGTCCTTTCTGATGTGTAAGATCACCCAGCCTGAGCCATTTAAAAAGTGCTTTAATATCACAACGGCTCCATGTAGTATGTTCTGATGTCATAAATACTGCACCATGATATTATCCTGTGTAGGGGGCGGCTCTAAAAGACAGATCTACTGAGGCACCAACACAGCCTGGTAATTAGACCACTGGGAAAAGAGAGAGAACAATCACAAGATTATAGCCCCGTGGGCTAGCAGACAAGCCTCCTCTCCGCCGGGTGTTGGAGATTATGGACTGTGGTCACCTCGGAGCTTCTGGACCTGAAGTCCATACTTTCTAACCCACAGAGATAATCCAACTTCGGGGCATCCCACCCACCCTTTCTGTTGCCCAACTCTGCTTTCCCAGCTCCTTTAATTGGATTATTTTGGAATCTGCTATTTCTGTCTCACTCCTTTCCCCAAACTGTCATCTAAGTACTGCAGCTCGACTTACACAGCTGCCAAATTTCACTCCAGAGATGGCTGGATGTCAGTGGCAAGCAAAGATGCTCTCTCCTTGTGCCGTCTGAATACTAGCTTAAGAGCTTCGGCAGCTGGAGGGGGTTGCCTTGGTGCAGGAAAGCAGGGTTTTGTTTTGCTTTATTTTGTTTCTCCATCGTCATGGGAGGAGCTGGTCATTCATTAGCTGCCCCCGAACATGAAGGAAGGAAAAAACCCCAGAAAACTCTCAATACACACACAACAAATGCACAGAGAGAACAGAAACGGTGACTAGGATTTTTCACAGGTTCTTTGCTATGGAGACGTCAAAGCCTTCAAACCTCAAGGGTGTCAGATGATGATCTTTTTTTCAGAAGTGAAAGAAGCCTCAGAGAGGGGCCCACTCCCATTACAAGATACTTAATACAAAAGTTGGAGGCACAAAGTGAGTACTTTGTTCAAAGTTTCCCTGCTTCCCAGACCCAACGCAGGTCCATTTGAACTTCAGTTCACCCACAGATGCACTCAGGTTCACATCCTTGCCAGTGGAACCCCGCACAACCCCAGCTTCTAACATGTATGCTATCAGCACTCAATTTCTTGTCTGGTTTGGTTATATTTTAGCTCTTCAAGAAAAATCTCTGCCCAAAAAAAACAGTGTGAAGTAGGTAGAACAGAGTAGAATTAGTAGTAGCAGATCTTTTTTTTTTTTAGTTTTTAAACATTTATTTATTTATTTATTTTGGCGGGGGTGGGGAGGGAAGGGGGTTGGGCAGGCCACTCCTATCGGTCTTTCATTTGTCTAGTTTTATCCATCTTTGTTCTTTGGCCCGTGTCGGCCTCCCATCGCGGTGGCCTCTGTGGTCGCAGAGCACCGGCTCTGGGCGCATGCGCTCCAGAGCTCCGGCTCGGCAATTGGACACATCGGTCCAGCCGCTCCGTGGCATGTGGGGATCTTCCCAGGCCAGGGATCGAACCGGCGCCCCTTGCACTGCAAGGTGGTGTCCGTACCCACTGGACCACCAGGGAAGCCCCAGTAGCAGATCTTTAACCCAGCACCAGGGCAGGAAATGTTCTGAAAGTTCGTATGTATGCAAGCCTCACAGTGACTTATTGTCCTCACTTAAGAAAAAGTGAGAGAGAAGAATGAGTACTCCCAAAGAGAAAACAGGTGGCAGAGTAAATTGCCAAGTCCTAAAACAATCTTCCCAAATTTTACTCAGACAGTGAAAATCTTAAAAATATATCAATGATATATTTCTCATTGAATCAAGAGATAATCCTTCTTGATGCTGCCTGGTCTGTAGAATTTGGAGTCTTCTGTGTCTGGCTAAGGTCAACAAAAGAGTACATTGCTCCCAAGATCGTCTATCCATTATTTCTAAATCTTATAATGATAATAGTTCTTTCAGTAACCAATGGACTATCAATGATTTAGTATTTGAACCCTGGAGAAATGAAGCCACGAATGATATTTGAGGGCGGTCCTGAGTTGGGGGGATGGGGTTTAAATGATTTTCATGTTCCCTTCCATCTCTACATACTCTAACACCAAAGGCTATCATAGATAGTTCATAGTCTGGAATTTGGAAAACATATTTAAATGCTTCATCTCACTGGATAAACTTCAAGAGGAAAAAAAGAGGGTCATTTGAAAAGTACCACTGAATACTGACACTTTGAAATTTTTACATCGAGTCGTCACTCACACTTTGAATAGCATAGTTTGCCAACACTGAAATCAGCATTAGTGTATTAGAATGGAATAAATTTCTGCAGCATTCTGCTTTAGCACCCCAACATGGAAAGAAAAACAAAAACGTAGGCTTTGGTATCAACCATTTTCTCATGTGTTTCACTGTCATATGACAAAATATTCTACCACATTTCAGGAAAGGTAAAAGAACTGTGTGGATGTTTGCACACTGACACAGTAAAGTATACTGTTTATAAGACTTTTCAAAGAAGAAAATGCTTTATACAGGAGTCTGGTAAATTATTTTAGATACTCGAATACACTCCAAAATAATTTTGAAAAACTATGCCTACACATAAAACACTATGTACCCTGGAGTCTTTGCCTCTACATTTTTCATTTAGCCATGAAAAACATCATTCAGTGTCTCAAAATAATGTTTTGTTGTTTAGTTGCTAAGTCGTGTCTGACTGCCACCCCATGGGACTGTAGCCCTCTGTCCACGGGATTTCCCAGGTAAAAATACTGGAGCGGGTTCCTTCTCCAGGGGAATTTCCTGACCCAGGGATCTAATCCATATCTCCTGCACTGGCAGGCAGATTCTTTATTATTATTATTATTTATTATTATTTCTTTACAGGGATTTGTTGTTATTGCCACACATCGATCTGAATCCGAGGCAGGTAACTTCTCTACCACTGAGCCATCTCAGAAGTCTGTCTCAAATACTACCTTCCCCCCAAACTAGCTTTGAGTTATTGAGACTACCTTCAAACTGAAGGGACTGATGTAAAAAAGAGAAAAATATATTTATGCTAAAAGATCATTTTTGGAGAAGATCTCTATTTTAAGGAAATAATGAATATCCATAGGACTTTCTTAACCATGCAAATCGGCATTGCAAATCCCAGCATGTGTGCTGGGGCATCTGGGTGGGTTGGGTTACAAAATGGGATGGACAACTAAACTAAATGAACTGGGCTTGTCAAAGAAAGGAAAAGTATTTGAGTCAAATATATGGCAGAAGGTAGAGCCCCAGAATAAAGCAGTTGACTAGGGAGGAAGAAAAAGGGTCCCTCAATGATAGTAAATCTAAGACAGAAATGTAGCCTTTACCAAACCAATGTTGAAGGTCAAGGAGATAAAATAAATCTCTAAGAAGATTTTATTATTTTAGAGACCACTAAAAGCACCTAGGAGTGGAGGGAGGAAGGTAAGAAGAACCACAATCCCACAAACAAGCTGAAGGCAAGGGTACCAAAATACTAAAGAGGCCAGGAGGTGACCACTGGAGAGATTCTTTTGATTCATAAGTTAAATCTGTTTAAAGTTAACTAAAGAAAGTTAGTGGCCCTCACACACAGAAGGGAAAATTCATTATATAATTCATCTCACTCTCTAAGGAGCAGGGATAAGGTAAGCACAGGGAAGTAGTAAGTCAAAGTGAGGGTAAGTCAAGGTGTCCTGGGGACGCCTCCAGCTCCACTTTTGCTTTGGGTGGCGGTTGAATAAAGAAAGTACTAACCTCTACTCTCCTATCTACTGTGTTTACTGAGTCAAAGAGTAAAATGTACCCATTTCATCACTTGCTAAAACACAGATTATTGACACTGTGCATTATTTTTATTACCTATATTGAGAGATCAATGGCTACAGGATTTTATTTTATTTTTTATTATTTTTTAAAGATTTATTTATTTATTTATTTGGGGCGGGGGTTGGGTTTGGGAGGGAGGGGGCGGGCGGGCCACTTCTATTGGTCTTTCACTTCTCTGTTTTCATCCGTCTTTGTTCCTTGGCTCCCGCGGGCCTTCCATCGCGGAGGCATCTGTTGTCGCAGAGCACCAGCTCTGGCGCATGCGCTCCAGAGCTCCGGCTCTGTGATTGGACACATCGGTCCAGCCGCTCCACGGCACGTGGGATCCTCCCAGGTCAGGGATCAAACTGGCGCCCCTTGCACTGCAAGGCGGTGTCCCCATCCACTGGACCACCAGGGGAAGCCCAGCTACAGGATTTCAAAGACCCTCACAATTGTGCATCCAAGCCAAGCTGGACACCTGTCTTGCCTCTTCATTTTCTAATGAGGCCCTGCTGTCAAAAGTCACCACTGCTGGTCCTCATCCTCTGGTTCTTTCTGCCTCTGCCTTCCAGATCAACACATCTTTCCCCACTGGTTTCTCCAGTCTCTCATTTCACGTGCACGCCAAGTCTCCTTTTATTTATTTTATTTTCCATTTTTAATTTTTTAAATTTGTTTCAAAGTTAAGCCCAAGAGACACTGCCGTCATAAGAACTCCATTAAGAAACATTTTTCTAAGATGAACATCTGCTGCCCCAACAGAGTGTGCACACGTTAATTACTTTCATTTTACAATCATTTCTGTCCAACCATGGACCAAGATCACCTGAACTGTGTGGGGGGTATTCTGAATGGTCTTAGTTAAACCCTAACTTCACTAACTACAAAAAGTTTTCTGGGACAACTTGTCACTTGAATTCTTTGGCTCCTTTTGAAGATGAAATCCAAAGAATTCTCAAATGATTCTCCTTTGGGGGAGGCTGTTTAATAGGTATTAGCAACTAGGAGCCGGTCTAAGCCTCCTTTTTAGAATGGTCCAGATCCTCTCCCCTCTTCAGCCAAACCAGGTGCTGTCGACAGTATCTCCCTTAGAAATGTAAGGCTCTGTCAGAATACCCCATGAACCCCTTCTTCCATTCCAAATCTCCAGTGCTTAGCACATGTGTGTGAATCAGCACATGTGTGTGAGTACGTGTGCTCAGTCACTCTGTCACATCTGACTCTCTGCAGCCCCACCAGGCGCCCCTGCCCGTGGAATTCTCCAGGAGTGGGGTGCCATTTCCTACTCCCAGGGATCTTCCCAACCCAGGAACCGAACCTGTGTCTCTTGCGTCTCCTACATGGACCAGCGGGTTCTTTACCATGAGTGTCACTCCACAGTACCCCCAAAGAGGTATCTGCGGAATGAATAAAGGAGGGATGAATCACTAAATGAGATCAGAACTTAAAGACATCATGTTTCTTCCACTTCAAAGTGTGTGCTCTCGCTCTGCAGTGGCAAAGCCCAAGGGCACCCCCAAAGGCCCTACGGGACTCTACGAATTGAGTTTTCAACAATGATTTGGCCTGGCCTTGCAGAGAAGTGTCCCACATGATTCCAAAAAGGATCTGGTTATGGAAGCTGTGAAACGTGGTTAACTAGTGCCCACTCTTCTGCTTCCCTAGAAAAGTTCATCCCATAAGCCCCTCATCATCAATGCCTCTGCATTTCTGCACATCAGCCAGCAAGGCACAGCCAGAGAGTTCCTCTCTGAGTTCCAGTTGACTCTATAGCCGGGAAGGAACCGAATGCTATCCAAAGACCAAACCTCCCATATGGCAGCTTGATCACCGTCCTCACTACCAAGACGCTGGGCCTTTCTACCTCGGCTCACTGGAGTCTGTCAGGACACAAGGCACGCCTCCTGACCTGCATTTGGACACGTTTTCTCTTTATGAACTTCCTGCATTATCTACATCCTAACTTCTTACAAAAGTTTTCTGGGACAACTTGTCACTTGAATTCTTTGGCTCCTTTTGAAGATGAAATCCAAAGAATTCTCAAATGATTCTCCTTTGGGGGAGGCTGTTTAATAGGTATTAGCAACTAGGAGCCGGTCTAAGCCTCCTTTTTAGAATGGTCCAGATCCTCTCCCCTCTTCAGCCAAACCAGGTGCTGTCGACAGTATCTCCCTTAGAAATGTAAGGCTCTGTCAGAATACCCCATGAACCCCTTCTTCCATTCCAAATCTCCAGTGCTTAGCACATGTGTGTGAATCAGCACATGTGTGTGAGTACGTGTGCTCAGTCACTCTGTCACATCTGACTCTCTGCAGCCCCACCAGGCGCCCCTGCCCGTGGAATTCTCCAGGAGTGGGGTGCCATTTCCTACTCCCAGGGATCTTCCCAACCCAGGAACCGAACCTGTGTCTCTTGCGTCTCCTACATGGACCAGCGGGTTCTTTACCATGAGTGTCACTCCACAGTACCCCCAAAGAGGTATCTGCGGAATGAATAAAGGAGGGATGAATCACTAAATGAGATCAGAACTTAAAGACATCATGTTTCTTCCACTTCAAAGTGTGTGCTCTCGCTCTGCAGTGGCAAAGCCCAAGGGCACCCCCAAAGGCCCTACGGGACTCTACGAATTGAGTTTTCAACAATGATTTGGCCTGGCCTTGCAGAGAAGTGTCCCACATGATTCCAAAAAGGATCTGGTTATGGAAGCTGTGAAACGTGGTTAACTAGTGCCCACTCTTCTGCTTCCCTAGAAAAGTTCATCCCATAAGCCCCTCATCATCAATGCCTCTGCATTTCTGCACATCAGCCAGCAAGGCACAGCCAGAGAGTTCCTCTCTGAGTTCCAGTTGACTCTATAGCCGGGAAGGAACCGAATGCTATCCAAAGACCAAACCTCCCATATGGCAGCTTGATCACCGTCCTCACTACCAAGACGCTGGGCCTTTCTACCTCGGCTCACTGGAGTCTGTCAGGACACAAGGCACGCCTCTCCTGACCTGCATTTGCGGACACGTTTTCTCCCTTTATGAACTTCCTAATTTTGTTGAAAGAATATATGTATGTGCATAAATACAAGTTTCGTTTCCTTAGGCATCCTCATAATCATTTCAAGGAGAAAGATTTATGGCCCACTAAAGAGGAATTTTTAAGCTAAACTGTCTTAATTAGGAATTCAGATGTTCCTCCTTTCACCAAAAAAAAAAAATACAGAGCTGTTCAAATGAGACTGGAAATGTGGGCCAAAGCAAACGGACATACACAGGACTTGCAGAGTCTCCAGTGAAAAGCATTCGCTGAAGCCAGACGAGTTGCCACGGGCTTGTCTCCTCAACACCAGATCTCACTCGGCCTCTTTTTTCCCTTCTACATTTCAACGTTCTGATACGGCTCAAGGGTTGAATGACTTGAACCTCCGCAGTTTTCTCTTGTGTGCTTACGGAGGATAAAATATGTATTTCCTAAGAGGTGGGGATCTCTGATTCTCCCACCTCTTTTTTTTTTTCCTTCTAGAAAACAAAGCTTACCCCTATTCAGGGGATACGATGAGCCTAGCAGGGCAGCTCGCATGCGTGGACTGGAGGGTTAGAGACTCAGCTCAGCTCCAAGAAGCCAGAAAGCTGGCCTGACCTAAGGTCTTTGCTCTGTCTCAGGAGGAAGGCAGCCTGGGAGGCGGAGGCGGGGAAGAGGCTCTGTTTCCACACCAGGGCTGCTCCAGGGACACGCTGGCCGTGTGTCAGAGCCGTCCTGAAACTTCAGAGCTTTGGGGGAAATGGGCGTCTGACGTCAAGACTTCAGTCAGCCAGCTTCCCCAGAACTAGGATTACTCTGTTAGTTCTAATGAAGGCCATTCGGAAATATATTATAACCTTTCCAGATACCAGAGGAGGATGAAACAAGGAAGGAAAGGAAGGCAGGAAAAGGAAGAAGAAGGAAAAAAAACAAAAACCTTAACAAGAATGGGATTAGACTATGGTTACTGTTATACTTTTCCTTTTTTTTCATTTTGATCATGACCATTTTCTCATAGCATTAAATATTTTAGAATAGGACTTTTAAATGATTTCACGCTTCTTGATTTAGTCTTATTTCCCCAATGCCACCCATTGGTATGTTTCAAGCATGCTACTGTCTACAGAAGAAAGATCCTTCAAAATAGTATGATTTGCAAATAACGTGCCACCCTATCACCACCATCTGCATAAAACCCCAACACATGGAAAGACTCCATTTCTCATAATCAACTAGCAAAGATGTTTCTTGTCTACAAAATTCTAGACACTGGCAACATTTTACAGAAGTAGGTCTCTCCTACACAGCACCTCTGGAAATATAAACGGGCATGACTTTATTGGAAAGCAATTTGGCAACAAGTATCAAGAGTCTTAAAACCTGAAAAACGTTTAAATTCAGCAATTTACTGCTAAGGAACTATCCCAAGGAAACCATTAGTAACAGCACCTAACATGAGGCCATAAGAACATTCTTGGTAGCACAAAGTACCCCTCCCCCACCCCACAACACTAACTAAGAACTACCTTGAATGTCCAACTAGAGGGGATCAATTAAATTATTTTAGGATTCATATTCAGTGGCATACTACAGAACCACTAAAATTGTATTGTAGATAAATAACGTGCTATGAAAAGATGTTCATCCCTGCACTGTTAGGAGAAACAAAAAGATTAGGTAACAGCATAGATCACACTGGTCCCTACGATAAACACAATCGTCAGAGTTATCCCTTTTTCTTAAATCAATGCCTGTCATCATCCTACTTGGTGATCTCAAAATAAGCGGAAGTTCATTTCTTTTCCATAAAAAGCAAGGGTTCCATTTTTATAAAGAGATGGACAGAATCCATCGATGGAGCACACATGAATCTCCAGATGTGTGTTTATGTAGAGTGTGCGTGTGTATGTGTGAGTGTGCATGGGAATAAGTAGGTAAACATCCCCACCACTGTCCTGGAGATTTTACCATTAAATCACAGCCTGTTTGGGTTAAAGATATCAGAGCTATTTACCTGTACCATGCACTCTCATCACAGAGGAGACTCCTAAGCGGTCAGTTCCTTCTCATCGGATCTTCTCACACAGACTTTGCTTGAGCAGAAGGGGAGGCCGTCGAGAAAGTCAATGTGAAATGCCTAGACCTGTAATTATAAAAACAACATTCCCACTGAGTTAGGCAGTTTTCTGTGGCCTTCATTCACGTGAGCTGAATTCTCAGAAAAGAGAAACATATTTGCATAATCTCTCCCTTTCCCTCCAACTCTCTTTTCTTTCTCACACACACACACACACAACACACAGAAATGCCAAAAACCCAGCAAGCAGACGCCGGGCAGGTCCTCATCTCAGAGGCTGAGAGGGTTCTGCCGAGGGAAGGCTTCCCACCTCATCTTCTGACCTTAGGAACAACACCGTCAAAATAACCCTATTCCTTCCCCTCCTTCTCTGCCTATTGACCCCAGAGCTGCAGGGAAATGAGAAACAATTCTTTTCCCCAAACTATCAGAAACATCACTGAATCTGATACTCTGTGAGATTCTTTTCTAGACACATTGGTAAGCAAGTTTGATACATGTATTTATACGGCAGCCTGACTTTCACTTTCGAAACTGTAGGGTACCTCTCTTGACGACTCAGTCTGGCATGAGAGAGATTCACCATCATCACAGACCTTTACCGAATCCTGACTAGGTTCCTGGCATTGAGCAAATGCTTTACATACAATATTCCAACTCCACTACACCCTGTGAAGTAGCTAATAATTATTATCAATTCTGCTATAGACAAGAAAACTGGGCATCTGTATGGCTAACAGATGTTAAAGACAGTATTTTAACCCACTATCTTTCACACAAGCAATGCTCATAATTTCGGTGCTATATAGATCTCTCCAAAACTGATCTGATTATCAATACCCTTGTAGTTACTATAAAAAAGATAAATATTAATTCAGCACCGCCTTACCTTTCCCCAGAGTTGCTATGTCACCTAAGTCTTAGCATTGCTAGCTTTTTGGATTTGACTGTCCTTTGATTTCAGTTGCCAAGCTAAATCAGAATCAACATGTTCCTATCTCCATCAGTAAATTTATAGTTATTTCTGTAAATTTAAAATGTCAAATGGGGCTTCCCTGGCGGTCTAATGGGCAAAGAGTCCGCAGTGCAGTGCAGTGGCACTGGCTTGATCCCTGGCCTGGGAAGATCCCACATGTCGAGGAACGGCTTACGAGCCAGCGTTCTGGAGCGCATGAGCCCAGAGCCGGTGCTCTGCAGCAAGAGAGGCCACTGCGATGGGAGATCCACACAGGCCAAAGAATTAAGATGGATGAAAATAAGTAAGTGAAGAACCAATAAAAGAGGCCAAAATTAAAAAAACAAAACAAAACACTATCTTAAGAAAAAAAAAGTCAAATGATTCCAAATCCAGATGCCAAAACACTAAGGAAAAGCTTAAAATCTAAGTCCTACCCAAATGACTAAATTTTATTAGCAGGAAGGCAGATCAGAGCCAAATGTGCATCACTCATTTAAACTATGAAAGCCAAGAGAGGAATTTCTATGTATTATGTCTTTAGAATAAACATAAAACATCTAAACATTTTAACCTATGTACACATTCTTCCCACTATAGGTCTTCGGATGACTGTGCACAAAATACAGATGAGCATATTAAGAAACCAACACAGTTATTTGCGGGTCATATATTAATTTCCCTGTCGCACCCATGTGCGTATGCAGCTACTTGTTTGTGCTGCTCTGGTTATGCCCTTGTGCTTCTGCACATGCCCCGCCCTCTGATTATCCTGCCTTTCCCCTCCTGCCAACGAGAACAAGCCTACTCATTCCTCAAGGTCAGCCTCCAATCGCAGTCCCTTTGATGTCTTCCATGGCCTCCCCTGATGTTGTCTAGAAATCCAAGCAGGGTGGATCCTGCCCTCTACTATGTTTCCTTAGCAACAGCAGGGAGGACACCTTGACACCTTCTGTTTTCAAACTATGTCCTGCACCGCCCATCCAGTCACTGAGTCTGCCCCTCTCCCCTTCTCCCCTGACCACCGGCTGTGCTCCAAGCTACCCACCATCACAATTCATCTGGACTATTCTGTGGCCTCCCAAGTGGTCTACCTGCGTCCACCCCACCACCCTATAGCCCCTTCTCCTACAGGCTGTCCTCAAGCCTAAAGCCTGGCAATGACTCTCTTCTGAACTTAGATTCTGACCATGGCCCCTAGGGCCAGGGTGGCCCAGCCCTTGCACTAGTTTCCTTGGCAATTCCTGAAAAGATCCCACATGTCGAGGAACGGCTTACGAGCCAGCGTTCTGAGTGCATGCGTCCAGAGCCGGTGCTCTGCAGCAAGAGAGGCCACTGCGATGGGAGATCCACACAGGCCAAAGAATTAAGATGGATGAAAATAAGTAAGTGAAGAACCAATAAAAGAGGCCAAAATTAAAAAAACAAAACAAAACACTATCTTAAGAAAAAAAAAGTCAAATGATTCCAAATCCAGATGCCAAAACACTAAGGAAAAGCTTAAAATCTAAGTCCTACCCAAATGACTAAATTTTATTAGCAGGAAGGCAGATCAGAGCCAAATGTGCATCACTCATTTAAACTATGAAAGCCAAGAGAGGAATTTCTATGTATTATGTCTTTAGAATAAACATAAAACATCTAAACATTTTAACCTATGTACACATTCTTCCCACTATAGGTCTTCGGATGACTGTGCACAAAATACAGATGAGCATATTAAGAAACCAACACAGTTATTTGCGGGTCATATATTAATTTCCCTGTCGCACCCATGTGCGTATGCAGCTACT
The DNA here is from genome assembly GCA_022376925.1 of Tragulus kanchil. Taxonomy (NCBI): domain Eukaryota; kingdom Metazoa; phylum Chordata; class Mammalia; order Artiodactyla; family Tragulidae; genus Tragulus; species Tragulus kanchil. The sequence continues at coordinate 14,010,369 of JAIOJX010000005.1, forward strand.
TGTTTGTGCTGCTCTGGTTATGCCCTTGTGCTTCTGCACATGCCCCGCCCTCTGATTATCCTGCCTTTCCCCTCCTGCCAACGAGAACAAGCCTACTCATTCCTCAAGGTCAGCCTCCAATCGCAGTCCCTTTGATGTCTTCCATGGCCTCCCCTGATGTTGTCTAGAAATCCAAGCAGGGTGGATCCTGCCCTCTACTATGTTTCCTTAGCAACAGCAGGGAGGACACCTTGACACCTTCTGTTTTCAAACTATGTCCTGCACCGCCCATCCAGTCACTGAGTCTGCCCCTCTCCCCTTCTCCCCTGACCACCGGCTGTGCTCCAAGCTACCCACCATCACAATTCATCTGGACTATTCTGTGGCCTCCCAAGTGGTCTACCTGCGTCCACCCCACCACCCTATAGCCCCTTCTCCTACAGGCTGTCCTCAAGCCTAAAGCCTGGCAATGACTCTCTTCTGAACTTAGATTCTGACCATGGCCCCTAGGGCCCAGGGTGGCCCAGCCCTTGCACTAGTTTCCAACCTGGATGTAGCTTTTCTAGTTTACTTTTAATTCCTGAAAAGCACCTTGCTCTCCTAGACCTCAGGGCCTTTGCACAGGACCTCCTCCTTGCAGAGACTTCTCCTCAAATCACCCACATGCTTCACGAGATGACTGTGTGTTCTTTCCTCCTTCAATTCAGTCCTTTTATCCTCAGAGGTGTCTTTCCTGACCTCCTCAGCCAGGTCACTGCTCCCTTGTTGTTGTTCAGTTGCGAAGTCATCCCAGTTCTTTGTGACCTCAAGCATTGCAGCACACCCGGCTCCTCTGCCCTCCACCGTCTCCCGAAGTTTACTCAAATTTGTGTCCATTGAGTCGGTGATGCCTTCCAACCACCTCATCCTTTGTCGCCCGCTTCTCCTTTGGCCTTCAGTCTCTCCCAGCGTCAGGGATCAGCAACAGAACACCACCACATGCTATACAGAATCACTCTCTCGCTTGTCATATTGGTCCTATTTCTAATTTTACTTTTTTATGTTGTTGTCATTGTTGTTAAATTCACCGATGAATGCTTGCTTCCCCCACCACTTAGTAAGTTCCAGAAAGGCACAACGGTGTAAGCTCTTGCCCGTGGTTTCAGCCTATTTCAACACAATGCTGGGTACATTATGGGACTCATTAAAAATCTGTTGAATCTGCAGTCCTCCGCTGTCTCTTGGAGATGGCTCACATTCATGCCTAACAACACCTTGTACCTACTCCTGTTAAAGCAATTATCATACGTTCTTGTATTTGTGTCTTAGGCAAGTTCATCTCTCTCAGTACATTGCTAAGTCCCTTAAAGGCAAGAGTGGGTAGGCATTGCCTCGTTCCACTCTCCCCATGAGTTCAGCACAGCAGCCTGGCACATAGAACAAAAGAAAAAAAATATATATATATATACACACACAGTGTGGTATAAGTCACTTCAGTGGTGCCCATCTCTTTGCGACCTCATGGACTGTAGCCCGCCAGGCTTCTCTGTCCATGGGATTCTCCAAGCAAGGATACTGGAGTGCGTTGCCATGCCCTACTCCAGGCGATCTTCCTAACGCAGGGATTGAACCCACTCTTTTACATCTCCTGCGTTGGAAGACGGGTTTTATTTACCACTAGTGCCACCTGGGAAGCCCTATATATATGAAATATGTGTGAAGCTCCAGAATTATATATTTGAAATATTATCATACACTATAGATAGATAGATAGATAGATAGATAGATAGATAGATTGATTTACATATGGAGAAGGAGATGGCAGCTCAATCCAATATTCTTGCCTTGGAAATCCATGGACAGAGAAACCTGGCAAGCTACAGTTCATGAGGTCATAAAAAGAGTCAAGCATAACTTAGGGACTAAACAACTATACATAAGTATATATTACAAACATAAAAATAAAACATTTGGCACGAGCTCAGGATACTGGAGGCATTCTGTGAACATTATTGTTAGGGCAACCAAGTTGAATTATAATTCATGCTTCAAATTTAACAGTTTTACTTGTGAACATTTTTCCTATTAAAACATTCATTAGCATTAGCATCTCTAGAAGGCAATAGAGAGACTGTCAAAGAGGTCCTCAGCAAACTAAGGATAAAGGAGAGTTTTACTGTCTACAGGTGAAGGGCCAGTATTGTTTCAGTAGTCTTCAGTGTATGTGCAGAGGACAGACACTTCAACAGAGAAGATGTTTGCCCAAAAATTACCTATGAAATCTGCATGACAGAAACAACAAATATTATTCAAATGCATAAATATTTAGCTGAAATAATTAGAACCACTTACTGTGAATTATTTCTTTTGCTAAAAAACAAGAAAGTGATACATATTCATCCATTTTTTAAATGACTGGACAGACTTTATAAATATTATGTATTTGTCTAATGAATACACCATAAAATGTTGGTGCTATTCTGATTTAGAATGGTGAGAATTTCATAGACTATGCAAAGAAGGGAAAAGAAGCAAGATAATCTTGCAACTGTTTTGGGGAGAAAATAACAAAAAAAGCTTTATAAAGAATGAAATACCTGTTTTTATGAATAGATCTAATACTTCTCTGTCCATGGGATTCTCCAAGCAAGGATACTGGAGTGCGTTGCCATGCCCTACTCCAGGCGATCTTCCTAACGCAGGGATTGAACCCACTCTTTTACATCTCCTGCGTTGGAAGACGGGTTTTATTTACCACTAGTGCCACCTGGGAAGCCCTATATATATGAAATATGTGTGAAGCTCCAGAATTATATATTTGAAATATTATCATACACTATAGATAGATAGATAGATAGATAGATAGATAGATAGATTGATTTACATATGGAGAAGGAGATGGCAGCTCAATCCAATATTCTTGCCTTGGAAATCCATGGACAGAGAAACCTGGCAAGCTACAGTTCATGAGGTCATAAAAAGAGTCAAGCATAACTTAGGGACTAAACAACTATACATAAGTATATATTACAAACATAAAAATAAAACATTTGGCACGAGCTCAGGATACTGGAGGCATTCTGTGAACATTATTGTTAGGGCAACCAAGTTGAATTATAATTCATGCTTCAAATTTAACAGTTTTACTTGTGAACATTTTTCCTATTAAAACATTCATTAGCATTAGCATCTCTAGAAGGCAATAGAGAGACTGTCAAAGAGGTCCTCAGCAAACTAAGGATAAAGGAGAGTTTTACTGTCTACAGGTGAAGGGCCAGTATTGTTTCAGTAGTCTTCAGTGTATGTGCAGAGGACAGACACTTCAACAGAGAAGATGTTTGCCCAAAAATTACCTATGAAATCTGCATGACAGAAACAACAAATATTATTCAAATGCATAAATATTTAGCTGAAATAATTAGAACCACTTACTGTGAATTATTTCTTTTGCTAAAAAACAAGAAAGTGATACATATTCATCCATTTTTTAAATGACTGGACAGACTTTATAAATATTATGTATTTGTCTAATGAATACACCATAAAATGTTGGTGCTATTCTGATTTAGAATGGTGAGAATTTCATAGACTATGCAAAGAAGGGAAAAGAAGCAAGATAATCTTGCAACTGTTTTGGGGGAGAAAAATAACGTTAAGAATGAACTGTTTACAAATGCTACCAGTACTCAGTTGAGCAGAATGTACTGTAATGGTTTACTCTGCAAAGCAAACTTATAATTTAGTCTTCCATTGCTCTTTCTGTTGTACACTGGCTGAATTTAAATAGCAAATACTATTTTATATATACTCTGCACTACTGAAAAATAAAGTACTATCATTACTGTATTTTGAGATTTCTATTCTCAATTCATTTTTATCTAGGTGATAAATAATAAAATCCAAAGCAAGTCAGATTTCTAATTGGGGCTTACCCATCTTCTGAGAAGTAACAGAGTTACAGATGGGAAATGTTATAAAAATGCTAACTTCCTTTTTTATTGAAATATAGTGGATTTACACTGTTGTGTTAGTTTCAGATATACAACAAAGTGATTCACTTCTACACATACACATATAAATATACTTTTTCAGATTCTTTTCCATTATTGGTTATTACACAATAATGAATATAGTTCCTATTTCTATACAGTAGGTCCTTATTGTTTATCTATGTTATATATAGTAGTATGTATCTGTAAACCCCAAACTCCTAATTTATATAAACTTATCTAAACACTAAACTACTTAAGATAACTTAAATGCTAAGTCCTTAATTGTTTTATCAGTACGATATGAAATTACTTTTAAACTGAGTTATAATTCTACTCATTGGCTATAATTATCAGTTTAATATAATGCAAATCTAGTTTACCTTGCAACATAATTAAGATGAAAAGGTAGGACAAAGAAATTTAGCAAGTCTTAATTTACTTAGGTATGTGCAGAGACAGACACTTCAACAGAGAAGATGTTTGCCCAAAAATTACCTATGAAATCTGCATGACAGAAACAACAAATATTATTCAAATGCATAAATATTTAGCTGAAATAATTAGAACCACTTACTGTGAATTATTTCTTTTGCTAAAAAACAAGAAAGTGATACATATTCATCCATTTTTTAAATGACTGGACAGACTTTATAAATATTATGTATTTGTCTAATGAATACACCATAAAATGTTGGTGCTATTCTGATTTAGAATGGTGAGAATTTCATAGACTATGCAAAGAAGGGAAAAGAAGCAAGATAATCTTGCAACTGTTTTGGGGGAGAAAAATAACGTTAAGAATGAACTGTTTACAAATGCTACCAGTACTCAGTTGAGCAGAATGTACTGTAATGGTTTACTCTGCAAAGCAAACTTATAATTTAGTCTTCCATTGCTCTTTCTGTTGTACACTGGCTGAATTTAAATAGCAAATACTATTTTATATATACTCTGCACTACTGAAAAATAAAGTACTATCATTACTGTATTTTGAGATTTCTATTCTCAATTCATTTTTATCTAGGTGATAAATAATAAAATCCAAAGCAAGTCAGATTTCTAATTGGGGCTTACCCATCTTCTGAGAAGTAACAGAGTTACAGATGGGAAATGTTATAAAAATGCTAACTTCCTTTTTTATTGAAATATAGTGGATTTACACTGTTGTGTTAGTTTCAGATATACAACAAAGTGATTCACTTCTACACATACACATATAAATATACTTTTTCAGATTCTTTTCCATTATTGGTTATTACACAATAATGAATATAGTTCCTATTTCTATACAGTAGGTCCTTATTGTTTATCTATGTTATATATAGTAGTATGTATCTGTAAACCCCAAACTCCTAATTTATATAAACTTATCTAAACACTAAACTACTTAAGATAACTTAAATGCTAAGTCCTTAATTGTTTTATCAGTACGATATGAAATTACTTTTAAACTGAGTTATAATTCTACTCATTGGCTATAATTATCAGTTTAATATAATGCAAATCTAGTTTACCTTGCAACATAATTAAGATGAAAAGGTAGGACAAAGAAATTTAGCAAAAAAAGTCTTAATTTACTTAGGTAATTTCTCTCTGAATTTCCTATTAATTTCATTATTGGGATGTTTGTGTTAGTGTTGTAGAATCTGAAGAAATCTAAGAAATGTATAAGGCAAAATTTATTTTGATTTATGCTGGCCCATCAATTGGGAATGCCCTTCTTATTCATTCAAATGTTACTCTTCCTTTAAGATTCAGCTCAGATGTCACCTCCTTGGTGACATACATCCACATATACTGGATTTGTCCTGTCATGTAATGAATGATCTGTGTCCCCCTCTAGACTCTGAGATGCTCAGTCACTGACTAGGTCTGATCAGTGCAGTGAATTTTTCAAAACAATCTGTGCAGTCCTTTGCACATAAATATTCTCAGTAAAGCCTGGTTCGATGTGTCCATGAACATACACATCTTGGTACTTAATCTTAAGACTATGGTGAAAATGTTACTAACTGTGATCTGGAGTTAAAGGTTAAAGTTAAATAAAAAAATTTTTTTTCACTTTTAGTGAAATGAAACTCTTAGCATTTTCACTTCCAGATGCATCAGCATTACATAAACGATGCTGGAACAATTTTAGAAAATAGACATTCTGCACATTTTCTTGTCTGAGAATTAGTCTGAAAAATACCAAGCTACATGGGGGGCCTCTGGGTGTTCTCAGGACAAACGTTCAGTTGGGTGTTGACTCCACACGCTCGTTTAATGGGAATCCAGAGGACACTCAACCTCCACCTCGCTGGCATGTCAGGCAGCCGCTCCGGAGTGAGCGGAGGACTCCCTGAGACATCCGCCCTCCCCTCCCTAGACCAGCCAGCCCTTCGGTGAGGATGCACCTGAGCAGGAGAGGACTCCAGTGCTCAGAGAAGCACCATCCCACTGCTGGTGTACTCGTTCCACTTTACGGTCGTTCTTACTCCCGCGTGGATCCATTTCTCACATACCTGCTTCTGATTTTTCAAGACCGAGCCATTGTAACCATCTGCCTGGCTGCATCACCTATGAGCTCATCAGCCACATGCCAAATCCACCTCACTCAAGGCTGTGTGCTGCTCAGAAAAGAACAGTGGGCTGCAAAAGAACAAGTTCCTCCTAATAAGGATTCAAGCTGACGGTCCATGTTCGGAACTATTTGTCACCACTGGGACAATAACTATGGATTTTTCCAGGAGGTCACGCCAAGCCTCCCTCTCTTTTCTTCATAACCCAAGATTTTCGAGGCATTACACAGGAAGAGGAACTGAGGGCTCTGGTCAGCCTCATCTTATCTCCTCAGCCACGCAAACGACCCTGCGCATTTCCCAGTCAAATGACATCTTTTAACCACTCAGTGTGATGTCAAGATGCCATGGACTAAGGAAAGTGACCACGGTAAGAAATGGGTAAAACGTGGGCACAAGAGAGAAAACTCTGACGTATCACCTTCGATATATTTGTATTTTACAAAGGTAATAATGTACAACATGATGACTACAGTTAACACTAATGCGTGACGTGGATGAAACTTGAGAGTAAATCCTAACAGGTCTTGTTGCTAGGGAAAAATTTTTTTTTTCTCTTTTCCTTTTCTGTATCTATACGATATGACGACTGTTAACTAAACACTATGGTAATCATTTTATGATATATGTAAAGTTAAACCATTATGCTATCTGCCTCAAACATACAGACTAAAATCAATTATATTTTGATAAAGCTAGAAAATTACTTTTAATCCCCCCCAATTTTTGGTATTATGCAAAATGTGAAACCTACATGGTTAGCGAACTAGATCCCACATGCTATAGCTAAAGATCTCACAGGCCACAAAGAAGACTGAAGATTCCGAGTGAACCAACTAAGACTTAGCAAAGTCAAAAAACTAATGTCACTTTGTTTCTTTCTTTGCTTTACACTGTTGTGTTGGTTTCTGCCATATGTGAATATGAATCAGTCACAGGTATACATATGTCCCCTCCCTCTTGAACCTTCCTCCCACTTCCTACACCTTTCCGCCCCTCTAGGTTGTCACAGAGGGCTGGTCTGAGTTTCCTGCATCAGACAATAAATTCCCACTATCTGTTTTATATATGGGATGTTTCCATACTACTCTCAATTCGTCCAGCCCCGTCTTCCCCCACTGCGTTCACAGTCAGTTCTCTCCATCTGCATCTCTGCTGCTGCCCTGCAAACAGGTTCATCAGTACCATCTCTCTAGATTTCACCTGTAAGTGTTAATATATAATACTGGTTTTTCTCTTTCTGACTTACTTCGCTCTGCATAACAAGCTCTAGGTTCATCCACCTGTTAGAACGGTCTCAAATACATTCCTTTGTATGGCTGAGTCATAGTCCACTGTATATATGTACTATAGCTTCTGTATCCATCTGTCAATGGATATCTAGGCTGTTTCCATGTAAATAGCGCTGCAATAAATGCTGGAGTATGTGCATCTTTTTCAGTGATGGTTTCCTCGGGGTATATGCCTAGTAGGGGGATTTTTGGGTCATACGATAGTTTAGGGCTTCCCTGGTGACTCAGAAGGTAAAGAATCCATCTTCAGTGCGGGAGAGCAGGGTTTAACGCCTGAGTTGGGGAGATCCCCTGGAAAAAAGAATGGCTACCCACTCCGGTATACTTGCCTAGAGAACTCTATGGACGGTGGACCCTAGCAGGCTATAGTCCATGGTTTCGCAAAGAGTCAGATACAACCGAGGAGCTAACACTTGAGCTTCCACTGCATGGTAGTTTATTTCTAACTTTTAAAGGAATCTCTGTACTGTTTTCCATAGTGGCTGTAGCAATTTACATGTCCACCAACAATGCAAGAGGTTTCCCTTTTCTCCACACCCTCTCCTGCATTTTATTGCGTGTAGATTTTTTGATGATGGCCATTTCCAGTGTGAGGTGATACCTCATTGTAGTTTTGATTTGCTTTTCTCTAACAGTGAGCAATACTGAACAACTTTTTGTGTGTTTATTAGCCATCTGTACGTCTTCTGTGGAGAAAATCTGTTTAGGTCTTCTGCCCATTATTGGATTGGGTGGTTTGTTTTTCTGGTATTGAACTGCATGAGCTGCTTGTATATTTTGGAGAAAAGACAACCCTCAGAATAGGAGAAAATAATAGCAAGCGAAACAACTGACAAAATAAATAAATATTTTAAAATAGCCATTGAAACCTCATGAGCTTTCATGTTACAATAGCAATTTTTTTTTTTTCCATCTCTGTAATTAGGTTTTGCCAGGCTTATGCTTAGAGGAAAAGGCTTCTTCCCTCTTCAAAAGACCAAGGTCAAAGCTGGGGCTGTTGAATGCCAAGTCTGAGGTTCAAATCTTTCAGTTCTGCATCTTTCCCCTACATGTATCTACAGGCCTGAAGGGTCTCAAATACATTCCTTTGTATGGCTGAGTCATAGTCCACTGTATATATGTACTATAGCTTCTGTATCCATCTGTCAATGGATATCTAGGCTGTTTCCATGTAAATAGCGCTGCAATAAATGCTGGAGTATGTGCATCTTTTTCAGTGATGGTTTCCTCGGGGTATATGCCTAGTAGGGGGATTTTTGGGTCATACGATAGTTTAGGGCTTCCCTGGTGACTCAGAAGGTAAAGAATCCATCTTCAGTGCGGGAGAGCAGGGTTTAACGCCTGAGTTGGGGAGATCCCCTGGAAAAAAGAATGGCTACCCACTCCGGTATACTTGCCTAGAGAACTCTATGGACGGTGGACCCTAGCAGGCTATAGTCCATGGTTTCGCAAAGAGTCAGATACAACCGAGGAGCTAACACTTGAGCTTCCACTGCATGGTAGTTTATTTCTAACTTTTAAAGGAATCTCTGTACTGTTTTCCATAGTGGCTGTAGCAATTTACATGTCCACCAACAATGCAAGAGGTTTCCCTTTTCTCCACACCCTCTCCTGCATTTTATTGCGTGTAGATTTTTTGATGATGGCCATTTCCAGTGTGAGGTGATACCTCATTGTAGTTTTGATTTGCTTTTCTCTAACAGTGAGCAATACTGAACAACTTTTTGTGTGTTTATTAGCCATCTGTACGTCTTCTGTGGAGAAAATCTGTTTAGGTCTTCTGCCCATTATTGGATTGGGTGGTTTGTTTTTCTGGTATTGAACTGCATGAGCTGCTTGTATATTTTGGAGAAAAGACAACCCTCAGAATAGGAGAAAATAATAGCAAGCGAAACAACTGACAAAATAAATAAATATTTTAAAATAGCCATTGAAACCTCATGAGCTTTCATGTTACAATAGCAATTTTTTTTTTTTCCATCTCTGTAATTAGGTTTTGCCAGGCTTATGCTTAGAGGAAAAGGCTTCTTCCCTCTTCAAAAGACCAAGGTCAAAGCTGGGGGCTGTTGAATGCCAAGTCTGAGGTTCAAATCTTTCAGTTCTGCATCTTTCCCCTACATGTATCTACAGGCCTGAAGGGTCTGCATGTAGACTTACACATGCATGAAGACTTATGCATGCATGTAGACGTATACAGGGCATGAAGAAGGGCAAAGAGGACAATGAGCAGAACCTCTTCCTGGTATAACGACGAGGACGGCAGCATGGCACCAGCAGACCTGGGAGCCCATCAGGAGGGCTGTGACAAACAGGAACAGAGACCAGGGCAATGGTCCGTGCAACCCAGTCAGCTTCAGCCGACTCTGTCGTCCACTGTTCCGAGCTTCTACCCTAAGGCCATGTATTACTGTCAGTAACCACTCTCTAAATGTTAAATTATCCTGACCATGTTTTCACACCCCTTTCCCATTCTGGTCTCCTTCTCACCCGTAAACCCAACAAGCAGGGAGATGTATGAAGAGCAGACAGTGAGGGAAGAAGGAGGAACTGGGCACCTTCACTTGTGCCAGCAGTCTCCAACCTCTTTGGCACCAGGGACCGGGTTCCTGGAAGACAATTTTTCCACGGACTGCGGTGGGATGGGGGGGTGGTTTCGGGATGACTCAAGGACATTCCATTGATTGTGCACTTTATTTCTATTATCATTTCATCTGCTCCACCTCATATCATCAGGCCTTAGATCCCAGAGGTTGGGGACCCCCCACCTATACAATGGTGCCTCCGAACGTCTAGATGTGATTAAACCAACAAGTTCAAGTTATTAGTGCCCAGGTCACCCATTTGAGAATTTTTGTTCTTTATCAGTGAGGCCTTCTGTTTCTTACTAGATTCTTACACTGTTTAAATGCAGAAGGGCCAAGAGGTCTTATAGTAATCACACTAGTGACACTGCCTCTTTTTTGGCCAGAGAACTGGAACCTAGCCAGGCAGTGCTAAGAGAAGTCTTTCCTTCTTGGACAAGAAACCTCTCTCATCGATTTTCTACCAAGAACGTGGTACTGGATGCCCACAATAGGACGGGGGAAGAAAACGTGTCTGTAACCCGCAGGTGAGATTCCAGATTACGAGACAGCTTTCAAGATCCGCAAAGATACTAACATCATCACATTTTAGAGGACCCCTTTGTAGCACTGCTATGTAGAAATCCTATTTAAAACATAGTCATTTGCCACCACTACAAAAAGCTTTTATTTCAAATGACTTTGTGCGCCGATGTGATGATAAAAGTGTGTCTGGCTTTCTATTCAGTGACGAGATTATCTTTTCGGGAGAATTCTTGTACTTTGTTGTAAGGGCTTAATGAGGGACTAATTCGTCCTCCCCCCATCCCTTTAAGCTCCTATGGGAAATGAGGTCGTGGCCAGAGCTCCAGGTGGAGGTAGCACCCACTAGTGCAGCGGCACAAACGCAGCCCTTCACCAAGGCTCAGCATGTCTGAGGTCAATCTTCCCCGAGGGTTCTGTTTTCCACTGTCAGGCAAAGAGTACACAAAAGCGAAGTATTTATTATAAGATTTTGCAAAGGCGCCGTTCTAGCGCTGGACCACCAGCCCAGGCATTCATCTTAGCTCCTCCTCTCCTTCACAGAAGGCCACATGGGCTGTTCCCGCTCCTTGATTGGCTGTCCCCTCGGCCCAGGTGCACACCCCCAGAGAGCAGGCCAGAGGGCGGGGCCGTGGGCCTCTCCTCCAGCCCGCCTCCCTCCTCCCCCCCATGCGCATCCCAGCATCCTCGGGGGAGTCTCAGCTCTGGGACACCAGCCCGAGGCGGTTCCGTGGCAGTCTGCCAATGGGTTGAGCTCCTACTCCTTTCTGCAAGAGGCATGGTGAGCAAATTAGAGGTTATAAACACCTCCGGTGGAAGGAGGAAAATTCCTTTGGGCTTGGTAAGGAAACAGTCCTCAGTGGTGTCTCCAAGGTGGAAGAGGGATGTGTCCACCCACACCCCTTAGCCCTGCCGGCATGGGTGGGCCCTCTCTTTTGTTGGTTACAATTAAGGGAGCCAGGGCAGGAAAAGGTTTCTTTGGGAAGAATGTCTCTCATGTTCAGTGTCACTGTGGGCGCAGTTAAGCCACATAAAGCTATGACCAATGTAAGGCTTATTCCTCAAGGCAGTATTGCCAAATTCATCCTGAGAGAAGTGTTCTTTAGTGGCTAAGCTGTGTCCCACTCTTTGCCGCCTCACGGGCTCCAGCACGCTAAGCTTCCCTGTGCTTCACAGTCTCCCAGAGTTTGCTCAAACTCATGTCCACTGAGTTGGTGATCCAACCATCTCATCCTCTGTCACTCCCTTCTCCTTTTGCCTTCAATCATTCCCAGCATCAAACAAAGATGGACGGAAGTAAAATATTCAACTCCCGAAGTTTTATTAAAAAACCAGGAAGGCACACATCCTGGCCAATGGACAGCAAAGCAAACCAGGGGAGTTCTAAACTGTGCTGGAAACAGCAGCAGTAGGCTTAAGTAAAAGCAGCAGTCAACTAAGAACGATGCTTCGATGCATGTTGCGTAGCTGGTCACACCTTGCAGGGGCTGGTTGCCACTGAGGTGTGGCTTTGAGATCACCAAACTTCCAAAACCACAGGGATACCAGAAATTCTGTAATTAGTCTTTCCATTGGTTTAAAGATCCCTCCCTCCCTCTCTCTTTAAATTGCAGGATATTATACTATCCTGGAAGTAGACTATCCAGACAGCCAAAAAAAAAAAAAAGTACACACACAAAGATACATGAAGAAAGAACAATTTTTGAATTAAAGCTGAGTATTAAATCCTAGCTTTACCATCTCCAGTTCTGTAACTTTGGGGAAGTTATTAATTGGCTTGACTCTCAAGTTCATCAGCTGGGAACTATTCATCAGACAGCTGAGAAACACCAGTCTCAGAAGGCTGGTGCAAAGCTGAAGCTCAGTGAAAAGTACATGAAAGTACATGGGTCAGACCACACACATAGCAGACATTCAGACACTAGTTTTCCTCCGCCCTTTTTTTTTTTTTTTTAACAGAGCAGGTCATAATAGGGGAACGACTGATGACAACATGAGGACACTAGCTTCCTGATGTGGAAATGATAAGAAGGTCAGCGAAGATGAAAAAGGAGGTAGCAGGAGAAAGGGCCACCTGGGACCTAGGACTGAACCTGTTTTCACAAATGTGCTGAGCTCAGCTCAGGGCGCACGGTGGCTGTGGACTGACGTTCATCTGCAACAGAGACTGGTCGGCAAGACTGTGAACTTAGAAACTGGCCTTCACCAAAAGCCACACCTAGCCTCTCCCAAGGCTCTCCCTTGCTTGGTGTCCAGTTGGGGAGATGAAATGTTGCGGTCCATCTGAACAGCCATCCTATAGGGTCATCAGCAAGGGTGTAGATGAGGTTGAAGCTATGAGAAGGTGATAGGCAGGCAAGCCAGTTAGAAGAGATTAAATGTAGCTTCCAACTTGCTGAAGCCCAGTGATGTCAATCAGACCCCACTGACCCTCAGGCCAGGTCAGTGAGGCTGGAGACTTTCCTGCCAACTCACCGAGGCCAGGCCCCTCACCAAAGTGTGCATCAGAGATGATTTCATGTTCCTAGGCATCAGCACCTCCACACTTAAGGATCACCCCGTAGCTCACTCTGGAGAGCCAGGCATCCTTGACTTCCAAGGCATGAGCCAAGCCATCTCACCAGTCTCTCAGGTGAATGGACCAAACAGAGGCTAACAACAGCAGGAGGAGAGGCTGATGCTGAAATATATTTTTAGGCTGAAAAGACTTTAGAGATCCAAAAGGCCACTATGGAACTGCAGAGGTTAAGAATCCGCCTGCCAGAGCAGGGGACACACGTTCGAGCCCTGGTCCAGGAAGAGGCCACAGGACGTGAGGCAACTAAGCCCATGAGCCACAAGGACTGAGCGCGTGCTCTGGAGCCTGTGCTCCACCACAAGAGAAGCCACTGCGGTGAGAAGCCCGAGCGCCCAACTAGACAGGAGACCCTGCTCACCACAACTAGAGAAAGCCTGTGCAGCAGTGAAGACCCAGCACAACTAAAAACAATCATTTTTTAAAAAACTACAAAAGGCCACTATGCAGAACATAAAATTCCCCCAAATTTCCTTCTATGATTGCTGCCCATAAAAATAAGCTTAACCTGTACAAATAGGAAGGAAGGAGGGATTTTTAATAATAAACAGAAATAGCTTAACACAGGAACAGGAACATTATTTAGACACATTAATAGGTCAGGATACCAGGCCTTGTGTTGCCTCCGTGGAGCCCTGGGAATGCCACAAATGTGCTGAGCTCAGCTCAGGGCGCACGGTGGCTGTGGACGGACGTTCGTCTGCAACAGAGACTGGTCGGCAAGACTGTGAACTTAGAAACTGGCCTTCACCAAAAGCCACACCTAGCCTCTCCCAAGGCTCTCCCTTGCTTGGTGTCCAGTTGGGGAGATGAAATGTTGCGGTCCATCTGAACAGCCATCCTATAGGGTCATCAGCAAGGGTGTAGATGAGGTTGAAGCTATGAGAAGGTGATAGGCAGGCAAGCCAGTTAGAAGAGATTAAATGTAGCTTCCAACTTGCTGAAGCCCAGTGATGTCAATCAGACCCCACTGACCCTCAGGCCAGGTCAGTGAGGCTGGAGACTTTCCTGCCAACTCACCGAGGCCAGGCCCCTCACCAAAGTGTGCATCAGAGATGATTTCATGTTCCTAGGCATCAGCACCTCCACACTTAAGGATCACCCCGTAGCTCACTCTGGAGAGCCAGGCATCCTTGACTTCCAAGGCATGAGCCAAGCCATCTCACCAGTCTCTCAGGTGAATGGACCAAACAGAGGCTAACAACAGCAGGAGGAGAGGCTGATGCTGAAATATATTTTTAGGCTGAAAAGACTTTAGAGATCCAAAAGGCCACTATGGAACTGCAGAGGTTAAGAATCCGCCTGCCAGAGCAGGGGACACACGTTCGAGCCCTGGTCCAGGAAGAGGCCACAGGACGTGAGGCAACTAAGCCCATGAGCCACAAGGACTGAGCGCGTGCTCTGGAGCCTGTGCTCCACCACAAGAGAAGCCACTGCGGTGAGAAGCCCGAGCGCCCAACTAGACAGGAGACCCTGCTCACCACAACTAGAGAAAGCCTGTGCAGCAGTGAAGACCCAGCACAACTAAAAACAATCATTTTTTAAAAAACTACAAAAGGCCACTATGCAGAACATAAAATTCCCCCAAATTTCCTTCTATGATTGCTGCCCATAAAAATAAGCTTAACCTGTACAAATAGGAAGGAAGGAGGGATTTTTAATAATAAACAGAAATAGCTTAACACAGGAACAGGAACATTATTTAGACACATTAATAGGTCAGGATACCAGGCCTTGTGTTGCCTCCGTGGAGCCCTGGGAATGCACAGAACACATTTTGGAGATCAGTAACATGACAGTGTTTACTGCTGCAGTGATTACTGGAGGGTGACTTCTGCAGATTCACTTTTAAAAAATCTCACAATGCAAAACTGGGAAACAAAAACACATTAGCATGGAACTTTTGTATGTGGTTTATTATGCTTTTCTCCTTAAGCAACTGTAATGAATTATGGACCATTATTTTCCATCTAATGATCAAGATGAATAACCCTGGGTCGATTCTTTCTGTGTATTATCAGTAACCAATGTGACGATTCCAGTCGACCTTTCTCTAACCCCCAGGATACTTTTGGACCATTTCTTCCTTCCTTCCTTTGATGAGTTGTGTGCAGAAAGAATGTGGCATTGTTTTACTACTAGTTGAGCAAAACCATTAGGGAAGGTAAATACAAGCATCATACATACAAGGATTCCCAAAGGCAAAGGAAATGATTTTGGAATATACACATCACTCATGATACTCCATCAGTGCCGATGATTAAAAGTTGACTATTGAGTAATATTAAATAGCAGGCACAACTTTTCGAAAATTTCTTCCTGATTTTAAGCTCTGCAAGAACACCAACTGAATGTTCAACGCTAATCAAATTCATCTCTTCTTAAGAGCAGAGTATAATAAGTGGGTAGCCTAAAAGGAATGCTTTGAACAGAATGCTCCACGATTGTCTGATTAGTCTAAATTTAAAACTCCAACAAAGGCAAGGATTATTCTTCTTGAGGTTCAAGATTCATGAGGATCTGGTAATGAAATTCCTTTAGGAGAGCAAATTAAAAAAAAAAAAAAAAGCTATCTACAAGCTGCCAGTGTTTTATGTGTGTAGAGTGTTTTAAAATCAAAGTCACCGTTCATTCAATGATAAATGTTTGTTTGAATAAAGGAATGAAAGAAAAGGCCTCAGAATACTTTACAAGTTTAATCACCTCTAAGCTATGAATCAGGCAGCACCTTTCATCGTCCCCCAAGCACATAGGCTGAGACCGGGTTAGATGTCGACACTCACCAAGCCGGCCAAAGCCAAACTTGGAAACTGAAGTCCTGTCTTTTGATTCTTAGAAAACGGCCCGGCTGTTCGGGCTGGTTGCTTAGTGGCCTCACTGCAAACTCTCAGCACAATTTGGAATGCACGTTATCTAGGCCAGGTGAGGTAAGATGCAGGAGGGATAACAAAGCCAGCCTTGTTCCGGAAATTATTACAGGTAGTCACCAAAGGAAAAAAAAAAAAGAAGAAGAAATCAAGGGGAAAAAAAGGAAAAGGTCCATCAAAATGCTAAAATTAAAAATGAAATTCTTAACATCAACGTCTTCACTCTAATGGGATGCCTAGAGCGGGTTATTCAGTGCCAGAATGGATACTACACCAAGAGTGAGGAAAGAAAAAAAAAAAATGAGCCTGCAGGCTACCGGATGAGAGGTGGAACCCAGAGACTCTCCAGGGACCTTCGTGTTTATTCTTCCAGGAACACTGCTAACTAACACCCATCTTTTTTCCATCCTGACCTTCTCACAGGATGCAATCCCCGAGCCAGCCAGACACTTAAAATCTATTTGTTTCAATAACTCAGAGGAGAAATGTAAGTAGATTTTTTTTTTGCAAGTGGAATCTACTTGGCAAGTGGAATCTGTTTCTATGAGAAAATTCTCATGCATTTCAGAGTGAGGGTTCTCAAATCGTAAATCTTGAAGTTTTCAAAATTCATGCCAAGAGAATGAATATTACCCCCACGCTCAGCTATCCTTGGTGAGCTAAGCCTAAGCAACGAAGTATATGCCCCAGTGTCTACTTTTCTGATCCCGGAGGAAGATGAAACAGAACTGTCCAGGCCCAAATGGTAGACAGTTTGTCACAGAACCTTTCCCACGGATCCCCTAATAGGGGTGCCTCTCCTTAGGTCTTTTCTACCCTCTACCCTGTGGACATTAACACTAGGGAGACATCTTATTGTTTCAATATAAATATTCATCATTGTTTTTCTTCTTAAAAAAAAAAAAAACACTTCATTTAAACCTTTTCATTTTTAAATTGACGAATCTAAAGCTTTACTTCCCTTTGAATGGCAGCATCAGCTAGCAGTCAACCTGAACTGGGAGATAGGGTAAAGTAACTCCCCTAGTTTTAAAAGCTTGTTTTGTTTCCCGTGCAGGCTTGTCGTAAAGATCGCTAAAACGCGGGCGAGGTTCATTCACCACTCTGACTGTGAGCAAAAACTCTGTAACTGAGCCTCAGTGACTCGTGTGCAACGTAGGAATTCTTATCGCTGAATACAATAGTAAGTAGGAGACAATGATTAAAAAGTGGCTGGCACATCGCTCTCTTAGAGGCTAAAGGACCCTCGGAAGGGGCACAGTTGTTCCCAGCTGTAGCTAAAGGCAGCCCCCAGCTGATCCAGCCACGTCTGCTAAGGGCCAAGATCACTGGGAACCTCAGAGCAAATTCTTAACGGGTTTCTCAAAGCTGGTGGCTGCCGGCCATGGAGCCAGGCGCCCCCTAAAGGCAGGCTTGAGGTTAGTCCTCTGTTACTGTTCTTTCCTCCGGCCCTTTTCCTGCATGAGTATCTCAGCCCTTTCCCACTCCTCACCGCCCCATCCCCCAGGTCCAGGAAGCCCAGAGATACCCTGCCATTCTTCACTGTGCCCCACTTCCCAGACCCCATCCTCTCTCCTGTAGCAGCGTAGACCTGAATTCAACATGCACTGGGAAACCCCGAAATCCACGTGACTGGCTTTACTGCAAAATTTGCTTTACTGTGGCGGTCTCTGACCGAACCTGTAAGGGCTAGGGAAAGGGGCAGGGCACAGTTTTTGAGAGAATGACATAGCCCAGGGACCCAGCATAAACCCATGGGAATCAAATGGGCCCAGGATGGCAGACCAGACCTTGATCCTCCGTCAGCAGGCTAAATGACACACCCAGAGGCGCCATGACAGTTTTGCCCCTTCCCCAAAAGGGGTGGAATAACCTTCCCACTCATTAGCATATGGAATTACCCAACCCATAAAAGCTAAGAATGCTTGTGTTTTCTCGGGGCCTCTGGATTTGCTCTGCGATGCCTCACACTCTGTCTGTGGAGTGTGCTTTTCTCTGAATCTGAATAAATCCATTTCTTACCTATCATTTTGTCTCTCACTGAATTCTTTTCTGTGAAGAGACATGAAGAACCTGAGCTCTGTTAGATCCTGAAACCAGGTATAGTGGGTTTGGGCGGGTTTGAGTCCCAGCCACGTGGGTTCAAGTCCCAAGCAGGGTTTTGGCTGGGTTCAAGCCCCAGCCACGTGGGTTCGAGTCCTAAACTGGGTTTTGGGTTTAAGTCCCAATTCGAGGTAGAACGCTTTCAAACCCACAAAATCTCTGAGGCCGGCCTGTAATAGATTTTTCATAGGGAAACCTCCCAACAGCTGAGTTTACACAGCCTTGAGCCCCTGGCAGCCACAGCCTAATTTAAAACAAATTTCCCACAAGGAAAGGTACCCAGCAGAGGACCCAGCAGAGAGGCGCACGCCCACCGTAAATAGGGGAGGAAGACTTGCAAAGCACTTGGTTTGGCCCAGGCTTCTTGAGGAGGTCTGAGCTGACTTTTTTTTTTTTTTTTTGGTGGGGGTGCTATGCTTCGTGTGGGAAAGATTGAAGGCAGGAGGAGAAGGGGGCGACAGAGGATGAGGCGGTTGGATGGCATCACTGATTCAAGCTACCTGAGTTCAAACCAACACTGGGAGACGGTAAGGAACAGGAACACCTGGCAGGTTGTAGTCCACGGGGTCACGAAGAGTCGGACACAACTGAGTGACTGAACAACATGTGGGAATCTTAGTTTCCTGACCAGGGATCGAACCCTTGCTTTGCTCTCCCCTCATGTTGGAAGCTCACCACTGGACCACCAGGGCACAGTTTTTGAGAGAATGACATAGCCCAGGGACCCAGCATAAACCCATGGGAATCAAATGGGCCCAGGATGGCAGACCAGACCTTGATCCTCCGTCAGCAGGCTAAATGACACACCCAGAGGCGCCATGACAGTTTTGCCCCTTCCCCAAAAGGGGTGGAATAACCTTCCCACTCATTAGCATATGGAATTACCCAACCCATAAAAGCTAAGAATGCTTGTGTTTTCTCGGGGCCTCTGGATTTGCTCTGCGATGCCTCACACTCTGTCTGTGGAGTGTGCTTTTCTCTGAATCTGAATAAATCCATTTCTTACCTATCATTTTGTCTCTCACTGAATTCTTTTCTGTGAAGAGACATGAAGAACCTGAGCTCTGTTAGATCCTGAAACCAGGTATAGTGGGTTTGGGCCGGGTTTGAGTCCCAGCCACGTGGGTTCAAGTCCCAAGCAGGGTTTTGGCTGGGTTCAAGCCCCAGCCACGTGGGTTCGAGTCCTAAACTGGGTTTTGGGTTTAAGTCCCAATTCGAGGTAGAACGCTTTCAAACCCACAAAATCTCTGAGGCCGGCCTGTAATAGATTTTTCATAGGGAAACCTCCCAACAGCTGAGTTTACACAGCCTTGAGCCCCTGGCAGCCACAGCCTAATTTAAAACAAATTTCCCACAAGGAAAGGTACCCAGCAGAGGACCCAGCAGAGAGGCGCACGCCCACCGTAAATAGGGGAGGAAGACTTGCAAAGCACTTGGTTTGGCCCAGGCTTCTTGAGGAGGTCTGAGCTGACTTTTTTTTTTTTTTTTTGGTGGGGGTGCTATGCTTCGTGTGGGAAAGATTGAAGGCAGGAGGAGAAGGGGGCGACAGAGGATGAGGCGGTTGGATGGCATCACTGATTCAAGCTACCTGAGTTCAAACCAACACTGGGAGACGGTAAGGAACAGGAACACCTGGCAGGTTGTAGTCCACGGGGTCACGAAGAGTCGGACACAACTGAGTGACTGAACAACATGTGGGAATCTTAGTTTCCTGACCAGGGATCGAACCCTTGCTTTGCTCTCCCCTCATGTTGGAAGCTCACCACTGGACCACCAGGGAAGTCCCTGAGCTGAATTGTACAAATCAAATATCACCATTCTGGCAAGGTTTGGAGAGGCAGGAGAGGACAAAACCACAACATGACGGGGAAGCGTCAGCCAGAAACAGGAACATGGGTGCTGAGCAGGGCAAACAGGCTGCCAGGCAGACGCTGGCCTGGAAGCTGCCGTGAAGGGAAAGAAACAAGCGGATGGGAGCGCCCCGGGAGCTCAAGCGGCATCAGGGATGCAGGCTGGCTCCCCAAGAGGTCCCCAGTCTCTGCAGGATTTCACAGCTCAGCAACTGGAGGCATCATCTTCAAAAGCAGCAGGACCTGGTGGGAAGGACTACAGCTGCTGAACCCACAAACCAGGGGGCTGCTTGTCTGGTCCTCTCCTGGGGTAAGACCTTGCAGAGGGAAGATGAGTCAAGGGCCTTTGACCAGGTCGGAATAGGGCAAGAAGACAATGGGAAGCGGTGGTAGGGATGTCCCTCAATAAAGAGAGAAAAGAAGAGTAGGATTCTTTCCTCTTGGAAGAGGCGGGTACGGGGAAGCCCAGCTGTTCCAGGTGGGAGCCAGGACGGCACACATGATTCTAGGTGGATTGCATCCACGCACGTGTATGTACTGCACAATGCACTGTATCGGGAGAAAAGAAATCACAGTAATGACAGACATTAGAAAGCAAATCAAGGAGTGAAAAATGGTCAAAATGACTCTAATGGTGTAAAAGTAATACAGAAGAGAGTCATTTCCAGAAGAACTGCTTCCACTAATGCCCAAGGACCGTGCGGCACCGTATTGATGAAATGTATTGTGAGCTGTGTGTTCCAGCACCTCACCTGTGTAAGTCACATCTTATGACAACACCAAATTCTGTTTGCTCTGTTCAGGCTTCCAATGTCACAATGCATATAACTGAAGAGTCTGGGAGTCATGAACCTTAGGGATATTCCCTCACTTTAACCCTCTCATTTGAGATGAAACAGAGGTGAGATGAAGAATCGAGGGCTCCGAGAGAGTCTGGCTTTCACAAAGCCATGGGAGGAGCCATGTTTAGAGCAGAGGAGATGGCAGCTGCTTGCAATCCCCGCCCTGCTCCAAGGCATGCTGCGTGCTTAGCTATTAAATCCTGTCCAACTCTTTGTGATCCCATGGACTATAGCTCGCCAGGCTCCTCTGTCCATGGGGGTTCTCCAGTCAAGAATACTGGAGTTGGGCTACCATGTCCTCCTTCAGAGGGATCTTCCCTACCCAGGGATCCAACCCAGGCCTCCCGCACTGCGGGCAGATTCTTTACCATCTAAGCCACCAGGGAAGTCCATTAGAAATGCTATTACTACCTAATTAGAACATCTGAAGGAGGTAGATGAAAGATCACTAGAATTCAGCAAGGCTGATAAGATGGCCAGTTATTAAAGATTCACATTTGCCTGCACACAAATGTGTATGTGTACATATGCATAAACACACACACACACACATATGTATACAGTTTTCTATAAACTAACAATAAGGGAAATATAGACTATATTATAGAAATATATATAAATGTAAGGGAAACAAAGATAAATGCACAATTATAACCAATACTGTAAAACCTCCAAGGAAAACTTAAGAACTCAAATCCTACGAAAACAAATGTAAACTAAGGGGCAATACAAGTCTTGAATTAGACTATACATGGATCAAAAGTTCCAAGCGTGTAAAGACTTAAAACACTCTCCAGTCTAATATGTAATCGATGACAATGAAGGTTTATTTTGTAAAAAGCTTTTAAAATCTGACTGTAAGGGCCAGTTCAATTTGTTAGCATCTGGTGTGAGTAAAGTCTGAACAAGTTAGTCTTATGTTCACATGGAAGGAAAAAATGAATAGGCTTAACATAGCTCCTTGGGGAAATGTGGGGGAAAATTATATGGAAGAATCTAAGATTACTTATGTCAAAATATTAAAACTATAAAAGTACAACCAATACACAAAATCACAAAGATCAAGAGAACAGAATATAATGCTCAGAAATATACTCAAGGTATAGAAGTCTTTATTACATGATAAAGGTGGTGTTTCCTACCCATGGGGAAAAAAGTAAAAAATAAATCACATGAGAAGAACTGATTAACTATTTGAAAAAAGTTCATTTGATTCTCATGCCTGAGATCACACATCAAAAAGACTATAAATATAAACTATGGAATAATAAAAGACTAGAAGAAAGATACAGGCTATTATTTATCCGATTTCAGTGAATGGAATGCTGTTCTAGGTAAAAAGACCAAAACAAAATCATCAATGTATTTCACTACACAAACATTTCTAATATTTGTACATCAAAATCACCATAAAATTCAAAAGAAAATATCAAGGTAAGAAAACATCTGAAACACCACTAACAAGCAGTTAATATCCTTACTATAAAATGTGTATATACATAAGACATTTTATATATGCATACTCATATATATTGGGCTTCCCAGGTGGCTTAGGGGTAAAGAATTTGCCTGCCAATGAAGGACATGCAAGAGATGTGTATTCAGTGCCTGGGTCAGGAAGATTCCCTGGAGAAAGAACTGGTAACCCACTCCAGTATTCTTGCCTGAAAAATGTCATGGACAGAGGAGCATGACAGGCTACAACCCATGAGGATGCAAAGCATCGGACATGACTGGACACACACAGCCCACTCGTATATAATGAGTACACACGAGTTCAAGATATATGTTCTAAATACAAAAATAAGCCAAGAACATATTCAATTTAAAGAGAAGCAAAAAAAACAGAAAATATAAGCATTAATGTCCAATTTCATTCAAAACCACAACAAAAACAACTAAATGCAAAGTAAAACAAGATACAATTTTTAATTTATCAAATTGGCAAGGTTTTTCTCTGTTCTGTTGTTTAATTATAGTACTTAGTATTGTCCAAGAGAGCAGACACATGGACACTCTTTATCCTGGCTGGTGCAGGCTAAAACACAGTCCTTGACTGCTACATATCAAAAATCTTACAAAGACCTACTATTTGAGCCGCCAGTTTTAGTTCTGGAAATGAATCCCCAGGAAACAATCAGAAATGTCTGAAAAAGATAGACGTCCAAGAAAATCCAGCACAGCCTTACTAACAATAGCAAAAAATCTGGAGAATTAAATGTTCAGCACATTAGACTGCTTATGTAAATTACAGTATCCACAAGAGATATGCAATTCTATAGAAATAAAGTCGTGCTATGTGTGACTGAAAAGACATGGCCACCTGTTTGTAATATACAGACCGGCGACACAGGCAGTTCACAAACAGCCCAATAAGCACGATCCCTTAGTTCTAAGACGTGTATGTCTAGAAACACTGAAGATGTTCAGGGTTACCTTGTGGGTGATTTGCCCTTCATTCTCTGCTGTATTTCTAGTTTTTCACTCAATTACTCGCCAAAGACTGAATGGAATGCTGTTCTAGGTAAAAAGACCAAAACAAAATCATCAATGTATTTCACTACACAAACATTTCTAATATTTGTACATCAAAATCACCATAAAATTCAAAAGAAAATATCAAGGTAAGAAAACATCTGAAACACCACTAACAAGCAGTTAATATCCTTACTATAAAATGTGTATATACATAAGACATTTTATATATGCATACTCATATATATTGGGCTTCCCAGGTGGCTTAGGGGTAAAGAATTTGCCTGCCAATGAAGGACATGCAAGAGATGTGTATTCAGTGCCTGGGTCAGGAAGATTCCCTGGAGAAAGAACTGGTAACCCACTCCAGTATTCTTGCCTGAAAAATGTCATGGACAGAGGAGCATGACAGGCTACAACCCATGAGGATGCAAAGCATCGGACATGACTGACGCACACACACAGCCCACTCGTATATAATGAGTACACACGAGTTCAAGATATATGTTCTAAATACAAAAATAAGCCAAGAACATATTCAATTTAAAGAGAAGCAAAAAAAACAGAAAATATAAGCATTAATGTCCAATTTCATTCAAAACCACAACAAAAACAACTAAATGCAAAGTAAAACAAGATACAATTTTTAATTTATCAAATTGGCAAGGTTTTTCTCTGTTCTGTTGTTTAATTATAGTACTTAGTATTGTCCAAGAGAGCAGACGCATGGACACTCTTTATCCTGGCTGGTGCAGGCTAAAACACAGTCCTTGACTGCTACATATCAAAAATCTTACAAAGACCTACTATTTGAGCCGCCAGTTTTAGTTCTGGAAATGAATCCCCAGGAAACAATCAGAAATGTCTGAAAAAGATAGACGTCCAAGAAAATCCAGCACAGCCTTACTAACAATAGCAAAAAATCTGGAGAATTAAATGTTCAGCACATTAGACTGCTTATGTAAATTACAGTATCCACAAGAGATATGCAATTCTATAGAAATAAAGTCGTGCTATGTGTGACTGAAAAGACATGGCCACCTGTTTGTAATATACAGACCGGCGACACAGGCAGTTCACAAACAGCCCAATAAGCACGATCCCTTAGTTCTAAGACGTGTATGTCTAGAAACACTGAAGATGTTCAGGGTTACCTTGTGGGTGATTTGCCCTTCATTCTCTGCTGTATTTCTAGTTTTTCACTAACTGAGTATGTATCACTTCTGCAACCAGAGGCACAAGAGATGGAGCCGGCTCTGCACTCAGACTGCTTCGACGCAGAATCACAGGTCTGCCGTGGTAAGCTCTGTAACCCTGGACACACTGCTTCCCGCCTTTGAGCCTCAGCTTCCTCATCTCTGGATGGAACGTGTATCAGAATCTACCTGGCTGGGCGGCTGTGACCGTGGGATTTTACCATGTGCACAGAGCACCAAGTACAGTATGGAACGTAACAAGGCTCAATGGAGATCAGTATTATTTTGGCTTTAAAACAACAATTAGGGGCTTTCCCTGGTGGAAGATGTGGGTAAAGAATCTGCCTTGCAGTGGGTAAACAATCTGCTTTTCAGTGCAAGGGGCACCGGTTCAATCCCTGGCCCAGGAAGATTCCACGTGCCGCGGAGCAGCTGGTGTCTAATTACGAGCCAACACTCTGGAGCGCATGCGCCCAGAGCCGGTGCTCTGCGACAACAGAGGCCACCGCAATGGGAGGCCCACACAGGCTGAAGACTAAAGATGGATGAAAAATAAATAAAAAGCAAACAATCAATAAAAAAAGGCCAAAATTTAAAACAACAACAACAGTTACACACACACCCAGACTTTGATAATACCAGAAATTTTGTCTGAATTTATTCCTAGGCCTGAAGGAAAAAAAGTAGAAGCCTTCAAAGGTTGTAGAGTCTCCAAAATGTTAAGTATTCATATTTATTCTCTGTCCCTGCCTGTCTGTCTGTCTCTTTCCTTCTCTCTGTCTCTGTGTGTGTGTCTCTCACATACATACCAAGATGAAGGGCTTCATGCCCTAGGATCCTGAGACATTTGGGCAGCAGCTAATCATGCAGCCCTAATGGAGATCATCTGAGCTCACCCCACGGTCAGCCACGGTCAACCAAGCAGCAACAGATGGCTTTGATAAAGAAGCCAGATGACCTAGGAGAACAGAGGCTGCTGATAACCAGTTGGCCAACATGAGATCCAAGAATCGGCTTCCACTGTGACCCGGCATGCATGGCTTTACAGCTTAGCGAGCAAAGGACGGGGGAAAGAGCCCCAGACCTGCAGTCGGTGGGGTCCCAGGTGCGAGGACCCTTCCACCAGCCTGTAGGACCACGCGTTCTCATGGACAGAATGAGAACGCTCTGGGCCTCCATCAAGATCTGGGGTTCTATGAAGAAGGATGACAAACTCACTTTAGAACATAACGTTGTTTCATCAGGAACTTCAAATCTGGTTCCCGTATCCCCAAACAAGCCAAAGAAAAGTAAAGGAATAAACAAGGCATCCCAGGCGTCTGCAATACTCGTTCCACATTCCCCATCTGTTATTTTCAGTAAATCAAGCAGGGGTGGAAAAGTGACAAGGGAGCACAGAGGACCAGGCAGCATGTGTTCAGGCTAGTGTCCTGAGATGTCATCAGAAACGGTCAGTGACACATGCATTGGAGAGATAACACAGCTCCCTGGGTTATCTATGAATCCTTCTCATTCACAGGCTCGTCGGCTGCTCTCACACCCCCGCCATGGTCTCCGGGTCTAGACAGCCGCACTCAGCAGGACATGTGATGTTAGCTGACGAGACAAGACCACCAAAAGAACAAAAAAAATTAGTCTGACTCTGAAATGGGCCAGAGGGGTTTGGGGTGGGGGATCCTGGCACATGCAAAAGAAAACCAGCCCTAAAAGGAGATATAAGTATCTGTTATAAAGGTGCCTTCAGGTGCCTTCATCGGGAAAGAAGGAAAGAAGCTCTATGCAAAATAAAAAATAAGTCACCCAAGGGACAGATGATAGAAGGCAGCAAACTGGAGCATTTAGAACAGGCTTTGGCATCAGACACCTTGGCTTTAAATTCCAGTCCTCACCATTCACCACTGAATGAATATAGGCAGCAAGTTTCATCTGTCTGAACCTCCATTTTTTAAACCAAGAGAATGGTTGTAGCACTGCCTAGTAGAGCTCAGTTACTGAAATGATCCACAGTCCCTCCCTCACTCAGTGGATTTGATAAAGAAGCCAGATGACCTAGGAGAACAGAGGCTGCTGATAACCAGTTGGCCAACATGAGATCCAAGAATCGGCTTCCACTGTGACCCGGCATGCATGGCTTTACAGCTTAGCGAGCAAAGGACGGGGGAAAGAGCCCCAGACCTGCAGTCGGTGGGGTCCCAGGTGCGAGGACCCTTCCACCAGCCTGTAGGACCACGCGTTCTCATGGACAGAATGAGAACGCTCTGGGCCTCCATCAAGATCTGGGGTTCTATGAAGAAGGATGACAAACTCACTTTAGAACATAACGTTGTTTCATCAGGAACTTCAAATCTGGTTCCCGTATCCCCAAACAAGCCAAAGAAAAGTAAAGGAATAAACAAGGCATCCCAGGCGTCTGCAATACTCGTTCCACATTCCCCATCTGTTATTTTCGTAAATCAAGCAGGGGTGGAAAAGTGACAAGGGAGCACAGAGGACCAGGCAGCATGTGTTCAGGCTAGTGTCCTGAGATGTCATCAGAAACGGTCAGTGACACATGCATTGGAGAGATAACACAGCTCCCTGGGTTATCTATGAATCCTTCTCATTCACAGGCTCGTCGGCTGCTCTCACACCCCCGCCATGGTCTCCGGGTCTAGACAGCCGCACTCAGCAGGACATGTGATGTTAGCTGACGAGACAAGACCACCAAAAGAACAAAAAAAATTAGTCTGACTCTGAAATGGGCCAGAGGGGTTTGGGGTGGGGGATCCTGGCACATGCAAAAGAAAACCAGCCCTAAAAGGAGATATAAGTATCTGTTATAAAGGTGCCTTCAGGTGCCTTCATCGGGAAAGAAGGAAAGAAGCTCTATGCAAAATAAAAAATAAGTCACCCAAGGGACAGATGATAGAAGGCAGCAAACTGGAGCATTTAGAACAGGCTTTGGCATCAGACACCTTGGCTTTAAATTCCAGTCCTCACCATTCACCACTGAATGAATATAGGCAGCAAGTTTCATCTGTCTGAACCTCCATTTTTTAAACCAAGAGAATGGTTGTAGCACTGCCTAGTAGAGCTCAGTTACTGAAATGATCCACAGTCCCTCCCTCACTCAGTGGATAATTGCTGAGGTTCTAGCTGGGCTGGGTGCACATGCTGGAACACCAAGAGTGAGAGAAGCAGGCATGGCCTCCCCTTACACAGATTCTACGTCTTTCTGAGATGTGCGCGGAAGGAGAGAGTCAAAGACAGACGTGTCAATGCAATAAGGAAAAATTAAGCCCGTTACAGGGATGGAAAGTGATGGGGGTGTTATTTCAGTTACAGTGACATTTGAGCAGACACCTGGATGGAGAGAGACAGTGAGTCATCAGAAAGGGGAAGACATCAAGAGGGGAGGCCGGTAAAGCAGAGGCCCTGAGGCAGAAGAAGCGTTCCTTCAATGGGATGTTTGTAAGAAGTGTTCTTAGCTCAGGGCTCAAAAAATCATGTGGTCCAGAGGATGATGGTGGTGCTGGTGATGCTGGTGATGGTATGTTCCTAGCCATAACCAAACAACAGAGTTCGAAGGATGTGAGAATAGGCACAGTCTACGTTCACTAAGGTAGCAGAGTGACAAAATTAGTCTTTGGCACAGGAAGTACTGATTAGGATCTAGACTAATTTTCATTTATTAAAAACTGCAGCTCTATTTTTAGTTATATCCTTTAATCTGAAATCATTCAAGAAAAGCTTCTCTCTGAACATTCTATTTCAGGAATGTAAAAATATTTTAAAGAAAAATATTCTTTATGCATGATTTGGTTTTTTACTCAGTCATCGTTCTGTTGGTTTTTAATCTGATACTGTAGCGTGTACATGGTGCTGTAAAGAGTTACTATGCAGGGTACTCAGAAATTTCACAGGAGCATTTAAATGGCAAGAAGACCTGGTAGCTTTCATTTATACTCTCTACATTCATTTTATTTCTACATTTATACATATATACCTTCTTTCTCAGAAGAGTTTTAATACACGTTTTCTGAGGCTTTCAGTCTTTTCTGAACTATCTCAGGGTGAAATTCTACCTTACTTCAGTTAAGGATATATTTGAAATATAGTTGAAATTTTACAAACAGATTCATTCCTATTGTAAGAATTTTTGTGCAACTTTTTTGTTTTCAGCTTAATATCAGGTTGTCAAGATTTATTGGTATGGCTCTCCCTCATTTTAAATCATTTCCTTTTTTACCACTGCGTGATATTCTATTCTTTGATCATGTTATAATTTGCTTATCATACTATAAGTTGCTTATCATACTGGAATTTGCTGTTGTGATAAACAGTTGGTGGTTTGGATTTATTTTGCAAACCATTATTAGTATCAGAAGAGCTGTGATGGACAATATACATGTTTTCCGGCACATGTGTGCTGAAGACTTCCTAGGGAAGAGGCTTAAAAAAAAACCTGCCTGATCACTATATATATATATATATATATATATATATATACACACTCATTTTCACTGGATAATGCTTAACTGTTTTCCAAAATGTTTACACCAATTAACACTCCCACCAGAGGTAGATAAATGTGAAATGCCATTTTTCTAACAGACCAAAATATTCTCTTTGCCACAGGGAATTCCATACCTCAAATAACTCAAGTGCCCGTTCCACCTGCACCCCCCATCAATTCAACACTGGTCCTTTGAACCAATCCACACTTAAGGAAATTTCAGTTCTGTTGAGTTTCTGCCTAACTCATCCCAATCGGCTTTGCAAGCAAACACTATCCCCATGAAAATAATAATAAATAGTCACATATTGCTGACGCCCAGATGTAAAATGAAGACGTTTCCATGAAAACAAACACGCTTACAAAACTATTTCAGTTATGTGAATTTATCTAAACCAAATGAAGCGTCCTCTAGATATCCGCCCCCACCCCTTTGTTAAGTAAAGTTGCCTTTATTCCATGGCATTTTTATAACTGGACTGACTAAATGTGTGCAATAAGGGGAAAAGCACTGAATATACTCTCTTCAAAATGTACCTATTATGAATCAACTATAAACCATTGAGTTGTATCCCTTATAGAGATGGACTTATGGTATCTGGATTATATCTTAAAGTTGTCGTTAAAAGTGCATCAGCTAAGTGAAGTAAGTCAGTGACAAAAAGACAAATCCTGTGTGATTCCACTTGGGTGAGATACTTGAAATTTTACAAACAGATTCATTCCTATTGTAAGAATTTTTGTGCAACTTTTTTGTTTTCAGCTTAATATCAGGTTGTCAAGATTTATTGGTATGGCTCTCCCTCATTTTAAATCATTTCCTTTTTTACCACTGCGTGATATTCTATTCTTTGATCATGTTATAATTTGCTTATCATACTATAAGTTGCTTATCATACTGGAATTTGCTGTTGTGATAAACAGTTGGTGGTTTGGATTTATTTTGCAAACCATTATTAGTATCAGAAGAGCTGTGATGGACAATATACATGTTTTCCGGCACATGTGTGCTGAAGACTTCCTAGGGAAGAGGCTTAAAAAAAAACCTGCCTGATCACTATATATATATATATATATATATATATATACACACTCATTTTCACTGGATAATGCTTAACTGTTTTCCAAAATGTTTACACCAATTAACACTCCCACCAGAGGTAGATAAATGTGAAATGCCATTTTTCTAACAGACCAAAATATTCTCTTTGCCACAGGGAATTCCATACCTCAAATAACTCAAGTGCCCGTTCCACCTGCACCCCCCATCAATTCAACACTGGTCCTTTGAACCAATCCACACTTAAGGAAATTTCAGTTCTGTTGAGTTTCTGCCTAACTCATCCCAATCGGCTTTGCAAGCAAACACTATCCCCATGAAAATAATAATAAATAGTCACATATTGCTGACGCCCAGATGTAAAATGAAGACGTTTCCATGAAAACAAACACGCTTACAAAACTATTTCAGTTATGTGAATTTATCTAAACCAAATGAAGCGTCCTCTAGATATCCGCCCCCACCCCTTTGTTAAGTAAAGTTGCCTTTATTCCATGGCATTTTTATAACTGGACTGACTAAATGTGTGCAATAAGGGGAAAAGCACTGAATATACTCTCTTCAAAAATGTACCTATTATGAATCAACTATAAACCATTGAGTTGTATCCCTTATAGAGATGAACTTATGGTATCTGGATTATATCTTAAAGTTGTCGTTAAAAGTGCATCAGCTAAGTGAAGTAAGTCAGTGACAAAAAGACAAATCCTGTGTGATTCCACTTGGGTGAGATACCTAGAGCAGTCTCATGCATCGAGTCAGAAAACAGACGGATGGCTGGTTGCCGGCGCGGAGGGAGGAGGGAACAGGGAGCCAGTCTTTCACGGGCACAGAGTTTCAGTTTTGCAAAATGAAAAGAGCTGTGGAGCTGAAGGCTGTACAACCCTGTGAACGTACTTCATGCCGATGAGCTTTACTCTCCAAGCTGGCTAAGATGGGAAGTTTCATCCTGTGTGTACTTTACCATCTATCCTAAGTGGAGGCGGTTGAGTTTCGTTTCAGGCTCAGGTCCTATTCAAGCAAAGACAGGAGTTCTTTCTGCAGAAAGTCACGGTGCTCGTGTACCATAGATCAAGCACGACATTCCTTTTTAAAATTTTCATGAGCAATACCAAATTCCAGTACACCCATGCTACACCAGCATAGACTGGGAGTGAGAAGGAGGTTTTAAAAAATCATGAGAGGGGCTTAGGAAAGTGGGTCCAGTGGGTA
Organism: Tragulus kanchil; assembly: GCA_022376925.1. NCBI lineage: Eukaryota > Metazoa > Chordata > Mammalia > Artiodactyla > Tragulidae > Tragulus > Tragulus kanchil. The sequence continues at coordinate 14,041,951 of JAIOJX010000005.1, forward strand.
ACGGGTCCGTCCTGTAGTGCGGGGGCACTGGTTCGACCCCTGGCCCAGGAAGACCTCATGTGCCGGGGAGCAGCTGGGCCAGTGTGGCCGACTGTGAGCCAGCACTCTGGAGCGCATGGCCCAGAGCCAGTGCTCTGCAACGAGAGAGGCCACTGGAATGGGAGGCCCACACATGCCATAGAATAAAGATGGATGAAAATAAATAAATACATAAAAATAAACACATGTTTAAAAAAAATCATTCGTTAAAAGAACAACTGTGGCTAAAGAAACAGATTTTCAAAAAAAAAAAAATCATGAGAGTCTAAAGTTACTGCTCACATTGCAACCTTGACACGACAATTTTGCAAAAACAAGGGCTTAAATTTAACAGAATATGCCACGATTCAGAAAACGCTACTACCATATGCCCGAGGGGACTGAGTCACGCCTGCAGTTTCACTCGAACTCCTGAATTTTTTGACTTTCTGTATGTTTAAATTCTCATCACACTGCAGCTTCAACCTTTGTTTCTGTCACTGATCATCTAGTGCATCGCTTATTGTTTGACATAATCCCTACCGTGCCATACTTGGTTTTGAACAGCCCCGAGGTTCAGAGGACACTGGGAGAAATGTTAAACAATAAAAACTGTCAACGGTGACTGGAAATGGAGAAACAGCCCAGCCTTTTCTGATGCCATCTTTATGCCTAGAACAACCTTCCCACGCCCACTCCCACATCCATCAAGTGAGCTGCATCTCTTCCTTCTTTCAAAGTTCACCTTAATTCACTTCTCTGCAATTCTGTAATGAAGGCAGCTGTGATTACAGCAGAAGCAGAGGAGAGAATCCTATCTGCCTCTGAAGGGGAAAGAAAGGAGTGATTGTTTCTGTCCACAAGTCTAAAAGGGATAAACTGCACAGACTACGTTTTTTTTCCCTTGAGATGATTTTTTAAATTAATTTTTTCATTGATGTATAGTTCATATACAATGCTTCAGGTGTACAGCAACATGATTCAGTTATATATCACATACTATATCTCTATGTTCTTTTTTCAGATTCTTTTTCATTATAGACTATTATAAGATACTGACTACAGTTCCCTGTGCTGTGTACGTTGGTCCTTGCTATTTGTCTCTTTTTATACAGTAGCGTGTATCTGTCAATCCCAAATTCCACATTCATCCTGCCCCCACACTTTCCCCTTTGGTAACCATCGGTTTGTTTTCTATGTCTGTGAGTCTATTTCTCACAGATTACATTTCTAATGTGTGTGCACGTGTCCTAAGTCACTACAATCATGTCCGACTCTTTGCAACCCTATGGACTGTAGCCCACCAGGCTCCTCTGTCCATGGGATTCTCCAGGCAAGAAGACTGGAGTGGGTTGCCATGCCCTCCTCCAGGGGATCTTCCCGACCTGGGGATTCCACCCATGTCTCATGTCTCCTGCGTGGACAGGTGGGTTCTTCACCACTCAAGCCACCTGGGAAGCCTTTTGCATGCCTGTGCAATAAGCTGAAACTGTCTGTTTCCATCCTTGTTCTAAGAATCTTCCATGAATCCTGAAGACCGCCACTCTTGAGGGCCCTGAGGATTTAGGATGGCCTATCTGTCACTCACATGGCAATGAGATGTGACTCACAGTGCTCCTGCTTGGAAGCCCACAATCTTTCTGGGGGGTGGGGCAAGGCAGGCATCACGTACGGAGACCTAGTGATAGTAGGCGATTTTTCCATTTACACACACTTATTCAGCAAATATTTACTGAAGACCTACTAAATGCCAGGCATTCTGCCAGACATTTGGGACAAAAATGTGACTAAGACGTGGGCCCAGGAGAGAGACAGATGGGTTCCATGTAGAACTGTTTTATCATGGAGCCATCAGAACACTACGAGGTGGTAAAAATAGCAGCTTTCCTCTCTCCAAAACACAGCAAAGAAAAGCTCTGAGCCCATAAGTAATCCAGTTACTGACTGAGTGAGCATTCTGGCCATGACAGAAGATATTTGGAATGAACACAGTGATGCTGAAACCAAAGCTCCAATACTTTGGCCACCTGACGCGAAGGGCCGACTCATTGGAAAAGACCCTGATGCTGGGAAAAATTGGGGACAGGAAGAGAAGGGGACGATAGAGGATGAAATGGTTGGATGACCTTACCAATTCAATGGTCATGAGTTTGAGCAAATTCCAAGAGATAGTGAAGGACAGGGAAGCCTGGCGTGCCTGCAGTCCATGAGGTTGCAAAGTGTCGGACACAACTTAGTGACTGAATAACAACAACAGTGACGCCTTCTGATGCTTTCCTCTTTAGAACCAGCATTCAGACACAAAACTGTTCCAATACCCACTGAGAGGCAAATGAGCAGCTGCCCCCATGCTCACTTGCCCCCGTGGAAGGATAGCACCTTGGGTTGGCACCTGGATTTCCTCTTTTGTAACAGTCTTCACAAATTCCATTTTGTTTTTCCTGTCTGCCTTCTGACAGGCCCTAACCTCCAAAGGCAGGAATTTTGTTTTCCTGTCTGCCTCATGAATCCGGGAATGACCTGTGCAATAAGCTGAAACTGTCTGTTTCCATCCTTGTTCTAAGAATCTTCCATGAATCCTGAAGCCCGCCACTCTTGAGGGCCCTGAGGATTTAGGATGGCCTATCTGTCACTCACATGGCAATGAGATGTGACTCACAGTGCTCCTGCTTGGAAGCCCACAATCTTTCTGGGGGGTGGGGCAAGGCAGGCATCACGTACGGAGACCTAGTGATAGTAGGCGATTTTTCCATTTACACACACTTATTCAGCAAATATTTACTGAAGACCTACTAAATGCCAGGCATTCTGCCAGACATTTGGGACAAAAATGTGACTAAGACGTGGGCCCAGGAGAGAGACAGATGGGTTCCATGTAGAACTGTTTTATCATGGAGCCATCAGAACACTACGAGGTGGTAAAAATAGCAGCTTTCCTCTCTCCAAAACACAGCAAAGAAAAGCTCTGAGCCCATAAGTAATCCAGTTACTGACTGAGTGAGCATTCTGGCCATGACAGAAGATATTTGGAATGAACACAGTGATGCTGAAACCAAAGCTCCAATACTTTGGCCACCTGACGCGAAGGGCCGACTCATTGGAAAAGACCCTGATGCTGGGAAAAATTGGGGACAGGAAGAGAAGGGGACGATAGAGGATGAAATGGTTGGATGACCTTACCAATTCAATGGTCATGAGTTTGAGCAAATTCCAAGAGATAGTGAAGGACAGGGAAGCCTGGCGTGCCTGCAGTCCATGAGGTTGCAAAGTGTCGGACACAACTTAGTGACTGAATAACAACAACAGTGACGCCTTCTGATGCTTTCCTCTTTAGAACCAGCATTCAGACACAAAACTGTTCCAATACCCACTGAGAGGCAAATGAGCAGCTGCCCCCATGCTCACTTGCCCCCGTGGAAGGATAGCACCTTGGGTTGGCACCTGGATTTCCTCTTTTGTAACAGTCTTCACAAATTCCATTTTGTTTTTCCTGTCTGCCTTCCCTGACAGGCCCTAACCTCCAAAAAGGCAGGAAGTGACTCCTGTGTGCATTATCCTCAGCAGCTAGCAGGATGCCTAATACAAAGTGAGCCAACATTTATGACATTAGCTGGAGAAGGGAATGGCAACCCACTCCAATATTCTTACTTGGAGAATTCCACAGACAGAGAAGCATGGCGGGCTACCAAAGAGTAGGACACGACTGAAGTGACTTAGCACAGCACAGCATACGACACCAGCATTTTAAATTCACTGGTTGCACCTCATAGTAAAACTGACCTCTGAAAAGCCTGTTGAAATGGCCATTTCAAGACAAGGTAACAAATATAATCCATAATCAATCAGTGATGAATTCAAGGAATGAATCAGATCCATTTACAGTTACTGTTATTGGCTAAAGTGTGTTGTCCACTCTCCCTACCAACTCCCCTTCCCCAATCACCAATCCGACAGGCTGAAATCCTGCCTCCCAGTTCCTCAGAACAGGACTGGGAGAAAGGGCCTTTAAAGAGATACTTACAGTAAAATGAGGTCACATGAATGGGAGTCCCACTCCAACAGATTGGTGTCATAGGAGGAGATTAAGACACACAGGCAGGGAAGAAAGACCGTGAGAAGGGAGACACAGGGAGAAGATGGCCAACTACAAGCCAAGGAAAGGGGACTCAGGAGAAACAACGCTGCTGAAACCTTGACCTCCAACTTCGAGCCTCTAGAACTATAAGAAAATAAGTATCTGTTGTTTAAGCCACCGAGTCTGTGGTACTTTGCCATGCCAGCCCAAGCGATTGACCAGAAATGCCGACTCCACGCTAAGGACATAGCCACAGTCCCAGAAATGGTCAGTCTGGAAAGCCAATGTGAAAGATCGGAAAGAGAGGGCTAGTATAGGAATCAGGAGCCCATCCATGCAGCTTCTGTTCCAGTCTGAACTCTCGGCCAATCGTGTCCCTTCTTTGGGCTGTTTTTTTCCTTTTAAGATAGCAGTTGAGATAACAGTTCAGTTAAGTTCTGTCGCTCAGTCGTGTCCAACTCTTTGAGACGCCATGGACTGCAATATACCAGGCTTTCCTGTCCATCACCATCTCCTGCAGTTCACACAGCCTCTAAATTTCAGATGACCTAGAACACATGACACCACGCAGTGAACTCAATGTTGCCTTCAAGGATATGACAGAAACCACAGGGAGGTGTGTCTGTCTTTCCTTGACTATATTCAGTCAGTAGGGGAGGCTCCTCAATCACTTTCTTTATTATTATTTTTTTAACTGTAGTATAGTTGCTTTAAATGTGGTATTAGTTCCTCCTATACAACAAAATGAATCAACTAGACGTACACAGATACTCCCTTTTTTGGATTTCCTTCTCATTTGGGTCACCACAGAGCCCTGAGTAGGGCTTCCTGAGCAATACAGTAAATTCTCATTAGTTATCTATTTTATACACAAGTATCAATAGTGTATGTATGCCATCCATTCCATCTGCTGCTGCTTCCTTTTTTTTGGCCACTTCTATTGATCTTTCATTTATTTATCTTTTTGTTCTTTGGCCTGTGTGGGCCTCCCCATCACAGTGGCCCTTCTGGTTGCAGAGCACCAGCTCCAGGTACATGTGTTCCAGAGCGCTGGCTAGGTAGTTGGACACACCAGTCCAGCCACTCTGCGGCATGGGGGATCTTCCCAGGCCAGGGATCAAACCGGAGCCCCTTGCACTGCAAGGCGGTGTCCTTACCCACTGGACCACCAGGGAAGCCCTCCGTCTGCTTCTTGAACCACTGTATCAACATCACCCAACATCCAAGTCCAAGATCCTCCCTCAGCAGGTCGCCTGTCACAAAAGGGTCAGACACTGCCACTCAACTCCTCTGGACCACCACCATCTGGGCAATATCAACTCCTGGGAGCAAGCTGAGGGAAGGTGAAGAAGACACAAGAACAGGCTGACACATGGTTCTATGAACTGGGTGATCTGAGCACATTCCAAGCAGAAAAGAACGGATCATTCAGGTGAGCTGCAAAAGATGGTCAGACCCCCCTTGCCCAACAAAAGTACACGTTCCTTTTAAGATAGCAGTTGAGATAACAGTTCAGTTAAGTTCTGTCGCTCAGTCGTGTCCAACTCTTTGAGACGCCATGGACTGCAATATACCAGGCTTTCCTGTCCATCACCATCTCCTGCAGTTCACACAGCCTCTAAATTTCAGATGACCTAGAACACATGACACCACGCAGTGAACTCAATGTTGCCTTCAAGGATATGACAGAAACCACAGGGAGGTGTGTCTGTCTTTCCTTGACTATATTCAGTCAGTAGGGGAGGCTCCTCAATCACTTTCTTTATTATTATTTTTTTAACTGTAGTATAGTTGCTTTAAATGTGGTATTAGTTCCTCCTATACAACAAAATGAATCAACTAGACGTACACAGATACTCCCTTTTTTGGATTTCCTTCTCATTTGGGTCACCACAGAGCCCTGAGTAGGGCTTCCTGAGCAATACAGTAAATTCTCATTAGTTATCTATTTTATACACAAGTATCAATAGTGTATGTATGCCATCCATTCCATCTGCTGCTGCTTCCTTTTTTTTGGCCACTTCTATTGATCTTTCATTTATTTATCTTTTTGTTCTTTGGCCTGTGTGGGCCTCCCCATCACAGTGGCCCTTCTGGTTGCAGAGCACCAGCTCCAGGTACATGTGTTCCAGAGCGCTGGCTAGGTAGTTGGACACACCAGTCCAGCCACTCTGCGGCATGGGGGATCTTCCCAGGCCAGGGATCAAACCGGAGCCCCTTGCACTGCAAGGCGGTGTCCTTACCCACTGGACCACCAGGGAAGCCCTCCGTCTGCTTCTTGAACCACTGTATCAACATCACCCAACATCCAAGTCCAAGATCCTCCCTCAGCAGGTCGCCTGTCACAAAAGGGTCAGACACTGCCACTCAACTCCTCTGGACCACCACCATCTGGGCAATATCAACTCCTGGGAGCAAGCTGAGGGAAGGTGAAGAAGACACAAGAACAGGCTGACACATGGTTCTATGAACTGGGTGATCTGAGCACATTCCAAGCAGAAAAGAACGGATCATTCTGAGTAAAGATGAGCCCTGCAAACAGACATCACCACAGAAGAATAACAGACTTCTTAATTAATTCTTCTCCTCCACCAATATGAGCACTCATGATCACAAAATCGTCAACAGCCGTAAAAGCAAAGAGAAAGACACAGTCACACACTCTTGGTACGACTTCAGCACAGACACACACACAGGACGGTTCAGCATCTGGTTTTCTGGAAACTGCCTAAACACACAGGTGTGAGCAGTCCTGTTCATACTGTATGATTCAAGCCCCAGATACACCGTGGGTGGTTGATTTGGGGGTTTTGTTTGTTTTGTTTTGTCTTCCGGTGCTTAAGGCCCATCTGCCCCACCCTTTCCTAAAGTCCATGAGACATCCTCGGGTTCTTATCAAAATCTCCATTTATCTGAAGCTGCCTCTGATGAGTACAAATTAGTAAGACCAGATTTCAAAAAAACAAACAGAAAAGCAAGGCGATTTCTCAAAAATAAAAACCCAATTAAAGCAAAAGTTTATCAGTGCTGTCTACTTAGAACTGCTACACTCCCTTAGTAGAAAGAAGAATTTTTTTAAAAAAAATTCTGACTATTCATTGGAAGGACTGATGCTGAAGCTGAAACTGCGATACTTTGGCCACCTGAGGCAAAGAGACAACTCACTGGAAAAGAGCCTAATGTTGGGAAAAATAGAAGGCAAAAGGAGAAGGGGATGACGGAGGGCGAGATGATTGGATGGCATCACTGAGTCAATGGACATGAGTTTGAGCAGCTCTGGGAGAGGGTGGACAGGGAAGCCTGGCGTCCTGGAGGCCTTGGGGCTGCAAAGAGTTGGACACGACTGAGCGACTGACTGAACTAAACTGATTCATTAGATATTTTCAATGAGGATGAGAAAGCTTCCTGGGAGGGTATCTGCCACGTTTTCTTCATTCAATCGGCCATGTCTGTATTGACAGAATCACCGCTCTAGACAGGGTCTTAGCTCCCCTCTTACAAGGGCAACTGCCTTCCAACTACAGGTATTTCACTAGATCTTTCTCACTCATTCATTCCTTCAATAAGGACTTGGGCCCCTCTGTATTTTTTGACTCTCTTGACGGGGGAGTCAAACAGAAGAAAATCATATGAGCCCCCCAGGGGAGGTCTTCCCAGGGGATGTCTTCCCAGTGGAGGACGTGAGTCATTCTGTTGTTAAGCTAAAGTAGTGAGACTGACTTAAAGAATAAGTCTTATCAGTTACACCCCAATACAAAATGGTTTTGGTGTCAAAAAAGTCAAAAAAAGAAAGAATCAGTCTTATCACTTAAGAATATATCTCAACAACGTATCACACATGTCTGTGTGTGTGTGTGTGTGTGTGTGTGTGTGTGTGTGCACACGTTCACTTGCATCTGCCTCTTTCCAGCCCCATGGAAGGTAGCCTACCAGGCTCCCCTGTCCATGGGATTTTCCAGGCAAGAATACTGGAGTGGGTTCCCATGTCCTCCTCCAAGGGGAATTCCCCATCCAGAGATCAAAACCGTATCTCCTGCGTCTCCTGCACTGGCAGGTAGATTAACCTCTGTGCCACCTGGGAGCCCCATATCTCACTTACGGATCAAGAATCCCAAGGGCGTAAGTGAGTGCAGGACCGTGTGGGCCAAATGCCCACACAAACATGTGCTAAAGTACAAAGTAGGGTGACTCACAGGGGATTCATTACAGAAAAGCTGATAGAAGCTATCACCTCAACGCATTAAGGTATAGCAAGCCTAGTTCTCAAAGTACCATGCTGACCAGAGCATTTTATGATCATCTGTAAGTCTGCTCTGGAGAAAATAAGCAATGATCATACCTCCCAAGCTGGGACATTAAAACCACGCATTACTTCAAATGACCTGCTTAGGTAATAAACTAACATTCAAGGAGTTCATGAAATTAGAAACACTAGAATAGGAAGTAAGGAGGTAATGATACTTGTCAGAAGATATTAAGAAGACAAGTCAATAAAACAGATCTATTCCCAGAATGCTTCTAAATACAAAATGGTCAGATTGATACTTAGAAGTATGGCTTTTAATAGAAATAACATCAGAGAGGTTTCATTATGTAAATAGCTTATATGTCTGCCTGAAAGTCACCAAGTGGTCATTTGCATTTTTGCTATCACAGAAACATCAACAATTTCTCTTGATGAATTAGGAGGGGGTCTTTCCATTGGTATACAATAGTCTTTAGTTAGTGTTAGTACAGTTGTGCCCAACTTTTTCTAACCTCATGGACTATAGCCTGCCAGTCTCTGTCCATGGAATTCTCTAGGCAAGAATATTGGTAACCATTCCCTTCTCCAGGGGATCTTCCCAACCCAGGAATCGAACCAACATCTCCTGCATTGCAGGCAGGTTCTTTACCACCTGAACTGCCAGAGAAGCCCCATTGCCTTTATGATCGCAATAAAAAAAGACTCTTGTGCTCTTAGTCACTCTTAGATAATAAGAACACATACTCCTAGATGATAACAATAACTTATGTGCTGGGCACTGCACAGTGCGGTAGAAGAAGTTGCATGAGGCATAATTATTATCCCAGGTTTACTGCGGAGAGACAGAAGTGGCGTGCGGTCACTAACAGATGGAGGCTAGATCTGAATTCTTGTCTTGCTCATGAACCCCAAGACCATGTTTCTTCCCACCGCCCTGCCTATCCAGATTCTGTGGGTATCATGACCACAATGATTTGGAAGCTATACAGGAAGGTGGCTATATCTGGTACCCTGGTGTGTACTTCTCACTACCTGTCCCATGTGGTGGCACCCATATTGGCCACCTGAGACCCCTGGATAATTGGTGCCATGCCCTGGTCAGCTCCAGAAGTGACGCACACTACTCCAATCACATAGGGCTCACATGTCCACATCTCAGATCCGTCCAAAGCTAAACCATCTGTCCCACGTCTGCTCCAGAGGTCTCGCAGGATTTCCCATCAATCTCTTAACTGGATTTCCTCCTCACCATGCCTCAGTCAAATCCTCAGTTTCATGATCTGTATTTCGTAGGACCCTCCTCTCTTGAGTTGTCAATGACTACTATTATTAAAGTCAGTGCTCTGAAATCCGAAGGTGACTTACTGTAAACCTCTCATCTCAGTCACAGACTTTGGTTAGAATGGCCAAGTTTTTAGTTTTTTTACAGTTTCATCTAACTCAGGAACCTTATGTAAATAGCTTATATGTCTGCCTGAAAGTCACCAAGTGGTCATTTGCATTTTTGCTATCACAGAAACATCAACAATTTCTCTTGATGAATTAGGAGGGGGTCTTTCCATTGGTATACAATAGTCTTTAGTTAGTGTTAGTACAGTTGTGCCCAACTTTTTCTAACCTCATGGACTATAGCCTGCCAGTCTCTGTCCATGGAATTCTCTAGGCAAGAATATTGGTAACCATTCCCTTCTCCAGGGGATCTTCCCAACCCAGGAATCGAACCAACATCTCCTGCATTGCAGGCAGGTTCTTTACCACCTGAACTGCCAGAGAAGCCCCATTGCCTTTATGATCGCAATAAAAAAAGACTCTTGTGCTCTTAGTCACTCTTAGATAATAAGAACACATACTCCTAGATGATAACAATAACTTATGTGCTGGGCACTGCACAGTGCGGTAGAAGAAGTTGCATGAGGCATAATTATTATCCCAGGTTTACTGCGGAGAGACAGAAGTGGCGTCGGTCACTAACAGATGGAGGCTAGATCTGAATTCTTGTCTTGCTCATGAACCCCAAGACCATGTTTCTTCCCACCGCCCTGCCTATCCAGATTCTGTGGGTATCATGACCACAATGATTTGGAAGCTATACAGGAAGGTGGCTATATCTGGTACCCTGGTGTGTACTTCTCACTACCTGTCCCATGTGGTGGCACCCATATTGGCCACCTGAGACCCCTGGATAATTGGTGCCATGCCCTGGTCAGCTCCAGAAGTGACGCACACTACTCCAATCACATAGGGCTCACATGTCCACATCTCAGATCCGTCCAAAGCTAAACCATCTGTCCCACGTCTGCTCCAGAGGTCTCGCAGGATTTCCCATCAATCTCTTAACTGGATTTCCTCCTCACCATGCCTCAGTCAAATCCTCAGTTTCATGATCTGTATTTCGTAGGACCCTCCTCTCTTGAGTTGTCAATGACTACTATTATTAAAGTCAGTGCTCTGAAATCCGAAGGTGACTTACTGTAAACCTCTCATCTCAGTCACAGACTTTGGTTAGAATGGCCAAGCAGTTAACAGTTTCATTTCAGCTACCTTTCCTTATTTTCCCTATACATCTTCTGAACAATTCTTCAATTGACCGTCAAATAACTAAAAACACACGGGAACCTGCTCCGGTACTCTTGCCTGGAGAATTCCATGGATAGATGAGCCTGGCGGGCTATATAGTTCATGGGGTCCCAAAGAGTTGGACATGACTAAGCACGCATGCATATGCTCACAGGACATCAGAAGAAAAGAGGAAGAGATGAAAAGCTCTAATGCTTGAAAGTAGAGGGTGAGCTTAACCCCAGACAGAACTGGTTTTGAATCCTTATTCTATATCTCAGGGGATAGCTAATAATTTTATTCCTAAAACTTGCTCTTTTCAGGTGGCTCTAGTGGTAAAGAACTCGCCTGACAATGCAGGACATTGCATAAAGGACATGGGAAGATCTCCTGGAGGAGGAAATGGCAACCCACTCCATTTACTCCCACCTGGAGAATCCCACGGACAGAGGAGCCTGGCAGGCTACAGGGCATGGGGTCCCAAAGAGGCGGATGCAACGGAGTGACTGAGCTAAGTAGCATGATGCCTGGTCTTGTATCTCGTATCACCTGTAAAACAAAAGCTGAAAGGCTTCTCTCCTGGGGTGGTTTTCAGGTTTAAATAGAAGGTTGTAGCTCACGCTCCTAGTGGGGTGCCTAGCAAAGGGTGAGGTTCCTTCCTTTTCTGCTTTCTTTGGTTGACAAGGAGTGGCTCTGCCCTAATCACTCATCTCTCCTCAGGGCCTCCTGACAGAACCCCAGCCCCTGGCCTGTTTCCCTTCCAGGGGAGCACCGGAGAGAGCGTGAGTGTCTCATCATGCAGTAACGGTGGCCGGCAAGATCCTTTCCTCCGTCACTGCTGCCACACGCATGCAAGACAGCTGTTATGAGGATGCACCGGGCAGCACACCTGATAAGGCAGGAGGGAACTGCTACTTTACACTCTTATTTCCATGAGACTCAGGGAAAGACACCGAGTCTTTGCTCTCCTGAATTTCTTAAGAACTGAATTCCTATAGGCAAGGCTTTTGTCAATGACCCAGAACTGCTTAAGGCTCCATGAAGCCAAGCAACAAAACAGAGTAAGGCCAGATAATACAGCCCGGGGAGGGAGGGTGGAGGAGGCCGCAAGGGTTCCATTCACAGTGCTCCAAAAGGCAGAAGGGGCTTTCAGAAAAACAAAAACCAAGAGTTACCATGTCAGCGCCAGAGTTTCACAAACACTAGCCTCCACAGAAACCAGAAAATGTGAGACGGCTAGACAATCTGAAGTTGTAAAGGAAAAGCATATTTTTTAAAAAGGGGGAAAATCGATGAGAATTGCTAATTCATAAGGTAGTCTTGCTTAGACTCTCTTATTGTTACTGAATCTCTTATTAAATGTGTTTGCTATAAAAACACACTGAAAAGGAGGCATGGATGACTCGCTAACTTGGCCATGTTATAAGATTTTCTTGTTTAAGAGATTAAAGGCCCTGCCATAAATCTTTTCCAAACAAGCAGGACTATAAGCAAAGTAACTAGTTAACTCATTAATTAGACAAACAAACCAGCCATTGACAAGCCTGGGGAAATCCCTCTCAAGGCTTTTTTTCTTTTTCCATTTCTGGAGGGAAAAACCTAGGAAACAAACACGCCCTCCTACACCTATGATTTTCAATTTTTTCCTCCAAGCACCCACAAATCCAGGTCACCCCAGTCTGCTTCCAGGTCTTGCCCCAGTCTAAATCTCCTACCCAGTGCCGATCATCTGGAGCCTCCCAGCGGTTGCCACTGCGTTCGATGCTTGCGGACAGATGCTGCTACACCCTCCTCCCCCACAGGCACCTGCCCGGCCAGAGTGTGTCACCGTGGCTGCCAGGGTAAAAGATATGTCAGAAAAGGCAACTATCCCCCGCGGTCCGGGGGGGCTGGAGCAAGGATCCTGAGCAGCTCCAAGTGATCACGGACCTAAGACTCGAAGCTAATTAATGGAAACTGAAGAGAAGAAGGTGACAGCACAGAGCCAGGGTGTGAAGCTCATGTCGTCGGGTGGAGAGAACCCAAGGAGACATCTCCTAAGGGCAGGACGTTAATGCTCGCACTTATTTGCTTTGCAGACTTAACACATTTCTGTTAGAAACATGTCTTTACACCCTGGAGAGACTTTATAAGGTGCTGACCTGCTACTAATTCAGGCAGTGCCTCCACGACAGCTAACAAAGCAACTTCGCTCTCTGAATTCCGATCACCCGGCTGCCATCCCAGGAGGGGACGATGTTCTTCACTCCAACTAAACAAACCTATCTGTTGTCCAGTTTCTGGGCGTCCGATCCTCACAAGCAATCATCTTCAGCTTCTAATGTCCCTTTGTCCTCCACGTCACACCATCAGGACTCTTTCCTCTTAGAAAACACAGTTGAGGGCTCCCCTGGTGGTCCAGTGGGTAAAGAGTCCACCTTGCAGTGCAAGGGGCACCGGTTCGATCCCTGGCCTGGGAAGATCCCACATGACGTGGAGTGGCTGGACCAGTGTGTCCAATTACCGAGCCAGCGCTCTAGAGTGCAGGCACCTAGAGCCAGTGCTCTGCAGCCAGAGAGGCCGCTGCAATGGGAGGTCCACGCAGGCCAAGGAACAAAGATAAATAAATGAAAGACCAAGAGAAGTGGCCAAAAAAAAACCCAGAAAACACAGTTAAGGGCTCCCCTGGTGGTCCAGTGGATTAACAGTCCGCCTTACAGTGCAAGGAGCACCGGTTCAATCCCTGGCCGTGGAGGATCCCATATGCCACGGAGCGGCTGGACCGGTGTGTCTAATTACAAGCCAGCGCTCTGGAGGGCATGCGCACAGAGCCGGTGCTCTGCAGCGAGAGAGGCCACTGCAATGGGAGGCCCACACAGGCCAAAGAACAAAGATAGACGAAAAATAAGTCAATAAATAAAAATCAACAAAAATAGGCCAAACATTTAACAACAACAACAAAAAACACAGTTAAAACCACCCTCTCCCTCAATCCCATCTAACCCACCCCTGTCGAGTTCATCCACACAAGCAGTAGACTTAGCTCTCACTTCCCACGGACATAGATGCCTCTATAGTGAAAACACAAATCCAAGGACTTCCCCAGTGGTCTGGTGGTTAAGAATCCAGTTGCCAACGCAGGGGACCTGACTTTGGTGCCTCGTTTGGAAACTCAAGATCCCGCATGCCTCCGGCAGCTACGCCCGCATGCCACAACTGCTGAGCCCGTGCGTAGTAGACCCCGGGCTCCGCAAGAAGAGAAGTCACCACGAGGAGACATGAGCACACTGGAGCTGAGAGTCGCCCCCACGCACCACAACGAGAGAAAGCCCACACCCAGCAATGAAGAGCCAGCCAGCCAAAACGTATTCATCCAACGCATGCCTAAAGGCTAACTTTGGGCTAGTTACTCCTTTCTGGGCCTCAGTTTTTTCCATCTGTAGAAGATAATAATACCTGTATCGGAGAGCCGCTGTGAGAATTCATCATTTATTTTTAATGTGTGTATGTATGCAGGTACATACACTTAGAACATCGTTTTAAAGTGTCTATTGCTTTCAACAGAATGACTATTACCACTGACTCTGTCTCTCGTGCTCACACCTGCATCGGTCCCCATCACCTGATTACTAAACTCCTGACAAAAGGAGCTATTCTCACACACGGGCCAGGAACTGACGACGTGACCGAGGTTCCCTCAGTGTTCCCTGAACAACGAAGCAGCAACTTGGCAAGAACTCACACATTCCGGACTCAACCTACACTGCTGATTACACAAGCTCATTTCCGTGTGTGAGTTTGGGCAAAACCAAGTACAGCTGTATCTGATTCTTTAAGGAGGACAGTGGTAAGATAAACAAACACGTGGGAATCAGTGGTAATGCCGGGATCCTCAGAGAAAGAAACTGTAAGAGGGCTTTGGAATAAGAAGAAAGACGCACGGTGGCCGCTGAACATCTCTAGAAACATCTTGAAGATATAGACAGGAGAACAGGTGACAATGTGGCAAGGAAGGAGGCCCAGCACTGAGCCCAGGGTCAAAGCGAAGCGTCTCATGCTGGGGGGAGGGCAGGGCCCAAGGCTGTGCAAGGGAAGTACGGTTCCCTGGAAGGTGTTTTCCAGCTGTGAGTAAGTCACTCCAGGTTTCAGCCCTAACCCCATGCGGTGCTCAGGGCTCCTGCCCATGGAGAGAGACACCCACCTGAATGTACTCTGGGGGTATTTCCACCCGTGTTGTCGACCCCCGTCTACCTTCCAGCCTGTCTTCTACCGGTTTCTCTTCCGTTCTTACCATCTCCATTTCCTGTGCTATGTCTCGTGTCTTTCTTCATCTTCAGATACAGACGGTCCCAGGCTCAGGGGACCTCCCAGGATTATCCAGGCTCCCACGGACACCCTCACCTCCCTTGGAGGAGGAGTGTTCTGGTCAGTCACTTTCCAAAGGTCACACACTAAACGCTGCAGCCCCGGGCTCCGCAAGAAGAGAAGTCACCACGAGGAGACATGAGCACACTACAACGAGAAAGAAAGCCCACACCCAGCAATGAAGAGCCAGCCAGCCAAAACGTATTCATCCAACGCATGCCTAAAGGCTAACTTTGGGCTAGTTACTCCTTTCTGGGCCTCAGTTTTTTCCATCTGTAGAAGATAATAATACCTGTATCGGAGAGCCGCTGTGAGAATTCATCATTTATTTTTAATGTGTGTATGTATGCAGGTACATACACTTAGAACATCGTTTTAAAGTGTCTATTGCTTTCAACAGAATGACTATTACCACTGACTCTGTCCCCGTGCTCACTCCTGCATCGGTCCCCATCACCTGATTACTAAACTCCTGACAAAAGGAGCTATTCTCACACACGGGCCAGGAACTGACGACGTGACCGAGGTTCCCTCAGTGTTCCCTGAACAACGAAGCAGCAACTTGGCAAGAACTCACACATTCCGGACTCAACCTACACTGCTGATTACACAAGCTCATTTCCGTGTGTGAGTTTGGGCAAAACCAAGTACAGCTGTATCTGATTCTTTAAGGAGGACAGTGGTAAGATAAACAAACACGTGGGAATCAGTGGTAATGCCGGGATCCTCAGAGAAAGAAACTGTAAGAGGGCTTTGGAATAAGAAGAAAGACGCACGGTGGCCGCTGAACATCTCTAGAAACATCTTGAAGATATAGACAGGAGAACAGGTGACAATGTGGCAAGGAAGGAGGCCCAGCACTGAGCCCAGGGTTAAAGCGAAGCGTCTCATGCTGGGGGGAGGGCAGGGCCCAAGGCTGTGCAAGGGAAGTACGGTTCCCTGGAAGGTGTTTTCCAGCTGTGAGTAAGTCACTCCAGGTTTCAGCCCTAACCCCATGCGGTGCTCAGGGCTCCTGCCCATGGAGAGAGACACCCACCTGAATGTACTCTGGGGGTATTTCCACCCGTGTTGTCGACCCCCGTCTACCTTCCAGCCTGTCTTCTACCGGTTTCTCTTCCGTTCTTACCATCTCCATTTCCTGTGCTATGTCTCGTGTCTTTCTTCATCTTCAGATACAGACGGTCCCAGGCTCAGGGGACCTCCCAGGATTATCCAGGCTCCCACGGACACCCTCACCTCCCTTGGAGGAGGAGGGTGTTCTGGAGAATTCAGTCACTTTCCAAAGGTCACACACTAAGGGGCAGGAACGCAGCAAGAACCCAGACCCGGACAGGGTGGCCAGTCCGCTCCCCACAAAGAAATCCAGGTTCCACCTCGGCGGCACCCTGCCAGCTTGCTTCTCCCCATTCCCAGCCCTTCTCAGACGTAGAGACTGCTAAGCCGTCCAGATAAACTGGGCCGTCAGGCAGGCCACGGCAGCAGGCTTCCTTGCCCTGGGAGGACGGCATCTCTTTGGCTGTTTCTGCTCCATGATCCCTCTGCTCTACACCAAACCCAGGGACGGACTTCTGCCCACACCAACTGCCATTCACTCTTAGTAGTCCACGACAGCACATCCCCCTACCATTTCTGACTAATAAGCAAGGGAACCGGTTAATCAATAATATCTTGAACTAATTTAAAACCTTTTTTACGAACAGATTTGGGTTGGCCAAAAAGTTCCTTTGGGTGTTTCCGCTAAAAAACCCAAACAAATTTTTTGGCCAACACAATACTTAATTCTTTTTTTCATGGGTTATATTTTGTTAGGGTCTTCTTCTCTCAGACCATCACAATGTTAGCTCAGCAGGAAATGTCATAATTTGAAAGCCAGAGGCCTTTAAAAAAATAATCTAAATTAGCTTTGACTCCTAACAACAGACTGGGGACAATAAAAGAACTCGAGAAAGAAACGAAGTTAGCACACAAGAAATCAACAACTGCTTCACAAAGTAAAGTCACCTGGAACAAGAAACTGCTTAGCAGGGAGAATAATTTACCTTCAACTCACCATGTCAAGCTAGGAAAAACACATTCTGTAAAATAGCCATTACGTTTTCTTTAGGTGGCATGGAAAGAGAAGCTATACAGTTCACATTTACTAAACTCCTAAGAAACTCTAATACACTGTACATGCTCCAGGCAGATGGCAAGCCACAAGCCTGTTGGGGGGGTGGGGGGAGAGATTCCCAGGAATATATGAATCATAAGTGTTAGTCATCCGTTTGGGAAACTTGGGAAATAGTTCCTATCAGTTCAACGTATTCTTATTTGCTAAGTGTCCGAGATATCAATTTCCTTGGAAACAACTGGTGACAATACTAAATGCAATGCGCAGTCTCTTAACTGCCCTATTGTGGTCGGCAGATGTGGGGGGATTTCATATATTCGGAGAAATGAATATATTTCATTAATATACACATAGGCACATGCATGCCCACACAACTTTGGGCTTCCTAGGTGGCTCAGTGGCAAAGGATGCACTTGCCAACGCAAACTAGGATCAACTACGTTGATCCCTGGCTCGGCAAGATCCCCTGGAGGAGGAAATGGCAATGCACTCTAGTATGCTTGCCTGGAAAATTCCATGGACAGAGGAGCCTGGCAGGCTGCAGTCCATGGGGTCGCTGAGTCCGACACGACTGGCCACGTGCACACTGACAGGCACGTGCGTACACGTTCCTAATCAGAGTTGGATCCAGTGTGTGGACGGTTGAGCTGATAAAGCCAGATAAGGGATGGAGGGGTGAACAGGGAGAGGAGTGGGTCTTTAAAAAAGTTCACAAAATTATCCGCATAAACTTAGATACTGGGCTTTAGAAGGGGTCTGTACCAGTGAGACACCGAAGTGGAAGAAGCATTAGCTTCCAGATGACTCGGCCTGGTCCATGACACACGTGTATTCAAGCAACTCAGGGTGGGGACGCATGTTCATTACAGTCCTCTGCAGCGTCCAGTGTATCGTAAATCCTTCTGCATACATTTTTGCTGAGTGCAGGTGGCCACGGCAAAAATGTGTACATAGTGTGCTTTAGACAAGCTGCTAGGTGAATTCTAGTATGCAGCTTTACTACCGGGACAGCAAAACCAGCCGTCGACAGTCATGGATAATGCAGCTACACCTACTGTCTGGACACCCATCTCAAGGAATCCAAGCGAGTATCTTGGATCAGAGTCACCTTGTAGCTAAACTCAGTAGTTACAATAAAATGTGGACGACGTGGGCTGAAATCCACGAGCTTAGGTTTGGCCTCAGGCAAAGCTGGGGAAAGCCCTGTTTCTAACACATCAGGTTCTCCCTCAGTCCCACACCGGAAACCCAGGGCCGGGAGAGTCCTCCAGTGCATCGTTACTTCCGGCCGGAGAAAATGAGAAGAGACAAAACTCTCTGAGCACTTCGACAATGAAATCAATCCACAAAGCTCTTTCCACCTGAAGAAAAAGGTGTCCCCGAAAGAAGATTAGAGAATCACAGATTTCTGGGATTTGAGGCAAATGTGTACCTTGGGCCAGCAGAAGGTCATGCTGGTTCCATGAACATTCAGGAAGTAGACCAGTCCCTTCCGGGCTTTCTTTGGGAAGGCTCCAGCACTCCAGTGGAGTGCCGCTTAGATCAGCAGCGGCGGCTAGAATAGAAATCTGAAAATAACACAATCGCTCCGCCCCGCCAACTCACTACTTTTAATTGTGGCTCATTAAAGATGTAAATAGAAGAAGAATTATGTTCACCTCTACTACAGTTTCATTGCTGCAGTAAAACGACACTGTTTCTGCTCCTATGCAAAAAGGAATACCTCCGCTTTGCGTAATTATCACCGCAAGTAGAGGGCCATGAGTCACTGATTTTCCAACAGCAGCATGATTCACAGGTTGCTGCCTGTTGTTGGACAGAGGCAGGTAGACAGAATGATGAATTTAAAAACCCAAAAGAAGAAGAAAAGACACGTCTGACAAAAGATGGAATGGAAAACATTCAGAACTCTTCTTAGTAGGCACTACAGAAATGCAAGCCTGCCTGAGGAAATTCTGCAAGGAATCCAGGCCAAAGAGGGGCTAACACCAAAGTGAAGAAGAAACTGCAGGTGGCCACGGCAAAATGTGTACATAGTGTGCTTTAGACAAGCTGCTAGGTGAATTCTAGTATGCAGCTTTACTACCGGGACAGCAAAACCAGCCGTCGACAGTCATGGATAATGCAGCTACACCTACTGTCTGGACACCCATCTCAAGGAATCCAAGCGAGTATCTTGGATCAGAGTCACCTTGTAGCTAAACTCAGTAGTTACAATAAAATGTGGACGACGTGGGCTGAAATCCACGAGCTTAGGTTTGGCCTCAGGCAAAGCTGGGGAAAGCCCTGTTTCTAACACATCAGGTTCTCCCTCAGTCCCACACCGGAAACCCAGGGCCGGGAGAGTCCTCCAGTGCATCGTTACTTCCGGCCGGAGAAAATGAGAAGAGACAAAACTCTCTGAGCACTTCGACAATGAAATCAATCCACAAAGCTCTTTCCACCTGAAGAAAAAGGTGTCCCCGAAAGAAGATTAGAGAATCACAGATTTCTGGGATTTGAGGCAAATGTGTACCTTGGGCCAGCAGAAGGTCATGCTGGTTCCATGAACATTCAGGAAGTAGACCAGTCCCTTCCGGGCTTTCTTTGGGAAGGCTCCAGCACTCCAGTGGAGTGCCGCTTAGATCAGCAGCGCGGCTAGAATAGAAATCTGAAAATAACACAATCGCTCCGCCCCGCCAACTCACTACTTTTAATTGTGGCTCATTAAAGATGTAAATAGAAGAAGAATTATGTTCACCTCTACTACAGTTTCATTGCTGCAGTAAAACGACACTGTTTCTGCTCCTATGCAAAAAGGAATACCTCCGCTTTGCGTAATTATCACCGCAAGTAGAGGGCCATGAGTCACTGATTTTCCAACAGCAGCATGATTCACAGGTTGCTGCCTGTTGTTGGACAGAGGCAGGTAGACAGAATGATGAATTTAAAAACCCAAAAGAAGAAGAAAAGACACGTCTGACAAAAGATGGAATGGAAAACATTCAGAACTCTTCTTAGTAGGCACTACAGAAATGCAAGCCTGCCTGAGGAAATTCTGCAAGGAATCCAGGCCAAAGAGGGGCTAACACCAAAGTGAAGAAGAAACTCTACCCCCAAGAGGGAATGTGAAACTACCCAACAGGAGTTTGACTTTTATCTTAGGAATGCTATTTTCTTAAGTGACTAATAAGAGAAACAATGTCCCATATCTTCTTTTACCCATATTCTCAGAGGATCTAGTTTCTGAACTTAGAATGAGCAGTATATCTTGTAGATGATTATTGATACAATATAGTGTTGAAAATTATAGGGCTTCCCAGGCAGCGCTAGTGATAAAGAGCCCACCTGCCAATGAAAGAAGACTGGGTTTGATCCCTGGGTTGGGAAGATCCTGTGGATGAGGGCATGGGAACCCACTCCAGTCTTCTTGCCTGGAGAATCCCATGGATAGAGGGCAGGCTACAGTTCGTGGGGTCGCAAAGAGTCAGACAGGACTGTAGTGACTGAGCACGCATGCAGTGTTGAAAATAAATACACAAGAAAAGTTTGTTTGAAACACTGTGTTAAAAATTAAACTAAGGGCAAGACACAAAAGGAAAATTATTGTATGATTCTAGATATAACTGGTATCCAAAGTCAGCCAGCTCATACAGGTAGAAGGTAAAGGGTACTAGGAGTGTGGGAGAGGGAGGAACAAGGAGTTAGTGGTTAATATGCACAGAGTGTCTGTCAGGGAAGAGGAAAAAACTCTGGAAATGAACAAGAATGATGGCTGCACAATACTGTGAATGTACTTAATATCACTGAACTGTACACTTAAAACTGGTTAAAGTGGCCAATTGTATTCTATCTATACTTACTGGAGTTAAATACAAATGTGCGCGCGCTCGCGTGTGTGTGTGTGTGTGTGTGTGTGTGTGTGTGTGGACCCGCACGCATGCGTCCTAAGTCACTTCAGTCAGATCCAATTCTGTGCAACCCTGTGGACAGTAGCCAAGCTGCTCTGTCCACGGAGATTCTCTGGGCAAGAATCCTAGAGTGGATGGCCACGCCCTCCTCCAGGGGATCTTCCCAACCCAGGGACTGAACCCATCTCTCTCACTTCTGCATTGGCAGGCAGGTTCTTCACCACTAGCACTGACTGGACGCGTGCTGGATTGACAACTGGGTTCCCAGGAGAGAGGGCTTTTGATGCACTGACTCTCGCAAGTGGATGAGGGTAGGACAGGCGAGGGAAGGGGTGAGGCCCATGTGGATGCTCATCAGGAAGTGGAGTAATGTCCACACCTGCAGAGGGTTGGGGACAGCTGCGGCTGAGCTCAGCCTCTGAACACTGGCACCAGCATGGGAGGCACGCCATCAGAAGCCCTGATTTACATGCATCAAGAGGATCTAATCCTTTGCATGCTCTTACTCAATTTCATAGAGCAGATAACCACTCCAAAATGCTTCAAGTTAATAAATACAGATTTGGGTTGAATTTGCACAGGATGAGCTTGTAGGTTCACTGCCCATGACCTTTGAGAGTCAGAATGGAACTTCCCCTTTCACTAAATGTCACTCTACATTCCAGGCAGCATTTGGAAGCAAGCGCTGCTCTGTGCCTGTTGCTAAGTATTTTCAGTATCATAAATTTGGTTTCAATCAGGCGGAAGAAGCAAAGGATTCAGGGTTCTTGCAATGTACTCCCTCCCAAACTCTATTTGACCATGAAGAGCAAGTTCACTCTACATAACCACCCAACGCAGGGCACCAGGCTCTTACCGAAAAAGGCTCGGAATGAACAGATGAGGGGGGGTTGGGCACAGAGTGTCTGTCAGGGAAGAGGAAAAAACTCTGGAAATGAACAAGAATGATGGCTGCACAATACTGTGAATGTACTTAATATCACTGAACTGTACACTTAAAACTGGTTAAAGTGGCCAATTGTATTCTATCTATACTTACTGGAGTTAAATACAAATGTGCGCGCGCTCGCGTGTGTGTGTGTGTGTGTGTGTGTGTGTGTGTGTGTGTGGACCCGCACGCATGCGTCCTAAGTCACTTCAGTCAGATCCAATTCTGTGCAACCCTGTGGACAGTAGCCAAGCTGCTCTGTCCACGGAGATTCTCTGGGCAAGAATCCTAGAGTGGATGGCCACGCCCTCCTCCAGGGGATCTTCCCAACCCAGGGACTGAACCCATCTCTCTCACTTCTGCATTGGCAGGCAGGTTCTTCACCACTAGCACTGACTGGACGCGTGCTGGATTGACAACTGGGTTCCCAGGAGAGAGGGCTTTTGATGCACTGACTCTCGCAAGTGGATGAGGGTAGGACAGGCGAGGGAAGGGGTGAGGCCCATGTGGATGCTCATCAGGAAGTGGAGTAATGTCCACACCTGCAGAGGGTTGGGGACAGCTGCGGCTGAGCTCAGCCTCTGAACACTGGCACCAGCATGGGAGGCACGCCATCAGAAGCCCTGATTTACATGCATCAAGAGGATCTAATCCTTTGCATGCTCTTACTCAATTTCATAGAGCAGATAACCACTCCAAAATGCTTCAAGTTAATAAATACAGATTTGGGTTGAATTTGCACAGGATGAGCTTGTAGGTTCACTGCCCATGACCTTTGAGAGTCAGAATGGAACTTCCCCTTTCACTAAATGTCACTCTACATTCCAGGCAGCATTTGGAAGCAAGCGCTGCTCTGTGCCTGTTGCTAAGTATTTTCAGTATCATAAATTTGGTTTCAATCAGGCGGAAGAAGCAAAGGATTCAGGGTTCTTGCAATGTACTCCCTCCCAAACTCTATTTGACCATGAAGAGCAAGTTCACTCTACATAACCACCCAACGCAGGGCACCAGGCTCTTACACAAGAGAGCGGCTCCAGG
The DNA here is from genome assembly GCA_022376925.1 of Tragulus kanchil. NCBI lineage: Eukaryota > Metazoa > Chordata > Mammalia > Artiodactyla > Tragulidae > Tragulus > Tragulus kanchil. The sequence continues at coordinate 14,065,156 of JAIOJX010000005.1, forward strand.
AAATGGGCACCTGCAAACAGTGCTATTTACATCAACTACAGCAAAGTAGATTAGGTCCTCGGAGGGCTTTAGTTTCTCTGGATGCCACAGAATGAGAGCCAAGTGTCCTTAAATCAGTGGAAGACAATGCTGGTGGAGACGGGAGGTCAGAGGTAGGGGGCGAGGGCCGGGTACAGGCAGGGGAATGGGGAGAGTCCAAGGTTTGAATGCAAGCCGAGTGACACCCTTCAGCACCAAGAACCTCATCCTTTATAAGAACATAGGATTGGAATGGAAAAGTCACACCCATTGTCCTTCAGTTTTTGTGGGTGTGGATCAGATGAGCTGAAATAGGTGCAGACAAAAAGAAACTGTGGTGTGAAGTATTCTTTTTTTTTTTTTTTTTTGTACTTTTCATTCTTCCTTCCTTCCTTTTTTTTTTTTTTTTTTAAACCTTTATTTTACTTTTAACTTTTACAGAGTTTTGTTGTTCACAGACATGCATGTTCTCAGAGTAGTCACATGTATATCCCCCCCTTCCCTCCCCTCCCGACCATCACACAGCACCCCTGAAGGATCCCCTTTTCTCACAGAGCAATGACTAGAGCTATTTTCTTCACTTATGATAGTACAGGCCTTCATGCTACTTCCCTTACGCCTCTCACCCACTGTTCCTTCCCCAAAATGTCCATATGTCCACTGTCCATGTCTGTCTTTCTGTCACTTCACTGCATGTGCCATCATCACCATCCTACTAGATTCCATATATATGTGTTAATATACTGTACTTGTCCTTCTCTTTCTGACTGACTTCACTTTTTAGGATACATTATACCCCTGAGGGTATTCTTCTGCATTCCTTCAGCTGTGTCACAGGATGAGTTTAGTTACCCATGGAACTTCCTTTCACTAAATGTCACTCTACATTCCAGGCAGCATTTGGAAGCAAGCGCTGCTCTGTGCCTGTTGCTAAGTATTTTCAGTATCATAAATTTGGTTTCAATCAGGCGGAAGAAGCAAAGGATTCAGGGTTCTTGCAATGTACTCCCTCCCAAACTCTATTTGACCATGAAGAGCAAGTTCACTCTACATAACCACCCAACGCAGGGCACCAGGCTCTTACACAAGAGAGCGGCTCCAGGAAATGGGCACCTGCAAACAGTGCTATTTACATCAACTACAGCAAAGTAGATTAGGTCCTCGGAGGGCTTTAGTTTCTCTGGATGCCACAGAATGAGAGCCAAGTGTCCTTAAATCAGTGGAAGACAATGCTGGTGGAGACGGGAGGTCAGAGGTAGGGGGCGAGGGCCGGGTACAGGCAGGGGAATGGGGAGAGTCCAAGGTTTGAATGCAAGCCGAGTGACACCCTTCAGCACCAAGAACCTCATCCTTTATAAGAACATAGGATTGGAATGGAAAAGTCACACCCATTGTCCTTCAGTTTTTGTGGGTGTGGATCAGATGAGCTGAAATAGGTGCAGACAAAAAGAAACTGTGGTGTGAAGTATTCTTTTTTTTTTTTTTTTTGTACTTTTCATTCTTCCTTCCTTCCTTTTTTTTTTTTTTTTTTTAAACCTTTATTTTACTTTTAACTTTTACAGAGTTTTGTTGTTCACAGACATGCATGTTCTCAGAGTAGTCACATGTATATCCCCCCCTTCCCTCCCCTCCCGACCATCACACAGCACCCCTGAAGGATCCCCTTTTCTCACAGAGCAATGACTAGAGCTATTTTCTTCACTTATGATAGTACAGGCCTTCATGCTACTTCCCTTACGCCTCTCACCCACTGTTCCTTCCCCAAAATGTCCATATGTCCACTGTCCATGTCTGTCTTTCTGTCACTTCACTGCATGTGCCATCATCACCATCCTACTAGATTCCATATATATGTGTTAATATACTGTACTTGTCCTTCTCTTTCTGACTGACTTCACTTTTTAGGATACATTCTAGATCCAGCCACCTCATGAGGGCTGATTCTTCTGCATTTCTCTTTACAGCTGTGTAGTATTCCATTGTATATATGTACCAGAGCTTTTGGATCCATTCGTTCGTCGATGGGCATCTAGGTTCCTTCCATGTTCTAGCTATTGTATAGAGAGCTGCAATGAACATTGGGGTACAGGTGCTTCTTTCAGTTTTGATTTCATCAGGGTATAAGCCTAAGAGTGGGATTGCTGGGTCATATGGTGCTTCTATTTTTAGTTTTTTAAGAAATCTCCAGACTGTCTTCCATAGAGGCTGTATCAAGTTACACTCCCACCAGCAATGCAGGAGTGTTCCCTTTTCTCCGCAGCCTCTCCAGCATTTATTGTCTGTCGATTTGTGGATGATGGCCATTCTGACGGGTGTGAGGTGATATCTCATTGTAGTTTTGATTTGCATTTCTCTAATTATTAGTGAAGTTGAGCATCGTTTCATGTGTTTTTGGGCCATCTGTATGTCATCGTTGGAGAGGTGTCTGTTTAGGTCCTTTTCCCATTTTTTGATTGGGTTGTTCGTTTTTCCAGTGCTGAGTTGTCTGAGTTGCTTGTAGATTTTGGAGATTAATTCTTTGTCTGTTGTTTCATTTGCTATGATTTTCTCCCACTCTGTGGGCTGTCTGTTCAGCTTTTTGTAATTTCTTTAGCTGTACAAAAGCTTTTAAGTTTCATTAGGTCCCACATGTTCATTTGTCTTTTTAGTTCCACTATTCTAGTAGGTGGGTCAGAGAAGATCTTGCTTTGATTGATGTCCTTGAGGGTTTTGAAAATCACATGATCATCTCAATAGATGCAGAAAAAGCCTTTGACAAAGTACAGCATCCATTTATGATAAAAACTCTTCAAAAAATGGGCATAGAAGGAACTTATCTTAACATAGTGAAAGCCATATATGAGAAGCCCACAGAGCAATGACTAGAGCTATTTTCTTCACTTATGATAGTACAGGCCTTCATGCTACTTCCTTTACGCCTCTCACCCACTGTTCCTTCCCCAAAATGTCCATATGTCCACTGTCCATGTCTGTCTTTCTGTCACTTCACTGCATGTGCCATCATCACCATCCTACTAGATTCCATATATATGTGTTAATATACTGTACTTGTCCTTCTCTTTCTGACTGACTTCACTTTTTAGGATACATTCTAGATCCAGCCACCTCATGAGGGCTGATTCTTCTGCATTTCTCTTTACAGCTGTGTAGTATTCCATTGTATATATGTACCAGAGCTTTTGGATCCATTCGTTCGTCGATGGGCATCTAGGTTCCTTCCATGTTCTAGCTATTGTATAGAGAGCTGCAATGAACATTGGGGTACAGGTGCTTCTTTCAGTTTTGATTTCATCAGGGTATAAGCCTAAGAGTGGGATTGCTGGGTCATATGGTGCTTCTATTTTTAGTTTTTTAAGAAATCTCCAGACTGTCTTCCATAGAGGCTGTATCAAGTTACACTCCCACCAGCAATGCAGGAGTGTTCCCTTTTCTCCGCAGCCTCTCCAGCATTTATTGTCTGTCGATTTGTGGATGATGGCCATTCTGACGGGTGTGAGGTGATATCTCATTGTAGTTTTGATTTGCATTTCTCTAATTATTAGTGAAGTTGAGCATCGTTTCATGTGTTTTTGGGCCATCTGTATGTCATCGTTGGAGAGGTGTCTGTTTAGGTCCTTTTCCCATTTTTTGATTGGGTTGTTCGTTTTTCCAGTGCTGAGTTGTCTGAGTTGCTTGTAGATTTTGGAGATTAATTCTTTGTCTGTTGTTTCATTTGCTATGATTTTCTCCCACTCTGTGGGCTGTCTGTTCAGCTTTTTTGTAATTTCTTTAGCTGTACAAAAGCTTTTAAGTTTCATTAGGTCCCACATGTTCATTTGTCTTTTTAGTTCCACTATTCTAGTAGGTGGGTCAGAGAAGATCTTGCTTTGATTGATGTCCTTGAGGGTTTTGAAAATCACATGATCATCTCAATAGATGCAGAAAAAGCCTTTGACAAAGTACAGCATCCATTTATGATAAAAACTCTTCAAAAAATGGGCATAGAAGGAACTTATCTTAACATAGTGAAAGCCATATATGAGAAGCCCACAGCGAACATTATCCTCAATGGTGAAAAACTCAAAGCATTCCCTCTAAGATCAGGAACAAGACAAGGGTGTCCACTTTCACCACTCTTATTCAACATAGTCCTGGAAGTTCTAGCAATAGCAATAAGAGAAGAGAAAGAAATCAAAGGAATCCAGATTGGAAAAGAAGAAGTCAAACTCTCTCTATTTGCAGATGACATGATATTATACATAGAAAATCCCAAAGACACTATTACAAAACTACTAGAGTTAATCAGCGAATTCAGCAAAGTTGCAGGATACAAAATCAATATACAGAAATCACTGGCATTCCTATACACAAACAATGAAAAATCAGAAAATGAAATCAAAGAGGCAATCCCCTTCACCATCGCAACCAAAAGAATCAAATATCTAGGAATAAACCTACCCAAAGAAACAAAAGAACTGTACACAGAAAATTATAAGACACTCATGAGAGACATTAAAGAAGAGTTAAACAGATGGAGAAATATTCCGTGTTCCTGGGTCGGGAGAATCAATATTGTGAAAATGACCATACTACCAAATGTCATCTATAGATTCAATGCGATCCCTATCAAACTTCCAATAACATTCTTCACAGAACTAGACCAACGAATAACACAGTTCATATGGAAACACAAAAGACCTCGAATAGCCAAAGCAATCCTCAGGAAGAAGAATGGAGCTGGGGGGATCAGCCTCCCCAACTTCAGACTCTACTACAAAGCAACAGTCATCAAGACAGTATGGTACTGGCACAAAAACAGAAATATCGACCAATGGAACAAGATCGAGAACCCAGAGATAAAGCCACGCACCTATGGGTACCTTATTTTTGACAAAGGAGGCGAACATATAAAATGGGACAAAGACAGCCTCTTCAACAAATGGTGCTGGGAAAATTGGACAGCTGCATGCAAGAAAATGAAGTTGGAGCATACCCTGACACCATATACAAAGATCAACTCAAAATGGATTAAAGACTTAAATGTAAGGCCAGAAACCATCAAACTCTTAGAAGAGAATATAGGTGTGAAGTATTCTTAAATGTGTTTTCTCTTTAAAGGGCAAAATGTGCAAAAAGTATCTCCTAAGTCTTGTTGAGGAAGCTTTTAAAAGAGACTCTACCAGTATTTATGGAATATTCACCATGGTGAAGCACTGGAGCTATCGCTCACAGGCAACACACGGGGGTGTAAGACACGTCTTTAATTTTGAGAAACTTCGAGTCTAACAGCAGATAAATAAATCAGTGCTAAGTCCGATCACGACCTTCTCCCATCTCCAAACCTCAGTGGCTCTCCAACACCTCAAAAATACAAACACCCTTAATACGAGATGAATTCAATTGGTCATCTGTAAAATGGGTATGCCTATGGTGCAGGAAATTAAGATCAGAGCTAATGTATATAAAGCACCAGTCACAGAAGCTGGTGTAAGACGGCTATTCAGTTAGTAATTCACACTAGTCATCATGATCATCATCATCATCAAATCAACCTCTTTCCTCCCAAGCTCCCATTATTCCACTTCACACACCTCACCTTGGATCCAAACCAGTTTCCGAGGTTCTTGTGGCATGCACTGCCCCTCCCTTCTCACCTTGTCTCTCGCCATCCTCCTGTCCGGATCTCCCTGCTCCCACGTCTGCTACCTGGGATCCTAGCTCACTTCCACATCTAGCTCAGAACACTTCCTCTGAGTCCTCATCACCCGCAAGGAGACCGAGTCTCTCTCTGTCTTCCCACAGAATTTCCTCACCTTCCCTAACTGAACTCACTCAGTTTCCCTTTCTACAATTGAGAGCAAATTCATAAACTCGGTTTGAAGGAAGGCAAAGGTTGGAAATGTTTGATTACAAACGGAGGACTGGTCAAACTGATTACCATGAAAATAACATGATAATGTTGTTGTTGAATGACTAAGCCGTCTCCAATTCTTTGCAACTCCGTGGACTGTAGCCCACCAGGCTCCTCTATCTACAGGATTCTCCAGGCAAGAATACTGGAGTGGGTTCGCATTTCCTTCTCCAGGAAATTTCCCTCACCCAGGAATCCAACCTGCATCTCCTGCATTTGTAGGCAGATTCTTGACCACTGAGCGACTAGGAAAGCCCAACGTGATAATAACAGCTAACATTTTGTTACAGTTTCAACTTTTCATTTCATACTCACAACTAATAGATGCGGCTTTATTTCTCCTAGTCCATGGATAGATAAACCAAGACCAAAGGAGGTTAAGTAACTTGCTGAACGTGACCAGCTAGTTAGAGGCAGAGTGTATTCAAACTTGGGAAGTTAGCCTCAAGAATCTATGCTTTTACACTTCGTGATATTGTTTCCCAACAGCATGATAGCAATGTATTATGTCTTATTTTAAAAAACCTATGAGGGGGCTTCCCTGGTGGTTCAGTGGGTAAAGTGTCCGCCTTGCAGTACAAGGAGCACCGGTTCACTCCCTGGCCTGGGAAGATCCCACATGCCACGGAGTGTGTGTCCAATTATGTGCCAGCGCTCTGAAGCGCGTGTGCCCAGAGCCGGTGCTCTGCAACGAGAGAGGCCCCTGCAATGGGAGGCCCACACAGGCTGAAGAATAAAGATCGATGAAAATAAATTTTAAAAAATTAGAAAAAAAAAAAAAAAAAACCTATGGGGACCATAATCAGTTCTTTCGGGGTTAGGTTTTAAACCTTGAGATCCATCAGTGTATCCTGTTCTGTCTTAAGATCCTTAACATCTCAGACAGACACTTCCTAATTGAGGTTCCTCTAGTCTGTAGATGTATAAACAACCTCTGGGAGCTACAACCAAACTACCGGCCCATGGATCCACCTACATGGTCTGCAGAGGGCAGTTCAACATGAGCACCTACTGCCCAGGTAGCATTGGAAGCTGTAATGAAAATTACGGTCATCTATTGCCTGCTGCAGTTTTTGTCACTGGGTAGTTAGGAGGCTTTTGAGGACTGGCTGTCACAAAAGGGCAATTTGACAGTCTGTACTTCCCGGTAAATGAACTGGAACAGTCATGGGCAAGGCTGCAGGCTCATGGACAGAGCTCCAGAGAATAACTAACCATGAACAGGAAGTCTTCATTCATTCACCTAAGCCCTGGTCTCTTGACATGGTTTCTAGACGGCCAAAGAGTCCTGGCTTTCACATGAATGCGACGCTCAGGACATGAAAAGGAGGAAATTCAGCAAACGTTCTTCACTGTGGCAAACAGACCAAGATCAACTCACAGGAAGACTGAGAAGTGATGTGGTATTTAAAGCATCTCGTCAGTAGTCAACATTTTTGACTGGCCAATTTCTTAAACCTGCTCATCGAATGATGGCTCAACTTTTGGCATAATTTTATAGGCAAGAAAACTGAAAGATGGGTAAGGACAGCATCCAAAAATAAACTGGCAAACCTCAATCTTGCTAAAGAACGTGTTAATTCTAATAGTTGGTCTATAGATCCTCTTTGATTTTTATGTAGACAATTACATCATGTATTCAATATTAATAAAAATACCTTTGGTTCCTTATTGAAAAAAAACCCAGCAAATCTCAAACTGAAATTCTCTATTCCTAGCTTACTGACTCTAACTCACCTCAAACATTAATAGGAAAAATTATACATAATATGTCCTAAAATAATATACAGCATTAAACATTCTTAGCCCGATGACAAAATGGTCTTTAAAGAGATGTGTAACATGCCTCGCACCTTCATCTCCAACAAACCCCACTCTGAATTCCTTCAAACAAGTGCCAACGATGGTGTTTTCAGTGGCATTTCTAACACGTGACACTAAAACCATCCTCCTCCCCCATTTGAAAAGGAACTTCTGAGGATGACTTTTCATTCTATTTAAGCCAAGATATTTTCTCTTTTGATATTTTAACTAAATAGAATTCTTACAAATGAAAAAATAGTAACAAGTACTTTTCCAGAGTAGAATAGCCTTTCGGAATTGAAAATGTTACATCAATCTTTTCCTGCTATCCACTCCTGGCTTTTTAAATTCCCTTGGGAAAAAAATACCACCTATTCATAGTAGGTTGCCAGCATTGGATGTGTTATGTCTTTGCATTTATGATTTGGCCGATTATGATTTTTCATCACACAGCTTAAATAAAAAGCAATTTCTAGTAACTTCACAAATATGGCTCCTGAGAAATGACAGTTCTCACAAACCCTTCATTCATTCACCTAAGCCCTGGTCTCTTGACATGGTTTCTAGACGGCCAAAGAGTCCTGGCTTTCACATGAATGCGACGCTCAGGACATGAAAAGGAGGAAATTCAGCAAACGTTCTTCACTGTGGCAAACAGACCAAGATCAACTCACAGGAAGACTGAGAAGTGATGTGGTATTTAAAGCATCTCGTCAGTAGTCAACATTTTTGACTGGCCAATTTCTTAAACCTGCTCATCGAATGATGGCTCAACTTTTGGCATAATTTTATAGGCAAGAAAACTGAAAGATGGGTAAGGACAGCATCCAAAAATAAACTGGCAAACCTCAATCTTGCTAAAGAACGTGTTAATTCTAATAGTTGGTCTATAGATCCTCTTTGATTTTTATGTAGACAATTACATCATGTATTCAATATTAATAAAAATACCTTTGGTTCCTTATTGAAAAAAACCCAGCAAATCTCAAACTGAAATTCTCTATTCCTAGCTTACTGACTCTAACTCACCTCAAACATTAATAGGAAAAATTATACATAATATGTCCTAAAATAATATACAGCATTAAACATTCTTAGCCCGATGACAAAATGGTCTTTAAAGAGATGTGTAACATGCCTCGCACCTTCATCTCCAACAAACCCCACTCTGAATTCCTTCAAACAAGTGCCAACGATGGTGTTTTCAGTGGCATTTCTAACACGTGACACTAAAACCATCCTCCTCCCCCATTTGAAAAGGAACTTCTGAGGATGACTTTTCATTCTATTTAAGCCAAGATATTTTTCTCTTTTGATATTTTAACTAAATAGAATTCTTACAAATGAAAAAATAGTAACAAGTACTTTTCCAGAGTAGAATAGCCTTTCGGAATTGAAAATGTTACATCAATCTTTTCCTGCTATCCACTCCTGGCTTTTTAAATTCCCTTGGGAAAAAAATACCACCTATTCATAGTAGGTTGCCAGCATTGGATGTGTTATGTCTTTGCATTTATGATTTGGCCGATTATGATTTTTCATCACACAGCTTAAAGAAAAAGCAATTTCTAGTAACTTCACAAATATGGCTCCTGAGAAAATGACATGATCCTCCCTAATGTTGGCATTTTCAAACATCAGGGATCTACCCTAGTACGTTAGTAAAAATGGTCTGGTGCTAAACCTAATAATTCCTAAAAATTATATAACCAAAAACATCTCCTTTTCATCATTTTTATAACAAGGTAATTAGCATGGAGCTTATCTGAAAAATGTTGTATCTCACCTGAAAGATTATTTGTATATTCATCAAGGAATTCTTTCCTTTCTTCTCACCTTCCATAAATATGTAGTGAGCTGTATTATGTGGAGAAATGGACTTAAAACTTGGAATACAAGGTTTAAAATAAATCAGTCTCCACCCTCAGGAGCCACCCACAGAGATAACTATGTAAACAGAGAACTGAAGTATTTCGTGAAGGAAGCAGGGACATTTCTATTTGGCCTCAGTGAAAGAGGAGTCTACTGATTAGAGAAACAGAATTTCATGCAGAAGAATCAACATGAAGAAAGGCGTGATTATTAAAATACATAGTATGTTCAGAACAGAGGTGCTATGTGGAGAGACGGGAGGGGTGGCAGATGAGGTTTAAATGCTCAGCTGATAATGAGTTCCTAGGGGGTCTCGAATAGCATGCAACGGAATTCACGTTGTCTCATAAGAAAGAAAAAGCTAATAAAATCCTTTACGCTTTTCCTTTCATTTCATCCTATTCATCCTACTATGAGAAACACCAAGAGTACTATTTTTAAAGAAAGAAGTACCGATCACTCTCATACTGCAAACATCTTCCTTTCTGCTTTATTTCCTTCTAGTCTTTGCCAACATGCATCCATTTCTATCGTGACTTTGTTACCAACATGGAGTGCCGGGCTGTGTTGAGTGGCTCGGTCGTGTCCAACTCTTTGTGACCCCATGGACTGTAGCTTTCCAGGCTCCTCTGTTCAGGGGATTCTCCAGGCAAGAATATTGGAGTGGGTAGCCTATCCCTCTTCAGGAATCAAATCAGGGTTTCCTCCATGGCAGGTGGGTTCTTTACCAGCTGAGCTACCAGCGAAGCCCTTGTAACCAATACGTATACACAATTCTGGGACATCACACAGCTTAAAGAAAAGCAATTTCTAGTAACTTCACAAATATGGCTCCTGAGAAATGACATGATCCTCCTAATGTTGGCATTTTCAAACATCAGGGATCTACCCTAGTACGTTAGTAAAAATGGTCTGGTGCTAAACCTAATAATTCCTAAAAATTATATAACCAAAAACATCTCCTTTTCATCATTTTTATAACAAGGTAATTAGCATGGAGCTTATCTGAAAAATGTTGTATCTCACCTGAAAGATTATTTGTATATTCATCAAGGAATTCTTTCCTTTCTTCTCACCTTCCATAAATATGTAGTGAGCTGTATTATGTGGAGAAATGGACTTAAAACTTGGAATACAAGGTTTAAAATAAATCAGTCTCCACCCTCAGGAGCCACCCACAGAGATAACTATGTAAACAGAGAACTGAAGTATTTCGTGAAGGAAGCAGGGACATTTCTATTTGGCCTCAGTGAAAGAGGAGTCTACTGATTAGAGAAACAGAATTTCATGCAGAAGAATCAACATGAAGAAAGGCGTGATTATTAAAATACATAGTATGTTCAGAACAGAGGTGCTATGTGGAGAGACGGGAGGGGTGGCAGATGAGGTTTAAATGCTCAGCTGATAATGAGTTCCTAGGGGGTCTCGAATAGCATGCAACGGAATTCACGTTGTCTCATAAGAAAGAAAAAGCTAATAAAATCCTTTACGCTTTTCCTTTCATTTCATCCTATTCATCCTACTATGAGAAACACCAAGAGTACTATTTTTAAAGAAAGAAGTACCGATCACTCTCATACTGCAAACATCTTCCTTTCTGCTTTATTTCCTTCTAGTCTTTGCCAACATGCATCCATTTCTATCGTGACTTTGTTACCAACATGGAGTGCCGGGCTGTGTTGAGTGGCTCGGTCGTGTCCAACTCTTTGTGACCCCATGGACTGTAGCTTTCCAGGCTCCTCTGTTCAGGGGATTCTCCAGGCAAGAATATTGGAGTGGGTAGCCTATCCCTCTTCAGGAATCAAATCAGGGTTTCCTCCATGGCAGGTGGGTTCTTTACCAGCTGAGCTACCAGCGAAGCCCTTGTAACCAATACGTATACACAATTCTGAGGGAGGAATTTTATACTTAGCATTGTATTAGAAACCGTCTTCTGAACTTCCATACTCTCGAGGGTTTTCTGGAATAACTCAATCAGATCATTTTCCTTGAGAAGGTCATTCTCAAAACAGTAAGAGGAATGGAATATAGAAAGGAAATATTCGAGACAAGAATACTCAGTGGGGGCCTTCCCTGGTGGTCCAGTGGTTAAGAATCCACCTCGCAATGTTTGATACCGGGTCCAGGAAGATCCCACACACTGTGGAGCAACCGGGCCCACCCGCCCCAGCTACTGAGCCCCATACACGGCAACGACAGAAGCCCAAGAGCCCGTGCTCTGCCACAAGTGGAGCCACCACAATGAGAAGCCCAAACACCACAACCAGAAAGTAGCCCCACTCACCACAACTAGACAAAGCCCGTGCACAGCAATGAAGACCCAGCAGAACCAAAAAATAAAATAAATCTTAAAAAAAAAAAAATGACGAATACTCTTTGGAAGTGGCTGCTGTCGTGGTAAAGGATGTTAACCGCCTGAAAGAGAACACAGGTGAGGAGATGGGGGAGTGGGCAGACTGTCATCTATTTAAGAGGCAAAATTACAGCCTGGGGTCAAAGGACAAAGGACAGGAAGAGAAGGAAGTGACTGGCATCAACGACTAACTGGTTGGAGACCCTGTTTCTCTAAACAAGGAACCCATAAAGGAAAACGGGAAAGCGACAGGTACAGGTTTAGGCTCTAGGTGAAGGCACCTTTGGAGTATTCAAATAGGAGCCACCTGGGAGGAAGTTGTAAGCCAGTGACCTTAACCTCTATGGAAGAAGAGGGAGCAACATTGGTCATTCGGGTGGAGCTGGTAGTGATGTCATGCGGCGAGGATGCCTTCAGGGGCGCCTGCAGAAACCAACCTGGTGAGTTTCAGTTTTCACTCCACAGTGTCCAAACGTGGCGTTTCATTCTACCTTCTTTGAGGCAGAGCACATACTCTTCAGGAATCAAATCAGGGTTTCCTCCATGGCAGGTGGGTTCTTTACCAGCTGAGCTACCAGCGAAGCCCTTGTAACCAATACGTATACACAATTCTGAGGGAGGAATTTTATACTTAGCATTGTATTAGAAACCGTCTTCTGAACTTCCATACTCTCGAGGGTTTTCTGGAATAACTCAATCAGATCATTTTCCTTGAGAAGGTCATTCTCAAAACAGTAAGAGGAATGGAATATAGAAAGGAAATATTCGAGACAAGAATACTCAGTGGGGGCCTTCCCTGGTGGTCCAGTGGTTAAGAATCCACCTCGCAATGTTTGATACCGGGTCCAGGAAGATCCCACACACTGTGGAGCAACCGGGCCCACCCGCCCCAGCTACTGAGCCCCATACACGGCAACGACAGAAGCCCAAGAGCCCGTGCTCTGCCACAAGTGGAGCCACCACAATGAGAAGCCCAAACACCACAACCAGAAAGTAGCCCCACTCACCACAACTAGACAAAGCCCGTGCACAGCAATGAAGACCCAGCAGAACCAAAAAATAAAATAAATCTTAAAAAAAAAAAAATGACGAATACTCTTTGGAAGTGGCTGCTGTCGTGGTAAAGGATGTTAACCGCCTGAAAGAGAACACAGGTGAGGAGATGGGGGAGTGGGCAGACTGTCATCTATTTAAGAGGCAAAATTACAGCCTGGGGTCAAAGGACAAAGGACAGGAAGAGAAGGAAGTGACTGGCATCAACGACTAACTGGTTGGAGACCCTGTTTCTCTAAACAAGGAACCCATAAAGGAAAACGGGAAAGCGACAGGTACAGGTTTAGGCTCTAGGTGAAGGCACCTTTGGAGTATTCAAATAGGAGCCACCTGGGAGGAAGTTGTAAGCCAGTGACCTTAACCTCTATGGAAGAAGAGGGAGCAACATTGGTCATTCGGGTGGAGCTGGTAGTGATGTCATGCGGCGAGGATGCCTTCAGGGAGCGCGCCTGCAGAAACCAACCTGGTGAGTTTCAGTTTTCACTCCACAGTGTCCAAACGTGGCCGTTTCATTCTACCTTCTTTTGAGGCAGAGCACATACTTCCCTTCAAAGCTCTCAACCTGTCACCGAGGAAGGCTACCTTCCAAGGCCACCAACGTGGGCTTTGATGACGCCTATTACAAGACAATTCACTGCATTTCCTGAACCGGTGTGGTTTCAGTCACAGTTAGACCAAACCACACAGCTGCTCTGAAGGCCTGATGTAATTACGAGCTCGTGATGGTATCAGGAGAGAAGCGAGTTGTAACACATCTCACCAAAGGCATGCCTGGTGCTGCTTTACCACCCAGCGGCTCAGGGGCGCACAGGAAAACTCACTCCTCTCAGCCAGAACGGACACAGAGAGTTTTCCAACAACGACCTTCGAGGAGGGTGCTGGGCTTGCTTGCTCTTTTTCTTCCATCTGCCTTCCAGAAGCAGAGCCGAGGTGTGAGGGGGCCATTCAGAAACCCTGCAATTCCCAAGGCAGCTAAACAGCACAAGTAACATAGTTTCTAACGAGACACACTCTTTTAAAAGCAGTTTTTCTCTTTTCCAACTGTAGACAGCTACTTAAAAGGAAATACTGCCAGCACTGCTCAAGACCTCCCAAAACAGCAACGCTAGTGCCTGGTATTTCACCCAAATTCTTTCTTTAATTTTCTCCCTAGTTATCGCTTAAACCTCGAAGACGCTTGTATCGATAACTTCTATCTGGAAGAAGTCAAACAGGGAAATTGAGTCAGGTCTCCACAAAGTACCTATTTTAAACATCTTCTTTTGCCCTTAACACTGCTTTGGAATCTCATGCCACCCCTTTTTTTCCCCCTTCCCTTAGCTGAGAATCTGAGAAAAAGCCCCATCCACTCTGGTACACTCTGTGCTCCCCAAGCCTCCCGCAGCTGAGGTTCGATGGAGAAGCCAGACAGGGCTCCTCTGTCGCCGTGCTTGAACGTGCTTTTAACATAAGCTGAATTCAGCCTCGGCGCAACTGTGCTAAGGAAAACTGTGACAAAGCCAGACTCAAAAGAAAGGCTGCAAAAAGCGTTTGATGCATCGGGGAGGGGTTGTCCTCACAGCTAATAAATTCCCTGATTCTCCAACTTTGTTCCCTTCTAGGTTGACCAGGATTCTGTGAGCTCTTCTGTTTCATTTCTGACCTAAACTAATTCTACTAGTTCTGGATCCTCCAGCAAAGCCCATCAGGAGATGCACCAGGAACCAGCACGCCCCCGCACGTCTCTGCTGGACCATCCCAGGCCAGGCTGGATGTGGAAGAGGGAAGGAGAGGGCCAAGTGCTGCCAGAGCCGTCTGTGAGCATGAGATTGAAATCCTGAATCTGCCGCCCCCACTGTGGTTACTCAGTTGTGTGTCCACAGCAGTTTAACTTTATCCCTTCCAGCAATGGGACCACATTCTCCTGCCCCTCAGAAGGACAACCTGCAAGCCTAATAGCTGAAAGGAACACCACTCAGAGCGAACTGCCAACGACAGCAGACATGGCTGTGGGAGCCAAGGATGCAGCCTCTAAGTCACCACAGCACCACGCCTTCTCCCGCCCCGTCCGCTCCGTCCAGTCCAGCGCCCACAGCTGACGTTTCGGCTCTACGAGACGTGGGGTTAGAGTGTCTGCCATTACCAGCGACAGAAAGCAGTTACAGGACAAGAGACGTAAAAAGAAGGTCTCCGAAGGAGCCTCTGATCTAGGGGAACATTTCACGTATTGAGACAGAAATGGGGGTTCTTGGGGTTCAGAGAATATGCTGGCTTCACATCCTGAAAAGGTCAGGAGATCAAAGCGTGACTGCAACCCTCATGGCCTGATGCTACTCAGATCAAGAAGCGAATCTTTCCCGGGCACCTACAATGAACTCAGATCTGGACTCTGTGCTGCCAGTGAAGAGGCAAAGAGGAGACTAAGAAGGAGCCCCAGATAGTTAATTGTACACCTCAATGCGGAAGAGCTCTCTGTGGTGAGTTTCCTGGGCTCAGCGTCCTCAGAAATTCTGACTCATCGAGCCTAGTGTTGCTAAATCTGCAGCTTGAATACACACGTCCAGGGGATTCTGACAGAGGGGGGACTGGGGCTTAGACCACCTTGGAGAACCTCTGGGCTATGGCCTGCTTTCTGTCCTCCAGTCTGCCAAAAGGGGCAGCCAAGGAGTTGCTTGTGACAAAGCCAGACTCAAAAGAAAGGCTGCAAAAGCGTTTGATGCATCGGGGAGGGGCTGTCCTCACAGCTAATAAATTCCCTGATTCTCCAACTTTGTTCCCTTCTAGGTTGACCAGGATTCTGTGAGCTCTTCTGTTTCATTTCTGACCTAAACTAATTCTACTAGTTCTGGATCCTCCAGCAAAGCCCATCAGGAGATGCACCAGGAACCAGCACGCCCCCGCACGTCTCTGCTGGACCATCCCAGGCCAGGCTGGATGTGGAAGAGGGAAGGAGAGGGCCAAGTGCTGCCAGAGCCGTCTGTGAGCATGAGATTGAAATCCTGAATCTGCCGCCCCCACTGTGGTTACTCAGTTGTGTGTCCACAGCAGTTTAACTTTATCCCTTCCAGCAATGGGACCACATTCTCCTGCCCCTCAGAAGGACAACCTGCAAGCCTAATAGCTGAAAGGAACACCACTCAGAGCGAACTGCCAACGACAGCAGACATGGCTGTGGGAGCCAAGGATGCAGCCTCTAAGTCACCACAGCACCACGCCTTCTCCCGCCCCGTCCGCTCCGTCCAGTCCAGCGCCCACAGCTGACGTTTCGGCTCTACGAGACGTGGGGTTAGAGTGTCTGCCATTACCAGCGACAGAAAGCAGTTACAGGACAAGAGACGTAAAAAGAAGGTCTCCGAAGGAGCCTCTGATCTAGGGGAACATTTCACGTATTGAGACAGAAATGGGGGTTCTTGGGGTTCAGAGAATATGCTGGCTTCACATCCTGAAAAGGTCAGGAGATCAAAGCGTGACTGCAACCCTCATGGCCTGATGCTACTCAGATCAAGAAGCGAATCTTTCCCGGGCACCTACAATGAACTCAGATCTGGACTCTGTGCTGCCAGTGAAGAGGCAAAGAGGAGACTAAGAAGGAGCCCCAGATAGTTAATTGTACACCTCAATGCGGAAGAGCTCTCTGTGGTGAGTTTCCTGGGCTCAGCGTCCTCAGAAATTCTGACTCATCGAGCCTAGTGTTGCTAAATCTGCAGCTTGAATACACACGTCCAGGGGATTCTGACAGAGGGGGGACTGGGGCTTAGACCACCTTGGAGAACCTCTGGGCTATGGCCTGCTTTCTGTCCTCCAGTCTGCAACATACAAAGTGGTGCACAGCCAAGGAGTTGCGTTTAACGATGCAGGCTCTAATCGTTAGAGAGTTCATAAGGAGAAGCCAGTTGTGAAGTCCTGAGCATTCAGGTCAGACTTTGTGAACGTCAGCCAGGCTGGGTGGTGGTCAGGAAGGACTTCAACTGAGAGACAGCTCCATGCACTGGTCTTAACCCAACCTCCCAGTTCAGCAGGACAAGGCAGAACAGAAGACAGAAAGGGGGCTACAGGGCTACCACCCAACAGGCAGTGAGGCTTCCTATGCTGATGGCGGGGAGGAGCCAGTCGCTGGGAGAATCATACAACTGGTATCTCCAGATAACACTGGGTTTGCATTTTTTCATTCTTCCGCATTCATGTGGTTTCCTGCACTTCATAATTTAACATTTGTAAGAGGAAAAAAAACGCTGTTATGAAACCCAAATAATGTACCACTCTGAAGAAGACAGTTGCTAACAAGAGTGACAGATGAGCATCGTTTAAAGCATCATTCATAGCTCTGCTTCAGAAAAGGGCTGTCTAGTAAGAAAGAGAAATCATACATTCTGTTCCACGGAAAGCAAAGGTCGGGGCTCTGTGGGGTTCAAGGAATGGCAGATAACCCATGACACAGTGAGAGCAAGCACAGAGAAGGAACAAGTTACATCTCCAAGAGAAAAACAGAGGATAAGAATGTAAAAAAAGAAAAAAAACGCTATCTCATTTATTCGAATATTGTTTTCACAGAACACTGTGCCATGTTTTCTTTGATGCTGCAAGGGAATCTATCATGAACCAGACCCTGCAATATCTGCTGGATCAAAGGGCTGCCAGAAGGACGGAGGGACCTCACGTGCCTGCCCGCTTTTCTTCAACATGGGCTGTTCCAGTAAGCCCCCTGCCAATGATGAGTTGCCAGGGCACATAACAAATTCAGAGAAGCAAGAATCAAAGGGTATAATTATTTAATTAGCTTCACTAGAGTGACCTATGGAGTTTTAAATTTGCAAGCAACCCTGGACACCCTCAAAACAATGATGTTTTTACAGGGGACTCATTTCCAAGAGGCTGGATAAGTTGTCCAAGGTCACCAAGATACGTGAGCAGAATTAGGTTTTCATCCGAGGCCTCTGTTTCCAAGAAATACATTGAAGGAGACTGATAAAAACTTCCTTGGAAGTCCACATTATTTTTGGAGGTAGAGTTTGGAATTTATGTATTATTTATGTATAGCTTGGAGCATTTGCACTCCACCCCCAAACCAAGACTTGTTCCAAGGCACCATGTTTAGTTAAAAGGTTCGCAATATGGATTTCCCTGTGGTTTGGGCTCCAAAATCACTGTGGGTGGTGACTGCAGCCATGACACTGAAAGATTCTTGCTCCTTGGAAGAAAGGCTATGACAAACATAGACAGTGTACTAAAAAGCAGAGACAGTCGCTGGGAGAATCATACAACTGGTATCTCCAGATAACACTGGGTTTGCATTTTTTCATTCTTCCGCATTCATGTGGTTTCCTGCACTTCATAATTTAACATTTGTAAGAGGAAAAAAAACGCTGTTATGAAACCCAAATAATGTACCACTCTGAAGAAGACAGTTGCTAACAAGAGTGACAGATGAGCATCGTTTAAAGCATCATTCATAGCTCTGCTTCAGAAAAGGGCTGTCTAGTAAGAAAGAGAAATCATACATTCTGTTCCACGGAAAGCAAAGGTCGGGGCTCTGTGGGGTTCAAGGAATGGCAGATAACCCATGACACAGTGAGAGCAAGCACAGAGAAGGAACAAGTTACATCTCCAAGAGAAAAACAGAGGATAAGAATGTAAAAAAAGAAAAAAAACGCTATCTCATTTATTCGAATATTGTTTTCACAGAACACTGTGCCATGTTTTCTTTGATGCTGCAAGGGAATCTATCATGAACCAGACCCTGCAATATCTGCTGGATCAAAGGGCTGCCAGAAGGACGGAGGGACCTCACGTGCCTGCCCGCTTTTCTTCAACATGGGCTGTTCCAGTAAGCCCCCTGCCAATGATGAGTTGCCAGGGCACATAACAAATTCAGAGAAGCAAGAATCAAAGGGTATAATTATTTAATTAGCTTCACTAGAGTGACCTATGGAGTTTTAAATTTGCAAGCAACCCTGGACACCCTCAAAACAATGATGTTTTTACAGGGGACTCATTTCCAAGAGGCTGGATAAGTTGTCCAAGGTCACCAAGATACGTGAGCAGAATTAGGTTTTCATCCGAGGCCTCTGTTTCCAAGAAATACATTGAAGGAGACTGATAAAAACTTCCTTGGAAGTCCACATTATTTTGGTGTTGAGTTTGGAATTTATGTATTATTTATGTATAGCTTGGAGCATTTGCACTCCACCCCCAAACCAAGACTTGTTCCAAGGCACCATGTTTAGTTAAAAGGTTCGCAATATGGATTTCCCTGTGGTTTGGGCTCCAAAATCACTGTGGGTGGTGACTGCAGCCATGACACTGAAAGATTCTTGCTCCTTGGAAGAAAGGCTATGACAAACATAGACAGTGTACTAAAAAGCAGAGACATCACTTTGCCGACAAAAGTCCACATAGTCAAAGCTATGGTTTTCCCAGTAGTCATGTATAGATGCAGAGTTGAACCATAAAGAAGGCTGAGTGCTGAAGAATTGATGCCTTTGAAGTGTGCTATAAGACAAGACTCTTGAGAGTCCCTTGGACTGCAAGGAGATCAAACCAGTCAATCCTAAAGGAAGCCAACCCTGAATATTCATTGGAAGGACTAAGGCTAAAACTGAAGCTCCAATGCTTTGGCCACCTGATGTGAAGAGACGACTTACTAGAAAAGACCCTGATGCTCGGAAAGACTGAGGGCAGGAGGGGACTAGAACAACAAGAGGATGACATGGTTGGATGGCATTACTGACTCAATGGACATGAGTTTGAGCAGTCTCCGGGAGATAGTGATGGACAGGGAAGCCTGGCATGCCGCAAAGAGTCAGACACGACTGAGCAACTGAACTGAACTGAACAGGAGTTAAGAATCCACCTTTCACTGCAAGGGACACAGGTTTGATTCCTGATCAGAGAATTAAGATCTCATGCCACGGAGCACCTAAGCCTTCATGCTACACCTCTGAGCCCAAGTGTCCCAACAAAAGAGTCCATGTGGCATAACCAAGATCCCACTTGTTGCAACTAAGGCCCAAGGCAGCAAATGAATAAATACTTTTTTTTTTAAATAAAAAAAAGGTTCAAAAATACAACCTGGACACCCTCAAAACAATGATGTTTTTACAGGGGACTCATTTCCAAGAGGCTGGATAAGTTGTCCAAGGTCACCAAGATACGTGAGCAGAATTAGGTTTTCATCCGAGGCCTCTGTTTCCAAGAAATACATTGAAGGAGACTGATAAAAACTTCCTTGGAAGTCCACATTATTTTTGGAGGTAGAGTTTGGAATTTATGTATTATTTATGTATAGCTTGGAGCATTTGCACTCCACCCCCAAACCAAGACTTGTTCCAAGGCACCATGTTTAGTTAAAAGGTTCGCAATATGGATTTCCCTGTGGTTTGGGCTCCAAAATCACTGTGGGTGGTGACTGCAGCCATGACACTGAAAGATTCTTGCTCCTTGGAAGAAAGGCTATGACAAACATAGACAGTGTACTAAAAAGCAGAGACATCACTTTGCCGACAAAAGTCCACATAGTCAAAGCTATGGTTTTCCCAGTAGTCATGTATAGATGCGAGAGTTGAACCATAAAGAAGGCTGAGTGCTGAAGAATTGATGCCTTTGAAGTGTGCTATAAGACAAGACTCTTGAGAGTCCCTTGGACTGCAAGGAGATCAAACCAGTCAATCCTAAAGGAAGCCAACCCTGAATATTCATTGGAAGGACTAAGGCTAAAACTGAAGCTCCAATGCTTTGGCCACCTGATGTGAAGAGACGACTTACTAGAAAAGACCCTGATGCTCGGAAAGACTGAGGGCAGGAGGGGACTAGAACAACAAGAGGATGACATGGTTGGATGGCATTACTGACTCAATGGACATGAGTTTGAGCAGTCTCCGGGAGATAGTGATGGACAGGGAAGCCTGGCATGCCGCAAAGAGTCAGACACGACTGAGCAACTGAACTGAACTGAACAGGAGTTAAGAATCCACCTTTCACTGCAAGGGACACAGGTTTGATTCCTGATCAGAGAATTAAGATCTCATGCCACGGAGCACCTAAGCCTTCATGCTACACCTCTGAGCCCAAGTGTCCCAACAAAAGAGTCCATGTGGCATAACCAAGATCCCACTTGTTGCAACTAAGGCCCAAGGCAGCAAATGAATAAATACTTTTTTTTTTAAATAAAAGGTTCACAAAAAATAGCACCATTCGTATGGAAACACAAAAGACCCCAGATAGCCAAAGTAATCCTGAGAAAGAAGAATGGAGCTGGAGGGAATAGCCTCTCTAACTTCAGACTATACTACAAAGCAACAATCATCAGGACAGTATGGTACTGGCACAAAAACAGAAATATAGACCAATGGAACAAGACAGAAAACACAAAGATAAACCCTTCCACATATGGGTACCTTATTTTTGACAAAGAAGGCAAAAATATACAATGCAACAAAGACAGCCTCTTCAACAAACGGTGCTGGGAAAACTGGACAGTTACATGCAAAAAAATTAAATTGGAACATTCCCTAACATCATACACAAAGATAAACTCAAAATGGATTAAAGACCTAAATGTAAGACCAGAAACCCTAAACTCTTAGAGGAGAATATAGGCAAAACACTCAAGGACATAAACCAAAGCAAGATCTTTTATGACCCACCCTCTAGAATATCCGAAAGAAAAACAAAAATAAACATGTGGGACCTAATGAAATTTAAAAGCTTTTGCACAGCAAAAGAAACTACAAACAAGGTGAACAGACAGCCCACAGCATGGGAGAAAATCATAGCAAATGAAGCAACCAACAAAGAATTAATTTTCAAAATATACAAACAACTCAGACAACTCAACACCAAAGAAACAAACAACTCAATCAAAAAACGGGAAAAAGACCTTAACAGACATCTCTCCAAAGAAGATACAGATGGCCAAAAAACACATGAAAAAATGCTCAACATCATCGCTCATTATCAGAGAAATGCAAATCAAAACTACAATGAGATACCACCTCACAACAGTCAGAATGACCACCATCAAAAAATCTATGGATATTAAATGCTGGAGAGGGTGTGCAGAAAAGGAAACACTCCTGCATTGTTGGTGGATCGATACAACCACTATGGAAGACAGCATGGAGATTCCTTAAAAAAAAGAAGAATAGAAGCACCATATGACCCAGCAATCCCACTGTTAGGCTTATACCTTGATGAAATCAAAACTGAAAGAGACACCTGTACCCCAATGTCCATCGCAGCACTCTATACAATAGCTAGAAGATGGAAACAACCTAGATATCCACTGACGAATGAATGGGTTAAGAAGCTATGGTACCATATATACAATGGAATATTTCTCAGCTGTGAAAAGAAATGCAGAAGAATCAGTCCTAATGAGGTGGATAAATCTAGAACCTATTATACAAAGTGAAGTAAGTCAAAAAGGACAAACATAGTATACTAACACACATATATGGAATCTAGTAATAAATACACATGCAGAGCAGTGATGGAGAAACAGACATAGAGAACAGACCTATGGACATTGGGGGGAAGGAAGATCAGAAAAGAGGTATGGAAATAGCAACATGAAAACCTACACTACCATATGTAAAAGAGATAACCATTGTGATTAAGCTGTAAGACTAAAGGAACTTGCATGGGGGCTATGCATCAACCTGGGGGGTAGAATGGGGGCGAAGGGAGGGGGGCTCTGGTGGGAGAGGTTGGGGATATACCTATGACTGTTTGGGGATTATGTATAGCTATAAACAACAAAACTCTGTAAAAGACGTATAACAATAATTTCGTTGTCCACCTGAAACTAATGCAACATTGTAAAACAAGCAAATCCCAATAAAATAAATAAATGAAAATAACTCAAAAAACAAACAAACAAAACAAACAAAGAAAAGGTTCACAATAGACCCTGTTGAATAGGCTCTGAGAACTTCCAATGCCTCTCACCTTGCTCGTCCCAAATACTTCTCTTATAGGATAATAAATGTGTCACTAGATTGATAATCCAGTATTCTCTCCATGGAAATGAAATACATGAAATATATAGTTTGTCATCTGTGTGTTTAGTTGTTCAATGCTTTCTGGTCTTTCCTAACCACAGAAGCATTCTGCTCAAATCTCACTATTGTGTGAATTTCAGCAGTGAACACATTAAGTCCATTTCATCGCTTTCTCTACTCTCTGCCACTAGATCAACATTTCCTCAACCCGTCCAGTTGGTGGATCGATACAACCACTATGAAGCAGCATGGAGATTCCTTAAAAAAAAGAAGAATAGAAGCACCATATGACCCAGCAATCCCACTGTTAGGCTTATACCTTGATGAAATCAAAACTGAAAGAGACACCTGTACCCCAATGTCCATCGCAGCACTCTATACAATAGCTAGAAGATGGAAACAACCTAGATATCCACTGACGAATGAATGGGTTAAGAAGCTATGGTACCATATATACAATGGAATATTTCTCAGCTGTGAAAAGAAATGCAGAAGAATCAGTCCTAATGAGGTGGATAAATCTAGAACCTATTATACAAAGTGAAGTAAGTCAAAAAGGACAAACATAGTATACTAACACACATATATGGAATCTAGTAATAAATACACATGCAGAGCAGTGATGGAGAAACAGACATAGAGAACAGACCTATGGACATTGGGGGGAAGGAAGATCAGAAAAGAGGTATGGAAATAGCAACATGAAAACCTACACTACCATATGTAAAAGAGATAACCATTGTGATTAAGCTGTAAGACTAAAGGAACTTGCATGGGGGCTATGCATCAACCTGGGGGGTAGAATGGGGGCGAAGGGAGGGGGGCTCTGGTGGGAGAGGTTGGGGATATACCTATGACTGTTTGGGGATTATGTATAGCTATAAACAACAAAACTCTGTAAAAGACGTATAACAATAATTTCGTTGTCCACCTGAAACTAATGCAACATTGTAAAACAAGCAAATCCCAATAAAATAAATAAATGAAAATAACTCAAAAAACAAACAAACAAAACAAACAAAGAAAAGGTTCACAATAGACCCTGTTGAATAGGCTCTGAGAACTTCCAATGCCTCTCACCTTGCTCGTCCCAAATACTTCTCTTATAGGATAATAAATGTGTCACTAGATTGATAATCCAGTATTCTCTCCATGGAAATGAAATACATGAAATATATAGTTTGTCATCTGTGTGTTTAGTTGTTCAATGCTTTCTGGTCTTTCCTAACCACAGAAGCATTCTGCTCAAATCTCACTATTGTGTGAATTTCAGCAGTGAACACATTAAGTCCATTTCATCGCTTTCTCTACTCTCTGCCACTAGATCAACATTTCCTCAACGTCCTGTTGCTCGGGTTAGAGAGAAATAGCCATGAACTTGAATAAGCTGTCCTGGGACACCTAATTAATGATGATGGATGACATTCACAGCTAATGAATGTCAAGCTCTTCAGATGACTTACCCAAGACCGTTTGCATTTCAGGCTCGTTCATGCAGGCTGAGGTCTTCTCTCTCTCTCTTGTTCATGGTTGGTGGGAGCACGACTTGGGAGGCCTCAGCATCAAGTCTTTCATTTCGCTTCAGGCTGCTGCAGTAAAAGAAAACACAACACCAAGTCAGAATGAAAAATAAATGCCACTTCAAGAAGTTCGTTGATATTCGGGGGAAATCCCTGGCCTTTCACAGATGTATATTTTATAACCTCAAACAAGCATGTTAATTACCAGAACGAAGCTATATCTCACAACTGATCCCCATATGGTGTCTTGAAATGCCGGTGGTGAGGAGAGGGGGGAAGAAAATAAAAAGACAACAAAGTCCCTGCTCAATAGGTACTGTATCTGATTGACACCTACTGCTGGTAATGTGCCTGCAAAATTTCAAGTTTCCCAACTGAAATAAGAACATAAAGAAGGACTCACAACGTTGAAACAGAGGTACTGATATGCAGTTCGCTAGGGCAGAAAGTGGAGAAAGTTATGTTTTGCACTAAAATTCATCTGATTCTGCCCTTGAAAGACTCAAACGGAACGAGCTAATATGAGCATTTTTCAATGAAGGAATTGAACAGAAAAGGCAAAGGGTGAAAGAGAATGTTTCCATTTTGCACTCCAAACAGGTAATTGATGGGTTTTCGTTTTGACTCGATCTATCGTGATAAATACCTTCTCCACCCAAGCTGGAAAGCGACATTTAGTTTACACACTGAATATGAAATGAATGGGTAAGATATGCAAGCCTCTTCACCCACGCTCAGAGCAGCTGATAAAGCCCACACATCAGAACTGTGTGTGACAAGGTCGTCCTGAAAAGTCATCCACTGCTCTGTGTGCTTCCAAGGCTTACTTGTTCCAGGGGGCTGCTGAGAGCCTGGAAACAATCCTCAAAAGAAAGTCTGCCCCCTTTCTGAGCCTCTTCTGAGCTCTTCTGCATCTCTTCTGAAAGCCCATTGGAAGGCAGTCACCCCAGTTCTCTCACTAGGGCGACTGCATCCTACTTGTAACTGGAAACCCTTTATGAACCTCCAAAGGTCTAGAGGCAATCACTCATCACGCACGGACCCAGATGTAAGAGACAGGATATACTTTCTGTGCCTACTTTGCTTGTTGTGCGAATAATCAATTCCTTGAAAGCCTTCTGAAGCTATCACTTTATAGAACACTCAACGTTTTCTTAAAAGGGTTTGGGTGGAGCGTGTTGAAGTGTTTTTTGCTGGTTAAATTCATGTAGGCACTTCAAGATTTTGAGGAGGAGGAGAAAGCCGCTCTCGGTTAATGTTTAAACAAGTGAGTTGAGTGTAAGGCCATTATATTTTCAGTCTAGCGGGAAGAGAGAATGCCTGAAAATGGCAAAGGCTTTTTTATTTTTCTTGATGCTATCAATACGCACCGAAAAGGAGGCTGTAACGATTTTATTAGTTTTCTGAGCAGTTTTCTTGAAATGTAACTCAGCTCCCACTCAAATGTGTAACAGTAACATATTGATACAAATCAACACGAGCCAGGAAGTTCAAAGCATGACAAACTGTCTTTAGTTTACCGTTTGGGTAAAAACAGAATTTGGAAGAGAGAAGGATTTAAGCCTTCTGAGAGTTATTGGCTGGTATCAATCTTCGTTGACTAAAAATAAACCACAGAAACTTTCTTGTTTGTTACCAGCTTTCTGTACAGTATTTCAGAACTAGAAGTGTCTCTGTCATCTAGTCCAGGATTCTTCTGTGAATAAAGCTGCTGGTCCAGAGAGGATGAAAGACCCTTTAAAGTCACACAGCAAATTAATCTATGCCTTGACTAAACTCTGGGGTTTAATCACTCATGCCTTCTGACTCTTAATGGACCTAATATCACTGAACGTAATGTAAGGTGTGGTTTGAAAAGCTGACCAGAAGCACAATACTTTCTTGTAGCATTCTTTCTCTTTTTCTTTTCTTTCTGCCTAAAGAAAGAAATTCATTTCTGGACTATATTCTCGTCATCAAATAGAGCCAAATGATCTGGGAGAGGAGTACAGCCTTGCTATTAGCTAACCCGCTGCTAAGGCCAGATGTTCACAGAAGTAAGGCTTTTACTCTTCTGCATCTCTTCTGAAAGCCCATTGGAAGGCAGTCACCCCAGTTCTCTCACTAGGGCGACTGCATCCTACTTGTAACTGGAAACCCTTTATGAACCTCCAAAGGTCTAGAGGCAATCACTCATCACGCACGGACCCAGATGTAAGAGACAGGATATACTTTCTGTGCCTACTTTGCTTGTTGTGCGAATAATCAATTCCTTGAAAGCCTTCTGAAGCTATCACTTTATAGAACACTCAACGTTTTCTTAAAAGGGTTTGGGTGGAGCGTGTTGAAGTGTTTTTTGCTGGTTAAATTCATGTAGGCACTTCAAGATTTTGAGGAGGAGGAGAAAGCCGCTCTCGGTTAATGTTTAAACAAGTGAGTTGAGTGTAAGGCCATTATATTTTCAGTCTAGCGGGAAGAGAGAATGCCTGAAAATGGCAAAGGCTTTTTTATTTTTCTTGATGCTATCAATACGCACCGAAAAGGAGGCTGTAACGATTTTATTAGTTTTCTGAGCAGTTTTCTTGAAATGTAACTCAGCTCCCACTCAAATGTGTAACAGTAACATATTGATACAAATCAACACGAGCCAGGAAGTTCAAAGCATGACAAACTGTCTTTAGTTTACCGTTTGGGTAAAAACAGAATTTGGAAGAGAGAAGGATTTAAGCCTTCTGAGAGTTATTGGCTGGTATCAATCTTCGTTGACTAAAAATAAACCACAGAAACTTTCTTGTTTGTTACCAGCTTTCTGTACAGTATTTCAGAACTAGAAGTGTCTCTGTCATCTAGTCCAGGATTCTTCTGTGAATAAAGCTGCTGGTCCAGAGAGGATGAAAGACCCTTTAAAGTCACACAGCAAATTAATCTATGCCTTGACTAAACTCTGGGGTTTAATCACTCATGCCTTCTGACTCTTAATGGACCTAATATCACTGAACGTAATGTAAGGTGTGGTTTGAAAAGCTGACCAGAAGCACAATACTTTCTTGTAGCATTCTTTCTCTTTTTCTCTTTTCTTTCTGCCTAAAGAAAGAAATTCATTTCTGGACTATATTCTCGTCATCAAATAGAGCCAAATGATCTGGGAGAGGGAGTACAGCCTTGCTATTAGCTCAGGGTCCAACACTGACTGCTAAGGCCAGATGTTCACAGAAGTAAGGCTTAGACTATTAGTGGAGGAGAGAAAAGACAAAGGACCCATCTAAGGGATAAGATTGTCCATTCTTATCTCTGCAAATGTAAAAAACCTGGAAGTGATTCATTTTGCATTTTATAGCTGACCCTCAATTACACACAGTGCAACAAGCATGAAACCATCTTTTTTTATCAAAAGAAAACCACTGAAAATTCTACATGGTTCCTTTTAAGCAAGAATTGTGTTATACTTTCCTCCTTCAACAAACTTTTCAGCAGTGCCGCTAATCACCCACAAAACAAACTGGCTTGAGTTTAATCTCCTTTGCCTGCCCATTCTTGCCTGCCAGTTGAAGTTATAAATAGAGATAAGCCCCAAAGTCCAGAAAGAAGAAAGGAACACCAGAGGCCAAGAGCATTCATTGATATGCCTGAACTCCGAAAGTTAGCTACATAAACAAGGATTTGACTCGAGATGATATCCTTACAGAGTTTTAAAATGTGATAAGAATTTTCTGATCATTCTCTGAATAGTTATAAGCAGCAACAGCAAAGAATAATACATCAATGTAAGTCAAAAGAAGTGGTCTTAAAGCCATGAGATTTTCTTTTTCAGTCTGAGTTTTGCAGCTAAGTCTGTTTTTAAATTTAAGTCACAATCTCCTAAGTCGAATTAGTTTCTTATCTATCAAATAAAGGTACCCAAGTAAGGACTCTTCATAATGAATTCCCAATGATAATTCCAGTTGTTTTTATACGTAATTGAGTATACCATATCTAATTAAATTTCTCCACACACAACTGTATCTTATATGATCTATTAAGATTCATTTTTTATCCTAAATTCCAACAGTCAGACACAGATTACATAGAAAGGGAGTAACGGGTTCATGGAGGAATAACCCTTTCATGGGGAACAAGTGTTCTGGTCCATCAACAGTGCTGGGTAGATTAGCTTTCCATTTGGAAAGAGTCAGAAGGCTCCTCTACAACCATGCACAAAATGCATTCTAGGTAAATTTAACCTATTAAGATGTGTTTACTCGGACATAGATTTACATAGTATTTATTATGCATACTGACATCACTTTATACAATAAGACACAAGAGGAACAATGTTATCATCACCAAAGGCCTAGGAGGCCATTGTAAAGACTTTAGCTTTTTACTTTAAAACAGGAAGATCCTAGAGATTTCCGAATGAGCAGGGTAATGATCTGCCTTCTGTTTTAAGAGATCTTTCTCTCTGTTGTTTGAAGAACAGATCCTAATGAGAGACAAGGTTGAAAACACAGAGCCCACTCAGGCCACTGCAAAACTTCAAGTGAGACACTCGATACATGGACCAAGGCGGTAATACTTGGTGAGGCGGCTGTGAGAACTCAGGAAATTCTGGATACATGGGGAAGTTCAGGTGGACAAGTGGTAGAAGAAAAAGAAAAGAGTAAAGGATCCACTGCAGGGCTTCCCTGGTGGTCCAGTGGGTAAGGACACCACCTTGCAGTACAAGGGGCACCAGTTCAATCCCTGGCCTGGGAAGATCTCACGTGCTGCAGAGTGGCTGGACCGATGTATCCAACTACCGAGCCGGAGCTCTGGAGCGCATGCGCCCAGAGCCAGTGCTCTGAAGGGACAGAGGCCACTGTGATGGGAGGTCAACACAGGCCAAAGAACAAAGATGAAAATAGACTGGCCAAAAAAAAAAGTCAAAAAAAAAAAAAAAAGGATCCAATGCAGCCAACCCAGCTTCCATCCCTGCGTCGGGAAGATCCGCTGGAGAAGGGAATGGCTACCCACTCCAGCATCCTTGCCGGGAGAATCCCATGGACAGAGGAGCCTGGCGGGCTACATTCCATGGGGTCGCAAAGAACTGGACAGAATCGAGCAATTAACACTTCCTTTCACATTAAGATGGAAAAAAACCTGGGAAAATCAGGTGTCAGGAAGGTCCATCTTTCCAGGTTAAGTTTAAGAGGCCTGCTAGACTTCCTAGTGAGGTATTAGGTGGACACATGGACGTTGATGTTTGGAATTTACCGACATGGGGATAGAAGATAAAGTGAAAGCACGAGTTACAACAGTCACTGTTATAAGAGGCTCACAGAGCCTGCTATAAGCAACCTCCAAGATGGTGCCCAGCAATCCTGTCTCTTGGTATTCATGTCCTTATATAATCCTCTCGCCATGAGTGTGGACTGGGTTGAGGGCCTCCAGCAAACAGAGTGGGGTAGAGGTAACAGAATGTCATTTCCAAGCTGAGGCTGCAAGACGGTGGCTTCATTTCGGGTGCCCTCTTGCAGGCTCCCCTGGGTGACTCACTCCGGGGGAGGCCAACTGCCAGACTACAGAGGCTTTGCTGGGCAGGGGCCCACGTGGCCTCCTGGCATCTGTGTGAGTGAACTTGGAAGCAGATCTCAAGCGCCCACACCCCGCCCCCACCCTTCAGATGAGACTGTAGCTAATCCTTCCCCTTAGCCTGGGCTAATGGCTTGACCGTAATCTTATGAGAGGTCTTGAGCCAGACACTCATCGTAGAGGGGCCCCAATTCTTACTCACAGAATCATGACCTAGTCAATATTTGCGGCTTTAAGTCACAACGAATACAGTTATGATGTGCAAGGTGCTAGAAATATTATGACTTATTACAGTTGGAGACACTGACTCACAGAGAAGTTACATCACTTGCCCAACACCACACAGATGGGATGAAGGCAAGAATCAAGCTCAGGTCTTCTGACTTCAGAGTTTGAGCTCTTAAAGACCACATGTCAAGACCCTTCTAGAGTAACCTAATCTCCTGCTGTGAATGTACATGCTTGAAATTCTACTTTCTACTGCAAAAAGGGCTAATATTACATAGTTCATATAAGCAATGGTCCAGATGTATTTTCACCAGATTTCTTAAGCTGTCACATAGCTTTACAATTCTTCAATTTTTAATATCTTGACTATACTACAATCTGTATTCAACTGTAAAAGAAGATAGAAAGGCATCCTCCTGCTGTCTGAATAGTAACCTCAGTCTGGTTAATTTTAATCTGGTTTACCCTGGCTGATTTAACTATCAATGAATTTCCAACACAGTTTGCTAACACTCTTAATATCTCCCTATAGACTGAATGCAGTCCTTTTGCACTTATAAAGAGTTCTCTCTCAAACTACAAAGTAGTAAGGAAAAGAGCAAGACACTGTGTAAGATAGTCATAGTAAATTCTGCTTGAATTTTTTAAATAGGGGAAAATCAATTTTCAGTTGGCAAGAGAAAGTCACTAAGGATGCCAACAAGATGAGGGTTTCAAGTAGGAACTGGCAAGACCGGACTATTAAAAACAATAGCTCTTGAACCATATAAAATTGAAAGGCTGGTGTCTCTTTGATTATTATAACAAATGAAGACATTCCATTCCTTTCTGACACAGACATGTGAAACCCAGAAAGAAAGCAGTGATCTCTGAACGTTTGCTTCAACACAAATTTAGAATGTCACTGTCGCGGGACAGGGCTGCTGCCGGCTAATCCATCACTCTTACATTTCAGAGGAAAGCACCCTTCAAGCAGCAGCCAGCAGCATGTTCCCCATCCATGTTGTGGAATACTTTTCTTTTGTGAAAACTCTTCGCGATGTGCCCACAACCAACGGAAGCCAAAGAGCTGGAAAGAAGGAGTCATGAAAAGAAATACAACAAAACCCACGGCCATTTCAAATCTGTTACAAAAAGTGCCTGTGTTTTATGAAGGGGCATGTGATGCATCACTGAAGGTATCTTTTGCTATTTAAAAATACCAAACAGTAGTAATAGCACCACAGCTAGGCTGCTGGGACTTAAATCTGCCAGTTGGACAGTGTGTGGGGGGATTACTTTGTCTTGGGACACAGGAACAGATGCTACCAATTAACACACAAAAATGTTTAAAATAGAGCTTTAAAACAGGAGTTTGGAAACAGAAGTGAAAAACAGCTTCAAAGATTATAAGCAAAATAGTTTAATACAAGGACGTATGAGTCGTTTTCTTGTTTAAAAGAGAGGCAATGAGATGAAGTGCTGCATTTCCTTGGGCCTTCTTCTAAATAAAGTATAAATTTCAAGGAAACTACTTGATAAAAATTGCTTTTAATTTTTGAAAAATGGGGAGACGGTAATGTATATCACATATTAGTCAGTGTGTTTTAATGGGATGATAGAGTCCCTTGTGGTAACTTATGTTATCCTAAAAATAAAAAGAGAAAACAAGATTGGAAAAAGTTGAGGAAACATGTTTGAAGGGCGTTAGGGTATGTATGATACAGTTTTAAGAGGGGGAAAGCATGCATCTTGGTTCAAAATATATGTGACCACAGAAAACTTGTTCCAGAAGAAATAGGCAAATCAGTAGACATACACTGATGGAAAGCCATCATGGTAAACAATACCCAAGGCCAATGGCTCTCAAAGTTTGGGGTCTCAAGCCCCCTTTCCACTTCTAAAATGTATTGAGGACCCCAAAGCCTGTTTAATTCCACACGCTACCCTGAATGACATTTATACGAGAAATAAAAACAGAACTTTACTGTATGAATTCATTTCGCTTAAGTAACAATGTGTCCACTGCATGTCACATAAACTAGCAAAATAACCGTATTTTTTCAAAACACAGAAGTTAGTGAGAAGACTGATACTGATTTACATTTCTACAATTCTCTTTTAATGTCTGTCTTAACAGGAAACAGCTATGTTCTGAAATGTGCCTCTGAATGCAATGTGCTGTGATATGTTGTTTGGTTGAAACACAGAGAGAAAATCTGGCCTTCATTTTCAGCTAATGGTGCACCCCTCTCGTGCCACACCAACACTCAACAAGGGCTACAGAGTGGTAGCAAAGTGGAATCAGAAGCTTATCAATGGGACTTCCCCTGGTGGTCCAGTGGGTAAGGACACCGCCTTGCAGTGCAAGGGGCGCCAGTTCGATCCCTGGCCTGGGAAGATCCCACGTGCCATGGAGCGGCCGGACCGATGTGTCCAATTACCGAGCCGGAGCTCTGGAGCGCATGCGCCCAGAACCGGTGCTCTGCAGCGACAGAGGCCACTGCGATGGGAGACCCACAGGAGCCAAAGAACAAAGACGGATGAAAATAGAGAAATGAAAGACAATAGAAGTGGCCCGCCCACTCCCCTCCCTCCCCAACCCGACCCCCGCCCAAAATAAATAAATAAATAAATCTTAAAAAAAAAAAAAAAGAAGAAGCTTATCAATGAGCTCTTTGTACACAGTTCTATGAAAATTCATTGGTGTGTCGCACATGTTGGGTGGATCCTTTCCCACGTGTGGTTCTGTAACACCAGCCACTGGCTTTGCCTGTGTGGCTTCTCAGTGGCTCAGACAAGTCCAACTCTTTGCAACCTCCTGGGCTGTAGCCCACCAGGCTCCTCTGTCCATGGAATGTTCCAGGCAAGAATACTGGAATGGGATGCCATTTCCTCTTCCAGGGGTTTTTCTCAGCCCAGGGATGAAACCCACATCTCTAGCACCTCCTGCCTTGGCGAGCAGATTCTTAACCACTGTGTCACCTGGGAAACCCCCTGCATTGGTCACTGGAAAGTTAGTTGACTGATTTATGCCAATTTTCACCAATGGTCATTATATAACATCACCACGCACCATGCAGCCAACTGAAAAACCCCACTGCACAGTTGTGAGAGAACAGGAAATAGCCAGTACTATTAAGAAAATGTCTTGACCTTGCAGACCTCTCTCATCTACCCAAAAAGGTCTTGAAAGTGAAAATGTTAGTCACTCAGTTGTGTCCAACTCTTTGCCACCCTGTGGACTTTAGCACACCAGGCTCCTCTGTCCATGAGATTCTTTCGGGGAGAACACTGAAGTGGGCTGCCATTTCCTTCTCCTGGGGATCTTCCTTACCAAGGGATCGCACCTGGGTCTCTTGCATTGCAGACAGATTCCTTTCTGTCTGAGCCACCGGGGAAGCCAGAAAGGTCTTAGAGGTTCTCAAAGTGAAAACTGCAGACTAAGGAGACCATCTAAACTCTGAAGATCCTTCTAAGAACAAAAGCACACAACACTGTTTCCTTCGTGCCCTGGGATTCTGTGAGTCTAAACAAGGCCTGTTGACCCAGGCTGGCCACGGCCATGACATAAGCTGTGAGGGGTCAGTTAGACAGGGTGGGATGTGAAGAAAACATTGGGTTACTTGGATTTTCTCAGGTAGGAAAAGTGTACACTTCAGACTCTTTTGGCAAACACTTTCTTCCAGGCCTTAATAATCTAGGAAGGATTTCTTTTAACTGAAGACAATTAACTTCTTAAAAATCCTAAAAGAAATTCAGAAATCCTTATTTCACGATACCAGTTAATGACGTCTCTACACAGTTATAAACCATTACATCTTTAAGAACTAAAAAGAACCACTAAACAACACTGGTTATCTTTGGGTGTCAATATACACATGCAATAATAGTAATAATAGCTAATATTTTAGTGTTAAGATGTCAAAGTATCTCTCTAAGCCTTACAACCATCCTAGATGGCCAATACTTTCTTATTCTTTTGCTGTTTTTTAAAATTGGAATATAATTACTTTACAATGCTGTGTTCTTTTCTGCTGTACAACAGGGTGAATCAGCTCTCTCTCTCTCTCCATATATAGATATAGATATAGATATAGATGTAGATGTAGATATAGATATATACACACAAATATATTCCCTTCTCCTATTTTCAATAAATGAAAAAATGAAGTTGAATGAGGCTGAATAATGCATTCAAAGGGCTAAATAACTAACTGACAGATTCAGGACTTTAACCTCTGTCTGTATCAGTCTGACACCAAAGGGTCACTCAGTCTTGACTATGCTGCCACATTTCCAATTAACCACTTAATGAATTTTCCAGGGGACTCAGCAGTAAAGAATCCACCTGCAATGCAGGAGACTTGGGTTCAATCCCTGGAGAAGGAAGATCCCCTAATGGAGTGAATGGCAACCCACTCCAATATTCTTGCCTGGAAAATCCCACAAACAGAGGAGCCTGATGGGCTCCAGTCTATGGGACCACAAACAGCCAGACACAGCTGAGCAACTGAGCACGCACGCACAAACTTCAGTAATCCAGATTTTTCCTCTGGCAGTTATTCCCCAAATCACGAAACACTCTCATGACTTTTCTGTTGAAAAGTGAAGAATGAATCGGCTCAGACGCCTCCCCATTTTGCCTCCCAAAGCAGCATGCTCATCCGTGGAAAATGAAGTCTCATTCAAAAGCCACATTCATGAGGATGGAAGACTCATAATGACATTCTTAAATGTTGACCGGTACGCCATGACATAAGCTGTGAGGGAAACAGGGTGGCATGTGAAGAAAACATTGGGTTACTTGGATTTTCTCAGGTAGGAAAAGTGTACACTTCAGACTCTTTTGGCAAACACTTTCTTCCAGGCCTTAATAATCTAGGAAGGATTTCTTTTAACTGAAGACAATTAACTTCTTAAAAATCCTAAAAGAAATTCAGAAATCCTTATTTCACGATACCAGTTAATGACGTCTCTACACAGTTATAAACCATTACATCTTTAAGAACTAAAAAGAACCACTAAACAACACTGGTTATCTTTGGGTGTCAATATACACATGCAATAATAGTAATAATAGCTAATATTTTAGTGTTAAGATGTCAAAGTATCTCTCTAAGCCTTACAACCATCCTAGATGGCCAATACTTTCTTATTCTTTTGCTGTTTTTTAAAATTGGAATATAATTACTTTACAATGCTGTGTTCTTTTCTGCTGTACAACAGGGTGAATCAGCTCTCTCTCTCTCTCCATATATAGATATAGATATAGATATAGATGTAGATGTAGATATAGATATATACACACAAATATATTCCCTTCTCCTATTTTCAATAAATGAAAAAATGAAGTTGAATGAGGCTGAATAATGCATTCAAAGGGCTAAATAACTAACTGACAGATTCAGGACTTTAACCTCTGTCTGTATCAGTCTGACACCAAAGGGTCACTCAGTCTTGACTATGCTGCCACATTTCCAATTAACCACTTAATGAATTTTCCAGGGGACTCAGCAGTAAAGAATCCACCTGCAATGCAGGAGACTTGGGTTCAATCCCTGGAGAAGGAAGATCCCCTAATGGAGTGAATGGCAACCCACTCCAATATTCTTGCCTGGAAAATCCCACAAACAGAGGAGCCTGATGGGCTCCAGTCTATGGGACCACAAACAGCCAGACACAGCTGAGCAACTGAGCACGCACGCACAAACTTCAGTAATCCAGATTTTTCCTCTGGCAGTTATTCCCCAAATCACGAAACACTCTCATGACTTTTCTGTTGAAAAGTGAAGAATGAATCGGCTCAGACGCCTCCCCATTTTGCCTCCCAAAGCAGCATGCTCATCCGTGGAAAATGAAGTCTCATTCAAAAGCCACATAAGGTCATGAGGATGGAAGACTCATAATGACATTCTGTGAGCAAGACCCAAGGTGCCCTTGGCTTGTATTCCCTCCACGTTCCTCAGGAGGCACATGTATTAAACATGGCAATGAAAAGCCTTTCATCTCTAAGGCACCTCAGTAAGGCAAGGGAGATAGGATTATCCTCTTCAAATGCTTTCTAAATCCTTAGTCCCTGGAGTCACTATAACCTCTGTCCATTATTTCTTGCACATCTTCTGCTAACCCAGAATCAATTGAAACACACTGAATACCTTTCTAGATAATCCTAATCATTTTCCAATGCTCAGCTCAAGATACCTCTTCTTCCAAAATTAGTCCAGCTCTTCCTTTCTCCAAAGAGCCTCTGGCAGGGACCACCGTCAACATGGATTGCCTGTGTACTGCCTGATGGTGGGTGACATGCCCCATCTGTATGAGTCTCATCTCTGACAGTCAAAGGCTTTGACTGTGTAGATCACAATAAACTGTGGGAAACTCTTAAAAAGATGGGACTATCAGACCACCTTCTCTGCCTCCTGAGAAACCTGTATGTGAGTCAAGAAGCAACAGTCAGAACCGGACATCAAACGATGGACCAGTTTAAAATGGAGAAAGGAGTATGACAAGGATGTATATTGTCGCCCTGCCTATTTAACTTATATACAGAGTACATCATGTGAAATGCCGGGCTGCATGAAGCACAAGCAGGAATCCAGGTTGCCAGGAGAAATATCAACAAGCTTAGGTATGCAGATGCCACTCTAATGACAGAAAGCAAACAGGAACTAAAGAGCCTCTTGATAAGAATGAAAGGAGAAAGTGAAAAGGCTGGCCTAAACTCAACAATCAAAAAATGAAGATCATGAATAGTGGGTGGGAGGCACAGAGGAAGTAACATGGAAACCTATACTATCATATGTGAAAAAGATGGCTATTGTCATTACGCTAAAAGTTCCTACAAGGGCTCAGTGCGACAGCCTAGGGGTGGGACAAAGGGGCTCGGAGGGGGGAGGGGACCAGGGATATGCATATGACTGATCTGGGAACAAACATGCCTGTGAAAACTTTAAAATAAATAAATAAATAAAATAAAATAAATGAAGATCATGGGATCTAGTCCCAACACTTCATTGGAAATGGAAGGGAGAATAATGGAAACAGTGACAGATTTTATTTTCTTGGGGTCCAAGATCACTGTGGACAGTGACTGCAGGCATGAAATCAAAAGATGCTTGCTTCTTGGAAGAAAAGC
This sequence comes from Tragulus kanchil, assembly GCA_022376925.1. Taxonomy (NCBI): domain Eukaryota; kingdom Metazoa; phylum Chordata; class Mammalia; order Artiodactyla; family Tragulidae; genus Tragulus; species Tragulus kanchil. Next base: position 14,102,516 of record JAIOJX010000005.1, read on the forward strand.
TACAACAGACCTAGACAGTGTATTAAAAGGCAGAGACATCACTTTGCCGACAAAGGTCCATATAGGCAAAACTATGGTTTTTCCAGTAGTCATGAATGGATGTGAGAGTTGGACCATAAAGAAGGCTGAGCACTGAAGAACTGATGCTTTCAAGCTGTGGTGCTGGAGATAACTCTTGAGAGTCCCTTGGACTGCAAGGAGATCAAACCAGTCCATCCTAAAGGAAATCAACCTTGAATAGTCATTGTTAACACTGCTGCTCCAATCCTGTGACCACTTGATATGAAGACAGAAGGCAAAAGGAGAAGGGGGTGGCAGAGAATGAGATAGTTAGACAGCATCGGCGACTCAATGGACATGAATTGGAGCAAACTCTGTGAGATAGTGGAGGACAGAGGAGCTTGGCGTGCTGCAGCCCACAGGGTGGCAAAGAGTCAGACACGACTGAGTGACTGAACAACAACAACAGCATCTCTGACAACTATTTGTAGATGGTGAGTGTTCTCAAGACTTTCTGGAGAATCCCTCACAACACTTCCCACAGTGCGGAACACAAAATACCATGTTTGCTTCCTATTTTTCCTCACTTGGATGAGCAGTGAAGAACATAGGAATGTGTTTTTATGGAAATTTTATTTTTAAACATCTTTCCCTTCAGTTCCCAGATTAAACAAAATAAGCAGTACACTCAACCAGAAGTTTTAGGTATTTTAGAAGAGAGCAGTTAGTCTATAGTAGAATCAATGGTGTTCACTGAGGAATTCCATGATGGTTTATCTGTGGCATTGCATCCTCATGCGAAGACATTTTAGAAGAAAGAAAGATAATAGGTACTAACTCTTGGTAAAAAGAAAAGAAAAACAGATTTGGAGTACAATTAAGAATCCACTGGTTAATCATGTCTTGCCCATTCTTAATGACACCCATACCTGGTAGCCCCCACACCCCGCAGACATGTCCTATATATCTCTGTTTCCAATATGAATGCCACAATCTGCCATGGGACTTTTCAATGAATGTTAAAATATCCAATTCATTGAGCACCTCTTCACGTTGCAACAGTAAAGTGGTGAAAGTGTTTCATGATTTTGAGGATAACTGCCAGAGAAAGAGTCTGGATTACTGAAGCTCGTGCGGGTTCAGTCGCTCAGTCGTGCCTGACTCTCTGCCACCCCATGGACTGTGGCCCACCAGGCACCTCTGTTCGTGGGATTTTCCAGGCAAGAATATTGGTGTGAGTTGCTATTCCCTTCTCCAGTGGATCTTCCTGGCCCAGAGATTGAACCCAAGTCTCCTGTGATTCTGCACTGGCAGGCAGATTGTTTACCACTGTGCCACTGGGAAAGTTCAGTAATATTTTAAAGTCCATGGGCAAAAGCCTACAAGATACACAAGAATCCAGTATATTCTCTTGGTACTGTGATGACTCCTTAAAGTTGTGCTACACATTTTGTATAAAACCACACAATCTCAGATCAAGGGATAGTAACAAAAGTCCTTCAATACCATGTCCAACTCATGAGACACTTCATTCTCCTCCCAAACTCCTCTTTCTCTCAGACAAACCCAGTAAACTCAAGGCTTGTGGATTTGCGAGCAACATGGTGAGAAGCAGGCTTGTTCTGTTTTCTTGTTCTGAAATTTTCAGAAGTGGAAAAACTGGAAATTTATTACCATGTTTGCTTCCTATTTTTCCTCACTTGGATGAGCAGTGAAGAACATAGGAATGTGTTTTTATGGAAATTTTATTTTTAAACATCTTTCCCTTCAGTTCCCAGATTAAACAAAATAAGCAGTACACTCAACCAGAAGTTTTAGGTATTTTAGAAGAGAGCAGTTAGTCTATAGTAGAATCAATGGTGTTCACTGAGGAATTCCATGATGGTTTATCTGTGGCATTGCATCCTCATGCGAAGACATTTTAGAAGAAAGAAAGATAATAGGTACTAACTCTTGGTAAAAAGAAAAGAAAAACAGATTTGGAGTACAATTAAGAATCCACTGGTTAATCATGTCTTGCCCATTCTTAATGACACCCATACCTGGTAGCCCCCACACCCCGCAGACATGTCCTATATATCTCTGTTTCCAATATGAATGCCACAATCTGCCATGGGACTTTTCAATGAATGTTAAAATATCCAATTCATTGAGCACCTCTTCACGTTGCAACAGTAAAGTGGTGAAAGTGTTTCATGATTTTGAGGATAACTGCCAGAGAAAGAGTCTGGATTACTGAAGCTCGTGCGGGTTCAGTCGCTCAGTCGTGCCTGACTCTCTGCCACCCCATGGACTGTGGCCCACCAGGCACCTCTGTTCGTGGGATTTTCCAGGCAAGAATATTGGTGTGAGTTGCTATTCCCTTCTCCAGTGGATCTTCCTGGCCCAGAGATTGAACCCAAGTCTCCTGTGATTCTGCACTGGCAGGCAGATTGTTTACCACTGTGCCACTGGGAAAGTTCAGTAATATTTTAAAGTCCATGGGCAAAAGCCTACAAGATACACAAGAATCCAGTATATTCTCTTGGTACTGTGATGACTCCTTAAAGTTGTGCTACACATTTTGTATAAAACCACACAATCTCAGATCAAGGGATAGTAACAAAAGTCCTTCAATACCATGTCCAACTCATGAGACACTTCATTCTCCTCCCAAACTCCTCTTTCTCTCAGACAAACCCAGTAAACTCAAGGCTTGTGGATTTGCGAGCAACATGGTGAGAAGCAGGCCTGTGTCTTGTTCTGTTTTGTTTTGCTTTGTTGCTATGCCAAACTTCTGTACAGAAGTTAAGAAAGGAAAGCCACCATAACAGCTCATATCTAATTATGACAACAGATTACCTAACTTAAACACTGGACTCCCATTTGGAAGGTACATCGTTGGATTTTAATTCTGTAAAATTAAAGACCATGAAAATGTTGGCCTTGCTGTGAAACTTCACAGCCTGACCTTAACCTTCTTTGCATGTATCATTCTTGGTGGAAATTTTCAACAACCACAAAGGTGGGGACAAGAGGGTGTGTCACCTCTTGACTTCTTAGTCATATTTCCTGATGGTGCCATTTTTGTATATTTAAAATATTTACTTATGGCAACGTTTAAGTAATTATAGTTTAGGAAGCACTGTTCTCTTTTTCTATCTTGGTAGAAACCCCTCAGTGTGCTGTACCACAAAAGAAAGTTCTCTGAATCAGGCATCACTAAGTGAAGGGCTGATGGTCCAAGCCGGTAAATACTAAACTTCTCCCATGACCCTCCTAATCTGAAGTGGGTAACTTTAGTTTGGCAAACATTTTTATCCTGCCTTTGACCTTAAGCACTAGGACAGCTCTTCTCTTTCACCCCCACATTTTTATCAGCAGCTCTTGTCACTTCTAATCACCTGACACCCCAGACTATCCAATGGAAGCTGAAGGTGCCATTAGCCATGGTCTCCAACCAAGAAGGGGTAAGAGAAAGGGTCCCGAAGAACAGCAGGCAAGGAACACTGGGTGACAAGCAACACTCTGGGGGCCCATCACTTCTATGGATCCACTAAGCCTACTTTTGGTCCCCTGATGCCACTGAGTTACCCAAACTGGAAACCAGCAGACATAGCCACCTTCCCCCTTATTACTCATGTGAGTTGTTCCAAACTCTAACTGTCCTACTTCCTGGTTATTCTACTTGAATCCATCCCTTTCCATCCCTCTAGCATTGCTGCCTCTGCCCTCACCCACCTCTCCCATTCTCCTACCAAGATTTCCAACCGTTCTCATGTTCTTCCAGTCAACTTTCCAGATCTCTACCTAAGCTGCCTCTGGAAAACACAGGTCTGATGGCCATACCTGCCCCCCAACTGAAAACCATGGACAACTATCGTATACTCTTCAAACCATCCTTGAAGAGAAAGGAGAAGGCTAAAAAAACAATATGCTAATGGGACATATTCTGAGGGACTTCAGAACAAGAACAAAAAGCAGGGGGAAAAAAAAACCTCAATAGAACATACTCTGAGACTCTCACCACCTTTCTGCTTTGGTTCTGAATGCGCAAGAGAGAAGAAATCTGGAGAAAATAGACATGAAGCATACACAAAAGGGCAAGAACCCACATTTCATTCATAGATTTCTTTCTGGGTTTACTTGGCTCCTCTGTATTTTAGGTCTTTGTTTTCTTTTCAGTTCAACTTGACTTTTAATCATTAAAAATAATCCTAGAAGCATGTTCTGTTATGCATTGCCAAGCTGCATTGATGCATTTCATTACTTCTTGAAAGGTCACCTATTAAAAACACTACTAGCAGTCAAACTAAAGAAAATAAAATGATCTGAGATATTTTTTTAAAAGCAGTTACTAAAACAGAAACAAATGTTATTTTCAATCTCTGGCTCATTGTAAGCTGACAAGATATGAATATGAATTTTACCAAGTTATGTATAATGACTGCTGCTCACCACCATCCCATGCCAACCACTCAGTGGTATAGTTCATTTGGATGTTCCATGTGGAACATGTCATCTAGATAACAAACCATCCTTGTTCAAGCTGATTTACTCCAGCTAATTTCTGATATGGTGACACCATTAACATAAAAAGCGAAGTAAATAACTATGCTCAAATTTGATTTTACAGAAGTCGTTTCAATGTGTTCCATTTCCAAACAAGTGAGAGACAATATCTGAGAAACTGTAAGATGGTACCATAATTGTCTAAATCACAGTCATTCCACCAACACATGTACTGAATATCTGCTTTGGAAAGAGATTCAGCCAGGGGCTTGTCTGGGGTATCAAGTATTGGATAGGCTCATGGCCTTGGGAAGATGAGTCTCCATCTGGAAGGAGAGTATGTTCAGAAATGGAACAACCTCTTCTCAATAAAGAGAATAAGAAAAGAGCCACGAGCCTTCAGAAAGGAAACTACTTTACGCAGGAGAGGTATTGGGGGAGCCATCACAGTAAAGTGGGCCTTATGGACTCGATGGACAGGAATTCCTCGCTCTTAAGTTTTGACTCCTAAGATGAAAGTCCCAGAAAAAGCCTCTAGCAATTTGTTTGTGAAGTTAGCATATCTTGAACAACTGCCCTATACTAAGAAATTCATAATTATCACATGCCCTCTTATATTCAAGCAGCTTGATTTATAATAGCCAAGACATGGAAATGATCCAAACGTTCATCAACAGACAAATGGATAGATGCCCCATACACACACACAGACACACACACACACGGATGTTACGCAGCCATAAAGAAGAATGAAATAATGCCACTGGCAGCAAGATGGATGGACCTAGAGATTATCATACCAAATGCAGTAAATCAGAAAGAGAAAAGATAAATATCATAGGATAACATTTAAATGTGGCCTCTAAAATATGATATAAATGAATATATTTCTGAAACAGAAACAGCTCCCAGACATTAAAAAGAGATTTTCCAAGGGGGAAAGAGAGTTGGGGAGAGGAGGGTTGGGAGTCAGAGATCAGCAGATGCAAACTATGAGCTTCCACAGAGGCTCAGCCCCGCAAAGAACCAAGTTTTTTGTTTTAATGACTTTGAATTTTACTTGCTCCACCACCATCCCATGCCAACCACTCAGTGGTATAGTTCATTTGGATGTTCCATGTGGAACATGTCATCTAGATAACAAACCATCCTTGTTCAAGCTGATTTACTCCAGCTAATTTCTGATATGGTGACACCATTAACATAAAAAGCGAAGTAAATAACTATGCTCAAATTTGATTTTACAGAAGTCGTTTCAATGTGTTCCATTTCCAAACAAGTGAGAGACAATATCTGAGAAACTGTAAGATGGTACCATAATTGTCTAAATCACAGTCATTCCACCAACACATGTACTGAATATCTGCTTTGGAAAGAGATTCAGCCAGGGGCTTGTCTGGGGTATCAAGTATTGGATAGGCTCATGGCCTTGGGAAGATGAGTCTCCATCTGGAAGGAGAGTATGTTCAGAAATGGAACAACCTCTTCTCAATAAAGAGAATAAGAAAAGAGCCACGAGCCTTCAGAAAGGAAACTACTTTACGCAGGAGAGGTATTGGGGGAGCCATCACAGTAAAGTGGGCCTTATGGACTCGATGGACAGGAATTCCTCGCTCTTAAGTTTTGACTCCTAAGATGAAAGTCCCAGAAAAAGCCTCTAGCAATTTGTTTGTGAAGTTAGCATATCTTGAACAACTGCCCTATACTAAGAAATTCATAATTATCACATGCCCTCTTATATTCAAGCAGCTTGATTTATAATAGCCAAGACATGGAAATGATCCAAACGTTCATCAACAGACAAATGGATAGATGCCCCATACACACACACAGACACACACACACACGGATGTTACGCAGCCATAAAGAAGAATGAAATAATGCCACTGGCAGCAAGATGGATGGACCTAGAGATTATCATACCAAATGCAGTAAATCAGAAAGAGAAAAGATAAATATCATAGGATAACATTTAAATGTGGCCTCTAAAATATGATATAAATGAATATATTTCTGAAACAGAAACAGCTCCCAGACATTAAAAAGAGATTTTCCAAGGGGGAAAGAGAGTTGGGGAGAGGAGGGTTGGGAGTCAGAGATCAGCAGATGCAAACTATGAGCTTCCACAGAGGCTCAGCAGCAAAGAATCCTCCTTCAGTGCAGGAGACCCGGTTCAATCCCTGGGTCAATTCCTGGAGAAGGGAATGGCAACCCACTCCAGTATTCTTGCCTGAAAAATCTCATGCAGAGAGGAGCCTGGCGGGCTACAGTCCATGGGGTCACACAAGAGTCAGATGTGACTTAGCAACTGAAAACCGCCACCACCAGATGAAAAATATTATATATAGGATGAATGAACAATGAGGTCCTACCATATAGCACAGAGAACTATATTCAATCCTGTGATAAACCATAATGGAAAAGAATATGAACAGAAATATGAAAACAAATATATATATATATATATGCATAACTGAGTCACTTTGTTGTACAGAAGAAATTAACACAACATTGTAAATAAACTATATTGCAACAAAATATTTTTTAAAAAGAAATTCATAACTGTTATCTCTTAGCTTCCAAACAAACCTATAATAATAGCCTGGTTATATCAAACCATTAAATCATTATATTAAACCATTACGCATTAAAAATAAAACCCCGAGAGCCCCACCCCTAAAGGGCTCAGAGAGTCACTGATATTCCCAAGTCATTAGTTCTTGCTTAAGCATTAGGAAGGCAACATAGTATTTATATCAAAACAACAGTTAATCACACAGGGAAGGTGACAGTCTTCACAAGAACAATCAAGGGTCAAGATTATTATGTACTTTGAATATAAATATAGCTCAATATAATAAGGATTCACATATGTCAAAAACAAATCACATTCCCCCAAATGAAACTGAAATGTCAAGAATTTAACATACTTAACGTGCTTATTTACTCTGTCCTCTCATATTAGTTTTGTTGGATGTTACGAGCCATAGAGATTATCATACCAATTTTGCAGTAAATCAGAAAGAGAAAAGATAAATATCATAGGATAACATTTAAATGTGGCCTCTAAAATATGATATAAATGAATATATTTCTGAAACAGAAACAGCTCCCAGACATTAAAAAGAGATTTTCCAAGGGGGAAAGAGAGTTGGGGAGAGGAGGGTTGGGAGTCAGAGATCAGCAGATGCAAACTATGAGCTTCCACAGAGGCTCAGCAGCAAAGAATCCTCCTTCAGTGCAGGAGACCCGGTTCAATCCCTGGGTCAATTCCTGGAGAAGGGAATGGCAACCCACTCCAGTATTCTTGCCTGAAAAATCTCATGCAGAGAGGAGCCTGGCGGGCTACAGTCCATGGGGTCACACAAGAGTCAGATGTGACTTAGCAACTGAAAACCGCCACCACCAGATGAAAAATATTATATATAGGATGAATGAACAATGAGGTCCTACCATATAGCACAGAGAACTATATTCAATCCTGTGATAAACCATAATGGAAAAGAATATGAACAGAAATATGAAAACAAATATATATATATATATGTATAACTGAGTCACTTTGTTGTACAGAAGAAATTAACACAACATTGTAAATAAACTATATTGCAACAAAATATTTTTTAAAAAGAAATTCATAACTGTTATCTCTTAGCTTCCAAACAAACCTATAATAATAGCCTGGTTATATCAAACCATTAAATCATTATATTAAACCATTACGCATTAAAAATAAAACCCCGAGAGCCCCACCCCTAAAGGGCTCAGAGAGTCACTGATATTCCCAAGTCATTAGTTCTTGCTTAAGCATTAGGAAGGCAACATAGTATTTATATCAAAACAACAGTTAATCACACAGGGAAGGTGACAGTCTTCACAAGAACAATCAAGGGTCAAGATTATTATGTACTTTGAATATAAATATAGCTCAATATAATAAGGATTCACATATGTCAAAAACAAATCACATTCCCCCAAATGAAACTGAAATGTCAAGAATTTAACATACTTAACGTGCTTATTTACTCTGTCCTCTCATATTAGTATCATGCAATAGTTTCATTTTACGCTAAATTATTAAAATATCTATTTCTTTTAAAATAGTTATTTACATTTTGTTTCTCAACATGTATCCAAGAACCTTTTATGTTAAATATATCACAGGAGTGTATTGTGCTAGTCGCTCACTCGTGTCCAACTCTTTGTGAACTATAGCCCGCCAGGCTCCTCTGTCCATGGGATTCTCCAGGCAAGAACACTGGACTGAGTTGCCATTCTCTTCTTCAAGAGATCTTCTCAACCCAGGGATCAAACCCAGGTCTCCTGCACTGCAGGCAGATTCTCTACCATCTGAGCCACCAGGGCAGACAATGCATTAAAAAAAAAACCCCAAGAGCCCCACCCCTAACCCACTCAGCCAGACTCTAAGGACCCAGGAATCTGAATTTCCCCTTATTCCCAAGTGAGTACTAGCTGTACTCAAGTTTTCAAACCCTTTGTCTGGAGTTTCCTGGGTTACTAGTTTCCCTCTGGGTTTCTCGTCTGTTGAAAAGTGTCTTTGCCACTTGAAACAATTTCTTTCAACATTCTCTAAATGTCTTCTAGTGAAGTCACACCACAATAACTACAAGAAAAACTGCTTCTAAAACACTGAAGTCATACCACCGAAAAGAGGATTATTTCAAACCATGTTTATAAACCTTCTTTTCCTGTCTCTGGCTCAAGTCGAAAGTGGCACTGGAAAATCCCTCGGCATCTGTGTAGGCAGACTAATGCCCTAGCCCCAGCCCCACCCCAAAGGACAGGGAAGCCTGGCGTCCTGCAGTCCACGGGGTCACAAAAGAGTCGGACATGACTGAGCGACTGAACAACAGCAGCAGCGTCTGGTAGGCCAGACTAATGCCCTCCAGCCCCGCCCCTTGCTGAAGCATTAGGAAGGCAACATAGTATTTATATCAAAACAACAGTTAATCACACAGGGAAGGTGACAGTCTTCACAAGAACAATCAAGGGTCAAGATTATTATGTACTTTGAATATAAATATAGCTCAATATAATAAGGATTCACATATGTCAAAAACAAATCACATTCCCCCAAATGAAACTGAAATGTCAAGAATTTAACATACTTAACGTGCTTATTTACTCTGTCCTCTCATATTAGTATCATGCAATAGTTTCATTTTACGCTAAATTATTAAAATATCTATTTCTTTTAAAATAGTTATTTACATTTTGTTTCTCAACATGTATCCAAGAACCTTTTATGTTAAATATATCACAGGAGTGTATTGTGCTAGTCGCTCACTCGTGTCCAACTCTTTGTGAACTATAGCCCGCCAGGCTCCTCTGTCCATGGGATTCTCCAGGCAAGAACACTGGACTGAGTTGCCATTCTCTTCTTCAAGAGATCTTCTCAACCCAGGGATCAAACCCAGGTCTCCTGCACTGCAGGCAGATTCTCTACCATCTGAGCCACCAGGGCAGACAATGCATTAAAAATAAAACCCCAAGAGCCCCACCCCTAACCCACTCAGCCAGACTCTAAGGACCCAGGAATCTGAATTTCCCCTTATTCCCAAGTGAGTACTAGCTGTACTCAAGTTTTCAAACCCTTTGTCTGGAGTTTCCTGGGTTACTAGTTTCCCTCTGGGTTTCTCGTCTGTTGAAAAGTGTCTTTGCCACTTGAAACAATTTCTTTCAACATTCTCTAAATGTCTTCTAGTGAAGTCACACCACAATAACTACAAGAAAAACTGCTTCTAAAACACTGAAGTCATACCACCGAAAAGAGGATTATTTCAAACCATGTTTATAAACCTTCTTTTCCTGTCTCTAGCTCAAGTCGGCGAAAGTGGCACTGGAAAATTCCTCGGCATCTGTGTAGGCAGACTAATGCCCTAGCCCCAGCCCCACCCCAAAGGACAGGGAAGCCTGGCGTCCTGCAGTCCACGGGGTCACAAAAGAGTCGGACATGACTGAGCGACTGAACAACAGCAGCAGCGTCTGGACCTCTACCCCCATGAGCCAAGCTACCCAACCCCTCCCAGGTATGACAATCAAAAATGTCTCCAGGGCTTCCCTGGTGGTCCAGTGGGTAAGGACACCGCCTTGCAGTTCAAGGGGCGCCGGTTCGATCCCTGGCCTGGGAAGATCCCATGTGCCGCGGAGCGGCTCGACCGATGTGTCCAATTACCGAGCCGGAGCTCTGGAGCGCATGCGCCCAGACCCGGTGCTCTGCGACAACAGAGGCCACCGCGATGGGAGGCCCACACAGGCCAAAGGACAAAGATGGAAATAAATGAAAGACCAACAGAAGTGGCCAAAAAAAAAAAAAGTCTCCAGATCAGGCCAAGAGTTCCCTGGGGTCTCAAGATGCTCCCAGGCTGATACCCACTGGTCTAAGGCATATGTCAGTCTACCTGGTGCTCTGTGGTCTCTCCTTCCCTCCATCAGCTTCTATCACAGAGGTAGAAGCCTCCAACATGTGTATATATTTCACTTCCATTGCAGCTGGTCTCATTCAAACTCAGCCTCCCATGAGTTCAGTCTGTTTGGCATTTTAAAACAGCTCTAAGTCAAAACCCAGCCACAGGCCTTTTTTAATGGCCCCACGACACTTCCTCCCGGCCACAGGCCATGGAAACATGGCTGCTCCACCATGACCTAGAACCCAAGTCTGACAATGAGCTCACAATCCATTCCCCTGCTAGAAAGGCCAGAGGCTGCTATTTGACTGTTACAAAGAACTGTCTAAAGCTCTCTGTAATTTATTATCTTGCCATCACTAATAAAAATTCTTTCAATCACAAGGTTTAACACAGTGAAAATCAAATACCCAAGTGATTGACTTCACCTGACTCTGATGACAGAACAGATGTCTGGGAATCAGATCGCAGGAAACAGCCACCATCTCAGAAAAAGAAATCAGTCTACCAAAGAAATTAGAGAATTTCTTCAACAAGTTCTAAGAAAATGACTTACACCAAGATGTTAAGAGGTCCTTTTTTATGGAGTTCTTAATTCCGCTCAGACCTTCCACTTCAATTTCAAAAGAGTAACACCGTACATGGAAAACACAGCTCCTATTCTTACTGAAATCTTAGACGGGATATTAAGCTCATAGGATCACCATCAGTCGGTTCCAGTTGGAGGTGGCCATCTGAGTTGCAGAGACTGGTGACCTGATGGAATGTTCCTCCAGGCAACATAAGCATGCAGGTCCTTGGTAATGACAAATAACCAAGAGCATGTTAACAGATCCACACTGCAGCCTCTGTGCATTAATCCTCCATGACTAGGGCTACATTCATTAATCCTAAGATTTCAGAATTCTGCGTTTTTCTCTCCATGGCTTTTCTTCAATGCACAGTATTCTTACAAAGTTTGCAAATAGTATCGCCTCCCTCTGAAGCACTAAGGGGTGTGACCCAAACTCCAAGCTCCTTGTGGATTCTCCTCCTTTTATGTAATGATACTGGCCCTTTGACAGTTCATACGGTTCACCACAGACTCACAGTTTCTTTTTTACCTTTTGGAAAGGTGGTGGTGTTGCTTAGTCACTAAGTTGTGTCTGACTCTTTTGTGACCTGATGGATCATAGCCCTGCAGGTTCCTCTGTCCATGGGACTTCCCAGGCAAGAATACTGGAGTGGGTTGCCATTTCCCTCTCTAGGGGATGTTTCCAACCCAGGAATTGAACCCATGTCTCCTGCATTACAGGTGAATTTTTTTTTAACTGCTGAGCTACTGGGGAAGCCCGTTGGGAAGGTATTACACATTATTAATTTGTTTTGAAGATTTGACACCTGAAGCCTTCCTGACACCTAAAGGGAGAAAGAGTTTTCAGGGAGGGGAAAGAGTTTTCATGGAGGGATGAAGATGAATCTTCTATGCTATTTATTTATTCTTAATAATTATTTATTTGGCTGAGTCAGGCATCAGTTGCAGCATGAAGGATCTTCACTGAATCCTGTGTGATCTGTTGTGCACTGTGATGCACACTCTCTAGTGTGACACTCAGGCTTAGTTGTTCCATGGCATGTGGGATCTTAGTTCCTGATCAGGGATCAAGCCCACATCCCTCACATAGCAAGGGAGATTCTTACCTCATGGACCACCAAGGAAGTCTCTTCTTGGCTATTTAAAATTAGGATCAGTCACTGCAAGGGAAGAAGACCACAGGATGGGGTGTGGAGAAAAGAAACTCACACATCGTAACCACTGTCTTCAACATGCAAAAACACCAAACTCTAACCTGTTACCTGATGAGTGAAAACCTCAAGACAAGTCACAGCACAGACACTGTGTCTCCAACCTGGTCACCCTCATCAGGCGGACAATGACACTAGTCTTGGTAAGAAAGTAGGAAATTCCTGTAAGTTTACAATCGGGTGAAAATACATGCAAGGTAAGATTTCTAAAAGACGATCTACTAACTCATCGCTTTTCTCTGGCTCAGGGAGACGAGCAGAACGATACTCTTAAAAGGACTGAGCAACGGGGCTTTGGTCCCTGCCAGATTTAATACCCCATAGCTGTAATTCTTACTTTGAAAGTTACTCAGGTATACAACACACTTCTGAAAAAATAATGTATAAAGTAGCTCCTTATTTCTAAACCCACAATTACTAGCACATGAAACCAATTCTTGTTCATCTTAGCACTGGTTTTATGTGTCTTGCACACTGCTAGGGAAATGGAAACATCTTATTTTTTCATTTAGCTGAGTGCCTAGGCCCCAAGGATATACATGTGAATAAAATACGATCCTTGCACTCTCCATGTAGGAGTGGGATAATAAATAGTCAGTAGTAACAAATGATAATAAAGAATGGCAAGCCTTGCAAGGGGCAGAATGGATACTTTTTTTGTTTATCAAACAAAAGGATATAAACTTGGGTTTCCTCCCCTAACTCTCAACTTACAAATTATATTTTCTCTTGTGGACAGCTCGTGGTGACCAAAAAATTTCAGTGTGATTCTTTTTGGTTCGAAACATCTCCATAACAGACTTAACTACAATGTTGGCCTCTGCTGTGGGACGTTCAGCAGACCAAGACAAGGTTTACATGAGCATCAATCACTGATATGCTTCTAGTCCACCACAGGATCTAGAATAGTGTGTTGATTTTATCCTGTGTTCGTGACACCCCCTACACTATTCTGTTAACATTTCAGATCTGAGCCTTCATCTCATGTGGCTCTTGTATTTTCACTTACTAACAATTTTTTTTTTAATCAATGAATAATATCTGAGTGGCCACAGGACAGAAAGCATCATAGGAAATGTAAAGAGGAACAAGAGCTTGTTCTCATCCTAAAAAAGCTCTCCAGCCTTAATCCAGGAGACAAACCTGTAAATAAACAATAAGGCGTGAATCAGGGCTGAGCAGAGGAGTCCTGGGAGATGACAAGCAATGAACCTGGCAAGCAATGGGCTCCAAGTTGGAGCACAGGTATTAATTATGTGAGAACTGAGGGAAGGCGTCTTCTATTTTTAAATCCCCCTCCCCAGAATGAACGCAGTTTGAAAACCCCACCTAGATAAGACAGGGAGTCACATAACGCTTCGCCCGTAACACTTATTTTTAAAAGTCATATAATATTTGAGATGTCTGATGGTAACACTTGAGATGAAATTCTCATTTCAGCTCTTATTTCCCCTCTGTATCCTCCTCATTGGGTTTGGAGTGGTTTCTCAGAGCTTTCTCAAAGATGACTAGCTATGGGGAAAAACAATATTAGGGGGGAAATTTTGTATACTATCTGGATGTTACTTTGCAACATATAAGATCAAAAGCCACAAAATGTGTTCATTTGTAGTTTTAGCCACAAAATCCCTGTTCCACGATTCTAAGAATGCTTTATCTAATGGCCCCAAGGATATACATGTGAATAAAATACGATTCCATGTAGGAGTGGGATAATAAATAGTCAGTAGTAACAAATGATAATAAAGAATGGCAAGCCTTGCAAGGGGCAGAATGGATACTTTTTTTGTTTATCAAACAAAAGGATATAAACTTGGGTTTCCTCCCCTAACTCTCAACTTACAAATTATATTTTCTCTTGTGGACAGCTCGTGGTGACCAAAAAATTTCAGTGTGATTCTTTTTGGTTCGAAACATCTCCATAACAGACTTAACTACAATGTTGGCCTCTGCTGTGGGACGTTCAGCAGACCAAGACAAGGTTTACATGAGCATCAATCACTGATATGCTTCTAGTCCACCACAGGATCTAGAATAGTGTGTTGATTTTATCCTGTGTTCGTGACACCCCCTACACTATTCTGTTAACATTTCAGATCTGAGCCTTCATCTCATGTGGCTCTTGTATTTTCACTTACTAACAATTTTTTTTTTAATCAATGAATAATATCTGAGTGGCCACAGGACAGAAAGCATCATAGGAAATGTAAAGAGGAACAAGAGCTTGTTCTCATCCTAAAAAAGCTCTCCAGCCTTAATCCAGGAGACAAACCTGTAAATAAACAATAAGGCGTGAATCAGGGCTGAGCAGAGGAGTCCTGGGAGATGACAAGCAATGAACCTGGCAAGCAATGGGCTCCAAGTTGGAGCACAGGTATTAATTATGTGAGAACTGAGGGAAGGCGTCTTCTATTTTTAAATCCCCCTCCCCAGAATGAACGCAGTTTGAAAACCCCACCTAGATAAGACAGGGAGTCACATAACGCTTCGCCCGTAACACTTATTTTTAAAAGTCATATAATATTTGAGATGTCTGATGGTAACACTTGAGATGAAATTCTCATTTCAGCTCTTATTTCCCCTCTGTATCCTCCTCATTGGGTTTGGAGTGGTTTCTCAGAGCTTTCTCAAAGATGACTAGCTATGGGGAAAAACAATATTAGGGGGGAAATTTTGTATACTATCTGGATGTTACTTTGCAACATATAAGATCAAAAGCCACAAAATGTGTTCATTTGTAGTTTTAGCCATAAAACTTCCACGCAAATCCATTCCACGACTAGTATCAAGCACATGTATCTCATAAGAATGCTTTATCACCCACTTATTTTTGATGCATTTTGTTATAAATGTCTGAACAGTATTAGAAGGGTCAAGTTGATTACAGTTACAAAAAAAGTTCTAAAACCCTGTACACTAAGATTTTTCTCCAAATCCTGTTTATTCCACCCGTTTTATTTGTATCCTGCTTCATTCATACCAGGGAAGATTGATGTGTTTTCAAACTAATGTTTTGAGAATTAATCTTCAGGTAAATTCAACAGAAACATTGGTCCTTTCAAGTAGCTAATTCCTTTTTAAGCAGCAAAATGTTCACCTACATTTGTTTTTCAATAGGTCAACTATTATGAAGGCAAGCAAAAGGCAATTGATAAAATTCAGATACAACTATTTACAATTTTTTTTATTACTGCTCTTAATTCATTGTTTTCCTCAACTATCACATTCTTTTTTCTGAAACTACCATACACTTTAAATTGTTTGTGCAATTTTTAAAAACTAAATGGCTGTTTGAAAGTGTTTGGTGCATGATGAACTTATGAGTATTTTCATTTTTTTCTTGCAACCTCCATCCATGACCGTTTGCCTAAAAGACCTTCTGCTCGAGCCAAAATATTGTTTGTTTGGGTTTCTTTCCCCTATATTCTGGCAAATAACTTTAGATATAGCTTTCATTTGTGCCACTTAATTTTAACAATGGCAAAACAAAGGTTTCTTTATAGGACTGAACTATTTTAATTTTGTTAATCAGAAATGACAGACATAAATTAAGGGGGCTGATGTCACATGGCAAAAATACAGGGTAAATTAATCTTCTATGACAGACATAAGTGAAGTATGTACAATGCCAATGTTTAAATGACTTCCAGGGTTTTCGCCAACATAATCTACCTTCTTGAGTACTAGTTTACTTTCTTCTGATTTTTAAGAAAATGCACATGTTTATATCACATCTCCTGACCAACCATGGAATATCTTGAGTTACTTATAGGAAAATCTTATTTTCAAATTCTTAATAACAGTACCACATACTCTATCAATCATTATCATTTTCACTCTGTCTTATATTAGAAGGTAGATTTTAAGCCAAAATGTTGCTTTATTATCTACAGATGGTTCGATCCGCTTTGCTGTGCAAAGAACCTGGCTGTCTTTTGGCTGGTACACTTTTCCAGCTAAAAATGAGAAACTGAAGACAGAAAGCTGAGTGGGAACACAGGATGGGGAATTCAGATACACTTTTAGGACATATTTTCATTATTTCTCTAACAGCCTGCTTCATTCATACCAGGGAAGATTGATGTGTTTTCAAACTAATGTTTTGAGAATTAATCTTCAGGTAAATTCAACAGAAACATTGGTCCTTTCAAGTAGCTAATTCCTTTTTAAGCAGCAAAATGTTCACCTACATTTGTTTTTCAATAGGTCAACTATTATGAAGGCAAGCAAAAGGCAATTGATAAAATTCAGATACAACTATTTACAATTTTTTTATTACTGCTCTTAATTCATTGTTTTCCTCAACTATCACATTCTTTTTTCTGAAACTACCATACACTTTAAATTGTTTGTGCAATTTTTAAAAACTAAATGGCTGTTTGAAAGTGTTTGGTGCATGATGAACTTATGAGTATTTTCATTTTTTTCTTGCAACCTCCATCCATGACCGTTTGCCTAAAAGACCTTCTGCTCGAGCCAAAATATTGTTTGTTTGGGTTTCTTTCCCCTATATTCTGGCAAATAACTTTAGATATAGCTTTCATTTGTGCCACTTAATTTTAACAATGGCAAAACAAAGGTTTCTTTATAGGACTGAACTATTTTAATTTTGTTAATCAGAAATGACAGACATAAATTAAGGGGGCTGATGTCACATGGCAAAAATACAGGGTAAATTAATCTTCTATGACAGACATAAGTGAAGTATGTACAATGCCAATGTTTAAATGACTTCCAGGGTTTTCGCCAACATAATCTACCTTCTTGAGTACTAGTTTACTTTCTTCTGATTTTTAAGAAAATGCACATGTTTATATCACATCTCCTGACCAACCATGGAATATCTTGAGTTACTTATAGGAAAATCTTATTTTCAAATTCTTAATAACAGTACCACATACTCTATCAATCATTATCATTTTCACTCTGTCTTATATTAGAAGGTAGATTTTAAGCCAAAATGTTGCTTTATTATCTACAGATGGTTCGATCCGCTTTGCTGTGCAAAGAACCTGGCTGTCTTTTGGCTGGTACACTTTTCCAGCTAAAAATGAGAAACTGAAGACAGAAAGCTGAGTGGGAACACAGGATGGGGAATTCAGATACACTTTTAGGGCATATTTTCATTATTTCTCTAACAGATCTGAATATTCAGCATGCTAGTAATGTTCTGATTTGAATATAAATTGACACTGCTATTTTAATTTCACCCAAAAAAGTCTGTAGAGTTGAATCTACCAAACAGGGAGAGAAAAGGAAAGGAAGAAAAAGTAAACCCAAGAAGACACAAAAAAGAGGAGTGTATATCTGTGTGCGTGTTGTGTGTGCGTGTTTGTGTGTGTGAATCATGCATAGCTGATTCACTTTGTTGTATAGTAGAAACTAGTACAACACTGCAAAGCAACTATATTCCAATAAAAATTAATTTAAAAAAACTGAAGCTATATCAATGAATATTCAAAACTCAGAAAGAAGTAAGACAGGTAGATAAGAAAAGGAGAGAGGGGCTTTTATGTGGGAGATTAAGTTCGAATATTAAACAACTGTCATACATAATTCAAATTCAGTTTGAAAATCCCTTCACTTTCCCATAAGGCACTGCAAACATGACTTTGTGTAGACAACACGTGACAGCAACTTTCACATACACAGAAGTCTGGAAACCACTGCGTCAGACTCCTCGGAGGGCCCCACATTAATGTATGAACATTCAAGCCATTTGTCTCTCAATGTAAGTATTACATCCCTAGAGTCAAGTGCAAGGATTAGCTGAAGAATGCTAGGGGAGCGCTCTCCAGCAGGTTTTAATTGTCCTGTTGTAACAGGAAACCCTTTAAGTCTAATGTCTATTAATACATTTATTGTTGTTGTAGTTTTAAAAATTGTGGCTTCTTATTTTGAATTCTTAATGTTGCGGCATGAAGAGTCACTTTACAATTCCGACCACCTGGAATATCTTGAGTTACTTATAGGAAAATCTTATTTTCAAATTCTTAATAACAGTACCACATACTCTATCAATCATTATCATTTTCACTCTGTCTTATATTAGAAGGTAGATTTTAAGCCAAAATGTTGCTTTATTATCTACAGATGGTTCGATCCGCTTTGCTGTGCAAAGAACCTGGCTGTCTTTTGGCTGGTACACTTTTCCAGCTAAAAATGAGAAACTGAAGACAGAAAGCTGAGTGGGAACACAGGATGGGGAATTCAGATACACTTTTAGGGCATATTTTCATTATTTCTCTAACAGATCTGAATATTCAGCATGCTAGTAATGTTCTGATTTGAATATAAATTGACACTGCTATTTTAATTTCACCCAAAAAAGTCTGTAGAGTTGAATCTACCAAACAGGGAGAGAAAAGGAAAGGAAGAAAAAGTAAACCCAAGAAGACACAAAAAAGAGGAGTGTATATCTGTGTGCGTGTTGTGTGTGCGTGTTTGTGTGTGTGAATCATGCATAGCTGATTCACTTTGTTGTATAGTAGAAACTAGTACAACACTGCAAAGCAACTATATTCCAATAAAAATTAATTTAAAAAAACTGAAGCTATATCAATGAATATTCAAAACTCAGAAAGAAGTAAGACAGGTAGATAAGAAAAGGAGAGAGGGGCTTTTATGTGGGAGATTAAGTTCGAATATTAAACAACTGTCATACATAATTCAAATTCAGTTTGAAAATCCCTTCACTTTCCCATAAGGCACTGCAAACATGACTTTGTGTAGACAACACGTGACAGCAACTTTCACATACACAGAAGTCTGGAAACCACTGCGTCAGACTCCTCGGAGGGCCCCACATTAATGTATGAACATTCAAGCCATTTGTCTCTCAATGTAAGTATTACATCCCTAGAGTCAAGTGCAAGGATTAGCTGAAGAATGCTAGGGGAGCGCTCTCCAGCAGGTTTTAATTCGTCCTGTTGTAACAGGAAACCCCTTTAAGTCTAATGTCTATTAATACATTTATTGTTGTTGTAGTTTTAAAAATTGTGGCTTCTTATTTTGAATTCTTAATGTTGCGGCATGAAGAGTCACTTTAAAAGTCATTTCTCTAAAAAGTAGTGACTCTGCTTGCTATTTTTAAAAATTCACCATGTGACCAAAAAAGTGTCGAAGATCCTCCAGAGTCCTTCATGCCTTCCCTCCGCCTCCCCCCTCCCACCCCATCCTGTGCTTCTCCGCTGTATTTGTATTTGACCCCTGGTCTCCCACATGCAGTAAAGATAACAGAACACTCACAGAATGCGAAGGACTTAAGTTCGATGAGGATGCTGTCCTGGCTCCTGGCTCCTGCCTCTGTAGCCTGGGTTTCCGGTGAGAACAACCCAGAACTGACCTGTGACAGGGCAGAGCTGCAGGCAGCCCTGGAACAAGGCCACTGCATCCAGGAGCCCCAGGAAGGCAGCCTTCCCGCCCCCAGGCATCTCACACTACTCTTTCCCATTCTTCCCTTTCCCTCCCTAACCCACAATGTCCTGAGCTCCGAAATAAATTCTCATCTTTATGCCTCCACTCGAGCAGCTTTGAAACTTTAAAGTGAAACAAATCACAGTGATGAGTGTTATTCACTGCTACCCATAAAGAAGGCTGTAGGAGATTTCATTCTTTAACAGCCAGAAGGAAGGGCAAGTATTATCACAAAGGTAGGACACAGACCTCTCTCTCTCTCTCTTTCTCTTTTTTTTTGACTTGATGAATGAACTGGCATGTACCTAAGCAAACAGTCCATTATTTCAGGAAACACAAAATTTAATCAGAAAACATTAGGAATGATTTGAACGATTACATCAACAAAAGACTAGCTTTTAGAGATTGAAGGATGTCATCAAAACACTGAAACATTCAATTTGGTGGTAGAGGTAAGAGAAAATTTTGTATGGGAAAAGGCTGGGTGGGGGAAGGGGTATAGAATGTAGGTGTAGGGCCCTCTGATAAATCCCAGAGGAAGGGCAATGCAACCATGATAGCTGTAATTACTTCTCCTGGGCTTTTCTGTGTTCCAGGGAGAGACCTGGGATCCTTTGGTGGGCGTTGGGGGTGGGGTCCCTTGAAAAGTCACTACCTCTGTGCATCTCAGCTGCACGTTTTGGAAGAAAAGGTGCAGCCGGGGACGACAGAATGCGTCAATCAACCATGCGCCCAGGTAAGCCCTGCAGTCAGGCTGGCATGGTCTGAGACGTAATTCTATCCTAAGAGCCCCAGGGTTAGGCCACTGTGGACACGCAGGACCAGCAGCTTCTTCAGAGGAGCATTTAGAGGAAAGGCACAACGTTGCCGCACGTGCGACATGCACATCAAGGAACACCACCTAAGAGCCAATCAGGATGACCCCTGGGGCCCTCCAGCCTCGCACGTGGGGGCAAGGAAGGAGGCGCCACCCCCGCTGCGCGGGGCCTGCGGGATCTGCGGGCACGCTCTGACTTCCATACCCCGAGACGCGGCTGCACACCTCTGTCTTTCCCGTTCCTATTAGCTCACTCTTGCCTGGCTGCAAAGAGCTCCGTGAATCAATGGCTTCTGTTGAACTGTTTATATATTTTTTCAAGTCCTGATTAGGCCATTAGTCACTGAACATATTGCACAGTCAACTTGAGGCGCTGCAATTATGCAACTTCCCAAGAACATACCGGGAGCATTTACAGTGAGACCACGGTGCCAGCGAAATGTGAAATGGAGATTATTTGTCAGCAATTTTAAGAACCGTGCGCTTCCGTGCCAAAGGAAACATACAGATAGCAGACACTGGGAGGGAAGAACAATGCGCAGTTAAAAGTATGTTCACTCTTCCGCACACAGCTGCGAACTGAGAATGAGAGCTTCCCTGTTCAACAAGCAACCCCCAGAAAACGCTGCTCCATGTCACCCGCCCTCCTTAGGTAATGGCTGCAAGAGCCTTGCTGTACTGTAGCCACCAGAGGCACAGAACTCCTGAGTCATAACCTTATTCTCGGGGATCAGCTGGCTCGGCTTCAGAGGGCCTCCCCCCCATACCTGCCCACATCTATATCCAAACACAGCGACTATCGGGTTCCAGAGGAAGCATTTCTCTCCTGCTTTTTACTATCCGTTCTCACTTTTCATTTTCAAAATCAGCAAAAATTATGTCACTTGATATCTGAGGACGGACGTCTCATCCAAAGCCATCAAGCACATGCATGTAAGGAACGGAACCTGGAAAAGGGGGCACTTCATTTCTTTTTATCGGGAGGCTGAACTGCTTCCACGCGCACAGCCTGGGAAAAACCGACGACATTCACGACTTCAAGGGAATGTGCACGGCATGGGCTGCTCGCAACCTCCCGGCAAAGAAATCCGAAATGGTGGGCCGTGAGAAGTGGGTCAGCACCTCTCCGTGTGCTGGACAAGTAATAACCCAGGCAAGGCCCTTCCTAAGAGTGTTTTATAGTATTTTTCATGGCACGACTGATACGTTTTGGTCTGTGAGTCCACACTTTCCTCCTTCTCTTCATATACTTTATATGTACATATTTGTTGAGTTATATATTTAAGCTGAACTTGAAATGGCAGTTATTTTTAAGAGGCTGCCAACATGAGCCAGGAGGAGCCTCCGAAACCCAGCTTGAACTGGCTCTGGCAGAAGGAGCCTTGACAGCCAAAACCAACCAGAAAGCTGATGAGATCCAGGTTTCCAAAACACAAGAGAAAAGAAAAGGTAGCCTTTGCTTTCTTCTAGCTGGCCATTTAAAAAACAAAAAAAGAAAAAAAACCCACCTCAAGTTATTTACCAAAAAGGACTCCTTCGGTAAGGTCACCAACCACTTGGTCGTGTGTTCAGAGCACAAGTCTCGATGTCCATTTGTCCGTCCAGCTTCAAGCCAGACGCAACTTTCTTCCCCTTGGACTGCGACTTGGTACGGAAGAGGTATGCTACCCAGTGGGCCAACACACCAGCAGCATCAAGCACAGCTGCTTGCTCAGTGAACAGCCTGAGCCTCTGCACAGACTGCCTTCCAGAACGAACTGTGGCTGTTGAGAAAGAAGAGGGCCATTTCTCCGCGTCTGTGCCTTAAAGGGTATCTCGACGTTCTGCCTCGGCTAACCCTCCCCCGGGAACGTTTGACACAGAGCTCTCCTTAATTCTCACAGGCAGAGATGTCCAGAAGAAACACATCTCACGTCTCCTTCGAGAGCGGAAAACCCGAGTCCTCTGTCTCTTCTGGCGATCAGATTCCGAGGGGCTCGAAGATGACCTGAGACCGTTGACGACAGACAGACTCCTGGACTTCAGCTTGGGACAAACAAACCTTTCACACGAGTCCTTGCAAACAGACAGTGCTCTGTTTCAATGTCTGAACCCCATTCGAGTACAAACATGCTTGGCACCCTGTGCCTGCGTTTTCTTCTTGGCAAACGGCTCCGCCGCCACTGTGGATATTACCACTTTGGGATTCCTGTGACTTTCCCTTCCTCCCCCGCTCCCCGTCCCCGTTCCCCGGAGATCCTATCTGTGCCTGGGCTGCAGGGGTGGAGCCTGCACCTCTGGGTGCCAAGAAGCCGTCAGCACCCCTGGCAGGGGCCTGGTTCATGCCACACTTCTTCCCCCGGAGGCCCCCTTGGGCTGCCACCAGGACCGAAACGGCCACTTTTTCATCATCTGTCGGTTCACTCCGATGCAGACCACTGGACTGACCAGTCCGCCCACGGTGGGTGGCTTGAAGGCACAAGGACATCTAGAAATATCTGAACGCCAGAGACTTACTTGTCGCATCTCCTTGATGAGAGAAGAGGGAAATGGTAGAGAGAAATTAGCTTTCTCGGCTCTCATTTCTGTTCCTTTGGGAAGATCTTAGAATCTTCTGACAGCAGGAAGGCCGTAGCCCTCTGTGATGATCAAATCTATCTCCCCTTCCCATGTAAAAGTTTCCCCTATTAGAGGCTCAGTTCCTTTCTTGTTCACATCCAAATGAGCAAGGGATACTTTTTATAGGGAGTGAAACTGAAGAATTGGAAGTAGTCTTAAAGCTCATTTGATTGTGTGCCTTCAGGAGCTGAAACTCTACTATAATATAGAGATCCCTGGGCCTCAATGTCTGTGCACTGCCTCCCACCCCCACCCCAGGTCTTTAGCTCGCTCAGTAGTGGCTGGTGACAGGCCTAAAACTCTCCAGGGTTTCTGAAGCCACATTTGAAAACCTGATGCCCCCTGCCTTTTCCCCCCCCACCCACGAGAATTCTCACAGGCAGAGATGTCCAGAAGAAACACATCTCACGTCTCCTTCGAGAGCGGAAAACCCGAGTCCTCTGTCTCTTCTGGCGATCAGATTCCGAGGGGCTCGAAGATGACCTGAGACCGTTGACGACAGACAGACTCCTGGACTTCAGCTTGGGACAAACAAACCTTTCACACGAGTCCTTGCAAACAGACAGTGCTCTGTTTCAATGTCTGAACCCCATTCGAGTACAAACATGCTTGGCACCCTGTGCCTGCGTTTTCTTCTTGGCAAACGGCTCCGCCGCCACTGTGGATATTACCACTTTGGGATTCCTGTGACTTTCCCTTCCTCCCCCGCTCCCCGTCCCCGTTCCCCGGAGATCCTATCTGTGCCTGGGCTGCAGGGGTGGAGCCTGCACCTCTGGGTGCCAAGAAGCCGTCAGCACCCCTGGCAGGGGCCTGGTTCATGCCACACTTCTTCCCCCGGAGGCCCCCTTGGGCTGCCACCAGGACCGAATACGGCCACTTTTTCATCATCTGTCGGTTCACTCCGATGCAGACCACTGGACTGACCAGTCTGCCCACGGTGGGTGGCTTGAAGGCACAAGGACATCTAGAAATATCTGAACGCCAGAGACTTACTTGTCGCATCTCCTTGATGAGAGAAGAGGGAAATGGTAGAGAGAAATTAGCTTTCTCGGCTCTCATTTCTGTTCCTTTGGGAAGATCTTAGAATCTTCTGACAGCAGGAAGGCCGTAGCCCTCTGTGATGATCAAATCTATCTCCCCTTCCCATGTAAAAGTTTCCCCTATTAGAGGCTCAGTTCCTTTCTTGTTCACATCCAAATGAGCAAGGGATACTTTTTATAGGGAGTGAAACTGAAGAATTGGAAGTAGTCTTAAAGCTCATTTGATTGTGTGCCTTCAGGAGCTGAAACTCTACTATAATATACAGATCCCTGGGCCTCAATGTCTGTGCACTGCCTCCCACTCCCACCCCAGGTCTTTAGCTCGCTCAGTAGTGGCTGGTGACAGGCCTAAAACTCTCCAGGGGTTTCTGAAGCCACATTTGAAAACCACTGATGTAATCCAACTTCCTCATTTTCCTAAGGCCCAGAGAAGTTAGGTTATTGGTCAAAGGCCCCACGACAGTTAATAACAGTCCTGAGACTTCACCCGAGTCCCTAGCGTGCCAGGCCAGTGACATTCTTTTCTGGTCCTTCCTCAGTAGCTAGTATTCTGCAAAACCATAATCATTGAGCCTCTGCTAATAAGGATAATGCCTTCTTAATGACTGCATAATTCAATTTCTCTGAATTCATGATACAACCTCTACATTTTTAGTCTTATATGCAAGTGAAGTGTCATCGTCTTAGGAGTGCTTTCTAAAAGAATAAAGGACACTTCGTTAATTCACCTTCATCCTCTGAAGACGGACGAGACCTCACAGGGAACAGATCAGAAGCGTACTGAATGAAACTTTCGGAAAACTGAGGAAATGGTCAATGGACTAACTTATTTGCTATGTTCTGCAAACAAAAGACACACACACATCCTTCAGCTTATGTCTTCAGGAAGTATTATGTGAGAAAAAAGTTAAACGCTTTCGCTGTCATACCAGCTGAACTTGTAAGTGCCTGGGACATTGTGTTCACTACTGTACTCCATGTTTATCACTATACCGATACAGTAGCTTGGAATACATACTGAAAGCAAAACCAAAGAACTGCATTTGGCTAAACTGTCCTAAAAGGCAGGCTTTTGCCAAATGACCATGCCATGGCCCACCCACCATCCCTCACCCCCACGACTGAGAACAGTGAGTGGGGCACAGAGCACCGGGTTTTCCCTTTATTGGTGAGGAACAATTGAATGAGTAACGAGGGAGGGCACCGCGGTGGTTCCCCCGCCCACAGACCCGGACGCATCTCTGCACATTTTGAAAGGCAGGCACAGGGCTGCTGCTGCACCCACACCACATGCCAAAACCCACCACTTTTAAAGTCAGCGTCTTATGTAAAACCCAGCAGTCTTCCCTGTTAGCAACTGAAGAAGAGAAGGCTGCTTTCTTGCTCATGGTAAGATGCACCCAGCGGTCAGGCTGAGTTAAATCTGCAGCTAACATACACAGCTGACCTTAAACGCTTACAGGTATGAAACATTTAAAGGCAATTTTAAAAAGAAGTTGGAGTTGACGGCATGGCAACAAATCAGGAAACTGAGAAACCAGTCATTGCTCAACCTTTAAACTGTTAAAAGCTGAAACATTCTTCAAGGGTTACCCAGCCCTTCAACAAAAATATAATCTCACAAAGTGAGATATTTCCTTTTTCCATAAATTCTTTTGAGAGCAGAAAGTATGGACTTTATCTCCATATGGATATGTATTTACTATCTCTAGTCTCTATATATAAACTTTTAGAACTGCAAGAGTTCCAGGAACAAAAAATTTAAGTAATAGACAGTTAATATAACAAAACAAAATTTAAATCCTTTGGATAATTAAAAGAATATCCTAATACCATATGTCCCTAGCTGTAATTTCTGTATGTTTTAAATTTCTGTATTTTTGAAGAATCCTCCATACATGTCTGCAAATCCACCAAAATGCAAATTCAAAAAAATGACTCAAAACATACTGCCATTTAGTTTCCTGATCCTTTATCTTGCAGGGCATGATGGCACAGGCAACAGTGCTTCCAGTAATACCTTGTTACATAGATTATATATCATCATCTACAGTAAATAACACAGACTCTAAAATTTAACAACCATATCAGATTCTGAAATATATAATGCCTCCTTCTGAACTTCCAACCTCATCCTCTTCAGATGTATGATGTCCAGAAGCATGAAAAACAGAGGCCGTTTCCAATCTGGTAACACACCATGAATTACTGAATTATCCTCATAGTTCTTGCTCGATTTAAGGTCACACAGAAAGGCACTCGTCTGATAGTCCAACAGACAACTAGAGTTTCTGGTTGTGTAACTATTCCCCTCATAGGGGTTCACCTCAAAGGGATGAGACACAGGTTTTTGAGGCTTATGCTGCAAACAGATGTTGATGTAAGAGGACATACATCAGGTAGCCACGTTTGCCCAAAATAAAGATTCTTGGACTGTAGACCCACTCAATAATACTATGCTCCAGGCTAGAAACAAAGAAGATGAAATAACATATCCATATGGGTAAGATGCACCCAGCGGTCAGGCTGAGTTAAATCTGCAGCTAACATACACAGCTGACCTTAAACGCTTACAGGTATGAAACATTTAAAGGCAATTTTAAAAAGAAGTTGGAGTTGACGGCATGGCAACAAATCAGGAAACTGAGAAACCAGTCATTGCTCAACCTTTAAACTGTTAAAAGCTGAAACATTCTTCAAGGGTTACCCAGCCCTTCAACAAAAATATAATCTCACAAAGTGAGATATTTCCTTTTTCCATAAATTCTTTTGAGAGCAGAAAGTATGGACTTTATCTCCATATGGATATGTATTTACTATCTCTAGTCTCTATATATAAACTTTTAGAACTGCAAGAGTTCCAGGAACAAAAAATTTAAGTAATAGACAGTTAATATAACAAAACAAAATTTAAATCCTTTGGATAATTAAAAGAATATCCTAATACCATATGTCCCTAGCTGTAATTTCTGTATGTTTTAAATTTCTGTATTTTTGAAGAATCCTCCATACATGTCTGCAAATCCACCAAAATGCAAATTCAAAAAAATGACTCAAAACATACTGCCATTTAGTTTCCTGATCCTTTATCTTGCAGGGCATGATGGCACAGGCAACAGTGCTTCCAGTAATACCTTGTTACATAGATTATATATCATCATCTACAGTAAATAACACAGACTCTAAAATTTAACAACCATATCAGATTCTGAAATATATAATGCCTCCTTCTGAACTTCCAACCTCATCCTCTTCAGATGTATGATGTCCAGAAGCATGAAAAACAGAGGCCGTTTCCAATCTGGTAACACACCATGAATTACTGAATTATCCTCATAGTTCTTGCTCGATTTAAGGTCACACAGAAAGGCACTCGTCTGATAGTCCAACAGACAACTAGAGTTTCTGGTTGTGTAACTATTCCCCTCATAGGGGTTCACCTCAAAGGGATGAGACACAGGTTTTTGAGGCTTATGCTGGAAACAGATGTTGATGTAAGAGGACATACATCAGGTAGCCACGTTTGCCCAAAATAAAGATTCTTGGACTGTAGACCCACTCAATAATACTATGCTCCAGGCTAGAAACAAAGAAGATGAAATAACATATCCATATGGGTAGCCAATTTTTCCATCAATAACATGCAGAATACCTTCAGAGCCATTTACGAATTTTTTAAGCCTGACAACTACTTTTAAACACAAGCTCCCCAGACTTAAAAAAAAATACTGTTTATTTAAGGGTGTAAATGAAGTCAATCAAATAAACAACAAATATTTACTGAGAACCTTCTTTGTGTCCAGGATTACGTTTCTAAGTCTCATGATCTGTTAGGATATTTACAAACGTATTTAACTTTATAAAAGTGTGTCAATAAACAGCCTTCCAAAATGTGCCCAGAGCTGTAATTCCATCTTGTCTCTATGACGACACCATACACGCTGGATGGAATTACAATCTTAAAGTGGACAATCAGGGTGCGCTACTCTTCCTACTAGGGGAATCCACGATGAACTCAACTTCTAAAATAAAAACCACTCAGCCTTTGGCATGTAATTACAACCAGGAAGCCAAGCCATCGACTGGCTAGTACAGGAGAAATGTTCTCTTGAAAAGCACCTCTCACCTCACTGTAACAAAATCTATATAATACATCTGAAAAAAAAAAAAAAACCTCTTCCTTTCCAAAATTAAACTTTCTACTTTTGTCATACGAAAATATCCACAAGGGTTTACTTCATAGATATGTTAATATATTTAGCAGTGATAAGCCCATCTGATATGACCAGTAAATTCTTACAATCTTCTCATCTCTCCTTCAAACACCTTTAAAAGGAAGTCCATAAGGTGCAATATATTAAGAAACAAAGAGGAAAAGTCATACTTGAGAGCCCTAAGAAATTACTGGCATTTCTTCTAATTCCTTGAGATGAACCTGACATCTATTAACATAAACAAAGCAAAGTGCTTTGTGTCTTTAAGAGGGGGAACAAAAAAGATCAATCTGGAGAGATTAAACTCGAGATTATAGAAAAATGAATTCCGAAACAAACCCAGAATTTCTTGGAAAAACAAAAGACAATACTACCATGAATCAGCATTTTCCCCCAAGCAACCTGGATAAAATAAGACAGACAGACAGACACACACACACACACACACAAACAAGCACCATGCGGAATGAAGGCAAAAGATGCATACAAATTCACTCTATATATCTGTATTTAGGCCACATATGGCTTCCTTTGTCATACCTAACTTTATTTGGTACTTGTAGAGGTCACCAAACCTCTGTAAAATCAGTATTGCCATAGCAACGAAGAGGCTAAAAAAGCACCTCTGCGAGAAATCTTCATTAAAAACAATATACAGCATACAGAAATTGTCCCTTACGTGGCCACCTTCAACACCATCATGCTTCTAACAGCAAAGGCCTGTGAGATTCCCATGAAAACCCAGTTCCTCCAGGGACCTCTTGTGGATTATGTATCACTGGGCTCCTATAGCACTAAAGAGTTGAGAATTTAGCATTAGCTCTTTCGTTTATTTTCAAACTCCAGAGCACTGTGTACACTGTACCACAGCGGTCACCTGAAGTAAAAAGCAGTCAGATAGGAGACAGCAGGCCAAAACCAAAAGGAAGCCATATATGTCCTAAATGTTGATGAATTTCCATGAATATGAGATATATTATTTAGGGGCTTTACTTTTAAAACCTTTCTTTTCTTTTTTTTTTAAAATGGACTGATGAAATGTCTGTCTCTTGGGAGTCCATCCCTCCCTTATAACCTGAAAAAACACACTTGGTACAAGTGAATGAAGAAATCATTCTCCTTTTTTCTTTTATGGCTGTGCTGGGTCTTAGATGCAGCATGTAAGATCTAGTTCTCTAACTAGGGATTGAGTCCAGGCTTGAGTGGAAGACTCTTAGCCACTGAACCAACAGGGAGGTCCCAATAAATAATTCTTGAAATAGCTCTGAAGTCACAGAAAGAATAGTAGAAAGAGAGCTCTAAGCTTAACTCCAGAGGTAAGGGCATGACTAGTCTACCAACTCAGTTAAGAGTTTGAGACTTCCCTGTTTGAGGCCTCCCTCACAGGGACAGGCAAAACTCCTAACTCTGGCCTTCGCCCACAGTTCCCCAAGGAAACTCAGAAATATTAAGTCAGTACCTGCTTAACATTGAAGCAGATTAACCTTGAAGGTTGAGTAATTTTTGACAAGTTGCAACAGGCTGTTGATAGAATATAGCCATCCTCACTCAATAGAACACAGCAAACCAAAAAATATAATGAGGGTAATGGGGAAAAGAAGGAATTCCTTATAGGCCCACTGTCTACAGAATATTCCTGGTGCTCCTTGGTGTCCTGCACAGTAACAGATGAAAGTGAAAATATTAGTTGCTCAGTTCTATCAGACTCTTTGGAGCTTCATGGATTGTAGTCCTTCAGGTTCCTCTCTCCATAAAAATTCTCCGGGCAAGAATACTGGAGTGGGTTGCCATTCCCTTCTCCAGAGGACCTTCTTGACCCAGAGATCGAACCCAGTCTCCTGGATTACAGACAGACTCTTCAGCATCTAAGCCACCAGGGAAGCAGTGGGGCTACCTAAAAAGCATGGCCATTCTAGAAGCACCAATAAACTACTTCATAAAATTAAACTAAACATCTTGAGATTCCCACTAATATTTCTGATAACTATCACGAGCTAGTTAGATAGCTCTTTGCTCACTTTCAGGAAGCATGGAAATAGATATGTTGGTGAGGTGTGTGTGTAAATACACCACCTTTCCTATAAGCAGCAGGAATTTCCTGTCTGATATATTTTAAAGCAAATCAAGGCAGTACTCTTGAGGACAAGGGCTGTGAGTCAGGCAGGGTTATGGGGGCTAAAATACTGGAGTCTGCTTCAGTCATAGGAAAGCAAGTTTAAAAGCCCGGGGCTGTTCCACTCCAGACAGAAAAGAACGTGAAAGAAGATGAATTGTATTGGCAAATAAAATGTTTTGTCCCCCTGAAAAACACACTTGGTACAAGTGAATGAAGAAATCATTCTCCTTTTTTCTTTTATGGCTGTGCTGGGTCTTAGATGCAGCATGTAAGATCTAGTTCTCTAACTAGGGATTGAGTCCAGGCTTGAGTGGAAGACTCTTAGCCACTGAACCAACAGGGAGGTCCCAATAAATAATTCTTGAAATAGCTCTGAAGTCACAGAAAGAATAGTAGAAAGAGAGCTCTAAGCTTAACTCCAGAGGTAAGGGCATGACTAGTCTACCAACTCAGTTAAGAGTTTGAGACTTCCCTGTTTGAGGCCTCCCTCACAGGGACAGGCAAAACTCCTAACTCTGGCCTTCGCCCACAGTTCCCCAAGGAAACTCAGAAATATTAAGTCAGTACCTGCTTAACATTGAAGCAGATTAACCTTGAAGGTTGAGTAATTTTTGACAAGTTGCAACAGGCTGTTGATAGAATATAGCCATCCTCACTCAATAGAACACAGCAAACCAAAAAATATAATGAGGGTAATGGGGAAAAGAAGGAATTCCTTATAGGCCCACTGTCTACAGAATATTCCTGGTGCTCCTTGGTGTCCTGCACAGTAACAGATGAAAGTGAAAATATTAGTTGCTCAGTTCTATCAGACTCTTTGGAGCTTCATGGATTGTAGTCCTTCAGGTTCCTCTCTCCATAAAAATTCTCCGGGCAAGAATACTGGAGTGGGTTGCCATTCCCTTCTCCAGAGGACCTTCTTGACCCAGAGATCGAACCCAGTCTCCTGGATTACAGACAGACTCTTCAGCATCTAAGCCACCAGGGAAGCAGTGGGGCTACCTAAAAAGCATGGCCATTCTAGAAGCACCAATAAACTACTTCATAAAATTAAACTAAACATCTTGAGATTCCCACTAATATTTCTGATAACTATCACGAGCTAGTTAGATAGCTCTTTGCTCACTTTCAGGAAGCATGGAAATAGATATGTTGGTGAGGTGTGTGTGTAAATACACCACCTTTCCTATAAGCAGCAGGAATTTCCTGTCTGGTATATTTTAAAGCAAATCAAGGCAGTACTCTTGAGGACAAGGGCTGTGAGTCAGGCAGGGTTATGGGGGCTAAAATACTGGAGTCTGCTTCAGTCATAGGAAAGCAAGTTTAAAAGCCCGGGGCTGTTCCACTCCAGACAGAAAAGAACGGGAAAGAAGATGAATTGTATTGGCAAATAAAATGTTTTGTGACAAAGGCTTTCATTTGTTTCCTCATGTGGAGTTTTCAGCAGCTACAGGAGAACAAGATGAAACCAACAATCAAAAATGGTACTATTTAGGAACTACTGTCTAGCACAGGGAACTATATTCAACATCTTATAATAACTGATCATGGAAAAGAATCCCAAAATGAATATATGTATAACTATATACTTATATATAACTGAATCACCTTGTTATACACCTTAAACACTGCATCAACTATCATTCAATTTTAAAAATTAAAAATGAAATATTTAAATGGTAAACCATGGAGGAATATGTTGGTATTTTTTAGAATTACTATTTGTTCTCTGATTGGAGAGGCTCTTGGAGAATGAGGACAATCCTGACGCATCATGATATGTATCAACGTCATGAGCAACTTGACCGTCTCCAGTCTACACAACCAGTACTGTTATGCCTCCACCTGGAAACTAGATACCTGGAGAACATTTGTTTACTCACATCACCGAAGAGGTTAACTCCAAAGCTCTCCTGGATGCGGTCTCCAGCAGCTCCTTATTCTTTACAAGTAATTAACCTCTTGATGGGCTTAGAGCAGTCACCGCATTAGAAGCCACAACGCACTGCTGATAAGTTGTAAATCCCGGGGAGAGAATAATTGCAAAATAGATTTCCAGGCGCATTGGGAAATAGATTTCCACTTACTGAGAAAAGAGTACACTCAACTTTTCAGGAATATCTGAATCACAGAATTGCAGCATTGGCAGGGACCTTAGAAAATCGTTCTATTGCAATGTCTAACATGAATAACAAGAACCCAGAGGTACAAAGAGAGTAACCTGCCCAGTCGTATTCTACTGGACACACATCGGGTTAGTGTTGCCCCAGGTCAGACCTGAATACCCAGTGTGGCACATGTTCACATCCAAGCCCCTTCATGTACCACGCTGGGGTCGTTCAGACAACCCTCCTGCCCTCAGGTCACCTGATTACATTTTAGGAAAGGACTGGGAGATCATGACTAAGCTCTGGAAACTGAGAATGCGACAAAGGAGAGGGGGAGACAACAAAAGAGGCAGTAAGAAAGGGACCAAAAGACAACTGGGTTTTCAGTGCTTGAAAACACCACTTGCGTTTGTCCCTGCATTAAGTACATGATAAAATACTCAATACAAGCTTCGTGTACTCTGCAGTGGACGAGGATAACTTCTGGCTAGAATCTCGTGGAACATGTCACAGAAAACATTCCCTTTGGAACCAGGTCCCAAACCATGACACGCTCCTTTTATCACGGTCATCACCAGGGCCCATGGCCAAGCTCCTGAGGGTAGGGACCTGGTCTGTCTAGTTCACCGCGATCCTCCCTAGACCTGGGAATACACAGTCCAGAGCACGTACTCTGAAAAATGTACTGGAAGATGGAGTCTAAACCCCTAAGAGGAAAGAAGAAGAAATATGCATGGTTTGGAAATGCATATGCAGGATTATCATTTCCTCTAAGAAAAAGTGAAAAAGATACCTCTTTGAAATGGAAACAAATGTGAACAGGTAGGTCTTTTATATATATTTATAAAACATTAAAGGTGTCAAGCACCTATTAAGCAGCTACCATCACTTCTGTTTATTAAGTAGGTATCATTAGTTAAGCCAACACAATTCTCGCTATTAAAGAGCATAAAGTCTGAATGGCATATCAAGAGTATACGTTAATTAAAGGATGGTAAATAAATAGTTACTGGGAAGATACCCTGAACAAATAATAAAAGAAGGGGCTTCCCTGGTGGTCCAGTGGGTAAGGACACAGCCTTGCAGTGCAAGGGGCGCCGGGTTGATCCCTCGCCTGGGAAGATCCCACGTACCACG
Organism: Tragulus kanchil; assembly: GCA_022376925.1. Classification (NCBI taxonomy): domain Eukaryota; kingdom Metazoa; phylum Chordata; class Mammalia; order Artiodactyla; family Tragulidae; genus Tragulus; species Tragulus kanchil. Next base: position 14,136,666 of record JAIOJX010000005.1, read on the forward strand.
GAGCGGCTGGACCGTTGTGTCCAACTACCGAGCCGGAGCTCTGGAGCGCATGCGCCCAGAGCCGGTGCTCTGCGACAACAGAGGCCACCGCGATGGGAGGCCCACACAGGCCAAAGAACAAAGATGGATGAAAATAGAGAAATGAAAGACCAATAGAAGTGGCCAAAAAATAATAATAATACAAATAAAAGAAAAAGCAAATGCAATTGGAATAGAGTAGAAATGGAAGCTCTAGACACTCCATGTTCAGACGGAATAAAGGTGGCCATTGTGTATTTTCTAAGGAACTCTATGTAATTTATATGATTGACCCATGTACAACCACTGAAATCCACATTTATAGGTTTTAAATTCAAACCTATACTTTAGCAGCTGTATCACAGCCCCAACTCTCTGATAAATATTTGGACAATCAGTTTGGGTCCTCATAGAACTTGCTGGCTCTCTAATGAAACAAACTCATAAACTAAGTATATGTAGGTATAATAATATGAACAACTGCAATTTTTAAGATTCGCCAATTTTAAGGACTCAAGAAAGACCATTAGATCCAATTAAGACAGGTGTGCATGATAGGAAGTAAGTACAAATAATTAATTCTTTAAAAAAAGTAATATGATCTTAGCCATTATGTATTCATAATAATAATGGTAACAAAATCAGCAACCACTTTAAAAACATAAAGTCTATGGAGTAATAAGCATCACCAACTCAATGGGCATGATTCTGGGCCAACTCCAGGAGATACTGAAGGACAAGGGAGCCTTGCATGCTGCAGTCCACAAAGTTGAAAAGAGTTGGACACAACTTAGTGACTGAACAATGACAAGCAGTAAGCACATAGTGGGTGCCTTACATGGATCTCATTCCTTCAAAGACAGTGGCTATTCTACATTTTTGCTTTAGAGATGATGAAACAGAGGCTCACAAGCTAAAGAAGGTGGCAGATTTGGGTTCAAAAACCTCAGTCTGAATGACCTCACACCTAGCAGGTCTTTAAAGATCAGGACGATACCTCCAGACACATCACTCTTGATCTATTCGAGGGCTGACTATCTGTACGCTGGGCAGTCAGGTAGCATAATGACGAGACTGAGGCTTTGGAGTTCAAGCTTTTTGGTTGACATTTCAGCGCTGCCAGGCACTAGCTGTGCGCCCTGACCTCTCTGTGTTCTCACCACCAAACGTGGAATCATAACAATATCAAAAAAACCTGCTCCCTCCCAGCTCATTGGGCTGTTGTGAGGATTAAGGGACGTAATACACAGACAGCCCAGAGAACACTGTGAGGCCTCAAGACTGTCGCCTTGCACCAACCTTTAGGATACTTGGGGATGCTGAAAGAACACTGAATCCGGCGTCAGTTGATCTCAGACACACACATGCACCTATTAGCTAGTACTGCGTGACCTTCTCCCAGTCCCTTCAACTTCGGAGTTTCATCTGGAAAAATGAGATGCCAGCTGCCTTGCATTCCTCCCCAGGATTGGCAGAAGAAACAACGAACCCAACTCTCTGATAAATATTTGGACAATCAGTTTGGGTCCTCATAGAACTTGCTGGCTCTCTAATGAAACAAACTCATAAACTAAGTATATGTAGGTATAATAATATGAACAACTGCAATTTTTAAGATTCGCCAATTTTAAGGACTCAAGAAAGACCATTAGATCCAATTAAGACAGGTGTGCATGATAGGAAGTAAGTACAAATAATTAATTCTTTAAAAAAAGTAATATGATCTTAGCCATTATGTATTCATAATAATAATGGTAACAAAATCAGCAACCACTTTAAAAACATAAAGTCTATGGAGTAATAAGCATCACCAACTCAATGGGCATGATTCTGGGCCAACTCCAGGAGATACTGAAGGACAAGGGAGCCTTGCATGCTGCAGTCCACAAAGTTGAAAAGAGTTGGACACAACTTAGTGACTGAACAATGACAAGCAGTAAGCACATAGTGGGTGCCTTACATGGATCTCATTCCTTCAAAGACAGTGGCTATTCTACATTTTTGCTTTAGAGATGATGAAACAGAGGCTCACAAGCTAAAGAAGGTGGCAGATTTGGGTTCAAAAACCTCAGTCTGAATGACCTCACACCTAGCAGGTCTTTAAAGATCAGACGATACCTCCAGACACATCACTCTTGATCTATTCGAGGGCTGACTATCTGTACGCTGGGCAGTCAGGTAGCATAATGACGAGACTGAGGCTTTGGAGTTCAAGCTTTTTGGTTGACATTTCAGCGCTGCCAGGCACTAGCTGTGCGCCCTGACCTCTCTGTGTTCTCACCACCAAACGTGGAATCATAACAATATCAAAAAAACCTGCTCCCTCCCAGCTCATTGGGCTGTTGTGAGGATTAAGGGACGTAATACACAGACAGCCCAGAGAACACTGTGAGGCCTCAAGACTGTCGCCTTGCACCAACCTTTAGGATACTTGGGGATGCTGAAAAGAACACTGAATCCGGCGTCAGTTGATCTCAGACACACACATGCACCTATTAGCTAGTACTGCGTGACCTTCTCCAAGTCCCTTCAACTTTCGGAGTTTCATCTGGAAAAATGAGATGCCAGCTGCCTTGCATTCCTCCCCAGGATTGGCAGAAGAAACAACGAATGGGCAAGGTATGTGACCGTGCCTTCAAGGAAACGAAAAAAACCCTCTGTACTTCCACCTGACTATGATGATCCACTTTCAGCCTCTCAAAACCAAAGAGCTGGTATGTATTACATTCTCCGCAGCCTGAGAATTTCACGTTAAGCATGGGTTCCAAAGTCTTCACAGTGGACTGACTCATACAAATAGAACAAATGTCCGGTCATTCAGGACTTGCTCAAACGGAACTCTATTAACGGTCACCTTCTGCACACCCACCGTGAGAAGGTAATTGATGTTCACCACGACCCCAGAGCACACCAAGACTCTGAAGTACCTTCAGGGAACGATTAAATTATGTTCAGTCTGGTTGATTAGGAAATGTATTTAATTATATTCAAATGCTTTGAAAATGGATGACCCAGAGAGCAATCATGGGTTCTCCGGTCATGGCAAGACACAGCTCCTCATCCCAAGTGCCCTTTGTGAGCGTTCACAGCCCACCCTGGAGTAAGGCGAACTGGGAATCCAGTGTGGTAATTTTACAAATCAAAAGAACCTTGCCCCGCACAATCCTCAAGGACCACTAACGTGCAGAAATATCAAAGTCAAAATCTTGAAACAACTAAAAATTTAAACTATGTAAGAGTCCCACATTTCGAATATGTTATGATTTTGGCTTTGCTAATAAGGCATTTAAACATTTGGACAAGGAATAACATAAAAATACACCATTAAATATGTTATTAGCCTCAGGACTTAGAAGTGTAAAAACAGATGAGTCATACTGGATATGACGCTCCTCAAGAGTAGGAAAATAACATTTTGTTTGTTCTTTATGTTCCTTATTTTCCAGAAACTATGTGTATGCTAACAAGGAATGTAATATACAAAACAAAAAGTTAGACCATATTGGGGGCACGGCTACTTGCCTTTGTTAAAAATACTACAATGCTGTTACCTTTTCCAGTTAAACACTGGGACGCAAATGGGCCTTAAGTACTGTATTTCGGTGCCGGCGAGAAAGGAATAATCATCCTTTATAACCCTGTGTCCAACACATGGCTCCCGTCTGGAGAATTCTGGAGAATGCAGGAGGTCCCCCCACCTCTGCTTAAGCATCTCCAGTGGCAGAGGTCTCGTTACCTCTTCAATCAGCTTGTTCTATTTTAAGACAGTCCTGATGTTAGAACACTCTTCCCCAGGTGGACTCCAGCTCTCCTCACCTTTAACTTCCTTCCTGTTCTTAGTTCTTAGTTGGGCTCTCTGAATCCACTTCAGTGAGTTCTTTTCCCATCAGGCCCTCTGCCAGTTCCACTCACTGTATCAGTTAAATAATGACCTGATTCTACTCACATTTTTCACGGTTATTCTACAAACCCATGATGGCCATTCTTCAGCATCATAGAACACCAGCTATGGGGCGTCCCTGGCGGTTCGGTGGTAAAGAATCCACCTGCCAATGCAGGAGACCAGGGTTTGACAGAAGATTTCTCTGGAAAAGGAAATGGCAACCCATTCCAGTATTCTAGCCGGGGAAATCCCACAGGCAGAGAAGCCTAGTGGGCTGTGATCCTTGGGGTTGCAGAGAGTCCGACACGACATAGCAACTAACCAACAATAACAAGAAGGGGCTCCAGGCAGCACGGCTCCATGAAGACCAGGAGGGTTGTGGTCCCGTGGCCATCAGGGTGTTCTGTGGACCTCCCCGGGACCCTGCTAGCACATACACTGTTTCCATGGGAAATCTATTCTGAGCTGCAAAGGTCAGACTTATCATCTTTCTGAAAAAGATCCATTTATAAACTACTACTTCTGCTTACAGGGAAAACAGGCTTAAGAAAAACTTGACGAGGTATAAATCCTCACTGTCTCCCTACCTGTCTTCTGAGCCAAGGAAGTCTTTTGCTGTGTGCGTAAAAATCCACAGCTGCTCCTCCCTCAACTAAAAGGAGAGGACTGGTGGCCACGCGAGCAAACCCATACTCTTCAGATCCCCACCTCTCCTCTGCTTCCTGGATCTCAGGCGCTGAAGTAAAGAAATGCCGTGGGTTTCTCTAAGTCAATCATCTCCCAGCTACTTACCTACCTACCCCATGCCCAGCTAGGCATGTGAGACAAATCCAGTGCTCTGGAACCTACTGGCATAGAGATTGCTTCAGAAGCCCCTGGTCCATACCTAACACACCTCCATGTAGAGCTTGCAATAAAGCAATGAAGTCCTCTGGGATGTCTGATGAGCAGCGTTGTCTTGAATCATAAATGGCTTAAGGAGAGAAGTGATCTTATTTATTTTTATTATTTTATCCAAGGCCCATTTCGGGCTGTTTCTAAGTTTTTTAAGCATCATGCACACAGACAGCCCTTAGCTTATTTATGAATGGACTAATTTAGCCGAGAACCATCCTTCTGAATCACTCAGGCTCCACCACCCAGAACGTGGCCAGGACTGCCTTGGGCCAAAGTGAATAGCTGGAGAGAGTCAGGGGTTGGAATCAGGGTATACAATCCAACCCAGTAATTTTACAAGCTTGCTTATCTGGTTTCCCTTAAGTTTACAACAAATCAGATATAGGCAAATGAAAGGAGCTTTAAGACATGACAACCAAGAAAAGTAGATAAGACAGAGGCCACGACATCAAGAAGAATTATGAGCTTCTGGGGCCTTGTGCATGACTCGACTCTATCAGCATAATCACTTCAGAGAAATGACAATAAATCGCCAAGAAAAAAAGTTAAATTATGCTCACTCCACTGTACTCTGTTTAGGAAACTTTAGACCGTCTTTTGCATTGATTTCTGCCAGAAAACAATGAGCTTTTTTCTTTAATCCTTCTAACAAAGTCAGCACTTAATGGATTTAAATATTCTGAGTCAATATACTATCTGAAAGCAGTTCGTTCCAGGAGTACACAAAATTAAATATTTAAATCTTTACTAGGGAAATATGAACTAAGAACAAAAGTGAATAATCATAAAGAAACTCCAAAGAAGTAATGGGTTTGCCTTCTCTTATGGAGAGTAACCTCCGAAGGAAAGAAATTTGCTTGTGGACCTGCCTTGCTCAAAAGTCCAGCTGTCACACAGCCCTTAGGTTTGGGTGAACCCAGGTAATTGTGAAACGCCTCTCACAAGAATAATGGGAAAAGGGTTCTTTCCTCTTCTCATTTTCCAGAAAAAGGTAGTTTTGATTCTAAAAGCTAAGAGGAAAAAAACTAAGGACGCTTTTAGTGCAGTACCTTGTCAGCTCATCTCTTCAATATCCTTGCTTTGTGTATGTGATACATCCATCAAGAAGAGTTTTAGGGAATCCTGGCAAAGCTTATTTACTCTTCGAGAACACTGCCCTGCACTTGACCAGTGCCAACATCACCATTTTAAAGTGGAAATGCCTCACAAAGTGGGGAGAATGTGGTCATGAAACTAATATACCTATTGACACATTTTAACTGGATTTCCATTGCAACATATTCATTAGATAATTTTGCTTCATATTATAAATCAGGAACATTTCTTAGCATATTATGAACAACCGTGTAGCCAGGCCTCCATATTTGCGGGCCCTGCATCCTCAGGCTCAGCAACAGCAGGTTGATAGGGCCTAAGCATCCTCAGATTTTGGTACCTTTAAGGGGTCCTGAAACCAATCTCTCACAGATACCAAAGGAAAACTGCATTATGAAGGACAAAAAAATTCTAAGAACAAGTAAATCCATCATTACCAACTTGTTACAAACTCCACTTTACTTCTTTAAATATCTTTTTCACCCCTGGACCCTTTGAAGACCCTTCTCAGACTTTCTATTCCCTTCAAATCCCAGTCGTTGAGATGGTATTCAGAATACAAAGGTTTATTCATCTCTCTGGCAACACTTCATCCATTCTTTTCCTGTACTAAAAGCACTTTAGAGCTTTTATTAGCTGTTTCTTTGCACTGAAATTGGAGGGGGAAGATGGTGGTGTTCTGGATCAATGAGCTAAGCCCATTTTTCGTTCTTTTTCTAAATTTCTTTTTAAAATTTTTTATTGAGGCATAGTTTGATTTATAATGTTGTGCTACTTTCAGGTATACAGCGAAGTAAATCTGTTATACATATACATACGTTGTTAATTTCCTAAGTTGTGTCTGAATCTTTGCAACCCGATGAACTGTAGCATGCCAGGCTTCCCTGCCCTTCACTAACTCCTGGAGTTTTACTCGCAAACTCATGTCCATTGAGTCGGTGATGTCATGAAACCATCTCATCCTCTGTCGTCCCCTTCTCCTCCTGCCTTCAGTCTTTCCCAGCATCAGGGTCTTTTACAGTGAGTCGGCTCTTGGCATCAGATGATCAAGGTATTGAACCTTCAGCTTCAGCCTCAGTGCTTTCAATGAATATTCCGGGTTAATTTCCTTTAGGATTGACTGGCTGGATCTCCTTGCAGTCCAAGGGACTCTCAAGAGTTTTCTCCAGAACCTCAGTTCAAAACCATTAATTCTTCGGCTCTCAGTCTTCTTTATGGTCCAACTCTCACGTCCATTCATGACTGGTGGAAAAACCATAGCTCTGACTATAGGGACCTTTGTCAGCAAAGTGATATCCAGTCCTTTGTAGATTCTCCTCTGATATAGGCCATTACAGAGTGTTGAGTAGAGTTCCCTATGCTACACAGTAGGTCCTTATTAGTTTAAAACTCTTTTGTCTATAATTTTTTCCCTACAGTTGCCCCCTACTCCGCAAATCCGTCATAAAAACACAGATTAATTTGTCTCACTAGGTTTAATCCTCAATACCTTTTTGGTTGTTTCTAGAGGATAAAAACAGAGCTTGCACATAGCAAAACTCCAAAAAAATTCATTACCAACTTGTTACAAACTCCACTTTACTTCTTTAAATATCTTTTTCACCCCTGGACCCTTTGAAGACCCTTCTCAGACTTTCTATTCCCTTCAAATCCCAGTCGTTGAGATGGTATTCAGAATACAAAGGTTTATTCATCTCTCTGGCAACACTTCATCCATTCTTTTCCTGTACTAAAAGCACTTTAGAGCTTTTATTAGCTGTTTCTTTGCACTGAAATTGGAGGGGGAAGATGGTGGTGTTCTGGATCAATGAGCTAAGCCCATTTTTCGTTCTTTTTCTAAATTTCTTTTTAAAATTTTTTATTGAGGCATAGTTTGATTTATAATGTTGTGCTACTTTCAGGTATACAGCGAAGTAAATCTGTTATACATATACATACGTTGTTAATTTCCTAAGTTGTGTCTGAATCTTTGCAACCCGATGAACTGCAGCATGCCAGGCTTCCCTGCCCTTCACTAACTCCTGGAGTTTTACTCGCAAACTCTTGTCCATTGAGTCGGTGATGTCATGAAACCATCTCATCCTCTGTCGTCCCCTTCTCCTCCTGCCTTCAGTCTTTCCCAGCATCAGGGTCTTTTACAGTGAGTCGGCTCTTGGCATCAGATGATCAAGGTATTGAACCTTCAGCTTCAGCCTCAGTGCTTTCAATGAATATTCCGGGTTAATTTCCTTTAGGATTGACTGGCTGGATCTCCTTGCAGTCCAAGGGACTCTCAAGAGTTTTCTCCAGAACCTCAGTTCAAAACCATTAATTCTTCGGCTCTCAGTCTTCTTTATGGTCCAACTCTCACGTCCATTCATGACTGGTGGAAAAACCATAGCTCTGACTATAGGGACCTTTGTCAGCAAAGTGATATCCAGTCCTTTGTAGATTCTCCTCTGATATAGGCCATTACAGAGTGTTGAGTAGAGTTCCCTATGCTACACAGTAGGTCCTTATTAGTTTAAAACTCTTTTGTCTATAATTTTTTCCCTACAGTTGCCCCCTACTCCGCAAATCCGTCATAAAAACACAGATTAATTTGTCTCACTAGGTTTAATCCTCAATACCTTTTTGGTTGTTATCAAGAGGATAAAAAAAAGAGCTGACATAGCATTTAATGATCATCTAGTGAAGCATATTCTTTTCACAGAGGATGAACCAAGCTAGAGAGACATAAAGAGTGGGAAACAACCTGTATTTACAGATGTCCACCACCAACAGCATAGGGACTGTGTAGATGTTCACAGATGTCAGCAGGTTTCATCCTCAGAAGACACAAATGAGGCAGGAATTACTGTCCCCATTGTACAGGTGAAGAAAATGGAGGTTTCAAAACACTCCATAATTTGCTCTAGGTTTTTCAATTAGTAAAAGAGTGAGCAGAGGATTGATTTGATTTCCTCCCTACCTTCCTCTTTTGTTAGGACCCTGGCCTCAAGGCCAAGACTAGTGTTCCTACAACGGCATCACTGTTTGTGTGCTCGGTCGTTCAGTCGCGTCCAACCCTTTCACAACTCCATGTACTGCAGCCCTCAGAGCTCCTCTGTCCATGGAATTTTTCAGGCAAGGATATTGGAGTAGGTTGCCATTTCTTACTCCAGGGCATTTTCCTGACTCGGGGATCAGACCAGCATCTCCTGTGTGGGTAGATGGATTCTTTCCTGCTGAACCATGGGGAAAGCCCATCCGAGTGTTTAGCTACCTTCCACTTTTTTTTCCTTTTTTTTTTTTCCCTTCCACTGTTTTTAATTCATTCACTCATCATTTTTGATTTATCTCTGTAGAGAAATGACCAACCTATGCCTTCTCAAAGGGACCAAACGCTTCTTCCTTTCAAATTTTGAACTCACTTCTAACAAGGTCAAACAACTTAAGTCTTTACAACACCTAAGTTCCAACTCTCACGTCCATTCATGACTGGTGGAAAAACCATAGCTCTGACTATAGGGACCTTTGTCAGCAAAGTGATATCCAGTCCTTTGTAGATTCTCCTCTGATATAGGCCATTACAGAGTGTTGAGTAGAGTTCCCTATGCTACACAGTAGGTCCTTATTAGTTTAAAACTCTTTTGTCTATAATTTTTTCCCTACAGTTGCCCCCTACTCCGCAAATCCGTCATAAAAACACAGATTAATTTGTCTCACTAGGTTTAATCCTCAATACCTTTTTGGTTGTTATCAAGAGGATAAAAAAAAGAGCTGACATAGCATTTAATGATCATCTAGTGAAGCATATTCTTTTCACAGAGGATGAACCAAGCTAGAGAGACATAAAGAGTGGGAAACAACCTGTATTTACAGATGTCCACCACCAACAGCATAGGGACTGTGTAGATGTTCACAGATGTCAGCAGGTTTCATCCTCAGAAGACACAAATGAGGCAGGAATTACTGTCCCCATTGTACAGGTGAAGAAAATGGAGTTTCAAAACACTCCATAATTTGCTCTGGGTTTTTTCAATTAGTAAAAGAGTGAGCAGAGGATTGATTTGATTTCCTCCCTACCTTCCTCTTTTGTTAGGACCCTGGCCTCAAGGCCAAGACTAGTGTTCCTACAACGGCATCACTGTTTGTGTGCTCGGTCGTTCAGTCGCGTCCAACCCTTTCACAACTCCATGTACTGCAGCCCTCAGAGCTCCTCTGTCCATGGAATTTTTCAGGCAAGGATATTGGAGTAGGTTGCCATTTCTTACTCCAGGGCATTTTCCTGACTCGGGGATCAGACCAGCATCTCCTGTGTGGGTAGATGGATTCTTTCCTGCTGAACCATGGGGAAAGCCCATCCGAGTGTTTAGCTACCTTCCACTTTTTTTTCCTTTTTTTTTTTTCCCTTCCACTGTTTTTAATTCATTCACTCATCATTTTTGATTTATCTCTGTAGAGAAATGACCAACCTATGCCTTCTCAAAGGGACCAAACGCTTCTTCCTTTCAAATTTTGAACTCACTTCTAACAAAGTCAAACAACTTACGTCTTTACAACACCTAAGTCCAAACAAACCATCAAGCCCTGAGAGTCAGTGGGTACTGTTCTCGCCCATAAATAGCTTCCCTCACTAGGAAGAGGCCCACCAGGCCCTGGGAAGTTTTGCCCAAGGAACAGAATGAAGTACCTTCGCAAGTCTGTAGGGCTGTGCTGCACACACATCTCACGCAATGCTTTCTGACTGTTAGGAGCACCAAGAAAGGGTTCTCGCCCATTCCAGCCATCTGTTCCAAAGTCACCAGAAGAGACAATGTCAAAGAGGTAACAGGGGTTAGGGGGAGTATAACCTCTTGGAGTATAACCTTTAAAACTTTTAAACCCCTAGTGGTACACCTGATAATTTATAATACTGTACATCAACTATTTCATGACAAAAAAAAAAAAAAAGAGCATGATGAAACAGAAAAAATCCAACCAGCAAACAAAAAAAGAGGCAACCAGTTCCATTCCTCAGTGATGACCTACACAGCAAATTGACTATGTTCATTATTTCTTTGAGCAGCACCTAGAACCTTCAAGTCTTGACACAACACTCTATCATTAGCGAGTCTCGCCAAAGAAGGGCTCCTCTGATAAATTATTGTGTTAACATGTGAGAGGCTAGAACAAAAAGGTGTTTGAGCTGTCCACATGGGCCAGCCACTCCCTACCCTTCCCACCCTCACTCCCAATACCTAGGAGGTGATGCTTCATTGTCCCAAGTCTATACTTAACACAACACTGGGCTTTGCTTAAACACATCAACCTTTTTTTTCCCCCGAGAGAATTAAAACATCTAAGGGCTGTGACGCACATACAATGGTTAAAATCTATGCAGCATATGTTCATACATTTTCCATACTCCAGAATAATATACATAGATTTCCATTAAGTGAAAATAATAACATTTCAGGGCCAACCCATTTTAAAAACCAATCTCAATCATAAAGCTCCTAACTGAAGTTAAAAAGCTATGTCCAATGAAGGAAGAAAACATGCATCTTGGTGTCTCTGGAGAGATGAGGTTTTCAGTCTTAGTTCGAAATGCAGACAAGCTGTGTGTTGTCGGCTTGGTCATTTAACCTCTCTATGCCTCAGATTTCTCATCTGTGAAATTAGAACATGACGCTAGATTAAAGCCCTTTCAGCTCTAAAATTGTGCTTCTATGATAGTCCTCCCAATTCAGTAAAATAAAATACAGTGTTTAATACGGGCTGCCTTTTCAATGAAACTAAAAATTTTTTTAAATGGCAGCAAAGCTCAAAAAGGTCAAGAAAACACAACCAGCCAAGGATTTTTAAAAATGTCACCCGTGCGACACCAAGTAGGTCCAGACATTAATCTCTTATCTTAACTTCTAGAAAAAGCTCCATTTTTGTCTTCTTTTGTGCAATGTTGGGTTCCCCACTGGAAAAGAAAGGGGATGAGCCTGTTGAAGCTCTCCACTGTTTGCTCATCTCCTGTGTTCAGTAGCTCCTTGGCATTAAGAAACTCCTCTATTACTCACTATTAAACTGCATCGAAAAAGACTGACGGAGGAAACAGCTCGGAAACAGCTCAGAGACAAGCAAGCAAAATCTTGCTGTCAACCGTCTGAAACTGTTACAAATTACAGGCTAATCTCAGAATCTGTGACCTCACCACCACCCAGCCTTCCACAGTGTTGAGTAACAGTTTCCCTGTCAGTGACTACGAAGAGATTAACAATAAAAGAAGAGTGGAACACGGTACCAAAGAAGGGCTCCTCTGATAAATTATTGTGTTAACATGTGAGAGGCTAGAACAAAAAGGTGTTTGAGCTGTCCACAAGGGCCAGCCACTCCCTACCCCTCCCACCCTCACTCCCAATACCTAGGAGGTGATGCTTCATTGTCCCAAGTCTATACTTAACACAACACTGGGCTTTGCTTAAACACATCAACCTTTTTTTTCCCCCGAGAGAATTAAAACATCTAAGGGCTGTGACGCACATACAATGGTTAAAATCTATGCAGCATATGTTCATACATTTTCCATACTCCAGAATAATATACATAGATTTCTATTAAGTGAAAATAATAACATTTCAGGGCCAACCCATTTTAAAAACCAATCTCAATCAAAAAGCTCCTAACTGAAGTTAAAAAGCTATGTCCAATGAAGGAAGAAAACATGCATCTTGGTGTCTCTGGAGAGATGAGGTTTTCAGTCTTAGTTCGAAATGCAGACAAGCTGTGTGTTGTCGGCTTGGTCATTTAACCTCTCTATGCCTCAGATTTCTCATCTGTGAAATTAGAACATGACGCTAGATTAAAGCCCTTTCAGCTCTAAAATTGTGCTTCTATGATAGTCCTCCCAATTCAGTAAAATAAAATACAGTGTTTAATACGGGCTGCCTTTTCAATGAAACTAAAAATTTTTTAAATGACAGCAAAGCTCAAAAAGGTCAAGAAAACACAACCAGCCAAGAATTTTTAAAAATGTCACCCGTGCGACACCAAGTAGGTCCAGACATTAATCTCTGATCTTAACTTCTAGAAAAAGCTCCATTTTTGTCTTCTTTTGTGCAATGTTGGGTTCCCCACTGGAAAAGAAAGGGGATGAGCCTGTTGAAGCTCTCCACTGTTTGCTCACCTCCTGTGTTCAGTAGCTCCTTGGCATTAAGAAACTCCTCTATTACTCACTATTAAACTGCATCGAAAAAGACTGACGGAGGAAACAACAGCTCAGAGACAAGCAAGCAAAATCTTGCTGTCAACCGTCTGAAACTGTTACAAATTACAGGCTAATCTCAGAATCTGTGACCTCACCACCACCCAGCCTTCCACAGTGTTGAGTAACAGTTTCCCTGTCAGTGACTACGAAGAGATTAACAATAAAAGAAGAGTGGAACACGGTAGGTTAGGAGTAGGTGAGGACAGGAAAGCAGAAGGAAAAATGAGTGCACCTAAGTGAATTCAGAGGCAGACTCCACGGGGCTTTCACCGAGGGCTGCCGTCAGGAAAGCGGAGATGTTGTTGCCCTGTTTATTCATGGCTTTTACCTTTGGCTCCTTAGAGTAAAGTCTGAAAACTGTTTGTGGGTCATAGTAAAAAAAGCAGCTCTAAAACACAATGTGACTTCCAGGGAGAGCTAAAGCCAAACCACACTGCGTGTGTGAGCCAGCCGGGCAGATACTGAGAGAGGATAAGCAGGAAAAGAGGCACTTGTTTTTATTAACAGAAGCTCTCACCAACTTCCTTAGACTTCCCCCAATGAAAGGTCAGGCTCGCCCGATTTTGAATAAGAATCAGGGGTGCCCCTGAGCAGAAACAACAGTCAAACCTCAGGACCTGACCCCCTAGACATTGCTCATCGGCACTTAAAAAAACACAACCATGTATAGGTTACATGTCTCAGGAGGAAGCAACACGGTACAGAGTTGAAAATAAATCAAGAAAAATTCTTCGTCTGGTCCGGATGAAACACGCTGCTGAAAATACACGGAATGACACGGAAAAGGATCTGCTGAACGAAAAAAAAAGCTATTCTGAGTCAAGAATAAATAAGGTATTAAGCGAGGCGGGGGCTCCCTCTAGATGCTCACTCTCATCTTCAATCACGTTTTCATGAACTGCCTATGGCAGCCAGGGCGTGCGTCTCAGCTTCCCTGACTGCACCCAGACTGAAGTCCTCTCTGACTTTCCTCCTGGCAGTTCCCTCCCTGTTGATCTTTGCTCCTGGCTGCTAGCTCCCTGCTGGCCTAGCTGGTCAACTGCATCAGGCTCTCTGAAGGTGCTCAACCAAGATCTGGGGATGGACGTTCTCTGTATCTGGGGTCCAGAGGAGAAAGCATTCCTTGTTCCGCCTCTGCGGCCGCGATGCTTCTGCTCATCTCACTGGGTTCTGGACTCCCTCCCCACGTTCATTCCTGGCTGAGGAGGTGATCAAAGGGCAGGAGAAGAGAGCCAGGTGTGAGCTTACCAAGAGATCAGGTGGTCTGGTGCCGAGCAGACAGTGGAGAGAGAAGTGCTGAATCCTGGCCATTTACAGAGCAGCACAAAACTCGTCCTGTTCCTTTTACTGCTGCGGTTGCCATGGCCGACCCAAACAATATACCCCCGGCTTCTCTCCTCCAACTTCCTCACCACCTCCCACAGACCTCCAGCTGGGCAGGACCAGGCCCCATCTCCTGGCTGATCCGAAGTTACAAGCTGGAAAGGATTTTCAAAGCGATCTTACAAGCAGGTCGGCCCCAAGGTGGTAAAGTGGTCAGCAGACTGGTTTTGGCTGCAAGGCTCTGCTTCCCTGAGTTTTTCACCTAATTCAACGTAGAAAACAGCTCTTAAGAAGGAAAAGAAACTGGCTTTAAAAAAAAAAAAAAAAAGAAAGCAAAACTCAGCTTGGGAAAATGACAATCACCTTTAAACTTTGATGTCACGACACTCCACAGAACAAATGGGGGTGAAAAAAAGGAGGTAACATCCTGGATAGAGAACATCTGAAGAGGGGCAAGAAGGGAGTGAATGCCATTGTCTTGGTCATGGGTGATAAACCCTGGGAATGGCATGAATGTTGGGATTTTCTTGTTTTAAACAAATTCCTGTGTACAGAATGACACGGAAAAGGATCTGCTGAACGAAAAAAAGCTATTCTGAGTCAAGAATAAATAAGGTATTAAGCGAGGCGGGGCTCCTCTAGATGCTCACTCTCATCTTCAATCACGTTTTCATGAACTGCCTATGGCAGCCAGGGCGTGCGTCTCAGCTTCCCTGACTGCACCCAGACTGAAGTCCTCTCTGACTTTCCTCCTGGCAGTTCCCTCCCTGTTGATCTTTGCTCCTGGCTGCTAGCTCCCTGCTGGCCTAGCTGGTCAACTGCATCAGGCTCTCTGAAGGTGCTCAACCAAGATCTGGGGATGGACGTTCTCTGTATCTGGGGTCCAGAGGAGAAAGCATTCCTTGTTCCGCCTCTGCGGCCGCGATGCTTCTGCTCATCTCACTGGGTTCTGGACTCCCTCCCCACGTTCATTCCTGGCTGAGGAGGTGATCAAAGGGCAGGAGAAGAGAGCCAGGTGTGAGCTTACCAAGAGATCAGGTGGTCTGGTGCCGAGCAGACAGTGGAGAGAGAAGTGCTGAATCCTGGCCATTTACAGAGCAGCACAAAACTCGTCCTGTTCCTTTTACTGCTGCGGTTGCCATGGCCGACCCAAACAATATATCCCCCGGCTTCTCTCCTCCAACTTCCTCACCACCTCCCACAGACCTCCAGCTGGGCAGGACCAGGCCCCATCTCCTGGCTGATCGGAAGTTACAAGCTGGAAAGGATTTTCAAAGGGATCTTACAAGCAGGTCGGCCCCAAGGCGGTAAAGTGGTCAGCAGACTGGTTTTGGCCGCAAGGCTCTGCTTCCCTGAGTTTTTCACCTAATTCAACGTAGAAAACAGCTCTTAAGAAGGAAAAGAAACTGGTTTAAAAAAAAAAAAAAGAAAGCAAAACTCAGCTTGGGAAAATGACAATCACCTTTAAACTTTGATGTCACGACACTCCACAGAACAAATGGGGGTGAAAAAAAGGAGGTAACATCCTGGATAGAGAACATCTGAAGAGGGGCAAGAAGGGAGTGAATGCCATTGTCTTGGTCATGGGTGATAAACCCTGGGAATGGCATGAATGTTGGGATTTTCTTGTTTTAAACAAATTCCTGTGTACAGAAGACACCACTAAAAAAAAAAAAAAAAAATCCAGACATAGAAACCACACAAAGAAAGAGAAGGAAGATGACCCTAAAAATAAACCACAGAAGAATTTTTCATAATAATTTTGAAACTAAAGACAAATCAGCCCAGGACAGGGGGAGACCCAGCCGGGCCAGTGTCCAGCTTTGCAAGCCATTGTCATTTTTCGGTCATTTGTTTCTCAATCTGAAAAATGGGGAAAATAGAATGAACCATATTTAAATTCCCTAACAACTCTAAAATTCTCTTTATCACCTCTATGAACAATATTGCAACTACGCTTGAACAAAACCGTACGAAGGAGAAAAAAAGAGGCGGAGACGAACTCTTAACTCGTGGGGTTAAGAGTGACGCCTCCTTACCTCTCAATTTGCTTCGTTTAGGAAACATGGGCCTAAAATAATCCTTACAACAATAGGACTGGGGGACATAGATCCCTGTGAACGCTCCTGACGTCACTGAATAGCACATGAAGTTCACCGTCAAGTTTTATGCTATGTATGTTTGGCCACAATAAAAAAAAAATAGAAATGCACATAAAAGAGGGAGAAAAAAATGTGAGGAAGTGCACACCGCATGAATGTTTTGGAGGTGGAGTTGAAAATAAAAAACACGGAGCTGAGTTTCCATTTCCCATCTCCTTTAATTTGGTCTCCAGGGCCTGCTAATAAGCCCAGGCTCCACTTCTGCCCACATCTGAGAGAAATGGCTTATCTGCCATTTCACAGAGCGGCTCCTTCTCCATCTCAGCCTCTCTCTCTCTCTCCCCTTCCCTACAAACAGGGGCTGTCATTCTGCAGAACCAGTGAAGGGCTGCAAATCACTACTAAGAGCTCCTGGGAGGCGCTCCATCGAAGAATCCGTACAGATCAAGATCTCAAGTGCTCACTTGCCTAGGGACTGCTATAATTTGAGGTGTTGCTTCTTTTTAAAGAATAAAACACAGATGCTCTGAGCTGATGAAAGCAAATGCCCTTTCAACACATCCCTTCTCTGGCACTTGAAACTCTTACCAACAAGAAGGGCTTCCCACACTCAGTTCGGTAGTTTCTGCGCTCTTTTTCTTTTTCTTTGAAGTGGTGGCACAAGGCTTCTCTCCCTGGGGGGTCAAACCATGCCTTGCAGGGAGCCTTGGGAGGGCAGCCCCAAGCAGGGGCACACTCAGGGAGCCACCTGCCTCTAACGGTGATACATAGGACACGTCTCTGTGCATCAGAGCTAGAGTAATCCAACGCTTCTTGACAAGCTGTGCACAGAGTCTCAAAGGTACATACACAGGCTTAGTCGCTGCCAAACTTGTGCACAAATATATGCCTAAGAACGTTTCTGCCTGGCTCTGTAAGCAGCACTCCAGTGTGAATTAAGGCAGGGGCGCGGGGGTAGTGCCAAAGAGACCAGTGAACGGAGAGATCAAATCTCAGTCCCACAACCTCCCCAGGCCTTGTCTCTTACCTGTAAAATACATGAGTTAGACCAGACCATCTTAAAATGCCTACAAGCTGGAGCACTCATGAATACGACCACTGCCCACGGCAACTTACATAACAAGCCAAAATCAAGGTAGTGAGCTCATTCCTGAACTGGAAAGGTAAAGGGACAGAGGGTGAGTAATGAAATCCATGGTACTGTACCACAGATCTACCTAAAACAACTAAGAAACCTTCTGTTTTGCCCAGCGCATATTAACCTATGTGTGCTAAGTCACTCAGTCGCGTCCACCTCTGTGACCCTTTGGATCTGTAGCCCACCAGGCTTCTCTGTCCACAGGATTCTCCAGGCAAGAATACTGCAGTGAGTTGCCGTTCTGTCCTCCAGGGGATCTTCCCGACCCAAGGACTGAACCCACATCTCTCTGGTCTCCTGCACTGGCAGGCAGGTTCTTTACCGCTAGCGCCACCTGGGAAGCCCACGAAGTTACGGGAGATGCGTAAAGAAGTCTGATTCTCTGTGAAGCAACTGTAATACACTGACATGGACTCGTGGGAACCGAATGAAATCAAGTCAGCGAAACGCCTCGTTCACGTCTTTCGTTTAGTCAGTTTCCCAGGTGGCTCAGTGGTAAAGAAGTCGCTTCCCAAGGCAGGAGACACAGAAGATCCCCTGGAAGAGGAAATGGCAACCCACCCCAGGATTCTTGCCTGGAGAATCTTATAGACAGAGGAGCCTGGCAGGCTATGGTCAATGGGGTTGCAAGAGTCAGACACAAGTTAGGGACCGAACATGCACGCCAGGCTGCAGACGCCTCTCCAGAGGTCTAGACCCGTGTGTGTGGTGGAGACATCCACCTGGAGGCCTTGCTGGGCACTGCTGGGTCCCCACCATAGCGAGGGGTGTCATCGTCCAGCAGGTCATCCATACCCCAAACTCCTCCCTCTCACTCCCCTCCAACGTCTAATGAGTCCCGCGTCCCCTGGGCACTGCCTCATTCAACCGCTCCCACTTGCCCACTCTCTCCACAGTCGCTACAAGCTTCCGGACACCCAGGGCCTGTCTGCCCGGGGCCAGACGGGGTCGCCAGCCCACAGGCCAGGGACGAGCACGGAGCAGGTGCTTCACGGATGTCGAGTAAACATGCCTCTGTCCCCTGAATTTCTAGAACTGTTTCTTCTCTGGGCTCCCTGCTTACCACCTGGCCCCTTATCACACCAAATGCCCAGCAGAAGAAGAACAGGAGATTTCTAAAACACGCACCTGGTTGTTCACATCCCTGTTGCAAGTTGTTCAGTCTGCATTCCATCCTGGACAAAATCCAGACTCGGGGGTCTGGCCCACCAGGCCCCTCCTGCCCTGGACCCTGAACACCTCCACTGTGGTCAGGCCAGCCTCCCTTCAGCTGCTCCTTCAGCCCATCTGTAGACCCTTCTGCACTTTTCAGCTCCTTTTCGCACATACTGTCTAGATTATTTTGCATACGCGTGTCTAAACTACCTCTCATTCTGAAACGCTTACTTTTAAGGACACGTGTCCTGAAAGCCTTTCTACACTCCCTTTTTTCTACCTTCAGTCTGACTTATTTATTTTTTAGAAATTAACTTACAGAGAACGGATGTGTTTTATTTATGTATGTATTTACTGACGTTTAAAGGTTTATTTTTATCCTGTATTTATTTGGCTGTGCCAGGTCTTAGTGGCAGCATGCGGCACGTAAGTTTCTTGACCAGGTATCAAACCCAGGCCCCCTGCAAGTGGAGTGCAGAGTCTTAATTATTCCCTGGACTACCAGGGAAGTCCCTTCAATTTGATTTAGACGGCCCCTCTCTGTGGTTCTGTAACACACACATATCACAATGCTGAAAACAGAATAATGGTTGAATTTGTTGCCTGGGCTCAGCCCCAGAGGCCAACGCCCATATCTTATCTGATGCTTTAAACTCAGGACCTAGAGTGGAATTTGACATATATGGGGGATTCAAGAACCTTTTTTGAATTAATGAAGAACAGAGACGGGGTAAGGGGAGGGAAAGAGAAAAAAAAAAGGACTCAAAAGATGGGCTTCCCTGCTGGCCCAGTGGGTAAAGAGTCCGCCTTGCAGTGCAAGGGGCACCAGTTACCTCCCTGGTCTGGGAAGATCCCACGTGCCGAGGAGTGGCTGGACTGGTGTGTCCAATTACAAGCCAGTACTCTGGAGCGCATGCACCCAGAGCCATTGCCCTGCAATGAGAGAGGCCACTGCAACGGGAGGCCCACACAGGCCGAAGAATAAAGATGGACAAAAATAAATAAGTAAATAATTAATTAAAGAGACCAAAATTAAAAACAAAAAAATAAGAAAGAGAAACCCCTGAAAGAATTAAGTGCTTTTCAAAGGGTTAAGTAAACCAGGTTAGTGTCAGAACCAGGTGAAGAATCTAGTCTTCCTATTTTCTCTGATATGTCTTCCATCCCCCAAATCCATCCTATCCATGTGTTTTTTCAAGGATCTCTATTCTTGTACTTCCCTAGTGGTCCAATGGTTAAGTTCTGCGCTTCCAATGCAGGGGCCATAGGTTCAATTCCTGGTCCCGGACTAAGATCCCACACACCACATGATGCAGCCCCAAAAAAACCAATAATGACAGCAGTAGAAAATAAAAAAATAAATATTTTTTAAATAATACAATTTAAATAAAGGGATCTCTGCTCTTTCTGACACTATAACCTCCTCCTGGAGACCCCCTATAGATAGTTTACTATCTACTCTTCAAGCCTTCTCTCCAGTCAGCTCTCCCTATATATTGTTATATATTCAATTATCTGCTCCCTAGACATGCCACTGATGATCCAAGTTTAAAACATCAATAAATAAAATAAATACATTTCCCCCTGCCTTCTGAAGGAAAAAAAAAAAAGCACAAACTCAAACCAAAAAGCAAAACACTTGTTCCTTCTAGGTCACCTGAGCTTCTGTATGTCCATTCATACAGTCATCTGAGACAGAAATGTGGAAGTGAATACTTTTTTAATTATTCAATTTTTTTCTAAATTATTACTTCCATACTAGGATATATGCTGTGTCTTCTACATTTTTCCTCACTTAACCATGCCAACAAAACCCTAATAATAAACCATGTAACTAGAGCACAAGAAGGGGATGGGATAAAAGAAACAAACTTAACATACTGTTTATTCAAGTCTAGTACCATCACCTTCTCTTTCTCTCACATACGACAGGACCTACTGATTGTTCCACCAACCCTCTCGCTCTGACGGCCACTGTCTTCTCTTGCAACCTCTGAAACTCCCCAGGACTACTGCAGTAGGAGCCCTCAGTTAGGTGGTACCCAGAGTCACTCCCATCAATTCTACTGTCCACTTGGCCAGAAAAATAAACTTTCTTAAAGGGTCAGTCACGTCTGGTTCCCAACAGGATGGGGAAGTTGCACAGGCTCTAGGCTGAATCATCTCAGAGTTATGCCTGTTAACTAATGTAAGTATTCAGGGAACTCTTGGAGGAAAGAAGGTAGTGAAGTCTCAGGAGGTGAAAATCTCAGACTGAGACAGGAAAAGTCCAATGGTCGCGAACTGTGGAGTTACTTGGGGAACAGAAAAGTTACTGATATGTCTTAGCGAAAACTAGGTGTACATAAATGTGAGGCTCAACATGATAAGAATAAAATATATCCTTTTAAAACTAGCAAAAGAAAATTCAGACCATCCAAAGGAAGGAAGGAAAGTAACTTGAAAAAAAAAAGAAGCAAAAAGAAATGGCAAATAGAAAACTTGGCAAGTAGCAACGCTAAAAAATCTTCATAAAAATAATTAAAGTAAATACGTGAAATTGGGTGTAAAGTCACTAACTGAGACAACACTGCATTTAAGCTACATAAAATATGTAGGGGGAAATAAAAACAATGAATCATTTTAAAATGAAAGTATAAACCAAAGTTGAAAATAAGAAGTTATAAAAAAGAAATATGAACAAAAATAAAATAAAATCTAGAATAATACTTTTACCATCAGACCAGTGGAATGTAAATTAAAAGCATTACAAACGACTGTGAGGGGTATTATATAGCTGCAAAAGGAGCAGTCGATAAAGAAGATTTTATGATCATGAACATATATGCATTTAACAAAATGGCCTCAAAATTTTAAGGCAATAAGTATGACAAAAATAAGGTACATCAAAAATGTATCTAGTAATCAAGAAAAAAAAGGCAAGCTTAAATATCTGTCTAGAAATTAAAGCACTTCATTGTTAAACAACCTGGCAAGGAAATAAAATAACCAAATATTGTTAAGTAACAATAAAAGTATTATGTATCAAAATCAGCATGGCGTAGCTGAAACACGAGAAGTCACCCTAAATCCTTGGCTTCAGTATTACCCAGTTAAGCTATTAACGCCATACCCATGTCTACCCATGTCTCCTCACAGACAAGAATTACCACAGTTCAAGAACAATTTCATAAAAATTAAAGAGTATTCATTAGGAAAATATAATCCTAGAAGTGTATGTACCTATGAATCTAGGACAAGAAAAGAATAAAAATTCCAAATCAATGATTAGAAAAAGGAGAGAAAATTATACCAAAAATAAAGACTAAGAAAGAAATAGTAAACCTAAAAGCAGAAATCAGTGAAAGAGGTTCAACTTTCAGCAAGACTAATCACAAAAACAAGAAAACAAAGTAATATTCATAGTGGAAAAAGGGATATTGCTACCGATCCTACAGATAATAAATGTTACAAGCAACTTTATGTCAATAACGTTGGCAACTTACAGGAAATGAACGATTTTTTGAAATGTGGAAACAAAACTTAACAGAATAGCCAAAAATAAACAAAAAAATCTGCATAGTCTGCTATCAGTTAAAAAAAATTGGATTCCTTATCAAAATCCTCAACACACAGTCATATAACTGTTCTAACTCCTGATGAC
The DNA here is from genome assembly GCA_022376925.1 of Tragulus kanchil. Taxonomy (NCBI): domain Eukaryota; kingdom Metazoa; phylum Chordata; class Mammalia; order Artiodactyla; family Tragulidae; genus Tragulus; species Tragulus kanchil. Next base: position 14,159,121 of record JAIOJX010000005.1, read on the forward strand.
AGCGACATACTACATATACCACACGTGTGTTAAAACCTAGCCCTGGAACCAAAAGAGGATATTTTGCTGTATATTTCTTAATTAAATTAAGTACTTTTAGAACCTTTGCACAAAGAAAATGTCAGGCCCAAATGTTTTCAACTACCAAATCTCACCAATTATTTCTAAGAGAAATAAAATCCTACAGAATTGCTTTCAGAAAATAGTGAAAACAGGAACACTCGACCACACATTTTATCAGAGCAGCATAATATCAATACAAAAAGCGAGCAAATACTACACAAGGGAAGAAAATTAAAGACAATTCTTCATAGGCAGAGTTGTAAAAATACTAAAATAAAATATCAGCAAAAATTTCAATACTAGGTACAAAGAATAATGCATGCTGATAACTTGGCCTTATCCCAGGAACTCAAGGTTGGTTCAAAGTCTAAGATCAATCAATGTAATTTACCAGATAAAGGAGAAAAACTATATGATATCTTATTCGACGCAGAAAGAGAACTGTACAAATTTCAAAATTCATTTCTGACAAAAACAAACATCTCTGAGAAAACTAGAAACAGAAGGAAACGTTCTCAATCTGACAAAGGACAACTATGAAAAAGTTACAGTTAACATCGTACTTAATAGTAAAAGAGTAAATTCTTTCCCTGTGAGGTGAGGGACACAGTGTGGTCATATACCCTCACTAATAAGTGAAACTGAAGTCAGCAGTCCACAGATACAAGGTCAATAAAGCAGAAATCAACTGTATTTCTTTATATTACATCAAGTAATTTGAAATGAAATTGAAAATGAAATTCTAAAAATGTAAATATTTCACAACATAAAAAAAAGACAAAACAAAGGTACTGTTTACAAAAGACATGCAATGCCACTGCACCAAAAATAGGAAGCCATCAAAGAAACAAATTAATTAAAAGACAGAGAGAGATATACTGTATTTTTGAGCTGAAAGTCTCAATATTGTTAATATATTTATTTTCCTTAAAATTAATCACTTCAATGAAGCCCAAACAAACGTCTAAAAGGCTTTTTAAAAAGTTAAAAGTCAATGATAACATGCGTATGGAGCTCTAAAGGAGCTAGAACACCCAAAACAATCTTGAAAAAGAATAAAGTTGGAAGATACACAAAACCTGACTTCTCATGAAGCTGTTTCAATCATTTCATACATTTCAATAAATATATACAAAATTGAACCTTGACCCCCTACCCAAACATACATTAAAACTAATTTGAGATGGGTTAGAAATTTAAATATTAAGGGTAACTCAGAAAGTTTCTGGGAGAAAACTCAGGAGAACATTTCAGTAACCAGAGGGCAAGCAGAAACTCCATAAAGACTCAGAGAAAATATTTATCTTTTAAGAAATGGTAAACTGAGACTTCATTAGAGTTCAACACTGCTTACATAAAATCACTTAAAAAAAAACAGTGGCAGAAATATGTTGTAATACATATAGCTGGCTGGCAAAAAAAAAAAAAAAACAAGACTTTGATCCAGAATACATAAAAAACCTCATACATCAAGAAAAGGGAACCAACTCAATTTTAAAAACTGTCAAGGAACTTGAACAGATACTACAAAAAGAAGATACACAAATGGCCGAAAAGCACATAGAAAGATGCTCAACATCATGAGTCATCAGGAAATGCAATTAAAACCATGTGCTACTACTTCATTTAACCACTAGAATAGCTAAAATTAAAAAGAATGGTGGGGGGGGGGGCACGAGATGCTGGTGAGGATGTGGAAGGACTGGAACTTTCATATATTTGTGAAAGGAACATAAAAGGCAACTACCACTTTAGAGAACAGGCAGGTTCTTACAAAGTTACACACCTACCCTGTGCCCCAGTAATTCCACTCCAAAAAGAAATGAAAATACATGTCCACAAAGAGATGCGTACAAGAGCACTTACAGCTGCTTTCTTCATAACAGACAAAACACGGAAAGACCCCAAATATCCATAACAAGTGAATGAACAAACTGTCACACACACAGTGGACTGCTCGTCAAAAACATTTTTTTAATAGTGAACTGATACATGCAATGGTGTGGGTGAAACTCTAAAATCAAATGTCAAACAAAAGGAGGCAGATAGGAAAAGAGTACCTGCTGAGTGATTCCACTTGAAGTTCAAGAACAAACCAAAGTCACCTATTGTGAAAGATATCGGAGCAGTGGTTGAGTATGGAGTCAGGGGTGGGGCAGAATTGACAGGCAGGAGAGAAAAAGACACTGGGGCGATGGACATGCTCTGTATCTTGAGGAGGGTGCTGGCTACACAGACACATCCAGCTATCAAAACTCACTGAACTGTACATTGAAGATGTGTGCATTCCACGTTGTACACCCTACCCAAACATACATTAAAACTAATTTGAGATGGGTTAGAAATTTAAATATTAAGGGTAACTCAGAAAGTTTCTGGGAGAAAACTCAGGAGAACATTTCAGTAACCAGAGGGCAAGCAGAAACTCCATAAAGACTCAGAGAAAATATTTATCTTTTAAGAAATGGTAAACTGAGACTTCATTAGAGTTCAACACTGCTTACATAAAATCACTTAAAAAAAAACAGTGGCAGAAATATGTTGTAATACATATAGCTGGCTGGCAAAAAAAAAAAAAAACAAGACTTTGATCCAGAATACATAAAAAACCTCATACATCAAGAAAAGGGAACCAACTCAATTTTAAAAACTGTCAAGGAACTTGAACAGATACTACAAAAAGAAGATACACAAATGGCCGAAAAGCACATAGAAAGATGCTCAACATCATGAGTCATCAGGAAATGCAATTAAAACCATGTGCTACTACTTCATTTAACCACTAGAATAGCTAAAATTAAAAAGAATGGTGGGGGGGGGGGCACGAGATGCTGGTGAGGATGTGGAAGGACTGGAACTTTCATATATTTGTGAAAGGAACATAAAAGGCAACTACCACTTTAGAGAACAGGCAGGTTCTTACAAAGTTACACACCTACCCTGTGCCCCAGTAATTCCACTCCAAAAAGAAATGAAAATACATGTCCACAAAGAGATGCGTACAAGAGCACTTACAGCTGCTTTCTTCATAACAGACAAAACACGGAAAGACCCCAAATATCCATAACAAGTGAATGAACAAACTGTCACACACACAGTGGACTGCTCGTCAAAAACATTTTTTTAATAGTGAACTGATACATGCAATGGTGTGGGTGAAACTCTAAAATCAAATGTCAAACAAAAGGAGGCAGATAGGAAAAAAAAAGTACCTACTGAATGATTCCACTTGAAGTTCAAGAACAAACCAAAGTCACCTATTGTGAAAGATATCGGAGCAGTGGTTGAGTATGGAGTCAGGGGTGGGGCAGAATTGACAGGCAGGAGAGAAAAAGACACTGGGGCGATGGACATGCTCTGTATCTTGAGGAGGGTGCTGGCTACACAGACACATCCAGCTATCAAAACTCACTGAACTGTACATTGAAGATGTGTGCATTCCACTGTATGTACACTCCTCCCGAATACAAATGAATTCGTTGAGAGAAGGATGTACTTTCCATCTGGAACACTTGCCTGGGGATAACCCATGTTCTTCATAAGGCAAAAGTGATCAGAGACACGCTTCAGTGAAAAAGGCCGTGCAAGGAAGGCCAAGTAAGAAAAAGCCAAAGGCAGAGGAAGAACAGTGGTCTGGTCGAGTGAGAAGAGAAATCGAGAAGACTGAGTCAGAAGGGGAAGGTACAAGCCAAACAGGAAGACACGAATGAGCCGAACGTAAGGAGCAGAAAATAACAGACATACAATTGTGTTTTAAAATAATCCAGCTACTGCGTTAAACGCCGAAAAGAACTGAAGCCAATTTTATTTGCAAAGTGTCCTCTCCTTCCCTCCACAGTTCTGCGAATCAAGCGGGAAACAAAGAGAGGGGAATTCGGGGAAGGTATGAACCTGAACACAGTCCTCTCCTTTTCTTTTGAAAAACCAACCACCTTCTATATAATCCAGGGTTACTGTCGTCCATCTATGGTATTCGATCACTAATAAACAGCACGAGGTTCCATACAGACATGGCAGGATAAGGACAGTCACAATCTATTCATTCCTTTCATATGTGAGTGAAATCAAGATCACAAGTTCCTCCGAGGGAGCATCCTCGTTAAGTGAAGCTGGCCTTGGAACACTTATCCTCATAACAGACAAAACACCGGAAAGACCCCAAATATCCATAACAAGTGAATGAACAAACTGTCACACACACAGTGGACTGCTCGTCAAAAACATTTTTTTAATAGTGAACTGATACATGCAATGGTGTGGGTGAAACTCTAAAATCAAATGTCAAACAAAAGGAGGCAGATAGGAAAAAAAAAGTACCTACTGAATGATTCCACTTGAAGTTCAAGAACAAACCAAAGTCACCTATTGTGAAAGATATCGGAGCAGTGGTTGAGTATGGAGTCAGGGGTGGGGCAGAATTGACAGGCAGGAGAGAAAAAGACACTGGGGCGATGGACATGCTCTGTATCTTGAGGAGGGTGCTGGCTACACAGACACATCCAGCTATCAAAACTCACTGAACTGTACATTGAAGATGTGTGCATTCCACTGTATGTACACTCCTCCCGAATACAAATGAATTCGTTGAGAGAAGGATGTACTTTCCATCTGGAACACTTGCCTGGGGATAACCCATGTTCTTCATAAGGCAAAAGTGATCAGAGACACGCTTCAGTGAAAAAGGCCGTGCAAGGAAGGCCAAGTAAGAAAAAGCCAAAGGCAGAGGAAGAACAGTGGTCTGGTCGAGTGAGAAGAGAAATCGAGAAGACTGAGTCAGAAGGGGAAGGTACAAGCCAAACAGGAAGACACGAATGAGCCGAACGTAAGGAGCAGAAAATAACAGACATACAATTGTGTTTTAAAATAATCCAGCTACTGCGTTAAACGCCGAAAAGAACTGAAGCCAATTTTATTTGCAAAGTGTCCTCTCCTTCCCTCCACAGTTCTGCGAATCAAGCGGGAAACAAAGAGAGGGGAATTCGGGGAAGGTATGAACCTGAACACAGTCCTCTCCTTTTCTTTTGAAAAACCAACCACCTTCTATATAATCCAGGGTTACTGTCGTCCATCTATGGTATTCGATCACTAATAAACAGCACGAGGTTCCATACAGACATGGCAGGATAAGGACAGTCACAATCTATTCATTCCTTTCATATGTGAGTGAAATCAAGATCACAAGTTCCTCCGAGGGAGCATCCTCGTTAAGTGAAGCTGGCCTTGGAACCAGAGATACCATTTCTCCTCCTTACAGCTGAATTCATAAGACAAGCAGCAGATGACTAACACAGCCAGTTGATGAAGCAATTAATGCCAACTCTCTCTCTCTTACTCATCCACTCCAGTGAAAGAATTAACCCTGGCTGAAAAAGTAGACACCATGTGAGCAAAATGAACTTTACCACACCACGGAGCTGTACGCAATTAGGAGGAAGGGCTCCTGTCCAAAGTCTCTGAATCTAGAGGGACCTCTACACAATCAAGTTTCAATAAGACGGCGCTCATCAGCACTGCTTCCTCTATTTCAATTTACCAAGGCTGGCTTTACAGGAATAGCTTTGAGACATTCCTACAAAATTAGCTTACTCACTGAATTTTTAAAAAGGAGAACAGAGCCAAAAGACATCACTGGCCTCTGGGGCACAGACATGTGTGAATAAGCATCTCTGAGCTGGAGTGGATGCCGTGGAGGAACAATTTGTCCACGTTACATAGGCTACCTGTGGGAAAGCGGTTTAATCCCAGACTTCCTTCTTGTTTCTCCTGGCTGAGGTACCGAGAGAACCAAATATTCAGAAGAATGGAAGAATCTCAGAAAATGTCCGGTTTGGGAGATTTTGGTATGTGTGGATGGAGGAAGAAGGGAGCCTTGAACATTATTAAATATATTTTATATATATTATATGGGAGTAGAATATTATTAAATCTATTATATATAATATACTAATATATATATAAATATTAATAAATTCAATTAGACACTTATTCATAATGTATTCAGTTCCCCCCACCACCTGACTACTCACCCTCACTTCTCAAGGTGGTCCCTAGAGCCTCAGCGTTAGCATCGTGAGGGAATTTGTTACAAATGCATATTCTCAGGCCCCAAGGGAGGGAACCAGAAACTCTGGGGTCCCAGGAATCTGCAGTTTCACAATCTCCCCAGGTAATTCTGATGCTGGCTCAGTGTGAGACCCACTGCCCCAGGGTGTGCTCCTCTGACCCCCTGTTTCTAATTCCCATATTTCTCCACTGTCTCAGACGAACAACAGGTTAAGATTCAATTGCTATTGTTTGGCAGTATCAAGGTCAAGAGAGCTGGAGTCATTTGCCCACGACCACAGTGCTGAAGAGGGGCCAAGCCAGCATTAAAAACAACTCTCACGCGTGCGTGGTTTTATAATCTGTTCAAAATGGATTTCCAAAAGAACCCTGTGAGGTGGTCAGAACGGTTAAGGACATCCTTCATTCCCAGTTGAAAAGGCTGGGCTCAGGAAGGCTAAAGACTTCCATCTATCACAAAACTAAGCCACAGAGCTGAGACCAGAGCCCCCGCAGGCCTGTTTCCTGATTTCTCGATCAGTGGTGGTGCTGCTTCGGCTGACAGCCCGGCACCCCTACACTATGAGCCCACACGTGTTCAGCACCCGAGTGTGCGAGTTTCCACACTGAGAAAGGATGGGAAATAACAGCAATCATTCATCTTAGCCCAGATTCTGACATTAAAAATAATTCAATAAAATGTAATAGTCAAAATCTGACTGGCCCCATTAGCATGTCCTACTGCTACGCGAAGTTCTCACTCCCGCCCACCTTCGCGAGCTGGTCTCCACTTCCCCACAGTTAGAAGAACACCATCTGACTGAAAGGAAACACACTTGGGAGGGCACCCACTACCACGAGCACTTGTAAACAGCTTCTCAGAACGACGGGGAGGGCACATTCCCTTCTGCCTTTCCTATCCAGTCCTTTTTCAAGCTGCCCTTCTTAGTACTTTTGAAAATACATATTGACACATACACACTGCTCTATATAAAACAGATAACGTATTGTATAGCACAGAGAAGTCTGCTCAATATTCTGTAATAACCTAAATGGGAAAAGAATTTGAAAAAGAAGAGATACATGTATATGAAGTAATACAGCTGAATATCTTTGTTGCACACCTAAAACTCACGCAATACCATTGATCAACTCTTCTCCAATAAAAGTATTTTTTGCAACATGTATATTCACTTTGAAAAGGAAAAGTATATGACATATTCATAATCTCCCAGGTAATTCTGATGCTGGCTCAGTGTGAGACCCACTGCCCCAGGGTGTGCTCCTCTGACCCCCTGTTTCTAATTCCCATATTTCTCCACTGTCTCAGACGAACAACAGGTTAAGATTCAATTGCTATTGTTTGGCAGTATCAAGGTCAAGAGAGCTGGAGTCATTTGCCCACGACCACAGTGCTGAAGAGGGGCCAAGCCAGCATTAAAACAACTCTCACGCTGCGTGGTTTTATAATCTGTTCAAAATGGATTTCCAAAAGAACCCTGTGAGGTGGTCAGAACGGTTAAGGACATCCTTCATTCCCAGTTGAAAAGGCTGGGCTCAGGAAGGCTAAAGACTTCCATCTATCACAAAACTAAGCCACAGAGCTGAGACCAGAGCCCCCGCAGGCCTGTTTCCTGATTTCTCGATCAGTGGTGGTGCTGCTTCGGCTGACAGCCCGGCACCCCTACACTATGAGCCCACACGTGTTCAGCACCCGAGTGTGCGAGTTTCCACACTGAGAAAGGATGGGAAATAACAGCAATCATTCATCTTAGCCCAGATTCTGACATTAAAAATAATTCAATAAAATGTAATAGTCAAAATCTGACTGGCCCCATTAGCATGTCCTACTGCTACGCGAAGTTCTCACTCCCGCCCACCTTCGCGAGCTGGTCTCCACTTCCCCACAGTTAGAAGAACACCATCTGACTGAAAGGAAACACACTTGGGAGGGCACCCACTACCACGAGCACTTGTAAACAGCTTCTCAGAACGACGGGGAGGGCACATTCCCTTCTGCCTTTCCTATCCAGTCCTTTTTCAAGCTGCCCTTCTTAGTACTTTTGAAAATACATATTGACACATACACACTGCTCTATATAAAACAGATAACGTATTGTATAGCACAGAGAAGTCTGCTCAATATTCTGTAATAACCTAAATGGGAAAAGAATTTGAAAAAGAAGAGATACATGTATATGAAGTAATACAGCTGAATATCTTTGTTGCACACCTAAAACTCACGCAATACCATTGATCAACTCTTCTCCAATAAAAGTATTTTTTGCAACATGTATATTCACTTTGGAAAATAGGAAAAGCACAAAGAAAAAATACAAATCTCTCAGACGACACTTAACATTTATCCTGTTTGGGCTTCTTTCTAAGCATTGACATATTCATAATTAATAATATAAACAGAACTTAATGATTTTTAAAATTTGGACTATATCCCTCATTGTCCTATATATATATATATTTCTTTGAAAACTTTATGATGGGTATAGGTTAAACTACAGTGTTATACTACATCATCATGAAATGAGATATTTATATTCTAATTGTAGTTTCAACATGTTCCAAAGAGGGGTTATTGATTCATTAAACTAATAAAAAAAATTTACCCTGGGTGAATTCTTACCTAGATCAATCCCAGGCCTTAAGAGCTATGGGACTTACTAGATAATTCACACTCTGCAGGGCCCAGAAGTCACAGAACAGGCTTCACTAAACTCCCATCTCTACCTTGTCCATTGCTCTAGGCGTGAACGGAAGTTAGGTTCTTTCATTTTCTACATCACCACCTGAAGTGGACATTTGTTCTCCCTTACTCTCCATCCCCCGGCCCTCTGCTCATTCCAGGCTCTATTATTACTCGCTTGAGGAACAAAAGGTCTTACGACTCTCCACTTGGAACTCCTCTACACTGGATCAGATCTAATACACATCTGCAGAGGCTACCGAAAAACAATAAAAATAGCTGACATTACTGGGTACATGTCATGGAACTGGCACTATGTGAACGCCGTTCAGACAGCCTTATGACAAAGAGGCAAATGTTATCACATTACTAGGAGAGATAAAGACTCTAAGGCTTGGAGAGGTTAAATAACTTGGTCCCAGTCACACAGCTCAGAAGGTTTGGAGCAGCAGGACTCCAGAACCAAACCCATTTGTTCACTCAAAAAACTGTAAGCCTCCCTGTCATCAACAGCAGCAGTTCCCAATACTATTTTGTAATCCACCATTTTGCAGACTTTGCCCAATAGTTATTTTGCTCTAAATATTATCTGTTAATCAAAAAAAAAAAATACACAGTGATCAAAAAGATACTATTAATTTAGTAACACTTTAAATGAATTGGGGGTTGATGAATCATCATATCAGACATTTACACAATATTTGGGAGAAAGCTCTGGTTTCTGTTAGTGACATTAATGATTAAACCTACACCCAAGGCTTACTGTGCACAGGATGGGTAGGCCCTCCTTTATAAGCTCTGTGGTCTCCCACGGATCCTGAAATCTACCGGTTAGAAACCCCCAGAATGTATACGGAAGTCCTTTATAAGAACTATGGTCTCCCATGTGTGCTGAAATCTACAGGCCAGAAACCCCCAGAATGTAAATGAACCTCCAGAATGTAAATGAAACGCCATGGGCCCAATCTTTATTTCCAATTGTGTTTCCTATTCCCTCTTTGCCACATACCCTCTGCCCTACAGCGGGATATGGTAGACAAGTACTCCTGTACCACTGGCCTTCATGCCTAGAGGCCCTAAAGCCATGTTTACTACAAGCCTCTTCTGAGAGAGTTCTTCAGCTTAAACATCTCCAACTCTGTGGAACCACCTCTGACAACAGCTCTCTCCCCCAAGGTCAAATTAATACAGCGTTCCTTTTATGTGATCCTGGCCCTATGATGACATTTAAGCACACTGCAAACAAAAACAAATATCTGATGCCTTCTCTCATCCAAATTTCCAGAGGGTAAGGATGGCATTTATTCATCCGTGTCCTTAGCCCTTCCCTCCACTGTCAGCATCTGGCATGTGCTGTCAAATGAGAACCAGTGCCAGCCTGGGTGGTGATTTTACCTGGGGAAGTCAGTTTGGCAAAGAGCTCTTGCCACTAAAGAAGCTCTATTTTGTGGGCAGCAATAGCCGATCATCTGTAAACTGTAAAACTCCCAACGCCCTGCTGCCAAAAGTCCAAGGCACATAAGTACTCACATCAAGAATTGGAAAGTCTGAGTCCAGTTTCTGGCTCTCCCACCAAGCAGCTCCATGACCTTTACACAAGACTCATTCTCTCTCTAATCCTCCATTTGTTCATTGAACTTGGGTAGGAGGAGGGGGACTGTCTAGTTCTTCACTTGTTGCCATTCTATGACTTCCAAATTCTACAGACCAAGACTGGCAAACATTTTCAGAAATGCAACTCAAGGCAAATATTTCAGACTTTGGGCCTGTTTACTTGGTTTACTATCTCTTTTGCAACTATTCATCCCAGGCTTATAGTTATACTGTGAAATCATCCATAGACCTTAGATAAATGAATGGGCATGGCTATGCTCCAATAAAACTTTATATATATATATATATATATATATATATAAAGGCAGCAGGCCAGATAGGAGCCACAGGCCATAGTCTGTCTACCCTAGCTCTAAGCAGATGCCTCCATGTTGCAGTGCAGTTCACAGTGCTTAATCTGAAGGTATAACTCATAGGATGTTTATTACAAAGTCTCCAAGGGCCTTCTAAAGAGCATAACGAGGAGTAGAACAAGATATACACCACCATTCCCCACGAGGAACTTGCAAAGGGATAAAAGAGATTGCCAAGTCAAAAGTTTAGGGTAAAAACTAGAGTCCATGGATGCAAATATGCACAAAATCAATGAGGAAAGCAATGTATTCCACCACAACCCCTACAGTCCCTTGCTCCTATGAATCACATTCACATATTTAAGAGAAGGGCTTCCCTGGTGGTCCAGTGGGTAAAGAGTTCGCCGTGCAGTGCAAGGGGCGCCGGTTCACTCCCTGGCACGAGAAGATCCCATATGCCGCAGAGCGGCTGGACCAGTGTGTCCAATTACGAGCCAGCGCTCTGGAGCACATGCGCCCAGAGCCGGTGCTCTGCAACAAGTCTACTGTGATGGGAGGCCCACACAAGCCAAAGAATTAAGATGGATGAAAATAAATAAATGAAGGACCAATAAAAGCAGCACAAAAAATATATATATACTAAAAAAGAAAAGAAAAGATTGTGTCTTCAAAAGGGGCCATGGGCTGGCCCACCCAAGGATGAGGAGAGTCACTAAAGCAAACGTAGACCGTGCCAAGGCTGCTGCAGGGAAGAAAGTGGCTTCCCTTTGCTAGATCACCCTGCCGAGATGACGCGGGGTCCCACTAGAAAAACAGCCTTCTCCTGAGATGACAGAGCGGCAGGCTGTGCTTGCTTGGTGCTACTGAACCTACTTCCCTGTTCTGATTCTATGCTCACCAAGCAATTACCTAATCCTCTATAAAACCATTTCTGGAGGAGACCGGGCGGGAACGGCGGAGAGGCAGGGGGTGCTTTACCCCTTACTGCTACCAGAATCGAGAGGGCATCCATTTCTCAAAGTGAATCAACAGAGTAGCTTCCACTTATGATTTGCCTTCCAGGGTAGCTTGACCCTGAGCATGCACTCAATCTTCATGCCTGAGGAGACATCAGGGACGTGTCTCACTGGGAATTAGCACGCGGGTATCAAGCTGCCTGCTCCGGCCCAGGCGTTCCTCTGCTCGGAGCCAGTGTGCAAGCCCTGAACCCAGACCTGAAGCCAGCTCTGGGGTGAGGGGCAGAGGGTGGCGAGCATGTAGAGACCCAGCCAGCCCTCTCTGGGGGCCTGGCTGACACACCTAATCTGCTCTGTTTCAGCAGACTTCTGCCATCCTTACAGGACAATGAAGCCAGAGCACTGGCTGCTTCAGGACAGGGTTTAGGTGCGCATCCCTCTGCGTGTGGACAATGAATATCAGCAGCAGCTCTGAGCAAATACATCTAAAAACCAGAGCTAAGTCAAAAAGAGCCACAGCCAAGTACTCACAGTCCTAACTCATGACTGGCTCAGATGCCACCATAAGGCACAATGAAGTTTATCTAAGGGTTGGGGGGCCCTCATATATTGTTTTCATTGGAGTACAGTTGCCTTACAATGCTATGTTCATTTCTGCTGCCCAGCAAAGTGAATCATAAACCTCAGCTGTGGTGAAGGGTCAGCGATGTCCAGAAAAGGCTCGCTCTTTGGCCCAGCTCAGCTGAAAAACAAAAGCTCAGTACTGAGGTCAGAAAAGTTTCAGCCGCACAAATATGACACTGAATTCTGCCTAGTAATAAGCTTGGAGCTCCATGAAAGAGAGGGCACCAGAAGGTCAGGGCCTGCTTCCCTAAAACATGCCAGGATAGGCGAGGCCAAGTGGCCCCAGACCAAGGGGGAAAGGCAGAGCTCACTGCAAAGGAGCAGGAGTATGAAGCACCTCCTTTCCTGTTCGCTGCGGCACAGATGATCTGATTTCCTCCTTCTGTTCCAGAGCGTCTAACCTACTGGTCACGCCCCTCCTCTCAGAAGAGCCGACGGAGGGAGGGAGGGAGGTCCCTAGGAGAATGCTTGCTTTCATATTTGCAGTGTGTTCGGTTGGCAGTGCTGTGTTCCATGGCACAATCCAAATAAGAATTAAACATTATGCACTCACTGGTAAATTATCAATATGTAAACTAACAGATAGAGCAGACACCATCTGAAACGGCCAAGGCCTTCAACACAGTGATTCCAGTGGGGAAGGAACAGGCCCTCCCCTCCCCTCCCCAGCCCTGCCCTGTTTAATCTTCAGCGAGGTTTGCCCTTGAAGACAACACGCTCACACATCCATGTGGACAATGTTGATGAGACGATGGCCGTGAGCTTGGGTTCCCAGCTTTTCACTTGGAATTTCCAAGTAGGATTATCCTAAGAGCAGATAACACACAGCAAGATAAATCTGGCTTTTTTCCAAGTATGTCTGCTCATTATCGTTTTTGAACTCGCTTTTTTGCCCTGACCACTGTACTTCCCAGAGGGTACATGTGTGGTGTGGGCTCACTCAGTCATGTCCAACTCGTGTATTAATTTCTCATCACATTTAACACAGGGCCTTGCACACAATGAGTATTCAATAAATATTTGGTGCAGGGCTGACCTCACAATATCAATTCCAATTAACAGAAAACTGGCCTTGCAAGTGAATTTATTATATGAACAAAACGCTACCTAACAGAAAACGTGGATGTTCTATAGTCCTCTATCTTCCTACATAGTAAACTATGAAGTTCTTCTATATTAACAACTCCCTAGGAAGAAGAAACTTGCCTCTTTTCCTATGCCCCTTCCAAAGGAGAGGATGAAAGAGTCTACTTCCCTTGTACGGACTGAGAAATCACCTTTGAACTTCATGCTAAACAACGAAATGGGGCAGTAGACTGTCAACAACTGTCAAGCGAAATAATTATTGATTGTAGCATTAAAATTAAAAATGAATATAGGTTAATAGAGGAAGATGGCCGGGAAAAAAAAAAAAAGCCTATCACATAAAACTAGAAAAATCAAACAAGGAATCTGCCAATCAGGCTTGTCGCACTTAGAAGGAAAGAATGCAAAGAAAAGAAAGACAATAATTACAGAAAAATTAACCACCCAATGACCTTTGTGACAGTCAACGATTCCTGAGTCAGGTTCTTCTGATGGATCATAGCCCCCTGCTTCCCTCCCTCAGACACTGGCATAAAGGCCAGGGCTGAGAGGCTGAAACGGGCAGTCGTCAGTCGGGTGATCTTCACACTAACAGGCTCAATCATGGTCTCTCCTTGATGGCAACCCTCTTTCTGGAGGGGAGTGTCTTTCCCTACGACCCATCTCCAGACTGACAAAGCTCAGCTTTGTAAACCTGCTAACTGCAGATATGCACCTGTTAGGTAATGAACACCCAGCATCTCCATGTCTCACAGTTCACTGGCCCCTAACACAACTCCCCAGGCCTCGGCCTCTTCCTGAACCAGTCCGCCCCTTCTCTGTGAAGGGCACCACCATCCTGAATGTTCTCTTTTCTTTCCTTGCTACGTCTAAGCCATCAAACATGTCCCCTCTGACCCGCTGTAAGGCAAAACCGAATCTACCCATCACTCTCCATCTCCTCGGCCACCCTATCTCATCTGGAACGCTGCAACAGATTCTCCTGGGTGATGCTTCATTCACTTACAACCATTCACCCTCTGGATCCAAGCCATGTTTAAAAAACACCACAGACATCACTACTGCCCCCTGTTTAAATACCCTCCACGGTTCCCATAATGAGTTGAACAAAAGGCCCCAAAGTGATACGTTCATATCCAGAATCTTCTACAGAAAAATGGTTTCTGCAGACGTACTTAAGTTATTAAGATCTCGCAATGTGGGGCTTCCCTGGTAGCTCAGTGGTGAAGAGTTCACCTGCCAATGCAGGAGACACGGGTTCAATCCCTGATCCAGGAAGATCCCACATGCAGCAGAGCAACTGGGCCCCCGAGCCACAGCCATTGAGCCTGTGATCTAGAGCCTCGGAGCCACAACTATGGAGCCCATGTGCGGCAACTACTGAAGCCCATGAGTCCTAGAGCCCGAGTTCCACAGAAGAGAAATCACTCTAACAAGAAGCCTGCTCACCTCAACTAGAGAATAACCCACCCCCACTCCCTGTAACTAGAGAAGACCTGCAGCAGCAGTGGAAAAAAAACCAGAATAGCCAAAAATAAATAAATTAAATTTAAAAAAAAAAAAATCTCATGATGAGATCACTCTGGGTTACCCGGGTGGGCCCTCACTCCCACGACCAGGGTCCTTACAACAGACAGAAGATGACAAGACAGACACCGAGGAGAAGGCCACATGAACGCAGGGCAGGAAACAAAGAGACTGGAGTGGTGCCACCATAAGTCGAGGACTTCCTGGAGCCGCTGGAAGCTACAAGCAGCAAGGAAAGATTCTCCCCTGGCGCCTTCAGAGGGAGGGAGGCAGTGGGACAGCTTGGTCTCAAACTTATAGTCCTCTAGAACACTGAGAAGAAATTTTTGTTGTTTCCAGCCACCATGTTTGGGGCGTTTGCTAGGACAGACCTGGGAAACCAATTCAGACTCCTGTCCCAGACAGAACACAATGCAAGTCCTCTTGCCTCACTCCAGAGTTAAAGGCTCTTCCTGCCCTCTGGGCCTTTGCAAAGCCAATCTCACCACCTGCAAAGCTCTCACCCCCAGGAGTTCCTACACCTTACTGTGATCTCTGCGGAAGCTTCACATCCTCTGAAAGGCTTTTCCTGACTTCCCCGGAGAAAATCATCCTCTCTTTCTCCCCTCACGCACTCTGCTCTGATTTTCGTCTGAAACACACAGCCCACTAACAGATTTACAAGAAGTCTACCCTCCGAGGGCAGGGGCTCAAATAGTATTTGTTTAGCTTTATACCTGATGCACACACTTGGCCTGGCACCTGAAGGTCTAGTTGCATAAGAAGGAACAGTATTTCTTCTCTTCTGCTAAATTAAAAAAAGAAAAAAAAAACCTGATGGCACCATCAAGAGAGACTCCCTTAAGATCCTCTCTCTGGTATAAGTCCAACAGGTCTCTATGATTTTTGAAACTCTCTGAGGGTGACAACCCCTCATCCATTCTCTTCTATCAAAATGCAGTTGATCGGGCTTCCCCTGGTGGTCCAGTGGGTAAGGACATCGCATTGCAGGACAAGGGGCGCCAGTCGATCCCTGGCCTGGGAAGATCCCACGTGCCGCGGAGCGGCTGGACCCATGTGTCCAACTACCGAGCCGGAGCTCTGGAGCGCATGTGCCCAGAGCCAGTGCTCTGCGACAACAGAGGCCACCAGAAAAAAATCTTTTCATGATGAGATCACTCTGGGTTACCCGGGTGGGCCCTCACTCCCACGACCAGGGTCCTTACAACAGACAGAAGATGACAAGACAGACACCGAGGAGAAGGCCACATGAACGCAGGGCAGGAAACAAAGAGACTGGAGTGGTGCCACCATAAGTCGAGGACTTCCTGGAGCCGCTGGAAGCTACAAGCAGCAAGGAAAGATTCTCCCCTGGCGCCTTCAGAGGGAGGGAGGCAGTGGGACAGCTTGGTCTCAAACTTATAGTCCTCTAGAACACTGAGAAGAAATTTTTGTTGTTTCCAGCCACCATGTTTGGGGCGTTTGCTAGGACAGACCTGGGAAACCAATTCAGACTCCTGTCCCAGACAGAACACAATGCAAGTCCTCTTGCCTCACTCCAGAGTTAAAGGCTCTTCCTGCCCTCTGGGCCTTTGCAAAGCCAATCTCACCACCTGCAAAGCTCTCACCCCCAGGAGTTCCTACACCTTACTGTGATCTCTGCGGAAGCTTCACATCCTCTGAAAGGCTTTTCCTGACTTCCCCGGAGAAAATCATCCTCTCTTTCTCCCCTCACGCACTCTGCTCTGATTTTCGTCTGAAACACACAGCCCACTAACAGATTTACAAGAAGTCTACCCTCCGAGGGCAGGGGCTCAAATAGTATTTGTTTAGCTTTATACCTGATGCACACACTTGGCCTGGCACCTGAAGGTCTAGTTGCATAAGAAGGAACAGTATTTCTTCTCTTCTGCTAAATTAAAAAAAGAAAAAAAAAACCTGATGGCACCATCAAGAGAGACTCCCTTAAGATCCTCTCTCTGGTATAAGTCCAACAGGTCTCTATGATTTTTGAAACTCTCTGAGGGTGACAACCCCTCATCCATTCTCTTCTATCAAAATGCAGTTGATCGGGCTTCCCCTGGTGGTCCAGTGGGTAAGGACATCGCATTGCAGGACAAGGGGCGCCAGTCGATCCCTGGCCTGGGAAGATCCCACGTGCCGCGGAGCGGCTGGACCCATGTGTCCAACTACCGAGCCGGAGCTCTGGAGCGCATGTGCCCAGAGCCAGTGCTCTGCGACAACAGAGGCCACCGCGATGGGAGGCCCACACGGGCCAAAGAACAAAGATGGATGAAAATAGAGAAATGAAAGACCAATAGAAGTGGCCCACCTGCTCCCCTCCCTCCCCAACCCGACCCCTGCCCAAAATAAATAAATAAATAAGTCTTTTTTTTAAAAAAAATGCAGTTGATCAAAGTGTGGCTTTCCCATGTCTATTCCTGGAGCTAAGATAAAAGCACCATGTAAAGGAGAGATCTAGATCCAACTTGAGCTACCTGCCACGTGACCCTAGGTAAAAAATTGCCCTCGTTGAGCCTGGAGAACGGAATGCTGAAACTTGCTGTGTCTGAATCCACAGGACAGCCCTGAGAACCATGGAGGTCATTTCATCAACAAAGTATTCCTTCCGATATCGTGCAGGCCAGATGTTATGCCAGCATGGGGACACAGCCAGAATCTAGACAAGGAATGTCTGCCCTCATCAACTCAGATCCAACTGCACAGTTTTGCAAATGGTAAAATATGCATATGTAAAAGTAAGGGGGTTGCAATTTGTGCTTGACGCTCCAGTGTAACCAGCTCCTCGTTTCCAAACTGTTCACGGCTTTCTGCTCTGCATACATCTTAACACAAACATGAAGCAGAAGACAGGTCTCTAAAGATAGTGATTACCCTCTTCACTCAATCACTATCACCCTTCCCATAGGCGCCTCATTTGTCTCCCGCTGAGCAATTTCTAACACAGAAAAAACCTGATGGCACCATCAAGAGAGACTCCCTTAAGATCCTCTCTCTGGTATAAGTCCAACAGGTCTCTATGATTTTTGAAACTCTCTGAGGGTGACAACCCCTCATCCATTCTCTTCTATCAAAATGCAGTTGATCGGGCTTCCCCTGGTGGTCCAGTGGGTAAGGACATCGCATTGCAGGACAAGGGGCGCCAGTCGATCCCTGGCCTGGGAAGATCCCACGTGCCGCGGAGCGGCTGGACCCATGTGTCCAACTACCGAGCCGGAGCTCTGGAGCGCATGTGCCCAGAGCCAGTGCTCTGCGACAACAGAGGCCACCGCGATGGGAGGCCCACACGGGCCAAAGAACAAAGATGGATGAAAATAGAGAAATGAAAGACCAATAGAAGTGGCCCACCTGCTCCCCTCCCTCCCCAACCCGACCCCTGCCCAAAATAAATAAATAAATAAGTCTTTTTTTTAAAAAAAATGCAGTTGATCAAAGTGTGGCTTTCCCATGTCTATTCCTGGAGCTAAGATAAAAGCACCATGTAAAGGAGAGATCTAGATCCAACTTGAGCTACCTGCCACGTGACCCTAGGTAAAAAATTGCCCTCGTTGAGCCTGGAGAACGGAATGCTGAAACTTGCTGTGTCTGAATCCACAGGACAGCCCTGAGAACCATGGAGGTCATTTCATCAACAAAGTATTCCTTCCGATATCGTGCAGGCCAGATGTTATGCCAGCATGGGGACACAGCCAGAATCTAGACAAGGAATGTCTGCCCTCATCAACTCAGATCCAACTGCACAGTTTTGCAAATGGTAAAATATGCATATGTAAAAGTAAGGGGGTTGCAATTTGTGCTTGACGCTCCAGTGTAACCAGCTCCTCGTTTCCAAACTGTTCACGGCTTTCTGCTCTGCATACATCTTAACACAAACATGAAGCAGAAGACAGGTCTCTAAAGATAGTGATTACCCTCTTCACTCAATCACTATCACCCTTCCCATAGGCGCCTCATTTGTCTCCCGCTGAGCAATTTCTAACACAGAAAAAAAAAAAAAAAAAAAAAACAATCAGAGCTACCATGAGCAAGTTAGCAAGTTACAGCATCTCATCGTCTCCAAACAGGCATGTGACAAACTGCGAGACGTTATTTTTTTTTTTTACTTATCTCAGAATAAACACACAGTGTTTTCAGTACGTACCAGGTGTGTTTGCAATGCCATCTTAACACAGTTCATACCTGGCCATGGTTGTTTTTTTCACTGAAGTCTAGTTGATTTACAATGTTATGTTGGTTTCAGAGGTACAGCAAAGTGATGCAGTTACACAGGCGTGTGTACGTGAATGCTCAATGGCTTCAGTCATGCCCAACTCTTTGTGACCCCATGGACTGTAGCCCACCAGGTTCCTCTGTCCATGGGGTTCCCCAGGCAAGAATACTGGGATGAATTCCCATCTCCTCCTCCGGGGGATCTTCCCAATCCAAGGACTGAACCCACATCTCCTGTCTCCTGCATTGCAGTAGAAGTCTTTACCCACACTCAACCACCTGGGAAGCCCTCAGTTATACATATTTTTTTTTTCTCTTTCAGATTCTTTTCCATTATAGGTTATTACAAATTCTGAATATCGTTCCCTGTGTTATACAGTAGGTCCTTGCTGTTCATCTGTTTTATCTATAGTAGTGTGTATCTGTTAATCCCAAACTCCTCATTTAATCCCTGCCCTCCTTCCCTCTTTGGTAACCATAAATTTTTTCACATGACATCAGTTATATGTGGAATCTAAAAAAAAAAAAGGATGCAAATGAACCCACTTAAAACACACACACACACACACACAAAACAGAAAGCAACTCACAGATACAAAACAAACTTACGGTTACCATGGTCATTTTTAACCACAGTAAAACAGGTAGCCCACAGCTGGCTTTCTGTAACTCACACTTAGCATCTTAGCCTCAAAGCTATCTAGACCTTTCAATTCAACATGGGTGGTTCTTATAAAACTCTGGAGGGACAGAGAATTCTTTGAGGATCTGGTGAAAGCTATAACCCTTGCGGCAGAAAAACCCATACGCATAGATAGTGTCATATAAATACAGTTACTGGGGGGTACAGCTATGGGGCATTCTGAGAGAGCCCAGTGACCAGAAATGCAGACTCTCCTGCCACCTTGCTTCGGCGTCTGCCCACGGCATCTCGGCCGGCCTCCTCACCTCATCATCCGCCTATGTTTCTCTCCCCTGCTCTCCTCCTGGGATATGCAAGTGCTGAACCCATGGTACAGACAATTTTTTACAACCCACAATAACAGGAAAAAATTAAAGATGATACAGAGAAACTACGTCCAATGATAAAGTGCCTGAGTCATTATAGTAACCAAAGCTGATTCTATACCAGCTTTGCCAAGCACTATTAATATTTTCCATAATAAAATTGTTTTGTCACTCAAGTTCTTTAAATGAAAAATTAATGCATCTAACTTGCTGAAGTTGAACATACAGCATTGCTTCCCTCACTCTGCTAGAAACAATCCTAGTGGTATGTGTGAGTAACAATGCTAGTAGCAAGTGTGAATAACAATACTAATAGTAAGTGTAACACTCTATTCAAAAGTTCAGTGATGGTAGGAGCTAAAAGGAAAAAAAAAAAAAATACTTAAGATTTTTCTTCCAAAAAAGGTACAAAGCATTTTTATCCAAGAACTTTGAATGTGCACTGTCATGCATAAAGTTGTCTTTAAGTAAGGTTGGTATGCTACATTTTAAATACTTAAGGTTATGTTCATATAAATATTTACACAGGCTTCTTAGAAATAAAGAAGAATTCTACTGAGGATTAAAAGCCAGTGCCATGATTCATAAATTATTTCAACTAAAAATTCTAAACTATGAATTTTCCAATGGAAGAGGTCATTTCTCATTTCTTCAAGAGAGAGTAACTTCCTATATTTTCTTTCCTTCGTACTTTTAAGGTCTCAGGTGGGCCATATCTGGGGACATTTTCACTTTTTTTTTTTTTTTTTTTGTTAAAGATGCCTTTCTGTGATCCTTTAAAAGAATAGTCTATTTTTATACACTTCAAATGAGTTCAGTTACCTACAGTCAGATTGCACAAGACTTATTACTATAAATCAACTACTAAAAAACAAGCTACAATGATTACTTAATCCTAAAAGAAGGTCTAAGAGACAAAACTCAAATGCAATCTTTTATAGATAAGATAAAATTCTGTTATGTGTCATCCCTTTAGTTAAACCTTTTGCTTATAAATCTAGCAAATTTCCCTGTGTAGGCTAAATTTCCTTAAGCCTTTCTGGACAAATTCCCTGCATTCAACAGCACAAATTCCAATGTTTAGTCAGAAAAGAGGCTCTGGAACATTAAGATAATTACACAATGTGAACTCCTAAGTATATATTTTTTAAAAATTAATAACACAGTGTACTTTCTTGCTTAGAAGGAAATTTAACTTACAAAGAATATGACTTTCACAATTCTTGAACCCAAAAGCCATTAAAAAAAAAAAAAAAAAACATACCCCAGGAGCCAAGGAGCTTCAGGAAATAGTTATCAGGGTATAAACATTCTATAATATGAAAGTTTCTGGCTTTCAAACTCATGTCCATTTTCATTCCACGGTGTTTTTTAGCCTAAAACAAATGCGTGTCGATTCTGGTACAAATCATAAAAGAGTCCATGAGGAATGTTCAAAGTAGCCTCAACCATGATGACTTCATGTTCAAAAGATTTTTCTCATGTTAATAACATTTAAATCTTTGCTTCTGTCTGACTCACATGCTTCAGACTGGAAAGTTAGCCAAATTGGCTCCCCAAGCCAGGTGTGGAAAGAACTTCGTTGTCCTAAGCACAAAGTGGATGGCATTCCCTTTTTCAACTGGACAGGATAAATAAGGGCACACTTTCTGAGACACTGAAACGGGCAAAGAGGCAAAACAATAAAATAAGACAAAGTTAGCCCCAATTCCTCAACAGGAAAATCATGAAATCTCAGCAGATTCTTTAAGGGGTCTTTTGATTAATGGGAAAGGTTGTAGCTAATTTTAAAACTTAAGGTATGTTCATGTCAATGTCAAGGCTTTTATAAAAGAAGAATTCTACTAGGATTTTAAAGCCAAGGTATTTCATAAATTATTTCAACCTAAAATTTTCTAAACTATGAATTTTCCAATGGAAGAGGTCATTTCTCATTTCTTCAAGAGAGAGTAACTTCCTATATTTTCTTTCCTTCGTACTTTTAAGGTCTCAGGTGGGCCATATCTGGGGACATTTTCACTTTTTCTTTTTTGTTAAAGATGCCTTTCTGTGATCCTTTAAAAGAATAGTCTATTTTTATACACTTCAAATGAGTTCAGTTACCTACAGTCAGATTGCACAAGACTTATTACTATAAATCAACTACTAAAAAACAAGCTACAATGATTACTTAATCCTAAAAGAAGGTCTAAGAGACAAAACTCAAATGCAATCTTTTATAGATAAGATAAAATTCTGTTATGTGTCATCCCTTTAGTTAAACCTTTTGCTTATAAATCTAGCAAATTTCCCTGTGTAGGCTAAATTTCCTTAAGCCTTTCTGGACAAATTCCCTGCATTCAACAGCACAAATTCCAATGTTTAGTCAGAAAAGAGGCTCTGGAACATTAAGATAATTACACAATGTGAACTCCTAAGTATATATTTTTTAAAAATTAATAACACAGTGTACTTTCTTGCTTAGAAGGAAATTTAACTTACAAAGAATATGACTTTCACAATTCTTGAACCCAAAAGCCATTAAAAAAAAAAAAAAAAAACATACCCCAGGAGCCAAGGAGCTTCAGGAAATAGTTATCAGGGTATAAACATTCTATAATATGAAAGTTTCTGGCTTTCAAACTCATGTCCATTTTCATTCCACGGTGTTTTTTAGCCTAAAACAAATGCGTGTCGATTCTGGTACAAATCATAAAAGAGTCCATGAGGAATGTTCAAAGTAGCCTCAACCATGATGACTTCATGTTCAAAAGATTTTTCTCATGTTAATAACATTTAAATCTTTGCTTCTGTCTGACTCACATGCTTCAGACTGGAAAGTTAGCCAAATTGGCTCCCCAAGCCAGGTGTGGAAAGAACTTCGTTGTCCTAAGCACAAAGTGGATGGCATTCCCTTTTTCAACTGGACAGGATAAATAAGGGCACACTTTCTGAGACACTGAAACGGGCAAAGAGGCAAAACAATAAAATAAGACAAAGTTAGCCCCAATTCCTCAACAGGAATCTAGAGAAAATTCATGAAATCTCAGCAGATTCTTTAAGGGGTCTTTTTGATTAATGGGAAATCTAAAGTCCCCAGGCATTCAGATTCTGTAGGCATCGACGTTGTCCTCCAGGCATGTACAGTCAAGAAGGAGCTGTAATATCTTCCATGACAATAGCCTCGAACCAAGTCAAGTGTTCATCCTCAGACAGGCTGGGACCTGGGACCTGGGACCCTTAGCTGCAGCGCTGGCACCTGGACAAACAACTGCTTGAGCAACAAAATACACAGAAACAATATGGGACTAAAGCCAGATGTGAGCATGCACAGTTAGGGCAACTTGTGGGCAACAAGATACAAAAAGACCCAAAACCCAGCTGCCCCTACTGAGGAGCAAAAACAGGGTCCAGGAGCAAAAGCAGGGCACTGTGCATGTCCCTGCCCAAAGCGCCATGGAGGGGGTAGCAAACGCCCAAAGCCACCCTTCTGGCCTGAGCCCTGAAGCCACCCCAACCCTCACCCCATATATGGAAGCAGCTCACCCCACCCCTCTGTGAGTGAGCAAGGGAACCTACTACTTGTTTCGGCCCTCTCCTGCCACAGCCAGAGCCCCAGTGAAGACTCTTGTGTCTTTATCAATTTCCATTGATTAGGGAAGGTCAAGAACGTTGGGTGGTAATGATCCCTGGGAGATTATACGTTTACTCCATCCACCACCAAGAAAGCCAGCAACCCCATGAATAGGGTAGATGGACATACCCTCCAGGAACTATTTATAATCTCCGTGTGATTGAAAAATTCCGGTGGACACCCAATGGGTGGACCAAGGCTGTACACAGACCAGCAGGACCTGGGCACCACTCCAGTACTTGCTTCATAATTTTCTGTAATAACATTTAAATCTTTGCTTCTGTCTGACTCACATGCTTCAGACTGGAAAGTTAGCCAAATTGGCTCCCCAAGCCAGGTGTGGAAAGAACTTCGTTGTCCTAAGCACAAAGTGGATGGCATTCCCTTTTTCAACTGGACAGGATAAATAAGGGCACACTTTCTGAGACACTGAAACGGGCAAAGAGGCAAAACAATAAAATAAGACAAAGTTAGCCCCAATTCCTCAACAGGAATCTAGAGAAAATTCATGAAATCTCAGCAGATTCTTTAAGGGGTCTTTTTGATTAATGGGAAATCTAAAGTCCCCAGGCATTCAGATTCTGTAGGCATCGACGTTGTCCTCCAGGCATGTACAGTCAAGAAGGAGCTGTAATATCTTCCATGACAATAGCCTCGAACCAAGTCAAGTGTTCATCCTCAGACAGGCTGGGACCTGGGACCTGGGACCCTTAGCTGCAGCGCTGGCACCTGGACAAACAACTGCTTGAGCAACAAAATACACAGAAACAATATGGGACTAAAGCCAGATGTGAGCATGCACAGTTAGGGCAACTTGTGGGCAACAAGATACAAAAAGACCCAAAACCCAGCTGCCCCTACTGAGGAGCAAAAACAGGGTCCAGGAGCAAAAGCAGGGCACTGTGCATGTCCCTGCCCAAAGCGCCATGGAGGGGGTAGCAAACGCCCAAAGCCACCCTTCTGGCCTGAGCCCTGAAGCCACCCCAACCCTCACCCCATATATGGAAGCAGCTCACCCCACCCCTCTGTGAGTGAGCAAGGGAACCTACTACTTGTTTCGGCCCTCTCCTGCCACAGCCAGAGCCCCAGTGAAGACTCTTGTGTCTTTATCAATTTCCATTGATTAGGGAAGGTCAAGAACGTTGGGTGGTAATGATCCCTGGGAGATTATACGTTTACTCCATCCACCACCAAGAAAGCCAGCAACCCCATGAATAGGGTAGATGGACATACCCTCCAGGAACTATTTATAATCTCCGTGTGATTGAAAAATTCCGGTGGACACCCAATGGGTGGACCAAGGCTGTACACAGACCAGCAGGACCTGGGCACCACTCCACTTCAGGGCTGGGCTGACTTATATCTTTCCCACCAAGGTCAAGGCCCAGGGCAATTCCCAGTTTCGCCAGAAAAAGATAGGAAGTGAAGAAGCCCTAGGCCACCATTGTGGGGCTCCAAAATAAAGACAACTCATTTTAAAAAGTCTAACCTGCTGATCGATTATAGTTCGTATGAAGGAAGGAAGATCTTGAAGATTGAAAATAATTCACTTACTAAGTTTTTAAAGAATGAAAGTAGATCTACAGTTTTCACCCCTCAGTCCCTTGGACAATTAAAATGAAAGCACATTCATGCCTTTTTGCTTCACATGGTGTATCTTGTTTGTATCTGTTGGACGCTAGACTGCTTCTCTAGAGCCTTTGTAAGCAGGAAAGTGGAGTTCTCTGTTTCCTCAGGTTTCCAGAATGGCTGTTTATTACTCCGCGACCGCGTGTTTTCATTCCAGGGGAGTGTGATTGTTAATTTGTTATTGCGAGTTTCTCAAGGAGTCAAAACAGCCAGAGAAAAGCATGAGCTACCCATGGCAAATAAAGGCTGGAAAATGTCTCGACAACATGGAGCTGACTCGCTGCCTAGATATCGAAGGCTTAAGAGACACCCTCCCCTTCGATTCATCATAAATTTGTTCAGATGAAGCAAAAAAAAACCCAGCTCAGTCCGGTTTTAAAATCAGAAACCAAATTCAGAAAAACATCTTGCTAGGAATATCCTGTGAAAAAGACTAATAAAAACTATGTTTCCCGCCTCTCCCTAGGCAGGGAGGTCCATTATCACTTGCACCCAGGGTTCCTTTTGGTCACTCCCTTCTCCCACCTCCTCTCCTGCAGCAAAATGAACGCCCAGACAAGGGAGAGAGCCACCTCCATACCAATGGACTGCACTCATGAAGCATTTCTCTGCACCAGTTTTTTTTTTTTTTTTAAAGAGGAAAAAGCATCCAAGTGAAGCCTAAACATTTCTACGAGGAAAGACTCCCTAACTGCAGACCTTGTTGATCCATTCAGATCCCAGCGCCCAAGGAGCAGATGTACCCAGGTAGAAATGACGGGTAAATATTAATCTTTGCTAAATAAAAGCTGCAGACCTTTCTCTACCCTCGTGACCCCGTGCTCTGCAAGTTCTCCTCCCTCACCACACCCACGGGCTCTTTCCTCTGGGTCATAACATGGAAGCCAATCTCTGGATCCAGATGAAATACTAGGAAGGAGTTTCTTTCACGCAGTGAACTATAAAGCAGTTCAGGATGGGGTGTCCCCAGTACTATGAAATGAGACTTTCATATAAATCTTAGTGTCACTGCTAAGCTGCATCAGAAAACATCTAAGGTCACAGAACTCATCTGTAAGGGCAATGCCAATGATCATTTTTCAATGCAAATTACAAAGACCTTCTGAGCACGATTATGTATGACACAGAATAATTTCTTAACAGGGTCCTATTTCAGGTGGCTCTCTGAAGAGTTTAAGCCATATGGAGCCTAATTAGACAGTCCACTTACACACCTCCTTGGTCTGAACTTGTATGACAAGTCATATTTCAGAAGCTATTTTTTTCCAGAGTAACACGTTTGAAAAAGTCGTGGTTGATTACCCTAAAGCCTCCTCAATTATGAAGGCATTTCTCTCATATACAAAGATGGTTACAGCCATAAATAAACGGCCAAATTCTATTTCATCTTTATCACTCCCTCTCTCTCTCTTTCCCTAGTCAATTAAGATCAGCAAGTTCAAAATCTTCCAGAATGGCTTAAAATCTTCAAACATCAGTAAAATCATAAAGTAAATAGAGGCCTTGAAGATGATCAAGGAGCAGCCAATTTTGGACTCACATGTAGATATTAGGAAAGAGGAATACATGAAATGCATACATAATTCCAAATTATTGAGACTTGATTCTGAAAATTTCAGCCACTAAATACGTTTCAATTCTCCTAACACACCGAAAACAATAATACATCCTCAGTGAATTGGGTTCAGCAAGATGCCTGATATCAATAAGAAACTAAGCCCTAAGTATAATTTTTAAAGAGAGACATAGTTTCAAAGAAGCAAACGAGTGGTTACCAGTGGGGATAAGGCAGAGGGGCAATACAGGAATAAAGAGTTAAGAGGTACAAACCACCATGCATAAAATATGCTACACGGATATATTGCACAGCACAAGAAATACAACCAATATTTCAAAATAATTATAAATAAGTATAGCCCTTAAAAATTAGGAGATCACTGTATTATACCCCTGTAAATTATACCATACATCAACTATACTTCAATTAAAAAGGAGACCTACTTTTAAATTTCTTATATACTTACAGAAAAACCTCCAAATGAGCAATTACCAAGTGAATACACTAAGAGTTTGTATATCTAAACTATATAAAACAGATAATATATATATATATAATAGATACTATATATATATATAAGATAAATGCAGGCAAATAGGGACTTCTGATGCACTTTCTTCTACACTTTTTTCCTTTCTAATGTGCTCACGATTTTGCCAGTGATATAATTTATACTACTTTTTAATACAGAACGTCTTTTTTCATGGTCAAATTACTAATATAAGCTCCCCTGTGGGGACACAAATTCAGACCACGAAAGGACCAAAATGAACAAAATTTCTATCCAATGAAAGTGAAACCTTCCTCTAGCCTGTTACCTCCATTCCCCAAGCAGAGATACTGTGGAGCATAAAAATAACTAAAGCTGTCCTGAGCAAATGCAGACTGGACATTCGTTCCCTCTTGTAACACACGTTTACGCTCCTGTGTACTACTCTCAAACTGCGAAGCTGCAGGGACAATTTTAGAGGTCCCTTCGTCCAGACCCTGGTTTTACCTGGGAAGCTCTGAGGGTTAGAGATCAAATGCCTTGAGCAGGCTGAGTGGATGAGCGAGAGAAAAGCAGGTTCCTCTCCTTCCTGATCCTTGCTCTTTCTGCCTCACTGATCTGGACGCTGAGAGGCAGCCACAGCCTCTAGTCACATGGAGGCTGACGAGGAAGCCTGACTTCTAAGTAACAGAATGAAGCAATCATGCCCTGATCAAATGAGCTACGTAGACAAGTACACAGGAGTTGGGGCAAGTGGGGAAGGAGATCAGTTTGGGCTGAAATAGCTGGGGAAGCCATTCTTTCCTGGAGAAGGGGAGCTTCATGCTGGACATTCACAGCAGAGCAGAAGGGGAGGGTGAAGGCAGAGGGGTAAAGAAAGAACCTGTGCAAAGCCTGGTGGTCAGAAATAACCATGATATGTACAGGCAAAGGCTGAGTCCTGGGGTGGACGCCATATTATGTCCGCCCTCTCTACCACCCTGGGTCTCCCTTTCACCAAATCCCACCCCCACCACCTCCCACAGACCTCAGACCCTGCCCAAAACACAACACAAATAAATTAGAAAAGCCCAAAGGAGAACAACGGGGATTCCCAGGTGGCTCAGGGGCAAAGAATCCTCCAGGCAATGCAGGTTCCATTCTTGGGTTGGGAAGATCCCCGAGAGAAGGAAATGGCAACCCACTCCAGGATTCTTGCCTGGGAAATCCCATGGACAGAGGAGCCTAGCAGGCTACAGTTCATGAGGCTGCAAAAGAGCTGGGCACGACGGAGGGACTAACCAGCACCACCACCACCCCTGGTCTCCCTCTGCAACCACACGCCCACCGCCTCCCACAGACCTGAGGTGCGTGTGCGCTCAGCCACTGGGTCGTATCCGACTCTCGGCAACCCCATGGCCGGTCCTTGGCCCTAAATACACACAAATACTACTCAAATAAATCAGAAGACCCCAAAGGAGAACAATAACATGACTAAAGTAACTCAGCCATAAGCAGCATTTAACTAGGCACCACGTGCTCTTCCAGATGTTGTGGGAAAAAAGGAAAAGTGAAAGAGGTGCTCAGTCATGGCCGACTTCACGACCCCCTGGAACTAGAGCCCGCCAGGCCCCTCTCTCCATGGAATTCTCTAGGAAAGAATACTAGAGTGAGTAGCCATTCCCTTCTCCAGAGGATCTTCCTGACCCAAGGATTGAAGCCGCGTATTCTGCATTGCAGGCGGGTCCTTTACCGTCCCGAGCCACCAGAGAAGCCCTTGTAGCTGTCGTACCTATACTATATATTTAATCCTCATGCTAGTTGTAATCTCATATTTACATGAAGACACTGAGGGCTGAAGGGACTTGGCCAAGCTAGTATATGTCAGGGTTGGTCTTTAAGTCACAGGCAATTTCAAAATTCTGGGATATCCAATGATAACAGAACACACAGGCCTAAACGGCCGAGTTGCAACTGCAGCTTCTGAACAGCTTGGCACCCCCCTCCCCACTGCCCCCCACCCCAGTTTCATTCCTGCCTGGTCTCTGATAACTCAGTCCTTACGGCTAAGGAGTCTTCAGGTTGCAGCCACACCTCCAGGGCTACTTCCAAAAGCCTAGGAGATCTGATCCAAACAGTACCTCAGCCGTCCAAACCCGGCGGACATCTGAGACAAGCCATTCTACAGAGGGATGGCTGGCACCCAGCGACTGAGAACGAATTTTAAAAACATCCTCCCTTGCTGTACAGAGTATCTGGTCATACAGTTTGTTACTCTCAAGTGGGCACCATCCACCACCCCTTGCCTGGGAAATCCCATGGACAGAGGAGCCTAGCAGGCTACAGTTCATGAGGCTGCAAAAGAGCTGGGCACGACGGAGGGACTAACCAGCCCCACCACCACCCCTGGTCTCCCTCTGCAACCACACGCCCACCGCCTCCCACAGACCTGAGGTGCGTGTGCGCTCAGCCACTGGGTCGTATCCGACTCTCGGCAACCCCATGGCCGGTCCTTGGCCCTAAATACACACAAATACTACTCAAATAAATCAGAAGACCCCAAAGGAGAACAATAACATGACTAAAGTAACTCAGCCATAAGCAGCATTTAACTAGGCACCACGTGCTCTTCCAGATGTTGTGGGAAAAAAGGAAAAGTGAAAGAGGTGCTCAGTCATGGCCGACTTCACGACCCCCTGGAACTAGAGCCCGCCAGGCCCCTCTCTCCATGGAATTCTCTAGGAAAGAATACTAGAGTGAGTAGCCATTCCCTTCTCCAGAGGATCTTCCTGACCCAAGGATTGAAGCCGCGTATTCTGCATTGCAGGCGGGTCCTTTACCGTCTGAGCCACCAGAGAAGCCCTTGTAGCTGTCGTACCTATACTATATATTTAATCCTCATGCTAGTTGTAATCTCATATTTACATGAAGACACTGAGGGCTGAAGGGACTTGGCCAAGCTAGTATATGTCAGGGTTGGTCTTTAAGTCACAGGCAATTTCAAAATTCTGGGATATCCAATGATAACAGAACACACAGGCCTAAACGGCCGAGTTGCAACTGCAGCTTCTGAACAGCTTGGCACCCCCCTCCCCACTGCCCCCACCCCAGTTTCATTCCTGCCTGGTCTCTGATAACTCAGTCCTTACGGCTAAGGAGTCTTCAGGTTGCAGCCACACCTCCAGGGCTACTTCCAAAAGCCTAGGAGATCTGATCCAAACAGTACCTCAGCCGTCCAAACCCGGCGGACATCTGAGACAAGCCATTCTACAGAGGGATGGCTGGCACCCAGCGACTGAGAACGAATTTTAAAAACATCCTCCCTTGCTGTACAGAGTATCTGGTCATACAGTTTGTTACTCTCAGAAGTGGGATTAAAAAACTGTGACCTGAGTCTTTTCTCCCTCTCACCCTTTTTCTCTCCAAGGTGTGTATTTATATTTTTGGCAAAGCAGTCAAAGGGAAAACTTCACAGGAAGCCTTCCTGTGGGGTTCGCAGTAAAATGAGTAACAGTGGGGAGGAGAGAGCAAAGAGAAAGTGAGTCATGGATATGGAGCTTAATCTAGAAGGTTTTCTCCCTCTGGCTTTCTTTAAAATGTTTTCTCTAAACTTGGAGCTGGAGGTTTATATTTACACCCTCCAGAATTCCACCTGGGACTGTAGCATCTTCGACCCTCTGGTCCTCTCCACAACTTAACTTAAGTGAGGCCATAATGGCAAGGGCTTGGCCAGGGAGGTATGAGTTAAGGGGACCTTTCAGCATTCGGTTTAAAACTCCTTTTCCAAAGAGTCAGGGTCTTTTCCAGTGAGTCAGTTCTTCGCATCAGGTGGTCAAAAGATTGGAGCTTCAGCTTCAGCATCAGTCCTTCCAATGCATATTGAGGGTTGATTTACTCTAGGATTGACTGGTTTGATCTCCTTGAAAAAGACCCTGATGCTGGGAAAGATTGAGGGCAGGAGAATGGGGCAACAGAGGATGAGATGGTTGGACGGCATCACCGACTCAACAGACATGAGTTTGAACAAACTCCAGGAGATAATGAAGAACAGAGAAGCCTGGCGTGCTGCAGTCCAGGGGGTCGCCAAGAGTCAGACGTGGCTGAACAACTGAAAACAACCAGCACACAACCCCCATCGCACTAAACGGCCGAGTTGCAACTGCAGCTTCTGAACAGCTTGGCACCCCTCCCACTGCCCCCCACCCCAGTTTCATTCCTGCCTGGTCTCTGATAACTCAGTCCTTACGGCTAAGGAGTCTTCAGGTTGCAGCCACACCTCCAGGGCTACTTCCAAAAGCCTAGGAGATCTGATCCAAACAGTACCTCAGCCGTCCAAACCCGGCGGACATCTGAGACAAGCCATTCTACAGAGGGATGGCTGGCACCCAGCGACTGAGAACGAATTTTAAAAACATCCTCCCTTGCTGTACAGAGTATCTGGTCATACAGTTTGTTACTCTCAGAAGTGGGATTAAAAAACTGTGACCTGAGTCTTTTCTCCCTCTCACCCTTTTTCTCTCCAAGGTGTGTATTTATATTTTTGGCAAAGCAGTCAAAGGGAAAACTTCACAGGAAGCCTTCCTGTGGGGTTCGCAGTAAAATGAGTAACAGTGGGGAGGAGAGAGCAAAGAGAAAGTGAGTCATGGATATGGAGCTTAATCTAGAAGGTTTTCTCCCTCTGGCTTTCTTTAAAATGTTTTCTCTAAACTTGGAGCTGGAGGTTTATATTTACACCCTCCAGAATTCCACCTGGGACTGTAGCATCTTCGACCCTCTGGTCCTCTCCACAACTTAACTTAAGTGAGGCCATAATGGCAAGGGCTTGGCCAGGGAGGTATGAGTTAAGGGGACCTTTCAGCATTCGGTTTAAAACTCCTTTTCCAAAGAGTCAGGGTCTTTTCCAGTGAGTCAGTTCTTCGCATCAGGTGGTCAAAAGATTGGAGCTTCAGCTTCAGCATCAGTCCTTCCAATGCATATTGAGGGTTGATTTACTCTAGGATTGACTGGTTTGATCTCCTTGAAAAAGACCCTGATGCTGGGAAAGATTGAGGGCAGGAGAATGGGGCAACAGAGGATGAGATGGTTGGACGGCATCACCGACTCAACAGACATGAGTTTGAACAAACTCCAGGAGATAATGAAGAACAGAGAAGCCTGGCGTGCTGCAGTCCAGGGGGTCGCCAAGAGTCAGACGTGGCTGAACAACTGAAAACAACCAGCACACAACCTCCTGCATCAATGCGCAGCTCTGGGTACCACAGATCAAAAAGCCTTCCTTTGATTATTAGTCCCCACAGTTCTATTCTACTTTCTTCTATGAATTCTGGTCCTTTCAACTGATTCTTGACACAGTGGGAAGGGGAAAGAGCCCCACTGATCATAAATCACATGGGTAGGCAGAGGCTTTTGTGCTTACTAGGGCTTCTGGCATACTACATGATGAATACACTTCTTCCTGACTTCCCAAACGAATGAAACACCATTGAGATCGTCAATGCAGAGGCAGCCACAGACTAAAAAGGAAATTTAAAAACTTTTCAAAATAGCTAATAACTTCAAGTATCCTTTTAAAAAATAAAAGCAAACTTTGCATATTAAATGAAATTTCTTACTGCTCAATTACAATTTATATTGTTCACATTCTTAAAGAAAAAAATCCCTTTATCTAAGATGGAAATTATAGAAAAAAATGTATGAACACAAAGCTTTCTGGGAATTAAAAGGCAATACAAAAAATACAGACATATATGCACTACTATGTATAATAGATAACTAATAAGAATTTACTATACAGCATAGAAACCCTGCTCCATGCTTTGTGTTGACCTAAAAGGGAAGGAAATCCCCAAAAGGGGGATATTTGTATACATATAGCTGATTTGGGACTTCCCAAGTGGCTCACATGTGAAAAAGCCCCGCCTGCCAATGCAGAAGATGTGGGTTCGATCCCTGAGTCAGGAAGATCCCCTGGAGAAGGAAATGACAACCCACTCCAGTATTTTCGCCTGGGAAATCCCATGGACAGAGGAGCCTGATGGGCTACAGTCCATGGGGTCACAGAGTCAGACATGACTTAGTGACTCAACAAAAACATAGCTGATTCGCTTTGCTATACAGCAGAAACTAACACAGCATTGTAAAGCAACTACATGCCAATAAAAATTTTCTTAATGCTCCTGGTAATAAAAATGATAATAGCTCTTTAAAAAACAATAAATATATATCCTTTTAGCTCTACAAAATACAGGAAGAGTATTAGAAGAAAACCCTTTATTATTCTTAGGAGCCAAGACTTATTAGTCGTTCCCCACGTAAGGCTTATATTCAGGCCCACTGCTCTTTTCTAATAAAATTTTCCTTCAAGTTCTCCTTTTGTTGTGAATGTCGGTTATTGCCTTCCCACTGGCTATACACAACCACACATATCTTTCAAAAGCTAATTGAAGCATAAAGAAGTTAAACATGATTTATTCAAGGTCAACACTCCAGTCGGTGGAAAAACCATAAATGCAGCCTCTCCTTGATGGGGTTTCTGAGTGCTGGGCCACACTGCGTGATGAAGTATTTTTTCTTTTTTTTAAAAAATTTTTTCCCCTAACTTCATGCCACGAGCTCTTTCTTACTTACTTATTATTCTCATCCATCATTATTCTTTGGTCTGTGTGGGTCTCCCATTGCAGTGGCCTCTCTCATTGCAGAGCACCAGCTCTGGGCACATGCGCTCCAGAGCGCTGGCTCATCATTGGACACACCAGTCCAGGCGTTCCTTGGCATGTGGGGTCTTCCCAGGCCAGGGATCAAACTGGTGCCCCTTGCACTGAAAGGCGAATTCTACCCACTGGACCACCAGGGAAGCCCTGCACGGTGAAGTTTAGATGCTTGGTTATTGTTTGCAGAACTCCACTGGGTATTTCAAAGCAGCTCATGTTGACAAGCTAGCAAATTTCATTAACACTGCACAATTTCACATTCTTGAGCCTATCACACATGCCCATTCATTTTTAACATATGCATTTAAAACTTCAAGACAGTATATTACTGACTCCAAGATCTGTGAATGGGAGTGGGTTTAGTAGCTTCCAGGATCTCCTGTTTTCCTCCTGCTAAATGCAGCTGAGTCACAGCACAGGGTAAGCAGCTGTTCCAGAAAGAAACGCTCCACATTTAAGGCGGCACTCAACTGCAGGAGACCCCGTCCTAGGATAAGCCCACACGAACAGGGGCCTGGCCAGGGTGAGAAAAGAAGGTCCGGGGAGTCCAAGATGCATTCAGTGAGGGTAATCATCACGAGTACTGAGCCGCAACAAGAAATGAGGGCAACAGAGCTGTCTTAAAAAAAAACACAACCTCATGAGTGTGTGCAGATTAAACAGATAACAGGAGGGAAGGATTTTTTTTCTTTCTGTTTCACGAAAAGGGAGGTCATTCTTCTTGCTTTCAGGACCTAACGAATTAAACCAGAGCAGCCCAGGGCTGGAAGACTTTGAAGAGAACCTGGAGAAGAATTCAGGACCTGAAAATCAGGAGAAACCTAACCCCAGAGAGTTCGTTTTACTTTGCTTTCTGCTCCACACTCGAAGGCGACTTGATCAAACAAATGGGTGCTCTTTTTTCTCTTCCTGGTATCGCTCTATCATGAGAAAGCTCATTTGCCATTTAATTTTTATCTAACTGTGCTGGCTGTTTTCTGTCTGTCTCTTTCTCTCGTCTACCCCCACCCCACCTACACTGGCATTCTCTGTGGTCAAAGAATCTGTTTCAGAATTAGTGTTCAATATAACAAATGTCAAGTAAACACTCTACACATTTCCTGTGCTATTTAAAGAATCCGAAGCAATTATTTGCTCTAAAGTATTAAACAGTACATTTTCTTAGCTGTGCCAATTCCTATAGTAATCGCTGTCACAGAGCAGTATTTACAATCCTCAAAGGCAGCTTTTTAAATCAGCGACACTCTTAGGCTACATTTGCCAAGATTTCTCTAGTTTCCATATTTTTACAGCATGTTTTTGAGACAATGTACAAAACTGCAACAAAGTGTCATATGTAGCTCTTTTTCATAGTGGAAGCTTATCAGTAGGCACATTGGTACCTTTGAATGCAGATGTTTCTCTAAGCCAAAAGATGAGGGCTAAGGGAGTGGGTTTAGTAGCTTCCAGGATCTCCTGTTTTCCTCCTGCTAAATGCAGCTGAGTCACAGCACAGGGTAAGCAGCTGTTCCAGAAAGAAACGCTCCACATTTAAGGCGGCACTCAACTGCAGGAGACCCCGTCCTAGGATAAGCCCACACGAACAGGGGCCTGGCCAGGGTGAGAAAAGAAGGTCCGGGGAGTCCAAGATGCATTCAGTGAGGGTAATCATCACGAGTACTGAGCCGCAACAAGAAATGAGGGCAACAGAGCTGTCTTAAAAAAAAACACAACCTCATGAGTGTGTGCAGATTAAACAGATAACAGGAGGGAAGGATTTTTTTTCTTTCTGTTTCACGAAAAGGGAGGTCATTCTTCTTGCTTTCAGGACCTAACGAATTAAACCAGAGCAGCCCAGGGCTGGAAGACTTTGAAGAGAACCTGGAGAAGAATTCAGGACCTGAAAATCAGGAGAAACCTAACCCCAGAGAGTTCGTTTTACTTTGCTTTCTGCTCCACACTCGAAGGCGACTTGATCAAACAAATGGGTGCTCTTTTTTCTCTTCCTGGTATCGCTCTATCATGAGAAAGCTCATTTGCCATTTAATTTTTATCTAACTGTGCTGGCTGTTTTCTGTCTGTCTCTTTCTCTCGTCTACCCCCACCCCACCTACACTGGCATTCTCTGTGGTCAAAGAATCTGTTTCAGAATTAGTGTTCAATATAACAAATGTCAAGTAAACACTCTACACATTTCCTGTGCTATTTAAAGAATCCGAAGCAATTATTTGCTCTAAAGTATTAAACAGTACATTTTCTTAGCTGTGCCAATTCCTATAGTAATCGCTGTCACAGAGCAGTATTTACAATCCTCAAAGGCAGCTTTTTAAATCAGCGACACTCTTAGGCTACATTTGCCAAGATTTCTCTAGTTTCCATATTTTTACAGCATGTTTTTGAGACAATGTACAAAACTGCAACAAAGTGTCATATGTAGCTCTTTTTTTCATAGTGGAAGCTTATCAGTAGGCACATTGGTACCTTTGAATGCAGATGTTTCTCTAAGCCAAAAGATGAGGGCTAGAAGTTCCAGACAGGTACTCACACCTTAACCTGAGGGCTACACTGCTTTTTATTACAGGCCAAAATCATGACCTTTGATGAGGCTCAAAATCATATAATTGGTTCATAAAAAGGTCTCCTAATATTAGTTCTGTAAACAATGCATACTCTACCCATACATACCAATGCATGCAACACCAGAAAAATATTAATTCAAGACATTCATACATAAATGTGTATGTGCAAATGACACTGTGCAGATACACGTATGCCTTTACAAGCCCTTTTATGTTTAGCTAAGTGTGATTCTTTTTCTTTCAAATTCATTACGTATTTCTGTAATGCCATGAGAGCATGTAAAAAGAACCTAGCTCTAAGCCCTTAATAGCTAAGAGTACATTCAGCTGCTACCTGCTCCTATAAAATTGTATGACCCTTGGAAAAAGATTTCATGCAACAGAATATGATTTACAAACAAAAAACAAACCCCCCAAATCTCCTTTGCTGGGCTTCCCCGGTAGCTTAGCAGTAAAGTTCACCTGCCAATGCAGGAGACACGAATTCGATCCCTGATCCGGGAAGATCCCACATGCTGTGGAGCAACGAAGCCCATGAGCCACAATTATTGAGCCTGTGCTCTAGAGCCTCAGAGCCGCGATTGAAGCCTGAGTGCCCTAGAGCCCGACTTCCACAAGAGAGTCACTGCAACAAGAAGCCTGTTCATCTCAACTAAAGAGCAGCCACCTGACTAGAGAAGCCTGTTTCAGAATTAGTGTTCAATATAACAAATGTCAAGTAAACACTCTACACATTTCCTGTGCTATTTAAAGAATCCGAAGCAATTATTTGCTCTAAAGTATTAAACAGTACATTTTCTTAGCTGTGCCAATTCCTATAGTAATCGCTGTCACAGAGCAGTATTTACAATCCTCAAAGGCAGCTTTTTAAATCAGCGACACTCTTAGGCTACATTTGCCAAGATTTCTCTAGTTTCCATATTTTTACAGCATGTTTTTGAGACAATGTACAAAACTGCAACAAAGTGTCATATGTAGCTCTTTTTTTCATAGTGGAAGCTTATCAGTAGGCACATTGGTACCTTTGAATGCAGATGTTTCTCTAAGCCAAAAGATGAGGGCTAGAAGTTCCAGACAGGTACTCACACCTTAACCTGAGGGCTACACTGCTTTTTATTACAGGCCAAAATCATGACCTTTGATGAGGCTCAAAATCATATAATTGGTTCATAAAAAGGTCTCCTAATATTAGTTCTGTAAACAATGCATACTCTACCCATACATACCAATGCATGCAACACCAGAAAAATATTAATTCAAGACATTCATACATAAATGTGTATGTGCAAATGACACTGTGCAGATACACGTATGCCTTTACAAGCCCTTTTATGTTTAGCTAAGTGTGATTCTTTTTCTTTCAAATTCATTACGTATTTCTGTAATGCCATGAGAGCATGTAAAAAGAACCTAGCTCTAAGCCCTTAATAGCTAAGAGTACATTCAGCTGCTACCTGCTCCTATAAAATTGTATGACCCTTGGAAAAAGATTTCATGCAACAGAATATGATTTACAAACAAAAAACAAACCCCCCAAATCTCCTTTGCTGGGCTTCCCCGGTAGCTTAGCAGTAAAGTTCACCTGCCAATGCAGGAGACACGAATTCGATCCCTGATCCGGGAAGATCCCACATGCTGTGGAGCAACGAAGCCCATGAGCCACAATTATTGAGCCTGTGCTCTAGAGCCTCAGAGCCGCAACGATTGAAGCCTGAGTGCCCTAGAGCCCGACTTCCACAAGAGAAGTCACTGCAACAAGAAGCCTGTTCATCTCAACTAAAAGAGCAGCCCCCACTCCCTGCAACTAGAGAAGAGCCTGCAGCAGCAGGGAAAACCCAGACTAGCCCCCAAAAAGAAAATCTCCTTTGCTTATTTTTTTTAAGTAGCGAATTATTCGAATTTATTTTCCAAGTGAGGAAAGAATTATATGATCTCCATTGTGATTTTCACACCCTGTACCAGGTAGTACTACTTGCTGAAAGATACCACTAAAGCATTAAGGGAAAACAAGGTCATATTATCTTAACCATGTTCCACTCAATGGCTCTCAACCATGTTATGAAGTGCCCTCACATGGGGTTACCAAAAATGTACTGCTATTTTAATTAAGAGTCATGCTATGAAGGAAACACATGTCTGTAGGGCTAGAATTTGTGACTTATACCCTGACAAGACATTTTAAAGATGCATCAGCCCAGTCACATGAAATCAGCCCCTCGGATGGTCTGTTGTCCCCATCCCTCCACAGCATGCCTAGCCTGCCAGAGAAGGCGTCTTCTGAGAGCACCCAAGAAACCAACACCCCACCCTCACGTCCCCAACATGAGTCCTGGCCCTCTCGCCTGCATAACACAGCAGAGGACACGCTCCCTAACCTCTTTATGCAGATCTGACTCAGTTCCTCTTCAAGCCCACAATGGTAAGAGAAAGGAGGAAGAGAGCTGACCAAGTGCGAGGAGAGACGAGAAAAAGGAGGGAAAACAAAATAAATATCTGACTGAATATATCTCTGCCTACAGTTAAAAACGCTTTCAAACATCCCTCTTTTTTAGTGGCTACTTATTTTTTTCTTGACCAGCATCATGCGGCATGCGGGATCTTAGTTCCCTGACGAGGGATTGAACCCATGCCCTCTTCCTTGGAAGCAAGTGGATCACCAGGGAAGTCCCTGTGGTTACTGCTGAGATGGCAAGAAAGTTAATGGGGGAGGGCCCCCAGAGAGACCATCAAATCTCTGATAATTATGAAATCTGGGTGGACAGTTACGTGAGTGCTCACTGAATCTTTCTTCTTTATAGTTTATCTTAGTTTTGCAACTATGCTTTTGTATAGAGCTCACATTCATGAAAGCAAGGCTCTAAGTCTCACAATGACATGGGTGGTAAGCAGTAAAGCATCATTACTTAAGAGCAGAGGGTCTGAAACTAAAATGATTATGAGTTGAGTTGCAGTCCTACCACTTACAAGTTGTGGGACCTTGGGTAAGCTACTAACCCAGTCACCTATCTGCGGACTAGAGATAATAACTCCCAACTAAGCTGACTGTAAAGATTAAATGATTACATTCTCAACAAGCCAGCTAGCCTTTACTAGTATTAAAAGGATAGGTTCTCTGAACAATGACCTCTCCAATGTGTCCAGTAGATCATGAGTCTGGTAAGTAAATACTGGTCAACCAAATGATTTACAGTACTGAATAAAGACATCCACAATCAAATGCAGCCTTTTTAAACCAAAATGTCATATGCTGTTGTCTGGAAGATGCATAAATGAAGGAGGGAAACAAATTTAATAACAGTCCCACAGTAAAGTATGAACATCCTAAGGGCCCAGGAACCCTTTCCGGGGAGTCTAATTAATATTAACAATGTTAGCTGTCTCACGTTAGAGAAGATCAACCCAGCATTAACTTTCAAGTTTAAGAACATCTACCTTTCACCCTTAGGAGAATTCAGAGTGCACAAAATATGTTAAATCTAATATCTTATATTAACAAAGAATAGCAATTAGCAAAATCCATGTATATCTTTCTAAAAGCTAGCCCCCCAATAATAATATCAGGAAATTAAACATGAATTTGTGGAAGCCACAATTTATTCAACTTTGTTGTTCCCTCTGAGCATTATTGTGCTTTGCACATACACAGTAAATTTACAAAAAAATGAACAAAATTAAGTTGAATGTAAAATGAGGAGGCTGGACTGAAAGATCTGTACGGTCCCTTCAACATCATGAAGGACAAAGTGCCCAAATGATCAAACTGTGGATGAGCAAATGTCTCAAACTATTAAAAGTTCCACTTCCCAGGTAAGCTGCCTCTCTGAATAAACTACCATCAACTTTAGTTGATCCTCACAGCTAAACTCAACAATGAGCTGCTACATTAAAAATGACATTTACTGAAGATATTCTTCCTTCCTTAATTTCAATTTATGTGAGCATGGCCAATCCACAGCTCCTGATGTCAGTATTTAATTCAATTATCACAACATTAAGAGTTTGCCTAGGCTCTAAGTCCCCAGAAGCATAAAGAAACTGGTGACTCTGAGAAACACATGTGTCTTGGAGCCAAAGGAAGAAAATTGAGACATTTCATTTTTTTCTCAATAATTCTTAATCTTCTTTTTTTGTTATTTAATACAATGACTCCCGAGGGAGAAAGAAAATCAATCTAAAATTAAGACTTTTCCAGGGACAAAGAGAAAATAGTTGCAACAGGAAAATACCAGAGGGGGAGAATCTTTATTTTATATAGCAGTTACAACCTTATAAACAGAAAATACACATTTAAAGTCATAGCATAGGTTTAGAACAGGACAAAACTGAGTTTGGTCAGTATTTCATGAGTTACTGATTCCTGGTGAAAACAGAGGAAAATCCAAATTGAAGGACTAAATTTATCTCAATATCAGCCACTCGCATGTGCACAGCTCTGTCATAAAGTGTTTAAGAGTTTGATGGACAATGATTTTTCAGACCCATCACCTTCCGGGAGTCTAATTAATATTAACAATGTTAGCTGTCTCACGTTAGAGAAGATCAACCCAGCATTAACTTTCAAGTTTAAGAACATCTACCTTTCACCCTTAGGAGAATTCAGAGTGCACAAAATATGTTAAATCTAATATCTTATATTAACAAAGAATAGCAATTAGCAAAATCCATGTATATCTTTCTAAAAGCTAGCCCCCCAATAATAATATCAGGAAATTAAACATGAATTTGTGGAAGCCACAATTTATTCAACTTTGTTGTTCCCTCTGAGCATTATTGTGCTTTGCACATACACAGTAAATTTACAAAAAAATGAACAAAATTAAGTTGAATGTAAAATGAGGAGGCTGGACTGAAAGATCTGTACGGTCCCTTCAACATCATGAAGGACAAAGTGCCCAAATGATCAAACTGTGGATGAGCAAATGTCTCAAACTATTAAAAGTTCCACTTCCCAGGTAAGCTGCCTCTCTGAATAAACTACCATCAACTTTAGTTGATCCTCACAGCTAAACTCAACAATGAGCTGCTACTTTAAAAAATGACATTTACTGAAGATATTCTTCCTTCCTTAATTTCAATTTATGTGAGCATGGCCAATCCACAGCTCCTGATGTCAGTATTTAATTCAATTATCACAACATTAAGAGTTTGCCTAGGCTCTAAGTCCCCAGAAGCATAAAGAAACTGGTGACTCTGAGAAACACATGTGTCTTGGAGCCAAAGGAAGAAAATTGAGACATTTCATTTTTTTCTCAATAATTCTTAATCTTCTTTTTTTGTTATTTAATACAATGACTCCCGAGGGAGAAAGAAAATCAATCTAAAATTAAGACTTTTCCAGGGACAAAGAGAAAATAGTTGCAACAGGAAAATACCAGAGGGGGAGAATCTTTATTTTATATAGCAGTTACAACCTTATAAACAGAAAATACACATTTAAAGTCATAGCATAGGTTTAGAACAGGACAAAACTGAGTTTGGTCAGTATTTCATGAGTTACTGATTCCTGGTGAAAACAGAGGAAAATCCAAATTGAAGGACTAAATTTATCTCAATATCAGCCACTCGCATGTGCACAGCTCTGTCATAAAGTGTTTAAGAGTTTGATGGACAATATATTCCAGGCACAGGTCTCCTTCCAGAGAGCAGAAACTCCTAATTATCCACATTCCAACCTGAGATAGACCCATCAGCATTTCATCTATTTAAGAACGTCTCCTAAAAGTTATTAGCAAGTTACTTGTAAAGAGAGAATCTAAAGAGATAAAGATTTCCAAGTTAAAATGTAATGCTCTTTTATTCTGTGAAGCATGTCCTTAGAGAAAACCTTTTACTAAAGAGAAAAGCAAGAGGAAGACCATGTTCCCTCCTGAGACACTAGCAAATAAAGAACGTAAGCACAGAACACCTGGATTTGCTTTCCTGTTTCCTTGCCAGTGACTTTCACACACACACACACACAC
Organism: Tragulus kanchil; assembly: GCA_022376925.1. Lineage (NCBI taxonomy): Eukaryota > Metazoa > Chordata > Mammalia > Artiodactyla > Tragulidae > Tragulus > Tragulus kanchil. Next base: position 14,201,741 of record JAIOJX010000005.1, read on the forward strand.
ACACACACACACACACACACACACACACATAACACTAGCTAGCAGTCAAACAGACATTCAGAGCACAGAATGACAAGCAGTCACACAGATACCCCCTCACACAAAAGAGAGCAAGGCTGATGCTATTTCAATATCATGAAATATTTTCCTAACCGTGCACAGATGGAAATACAGAGTTTTCTGCCAACAGCCTAGTTCAGAAACTTTGCTCTATTTTTCATTATTTGGTTCAGAAGACCCGTTTGTGATTAACTTCTGTGTTGGATGGCAAAGCAAGTAAAGTTCCTGACCCACAGCAAAGAACACCAGGAGAAGTTTAATTATTTTTCAACAGTGAGTGTAATATTGTAAACCATGTGTAGGGACAGCTAATTTATCAAAGACCTATTGATGGTACTTATAACTTGAAGCTACAGAGTGTTATCAGTAAAACAAAATGCCAGGAGGTCTTAAGGAAGTGACATCAAAATGAAGGGTTGTTTTTTTTTTTTTTAATCTCCTTTTTTGTTTTAAAAAAAACTGAGATGTCACTGACATATAACATTAGTTTCATATGTACAACATCATGGTTCCGTATTTGTCTCCACTATGAAGTGATCACAGTAAGTCTACTTACCATCTTCTAATGACGTCCTTAATGACAAATAAATGTTCATCTTTGAGAAATAACAATGGAATGAGAAATGGGGAGGAGAGAATTAATAGTATTATAAAACCTAATGTTATTAGCACGAGAAGTTTCAGTTTTGACTGGGATCAGGGAATGGAATGCCAAAGCTTTACACACAGGAAATGGACTCAGATGCAAGGAGAAGTTGGTCAGGAAATTCAAACCATAGAATTCAGAATCACACACCATAATCGCTGAGCAAGATAAAATCCCAGAAGAGAAGTAGAAACAGAAACAGGGGCTAAGCAGTAAGACTGAAACAATAGTCAAGGTAAGAATGGAACAAGTTGGAACTGGTGTATACTTTTAAGAGCTGGGTTTCATTTTAAAAGCTCTTTCAAAAAGAAAACAGTAAACCCAAGGAGCAAATTAGTACAAATACAGAAAGAAATAAAATAGAAGGCATGCAGTTAAGAATCTTGAAGGTAGAATAGGGCTAAAACCTAAAAGACCTTTATTCCTAGAGAAGTTTTATTTTGGTCAATTTCCCTAAAATTTTAAAACGATCTGTATTTCAGTCTTTGATGAACCCAGAAAGCCTCAGATTCTACCAAACGCCCAGAACAGGAGCAATCCACAAAACATTTCAGGAGTAACAGTCATTGCTAAAAACCAGGTTTTCAAATGAGTCCAGGATCAATGCCAGGATGATCTGGGAATTGGAAAAACAAAGCAACAAGCACTTAATCTCACCTTGAGAAGTGCAGACATGTAGAGTAAGAACAGAACACCCTTTGCAGGGTGGTCTTAATTCTGAAGTTCAGCTTCTAAAACCACTAGCACTGGCTACTAGCCTATGATTGGGCTGGTTGATATGGCGGGACTCTTAAATGCATACATAGAGTTGTGGGCAATTATGAAACAGTAATAATTGGAAGCAACCCAGGGAGCCATCATGGAGGCAGCAAAGGTGATCTATTCCAGAAAGTCCAAAATAAAGTTGACTCCTACTATACATACCCATGCAAATCAGTGAAGTAGATGTATGGGTATGTGTGTTAGCAAGAGACTAGAGTAGTTTTAAAAAAAAGAATTAGAAAAAAGCACTTCTAGGACTGAATTATTGATAGTGACAAATGGCTTCATAATACCAATGTAGCAGGATTACTATGGGCCACAGGCCACGGCTTAGAAATGGTTTTTATTTCATTTAGAAATGTTTCTATTTGCTATAACAATAGCCACTGTGCTAGGATGGGATCTGACCTGTGTCTTTGTCCGTAAAACAATCCTATAAAATATGTAAACATGAATTCAATTTTCTTTAAGTCAAGAAAAGCAAAAATATGGTTGTCAGAACAAGAACGGCTTTCTGTGGGATATTCTAGTTAAATGAAAGCTATTCAACTTGAATCAATTGCTGTATCCATTCTCCAATACACAGCAGATTTATATTTCACAAGGTTTTTGACACAGAACAAAATGTTACTGAAATCTCTCTTCCATTCCTTTTGTCCTACATAACATTCCAGGGGCTGAACTCCCAACATGGGGCATATATTTGTCAGCTTCTGTTTGGACTGGTTCTATTCTAGTTTGTCTTTGTTGCAAATTTTCCCTGTTGACCCTTTCCTGGCAAAACATTCATATAGACCTTTGGTTGTGTGGCAACTCATAATTTAAACATTTTATTCTGCACTATCTTTAAGCATCCATAGCTTTTTAAAATAAGTCCTGCTGTTCACATCAATGATAGAACGTTTCTATATATATATATATACATCTGCTTATAGACACTCTTAAAATCCAGGGAAAAATGATTGTGATCCAACAATCCACACATTCCTACACAAAACCAATCACTTGAGGATTTAAAAGCTAGATCTGTGGCGACAGACAGGCTAGAACTAGCAGGAACAAGTCTGTACAAGATGAATTTATCCTCCACTGCCTCTGTGCCAGGTCATCCCAGGACTAGGCTTGTGGGCAAATGCCAAGATGGAAAGAATGGGTTGGTGCCTGTTTTCTAGCATATCTGTGCAAAGACTCAACAAGAGCTCAGAGCAAGCTGCTGCTGTGAGAGTCACACAAGGTGTGCGTAGCTGCCACACAGTCCTGGCCACTGAATGCCTAAACCTGGGGCAGCTCAAACTCGGTCAGAAACGGACTTCCAACAATAGGAAGCTAACACACTTGGATCTCAGGGATGATGTCCAAGAGGAGGTCTCTGCAGCTGGGTGTCATCCTTTAGAGTGGCCCAGAATTAAATGGTGACGCATTATGCCTCCTGGAGAGTTCATATATAGTTTTGGCAGCCGGTTTTTATTTCATTTAGAAATGTTTCTATTTGCTATAACAATAGCCACTGTGCTAGGATGGGATCTGACCTGTGTCTTTGTCCGTAAAACAATCCTATAAAATATGTAAACATGAATTCAATTTTCTTTAAGTCAAGAAAAGCAAAAATATGGTTGTCAGAACAAGAACGGCTTTCTGTGGGATATTCTAGTTAAATGAAAGCTATTCAACTTGAATCAATTGCTGTATCCATTCTCCAATACACAGCAGATTTATATTTCACAAGGTTTTTGACACAGAACAAAATGTTACTGAAATCTCTCTTCCATTCCTTTTGTCCTACATAACATTCCAGGGGCTGAACTCCCAACATGGGGCATATATTTGTCAGCTTCTGTTTGGACTGGTTCTATTCTAGTTTGTCTTTGTTGCAAATTTTCCCTGTTGACCCTTTCCTGGCAAAACATTCATATAGACCTTTGGTTGTGTGGCAACTCATAATTTAAACATTTTATTCTGCACTATCTTTAAGCATCCATAGCTTTTTAAAATAAGTCCTGCTGTTCACATCAATGATAGAACGTTTCTATATATATATATATACATCTGCTTATAGACACTCTTAAAATCCAGGGAAAAATGATTGTGATCCAACAATCCACACATTCCTACACAAAACCAATCACTTGAGGATTTAAAAGCTAGATCTGTGGCGACAGACAGGCTAGAACTAGCAGGAACAAGTCTGTACAAGATGAATTTATCCTCCACTGCCTCTGTGCCAGGTCATCCCAGGACTAGGCTTGTGGGCAAATGCCAAGATGGAAAGAATGGGTTGGTGCCTGTTTTCTAGCATATCTGTGCAAAGACTCAACAAGAGCTCAGAGCAAGCTGCTGCTGTGAGAGTCACACAAGGTGTGCGTAGCTGCCACACAGTCCTGGCCACTGAATGCCTAAACCTGGGGCAGCTCAAACTCGGTCAGAAACGGACTTCCAACAATAGGAAGCTAACACACTTGGATCTCAGGGATGATGTCCAAGAGGAGGTCTCTGCAGCTGGGTGTCATCCTTTAGAGTGGCCCAGAATTAAATGGTGACGCATTATGCCTCCTGGAGAGTTCATATATAGTTTTGAATGGCCCAGACACCAAGTCCCGTGGACTTCCACCGAAGATCTTGGGGCAAGGAGAGATGTCCACCAGCACTCTCTGGGACCTGTTAGAAAGAAACATGCTTAGCTACTCCATCACCAAGCAAAACTCCCCAGCCAGGGTCTAGCGTCTTGACGCCTAGGAACAAAGCTGTACAGAGACAGCAGCGAGGACGCCTACAGGAGACATGGCCGTTGTCTGGTCTGCAGAATCACCGAGAAGGATTGTAAAATCTAGCTTCATTGAGTCTCAGAGCAAATCAGATTCCAAGTATTTCCAAAACCAACAGCATGGTCGTCAGCCAACTTCTGCAAGGACAGGAAAGGGTCCATGATAGCTGGTGTATGTGCTTCTGGCGTTAAGAGACGGATGGCGATTCCTACTCAGAGTTTAACCACTAGATGCCACGGGAGATGCTGGTCAAGAAAGCGTTCATGGGGCTTCCCTGGTGGCCCAGTGGGTAAAGTGTCCGCCTTGCAGTGCAAGGGGCACCGGTTCGATCCCTGGCCACAGAAGATCCCACATGCCGCGGAGCAGCTGGACCGGTGTGTCCAGTTATGAGCCAGCGCTCTGGAGTGCATGTGCCCAGAGCCCATGCTCTGTAACAAGAGAGGCCACTGCGATGGGAGGCCCACACATGCCAAAGAATAAAGATGGATGAAAATAAATATATAAAAAAATCAATAAAAGAGGCCAAAATTTAAAAAACAAAGTGTTCATGACTTGGTATCGCACAATGGCTCTCTCCAGGCCAAGAAGTGTGTATCAGATTTACACAGGACTGTGTGGGCTTCTTAATGCTCTTCTGTATCATTCAGCAAAAGGACGCGCAGAACCTACCTATCTGGAAGTCACCTGTCTTTCAGAGAAGATGGCATCAATTTTTCAAGATTCCATAGACAAGATCAGTACCACTTCCTGATGATTTTTAACCTGGCTGATACCGGTGCATGAGAGGAAATCAAGCCCGAGAAGTTCAACTTTAAAAGTGCAGGGGCTGGGCTTCCCCTGGTGGTCCAGTGGGTAAGGACACCACCTTGCACTGCAAGGGGTGCCAGTTCGATCCCTGGCCTGGGAAGATCCCGCGTGCCGTGAAGCAGCTGGACTGATGTGTCCAATCGCCGAGCCAGAGCTCTGGAGCGCATGTGCCCAGAGCCGGTGCTCTGCGACGACAGACGCCACCGCGATGGGAGGCCCACACGGGCCAAAGAACAAAGACGGATGAAAATAGGGAAATGAAAGACCAATAGCAATGGCCCGCCCATTCCCCTCCCTCCCCACCTCAACCCCCCTCCCCCAAAAAAAAAGATTAAAAAAAAAAAAAGTGCAGGGGCTGCAGAAAAGAAAACAAACACCCTCTACCCATCCATCAAGTTCACACTTGATCTAGCATCAACATTTATGAGGAAATGTTTTGACGAAGAAGGAATGGCGTATGTGCCAGGAGCTCTATCTACTCTTCTTATCGTTGGCCATCTTTCCAGCTTCATCTCAAAACTGCTCTACGAGGTCACTTCAATGAGGCAACATTATCTTGTCAGTCTAGAAGCTCAGAGACACAGCTGCTTAAGGTCTGAGGGATCCTGACACCACAAGGTGATGGAGAAAGCACAGAACTTCATGCAAGTCGAAAGGTCCAGTGCACAGCCACCTGTGTTTTCGCCCCTGGGACCTAGGCACATCTGTCACCCTCTGTGGCTCTGTTCCCTCCTCTAGAAAACGCAGAGGCTACTTCCTACTCAAAGTGTTAGGATGACCGTCCAAGGAAGCCCTGCCTCCAAGGCACTCCGGCTCCTGTGATAGGCTCTGATCATCTGAGCTGGACCCCTGACACACCAGTGGCTGCACACGGTCCAGGTGACAGTGGCCCTTAGTGCTGAATTTACTAAATCAGAGGCTCCGCCTGGCCAGCCCTGCTAAGAGAAAGGGGCAGCTGTGACTACAGGAGAAAAGGAAAACACAGACCTTTCATCCCAGTGAACACCCTGCAGATTCAAAATGGAAAAGTTTTTAAAAAAATTTTTAGGAAATCGTTCTAGAGACTTCAGGGTAAAGAGTACCACTTCCTGATGATTTAACCTGGCTGATACCGTGTGGTAAAATTTTGCAGGGCTGGGCTTCCCCTGGTGGTCCAGTGGGTAAGGACACCACCTTGCACTGCAAGGGGTGCCAGTTCGATCCCTGGCCTGGGAAGATCCCGCGTGCCGTGAAGCAGCTGGACTGATGTGTCCAATCGCCGAGCCAGAGCTCTGGAGCGCATGTGCCCAGAGCCGGTGCTCTGCGACGACAGACGCCACCGCGATGGGAGGCCCACACGGGCCAAAGAACAAAGACGGATGAAAATAGGGAAATGAAAGACCAATAGCAATGGCCCGCCCATTCCCCCCCCCCCCCCCCCCCCACCCCCCCCCCCCAAAACAAAAAATTAAAAAAAAAAAAAGTGCAGGGGCTGCAGAAAAGAAAACAAACACCCTCTACCCATCCATCAAGTTCACACTTGATCTAGCATCAACATTTATGAGGAAATGTTTTGACGAAGAAGGAATGGCGTATGTGCCAGGAGCTCTATCTACTCTTCTTATCGTTGGCCATCTTTCCAGCTTCATCTCAAAACTGCTCTACGAGGTCACTTCAATGAGGCAACATTATCTTGTCAGTCTAGAAGCTCAGAGACACAGCTGCTTAAGGTCTGAGGGATCCTGACACCACAAGGTGATGGAGAAAGCACAGAACTTCATGCAAGTCGAAAGGTCCAGTGCACAGCCACCTGTGTTTTCGCCCCTGGGACCTAGGCACATCTGTCACCCTCTGTGGCTCTGTTCCCTCCTCTAGAAAACGCAGAGGCTACTTCCTACTCAAAGTGTTAGGATGACCGTCCAAGGAAGCCCTGCCTCCAAGGCACTCCGGCTCCTGTGATAGGCTCTGATCATCTGAGCTGGACCCCTGACACACCAGTGGCTGCACACGGTCCAGGTGACAGTGGCCCTTAGTGCTGAATTTACTAAATCAGAGGCTCCGCCTGGCCAGCCCTGCTAAGAGAAAGGGGCAGCTGTGACTACAGGAGAAAAAGGAAAAACACAGACCTTTCATCCCAGTGAACACCCTGCAGATTCAAAATGGAAAAGTTTTTTTAAAAAAAAAAATTTTTTAGGGAAATCGTTTCTAGAGACTTCAGGGTAAAGAGTAAAAAGGGTAGCATTTAGAGAAAACTCTGAGATGAGTCTGGTCACTGAATGTTCTCTGCCGGGCAGAACAGCAAACAGCGTGTGTTTGTTCATTTCCATATATTAATAACCCTCTCTCCAGGGCTTCCAGATGATACGAACTGTGACTTTCAGAGTTCTGTTTGGAGAAGGCTCACCTACTCCGGCGAAGACCCGTGTTTCTAGGGCACACTCAAAAATATTTTTTCTTTATTTCACAATCCTTCTTACATCGGCCTAATCTCTAGCATGACCAAAATGGATCTAAAGCCTGCTGGGGTGGGGTAGGGGGCAGGAAGAAAGCAGTCTTTCCTCTTTTTTTGTATCTGTCTACACAGATCGTTAAAATAGTCATGTTCGTTTGGATGACTCTGAGATGGAAAAAAAAAAAAACCTGTTCTTTCTGAAGAGAGGGGTGCAAAGGGTTACAGAGGCTTCCACAGAACAGGAAAGTCAAAATTAAATACCAAAATGTGAGCTTAGATGCTATCATTGTATTTCCTTCAAATGCAATAAAAAGCAAACTTTTATGGATAGATATTTTTAAATAAATACCCAGATCATCTTTTTTCCTGTCCACCAACAATAGATAACTTGTCTTAGGGACCTATGACCACTTATAAAAGAAAAAAAAAAAAAAAACCTGTTCATCTTATGAAAAGTATCCAATCAAGCACCAGAGGCAGCAGTTGAAAGGAAACACACTTCTCCCAGCTCCTTATAGAAAGACCGTCTCCCAACAAAACACACAACTTAGGGGCTACTTCCTATCTGAGATGACCGTCCAAGGAAGCCCTGCCTCCAAGGCACTCCGGCTCCTGTGATAGGCTCTGATCATCTGAGCTGGACCCCTGACACACCAGTGGCTGCACACGGTCCAGGTGACAGTGGCCCTTAGTGCTGAATTTACTAAATCAGAGGCTCCGCCTGGCCAGCCCTGCTAAGAGAAAGGGGCAGCTGTGACTACAGGAGAAAAAGGAAAAACACAGACCTTTCATCCCAGTGAACACCCTGCAGATTCAAAATGGAAAAGTTTTTTTAAAAAAAAAAATTTTTTAGGGAAATCGTTCTAGAGACTTCAGGGTAAAGAGTAAAAAGGGTAGCATTTAGAGAAAACTCTGAGATGAGTCTGGTCACTGAATGTTCTCTGCCGGGCAGAACAGCAAACAGCGTGTGTTTGTTCATTTCCATATATTAATAACCCTCTCTCCAGGGCTTCCAGATGATACGAACTGTGACTTTCAGAGTTCTGTTTGGAGAAGGCTCACCTACTCCGGCGAAGACCCGTGTTTCTAGGGCACACTCAAAAATATTTTTTCTTTATTTCACAATCCTTCTTACATCGGCCTAATCTCTAGCATGACCAAAATGGATCTAAAGCCTGCTGGGGTGGGGTAGGGGGCAGGAAGAAAGCAGTCTTTCCTCTTTTTTTGTATCTGTCTACACAGATCGTTAAAATAGTCATGTTCGTTTGGATGACTCTGAGATGGAAAAAAAAAAAAACCTGTTCTTTCTGAAGAGAGGGGTGCAAAGGGTTACAGAGGCTTCCACAGAACAGGAAAGTCAAAATTAAATACCAAAATGTGAGCTTAGATGCTATCATTGTATTTCCTTCAAATGCAATAAAAAGCAAACTTTTATGGATAGATATTTTTAAATAAATACCCAGATCATCTTTTTTCCTGTCCACCAACAATAGATAACTTGTCTTAGGGACCTATGACCACTTATAAAAGAAAAAAAAAAAAAAAAACCTGTTCATCTTATGAAAAGTATCCAATCAAGCACCAGAGGCAGCAGTTGAAAGGAAACACACTTCTCCCAGCTCCTTATAGAAAGACCGTCTCCCAACAAAACACACAACTTAGGGGCACATTGTCCATGGTGTGGGTTACAGCCACGGGGGCGGCTCCAGAGGTAAACTGGAAATGGAGCCTTGAGAAAGGGAAGAGCAATCAAAACAAAATTCGCCCAGTGTCCTTTCTGTCCCCTCTTAGAACCTGCCAGAAGAGAGTAAGGTAGAAAGGGGTTCGGAGCGCTGCAGTGGGCAAAGGCCCGGGCCTCAGTTCCTAAGGAAAGGCTCCCTATTCCCTACCTGTCAGAATCTCCATCAAAAGCACACACATTGATGTGAGAGTTCACATCGATGATCACCAACGGACACCCTCTACCTAGAAAAGGGATTTTCACCCACCACCGGCAGAACAACTTCTAGACAAACTCAGCGGATGAGACAGGAGGCACGCAAAGAGGCAGGGACACCACGGTCAGCGGCCTGCCCAGCCCACCCGCCCCATTCCTCCCGGGCGGGTCACACAGAGAAGGGCTTCAAGGATCCCGGGTCCAGGTGCTGCTTTACTTCTCCTTGACCCATTTTGCTGAAGCCTCCAGAACTACCCTCTTCCAGATAAAATGACCTCCTTGGGGAAATTATCCCACCAAGCACAGGGTCACAGGAGCACACATGTAGGAAGACTGATTGCAGCAAGAAGAGACGTTAAGGAGGTGAACTTCAAATCCACTCTTTTACTCCACAGGACAGCGGTGTTGCTAAGAATCCACTCACATAATCAAAATCCAACAGGATGGGGGTGGGATGGGGGAACCTGGGAGTGGGGAGGGGACCAGGGATATGCATGTGACTGATCTGGGAACATATATGTCTGTGAACAACAACACTCTGTAAAAACTTAAAAAAAAAAAATCCAACAGGATAATTTTTTTCACTTACAAAGAAAGTTTCAGACGTTTAAAAATAAAGAACCTCTTCCCTGCACTGATGTTCAATAATAAATAGTGTCTCCTGTGGCTCTAAAGATAGCAGTACAAAACTGAAATACCCCTGAGCAAACCCAGCATTCTCTTCCATATACTTTTATTCCAGAAAAATTCATCACTGGGCTTTTCCTTCTTCTGAGCATAGCTTTCTTACACATTTTGGTCACATGTATCATCCATCATCTGATGCACAAGGGTATTCAAACCGAAAGACGCCACAGCTTTCTCTCCACCACGGTGATCCATGAGGCCCCGGGCTGGTTCCAGACCACAATCCTGTAAGTCATGGTCAACATAAAAAGATGGAATCATATCCAATTTGTATCCTAAAAACCCACATCGTAGGGGAAATGCTTACACTGACTGTAGGCCTATGAGGTGCCAGTTGTCAAGAATAGAGGAAAAGACGAAGAAAGGGTCCTGCTGTCTCCACGCCGGGAAAAGAGATGGGGAATGTTCCAGAAGGAGAAGAAGAGCAGAGGGCTTGGCGGGAGGAGGACGGGGGTCCCAACAGGCAGCACAAAATCAGTCCCCGAAGGAGAGGACTCCAACCGGAGACTCTCAGAACAGGCCAAAGTGCGGCCCCCGGATAGAGGCAGGCAGGGAAAGAGAACAGCATGCCTACAAGCTGAAACCTAATAAGAAAGGCCAGGGCTCTCTTTCCTCCGCCATCGTATGTGCGGTTGAGTTCACTGCTCACGATGTCCACTCACAAGACTTTCAGGATCAAGCGATTCCTGATCAAGAAACAGAGGCAGGGCTTCCCCTGGTGGTCCAATGGGTAAGGACACCGCCTTGCAGGGCAAGGGGCGCCGGTTCGATCCCTGGCCTGGGAAGATCCCACGTGCCGCCGAGCGGCTGGACTGATGTGTCCAATTACCGAGCCGGAGCTCTGGAGCGCATGCGCCCAGAGCCGGTGCTCTGCGACAACAGAAGCCACCGCGATGGGAGGCCCACAGGAGCCAAAGAACAAAGACGGATGAAAATAGAGAAATGAAAGACCAATAGAAGTGGCCCGCCCGCTCCCTCCCTCCCCAACCCGACCCCCGCCCTAAATAAATAAATAAATAAATCTTTAAAAAAAGAAAAAGAAACAGAAGCAGCCTCGGCCCATTCCTCACTGGATTTGAATGAAAACTGGTAATAGAATCGGGTACAACTCCAAGAGAAGACACTGGAGAAGGGCCAAGCTTGGACGGTGAGAAGCCTCACATATCAAGCGGCACACGTGCTGCGTGCATGTGAATCCGCCAGCTCAGACTGAGCACACGACTCCTGTCTGAACAGCTTCGCCGAGAGGGTCCAGCTCAGCTGATATTACCTGTTGCCTCGCTAGCCGTCTACGGGGTTTAGCAATAAACATGTGCAACTTTCTTTTGGAAAAAAAAAAAAAGGACAAGGCACTGGGAAGGAGAGGAGACTAAATGATTGACGTTAAATAAAGGGGCAAGAGAGGAGGGCCAGGGCCGGGGAGATGAGGAGGAAGTCCTGAACCTGCAGAGTCAAGGGAAGCATCCAGAACTTGAGTGAGGAGGCAAGGAGAGGCGGACGGACACGGAGACGCGGTCACAAGTCTAAGAAGGCGAAGCGTCCATGCCGGCCTCAGAGAGGACAACCGCTGAGCAAGGACAGCACGTCCCAAGCCACTGCAAGCCAGCAGCGCCACCCGCCTCAGTTCAGGCCCGGAGACCAGACGCCCCCAGAGTCTGGGGGCCCTGCTTTCCACCTCCTGCCCAAGGAGCTCTCTCCTGTAGGAGTTACAACAGCAGGGAGGTCAGGCGGAATGACGACCATCAAACCTGCCACGCCCACGCCTCCCAGGCGGCCTTGAGAACCAAGGGAGCAAAGCGTCGGACACAACGGAGCGACTTTCACACTGAGCGAAAGACGAGGAGCAGGGATCAGCCTCCCAGGGCCTGAGACTCCCGGTGCGTCTCTCCAGGCTCACGTGAGCAAGGCTGCCAGGCCTCCAGCACGGCTCCCTGGCTGAGCTCCCCAAGAGAAACAGGGGTCAGCCACAGAGGGCAGAGAACCCCAAAGGGGAGCGGAAGAGAGGAGACACCTAGAACAGAAGTTCCCAACCTTTTTGGCACCAGGAACGGGTTCTGTGGAGGGCCATTTTTAAATCCACAGATGGAGGGGAGAGGGGATGTTTGGGGATGATTTGAGTGCATGGCATTTATGGAGTTCATGGAGCAGGAGGCAGAGATCAGGGGGTAACACAAGAGAAGGGGAGCAGCTGTCAATACTGATGAAGCTTCGCTCCCTCGCCCGCCCAACGCTCACCCCCTGCTGGGAGGCCCGGCTCCTAACAGGCAATGACTGGGACCAGCCCATGGACCTGGGGGTTGGGGGTTTCTGACCTAGAACACTGACTCAGGATGAATCAGGGTTCAGGAGTAAGAAGCAATGGGACCAGAGGACCTGGTTGGGGTCCGGGGGTCCAGCTTAAGCCCAATTAAATCATGTGCAAGAAAAAAAGGACAAGGCACTGGGAAGGAGAGGAGACTAAATGATTGACGTTAAATAAAGGGGCAAGAGAGGAGGGCCAGGGCCGGGGAGATGAGGAGGAAGTCCTGAACCTGCAGAGTCAAGGGAAGCATCCAGACCTTGAGTGAGGAGGCAAGAGAGGCGGACGGACACGGAGGCGTCACAAGTCTAAGAAGGCGGCGTCCATGCCGGCCTCAGAGAGGACAACCGCTGAGCAAGGACAGCACGTCCCAAGCCACTGCAAGCCAGCAGCGCCACCCGCCTCAGTTCAGGCCCGGAGACCAGACGCCCCCAGAGTCTGGGGGCCCTGCTTTCCACCTCCTGCCCAAGGAGCTCTCTCCTGTAGGAGTTACAACAGCAGGGAGGTCAGGCGGAATGACGACCATCAAACCTGCCACGCCCACGCCTCCCAGGCGGCCTTGAGAACCAAGGGAGCAAAGCGTCGGACACAACGGAGCGACTTTCACACTGAGCGAAAGACGAGGAGCAGGGATCAGCCTCCCAGGGCCTGAGACTCCCGGTGCGTCTCCAGGCTCACGTGAGCAAGGCTGCCAGGCCTCCAGCACGGCTCCCTGGCTGAGCTCCCCAAGAGAAACAGGGGTCAGCCACAGAGGGCAGAGAACCCCAAAGGGGAGCGGAAGAGAGGAGACACCTAGAACAGAAGTTCCCAACCTTTTTGGCACCAGGAACGGGTTCTGTGGAGGGCCATTTTTAAATCCACAGATGGAGGGGAGAGGGGATGTTTGGGGATGATTTGAGTGCATGGCATTTATGGAGTTCATGGAGCAGGAGGCAGAGATCAGGGGGTAACACAAGAGAAGGGGAGCAGCTGTCAATACTGATGAAGCTTCGCTCCCTCGCCCGCCCAACGCTCACCCCCTGCTGGGAGGCCCGGCTCCTAACAGGCAATGACTGGGACCAGCCCATGGACCTGGGGGTTGGGGGTTTCTGACCTAGAACACTGACTCAGGATGAATCAGGGTTCAGGAGTAAGAAGCAGGTGGGAAGTAGAAAGGGGCCCTCAGCAACACAAAAGCACTAGGTGGCGCTAGTGGTAAAGAACATGCCTGCCAATGCAGCAGAGAGACACGGGTTTGATCCCTGTGTTGGGAAGATCCCCCCGAGGAGGGCCTGGCAAGCCACTCCAATATTCCTGCCTGGGGAATCCTGTGGACAGAGGAGGATGGTGGGCTGCAGTCCAGAGGGTCACAAAAGAGTCAGACACAACTGAAGCAACTTAGCACACAGGCAGAGTTTGGACACAGAGCAGTTTCTAAGGCGTGATGTAGGCAGAGGAGGAGAAAAACTATTCCTGCCAGGCCAAGCTGAGTAGACGCCCGGCCGGGTGCAGAATGGGCCTGTGGTGACCCCTCTCCGTCCTCCCAGGTTGGCGGTGGGTACAATCACAGAAGCAAAGAGAGACATGCTCCAAAACACCTGAACTTTCATATAACACAAAGTCAGAGAATCCAAATAAAAGCAAATCAGACTGGAGAAACAGCGGCCGTACACAAGACTTTAAAAATCGATCAATATCTAGAACACAAAACGCTCTGAGACACAGATGAGAAAACATCAAGACTCACATCTGCTAAATGAGCAAAAGAGAATCAGTAAAGAAAATACCTATGGAAATGTTCCATGACAGAGAAGGATCAAAGGAATGCCTATTTTAAAGCCAAGAAGGCTATTTATTAAATTCCCCAAAGAAGAGAAAGTCCCACCATTAATCAGGTCGAAACAAGACAGTCATGGAGCATCAGTAACAATGCGAATGCTGCCTTTTAGGAAGCAATTCAGAGCAATGCCTCCTTTACCTAAGAATGAGCCTTCTGATATGACTGTATACTAAGAAAATACTTCAGTGTACAAAGGTATTCACTACCATTTTATAACAGCAAACACTCAGAACAACTCAAATGTCCACAAATAATACAAAACAGAAATTAAAACAACTTGATAGTATATTACATAATCCTCGTCTAGGCTGCGGACGAGAATGTTGATGCTAAACGAAAAAAGTGAAAGTGAAAAAAGATGTATGCTAAACTGTCAAGAAGACCTAAAGACAATACGTCAGAGCTACTGTGATTTAGAGCCTGGGGTTGTGGAATCAAAGAGAATGCTTGCTTTTATCGGTCTTCTCTTATTGTCGTAAAGTATAGGCCACAGACGCCTAAAATGTAATCGTTTTATTCACTGGACAGCAGCGAACACCCTCTTCTGTGGAGCAGACCGACTTTCTAGAGAAACATTACAATCAGACCAGGGGAGGCTGTCCAGGTCCTCCCGAGTCTCAGTGGTCCAGGCGGGATTTAAACCTGCCCACAAGGGGCTCTGCAGGGCTCCGCCGACCCTGAGTACCCACCCTCCAAAGACACAACTCTTTCCTTCGTTATTTTGTTTTCCAATCCCTAATCCTTCCCCTCCTTTCTTTTTTAAAAAATTACATATTGATATTCTTTGTTGTTGTTCAGTTGCGAAGTTGTGTCCAACTCTTTGAGACCCCATGGACTATAGCCTGCCAGGCTCCTCTGTCTGTGGGAGTCTCCAGGCAAGAATACTGGAGGGGTTTCCATTTCCTTCTCCAGGGGATCTTCTCAAATCAGGGTTCAAACCCACGTCTCTTGTATTGGCGGGTGAATTCTTTACCACTGAGCCACCGTTCAATATAAAGTGAGCATCCATTTGATTCTTCCAACAATCCTGTAAGACAGATGTCATCATCCCTACTTTACAGATGAGAAAACCGAGGATCACAGATTTAAGAACTGTGGCCTGGGACACACAAGTCAGGAGCCGGAGCCAGAATTCAGACTCAATCTCCCTTACTTCCAACCCTCACTTTTACCAACCTACGTCCTGCCTCTTCCCTTCCTCTCTCCCTGTGAAACAAACAACAAAACAAAATAACTCTTAAATGTCACCTCTTCTATCTGCATGGGCTGCATAGAAACATCATTCCATGAATTGTGAGACCTCAAGACACACCATTTATAAATAAGACAAGGTAACCCTATGCACACCGATTGGGAAAGGTTATGCAGAAGGGAAAAAGAAATTACCTCCAGCCCCAACTCTGCACCTGCAGGCAAAACCCAATGGCCTCCAAAGGATTCCTACTTGCCAGTTAAGAGCAAAATGTGACCCCTGATGCTACTACAGAGAAAAGCTTCTTTCCTCCCCTTGCCCCCCAAAATTATTCATAATGAACAAAAAGATTCCTTCCAGCAGTAACACAACCACTCCAGAAATGGGGATTGTTTGGGGCACAGTAGCAAGAAGAGGGAAAAGAAATCGAGGAAGCCGTAAGGTATAAAACTAATAGAGATGGGGTGATAGATGATTTTCGGCACACCTTGTGACTTCCTCGATAAACAGGGACGCCATAATAGCTGAGAACATAAATTCTAATTAAATACAAAACGGAAACAAGTCAAACAACCACAAATGATGCTTGACAGAGCAAAGGTCTGGGTTGAGGCGGGGGGGAAGGAGTAGGGAACTGAGAGGAAAAATGACAATAAACTCTGTTCATGGAACGGTGCCTTGTGAGAGAAAGAAGGGGTCTGAGGGCTACTTTCTTTCACCTGCTTGCTTTACTGTGAATGGGGAAACTGAGGCCCAACCAGGTGGAAAGGCTGGTCCAATGCACCTTGCAGCAGGGCAGTTAAAAAGAACCTGTCTCCCCAGAACCGGTCTAACAGCTCTCCACACACCCCCCAGAGTCCTGGAAAGCCACTCCAAGTGAAATCTTCGTTTGAATAAAAAAAGCATTCAACGTTCTATACATATTAAATTCCTTTTTCTAATAATTTTCGAATGCACAGGGACATGCTGAAAAAAAAAAAAAAAAGAAGCCTGGTTTTGATTTCTTTTGGAAAATTGCACAGGGCTCAGCACTTAACCTCGTATTGAGTGAAATATTAACAGGCCATATAATGGTTTCAGTGTTCCTTCAGTAAGGCTACACAGAATTCGAAAAACATATCCCCCCAGGCCGACAGTAGAGTTTCTGGAGCACGCATTAAACTCAACGCTCCGCTCAACAAGCCCGTCCCTGTTAAGTAACTCATCAGAAAATAAAGAGGGAATTACCAAACGGGACTTGCCAAGCAATTAGTTCTCTGAAGCAGATGACATACAACCGTTGTAAGGGAGGAGCTTCCCCGTTAGTCATATGTCAGAGTCAGAGCCTCCTAAGCTGTAAATAAAATGCATCACATATGATTACAGCTGGGCTGCGGGCTGAGGTTTCCAGCCTAGTGCCGGGACAGTCAGTGCCCACTCCTGCTCCGTGTGCCTCTAAAGCAAGACTGGCCTCTGAAGACACGAGAAAAAATCCTCCGTAATGTTCTTTCTTTTAGGGAAGTCTAATTGACCTGCGACACTCTGTGAGATCCAAGAGCACGCGAGAAGGATTCGATATGTCGACCCGTTATAAAATGATCACCACGTTGGTAATTTTCCTTCAAGCTCTTGGTTTTCCCCGGACAGGCTGAGTAAAACGATCCTTCTTCCCTATCCCTGTGACATGCGTTGGTGAGGATTCAGCTCTGGTCCGGTGGCGGTGAGCCTGGGAGCGGCAGGGACAGGAGGGGACCCAGCTCTGGCTTCCCAGTGGCTCCCTGACTCAGAGGTCACCTCCTGTCACCCCGTGCTGTGTCCTTAAAGAGCCGCATTCGGCACCACCCCCCACCCACCAAACCAGAGCGAGAAATCATTCCCATCGGCCCCATCTTGCAAGCTGAGTGCTGACCCAGTGAAGCTCTTTCAAGAGTCAAAAGTTCATCACCTCGCCGGGACTCTGGACGCCAAACATTGGGAGCCCAACTTAAGCCAGTCCTCTGAAACACAGATAAGCATTATGCCGTGGTCATCATTTTCTTCCATTAATAATTATTGAAAGGGCGTAGGAATCTCAGGGAGGTAGGACGAAGAGGGAAAGAATGGGAAACCACACTGCCAAAGACAGCTTGGACGCAACCTGGACAGGCAAGCAAGCGAGCCTGGAGAAGGAGGGCACATGGCCTGTGAGCCTCCTGATCCTTGACCTCTCAGAGTCTGCCACACCTCTGCTGTGGGTCTTTCAACACTTAGTCCTGGGCACAGCCTGCCTTCTTAGAGACGGGGCTGGGGGCTTGAGAGACCGTGCCAGGCAACAACTAACAATGCAGGCTGGGGTCCCAGCAGGACTTGATCACTTAAGAGCTGGGCATTCTTGGGCAAGTGACTTAAAGAGGAATTACCAAACGGGACTTGCCAAGCAATTAGTTCTCTGAAGCAGATGACATACAACCGTTGTAAGGGAGGAGCTTCCCCGTTAGTCATATGTCAGAGTCAGAGCCTCCTAAGCTGTAAATAAAATGCATCACATATGATTACAGCTGGGCTGCGGGCTGAGGTTTCCAGCCTAGTGCCGGGACAGTCAGTGCCCACTCCTGCTCCGTGTGCCTCTAAAGCAAGACTGGCCTCTGAAGACACGAGAAAAAATCCTCCGTAATGTTCTTTCTTTTAGGGAAGTCTAATTGACCTGCGACACTCTGTGAGATCCAAGAGCACGCGAGAAGGATTCGATATGTCGACCCGTTATAAAATGATCACCACGTTGGTAATTTTCCTTCAAGCTCTTGGTTTTCCCGGACAGGCTGAGTAAAACGATCCTTCTTCCCTATCCCTGTGACATGCGTTGGTGAGGATTCAGCTCTGGTCCGGTGGCGGTGAGCCTGGGAGCGGCAGGGACAGGAGGGGACCCAGCTCTGGCTTCCCAGTGGCTCCCTGACTCAGAGGTCACCTCCTGTCACCCCGTGCTGTGTCCTTAAAGAGCCGCATTCGGCACCACCCCCCACCCACCAAACCAGAGCGAGAAATCATTCCCATCGGCCCCATCTTGCAAGCTGAGTGCTGACCCAGTGAAGCTCTTTCAAGAGTCAAAAGTTCATCACCTCGCCGGGACTCTGGACGCCAAACATTGGGAGCCCAACTTAAGCCAGTCCTCTGAAACACAGATAAGCATTATGCCGTGGTCATCATTTTCTTCCATTAATAATTATTGAAAGGGCGTAGGAATCTCAGGGAGGTAGGACGAAGAGGGAAAGAATGGGAAACCACACTGCCAAAGACAGCTTGGACGCAACCTGGACAGGCAAGCAAGCGAGCCTGGAGAAGGAGGGCACATGGCCTGTGAGCCTCCCCTGATCCTTGACCTCTCAGAGTCTGCCACACCTCTGCTGTGGGTCTTTCAACACTTAGTCCTGGGCACAGCCTGCCTTCTTAGAGACGGGGCTGGGGGCTTGAGAGACCGTGCCAGGCAACAACTAACAATGCAGGCTGGGGTCCCAGCAGGACTTGATCACTTAAGAGCTGGGCATTCTTGGGCAAGTGACTTAACCTCTCTGTGCTTCTGTTTCTGCATCTATGAAATGAAGATAACAGCAGCAACTGCCCCCTGGAGTTTCTGGGTCGTTTTCTCCAGTCCTGTCCCTCCTGTCTTAACCTTCTGGTCTTTTATAAAGGTAGGTAAGTCACAGCCTCATTCTGGCCCATTTAGGGGAATTTCAGACAGCCCATCGAAATAACTCAGGTTAAAAAATAAATAATCGCCAGGCTTCCCTAGTGGTCCAGTGGGTAAAGAGTCTGCCTTACAGTGCAGAGGGCACTGGTTCAATCCCTGGCCCGGGAGAATCCCGTGTGCCATGGAGCGGCTGGACCGGTGTGTCCAGTTACAAGCCAGCGCTCTGCAACCAGAGAGGCCACCGCAATGCGAGGCCCACACAGGCCGAAGAATTAAGATGGAAGATGGACACAAACAAATAAATGAAAAAACAATAAAAGAGACCAAATTTTAAAATAAATAATCCTCAAATATTTGTTCATTATATTAACTATTAAGTGACTCCCCAGGAACAAGAATACAACCAGATAATGTCCAGCCTTTTCCTTCACTTTGAGCCAGGGAGTCTTAGGAACTCTCTCCACAGAGCCAAGGCCTACTAATTCTATATTGTCTACAAAGTATAAATGAAAAGCCAGAGTTCACTGTGCTGTGGTGAGCAGCTAGAAGTATGAATGCTGCTGTTGTTTAGTTGCTAAGTCCTGTCTGACTCTTTGCAACCCCATGGATGGTGGCTGGCCCGGCTCCTGGGTTGATGGGATCTCCCAGACAAGAAAACTGGAGTGGGTTGCCATTTCCTTCTCCAGGGGATCTTCCCGACCCAGGGATCAAATCCAAGCCTTCTACATTGGCAGGCGGATTCTTTACCACTGAGCCACCAGGGAAGGCTAGATATATATATATATCTATCTATATATAGACATAGATATAGATAGATATATATATATATATACACACACCACACACAAAACACACACACACACATATATATGAATGTACTCACACATATATACACAAACACACACACACACATCACATTCAAGAGTCCACGTTAAAGTTATGAAACACACCCATATGAATGTGATTAATCAGAGTACAATAAATGAATTACCACAAATGAACCACTGCTCCAAAATCAAGTAGGTGCCACAATGTGATTCACGCCTATCACGTCAGATGAATACATCCACGGTGCAAAAGATCAAAGGCAATGCTGGAATTGTTGTTAATACAGGGCTTCCCTGAAAATCTTCTTAATAAAACTGTTAGAGGAAAATAGAGGCATCATTTGTTTAAATGAAAAGAGATATCGCATGTGCTGCCTTTCAAAAGCAGCATTCATTTTTCATACACACACATTAGATCCGGCTAAAATTAGCTCCCGTTTCTAGGTTTTTTTAAGGTCTTAGAGAATAAAGGTTTCAACAAAATTTTCATTGAGCCGAAGCTCCGCCCTGAGCTTCCAAGGTGCCTGAGCAGCTAGAGAAGACCCCCAACCCCACTCCACCCTCCACGCGGGCATCATCCCAATTTGTCCACCGGCTCTCCCTTCACCTCAGGACTTAAACAGGCAATATACAAAGGCAGTGTCACATCGCTGTTCCATTCCTGCTGCCTTCATGGCCTCTGACCTTTCACCCCTTACATATTCCACCCAGGCTGACATGCTTGCTGAAATAATGCTCATCCTGCCTGCCTTTCAAATGGCCTACCAGGCACAAGAACCCGAAGCCCAATCTCAAAAGAATACTTTTACGCCAGCATCTCCTCCAAATCTGTCTCCAGATGGGACCTCCCGGTAATCTTCCTCCCACACTCCCTAGAGTCTGCTGGACGCCAGCAACTCCGACGTCCACCAGCACCTGGGCTTCCGCCAAAACAGCCTCATCAATTACACACCATGCGCTTGCCTGTTATGGCCCAGCCGCCAAAATGATCATCTTCCTGCCCTACCCATCTCTGCCCAAAGAAATGCTAACCAGTCTTCAGAGGTCAGCTCAAATGGTGCTTCTTTCTCCTCTAAGTTTTTCCCCATCATCCTACTCAGCATCATTCTTCTGAATGCCTTCTGTGTTAGAATCTATCCCAGTAAGCCCAGCCCCCCAGGTCTGCTTTGTATCTGTAATTTCAGAGCACTTCTTCTTTCCCCTACTTGACCACAAAGAATATAACCTCCTTCTGGTAGCTCTTACTCACTCTGTGTGGTAGTAAAACAAACAAACAAAAATACACAGTGAATAAATGAATGAATCATTTCTCTATATAGATAGTGCCGGTGAACGAAGTCAGTCATAACTTGCTATCGCTGTATCATAAAGATATGGCTTCCCTGGTGGCTCAGTGGTAAACACTCTGCCTGCAATCCAGGAAGATGCAGGTTTCATCTCTGAGTCGGGGAGATCCCCCGGAGAAGGCAACAGCAACCCATTCCAGTATTCTTGCCTGGGAAATTCCATGAACAGAGGAGCCGGGTGGGCTACAGTCCATGGTGTAACAAAGAATCAGATACAGGTGAGCAAGGAAACAGCAATAACCTATTGATAAAATAGCTAGAACCAGAAATAACTGTAATCTAGGCTCTATTTTTTAAACAAACCTTAATGAATATAACAGAGTACAACATGAAAGATACTCTTTCTCTGCTCACGTTAAGCCATCAATTGTGAGGACGATAATGAGGCCATTATTTATGCAACATGTTTAGCTAATACTAGTAAGCTTCCTTTAAATGTGATCCCAGGACACGTCAGCTGCTTAAAACCCAAGGTGACTCTGTACTACTTTGTCAGTAACATGAGTATTCCTACGACCCTTAATGCACTGTACTATGTACTATAAAAACACAGGGCTCCCTCAGTAAGCTGAAGATAGTGGCCAAGAGACAGGACTGTCTGCTGCCTGTTTTTTTTTTTTTTTCCCACAATAAAATTCTTGAGACATTCTTGTTTTAACACATGACTCTCTTTAAACACTGCAGGTTAAAAAAAAAATTGCCTCTGTATTAACCACATATGCAATTAAGCTACCTCCCCGAAAACATTAATGTGAGACCTTTCTGCCTAAAATGGAGAATACCTCCAAGACACTTCACCCTTTTCAAGGGAGTTAATGCTTGCAGACCCTAGGAGGCTTACCTCTGCAGGTAATTCCGGAGGTATTCTATTTCCTTTTAAAAGATGCCTCCCTAACCCACAACCCATAAAATGCAAAGTGCCCAGTTCCATATTGCACAAGGACAGGACGTGTGTGATAGCTTCCTCCTCCCTACCTTGCTCCCCAAGGAGGACTTGACTGACCCCCCCTTCCTGAGGCACCATACTTAAATCCTTCATGTGTGCGTTTTTATTCAGACCACACATAACCTCACTTACGCCTGCAACTCAGCAGTTCACCCTACAATAGAACAACACCACACAGGCGACCAGTGTCAGGAACTGAGGCAGACGAACACAGAATCCAGAAAAAGAAATAAAAGGCCCTTTGGCGTTGCAGGGCTGGAGTGTCCACAGTGTTGGTCCAAAGACCAAGGTACAGGGATATTTACTGATTCCTGGTCACCTACGGTTAAGGAGCAGTCATCACCAAACAAGTACATTACAATCTCGCTGTCATGACAAGTCACATGCTCGCACTGATAGCTTATGTGTATCAATCATAAACCATCTACCAGGTACTGTTCTGCCCAGTGTACAAATATCATGGCATTTCATCCCCCATAGTCCTACTGAAAGCTCTCATACTATCTCCATCTTACACATAAAGAAACTGAGGCAAAGAGGGTTACAGGACCATCCAAGGGCCCAGTGGCGGTTCTAGATCTTAAATTCAGACAGGCAGGTTTCCAGAGCCCCACGCTCTCACTTCAGATACCATGGAATTTATGTAGAATTTAAACGCTGAAGAAGGAGATGGCAATCCACTCCAGTATTCTTGCCTGGAGAACTCCACGGACAGAGGAGCCTGTCAGGCTACAGTGCATGGGGTCACAAAGAGTCAGACATAACTGAGCCACTAAGACTAAAACTTGGATCTTAGAAGCAGGTGGGCGGGGAGGCTCTTTATGTAAAGAAATGGAGTGAATCCGCTCTTTGATCAAGGACCCACAAAAAATCACGAAAACATTAATGTGAGACCTTTCTGCCTAAAATGGAGAATACCTCCAAGACACTTCACCCTTTTCAAGGGAGTTAATGCTTGCAGACCCTAGGAGGCTTACCTCTGCAGGTAATTCCGGAGGTATTCTATTTCCTTTTAAAAGATGCCTCCCTAACCCACAACCCATAAAATGCAAAGTGCCCAGTTCCATATTGCACAAGGACAGGACGTGTGTGATAGCTTCCTCCCTCCCCTACCTTGCTCCCCAAGGAGGACTTGACTGACCCCCCCTTCCTGAGGCACCATACTTAAATCCTTCATGTGTGCGTTTTTATTCAGACCACACATAACCTCACTTACGCCTGCAACTCAGCAGTTCACCCTACAATAGAACAACACCACACAGGCGACCAGTGTCAGGAACTGAGGCAGACGAACACAGAATCCAGAAAAAGAAATAAAAGGCCCTTTGGCGTTGCAGGGCTGGAGTGTCCACAGTGTTGGTCCAAAGACCAAGGTACAGGGATATTTACTGATTCCTGGTCACCTACGGTTAAGGAGCAGTCATCACCAAACAAGTACATTACAATCTCGCTGTCATGACAAGTCACATGCTCGCACTGATAGCTTATGTGTATCAATCATAAACCATCTACCAGGTACTGTTCTGCCCAGTGTACAAATATCATGGCATTTCATCCCCCATAGTCCTACTGAAAGCTCTCATACTATCTCCATCTTACACATAAAGAAACTGAGGCAAAGAGGGTTACAGGACCATCCAAGGGCCCAGTGGCGGTTCTAGATCTTAAATTCAGACAGGCAGGTTTCCAGAGCCCCACGCTCTCACTTCAGATACCATGGAATTTATGTAGAATTTAAACGCTGAAGAAGGAGATGGCAATCCACTCCAGTATTCTTGCCTGGAGAACTCCACGGACAGAGGAGCCTGTCAGGCTACAGTGCATGGGGTCACAAAGAGTCAGACATAACTGAGCCACTAAGACTAAAACTTGGATCTTAGAAGCAGGTGGGCGGGGAGGCTCTTTATGTAAAGAAATGGAGTGAATCCGTTTCAAAATGAACATTATGATAAAACAAGGATTCACCTCCGACACGTGTGCGGAAAATCCAGATTTCTGTATGTGAAGGTGGGTAGAAGTGGTCACGCAACTCACCAAGAAAGGAAACAGAATGTGATGTGGAAAGAGCTCTCCGGAGACCGCCAGACACAGCCTGCGGCAAAGCAGTGGACCATCAGCTCGATTCCAGGACACCATTACGGTTCATTTGGATTCAGTAGGTCTAGGGTGGAGTCCAGCTTCTTTTATTTATTTTTTAACCTCTCTTGGGGATTCTGGTGGCCAGCCAGGCTCCAGAACCTCTGAACTAGTCTATTTCCACAGCCTGGAGCAGGACTACTCCCAAGGCAAACAGAAAGAGGGGATCAATTTCACAATCTCCTCCGGTTGCGAATACTAGTGTTCCCAAGCCCGAATTGCCCCAACTTCAAACTAACTTCCCTGCTCTCCTGATCCTGTGCAGGCCGTCTGGTCCTCCCTTCAACAGCGAACCATGAGTCATCACCCCTGTGTCTGCATGACTCTCTAGGTCAGAAAAATGTACTGTACATGAAGAAATCAGGAAGTTGTCAAATCAAAAACAGACCCAGAGAAATTCAAGATCCACCAAATGCAAGTTGCTACCGAACCAACAAGCCGTCTCCCTACACCACGGTCACACCACAACGATCACCTAAAACGTGGAGACCGTGAATTAACACAAGGGTAGCAAAGCACACTCACCGGCTCCAAGTCCAGGTGACGATTAAAAGGATCAGGCTCAAGCCCAACACACAATAATTTACCATGAGAAGTCAGAGGAAGGCTTCTTCATCAACCAAATAAATAAAAAAGAAACATACTCTAATCCGAGTTTAAAAAAACTCTCGGCGATTTCTCAATTTCCCCCACAGTACCGTCTGCAAAGACAGTTATCTTCAACCGTCTAACAAAGTGCGATCAAGAGAGCCTGTCAGGCTACAGTGCATGGGGTCACAAAGAGTCAGACATAACTGAGCCACTACGACTAAAACTTGGATCTTAGAAGCAGGTGGGCGGGGAGGCTCTTTATGTAAAGAAATGGAGTGAATCCGTTTCAAAATGAACATTATGATAAAACAAGGATTCACCTCCGACACGTGTGCGGAAAATCCAGATTTCTGTATGTGAAGGTGGGTAGAAGTGGTCACGCAACTCACCAAGAAAGGAAACAGAATGTGATGTGGAAAGAGCTCTCCGGAGACCGCCAGACACAGCCTGCGGCAAAGCAGTGGACCATCAGCTCGATTCCAGGACACCATTACGGTTCATTTGGATTCAGTAGGTCTAGGGTGGAGTCCAGCTTCTTTTTATTTATTTTTTAACCTCTCTTGGGGATTCTGGTGGCCAGCCAGGCTCCAGAACCTCTGAACTAGTCTATTTCCACAGCCTGGAGCAGGACTACTCCCAAGGCAAACAGAAAGAGGGGATCAATTTCACAATCTCCTCCGGTTGCGAATACTAGTGTTCCCAAGCCCGAATTGCCCCAACTTCAAACTAACTTCCCTGCTCTCCTGATCCTGTGCAGGCCGTCTGGTCCTCCCTTCAACAGCGAACCATGAGTCATCACCCCTGTGTCTGCATGACTCTCTAGGTCAGAAAAATGTACTGTACATGAAGAAATCAGGAAGTTGTCAAATCAAAAACAGACCCAGAGAAATTCAAGATCCACCAAATGCAAGTTGCTACCGAACCAACAAGCCGTCTCCCTACACCACGGTCACACCACAACGATCACCTAAAACGTGGAGACCGTGAATTAACACAAGGGTAGCAAAGCACACTCACCGGCTCCAAGTCCAGGTGACGATTAAAAGGATCAGGCTCAAGCCCAACACACAATAATTTACCATGAGAAGTCAGAGGAAGGCTTCTTCATCAACCAAATAAATAAAAAAGAAACATACTCTAATCCGAGTTTAAAAAAACTCTCGGCGATTTCTCAATTTCCCCCACAGTACCGTCTGCAAAGACAGTTATCTTCAACCGTCTACAAAGTGCTCAAGTATGACTGGAAGGCGATTTTCCCAGACCAGACTTTATCCTCAGATGCCTACGAGGAAGCCTCGCACACCTCTCACCTGATCGGTGACACACTCCCCCGTGGCAGCTGTGGAAGGCGCAGTCCAAGGACAGGCAGATTTGCAGCTTGAGCGGTACACCTCGGTGATCTGCTGCCCGATCCTCCTGCAAGGGTCCAGGGGGTGCAGAAGAGGAAATCCAGCATAAGACACAGAACGAATGGCTTTAGCAAAATAATTCCGCCCGAAGACACCATGCATGGAAATCTACATATCAAGAACATCACATTTGGCCTTGCTTTATGAGAATTACACAGGCACCAGCTAGCTCAGAAGGCAGGTCTGGTTTCATTCAGCAGGGCTCAAGGGGAGGCCAACACACCAAAAGGTCATCCCTTCAATCAAATGAAGAGCTTGGTCTCCCCATCTGAGCCAGCGACGGTCAGGTTTTTCTCTACTGTTTCTAACGAATCATCTTGTAAACACATGCTGGTTATCACAGGACGATCGGGTGAAAATGGGCATGGACCGAAAAGCAATTGAGCCAAAGTTTCATTTTCATGAGGCGTATCTTACTGTCAACATGCAACCTGAGATACAACCATGACACGGAGCACAGGTGTTAGCATACCAGTCTAATGGAA
Organism: Tragulus kanchil; assembly: GCA_022376925.1. NCBI lineage: Eukaryota > Metazoa > Chordata > Mammalia > Artiodactyla > Tragulidae > Tragulus > Tragulus kanchil. The sequence goes on from JAIOJX010000005.1 coordinate 14,228,525, forward strand.
TAGAAAAGAAAGAATCGAATGCTGAAAAAAAAAATTTAGGTATGCATATACTCACTAGACTTTGCACTGGACTTTACATGATTTAACTACTGAACGATGTCTACTTGCATAATACTGCGATTAAAAGGATCCTACACCACGGTCACACACGATCACCTAAAACGTGGAGACCGTGAATTAACACAAGGGTAGCAAAGCACACTCACCGGCTCCAAGTCCAGGTGACGATTAAAAGGATCAGGCTCAAGCCCAACACACAATAATTTACCATGAGAAGTCAGAGGAAGGCTTCTTCATCAACCAAATAAATAAAAAAGAAACATACTCTAATCCGAGTTTAAAAAAACTCTCGGCGATTTCTCAATTTCCCCCACAGTACCGTCTGCAAAGACAGTTATCTTCAACCGTCTACAAAGTGCTCAAGTATGACTGGAAGGCGATTTTCCCAGACCAGACTTTATCCTCAGATGCCTACGAGGAAGCCTCGCACACCTCTCACCTGATCGGTGACACACTCCCCCGTGGCAGCTGTGGAAGGCGCAGTCCAAGGACAGGCAGATTTGCAGCTTGAGCGGTACACCTCGGTGATCTGCTGCCCGATCCTCCTGCAAGGGTCCAGGGGGTGCAGAAGAGGAAATCCAGCATAAGACACAGAACGAATGGCTTTAGCAAAATAATTCCGCCCGAAGACACCATGCATGGAAATCTACATATCAAGAACATCACATTTGGCCTTGCTTTATGAGAATTACACAGGCACCAGCTAGCTCAGAAGGCAGGTCTGGTTTCATTCAGCAGGGCTCAAGGGGAGGCCAACACACCAAAAGGTCATCCCTTCAATCAAATGAAGAGCTTGGTCTCCCCATCTGAGCCAGCGACGGTCAGGTTTTTCTCTACTGTTTCTAACGAATCATCTTGTAAACACATGCTGGTTATCACAGGACGATCGGGTGAAAATGGGCATGGACCGAAAAGCAATTGAGCCAAAGTTTCATTTTCATGAGGCGTATCTTACTGTCAACATGCAACCTGAGATACAACCATGACACGGAGCACAGGTGTTAGCATACCAGTCTAATGGAATAGAAAAGAAAGAATCGAATGCTGAAAAAAAAAATTTAGGTATGCATATACTCACTAGACTTTGCACTGGACTTTACATGATTTAACTACTGAACGTATGTCTACTTGATTTTCAGTCTGCCACAACATCTTGAGCATGTTTAACTAAAGATTACTCCCTGTAGGATGAATGAGTGAATGTGTGAATGGATAAATGAAAGAGAGAATGAATGAATCTTCCATATACCTTTCCATCAGGGAGCCTGGTACTTGCAGTAGTTTGTGTGAGGTAAACACCTATGCATAGAAACGGAACAAGTTGAGGACTCCATCTGCTAACACACTTTCCTATCTATTCAAATCATATTTTTAAATACTGATAGTTCCCAACTGTCCACATTAAATAGAATTGGGAGCACAGTTATTATTATAGACTAATCCCCAAACTCGTCATGGCTGGACTGATTTTTTTTTTTTTCAGCGTTTCATTACTGGAGCTGATCTGCATATTTGCTTAGGCTGGTTTTAAATTTAGTTTGGGTTTCCTAAGCCCACGCCAGGTAACAAGTAGGAAGGAGAAGGCCCAGGATTACACTGGGTGTCAGAAAGAAACTATTCTGGAGCTATGAATATGATCTCCAATGTGAATAATCTGTAAACAGGTAAGTGAGCCAATTATCCCTGGGTACATGGCAACACATTTCATGATTATTTTCATCCATACACACTCACTATTTTTAAGAGCACAGCCCAGCTGGAAAGGAAAATAATTTCAACTGCTTTCCAACACTTTGCAAAGTAATGAATAGTAGCCAAAGTATTCTTACTTCTAGCTAATCCATTCACCAAGTATTTATTTAGGCACCTTTTGCGTGCCAAAGACTGATACGCAGAAGAAGGAATTTTTCTGGGCCTTGGTTTCCCCACATGGCAACAGTTAAGTGTGTGTGCTTAAGTCGCTTCAGTCACGACCAATGCTTTACGACCCCCTGGACTGGAGCCTGCCAGGCTCCTCTGTCCCTGGGATGCTCCAGGCAAGCGTACGGGAGTGGGTTGCCATGCCATCCTCCAGAGGATCTTCCCAACACAGGAATCCAACATCTCTTAGGGATTCAGTGCGCCTGCACTGGCGGGTTCTTTTCCACTAGCGCCACTTGGGAAGCCCCGAACAGTTAAGTACAGAGAAAGAAGAAAGCCCTTGTAGACTATCAGGTCTCTGAAGTCCTTGAAAGACACTATCCCACCACTAAGAGCTTGTTGAGTTACACAAATAAATAGCGGCCAAGTAAAAGGTCACACTGTTCTATTTATTCTTACACAGTACCTGTTTTAAGGGTTGGGGTGTGATCTTGTTTTCTCTAAGAGCATCGCAAATGCAACCCCAAAATCCTTGATCCTCATTTTCAAACAACGAGCAGGGACAGTGACTTTGCAGAGCACTTGAACAATTGATAGTGTTGGCTTGTGTACCAATGTGTGTGGACATCATCCTATTTACCTATCACCTAGCAGATAAGACTTTATAGAGTCCAAATTACAGTCTCCTCCCAGTCTTCTCAAGTGCAGAGAACAGTCAAATGTGATGCAAATGCTGTAAAATATTAATTTACTCTCGTATCGGTATGGTTACTTATTTCAAAAGCATTTGTATTGCTACACCACCAAAGAGTTAACCCAATTTGCTGTGTTCCATCAGAGGGAACAAACACAAGAAGAAAAGCAAGGCTGAGGGGATGCCCAGCAAAAATATATGGACAACATACAATAAAACAGCCTATAGCCAATTCAAGACACTATCTCTACTAAAAATGGAATATTTAATATTTAAAAAGCACAGCAGAGCAACGGGACACAACACTACTAACAGTGGAAGATAGAAACATGGCCTAAGTAATACAGATGTGACACCCAGTAAAGACAAGACAATATATAAATAATGTAGACACAGAAGAAAAATATAAATGCTTCCAGGAGAGTAGGCCAAAGCTAAGGAAGGATGGCATCAAAGAAAATCTGCCATATTCCATGATAACATTTTCTCTGAATGTTAGAAGCATCCGTGTTTACAAGTTAGCAGCTATGACAGGAATGACTAAAAACTTCTGAGAAAGAACTCACTCAAAATGTGTCCGTTAGGGCTTCCCTGGTGGTCCAGTGGGTAAAGAGTCTGCCTCGCAATGCAAGGGGCACCAGTTCAATCCCTGCCCCGGGAAGATGCCACATGCCCCTGAGCAGCTGGACCAGTGTGCCCAATTGCGAGCCAGCACTCTGGAGCGCATGCACCCAGAGCCGGTGCTCTGCAACAAGAGGGGCCCCTGCAATGGGAGGCCCACAAGGGCCAAAGAATAAAGATGGATGAAAATAAATAAACAAAGAATCAATAATGAGGCCAAAATTTAAAACAAAAAGTGTCCGTTAAAAGCACTTAAGTAGAACAAAAAAAGGACTTCCTCTTAGCCTGAACCCAAACACCATCGCCAGGGGAAACTTTGCCCCCTGAAGCCTCAAACTGTGATTATAATACAATGAGTTTTCTAAAAAGTAATTCTCAGGCTGAGAATATAATTTTTGCCTGTGTTATTTCCAAGACCACGGCTTTTTCATTACTCCAAAAATGGGATACATTAAAAGTTATATATAAAAAATCAATGAAACAGTTCTGCTCTCATCAAATATGTCAAAGAGAATATAATGCTTGTTGCTTTTTTATCTTTGATAGTTCTAAACATGTTTTACTACAGACATATTTATAGTACATTTAGCCTGAAAAGTTCAGATTTATAAGGACTATACTATATATTACCACACTGATAAAGACAGAGATAGATAAATCATGAAATAAGGAGAGAAATTTCTGAAAACTGTTTCCCCCAATAAAGATTATTTACCTAAGCCGTTTTATTACTTCTGGAATTTTAAGTATTTACATATTTTTAAAATCTTGATCCAATGACAATTCTTTCAGCCAACATCTGAAAATATTCTTTAAACCTACAACGGGGTACACTCATATCACCCGTTAAAGACATTTTAAATGTGTATTTTATTAAAGTGAATTAAATGAAACTAAAATTTGAACAGCATAATTGAGGACTATAAATTTCTTTCTTACAAAGAAAAAAAAAAAAAAAGAGGGCAGTCCTGTGTGGAACGCCCCAGAACAGAAGTTATTATCTCTACTGGGATTTCTATGATATTTTTCGATGCTTTTCACAAAATCAAGAGAACCTGCTTCTGATAAGCTGGGAAGGACAAGCAGAACTAAATCTGCTCTTTGAAGCAGTTAAGCGGCACGTATCAAAAGAAAGCAAGCAATGGAAATCAAATCATCTGTCTTCGCCATAAAAATAATATTCTACCTTGCTGCACTATGTCATCTTACATACGCAAGTATTTAAGCTTTTCAGAGTCTAAACTATGTGTTACCTGCAGACAACTATAGTTTAAAGAATTAACATTCACTCCTACCTTCACTAAATTTCAGGCTTTTAGTAAAAACATGTTTATTGACTAACTTCTCATAGGAAACAAAATGAGCCAGTGTTACTGTGCATTACTGATAAAAAACTGTCACTCAAGGTAAGTGCAAACAGAAAATCCACTTGACATTTCAGAAGGGAAAAAAAATAAAGGCACGTTATACAAAAGGGATGTGAATCAAACTCTGTAATGACAACAAAACAAGGAGTCACAGAAACATGCTTATTAATATTTTAACAATCTCTTGAGGCTGGCCTTCCCCGGGATGCCAGACAACTGAGTTAGGCCTGCTGAAACGTAAGACCAACTACAGACATTTCATGCACAGTCTGATGCCTAAAGAGAGTTGTTCCTGAATCTGTCTCCAAGAGTAAATGACAATTCAGAGGCCAGGAAGCCTACTTATAATATTTCGGATTATCATCACCTCTGTTTATCAAACCCTCTTAAAACGAAATCCAGAAAATACCGATTTTCAGAGTTTGCAATCAAGTACCTTTTGCATACGTATTCCAACATGGCTTTATTTGTGCATTCAAAAATATACGTTCACATTTGGCCTCCAGTTAAATGTTTCTGTACACAGTAAAATGTTATTCAGGACCTCCAAGGTGTTGTGTGAAACTTAACACTTCTGTGCTTTGTTTTCTATTCTTGCCTCCCCCCATCTATGTAACTCCTAGATATGAAGGCTTGTTTTAGACACAGCAACTCTTGATCTGGGCAGGTCAGAACAGAAGTTATTATCTCTACTGGGATTTCTATGATATTTTTCGATGCTTTTCACAAAATCAAGAGAACCTGCTTCTGATAAGCTGGGAAGGACAAGCAGAACTAAATCTGCTCTTTGAAGCAGTTAAGCGGCACGTATCAAAAGAAAGCAAGCAATGGAAATCAAATCATCTGTCTTCGCCATAAAAATAATATTCTACCTTGCTGCACTATGTCATCTTACATACGCAAGTATTTAAGCTTTTCAGAGTCTAAACTATGTGTTACCTGCAGACAACTATAGTTTAAAGAATTAACATTCACTCCTACCTTCACTAAATTTCAGGCTTTTAGTAAAAACATGTTTATTGACTAACTTCTCATAGGAAACAAAATGAGCCAGTGTTACTGTGCATTACTGATAAAAAACTGTCACTCAAGGTAAGTGCAAACAGAAAATCCACTTGACATTTCAGAAGGGAAAAAAAATAAAGGCACGTTATACAAAAGGGATGTGAATCAAACTCTGTAATGACAACAAAACAAGGAGTCACAGAAACATGCTTATTAATATTTTAACAATCTCTTGAGGCTGGCCTTCCCCGGGATGCCAGACAACTGAGTTAGGCCTGCTGAAACGTAAGACCAACTACAGACATTTCATGCACAGTCTGATGCCTAAAGAGAGTTGTTCCTGAATCTGTCTCCAAGAGTAAATGACAATTCAGAGGCCAGGAAGCCTACTTATAATATTTCGGATTATCATCACCTCTGTTTATCAAACCCTCTTAAAACGAAATCCAGAAAATACCGATTTTCAGAGTTTGCAATCAAGTACCTTTTGCATACGTATTCCAACATGGCTTTATTTGTGCATTCAAAAATATACGTTCACATTTGGCCTCCAGTTAAATGTTTCTGTACACAGTAAAATGTTATTCAGGACCTCCAAGGTGTTGTGTGAAACTTAACACTTCTGTGCTTTGTTTTCTATTCTTGCCTCCCCCCATCTATGTAACTCCTAGATATGAAGGCTTGTTTTAGACACAGCAACTCTTGATCTGGGCAGGTCAGAAGCATTTTCCAGCGGCATAAAGTCACTCACTAAGGGTAGAAACTCGCAAGTCCTCTGTGAGGACCACTGAGGCCCTCTCAATCCTGGCCCCAGAGGTTAAAAAGGAGTTACCAATTTAGGGCTGTAAAACTGTAAACTGACTGGTAGGTTCATATCCACATCAAGACATCATCATTCTCAATTACTGTTTCTTTCAAATGTCAGATTTATTAAAACACCCCCCCCCCCCCTTATTTGGATTGCCCAAGCAACAGCTTCAGCAACCAAAGCTACTTTCCTTTTTTTTTTTCCCTCAACCGTATTATTTTTCTTAGGTTAGCAGGCTTATTAAGTGCATTCTGCTCGAATGCACAGAGCAGAATGCTGTTCGCTAAATTATTAAATGTTCATTAAATTATATCCCCAAATAGAGTACAAGTTATTGTGCAAAAGCACCAAACATTACTAGCCTACCAGATAAAGGCCTGTATCATCTCTTACCTGAGACAAAAACCTTTTAATTTACTACCACAAAGGGAAGGATCCTGGCCAAGAAATCCAAGTTAAGAATGACGACATTCAGAATGATTGCCTACTTCATTTTTTGTCATTATGATGGTTGTAAAGTTTGCAAATATGAAAACAGTATTTTGCCATTACGATGGCCATAAAGTTTTCAAATATGACAACGGGGATATCCTTCTCAAATAAATTATTTCCACTGAATAAAGCCTTTAAAATACCAGTCTCAGCTACTGGCAGCTTGGGTTCTAAAGGTTCTTTTGTACTTGAAAGGGTTAAGTGCCTGCCAGGCCAAAGGCACCAGACAGACTGCAAAAGAAATGTTGCTTTGGTCAGCTCTGAAAGGTTTTCAGCAAGTACCAAATACTTGTTGATCTGTTTCACAAGCAGGATTGTCAGGCTCCTTTCACTGTCTGGGGAAGTGCATTTACATACTGCACCCAGTAAGCAGAGCTTGTTGGTCTCCTTTACAAAAGTTGAGTAGCTAGAAGCCTCATTCAGCGTCTCCCATCCAAAAGTGACAGGAAGAAGAAGATGCGGTTGAAATAGTAAAGTCTCTCATCTGGCTTGGGTCTTCCCTTGGGATCCCCAAAAGTGACAGGAAGAAGAGATGCACTCACTAAGGGTAGAAACTCAAGTCCTCTGTGAGGACCACTGAGGCCCTCTCAATCCTGGCCCCAGAGGTTAAAAAGGAGTTACCAATTTAGGGCTGTAAAACTGTAAACTGACTGGTAGGTTCATATCCACATCAAGACATCATCATTCTCAATTACTGTTTCTTTCAAATGTCAGATTTATTAAAACACCCCCCCCCCCCTTATTTGGATTGCCCAAGCAACAGCTTCAGCAACCAAAGCTACTTTCCTTTTTTTTTTTCCCTCAACCGTATTATTTTTCTTAGGTTAGCAGGCTTATTAAGTGCATTCTGCTCGAATGCACAGAGCAGAATGCTGTTCGCTAAATTATTAAATGTTCATTAAATTATATCCCCAAATAGAGTACAAGTTATTGTGCAAAAGCACCAAACATTACTAGCCTACCAGATAAAGGCCTGTATCATCTCTTACCTGAGACAAAAACCTTTTAATTTACTACCACAAAGGGAAGGATCCTGGCCAAGAAATCCAAGTTAAGAATGACGACATTCAGAATGATTGCCTACTTCATTTTTTGTCATTATGATGGTTGTAAAGTTTGCAAATATGAAAACAGTATTTTGCCATTACGATGGCCATAAAGTTTTCAAATATGACAACGGGGATATCCTTCTCAAATAAATTATTTCCACTGAATAAAGCCTTTAAAATACCAGTCTCAGCTACTGGCAGCTTGGGTTCTAAAGGTTCTTTTGTACTTGAAAGGGTTAAGTGCCTGCCAGGCCAAAGGCACCAGACAGACTGCAAAAGAAATGTTGCTTTGGTCAGCTCTGAAAGGTTTTCAGCAAGTACCAAATACTTGTTGATCTGTTTCACAAGCAGGATTGTCAGGCTCCTTTCACTGTCTGGGGAAGTGCATTTACATACTGCACCCAGTAAGCAGAGCTTGTTGGTCTCCTTTACAAAAGTTGAGTAGCTAGAAGCCTCATTCAGCGTCTCCCATCCAAAAGTGACAGGAAGAAGAAGATGCGGTTGAAATAGTAAAGTCTCTCATCTGGCTTGGGCACAAATCTTGTGCATGAAACACTTGGGATAGACAAACCCACCTGAATGGACGGAGGAAGGAACACTGTCTGTTGCCATGGCAGCCTGATCTAATTACATGAGTGATCAGGGCTGGCGTAAGTGCACCGAAAACCTACACCCGCTGACAGGTATCTACGAGATGAGAAAGGCAGGCAGGCGGAAGGTTCAGAGGAGCCCTTCAACCTCTGCTTTCTGTAGAAGGTGGCACTCAAGCCCATTTATCTGTAGAGCTGCTAAAATATTGACGGATGCAGGCACAGTTAGAGGGCAATCAGAGGAGATTAAATGCCAGAGCATTAGCCCTTGAGTACAATCCCTTTCCACGAGTTCATGGGCAGGATTTTCTCCTCCTTCTCTCTGGTTGTTCCCCCAGGCAAACGCTCGGTTCCAAAAAAAAGCTCACGTGTCAAACTACCTTTACCCATCAGATAAACCACAAGGTGGGCTTAAGACGGGGATTCTAGGAACTGCAGGGTTCCTCAGAAACCCGAATGAAATGGTTTAACTAACACTGTCGAAAAAGTAACTAGCTGTGCCTAAAAATAACCGTCAAGTACCCGCTGCTGTGAGCGATATGTAACGACGATGTTTAAATATTAAGAGGAGCCTGCATTATAAAACACAAATGTCATTGAGATGTGACGATGAGATTGCCAGAGGAGAACTTATTTGCATACACACATTCCCATGCACGCACCAGGATGTGCACCGAGCATGCCACTCTTAAGCCATTAGTTTTTATTCTGTGGGTGTAATAGGGTCTTCTAATTTTGCTAATTGTATCCTGTGGCTCTCAAAGGGAAGCTAAGAATCTCTTCGGGGACAGAACCAGTTTGGAGGAGTCCCTACTGCACAGCATACGGTAAACAAAATAAAAATAGCCTGCCGTTCTCCTTAGCCACATCGCGCATTATATAACCAGCTTCCGACTGGCTTTGTGTGTGTCTGTGTGTGTGTGTGTGTATGTGTGTGTGCCCTTACTACTCTTCAGCAATTTCCCAATCTCTCGAAGTATTCATATTACCCTCTTATCTGTAGGATTATATACTAAGAAAGCAAAACAAAACAGCCGCCACGGAACTGAACTGAACCCCACAGTCCTTAGAAACTGGGCTTTTTGGGGGTTGTTTTCTGGTGACTGCTTGCCATGGCAGCCTGATCTAATTACATGAGTGATCAGGGCTGGCGTAAGCGCACCGAAAACCTACACCCGCTGACAGGTATCTACGAGATGAGAAAGGCAGGCAGGCGGAAGGTTCAGAGGAGCCCTTCAACCTCTGCTTTCTGTAGAAGGTGGCACTCAAGCCCATTTATCTGTAGAGCTGCTAAAATATTGACGGATGCAGGCACAGTTAGAGGGCAATCAGAGGAGATTAAATGCCAGAGCATTAGCCCTTGAGTACAATCCCTTTCCACGAGTTCATGGGCAGGATTTTCTCCTCCTTCTCTCTGGTTGTTCCCCCAGGCAAACGCTCGGTTCCAAAAAAAAGCTCACGTGTCAAACTACCTTTACCCATCAGATAAACCACAAGGTGGGCTTAAGACGGGATTCTAGGAACTGCAGGGTTCCTCAGAAACCCGAATGAAATGGTTTAACTAACACTGTCGAAAAAGTAACTAGCTGTGCCTAAAAATAACCGTCAAGTACCCGCTGCTGTGAGCGATATGTAACGACGATGTTTAAATATTAAGAGGAGCCTGCATTATAAAACACAAATGTCATTGAGATGTGACGATGAGATTGCCAGAGGAGAACTTATTTGCATACACACATTCCCATGCACGCACCAGGATGTGCACCGAGCATGCCACTCTTAAGCCATTAGTTTTTATTCTGTGGGTGTAATAGGGTCTTCTAATTTTGCTAATTGTATCCTGTGGCTCTCAAAGGGAAGCTAAGAATCTCTTCGGGGACAGAACCAGTTTGGAGGAGTCCCTACTGCACAGCATACGGTAAACAAAATAAAAATAGCCTGCCGTTCTCCTTAGCCACATCGCGCATTATATAACCAGCTTCCGACTGGCTTTGTGTGTGTATGTGTGTGTGTGTGTGTATGTGTGTGTGCCCTTACTACTCTTCAGCAATTTCCCAATCTCTCGAAGTATTCATATTACCCTCTTATCTGTAGGATTATATACTAAGAAAGCAAAACAAAACAGCCGCCACGGAACTGAACTGAACCCCACAGTCCTTAGAAACTGGGCTTTTTTTTGGGGGGGGGGGGGTTGTTTTCTGGCAGGATCTCCACCACCACCCTACTTCCACCCCCCACGAAGGCTCTTACTCAATCTCCCTAGAAAACCTGAACTGTTTCATCGCTTCCAGTCAGCCCCCTCCGTGGTCTGAAATAAAATGAAAGCCCCGGCCGCGGAGTTGAGGAAGGCGGCCCGAGGGCGGGGGTGGCCCAGGAGGGGTCGCGGCGCGGCGGAGTCAGCCACGGGGCCGCGGCGGGGCCCCCTCCCCACCGCCAGGCCCCGGCCGCCCCCTCCCCCGCGGGCGCACGCACTCGCTCACACTCACACTCACGCCGCGCTCCGCCGCCGCCTCACCTCTCGCTCCGCCCGGCCGGCCCCGTGCCCTGCCCGCGGCGGGACCGGCCTGCGCGCAGCGCTGGAACCACGGAGGAGGCGGCGGCGGCCCGGCCCCGAGCGAGCGAGCGAGCCGCGGGGCTCCAGGGCGCATCCCCGTCCCCGCAGCGCCGCCGCCGCCTCCCCCTGCCCCTCCTCCCGGCTTCATTCACCCTCCCAGCCGCCGCACGGCCGCTCACTCCCGGCGCGGGCAGGGCAGCGCCTGCCGCGGCTTCCCGGCTCCGGCCGCGGGCGCTGGCGGGGACGCCGGCCCGGGCTGGGGCGCTCGCGGGCTCCCGGCTCCGGGCGGCGGCACAGGATCAGGAAGCGGCCGAACCAACAGGGCGGCGGCGGCGGCGGCCCGGGCCGCCACCGCCACTCCGGCCGCGCTCCCGACACCGCACGCCCGCTCCCCAGCGCCCACCCCTCGGTGCCCCCCGGCGCGCCCGCCGCCCGGCGGTGCGCGCAAACTCCCGGCCCGGCCGCGGGCGCGGACCCTCCCGAGCCTGCAGTCGCACGCCCGGCCAGGCCGGCCTGCGCGGGGAGACCCTGGTCCCGGGGCGCCGAGGCCAGGCGACCCCCCGCGGGAAAGCCCGGCCCTGCTCGCGACCCGCTCGCTCTCGCCGCCCTCTGCGGGGAGAGGAGGGAAGCGGAGGCAGTGCCAGGAGGGGGCAGCGCGACCCCCGGCCGCCGCCTGCCCCTACGCCACCTCCCGGGAAGAGGACCAGGCTCTGCGCACCGGCGATCGGACCGGCAGCCACCGGAGTGGGGCGCCGCCGCCGCTCTCCCCGCCCGCCCGCCCGCGCCCCCCGCCCGGGCGCGCCCCCTCGCCGGGCGGCCCCTGCAGCCCCCCTGCCGGTGGTCCCAGCGCCCACAAACAGGGCTGCCGGCCCGGAGAGCCGGAGCCGGGGAGGGGTGTATGTACACACACACACACACACACACACACACACACAACACAACCCGACGCGTCGATTTCCTTCGCTCCTCTTCCAGCTGTTTTCCGTGCCGCCGAATGGGGTTTGGGGCTTGTTTGCTGGTGGTTGCTTTTGCCCCTCTCGGGAGAGCGGGGTAGGGGGCGTCTGAATCTAAATCAGGGGAGAACGAGATGGGGGAGGGGGGAGAAAGAACCAGAGGAGGAAAAAAAAAAAATAGCCACTTACTGTAAAGTGTAAATGGATCTGGGGTTGCGTGGGGAAGGGGGGGCAGAGGGAGAGAAACAGTGTCCTGCGGCTGCTGCAGTTCTGGCGGCTGCTCCACGGGGCTTGTTTTGGATCCCCCTGCAGTGAAACAGGTCCTGTACGGCTCCGCCACTGTAGTAGAAATGATGTCTGCGGTATACTCTGCTCTCTCCTCCTCCTCCTCCCCCCGCTCCTCTCCCTCCTCCTCCCTCCGCCCGCCCTCCCTCGCGCTCGCTCGCGCTCGCTTGCCCAGCTCGCTCCAGTATGTAAATGTGTAATAGAAGCCAAATATGGAGCAGTTGGCTGCCGCCGCCGCAGCTCAAGGATCCGACTTCGGGGGGGCCGCGGGAGGGCACCCTCCGGCGGGCGGCCGGGCGAGCCGCTCGGAGCACCGCGAGCGCACGGCGCCGCGGCCGGCCCGCGCCCTTAACCCTTCGGTGCATGCTGCCCGGGCCCGGCAGCCCCCAGGGCGGCGGGCGGCCTTTCCCCGGCCCCGGCTCGGGATCGGGGGACGCGGGGCGGGAGCGGCGACCGGGACCGGAGGGACAGCGCGACCCCCGGCCGCCGCCTGCCCCTACGCCACCTCCCGGAAGAGGACCAGGCTCTGCGCACCGGCGATCGGACCGGCAGCCACCGGAGTGGGCGCCGCCGCCGCTCTCCCGCCCGCCCGCCCGCGCCCCCGCCCGGGCGCGCCTCGCCGGGCGGCCCTGCAGCCCCTGCCGGTGGTCCCAGCGCCCACAACAGGGCTGCCGGCCCGGAGAGCCGGAGCCGGGAGGGTGTATGTACACACACACACACACACACACACACACACAACACAACCCGACGCGTCGATTTCCTTCGCTCCTCTTCCAGCTGTTTTCCGTGCCGCCGAATGGGGTTTGGGGCTTGTTTGCTGGTGGTTGCTTTTGCCCCTCTCGGGAGAGCGGGGTAGGGGGCGTCTGAATCTAAATCAGGGGAGAACGAGATGGGGGAGGGGGGAGAAAGAACCAGAGGAGGAAAAAAAAAAAATAGCCACTTACTGTAAAGTGTAAATGGATCTGGGGTTGCGTGGGGAAGGGGGGGCAGAGGGAGAGAAACAGTGTCCTGCGGCTGCTGCAGTTCTGGCGGCTGCTCCACGGGGCTTGTTTTGGATCCCCCTGCAGTGAAACAGGTCCTGTACGGCTCCGCCACTGTAGTAGAAATGATGTCTGCGGTATACTCTGCTCTCTCCTCCTCCTCCTCCCCCCGCTCCTCTCCCCTCCCTCCTCCCTCCGCCCGCCCTCCCTCGCGCTCGCTCGCGCTCGCTTGCTAGCTCGCTCCAGTATGTAAATGTGTAATAGAAGCCAAATATGGAGCAGTTGGCTGCCGCCGCCGCAGCTCAAGGATCCGACTTCGGGGGGGCCGCGGGAGGGCACCCTCCGGCGGGCGGCCGGGCGAGCCGCTCGGAGCACCGCGAGCGCACGGCGCCGCGGCCGGCCCGCGCCCTTAACCCTTCGGTGCATGCTGCCCGGGCCCGGCAGCCCCCAGGGCGGCGGGCGGCCTTTCCCCGGCCCCGGCTCGGGATCGGGGGACGCGGGGCGGGAGCGGCGACCGGGACCGGAGGGGACAGTTCTTCCAGGTTCGGGAAAGGGGCGGGGAGCTGAAGCGATGAGGTCATTTTAGCGGTGACCAGTCGGTCCTCGCGCGCCTCCCCGGGTCCCTGCATCTAGTTGAAGGGGACAGGGAGACAGCGGGGTGCAACTCAGGCATCCTGCAGGACTCTCCAAGGGGTACCGAGCTGCCAATCGGAGCCCATGAAATGCCCTAGGGTCAAGGAGAGGTGGGCCGGGTCCGATCCCGACGTGCCCTTCGTCCCGGGCGCGCCGAGAAGCGTCTAAGAGGGCTGACTCCGACCTTCCTGCACGTTAACCCTCAAAACCGGTTTAGCCTCGGCGTTCCGGAATCCAGCCCGCCGAGCCGCGGGGATTGCCTCGGCGTGCAACTCAGGAAAGTTTTCAGGGTCCCCCGCGTCTGCACGTGCACCCTCACCTTTCCTGCCCGCGAAAGCGGGTGACCTCCCTGCTCTTTCTCTTCCTGCAGGTCCGGAAATCTGCAGATTGGGTATGGCACTACCCAGCTCGACCCCGGGGCAGACGACCCGCGCGCTCCTCTAGCCGCTCATTCGGGATCATTCATTTCATCGGAAATGAGGTAACCCGTGCTGGAGACAGAGAAAGCACACCGAGCATCCGATGGCAGTTCTCGTGAATCGGCGCGGGAGAACTTCCCCTCGACTCGATTTCTAAGAGCGGGTCTCAACTCCTGGCCACCCGTCCCTCCGCGGGTACCACCGCCATGCGTTCGCTGGAAGGGAAGGACGCTTCTTCCGGAGGGGTGGTACCTGGCCAACAAGTGTGGCACCTGGAGGCGAAGTCACAGCCATGCTAAAGGGAGCTCGGTGCGGCGGCGGTCTCCCGGCTGCAGATCATTCTCGAAGACCGGTAGGTGTCGGGGCAGCATTTGACCTTTTTCAGGTGCTTAGAACCAAATGTCTAGAAATATGCTTCCCTCCACGTAAGTTTCTCTCTGGAAGCCTCCACTTGACTGCAAGGTGTATTTGAGAAACCTTTTGGCTGAATTTACTTATGATCTAACCGTTAGTCACCAACTGAAGCAGGATACAGACTCACCGAGAGAAATGTGTCAGCTTTTAAACAACTGTATTGTAGAGCCAACGTGCTGCAGAAATAAAAATAAGCTTCCTAACTAGAAACGTGTAGTGCCCCGGAAATACGTTTTTCTCACGTTTTGAAATACCATGGACATATACATGGCCATTTTAAAAGAACTACTACGTTTACTCGTTTCTACAACTTTTTTTTTTTTTTTTTTCACTTAAAAATCAATGATGGTTACAGTTTAAACCTCGGGTTGGTCTAAAGTGACATTATTGGTCTCATTACAGCCTCTAGTGGACAATTAAAACCGGTTTCCTGAAAAGGCTCTGCCTGGCCATTGTGTTCATGGACAAGCACTATCAAGGTGAAGGTTAATATCTCAACCTAACCGGGTAATGCTGTCTTTCCCCCTGGTTGGGCAGAACCGGTTCCTCAAAGGAGTAGAAGCTGTTGGCCCTGCTCAGGGAGCCCCCCCCCCGAAAGCGGGTGACCTCCCTGCTCTTTCTCTTCCTGCAGGTCCGGAAATCTGCAGATTGGGTATGGCACTACCCAGCTCGACCCCGGGGCAGACGACCCGCGCGCTCCTCTAGCCGCTCATTCGGGATCATTCATTTCATCGGAAATGAGGTAACCCGTGCTGGAGACAGAGAAAGCACACCGAGCATCCGATGGCAGTTCTCGTGAATCGGCGCGGGAGAACTTCCCCTCGACTCGATTTCTAAGAGCGGGTCTCAACTCCTGGCCACCCGTCCCTCCGCGGGTACCACCGCCATGCGTTCGCTGGAAGGGAAGGACGCTTCTTCCGGAGGGGTGGTACCTGGCCAACAAGTGTGGCACCTGGAGGCGAAGTCACAGCCATGCTAAAGGGAGCTCGGTGCGGCGGCGGTCTCCCGGCTGCAGATCATTCTCGAAGACCGGTAGGTGTCGGGGCAGCATTTGACCTTTTTCAGGTGCTTAGAACCAAATGTCTAGAAATATGCTTCCCTCCACGTAAGTTTCTCTCTGGAAGCCTCCACTTGACTGCAAGGTGTATTTGAGAAACCTTTTGGCTGAATTTACTTATGATCTAACCGTTAGTCACCAACTGAAGCAGGATACAGACTCACCGAGAGAAATGTGTCAGCTTTTAAACAACTGTATTGTAGAGCCAACGTGCTGCAGAAATAAAAATAAGCTTCCTAACTAGAAACGTGTAGTGCCCCGGAAATACGTTTTTCTCACGTTTTGAAATACCATGGACATATACATGGCCATTTTAAAAGAACTACTACGTTTACTCGTTTCTACAACTTTTTTTTTTTTTTTTTCACTTAAAAATCAATGATGGTTACAGTTTAAACCTCGGGTTGGTCTAAAGTGACATTATTGGTCTCATTACAGCCTCTAGTGGACAATTAAAACCGGTTTCCTGAAAAGGCTCTGCCTGGCCATTGTGTTCATGGACAAGCACTATCAAGGTGAAGGTTAATATCTCAACCTAACCGGGTAATGCTGTCTTTCCCCCTGGTTGGGCAGAACCGGTTCCTCAAAGGAGTAGAAGCTGTTGGCCCTGCTCAGTGAAGACGTACGCTTTGTGAGGCAGGTATTATTATTACTGGCCTGTGAATAAACGGAGAACTTCTGCTCTTCATTTCAGATTCAGACAGCTTTCATAAAAAAATAAATTCATCTAAAATATTTTTATAACAGAAAATATTGGTTGCCATGTTTTTGGCTTAACTGAGATGTTTTCATTCCAACTCCTAATCTGCAGACTGTCCAATCCACCTCCAGTCTATTTTTAGACATCTTACATGTAGAGAATTTGGGGTAAGAAAAAGAAAGCTATTAGTTTCATTATTACACTGATGCAAGCCGTTATTTTAACAACCTGTGACAAATTAAAACAGTAATTCAGATCAGAGTTAGCCAATTCATTTAAATATTCCCTTAAGGAAGCGAACTATGTTTACTGCCCAAATAGTAAGGACAATAAATAAGAACTGTATCATGTACTTAGCCATTAAGGTTAAAGCCATAATCGGCCATTAAAATCTGTAACTATTTCTTCCTGCAAGGTCCAACATAAACATAACACTCATGATACAGTTTCATTACCTTTAGTACCGAAATGTATTTTCAGATCGCAATATATTAAATGTACAATCACGACTGGCCCTCATTCTTAAAAAACAATACTTTCTCAAGCAAATAACAACTCAGTGAAAGCAGGGTTTTCAAGAAGCTGCAAAGCAACTACGTCATACTATGGGCCTATTCATAAACCTGATAGGATATTCATGCAAGCACGTGTTGAACTTTACAACTAAAGGAGATTGAAAAATAAGGCCTGCTGAGCCTTCTTCCCCCTAACCTGTGTTCTGCATTGCTTAGACCCTCATATCTACTTCACTGTTTCAGTAATGTCTACTTCTCAAGGTTTAAAATGGCCTATCAAGTACATTCTATATCATATAATTACATATCCCATCTTGCTTCTGAAAGCATAGTCTTCGGATTAGCAGCAGCATCTGGAAGCTTTTTAGACAATCAGAATGAAAGTCCCACCCCAGGCCTACTGAATCAGAATGTGTCTTTTAATTAGCATTCTGCCCCCTCCCCCTAGGACCCCGGAGCACATTATACTATCTGTACTACAGGAAGCTGTCTAGATGAATTTGGTCACAGTTGCAGAGCCTGATTCTTGGATTTACTCTCTTTTTTTATTCCCTTTCCCTTGTACTACTTTGCACTTTTCAAATGAAAAATCACAACCTTTTATGCTTTGGTCAAACAGTCCTGCATTTTAGAAGGGCCCTGATTTATGCACAAATCTGCATCATCATTGCCAAGGGAACACTCTGTAAGGAGTAGACCAGGGTCTTGAACGAGAAGGTTTTCTTCACGGCAGCAGAGGGAGCACATGAGTGCTTCCTAAAGCCAAGTGAACAGGCCCTCCAAAGTGCAAGAGCTTTTTAATTGTAGAATCTGTCTTCAGGGGTAGCGGCCTCATATACAGTTCAAAACAAAGACGAGCAAACACACACGGCTCAGCAGCGTGTCACAGCTAAATAACTGAACCGGTTGGACGCTACATAATCAGTCGTATAGAGATATCATTATTTCGAGTTCCAGGCTTGAATTCTTAGAGGAAAGTGGGGCTCAGGAGTCATACTTGAAAAAGATGCAGGGAAACATAATGATACACAACACGGATTAAGGCAAGCAGGAGTCGCTCTCTTTTCTCTAAAAACCTTGGGGTCAGTTAACCCGATAGGACATGAGGTAAGTTTACTTCATTTGGAGTCAATTGCTGAAAGGAGAGGTCCTTCTCAACCGTGTTTACTTTCAAAATCATCTTAGGGGGTTATCTTATGTGTTTGCAGTAGGGAGGATTTATGTTTCCATTATATTTATGTAGCTTTTCCTGCTTTTTACACACCTGCCACATTGCATCTTCAAATGCTCCTGGGAGGCTGGATGAGATAGGATATAAAGCTCAGCCTCAAAAAAGTTTTGGAACGGGCTCATGCCTGAGCAGGACTGAGTCATTTAAATGAGAATAGTAACCCATTGAGTTGTTCAGAAATGAGGCAATTAGAGAGGTTAAAGACCTGGAAACATATTCTTTACCGTTTTTAAGATTGTTCAAAGTTATTAGATAGCAATATTTAATACGTGAATATTTAAAGGAGAAACTTACAAAGAGAGACAGCCTTCATTCCCAAGCTATGTTTTTATGTGTTCGTCGCTTATTTACCAGCAGCCGTTCATTATGCGTTTACAATAACCAGGCCCTAAGACTATAAAAATGAGTAAGACATTTCCACCTGCAAGGAGCTCACAGCAAAACAAATCTTATCTTTTGAAAAATGCCTATTTTTACCATGATGAAACTTGCAAGATTCATAGCTGATTGTGCCAGTACCTCTCAGAATCAGTATATCGATCAGACTCCCAAATACGAATACTAGGATCATGGAAAATTTGGGTGGGGGCCAGTCAACTGTGTAAATCACCGGGAAAATTTATTTATAAAGTTAATATTCCTATTTCAAATTTGTAAAACAAACAAAATGTAAAGATACAACATATATTTTTATCTCATTGCCTTGCCTATTAAAAAAAATCACATAAGCAGATTTAAATGGTCAGCATTTAATTATATCTTCTTCTTAAAAAATTGTTAAAAAGAATTTCCTGCAGGCTATAGACAGATTTGCCAAATTTCAACCTGCAGCAATTTGTTCTGGTTGTATAATAAATCCACCGGAGTTAACGGAAACACTGACAGCCCTTTAACCATGGTATTGTAAGGAGGCTGGCGGCCTATGTATGTCATTTAAAAATCTGAGCAAATCATAGTGTGCTTACAAAACCAATATGCTCTCCCAAGACTGCACTTCCAGATAAAGCTGGAGAGACCAGAAAAGTAAAATAAGCTAAAAACAAAAGTGAAAACCACTCACAATAGACTCTGAGGTCAGCTCGCCACACCCAAACTGAAGTCACTGGGCTCTGTGCTTGGCATGGAGACTCTTAAAAGACATGCTTCTGAATCATCTTTCTTGACCCTCTACCAAACTGTAGCAGCACGGGCTTCTGGGTAATGAAAGTGACATCACCAATAGTCAAGAGTGAAATTGAACTCACTGTGTTTAAACATCTGTCGACAGTTTATGACTTAATGGTACACACACATTAGGCAATGTTAAGTAAGATTCTGTCTACAATTAAAACAAAAATGAGTGCTTTAGCACAGGTCTGTGCTGTTCACTATGATGATTAAGCACATGAGATGGGTGGTAATTGTAAAATATATCTTGAATTTTAAAGATTTAGAACATATATGCACAGAGATAAACAGATCTCAATAACTATTATGTTGATTAAATGTTAAAATGAGTAAGACATTTCCACCTGCAAGGAGCTCACAGCAAAACAAATCTTATCTTTTGAAAATGCCTATTTTACCATGATGAAACTTGCAAGATTCATAGCTGATTGTGCCAGTACCTCTCAGAATCAGTATATCGATCAGACTCCCAAATACGAATACTAGGATCATGGAAAATTTGGGTGGGGGCCAGTCAACTGTGTAAATCACCGGGAAAATTTATTTATAAAGTTAATATTCCTATTTCAAATTTGTAAAACAAACAAAATGTAAAGATACAACATATATTTTTATCTCATTGCCTTGCCTATTAAAAAAAATCACATAAGCAGATTTAAATGGTCAGCATTTAATTATATCTTCTTCTTAAAAAATTGTTAAAAAGAATTTCCTGCAGGCTATAGACAGATTTGCCAAATTTCAACCTGCAGCAATTTGTTCTGGTTGTATAATAAATCCACCGGAGTTAACGGAAACACTGACAGCCCTTTAACCATGGTATTGTAAGGAGGCTGGCGGCCTATGTATGTCATTTAAAAATCTGAGCAAATCATAGTGTGCTTACAAAACCAATATGCTCTCCCAAGACTGCACTTCCAGATAAAGCTGGAGAGACCAGAAAAGTAAAATAAGCTAAAAACAAAAGTGAAAACCACTCACAATAGACTCTGAGGTCAGCTCGCCACACCCAAACTGAAGTCACTGGGCTCTGTGCTTGGCATGGAGACTCTTAAAAGACATGCTTCTGAATCATCTTTCTTGACCCTCTACCAAACTGTAGCAGCACGGGCTTCTGGGTAATGAAAGTGACATCACCAATAGTCAAGAGTGAAATTGAACTCACTGTGTTTAAACATCTGTCGACAGTTTATGACTTAATGGTACACACACATTAGGCAATGTTAAGTAAGATTCTGTCTACAATTAAAACAAAAATGAGTGCTTTAGCACAGGTCTGTGCTGTTCACTATGATGATTAAGCACATGAGATGGGTGGTAATTGTAAAATATATCTTGAATTTTAAAGATTTAGAACATATATGCACAGAGATAAACAGATCTCAATAACTATTATGTTGATTAAATGTTAAAATGAAAATATTCTACACAGATTAAACATATTGTTAATCTACCTGTTTCTTTTCACTTTTTAATATGACTATATAAAATTTACAATGACATGTGTCCATCATATTTCTGATGGATGGCCCTGGTAGAGACCGTGGGGCTGGATAGGCACAGGAATTAGTTCCAAGAACCATATTGGAGACCTTTTGCAGTAATAGGTAACTTGGGTATTTTTCTACCTTCCTGAGGTTTGCCCCTTTTGCCATGTATTACACTGACCTTGAAAAGTGAAAGTGTTGGTCTCTTAGTCCTGTCTGACTCTTTGCGACCCCATAAACTGGAGCCCACCAGGCTCCTCTGTCTGTAGAATCCTCCAGGCGAGAATAGTAAAAGGTTGCCATTCTTTTCTCCAGAGGATCTTCCTGACCCAGGGATGGAACCCAAGTCTCTGCGCTGCAGACAGATTCTTTACCAACTGACCCATCTGGGAAGACCAACATGGACCTTACCGCTTGTTAAACTGATCTCTGAGAGTAGGCTGTTGGTCAAGGCATAATCTTGCCAGTAGATGTGCTGTGGGCCAGCAAAACAAAAATTTGTTAGGCTTTAAGTCGGACTAAAAATTTGTTAGAGTCAGTCTCTCTGGGTGGGGTAGGAGGCGTCCTGAGATACTTTGCCACCCTGAATAGCTGATGGAAAACTTGCTCTGTGTTTAAGAAAGCATGGCTTGGGCTTCCCCTGGTGGTCCAGTGGGTAAGGACACCGCCTTGCAGTGCAAGGGACGCCGGTTCCATCCCTGGCCTGGGAAGATCCCACGTGCCGCGGAGCGGCTGGACCCATGTGTCCAATTACCGAGCTGGAGCTCTAGGGCGCATGCGCCCAGAGCCAGCGCTCTGCGACAACAGACGCCACCGCGATGGGAGGCCCACAAGAGCCAAAG
Organism: Tragulus kanchil; assembly: GCA_022376925.1. Taxonomy (NCBI): domain Eukaryota; kingdom Metazoa; phylum Chordata; class Mammalia; order Artiodactyla; family Tragulidae; genus Tragulus; species Tragulus kanchil. The sequence goes on from JAIOJX010000005.1 coordinate 14,250,308, forward strand.
AACAAAGACAGATGAAAATAGAGAAATGGAAGACCAATACAAGTGGCCCACCTATCCCCCTCCCTCCCCACCCCACTCCCCCAAAAGATAAATAAATAAATAAATAAATAAAAAAGAAAGCATGGCTTTCTGGAGTTACATCTGAATGGTTCTGGGTGATACCTTTTAACAGGATATAGCTTTAGGCATGGATAATGAAAAGTATACAAGTATCCCTTCACCGGAAAAGAAATCAAGGCCAAAAGGAAATCTGGTTGTTGTTTTTTTAAAACAATTTCCAATATATTTAGTACAATAGGACATGTCAAAAAGAAATGAGATGATTTTTAACCATTTACCATTTATTTTGCAAGCAAGACCTAGACACATTTTCATCAATGTAACTATGATCAACATTGAATGTACTGCAATGACTTATGAAATAATTTATGGTCTTAATCATCTATAGAACATAGCTCCTCTTATATGAAATGAAAATGAACAACATTTTAAGGCTTAGAATGAGTGCATTGAACGTTGCTCAGTATCGGCCAGGAGCCTTTGGAAATCTACTAAAAGTATGTCATTATCAACTTAGCATTTTGTTTCCTCAAAAGAAACACATTTTCCAAATGAAAATCAAAGGTTAAGGCTACCTTGGTTTACACATTGTTTAAGACAGGTAGGGGTAAAGCTTGGGGTGCCTTCAAACTAAGATTAAGGGTCACAATAGGCTCAAAACTCACCTAATTATATTCTAACTTCAAGACATTAAAATCCACAGCTATAAGCTTTCACCGTTCCTTTCTTTTTCTGGATTCAATTTCAGCTAGGAAAAGCTGATCCAAACGCAGGTCAGAGTTTAAGACAATTATTTTATGAGGAATTTACCAAGTTTACCCCAAAGAGGAAGAGTCAGAGAAAAATGCATTGGCAAACTTTGCTTTCTGACATAAACAACTGGAAGAAACTGTCCGTGTCAGTTTGATATTTGCAGAACCCCTGTTCATCAGCCTACTCCGAAGTTTAACTGCTTGGTGACTTTGGGGAGTTCCCAAGACTGACAACTGAAGATCCACATTTGCTTTGTGCCACAGCACAAACAGGGAGCGATTGCTCCCACCATGGATGCTTTCTGACCAAGCAGAATAATAGCACTCAGACTTCAACTGTAACTTACAAACAATCCCTTTTAAAGTACAAAATGAATGCACGGAATGGAAGACCCTGTCAGCTAGAATGCAAGTAAATCAAGTACAGAAAAGATAAATGGTTCACTCACACCACTACAGCCGGGTTCTTATTCAGCCAGCCATACGGTCAAGGGAGAGCTTTTCTTTTTTTTTTGTCAGATAAAAAGAGAAATTAATACTCCATTTTCATTCTAATCAACATGCCCCGCGTCAACGGAAGCATCCCTTCTGAAAGCCGATGGAGCTTCAAGGTGATGCTTCCCAGCCCTTCCCCCAGCCTCTGGTTTAAAAGTTGTAGCTGAAATACCAACAGTGAGACCATGTGACCCCAGCACGCCCAGCGCGAGCTTTGCTGCAGTCAATTTCACAATGACTTCGCTCCGCCTCTCGGCTCAGCACTTCCTTCCCCGTCTCTCCTCTCCCCCCCACCCCCAGCAATGAATCATCACGCTTTTAAAGAGACTTCGATGACCCAGTGTGAACTTTACTGGCATCCTGTACATTCTTATGCCAAAAAAGGGAGTTGCTCTGTGACAGAAACCGCGCCAGATCCCGGTGCAGATCCGAGAGGCAGCGTCCTTGGGAGCTTATCTAGGAAGATCAGCGAGGAGTTAATTTTCCTAGATCCTGGTAGTGATTCCGAATTGCCTATCTCAGTTCATGATCAGGTTTTTACAAACTCAGTTCAGCACTCGGTGCAGAAAGTAATATATCAGAGGAAAAAAATGTTGGCAGGTCTCCTTTATGCAATCAGGACAGAGGAATTTTATACCACATCAGCCTTTTGATTTCTTCAGATCTGGCTGAGGGTGGGGTTTCCATAGTTGTGCTTTGGCAAATGTGTCCAAGAACGAACTCTGCCTTAGAGATGCTCCTAGTGTTCTTCCAGGTTACTATGTGCTGATTTGTGCATTTATTAAAACCAGAAACATCTCTGCCCCTTCCTTTCTTTAATACTATTTATGAGTAATTAAGCAGACATCTGGGCCTTGCTTTTAGAGACTCCTCACCCTACATAAGGCGTAAAGGATTGCCGAAATAACACTGAGCGTTTGCGTATACTTTCTCTCTACCTGGGAACCCCAATTTCGCAGGGCAATTTTATTCCCATCATCCAGGATCCAGCTCAAGAACCAACATTTCTTTGAAGTCTTTCCTGATTATCACAAGAGTTTGTGGCTCTGCCCAATGTGTGAGTCACACAAGTGCTATTTTCTTATTCTTTTTATTTATACAATATTTTTTTTAACTCTGACAGAAAAAAAATAGGTCCGTAAGCACAGATGGAAAAAATCTCCTAAATGAGAGCCTCTCTTATCTAATGTATCCTGTTACTCCCCAAAGCGTTTGACCTCCACTTACAATTTCACATGTCACTGTTTTTCTTTCATTGCTTCATTGATGTGGCTCCCCCACTAGTCGGTTCTCCGTGAGAGTTCCCATTGTTGTGGGTTGAATTGTGTTCCCTCAAAGAGGTATCAAAATCTAGCCCCCAGGAAATTGAGCATGGCTTAGTGTGGAAGTAGAGTCTCTGCCGATAGGTGGCGCTAATGGTGAAGAACTTGAGTGCATTGCAGGAGACAGCAGAGATGCTGGTTCCATCTCAGGGTGGGGAAGACGCCCTGGAGAAGGGCATGGCAACCCACTCCCGTATTCCTCCTTAGAGAATCCCATGGATAGAGGAGCCTGTTGGGCTCCAGTCCAGAGGGTCGCAAAGAGTCGGACGCGACCTGGCATGCACAGCTGTAATGAGTTGAGATAAAGTCTTACTGGATGAGGGTGGACTTGGCGTCCAGTATGACTACTGTCCACCTTAGAAGAGGAGTCACAGAGGAAACACGGGAGGGAAGAGGGCCACATGCAAGCATTTCTTCAGATCTGGCTGAGGTGGGGTTTCCATAGTTGTGCTTTGGCAAATGTGTCCAAGAACGAACTCTGCCTTAGAGATGCTCCTAGTGTTCTTCCAGGTTACTATGTGCTGATTTGTGCATTTATTAAAACCAGAAACATCTCTGCCCCTTCCTTTCTTTAATACTATTTATGAGTAATTAAGCAGACATCTGGGCCTTGCTTTTAGAGACTCCTCACCCTACATAAGGCGTAAAGGATTGCCGAAATAACACTGAGCGTTTGCGTATACTTTCTCTCTACCTGGGAACCCCAATTTCGCAGGGCAATTTTATTCCCATCATCCAGGATCCAGCTCAAGAACCAACATTTCTTTGAAGTCTTTCCTGATTATCACAAGAGTTTGTGGCTCTGCCCAATGTGTGAGTCACACAAGTGCTATTTTCTTATTCTTTTTATTTATACAATATTTTTTTTAACTCTGACAGAAAAAAAATAGGTCCGTAAGCACAGATGGAAAAAATCTCCTAAATGAGAGCCTCTCTTATCTAATGTATCCTGTTACTCCCCAAAGCGTTTGACCTCCACTTACAATTTCACATGTCACTGTTTTTCTTTCATTGCTTCATTGATGTGGCTCCCCCACTAGTCGGTTCTCCGTGAGAGTTCCCATTGTTGTGGGTTGAATTGTGTTCCCTCAAAGAGGTATCAAAATCTAGCCCCCAGGAAATTGAGCATGGCTTAGTGTGGAAGTAGAGTCTCTGCCGATAGGTGGCGCTAATGGTGAAGAACTTGAGTGCATTGCAGGAGACAGCAGAGATGCTGGTTCCATCTCAGGGTGGGGAAGACGCCCTGGAGAAGGGCATGGCAACCCACTCCCGTATTCCTCCTTAGAGAATCCCATGGATAGAGGAGCCTGTTGGGCTCCAGTCCAGAGGGTCGCAAAGAGTCGGACGCGACCTGGCATGCACAGCTGTAATGAGTTGAGATAAAGTCTTACTGGATGAGGGTGGACTTGGCGTCCAGTATGACTACTGTCCACCTTAGAAGAGGAGTCACAGAGGAAACACGGGGGAGGGGAAGAGGGCCACATGCAGACCGGCAGAGACGGGTGCTGTGCTGCCACTGGCCAAGCAGAGCCAGGAATGGCCAGCAACCACCAGGAGTTAGAGGAAGCAAAGAAAGATTCCTCCTAACAGCCTCAGAGGGAGCAAGACCCTAACACCTTGATGTTAGCCCTCTGGTCAGTTGCGTCCGACTCTTTGGGATCCCACGGACAGTAACCAACCAGGTTACTCTGTCTGAGGGGTCCGCCAGGTAAGACAGTGGGTTGCCAGTGGAGTGGGTAGCCATGCCCTTCTCCAGGAGATCTTCCCAACACAGGGATCTCACCAGTGTCTCTTATGTCTCCTGCATTGGCAGACGGGTTCTTTACCACTAGCGCCCCCTGGGAAGCCCCTCCAGAGCTGTGCCATGCTCTGACTTCTTTGGGACCCCATGGATGGTAGCCCACCAGACTCCTCCATCCGGGGGGATTCTCCAGGCAAGAATACTGGAGTGGGTTGCCATGTCCTTATCCAGGGGATCTTCCCAACCCAGGGATCAAACCCAGGTCTCCCCTATTGCAGGTGGAGTCCTGTCTGAACCACCAGGGACGCCCAAGAAAATACTGGAGTGGGTAGCCGATCTCTTCTCCAGGGGATCTTCCTGACCCAGGGATCGAACCAGGATCTCCTGCACTGCAGGAGGATTCTTTGCCAGTTGTGCTACCAGGGAAGCCCAGAATATGCCCTGCATGCACGCTAAGTCACTCAGTTGTGACCAGCGCTTTGCGACCCCATGGACTATAGTCTGCCAGGCTCCTCTGTCTGTGGGAGTCTCCAGGCAAGAATACTGGCGTAGGTTGCCATTTCCTTCTCCATCCAGAACCGTAAGAGAATAAATTTCTCTAGTTTGAAGCCACCCAGGCAATTTTTTTTTTTTTTTTTACCACAGCCCCAGGACACTCATACACCATTAAATAATAGCCGTGATGACAGATGTGTTGCATTCTTCTCTCTCTGTATTTATATAGATGGCCTACTCTCTTTTCTCTTATAAGATACACATAGGTAATCAGTTCTGGATGTGTGTTTGTTCTTTTAGCCATGACCACACCAGTAAGCACAAGCTGCAGTGGGAAGAGGAAAGCTGCCAAGAGAGTTTTAGAACCATCTCCCCATCCTCCCAGAAACACCTGACTTCTGGCCAAGGCACAGAGGTTGTTGGGGAGATCTGAGATAGGCCTGTCTCCTCCCACAGGGCTGCAGCTCAAAGGTTTTCCCAGGGCTCCTCGGCGCCCTCTACTGGCTCCGGGATGCAACAGCAGCTCTTCTCTTCACAAGTGCCCTTTCAGGGACCTCCCTCGTTCGCGGTCCAATGGCTAAGGCTCCAGCTCCCAATGCAGGGGACTTGGGTTCCATTCCTGGTCAAGGACCTAGATCCCACATGCCACAGCTAAGAGTTCACAGGCCGCCACTAAAGATCCTGCATGCCGCAACAAAGACCGAGCATCCTGTGTGTGGCACTAAGACCCACTGCAGCTAAATACGTAACCGAATATTTTAAAAATAAATAGAACTTAAAAAAGAAAAGGATGTAGCATTTCTGTGTGTAGAGTGGGGACAAGGAAAATACTAAAAAAACTGGATTAATTGCTTGGCACAGAGGAGTAAATACAACCCCCCAAACTCTTCCTCTTTTGTGAACTGTTCATTTAATGGAGTCTTATACAAGTACTTAAGACAACCTCCGTCTTTCTGAGTCTTTCAGAAGCACACCTGGGAGGGAGGCCTTCCACCGGAGCCCAGAATCCCGAGGTGTCTGTTCTCCGAGCGTGACCCTGAGATGGGCGCTACAGTCCTCACACGATCGCAGCAAACGGCAACTCGTGTTCCTTACCTACCTTCTCCATCCAGAACCGTAAGAGAATAAATTTCTCTAGTTTGAAGCCACCCAGGCAATTTTTTTTTTTTTTTTTACCACAGCCCCAGGACACTCATACACCATTAAATAATAGCCGTGATGACAGATGTGTTGCATTCTTCTCTCTCTGTATTTATATAGATGGCCTACTCTCTTTTCTCTTATAAGATACACATAGGTAATCAGTTCTGGATGTGTGTTTGTTCTTTTAGCCATGACCACACCAGTAAGCACAAGCTGCAGTGGGAAGAGGAAAGCTGCCAAGAGAGTTTTAGAACCATCTCCCCATCCTCCCAGAAACACCTGACTTCTGGCCAAGGCACAGAGGTTGTTGGGGAGATCTGAGATAGGCCTGTCTCCTCCCACAGGGCTGCAGCTCAAAGGTTTTCCCAGGGCTCCTCGGCGCCCTCTACTGGCTCCGGGATGCAACAGCAGCTCTTCTCTTCACAAGTGCCCTTTCAGGGACCTCCCTCGTTCGCGGTCCAATGGCTAAGGCTCCAGCTCCCAATGCAGGGGACTTGGGTTCCATTCCTGGTCAAGGACCTAGATCCCACATGCCACAGCTAAGAGTTCACAGGCCGCCACTAAAGATCCTGCATGCCGCAACAAAGACCGAGCATCCTGTGTGTGGCACTAAGACCCACTGCAGCTAAATACGTAACCGAATATTTTAAAAATAAATAGAACTTAAAAAAGAAAAGGATGTAGCATTTCTGTGTGTAGAGTGGGGACAAGGAAAATACTAAAAAAACTGGATTAATTGCTTGGCACAGAGGAGTAAATACAACCCCCCAAACTCTTCCTCTTTTGTGAACTGTTCATTTAATGGAGTCTTATACAAGTACTTAAGACAACCTCCGTCTTTCTGAGTCTTTCAGAAGCACACCTGGGAGGGAGGCCTTCCACCGGAGCCCAGAATCCCGAGGTGTCTGTTCTCCGAGCGTGACCCTGAGATGGGCGCTACAGTCCTCACACACGCATCGCAGCAAACGGCAACTCGTGTCCTTCCACCTGCTCAGGCCAAGAAGTACCTTGCTTCCTCTCTTTCTTTCACCTCCCCCCACCTCCAATCCGCGCCCAAACCAATGGCTCTACCTCTAAAATGTATCTTGAATGTGACCATGTCTCACCGCTGGAGCGGAAACACCGCCCCGCCTCATCAGGATGGCAGGACGGACCCGATCCTCTCTCTGCTTCCACCGTGTCCGGCTCAGACCTCACTCAAGCGTCTGTGTGAGGTGAAGCCACAGCTCTGCTTAAAAACATCTTAGGTCGCTCTTCCACTTGAGTCAAAGTCAGAATCCTCCGAGGTCCCACCCAGTCGGGATGCCCTCCGCCTTTCAGATCCCCTGACCTCTCTCTCTCCGCCTCAGTCCCGCAGTTCCAACAAGCCAGGTGCTCCCCTGCCTCAGGGCTTTCCTACTTGCTGGTCCCTAAGCTTGGAATGCTTTTCCCTGAATATCCACATGGCTCACTCCCTCACTTTCTGTAGCCATTTTTACTCAAAAAAAAAGCAAAAACCTCCCACTGAAGCCTGCTCTGACCATTCTACTTAAAACTGTGCCCATGGCTTTCCTGATTGACCTTGTCCTCCTCTTACTCCACTGATGAACATTCTCAGTCATTTCCTGTATTTGTTGTTTGTTTATCTGTCTTACTCACAGATAACCCCCAAATATTTAGGACGTCCTTGGCACATGACAGACACCTGCTAGAGATTTATCAACCCTTAAATGAATTAATGAATCAGTAACCGTTTTCAAAACCTACTCTGTACAGAGATTTAAGCTCTACCACAATTTTTCCCTCGTTAGAAGCTAATCATATCCACACTATGGTGTCCACATATTCTATTTACTTGATCTTTCACTTAGTTATAGCTGGTACACTTATTAAGACTAAGTCAGAAAAAGCTGAATTCACATTCAGGCTCGGATTTGGGAAGGACTTTTTAGAACAAACTTTGGAACCAGAATTGAAGACAATGTACAAAGCTGACAACAAGTTTCGAGAAAAACAGAAAGAAGCACAGCTACCGCTTTCAATAATCATACCTGTTAAAAGCTACCACCATCAAGCTCTTATTGTGGGCCAGGTAACGTGGGGAGAGCTTGGCGGAAGTCGTTTCATCTAAATCCCCACCATAGATCAGTGAGGCTGAGATCACGCTTCCCATTTCTTAGATGATTAAACTGAGACTTGGAGTTTAAAGGACCTGTACAAGGTCTAAGGTCACCCAGCACCAGTTTAAGGTAGGTTATTATCCACTCATGCAGCCTAAGAAATTTTTACCAAATCATTACCTGGATGATATAGGCCAGGTGGCGTCATAACACTGCATTATAAAATTTTGGCTAAAGCCACATTTTTAGTTGTACTCTCTATTAGATTTCAGTTTTGAGTGAATCATTTATGTCCCAGAAATTAAAACTAATGATTCTTATTGAGGACACTGAATATTCCTACATAAGCCCAGTGGCTTCAAGGCAACCTAGCTGGTATCCCAACTCACAAAACTCTGCTCCGCCTAGGCATAAATCCCCTACCATTGCTGGTCCCTAAGCTTGGAATGCTTTTCCCTGAATATCCACATGGCTCACTCCCTCACTTTCTGTAGCCATTTTTACTCAAAAAAAAAGCAAAAACCTCCCACTGAAGCCTGCTCTGACCATTCTACTTAAAACTGTGCCCATGGCTTTCCTGATTGACCTTGTCCTCCTCTTACTCCACTGATGAACATTCTCAGTCATTTCCTGTATTTGTTGTTTGTTTATCTGTCTTACTCACAGATAACCCCCAAATATTTAGGACGTCCTTGGCACATGACAGACACCTGCTAGAGATTTATCAACCCTTAAATGAATTAATGAATCAGTAACCGTTTTCAAAACCTACTCTGTACAGAGATTTAAGCTCTACCACAATTTTTCCCTCGTTAGAAGCTAATCATATCCACACTATGGTGTCCACATATTCTATTTACTTGATCTTTCACTTAGTTATAGCTGGTACACTTATTAAGACTAAGTCAGAAAAAGCTGAATTCACATTCAGGCTCGGATTTGGGAAGGACTTTTTAGAACAAACTTTGGAACCAGAATTGAAGACAATGTACAAAGCTGACAACAAGTTTCGAGAAAAACAGAAAGAAGCACAGCTACCGCTTTCAATAATCATACCTGTTAAAAGCTACCACCATCAAGCTCTTATTGTGGGCCAGGTAACGTGGGGAGAGCTTGGCGGAAGTCGTTTCATCTAAATCCCCACCATAGATCAGTGAGGCTGAGATCACGCTTCCCATTTCTTAGATGATTAAACTGAGACTTGGAGTTTAAAGGACCTGTACAAGGTCTAAGGTCACCCAGCACCAGTTTAAGGTAGGTTATTATCCACTCATGCAGCCTAAGAAATTTTTACCAAATCATTACCTGGATGATATAGGCCAGGTGGCGTCATAACACTGCATTATAAAATTTTGGCTAAAGCCACATTTTTAGTTGTACTCTCTATTAGATTTCAGTTTTGAGTGAATCATTTATGTCCCAGAAATTAAAACTAATGATTCTTATTGAGGACACTGAATATTCCTACATAAGCCCAGTGGCTTCAAGGCAACCTAGCTGGTATCCCAACTCACAAAACTCTGCTCCAGATTCTGATTTTTATCCACACTGCCACATGACTACAATGACTCTCACTTGAAGCCCATGGTCACATTCTGAGGACCCTTTCTGTCAGGCATTTTGACTGGAATCTGGCCCATCCAATCATAGTAAGGTCGAATAGACTGTAAAGGGCCCACTTGAGTTTCCAAGCCCAATGGAAGGGCTTAAGTTCCTTTCAGTTGACCTGCGTTTGACTTCTCCTGTTGTATCCTTGAATTTCCCCAAGGCCATGTGACTAGAAGTCAAGGGCAAGATCTGAAAGCAACCTGGACACACACAAAAACAGTATAAAACACTACCACCTGTTCACAGACGCATTTGACTTTATATTTGCAGGAAACGATCCAAGAAGCTGCAATACTTCCAGAGTTCAACAGTCTGGGAAATTCCAAAGAGGGAGGGGGAAAAAAAAGCCCTGCATTTCCAAAGACCTGAGGACAGAACTCTGCTCTCTGAGGACGGGAGGAGGTAAGAAGACCCTATTCGTGGCTGCAGGAGAGGTAAAGAAAAGAGCCCCACAAGGAAACTACCAACAGATGGTAAATACATTTTTAATTCTCCTGTCATACTGTGTGGACTTGTACACATTTGTCCTGCTGTGTGAGGCTCCCGAAATAGCTAGCCATGGAATTGCAGAACAGTTCGGCTGCAATTTGAGATTTAGGAAACCATGCTGGCTGACAAAACAGGAAGGGCTCTTAGTAGGATGCAGTGGATTTGCTCCCAGCTTGCAGCTCCTCCACGTGGCATCCACTGTAGTTCTTAGTGCAGGAACAGTCCCTCACATGTCCGGTCTCATTGATAATGTTCTAAAACATACTATTTCAAATGCTCCTCTGAGCTCTTGTTACAATTATTAAATGCTGACGTAATCCACTTGGTAATTCTCAAAGGTTGAAAGGAGCGCAATCCATTTATTAATGGATTGTAAGTCTTCCAGGGAGCGTCGCAAACATATATGGCAGCCTGGAGCCCAATACCTAGCCTTTCTCATACATTTCATTTTGACCTTATGTTCCCATAGAACATCATGGGAATTCTAATGCCAGAAAAAGGACCAAATACAATGATGAATTTCTCTAAAAGGAACCTGGGGAGATAGGATGCTAAAGCATATTCAGTGGACTCCACATCTAAAAGTGACCTGAGATAGGTCCTGGGAAATGAGTTAGGTTCCCAATCCTACCACCATCTCTCAGTGCATCAGCAAGAAAGAAGAAGTGTTGATGAATCCAAGCAGATATGGAATAATGGAGAGAGGGTGATCTATGACTTAATCATGGTCTAGAAATACCACTTACACAATCACTGGACCTGGAAGGATCCTTACAGAATCTAGTTCAATTTTTTTTTTCTTTTCATTTTGTAGACAGGAATCTCCGCCAAAGAGTTGCAAGGAATTGGCAGAGATTATACAACTGGTTGGTGGCAAATTCAGTCCTGAAAGCCAAGACTTCTATTTCTCAGTTCAATATGTGTTCTGTTTTGGCACCCACGGACATTTCCATGATAAGCAAAGTCCAATTCTAGAAGACCTTTCTCATAGCCATCTTCACTCTTGGGATCTTATAAAGCAAGAGGAGAGAGTCTCTGACTGATCCATGTGTGTTTGGGAAACCAGTAGATATTCTTTATAACTAAGGTTTCAAGCTTCAGTGTATTTGGTTAATTTCGCTAGAGAGTGAGATGATATAGCTATCACACAATTTGGCTCAGCTCCTCCACGTGGGCAATCCATGGAATTGCAGAACAGTTCGGCTGCAATTTGAGATTTAGGAAACCATGCTGGCTGACAAAACAGGAAGGGCTCTTAGTAGGATGCAGTGGATTTGCTCCCAGCTTGCAGCTCCTCCACGTGGCATCCACTGTAGTTCTTAGTGCAGGAACAGTCCCTCACATGTCCGGTCTCATTGATAATGTTCTAAAACATACTATTTCAAATGCTCCTCTGAGCTCTTGTTACAATTATTAAATGCTGACGTAATCCACTTGGTAATTCTCAAAGGTTGAAAGGAGCGCAATCCATTTATTAATGGATTGTAAGTCTTCCAGGGAGCGTCGCAAACATATATGGCAGCCTGGAGCCCAATACCTAGCCTTTCTCATACATTTCATTTTGACCTTATGTTCCCATAGAACATCATGGGAATTCTAATGCCAGAAAAAGGACCAAATACAATGATGAATTTCTCTAAAAGGAACCTGGGGAGATAGGATGCTAAAGCATATTCAGTGGACTCCACATCTAAAAGTGACCTGAGATAGGTCCTGGGAAATGAGTTAGGTTCCCAATCCTACCACCATCTCTCAGTGCATCAGCAAGAAAGAAGAAGTGTTGATGAATCCAAGCAGATATGGAATAATGGAGAGAGGGTGATCTATGACTTAATCATGGTCTAGAAATACCACTTACACAATCACTGGACCTGGAAGGATCCTTACAGAATCTAGTTCAATTTTTTTTTTCTTTTCATTTTGTAGACAGGAATCTCCGCCAAAGAGTTGCAAGGAATTGGCAGAGATTATACAACTGGTTGGTGGCAAATTCAGTCCTGAAAGCCAAGACTTCTATTTCTCAGTTCAATATGTGTTCTGTTTTGGCACCCACGGACATTTCCATGATAAGCAAAGTCCAATTCTAGAAGACCTTTCTCATAGCCATCTTCACTCTTGGGATCTTATAAAGCAAGAGGAGAGAGTCTCTGACTGATCCATGTGTGTTTGGGAAACCAGTAGATATTCTTTATAACTAAGGTTTCAAGCTTCAGTGTATTTGGTTAATTTCTGTTCTAAGCCCCTGTAGATCGTGTCTAGATGATATAGCTATCACACAATTTGGCTCAGCTGGAATCCTCTTTTCATGAAATAGCAGGGAAGACTGGTACATAGGGATTAAAAAGTATTGGTGACGGAGAACAGGGCATCTTAATACAATAAATTTCCACCCTAAGCCTTTCTGGTCTAAGAATTTCTCCAGGCTTTGACTGAAGAGAGGGGTGAGGAGCAAAAAGGGCTTTTTATCTTCTTAGTAAAAGGAAGTACACAAAAACACTTAAGACTGTCTCAATTTCTTGAAATCTTGATTTTGCTTAGTTTAAGTTTATACAGGACTAATTATCTCCTTGTTTGAATGACCCATACCATCATACATCACTTTTCCAGTGGGTACATATGTTTGCTAACAAAAACTACTCTCAGTCAACTATTCAACTAATGTTATTATTTGCTGTTATTTTTTTTTAAGAAAGTTAATCAGTAAGCTTCATATCTACTTTAGCAATAAGGTCTAAATTTTGAATTTCTGTTCAGCCTTTTGATCTGTTATTTCTGTCTGTGACTTCAGCAATGTTTTATTCTTTTTTTTTTATGGTGAAGAAATATTGACTTTCTTTGCTGTGAGAGTCAGTTGGAACCTTTTGACTACTCTGGCTGATTTTACTGGCTCTCTCCATTGTCCAGTTGCAGATTAGTGAGTGGGGGAGGACAGAATTATCTTAAGTGAATTATTTTGAGGAGAGCAGTAATGAAGGTCCACTTCATTACACCGGACATGTGAGGGACTGTTCCTGTGATCCAGATTTGATTATCTAGCTAATACCACTGGGGACATTTGCAGGTTTAATAATTACATCTCAAGGCCCAAAGAAAAAAAAGAAGAAAAATTACATTCACTACATTTTCACATGCAGCCTTTCAGAAAGTTACTATGTGAAAGCCCGTTTGGCTGCTTTAAAAAAAAAAAAAAAAAAGATTGATATCAAGATTCTGCTTTAGGAGTTCAAGCTCAGTTGACACTTTGTTCTTAAAAAAAAAAAAAAAAAGTTAGATTTAAACAACGTTTTTGTGTAGAAGGGTCTAGTATTGCTTATCTGAAAGAGTGAAAAACCTAAGCTATTGATTTTCCCTTTCCTCTGGGAGGGCAGCATTAGGACTTTTTTTTTCCCCTAGAAAGTTTTGAGGCTCTGATTCATGTTAAAAGTGCCTTGTTCCATTATAAACCAACTCAGCTTTGAAGCTGTCTCAACTTCTAGGTCAAGGGCTCTCCCTGTGACCAGGCGCCAGTTTTATCCTTGGACTCCCATGATCCTCAGAAATAAATCCACTTTCCAGTAAAATCTTGTGACACCTCTGTTTTCCATAAAAGTATGCAGCCTGGGGTTGTGACATTATTTGGCATTTTAGGTAGAGAAGAATTTCTTGAAATCTTGATTTTGCTTAGTTTAAGTTTATACAGGACTAATTATCTCCTTGTTTGAATGACCCATACCATCATACATCACTTTTCCAGTGGGTACATATGTTTGCTAACAAAAACTACTCTCAGTCAACTATTCAACTAATGTTATTATTTGCTGTTATTTTTTTTTAAGAAAGTTAATCAGTAAGCTTCATATCTACTTTAGCAATAAGGTCTAAATTTTGAATTTCTGTTCAGCCTTTTGATCTGTTATTTCTGTCTGTGACTTCAGCAATGTTTTATTCTTTTTTTTTTATGGTGAAGAAATATTGACTTTCTTTGCTGTGAGAGTCAGTTGGAACCTTTTGACTACTCTGGCTGATTTTACTGGCTCTCTCCATTGTCCAGTTGCAGATTAGTGAGTGGGGGAGGACAGAATTATCTTAAGTGAATTATTTTGAGGAGAGCAGTAATGAAGGTCCACTTCATTACACCGGACATGTGAGGGACTGTTCCTGTGATCCAGATTTGATTATCTAGCTAATACCACTGGGGACATTTGCAGGTTTAATAATTACATCTCAAGGCCCAAAGAAAAAAAAGAAGAAAAATTACATTCACTACATTTTCACATGCAGCCTTTCAGAAAGTTACTATGTGAAAGCCCGTTTGGCTGCTTTAAAAAAAAAAAAAAAAAAGATTGATATCAAGATTCTGCTTTAGGAGTTCAAGCTCAGTTGACACTTTGTTCTTAAAAAAAAAAAAAAAAAGTTAGATTTAAACAACGTTTTTGTGTAGAAGGGTCTAGTATTGCTTATCTGAAAGAGTGAAAAACCTAAGCTATTGATTTTCCCTTTCCTCTGGGAGGGCAGCATTAGGACTTTTTTTTTCCCCTAGAAAGTTTTGAGGCTCTGATTCATGTTAAAAGTGCCTTGTTCCATTATAAACCAACTCAGCTTTGAAGCTGTCTCAACTTCTAGGTCAAGGGCTCTCCCTGTGACCAGGCGCCAGTTTTATCCTTGGACTCCCATGATCCTCAGAAATAAATCCACTTTCCAGTAAAATCTTGTGACACCTCTGTTTTCCATAAAAGTATGCAGCCTGGGGTTGTGACATTATTTGGCATTTTAGGTAGAGAAGAAGGGAAAGAACACATCCTTATCACTGAGAGACAGAGCCATTCCTATGGATATCAGAGGGCAGCTGAGGTACCATACTCACGTTCCCTGTGGCATCTGGAACCCCAAAGCTTATTATGTATGTGGAAATAAAGATACAAATGACTAGAAAGCGTCCTAACCCACATGTGGCATGGGTCAATATAGTCCATGAGTTGAAAAAGTGGCAAGTAGCTCAGCTCTTAGATCAAAATTTCTTCCTTGTGGCAAGAAAAAAAAATGAATGAATTTCCACTATACATAGCCATAGAGATGAATCTCACACTGTTGGAAAATAAAATAAATGACACACAAAATAAGATCTCCTGTATTGTTCCAGTTGTATCAAGTTCAAAACCGCATAAGACTAATCTATCATGTTAGAATTAAATACATAGTTTACCCGTGATGAGGGAAAGGACTGTGCCAGATAGGAGGCATGAAGATGCTTCCAGGGTTCCAGAAAATTCTATGTCTTGAACTGGGTGGTGGATCCAGAGGTGGATTCACTTTGTGATAATCCATGAAGCCACATACCTGTGACCTCTGTGGTGTCTGTGATGATTTACCTCCATTCAAAAGTTTAAAGGTCATAGTCTCATGGGGAAAGGCAAATTTAAGAAGTAGTAGAAAAGCATTCTGGCTAATGAAATCCATGGATATTTTTTATAGAGAAACAGAAAATTCAAATGACCTAAAGGGAAAAAGTGTGTGAAACTTCAGTGTAGGGCGATGGGAACACTCCCACGCTGCTACAGGGAGTATTCATCGCTACTGCAGTGTTTGGTTAACCCTCTGGCATTATCTATTAAAGACATACATATCTGGTGAATCATTCCCAATTCTGGATGTATATCCAATAGAAATATGTGCATGCGAGCACCAAAAGAAAAGCAACTCCAATCATAATGGCCCCAAACTGAAAACGAGCTGTCTACCAACTGTAGAGTAGATGAAGTGTAGGATTAATAGATCCAACCTTGGAATACCATACAGTCTTGAAAATGAATGAACCATAGTACCCTTAGCATGAAAGAAACTGAGAAACCTAATGTTAAAAGATAGAAATCTAATGTTAAAAGATACAGGTTTTAAAAAACATATGTTCCCATTTACTTTAAGTCCAAAAACAGGAAAAGATAAATATGTAAAAGTATCAGTATACACTTGGATGGTAAAACTAAAGAAAAAGAAGAAAGAAGTTATCATAAAAGTAGGGGTGCTGGGAAGACAGTGGATTGTGAGAGAGAAGGGGTGGATGGAGGGCCCCTGGGTCATATTCTATTTCTTGATCTGAGTAGTGGTTATGCGAGGGCTCACTTTATAAAAATTTAGTAAACTACACTTTTATATATCATGCACTTTCTCTCATGTATATTTCACAATGAAAAGGGTCTAAAAATCACATGAAACCCAATTACTCAGAGACAGTTACCAGTTTAACACTTTGATATGTATATTTCCAGACCTTCTTTAATGCAGTATGTGGCTTTGTAGCCTTTAATTTTTGTTTTCTTTAATGATAGGATCTCTCAGAAGAAACTCTTGGCTTTTTTTGTTTGTTTTCAATTTCCATTTAATTTTAACTAAGAATAAATATCATACAAGTTTTATGCCCCACTGGAAGGCTAAAGCCATGGAGTGGCTTTCAGGAAATTAGGTTGCTTTAACCTAAGCTACAGTGAAAAATAATTTCCATGGCTCATGGGAGACTTTTCCTTCTCTCGGCAAATTTAAGAAGTAGTAGAAAAGCATTCTGGCTAATGAAATCCATGGATATTTTTTATAGAGAAACAGAAAATTCAAATGACCTAAAGGGAAAAAGTGTGTGAAACTTCAGTGTAGGGCGATGGGAACACTCCCACGCTGCTACAGGGAGTATTCATCGCTACTGCAGTGTTTGGTTAACCCTCTGGCATTATCTATTAAAGACATACATATCTGGTGAATCATTCCCAATTCTGGATGTATATCCAATAGAAATATGTGCATGCGAGCACCAAAAGAAAAGCAACTCCAATCATAATGGCCCCAAACTGAAAACGAGCTGTCTACCAACTGTAGAGTAGATGAAGTGTAGGATTAATAGATCCAACCTTGGAATACCATACAGTCTTGAAAATGAATGAACCATAGTACCCTTAGCATGAAAGAAACTGAGAAACCTAATGTTAAAAGATAGAAATCTAATGTTAAAAGATACAGGTTTTAAAAAACATATGTTCCCATTTACTTTAAGTCCAAAAACAGGAAAAGATAAATATGTAAAAGTATCAGTATACACTTGGATGGTAAAACTAAAGAAAAAGAAGAAAGAAGTTATCATAAAAGTAGGGGTGCTGGGAAGACAGTGGATTGTGAGAGAGAAGGGGTGGATGGAGGGCCCCTGGGTCATATTCTATTTCTTGATCTGAGTAGTGGTTATGCGAGGGCTCACTTTATAAAAATTTAGTAAACTACACTTTTATATATCATGCACTTTCTCTCATGTATATTTCACAATGAAAAGGGTCTAAAAATCACATGAAACCCAATTACTCAGAGACAGTTACCAGTTTAACACTTTGATATGTATATTTCCAGACCTTCTTTAATGCAGTATGTGGCTTTGTAGCCTTTAATTTTTGTTTTCTTTAATGATAGGATCTCTCAGAAGAAACTCTTGGCTTTTTTTGTTTGTTTTCAATTTCCATTTAATTTTAACTAAGAATAAATATCATACAAGTTTTATGCCCCACTGGAAGGCTAAAGCCATGGAGTGGCTTTCAGGAAATTAGGTTGCTTTAACCTAAGCTACAGTGATTCATAAACCAATCTGCAGGATTTTGCCATGGCTCATGGGAGACTTTTCCTTCTCTCTTAATAACACTGCTGCTTCAAAAGAGAAAAGCCTCTTTCTACCTCTTCAGAGTGCTGTCATTTCAAAAAGGAAGGCCAGGCAATGAGGGGAAAGGCCAGGATGGGAGTGGTCAGGAGGTTTGTGGGGAGGAGGAGGAGGTCACCCTAAAATGTATTCTAATACGCCTCATGCTGAGCCTGGCCTGGGAAACATAAAGTACTGAAATCGATCAAAAAATGATCTGGGTGCTTTTTTATTTTTTTTTTTTTTAATGTTGTTCCATTGCTTTCCTTGCCCAAAGGGCAGTCCAAGTTTTCTTTCCTCTGCCTGGAACATGCTGGCTCACCCCCTCGCCCAATCAGCAAGCATCCTCCACTGTTCTCCTTTATCCTTTTCATCATCTGCATAGTTCATCCTTCTCATCATTACCCAATTGAAGAAACCTTCTATCAAGACCCAAGTGAGAGCTTCATGGCACCCTGAACCTACCACATCACAGAACTGGTCACCTTATTTTGAAATTGCCTATTTTCTTGCCCACAAATACTCTGCTAATCCACAAACTTCATGCATGCATATCCTTTATGCATACATGTCCATCTCATCGTCCTAACATCTGGCTCTACTCCATATTGGCACCCAATAAAGACAGTCATTGAACGGGTGAAAAGTGGTTGTGAAATGAGATGGGGTGTGGGGAGTGGGGTTGCTTTCCCAACTCACTTCACCCACGGAACACAAATGGCTTCAAAGAATCCAGTCAGGGCTTCCCCTGGTGGTCCAGTGGTTAAGGACACCGCCCTGCAGTGCAAGGGGCGCCAGTTCGAGCCCTGGCCTGGTAAGATCCCACGTGTCGCGGAGCGGCTGGACTGATGTGTCCAATCACCGAGCCGGAGCTCTGGAGCGCATGCGCCCAGAGCCAGCGCTCTGCGACAACAGAGGCCACTGTGATGGGAGGCCCACAGGAGTCAAGGAATGAAGACAAATGAAAATGGAGAAATGAAAGACCAATAGAAGTGGCCCGCCCACTCCCCTCCCTCCCCAACCCGACCCCTGCCCAAAGTAAATAAATAAATAAATCTTTAAAAAAAAAAAAAAGAATCCAGTCAACCTAACACCAGATGGTGTGAAGCTCTAAAATCTATAACTGCTTCATTTCAAATACTAGCAATAGCCATTGCATTTGTATCTTGTTTGATAGTTCGCTAAGCAGGCTCATGTATCTTGTTCAATTCCAACAATAAAACCTCTAAGACAAACTGGAAACCTATTGACGTCACTATTTTACAGATGGGAAAACTGAGAGGGTTTAAGTAACTAGCCGCATATTATATGATTATTTTTTAGTCTAAGCTGGGAACGGGTAACCCCTTAGGGCTGCAACTGTATACCACACTCAGTCATATTTTTAGGCAATAGGGACATAAATATGTGACACCATTATAATCTTTTTACCTTTTAGTAGATATTTCCTTTTATTTCAAAGCATTTTTTAGCTTTATATTTATCACAAAACTAGCACATTTGAAATAAAAAAGATGAGGGCAAATAAGAAAATGAAAATCACTTCTGATCACATTAGATAGAATATCTGTTGTTACACCATTTCCATAACTGACTACATACTAAGTCTGGATAGAGTTTTTCTAGAGTGAGAACTCCCCTCCCACCCTCTCCTAATTTTTTACCCCCACTCTGTTCTTTATCTTCAAATTTTCCTGAGCTATTCTTGCCCATTTGCTCTTTTATTTGAATTTGAGAATTAGGTTTTACTGAAACTCTGTTGGGATTTTTATTGGATTTGCATTCTTTTTATAGATTAATTGGAATAGAATTGAACATTTTACTATCTTGGTTCATGTCTTTCATAAACACAGTATATTTCTCCATTAATTTATGTCTATTTTTAATGTCTTTTTAAAAATATATGGAAAGCTTCAGAAATTTGCATGTCATTTTTGCACAGGGGCTGTGTTCATCTTCTCTGTACTGTTCCAACTTCAGTATATAGGTTGTCAAAGCAAGCATTCAGAAGAATTTTTCTTTTAACTGTTGGATTATATCAGGAGAGAAAGGTAACATTCTTCACACTCTTTATGAAACTGAAAGAGAGATTAATCTGGACTAAATATTTCTATCAAACATAAAAGTATTTGGTTGTGTGCTGAAGATGGGAAAATGTTTCTGATTTTGCTATCTTGCTCCTTCTATCGTCAAAATGGTAGCTCTTTTTAAAAAAGTTATTTATGGGTTTTTTGTTGTTGTTAAAAGAGAGGTAACCAATTATTTACTTTTGTGTGTGTCAGGCCTTTTTTAATGTTATTCATTTATTTATTTTGGCCACTTCTATTGGTCTTTCATTTATTCCATCTTTGTTCTTTGGCCTGTGTGGGCCTCCCATTGCAGTGGCCCCTCGCTGCAGAGCACTGGCTCTGGGCACATGTGCTCCAGAGCTCCAGCTCGGCAGTTGGGCACATCAGTCCAGCCACTCCACGGCACGTGGGATCTTCCCAGGCCAGGGATCGAAGCGGCGCCCCTTGCACTGCAAGGTGGTGTCCTTACCCACTGGACCACCAGGGAAGCCCCTAATGTTATTTATTTTTTAATTGGTGGAATAAGGCTAAATATGTGACACCATTATAATCTTTTTACCTTTTAGTAGATATTTCCTTTTATTTCAAAGCATTTTTTAGCTTTATATTTATCACAAAACTAGCACATTTGAAATAAAAAAGATGAGGGCAAATAAGAAAATGAAAATCACTTCTGATCACATTAGATAGAATATCTGTTGTTACACCATTTCCATAACTGACTACATACTAAGTCTGGATAGAGTTTTTCTAGAGTGAGAACTCCCCTCCCACCCTCTCCTAATTTTTTACCCCCACTCTGTTCTTTATCTTCAAATTTTCCTGAGCTATTCTTGCCCATTTGCTCTTTTATTTGAATTTGAGAATTAGGTTTTACTGAAACTCTGTTGGGATTTTTATTGGATTTGCATTCTTTTTATAGATTAATTGGAATAGAATTGAACATTTTACTATCTTGGTTCATGTCTTTCATAAACACAGTATATTTCTCCATTAATTTATGTCTATTTTTAATGTCTTTTTAAAAATATATGGAAAGCTTCAGAAATTTGCATGTCATTTTTGCACAGGGGCTGTGTTCATCTTCTCTGTACTGTTCCAACTTCAGTATATAGGTTGTCAAAGCAAGCATTCAGAAGAATTTTTCTTTTAACTGTTGGATTATATCAGGAGAGAAAGGTAACATTCTTCACACTCTTTATGAAACTGAAAGAGAGATTAATCTGGACTAAATATTTCTATCAAACATAAAAGTATTTGGTTGTGTGCTGAAGATGGGAAAATGTTTCTGATTTTGCTATCTTGCTCCTTCTATCGTCAAAATGGTAGCTCTTTTTAAAAAAGTTATTTATGGGTTTTTTGTTGTTGTTAAAAGAGAGGTAACCAATTATTTACTTTTGTGTGTGTCAGGCCTTTTTTAATGTTATTCATTTATTTATTTTGGCCACTTCTATTGGTCTTTCATTTATTCCATCTTTGTTCTTTGGCCTGTGTGGGCCTCCCATTGCAGTGGCCCCTCGCTGCAGAGCACTGGCTCTGGGCACATGTGCTCCAGAGCTCCAGCTCGGCAGTTGGGCACATCAGTCCAGCCACTCCACGGCACGTGGGATCTTCCCAGGCCAGGGATCGAAGCGGCGCCCCTTGCACTGCAAGGTGGTGTCCTTACCCACTGGACCACCAGGGAAGCCCCTAATGTTATTTATTTTTTAATTGGTGGAATAAGGCTTTACAATTTTGTGTTGGTTTCTGCCCTATAGCAACATGAGTCAGTCATAATTTGGTGTGTGTGTGTGTGTGTGTGTGTGTGCTTATTCCTTCCCTCCTGAGCCTCTTTCGCCTCCCCTCATATTTATGTTTATTTTATTTTATTTTTAAATTTTGGCTGCACTGGATCTTTTGAGTCTAGAGCCCTTGGCTTTAGCAGTTATGCCTGCTGGTCGCCCCGAGGCATGTGCGAGCTTAGTCCCCTGACCAACCTGAGTCTCCTGCATTGGAAGGATTCCCGCTAGGGAAGTCCCAAAGTGGAAACTCTTTCGTGGTCTTGACAGAGGTATGCAGCAGGACGAAAAGGGTGGGAAGACGGGCAAAGGAAAGGAAAGGAAAGGAAAAGAAGATGGTCAAACATGACTTGGAAGAAGGCTAGGGAGCAGGGCCAGCTGATCCGGCAGGGGAAATGGGTGGAGAGCAGTGGAGTGGGGGGAGAAAAATGGGGAGAAGACAAGGACAAGCATAGAGTCTCTGAGTTCTGCTCTTCCAGAAAACCAGCTGCATCGCTTGGGATCTTGTTAGAAATCCAGAATATTGGCCCCAACTCATATTTAGCCAATCAGAATCTTCATTTTAATAAGATCCCCAGGCAATTCTTATGCGCGTAAAAGTTCCAGAAGCTCTCAGTCGCCCCCAGCCAGTCCGAGCCAGTCCTGATCAATGTCATCAGCCTTAGACCTATTAATAGATGAAACTGGTTTGGTTGCCTAGAGACCTGGAAGTCTGGTTCCTCCTGTAGACGCTGCATCTCAGAGTGCTCTTAGCACTCCGGCCAAAGCCCTGTGACACCCGTTGGCCTCAGTTTCTCGGCTACGCCTATCAGGTCTTTGCAGGGACTGGATTCCTGGCCTGGACCCCAGCTTCCTCCGCGCTGGTGGCTCTGCCAGAGGCTGGCTCTGCCCCTTCCTCTGGGAAGCAGGATGTGCATTCCGTATCTCTTCCCAGCTTCTGCTGGGGACCTGCTGTGACTGAACCGGTAACCTGGAACTGTGCCTGATTTTGAATATTGTCACCTGAACTTCTTCCAGCATTGTGTTCTGCTGGCAGCGAGGACCCACTCAGGCGTCTAAGTAGCCTGGCTCAATCTGAGTGAGTCACGGCTTCTGACTGCTGCAAAGTCTGCCTCACTGCCTCCTGGGGACGGGCCAGCTTCTGAAGACACACACTGCCTCCTCTGTCCCCCTGGACCTTGGTTTCTTCCCCCTTCCCAGGGCCTGAGCTGATGTGCTCTCTGCCTGTTTACACACAAATGTCTCCCACTAAAGAGAAGGAGAGCAGCAAAGAGCGAGGGTTGCAGGCATCAGCCCCTTCTCTCTCTTCCCTGGCAGTCCTGGGAGTAATACCCACAGATGCTGGGACTTCATGGCCCTGCCTGTGTGTAGACCTTGAGATTTCAAGCACTGTCCTTGGATCCTTTTAGGGGAAAGATACTCTAAAAGTCCTAGAGGACTACTGACTACAAACAAGTTTGGTCGTTTAGCATAACTTGTATTTTGCGGGTCTTTTTTCCAAAGTGGAAAAAAAAGTTCGTGGCCTAGCTTACTTTATACAAACACATTAATGCTCAATCATTTCTCTGGTTTCCCATACAACCGCTTCACTTTGACCGACGGTGTTATACCTCCTGCCGTGCTCCATTTATGGTGGAACATTATACAAAAGGTAGCACAGAAGAGGCTACAGTGTGCTAAGCCAGCACAAAATGGCCTGGAGCTCACGACAATCGGGTTGGCCATCAGCTATAAAGGCCGATTTTTATTCCTCTCCACTAATTCATAATAGACAGTTGAATTTATCTCTAAGACTGTTGCATGATTTCTATTCCTAAGAACTATTCTTAGAGACCTGGAAGTCTGGTTCCTCCTGTAGACGCTGCATCTCAGAGTGCTCTTAGCACTCCGGCCAAAGCCCTGTGACACCCGTTGGCCTCAGTTTCTCGGCTACGCCTATCAGGTCTTTGCAGGGACTGGATTCCTGGCCTGGACCCCAGCTTCCTCCGCGCTGGTGGCTCTGCCAGAGGCTGGCTCTGCCCCTTCCTCTGGGAAGCAGGATGTGCATTCCGTATCTCTTCCCAGCTTCTGCTGGGGACCTGCTGTGACTGAACCGGTAACCTGGAACTGTGCCTGATTTTGAATATTGTCACCTGAACTTCTTCCAGCATTGTGTTCTGCTGGCAGCGAGGACCCACTCAGGCGTCTAAGTAGCCTGGCTCAATCTGAGTGAGTCACGGCTTCTGACTGCTGCAAAGTCTGCCTCACTGCCTCCTGGGGACGGGCCAGCTTCTGAAGACACACACTGCCTCCTCTGTCCCCCTGGACCTTGGTTTCTTCCCCCTTCCCAGGGCCTGAGCTGATGTGCTCTCTGCCTGTTTACACACAAATGTCTCCCACTAAAGAGAAGGAGAGCAGCAAAGAGCGAGGGTTGCAGGCATCAGCCCCTTCTCTCTCTTCCCTGGCAGTCCTGGGAGTAATACCCACAGATGCTGGGACTTCATGGCCCTGCCTGTGTGTAGACCTTGAGATTTCAAGCACTGTCCTTGGATCCTTTTAGGGGAAAGATACTCTAAAAGTCCTAGAGGACTACTGACTACAAACAAGTTTGGTCGTTTAGCATAACTTGTATTTTGCGGGTCTTTTTTCCAAAGTGGAAAAAAAAGTTCGTGGCCTAGCTTACTTTATACAAACACATTAATGCTCAATCATTTCTCTGGTTTCCCATACAACCGCTTCACTTTGACCGACGGTGTTATACCTCCTGCCGTGCTCCATTTATGGTGGAACATTATACAAAAGGTAGCACAGAAGAGGCTACAGTGTGCTAAGCCAGCACAAAATGGCCTGGAGCTCACGACAATCGGGTTGGCCATCAGCTATAAAGGCCGATTTTTATTCCTCTCCACTAATTCATAATAGACAGTTGACTTTATCTCTAAGACTGTTGCATCATTTCTATTCCTAAGAACTATTCTTATGGTGATTAAAAAAAAAAAAGCCGATGAGAAAGAACACAAGAAGAAAGTGTGGCAGCACCCACAGTAGCTAAGGAATGGTGTGGGTGTTGTTTCCATTATTTACATACATAACACTTTCACAAGAATCCAAATGTCTTACAAAAGAAAATACAAATTGCAGGAAAGATGCGATAACACAGCAAGACACAAAGAAAACAATTATCCAGAGGAAGATTTAAATTTGGCATCAATCGTGTGCAGCGAAAGAATGGATAAGTATCCACCAACTCTGCCTGCACATACCAAGGCAGGCGCGGGGTGGCATTTGGCACGGTTAGAAAAGAAGTCCCACGTAACATAGGAGATACAAGCTATGTAATGAAGTCCCTCCAAGTTTTAAAGTTGCATGGCAATCTCATGGAATCAGCAGGGATAGATAAACATATGATTTACCAAAAAAACACACTTGGCCAAGAAAAATCAAAGGTCAGAAGAAATCACTCAAGATTAGCAAGAGTGTGTGGATAAGAAATAGAACACACAGAAGCATGAACCATTCATTGGATCATTCTCAAGGTCCAGATTTTCTCAGGATAGACTTTACTGATAAGTCATGAAGAAACTGTATTTGAGGTTAGTGTAAAAAAATTTGTTCAATGGGTAGCATGAACACTCTCCCTTAGAGGTTTTCATTTCTATGCCTGATGTTACGGCATGATTTGAACAGAGTTCCCATCAACCATTCAAACTTTCGGAAAAGGGGAAACCTGATACAAGGCAGGGAAAATATCTCAGGAAAAATGTCTAAAATGCTGCAGAGGCTTAAGAAGGGATAAGTAGACAAAACAACGTATCACTATGAGTGTGATGATAGCAATAACGTTAGTTATGTTAGTTACAGTCAAACCACTCCAAATTTCAATGTCATTTGTCGTCTTTGTATGTCTTTTGTTTTCACATGTCACATGGCAAAATCAACAAATACTACATCATCCTCTGAGGATTCAGCTGTGGAAAAGCATCCGCCAGCTCATCTCTAGGGTAGCTATTATTAGCTTGCTTTGATTCTCTCATACGATAGGAAATTTTCCCTCTCCATCAGCTAAAGTCTAAACTATTATCTCTAAGACTGTTGCATCATTTCTATTCCTAAGAACTATTCTTATGGTGATTAAAAAAAGCCGATGAGAAAGAACACAAGAAGAAAGTGTGGCAGCACCCACAGTAGCTAAGGAATGGTGTGGGTGTTGTTTCCATTATTTACATACATAACACTTTCACAAGAATCCAAATGTCTTACAAAAGAAAATACAAATTGCAGGAAAGATGCGATAACACAGCAAGACACAAAGAAAACAATTATCCAGAGGAAGATTTAAATTTGGCATCAATCGTGTGCAGCGAAAGAATGGATAAGTATCCACCAACTCTGCCTGCACATACCAAGGCAGGCGCGGGGTGGCATTTGGCACGGTTAGAAAAGAAGTCCCACGTAACATAGGAGATACAAGCTATGTAATGAAGTCCCTCCAAGTTTTAAAGTTGCATGGCAATCTCATGGAATCAGCAGGGATAGATAAACATATGATTTACCAAAAAAACACACTTGGCCAAGAAAAATCAAAGGTCAGAAGAAATCACTCAAGATTAGCAAGAGTGTGTGGATAAGAAATAGAACACACAGAAGCATGAACCATTCATTGGATCATTCTCAAGGTCCAGATTTTCTCAGGATAGACTTTACTGATAAGTCATGAAGAAACTGTATTTGAGGTTAGTGTAAAAAAATTTGTTCAATGGGTAGCATGAACACTCTCCCTTAGAGGTTTTCATTTCTATGCCTGATGTTACGGCATGATTTGAACAGAGTTCCCATCAACCATTCAAACTTTCGGAAAAGGGGAAACCTGATACAAGGCAGGGAAAATATCTCAGGAAAAATGTCTAAAATGCTGCAGAGGCTTAAGAAGGGATAAGTAGACAAAACAACGTATCACTATGAGTGTGATGATAGCAATAACGTTAGTTATGTTAGTTACAGTCAAACCACTCCAAATTTCAATGTCATTTGTCGTCTTTGTATGTCTTTTGTTTTCACATGTCACATGGCAAAATCAACAAATACTACATCATCCCTCTGAGGATTCAGCTGTGGAAAAAGCATCCGCCAGCTCATCTCTAGGGTAGCTATTATTAGCTTGCTTTGATTCTCTCATACGATAGGAACCCATGCTTATTAAGCTGTTTGTTTGCTTCCTTTGTCATCGTCCTCCATGATCATGACTACAGCTATGCAGTCAGTGGACTCGAGTGCAGCCCAGAGCCACCCACTGCCACAGGCCTTTCCAAAGCTGATGTAAGTGCCATAGTTTTCAAAATGGTATCTGGGGGGAAACATGCAACATCATATTTGCACGGATGTTGAACTTTCCTATAGAAAATAATAGGGACTTACCCACTGACAGTCCCGTGGGTAAGACTCTGGGCTTCCATGGCCAGGGGCGGGGTGGGGAAGAAGGTTCAATCCCTGGTAGGGGAACTAAGATCACACAGGCTGCATGACATGGCCAAAAAATTAGCAAATAAAAATAAATTTATGGAAAATATTAGAGTACCTGTACTGGATTCTATGTAAAGTGTTACCCTCACCTCCCCTCAACTCATGGTCACTCGGAACCCGTGACTGTGACCTCATTTGGAAATAGAGTCTTTACAAATGTAAATGACATTTAAGATGATGTCATCCTGGGTGGGTTTGGGTGGGCCCTAAATTCAATCACTGGTGTCCTTATAAGAAGGTCCTGCAGAGACGCAGACATGCAGGAAGATCATCATGTGAAGACAGAGGCAGAAATTGGAGTGATGTAGCTGCAAGCCAACGACTGCCAGGAACCCTCATGAGCTCAGAAAGAAGCTCAGTACAGGTTCTAGTCTGAGTCTTTGAGGGGATGTGGCCTTGGTGACACTTTGATTTTGGACTCCCAGTCTCCAGAACAGTGAGATCTAAATTTCTGTATTTAAACCACCCAGTTCGTGGTATTTTGTTGTGGTGGCCCTGGAAATCTCCAGGCTATGAAAGTGAGTGCTTCGGATTACATAAAGACTTGATATTAACTTTCCCTAAACTAGCCAAGGAAAAGCCTACTTGTCAGGGTTCCATGGCAAGTCTGGACCAAAGAAGGGATCAGAAACAGGTCATTCTAGCACGACAAGGTAGGCAGAACTGTAAAAGAATGGAAGCTTCAGCTAGAGCCCTAAGACGCCAATGTCACAGTTTAAAGTGGGGTATAAGACCTTCATCTGCAAAATTTGCAACAGACGTTATCAAAATCTGATCATATGGCTTTTCAGCCCCTTACGTAAATACAAAGTACATTAAAAATGAAAACTAGTGATTCGAGGTGAGGATTGTTTTATATATTGTGCACTGGGTGTCATCCCCAACCAACTTTTCTAAATCTTTGGGGGCAAAGAAGATACTTCCTTGGATCAGATGTGGGTCCTCCACTAGAGAAAGCAAGCATAGGGTTATCTTGCATCCTTTCTAAGAGGGTCATTTGGATGCATAGCCAAATGAACAAAAAAGCTGGAGTTGGAACCAGATTCCTGGCACCCAAGGTAACAGGAAGTGATCAGCCATATTAAGAGATATCTATCCATCTGCAGGAAAACCCAGGTGAGAGAAGCCCTACTCTGGAACATCTCCAAAAAATTCAACAAACCAACAAGAGAGGCAACTTTACATACCTGTCAGGACAAAAGAACGGCAACACTAGATCTTCATGAGAGGGCTAGACAAGTAAGGACTTCCCTGTCCCCTTCTCCTCATCTTCCTCCCAATATTCTAACCCTAGAAAATTGTGCAGTCATCTGAAAACTGCAAGGGGTATGGAGGTGGAAAAGAGAGGGAAGACAGGGTGCTCTTCTAACCCAACTGTAGCTCTTTATAGGAGGCTAGGGATAGAAGAAACCCATCGATGTTGTTTTTTACTGTAACATGAACCCAGACACATTAATTACTGACCAGTGAATGTATTACCTAGAAGTGACTGGAGAAATAAAAATTTGCTCTAAATTTCATCCAAGAGCAGAGAAAGTGCTAACTCTGTGGAATAAATTTGAAGTGTTGCTTTATGATTGATTACATCCTATGAGTCATGCTTGTTCAATGTAACAGTTACATAACCATTTCTAAATGCAATTGAATGGAGCAGTTCTTATACAGCCTTCTATAAAGTGTTCCCCCATGAAGTCACTGTGTTTCTGTCTGAATATGGAAAATCAAATGTCAGATTGTCCTCACAGAGAATTCAGTCCTTTTTAGTTACTGTTTACCAGCATGTATCAGCGCTTGGTTACTCAGTCCTGTCTGACTCTTTGTGACCCCATGGACTATAGATTGCCAGGCTTCTCTGTCCACGGGATTATGCCAGCAAGAATATAGGAGTGGGTTGCCATTTCCTCCTCCAGGGATTATCAAAATCTGATCATATGGCCCCTTACGTAAATACAAAGTACATTAAAAATGAAAACTAGTGATTCGAGGTGAGGATTGTTTTATATATTGTGCACTGGGTGTCATCCCCAACCAACTTTTCTAAATCTTTGGGGGCAAAGAAGATACTTCCTTGGATCAGATGTGGGTCCTCCACTAGAGAAAGCAAGCATAGGGTTATCTTGCATCCTTTCTAAGAGGGTCATTTGGATGCATAGCCAAATGAACAAAAAAGCTGGAGTTGGAACCAGATTCCTGGCACCCAAGGTAACAGGAAGTGATCAGCCATATTAAGAGATATCTATCCATCTGCAGGAAAACCCAGGTGAGAGAAGCCCTACTCTGGAACATCTCCAAAAAATTCAACAAACCAACAAGAGAGGCAACTTTACATACCTGTCAGGACAAAAGAACGGCAACACTAGATCTTCATGAGAGGGCTAGACAAGTAAGGACTTCCCTGTCCCCTTCTCCTCATCTTCCTCCCAATATTCTAACCCTAGAAAATTGTGCAGTCATCTGAAAACTGCAAGGGGTATGGAGGTGGAAAAGAGAGGGAAGACAGGGTGCTCTTCTAACCCAACTGTAGCTCTTTATAGGAGGCTAGGGATAGAAGAAACCCATCGATGTTGTTTTTTACTGTAACATGAACCCAGACACATTAATTACTGACCAGTGAATGTATTACCTAGAAGTGACTGGAGAAATAAAAATTTGCTCTAAATTTCATCCAAGAGCAGAGAAAGTGCTAACTCTGTGGAATAAATTTGAAGTGTTGCTTTATGATTGATTACATCCTATGAGTCATGCTTGTTCAATGTAACAGTTACATAACCATTTCTAAATGCAATTGAATGGAGCAGTTCTTATACAGCCTTCTATAAAGTGTTCCCCCATGAAGTCACTGTGTTTCTGTCTGAATATGGAAAATCAAATGTCAGATTGTCCTCACAGAGAATTCAGTCCTTTTTAGTTACTGTTTACCAGCATGTATCAGCGCTTGGTTACTCAGTCCTGTCTGACTCTTTGTGACCCCATGGACTATAGATTGCCAGGCTTCTCTGTCCACGGGATTATGCCAGCAAGAATATAGGAGTGGGTTGCCATTTCCTCCTCCAGGGGATCTTCCTGACTCAGGGATCAAACTCACATCTCCTGTGGCCCCTGCATTGGTAGGCATATTCTTTACCACTGAGCTACCTGGGAACAAAATGTCAAAACTGGAAAGCATTATATGCTTGGTATATACGAGGTTCTCAATAAATGCTGAATTGATAAATAAATGAATGGGCAGTGAAGAGAAACCCTGCTTCCCTGTTATTTTTTTTTTTAATACACCCAGGCTACTCCCAGATTCCTTTATGGTAGAGTAAGAAAATATTCCAAGTTGACAACTTCTGAGAAACTCCTACTAGATATTTATGGATTCATACAGTATGTTCTTCATCTATAGTGGGATTAAACTAGAAATTGATAATTGAAAGAAAATAGAAAAATCTCCCAACAATTGCAAACTAAACATCATGGTTCTAAATAACTCAAGGGCCAAAGAGAAAAATCTCAAGAGAAATCAGTACATCAAACTGAATAAAAATTAAAATACAACACAGCAGAATTGTGGGATGGAAAAGCAGTGCCGTGAGGGACATCTATGGCCCCAAAGGCATATATTAGAAAAGGGACAGACTTCTAAATCAGTCATCTAAAATCTGACCATAAGAATGTAGAAAAAGAGAAGCAAAATAAACCCAAAGCAAGCAGGAGAAAAGAAACAATGAGGATAAGAGAAAAAAAATCAATCAAAGTGAAAATAGGAAAAACAATAGAAAAAAATCAATGGTACAAACCCCGGGTCTTCAAAAAGATCAATAAAACCTACAAACTTCTATCAAGACTGACAAGGAGGGGCTTCCCTGGTAGCTCAGTGTTCCTCTGCCAATGCTCAAGACATGGATTCGATGCCTGATCTGGGAAGATTCCACATGCTGTGGAGCAGCTAAACGAGTGAGCCACAGCTGCTGGGCCCATGTGCCGCAATTACTGAAGCCCGTGTTCCCTACAGCCCAAGGTCCACAACAAGAGAAGTCACCACAAGAAGCCTTCTCACCTCAATTAGACAGTAGCCCCTACTCCCTGCAACTACAGAAGAGCCTGTGCGAGCAGTGAAAACCCAGAATAGCCCAAAAAAAAGAAAAAAGAAAAAAAGGACTGACAAAGCAAAAAAAGGGAAGACACAAATAACCAGTGTCAGGAGTGAATAAAAGATATCACTACAGACATCAAAAATACAAGGGGGGCTTCCCTGGTGGTCCAGTGGGCAAAGAGTGTGCCTTGCAGTGCAAGGGGCACTGGTTCAATCCCTGGCCCAGGAAGATTTCATGTGCCATGGACCGGTATGTCCAATGACAAGCCAGCACCCTGGAACACATGCACCCAGAGCCAGTGCTCTGCAACGAGAGAGGCCGCTGCAATGGGAGACCCACACCGGCCAAAGAATAAAGACGGATGTAAATAAATAAATGGAAAACCAATAAAAGAGGCCAACATTCAAAAAAAAAAATTCCTCCCTGAAGAGATCTCCTAGCCCATAGGGTTTTACTGGGAAAAAATTCTACCAAACATTTAAGGAAGAATTAATGCCAATTCTACACAATCTCTGAGAGAAAAAGAAAAGGTCACTTCCAGTTTAATTAATAAAGCTGATATTACTTTCATATCAAACAAAGATGGTACAATATAAGAAAACTGAAGATCAATATCTTGTGAATAATGATACAAAAATCTTTAATAATATATTAGCAAAGAGAATTTAGCAGTATATACCAAGAAGTGTACACCATAGCTAAGAGGGGTTTAACCCAGGAATGCAAGTCTGGTTCAACATTTCGGAGCAGTGTAATCCACTGCGTTAGTTGGCCAGAACACCTGGAAATACATGCACACACTTGCCTAATTGATATTATATAATGGTACAAAAGTGATACAATGAGGAAAGGTGAAGAAGTATAAGGAGCATGCATGAAAGGAAGAAGAGGGGAGGAGGAGAGAGGAGGGGAGGCAACTGAGACTCTAGAGTTAACAAACTGGAAGGTTTCTAAGCACCGAGAGCAGGAGAGTGCAAGGGATGACTAACTAATTAAAGAGGTATCTCCTCACCCCCAAACAACTGGCTTGGAGCCACTAGCGCACTGGTGAAGTTGTCCAAGGAGCCACTTTCCTCTTCTGTTCTTTCTTGCTGGCCCCACATCTAAAGAACACAATGTGGTTTTATTGTTTTATTTACTTGTTTTATTTCTGTGTATTTTGCCCTGGGAAAATCAGGGGTGGGGAGTCAATCCAGGCCATCCAAACCTGGAGTGGTTCCTAGGTCAGTATCCACCAGGGAGGCCATCTCTTTGGGCATTTTCCTGCCCCTTGGGAATGGGTCCTTGATTTCTTGGGGGTGGCCTCACCTGCTGCTCTCGAGGGAAAAGGGATCCTGGGGAGTGGTGGGTGTTATGAGGGCTGGGACCCCCAGAGTTCTGATCACACACATGACTCCTTTCTGTGTCATGTTGGCATCGCCCACCTAACCATCCTCAAATACAAAGAAGAACTATATGCAGGCCTGGTCAGATGCAGGGCACACCCAGATGCTCCATGCTTCTGGAGGTCCTTAGACGTAAGCACTTCACAAAATGCTACATGATTTAGACTCCAGCTCTGCAGGAAGCTCCATGGCTTTCACAGTACATAGTGCTGGAACAGTCGAACATTCATAGGCAAAAAACTGAACCCTCACCTTCCACAATAATTAACTCAAATGAAAACAGAACAACAACCAAAAAAAAACAGAAATCTATATACTTTTAGAAAAGAAAAAAAAAAAAAAACAGGAGACTATCTTTGGCATCTAGGGCCAGACAAAGAATTCTTAGACTTGAAGCCAAAGTATGATTCATAAAAGGAAAAACTGATAAATTAGACTCTACCAAAATTGAAAAATCTGCTTTTGAAAATTTATTTTAATTGGAGGATAATCGCTTTTCAGTGTTGTGCTGATTTCTGCTGTACCACAACATGAATCAGCCATAAGGATGCATCTATCCCCTCCCTCCTGAACCTTCTCCCCCCGCTCTTCTGCCTTGTCACAGAGCACTGGGTTTAGCTCTCTGTGTTACACGGCAACTTCCCACTAGCTATCCATTTTACATATGGCGATGTATATGTTTCAAATCTACTCTGTGAAAGACCCTGTTAGGAGGATGAAAAGATACGATACAGACTGTGAGAAAATATTTGTAAACCATATATCCAGCAAAGGACTAGTCTGTAGAATATATAAAA
This sequence comes from Tragulus kanchil, assembly GCA_022376925.1. Classification (NCBI taxonomy): domain Eukaryota; kingdom Metazoa; phylum Chordata; class Mammalia; order Artiodactyla; family Tragulidae; genus Tragulus; species Tragulus kanchil. The sequence continues at coordinate 14,283,761 of JAIOJX010000005.1, forward strand.
GACTTGGAAAACTCAATAGTAAAAATACCAAACAATTGAATGAGAAAATGCACGAAAGAGACATTTCACCAAAGAAGCCATACAGATGGCAAATAAGCACATGAAAAATATATTCAATATCATTGCCGTCATGCTCAGTAGCTAAGTTGGATCCTATTCTTTGTGACTTCCTGGACTGTAGCCCTCCAGGCTCCTCTGTCAATGGGATTTCCAAGGCAAGAAGACTGGAGTGGGTTGCCATTTCCTTGAGGGGATCTTCCCGTGCCAGGCATTGAACCCATGTCTCTTGCATTGGTAGGTGGGCTCTTTGCCACTGAGCCACCAGGGAACATCATTAGGCATTAGGGAAATGCAAACTAAAACCATGAGATATCACTACATATCTATGATAATGATTAAAATGTTGGTAAAGATACAGAGAAGTTGATCATTCCTATATTTGGTGACCTCACATAGTACAGATGCTCTGGAAAAGTTTGCAGCTGCTTTAAAAAATAAGTATGCTGGAGACTTTCCTGGTGGTCCCGTGGTTTAGACTCCATGCCATGGGTTTGCTCCTTGGTCATGGAACTTAAACGGCCACACGTCTTGGGAGGTGGACAAGAAAGCACAATTACAATAAAACCCAGATGTCACACACTTCAGTATTCATTCTAGAGAAATGAAGACTTATGTTCATGAATGTTTATAATAACTTTATTTGCAATAGCCAGAAAATGGAAACAACTTAACTGTCCTTGAAAGGGTGAATGGTTCAACAAACCATAATACATCCATAACATGGACTATTATTACTCAGTGTTAATAAGAACAAGCTGTTGATACAGGCAACGACCTGGATGAATGTCAGGATCTTTTATTTAACTTCTGTGAAGTATGTTGAAACATCCTTCTGTTTCAAGAGTTTGTGTTTTTACTCTTGACATTTGAATGCACAATTTTAACATATTAATTTATAATAATTACAGTGAGATATTCACATATGAATATACTGAAAAGAAAAATTCATTGAACAGTAATAAGTAGTTTATCTTAATGTAACCTGTATTTATACCCAAAGAACTATTCTGAGGACTTTTGGGGCTTCCCAGGTGGCTCATTGGGAAGACCCTGACTGCCCATGGAAAAGACCTGGGTTCAATCGCTGGTTCAGGAAGATCCCTTGGCTAGGGGAATGGCAACCCACTCCAGGATTTTGGCCTGGAAAGTCTATCCAAAAAAACAAAAAAAAGCCATACAGATGGCAAATAAGCACATGAAAAATATATTCAATATCATTGCCGTCATGCTCAGTAGCTAAGTTGGATCCTATTCTTTGTGACTTCCTGGACTGTAGCCCTCCAGGCTCCTCTGTCAATGGGATTTCCAAGGCAAGAAGACTGGAGTGGGTTGCCATTTCCTTGAGGGGATCTTCCCGTGCCAGGCATTGAACCCATGTCTCTTGCATTGGTAGGTGGGCTCTTTGCCACTGAGCCACCAGGGAACATCATTAGGCATTAGGGAAATGCAAACTAAAACCATGAGATATCACTACATATCTATGATAATGATTAAAATGTTGGTAAAGATACAGAGAAGTTGATCATTCCTATATTTGGTGACCTCACATAGTACAGATGCTCTGGAAAAGTTTGCAGCTGCTTTAAAAAATAAGTATGCTGGAGACTTTCCTGGTGGTCCCGTGGTTTAGACTCCATGCCATGGGTTTGCTCCTTGGTCATGGAACTTAAACGGCCACACGTCTTGGGAGGTGGACAAGAAAGCACAATTACAATAAAACCCAGATGTCACACACTTCAGTATTCATTCTAGAGAAATGAAGACTTATGTTCATGAATGTTTATAATAACTTTATTTGCAATAGCCAGAAAATGGAAACAACTTAACTGTCCTTGAAAGGGTGAATGGTTCAACAAACCATAATACATCCATAACATGGACTATTATTACTCAGTGTTAATAAGAACAAGCTGTTGATACAGGCAACGACCTGGATGAATGTCAGGATCTTTTATTTAACTTCTGTGAAGTATGTTGAAACATCCTTCTGTTTCAAGAGTTTGTGTTTTTACTCTTGACATTTGAATGCACAATTTTAACATATTAATTTATAATAATTACAGTGAGATATTCACATATGAATATACTGAAAAGAAAAATTCATTGAACAGTAATAAGTAGTTTATCTTAATGTAACCTGTATTTATACCCAAAGAACTATTCTGAGGACTTTTGGGGCTTCCCAGGTGGCTCATTGGGAAGACCCTGACTGCCCATGGAAAAGACCTGGGTTCAATCTCTGGGTCAGGAAGATCCCTTGGCTAGGGGAATGGCAACCCACTCCAGGATTTTGGCCTGGAAAGTCATATGGACAGAGGAGCCTGGTGGGAAGGCTACAGTGCATACAGTTGCAAAAGAGTTGGACACGACTTAGTGACTAAACAATCACCACAAACACTTTTTAGATATTGGCCTCTACATAGCCATAAGAAGCAGCTCTGTTATTATCCCCCATTTTACAGTTGCCATAACTGAGGCATAAAGAAACCTGCCAAGGTTATCTAGAAAATAAATACCAGAGGTGGGATTTCTAACCTAGCAATCTGACTGTGAGTTCTAAACCAATCAAAAACACTGCTCTGACATTAAGAGAGAGATTATCATTTGAAAAATCCAGGTTGCTCCTGTTGGCCAGTGTGGTGGGGTGAGTAGCTTATGAGGTCACTTTCAAGGAAATACTATTTACATCATACCAAAGAGCGAGTACTTTTGCTGCCTGACAATGTTCCTAACATACCTATAATAAATGCCTTGTTTTCCAACTTCATCTAGAAAGCTTCACCATGGAGGGAACAAGCATGAACCTGGCAGAGCTCTCCACCAGTAAATCCATGCCCTTGAGCAGGGCTGAGCCTCACGTTTCTTACCTGGTAACATGAGGGATGGATATTTGAAACATCTCTAAGAATTCTTCTAGGTCTTCTAATATATGATTCTATGAAATACCTTCCATCTTCCAGCACTGCCTTGAAAAACGATCATTGTTGCATGCTAAAATAAAGTGATACCAACTAGAATTTATCTTGGAGCAAAACAGTTTTAAGAAAATAATACACCCATGGCCAAAATTTGATCAGGAACGACCTGGATGAATGTCAGGATCTTTTATTTAACTTCTGTGAAGTATGTTGAAACATCCTTCTGTTTCAAGAGTTTGTGTTTTACTCTTGACATTTGAATGCACAATTTTAACATATTAATTTATAATAATTACAGTGAGATATTCACATATGAATATACTGAAAAGAAAAATTCATTGAACAGTAATAAGTAGTTTATCTTAATGTAACCTGTATTTATACCCAAAGAACTATTCTGAGGACTTTTGGGGCTTCCCAGGTGGCTCATTGGGAAGACCCTGACTGCCCATGGAAAAGACCTGGGTTCAATCTCTGGGTCAGGAAGATCCCTTGGCTAGGGGAATGGCAACCCACTCCAGGATTTTGGCCTGGAAAGTCATATGGACAGAGGAGCCTGGTGGGAAGGCTACAGTGCATACAGTTGCAAAAGAGTTGGACACGACTTAGTGACTAAACAATCACCACAAACACTTTTTAGATATTGGCCTCTACATAGCCATAAGAAGCAGCTCTGTTATTATCCCCCATTTTACAGTTGCCATAACTGAGGCATAAAGAAACCTGCCAAGGTTATCTAGAAAATAAATACCAGAGGTGGGATTTCTAACCTAGCAATCTGACTGTGAGTTCTAAACCAATCAAAAACACTGCTCTGACATTAAGAGAGAGATTATCATTTGAAAAATCCAGGTTGCTCCTGTTGGCCAGTGTGGTGGGGTGAGTAGCTTATGAGGTCACTTTCAAGGAAATACTATTTACATCATACCAAAGAGCGAGTACTTTTGCTGCCTGACAATGTTCCTAACATACCTATAATAAATGCCTTGTTTTCCAACTTCATCTAGAAAGCTTCACCATGGAGGGAACAAGCATGAACCTGGCAGAGCTCTCCACCAGTAAATCCATGCCCTTGAGCAGGGCTGAGCCTCACGTTTCTTACCTGGTAACATGAGGGATGGATATTTGAAACATCTCTAAGAATTCTTCTAGGTCTTCTAATATATGATTCTATGAAATACCTTCCATCTTCCAGCACTGCCTTGAAAAACGATCATTGTTGCATGCTAAAATAAAGTGATACCAACTAGAATTTATCTTGGAGCAAAACAGTTTTTAAGAAAATAATACACCAATGGGCCATTTGCTAGGAAAAGTAGGCCCTTGTTCTCAGTGTAGAGGGAGCGTGTAACCTACAATTTTGGTTGAAATTCTGTGTTTAAGCAAATGAATGGCAGGACTTGCCTGGTGGCCCAGTGATTAAAAATCTGCTTTCCAATGCAGGGGACGTGGGCTCAATCCCTGGTCAAGACCTAAGATCCCACACGCCAAGGAGCAACTAAGCCTGTATGTCGCAACTAGAGAAAGCCCATGTGCCCCATCAAAGACCCAGTGCAGTTAGAGTAAAAGCAAATGAATGAATGAATTTAAAAAATGAATGGAATGTGGATTTCTTTTTGGCCAAAAGAGAGGCACCAAGAAGGAAAATCAATGAGCACCACGGAAGGACCCACAAAGGATTTTTAAACATAGGGATGCACTACTGTTCCATGTTAAGATCACTGTCTGTGCGCATGCTAAGCCACTTCAGTCACGCCTGACTCTTTGCAACCCCATGAATTGTAGCCCACCAGCCTCCTCTGTCCATGGGACAAGGAAGATTGTCCAGGCAAGAAGACTGGAGTGGGTAGCCGTGCCCCGTTAAGATCATTTTTGGTCGGTAGCCTATCCCTCCCACCTCTTCAGTAATAATGGCATCTCTGAAAAGCTTGAGTAAGTGATTCTTAGTAGAAATCAAGAAAAGAGATGGCGTTCCAGCAGAGGGAACATAAACCAGGGGGGGGGGCGAGTACTTTCAAGGAAATACTATTTACATCATACCAAAGAGCGAGTACTTTTGCTGCCTGACAATGTTCCTAACATACCTATAATAAATGCCTTGTTTTCCAACTTCATCTAGAAAGCTTCACCATGGAGGGAACAAGCATGAACCTGGCAGAGCTCTCCACCAGTAAATCCATGCCCTTGAGCAGGGCTGAGCCTCACGTTTCTTACCTGGTAACATGAGGGATGGATATTTGAAACATCTCTAAGAATTCTTCTAGGTCTTCTAATATATGATTCTATGAAATACCTTCCATCTTCCAGCACTGCCTTGAAAAACGATCATTGTTGCATGCTAAAATAAAGTGATACCAACTAGAATTTATCTTGGAGCAAAACAGTTTTTAAGAAAATAATACACCAATGGGCCATTTGCTAGGAAAAGTAGGCCCTTGTTCTCAGTGTAGAGGGAGCGTGTAACCTACAATTTTGGTTGAAATTCTGTGTTTAAGCAAATGAATGGCAGGACTTGCCTGGTGGCCCAGTGATTAAAAATCTGCTTTCCAATGCAGGGGACGTGGGCTCAATCCCTGGTCAAGACCTAAGATCCCACACGCCAAGGAGCAACTAAGCCTGTATGTCGCAACTAGAGAAAGCCCATGTGCCCCATCAAAGACCCAGTGCAGTTAGAGTAAAAGCAAATGAATGAATGAATTTAAAAAATGAATGGAATGTGGATTTCTTTTTGGCCAAAAGAGAGGCACCAAGAAGGAAAATCAATGAGCACCACGGAAGGACCCACAAAGGATTTTTAAACATAGGGATGCACTACTGTTCCATGTTAAGATCACTGTCTGTGCGCATGCTAAGCCACTTCAGTCACGCCTGACTCTTTGCAACCCCATGAATTGTAGCCCACCAGCCTCCTCTGTCCATGGGACAAGGAAGATTGTCCAGGCAAGAAGACTGGAGTGGGTAGCCGTGCCCCGTTAAGATCATTTTTGGTCGGTAGCCTATCCCTCCCACCTCTTCAGTAATAATGGCATCTCTGAAAAGCTTGAGTAAGTGATTCTTAGTAGAAATCAAGAAAAGAGATGGCGTTCCAGCAGAGGGAATGAATGAATGGTGACAGATACCCAGGGGAGCAGATGATGGGCCCACAGGGGAAGAGGCCGGGGGTGGGGCTGGATTTTCCAGGAGGTCTGGAGTGGAGATTCGGGCCTGTCCAACCTAGAGCTTAATGGCAGGGAGAACCCAGTTGGCACCTGGCTTCCACAGCCTTTCCTGCCCCACTTAACCATCCTTCCTCCAAAACCTCTGCGGAGGCTTTTCAAATGGCAATTCACTCAGTCCTCCAGGTTTTTAACAACTTTGGCAAGACACTTCCCGTATACCGTCCTGATTTATAGTTATTAGTATATCTGCCCTACATAGTCTGCTGGACTGTAGGCTCTTGGGGGACCCGTCCTGGCCTCATAGCGCCAAACATAGTAAGTACTCCATAGTAATGTATTGAATGGAATTGGCTTCTTAGCCTTCCTCCTCTATTCCCTTGGGGGCTTTTAGTTGGAATGAGTCACACTGCTCAGACACAGCAAATAATAATAGTGACAATGAATGTGAACATAAAAGGTGTTTCTTATTTTTACAAAAAAAAGTTTCTGGAGTACTTGCAAAGAGGAAAGCATGTACGTCTGATGGGGTTTGAGGAGGGAGCCTAAGTGGTGAAGCACTAGTTCCTCAACCACATTTTCACTCATAGACACTCATTCCCCAAGTAAAATCACACCAATGCTTCAGAGAAAACCACAGGAACAAACATGAACCTCCTGGCTTCTATTGGTTTGTGCTAAAAGGCTTAAAACACAATGTGAGCTTCTTTCTTAAATGCTAAGTTCCCTGTAAGGAGTGTGTTAATTTCATCTTGATTCAGCAGAACTCAGCACAGCATTGAAAGGAGAACATCACTTTCTGAAGCTCTGGTACCAAGCTTTCGCTGATTTTTTAACTCTCTCCCAGATAAAATGAGGGCTCATCCGGTGGCTCAGAGGTCATAAATCTGCTGTCAAGAAGGAGTTGGGGGTTTGAGTCCTGGGTTGGGAAGATCCCCTGGAGAAGGAAATGGCAACCCACTCCAGTATCCCTGCCTGAGAAATCCCATGGACAGAGGAACCTGGTGGGCTACAATCCGTGGGGTTGGAAAGAGTCAGACACGACTGAGCAACTAAACACCAGCAGCTGCAGATAAAATGAATACGCTTCCCCCAGTGATGCCCTTTAGACATTTGTAACACATACACCGGTTCTCCTCATGGAACTAAAGAGAATTTCTCACTAAGCCATAGCTCTGTTACTAGCAAATGTGAAGTTCCTACTAAACATGAATTAATGTTTGTACTCCATCACCTGCTTCTCTCTGTAAATGAAACCATGCAGGACTGTGTTTTTCCTATTTCTATGCACTGGGTACGGAGCCCTACCTGCTCTTATCGTATTCCTGGGAGCTTGATATCAGGGGATATTGTTCTTGTATATTTCAGGGAAATTTTGACGACACTCACATTGTCTGCTTACTAATGAGCTTCCTAGGATAGAAGATGCTAAAGCAAAATCTAATCACAGTTATCTTTCCAAACATGCTTCCAGTCTGTTTGCCTAGTTCGCTGGAAGGTTTCACTAAATTCATCACACCACCCCGACCCCAGATATTAAGTTAGAGTCAGTTTCTTCCTGATCACAGTGTTTCATTCTACTTGAAGCCTTCCACCAGAGCTGATGCTCCAGATCAAGTTCTGCTCTTGTCCAACCACTACGCTCTTTAATGGCAATGTTTTCTCCTTTCATGTCTGTCTTATAGGATTTCCTCTTTGGCATTGTTTAGTTGCTAAGTTGTGTTCGACTCTTTTGTAACCCCACGGAGCCCACCAGGCTCCTCTGTCCATGGCATTTCTCAGGCAGGAATACTGGAGTGGGTTGCCAGTTTCTTCTCCAAGGGATCTCCCCAACCCAGGGACAGAACCTGCATCTCCTGCATTGGCAGGTGGAGTCTTTACCATTGAGGCACCAGGGACCCCTTGATTCAATATGGCTCTTTAACAGGTGATGTATAGAACAGATAGGAGGCAGGAATTCACTGAGCAGGCCAGATGGGTTGAGCCCCAGGGAGGACTGGACCTCAGGAGACAGCAGACTGCAACCCTCTGGCCCCATCGTCTTTCCTCAAATTTTTGAAAATTTTCAGGACAGAAGGAAAACAGAAACTGAGGAATTTTCAGCAGGAAGTGGGTGGTCTCTTCTTAGGACAGGTATACAAAGTGAGATGCTCGAGTATCCCGTGCTTTGTCCTGGGGTTCAAACCTTCACCTCTTCCTTACCCTTCCTTTCTTCCGCTGTGAATTTACAATGATTGTGGCTAACCTAGTGAAAGCTAAAATAGCTATTCTAAATAGAAACATTTACAAACCTTCATGGGGAAAGGAGGAGGAAGACGTGACACTCCCATGAACAGCTTTCTTTTGGAGCTTGCTTCTACAAATTCATCTAGGATGGCCAAACGCTTTGGAGTGACACATCACCCAGCCTCACACGCGTCCAGGTGTTTCATAAGTTAATGACTATTTGTTAACAATGATCGACAACATCACAAAGCCTGCAACATTTTACTTGGACTGTAAAATTAGAACAGAAGCCACTTGAAATTCTTTTGGGAAAAAAAAATAGAACTGATCTACTCAATGGCATTAGCCTTCTCCATCCCATCTGGTTAAGCTCTCTACCGAATGCTGTCTCCATCCTTATGACTGCTTTCCAAGTTAGGACAAAGACAGACACGTGGGCTCCTGACTCTCTTCCACTGTGGACTCTGGTCTCTTTCTCAATGTGCAGCTTTGCCCCAAATCCAAAAGGCTCTTCTCAGCCTAGGGTTCGATCCCTTCCATCACCTGCTGTCCCACAGAGGGTCTTCCCTGCCCAGGGGCCATCCAGTCTTGGACCGCAAGCTTCATTCAGCTTTTAAAATGAACACCCATCACAGGGTGAGGCTTGAGAGGGTGATCTGCTGATGTAAAATTGTCAGCTCCGCTGTTGCCTCTGATCTTACCCCTGTCAGAGAGAAGTCCTCAAGGAGTCAGACTGAAGAAGGAGACGATGGTTTGCCAGAGATGATGCAAAGATCTGGACTGTCCTATGTCGTGAGGAGAGCCAATAACTCTTGTGGATCAAACACAGCTTCCAATTCTATCTCATTCCCCCTTTTTCTTCTCATTCCCCCATCCAATGTGTCCACTGAACAAGTCAGAGAAGAGCAGTACCAACAACATGAAAGAGATGCCTTACACTTCAGGATCTGTCTATGTCGTAAGACATGGGAAAATTTTCAGGACAGAAGGAAAACAGAAACTGAGGAATTTTCAGCAGGAAGTGGGTGGTCTCTTCTTAGGACAGGTATACAAAGTGAGATGCTCGAGTATCCCGTGCTTTGTCCTGGGGTTCAAACCTTCACCTCTTCCTTACCCTTCCTTTCTTCCGCTGTGAATTTACAATGATTGTGGCTAACCTAGTGAAAGCTAAAATAGCTATTCTAAATAGAAACATTTACAAACCTTCATGGGGAAAGGAGGAGGAAGACGTGACACTCCCATGAACAGCTTTCTTTGGAGCTTGCTTCTACAAATTCATCTAGGATGGCCAAACGCTTTGGAGTGACACATCACCCAGCCTCACACGCGTCCAGGTGTTTCATAAGTTAATGACTATTTGTTAACAATGATCGACAACATCACAAAGCCTGCAACATTTTACTTGGACTGTAAAATTAGAACAGAAGCCACTTGAAATTCTTTTGGGAAAAAAAAATAGAACTGATCTACTCAATGGCATTAGCCTTCTCCATCCCATCTGGTTAAGCTCTCTACCGAATGCTGTCTCCATCCTTATGACTGCTTTCCAAGTTAGGACAAAGACAGACACGTGGGCTCCTGACTCTCTTCCACTGTGGACTCTGGTCTCTTTCTCAATGTGCAGCTTTGCCCCAAATCCAAAAGGCTCTTCTCAGCCTAGGGTTCGATCCCTTCCATCACCTGCTGTCCCACAGAGGGTCTTCCCTGCCCAGGGGCCATCCAGTCTTGGACCGCAAGCTTCATTCAGCTTTTAAAATGAACACCCATCACAGGGTGAGGCTTGAGAGGGTGATCTGCTGATGTAAAATTGTCAGCTCCGCTGTTGCCTCTGATCTTACCCCTGTCAGAGAGAAGTCCTCAAGGAGTCAGACTGAAGAAGGAGACGATGGTTTGCCAGAGATGATGCAAAGATCTGGACTGTCCTATGTCGTGAGGAGAGCCAATAACTCTTGTGGATCAAACACAGCTTCCAATTCTATCTCATTCCCCCTTTTTCTTCTCATTCCCCCATCCAATGTGTCCACTGAACAAGTCAGAGAAGAGCAGTACCAACAACATGAAAGAGATGCCTTACACTTCAGGATAGCTAAACATGTTGCTCCTGTTTCCCAAATTTAGAACCCTTAGAGTACCTTTCTGCCAGCATTTAACCATATGAATTTATGTGACGGATCTTGCAAGCATTTGGGAGTGATACCTCCATGTTTACCATTTTCCATGGGGTCGCAAAGGGTCAGACATGACTTAGCAACTGAGCATGTGCACAGGCCTTTCTTTAGGAACATTTCTCTAGTCCTCAATGGATTGTATTCCATAAACCAAGCTCTGAACAAGACAGGAAGGTTGGGATGAAACTGAAAGTGGTGGTTTTCACAGGAGTCCTTGGCAATTGAGAGGACTTCAGGGTAGAAAACTCATGGGGAAGCCAAATACCGTCCAGCTTAAAAATACACATAAATAAAGAGAGAAGCATTCTGAGTAGTGGGTCAGAACTGTTACAGGCATGTAATTGTCAATGATGCTTTCAAATTAACACACCAACTATTCCATTTTAGCTTCAAATATAAGAGCTAAAGTAAAATTTCTCCCTTCCCTCATATTTGATAGCAGCCCAAAGTTGATTCTACAAAGAGAAATCATTATGCTTTTCCTCAGGGAAAAGTGGATAAGCCAGCTCCCGTTCTCTTCATATGTGTATAAACAAAAACTTGATCTTAGGAAGAGTCTTATCAGACAGTAAACATTTGGAAGTTACTTATTCTGAATTCAGGGCACTGCCTTAGACAATTAAAAAAACAACAACAACTCATTTTTAAACTCATTTACAAGTTCAGACAATATCCTTAGATCCAGAGATGGCTTCCTTTTTAAAATAGGCAGTCCTGAACGTAAAGAACAAAGGGATCAACTAGACTTGTCACTTAATGTGCTTGAATCATGTAGCTGCCAACATTTCTGCCCCCCTTTCCTCTGGTTTGTCCCTTTCTCATACCCCACAGACATCCACATTGGCTTTGAAAGTCAGATACTCAGAGAAAAATGAACCTGGATGGAAAGGAGGCTTAGCCAGTGCTCCACGTGGAAAGGGTAGAGGTCCCAGGAAGTCCCTGATCAATCTGATTCAGCTCTGAGTCCCCGCGTTCCTCCCCGCTTTGCCCTGGAAAGAGCAGTAAGCGCCTGGCTGAATCCAGAGTTCCTGTTTATTACAACTTCAGCCGCTTGCAGCAGGGAGACAGGGAGAGTCCTGCTTTGATTGGCTGCCTTTCTCTGATGTCACAGCTGGCCCAGCCAATCGATAGCCAGTACTCCGAGAGCAGAAAGATGAATTGTAACAGCCAAGGCCCTAGGAATTGGAAAAAAAAAAAAAAAACACCACCAACTATTCCCCCTAAACAAAACCATACACGCGGCGTCTGGAGGACCCCTTCTCCCAGCGGAGAAGGAGCCTGCTTTCTCCTGCTGGAAGCCCTCTGGGCAGACTGTGTGCTCCTCAACCCCTTGGCACTCGGCCGAGTTCACACCATTTTCAAAGTAGGTCATTCAAGTAGACTCCGCAGAGGAGGGCTATACTGTCAGTCCACACAGCCTGCGTGGAGGCCCGGGCCTTGCAGGGGAGGGTTGGAAACGAATGCCCAGCTGCTCTGCGGGACGCGGCTGCTGCGAGACACTCCCTGGCTCTCCAGACTGGCTTGCTTTTTAGGCAAATCCACTTTCTTGGCTGTTTACAACTGGTCAGGGACTAACCATTCTGGACAAACCTCTAGTCGGAGGTAAATGTTCACCTGAATGAAAATTCACTACAAGGAGGATGATGTCATCTTGATTCAGTTCTTTGTTCTTCGTGCTGAGAAACTTCGTTGTTACTTATGAGGCTAGTGAGTTATTTCTAATAAGGCCTGTTGATACCCTCAAGGAGAATGCAAGGAAAGATAGAGGCACGCAGCATTTTCCTAAATAGCATACCCAGGAGAACACATATACAATATATTTCTCATTAAAAAGTCAATCTCATACATGTCCTTAAAAACATAGAACGTATAAGCACAGTATACTAACACATATATATGGAATCTAGTAGGATGGTCTTGATAACACATGAAGGGAACTCATGGAAAAACAGACAGAGCATAGACATAGGGACATTGTGGGGAAGAAATAGGGAGGGAGAGGCATGGAGGGAGTAACATGGAAACCTATACTGTCATGTGTGGAAAAGATAGCTATTGTCACTGTGCTAAGGGATAGGAGTGCTCACAATGGCTTGGAGCAATGGTCTGGAGGGGTGGGATGGGGAGCTGGGGCGGGGGGGGGGACCAGGGATATGCATATGACTAATCTGGGAGCATACATGTCGGTGAACAACAAAACTCTGTAAAACCTTTAAAATAAAGAATTTTAAAAAAACCACATAGAACATATACATTATTGTTCGTGCACATGCTGATAACAAGGTAAATGTCCACTTTCTTGATCAATGACATGCATGGATACATGTCAAATAATGTTTGAAAGATACATATTGCCTTTAAGTATGACCTACCTTGAGGTGTTATTTCAAAGTGACTTTGCTATGCGTTTCCTCAGTCTGCAGTACCCTCCTCTGCTCTTCCACTGGCAAAACTTCCACACCTTTAAAGCCCCCACTTAAATTCTTCCTCTTTAGGAGACCTCTGACTCCGGATTCCCAGTGTTATTTCTTCCCATTCAGAAACCCTGCAGCAATAAAAGTGGCCAGCAGCACAACCCGGAATGGCTGAGTAGGACGTGGCCGCTCTTTTACTGTTTATGACACCAGAATTCCTGGTAAGCCAGGGCCAGTGTCTGGTATTTCAATTGTTGTTGTTGTTTTTCTAGTTGCTAAGTCCTGTCCAACTCTTTTTGCGACCCAATGCACCAGGCTCCTCTATTCATGGGATTTCCCAGGCAGGAATACTGGAGTGGGCTGCCTTTTCCTCCTCCAGCGGATCTTTTCAGCCCAGGGATCAAACCTGACTCTCCTGAATCAGCGAGCACCAAGCCACCAGGGAAGCCCACATTTTCCATTGTACGTCACACATACTTAGCACATACATTGTTTTAAGGACAATGGAAATAGAAAGGGAAGGGGAAAAGAAAACTAACATTGGACTTGACAACTACTGCCAGAAAAAATACTAACACATATATATGGAATCTAGTAGGATGGTCTTGATAACACATGAAGGGAACTCATGGAAAAACAGACAGAGCATAGACATAGGGACATTGTGGGGAAGAAATAGGGAGGGAGAGGCATGGAGGGAGTAACATGGAAACCTATACTGTCATGTGTGGAAAAGATAGCTATTGTCACTGTGCTAAGGGATAGGAGTGCTCACAATGGCTTGGAGCAATGGTCTGGAGGGGTGGGATGGGGGGAGCTGGGGCGGGGGACCGGGGATATGCATATGACTAATCTGGGAGCATACATGTCGGTGAACAACAAAACTCTGTAAAACCTTTAAAATAAAGAATTTTAAAAAAACCACATAGAACATATACATTATTGTTCGTGCACATGCTGATAACAAGGTAAATGTCCACTTTCTTGATCAATGACATGCATGGATACATGTCAAATAATGTTTGAAAGATACATATTGCCTTTAAGTATGACCTACCTTGAGGTGTTATTTCAAAGTGACTTTGCTATGCGTTTCCTCAGTCTGCAGTACCCTCCTCTGCTCTTCCACTGGCAAAACTTCCACACCTTTAAAGCCCCCACTTAAATTCTTCCTCTTTAGGAGACCTCTGACTCCGGATTCCCAGTGTTATTTCTTCCCATTCAGAAACCCTGCAGCAATAAAAGTGGCCAGCAGCACAACCCGGAATGGCTGAGTAGGACGTGGCCGCTCTTTTACTGTTTATGACACCAGAATTCCTGGTAAGCCAGGGCCAGTGTCTGGTATTTCAATTGTTGTTGTTGTTGTTTTTTAGTTGCTAAGTCCTGTCCAACTCTTTTTGCGACCCAATGCACCAGGCTCCTCTATTCATGGGATTTCCCAGGCAGGAATACTGGAGTGGGCTGCCTTTTCCTCCTCCAGCGGATCTTTTCAGCCCAGGGATCAAACCTGACTCTCCTGAATCAGCGAGCACCAAGCCACCAGGGAAGCCCACATTTTCCATTGTACGTCACACATACTTAGCACATACATTGTTTTAAGGACAATGGAAAAATAGAAAGGGAAGGGGGAAAAAGAAAACTAACATTTATTGGATGCCTAGTGGGTACCAACTACTGCGCCAGAATTTTAATGATTTTTTAAAATTTAAAACTCATGACTGCCCTAGAAGGGAAGATTTGCTTTTCATCATTTGAAAGATAAGAAAGCAAAGGCTTAGAAGAGTTACATAATTTAACCCAGATCAAACAGCCAATCAGCAGAGGAACCAAGATTCAAACTCAGCTGTTGGACTCCTTGCCCTTTCTACAACTCCCCATTTCGTAATCTTGGCTGATCAGCTTTTAGAAATTGCAGATGCCTAGCCCCACTCCTGAAGATGTGGACTCAGATTTCTAAGCCCAAGCGAGCAGGGAGTGTTTATTTTCTTAAGTGCTATGTTGCCAGCGGGGCCTGGCATATAGGAGCCTTGCCGCGTTCAGCCACTTCAGTCCTGACTCTTGCGACCCTCTGGACTGTAGCCCACCACGCTCCTCTGTGGCTCATAGAAGCACTCACTCCTTACTCATGAAATGAATCAGCGAATTCAATCCATGTCGAGGGGTGGTTCTCAGGCCTGGGTCTATATTCAGATCACCTGGAGGGCTGATTAGACACTGCCTCGTTCTAGGTCCTACCCCACAGAGTTTCCACTGCAATTGGTCTGGGGTAGGGTTGCCTGGCAGGTATCCTAGTTCTTCTTAGAAAGTTCCTAGGCGATTCACATGTGCAGCTGAGGCTGAGAACCATGAGTGCCGTCCCAGCCTGTGCAGATTTTTAAAAGCTCCACAGGTAATTTTGATCGGGAGCCAGGGCTGAGAACTACCACCTCCACATCACAGTGCCTCTCTCTGGGTTTTATAAATGGGAAGGCATCCCTTTCTAAAAATAATTCTGTCAACAAGCATGGATGTACTTACCCATGCACTGCAGTGTACCCGTTCAGGGGACATTCTACGAGAAACAATGCGGCCGGCTGTCACCTGCTTTCTAATCTGTAACTGGTTCAGTGCTAACATGTGCTTTGATTTTTTTATGTCATGAACTAGTTGGGGAATGATTTATGAGACCGACAGATCAGGAGTCTTGTTTTGCAGCCAGGAGAGAGAGAATGAACACCTTGTCTACTGAGCTAACCTTCATAAGCGTCAGTAATCAATTTGTGTGATGTTCATGCACTGATGTGCATATTTTCACTCAGGAGGATACGGAGGGGAGACGGGGCAGAAACATTATTAAAATGTACAGCTCTCTGAAAATTGAGAGATGGGAAAGAGGAGGGAAAAAAAAGACCATGCCTTCATGAAAACCATAGACATGGTTCATAATGCCTCTAATGATCTGGAAATCAAGGGAAATTATATGCCATAAGTTTATACATTGTTAGCTTTAAACATTTCTTAAGGTGTCTTATCGGGAATGTATCAGAAAATGATTTAATACTTGGGAGCGGTCTTACTACTCTGTGTAGTAAGCCTAGCAAAACCTGATGCATTAAACATTTCTGTAAAAGTCATCTTGCCATTATATAATTATTATGAACACAGAAACAAGAGCCACTGTTAAGAATAGAGGATTGGGGGGCTTCCTTGGTGGTCCAGTGGGTAAAGAGCCTCCCTTGCAGTGCAAGGGGCACCGGTTTGATCCCTGGCCTGGGAAGATCCCACATGCCACAGAGCTGCTGGACCTGTGTGTCCAATTATGAGCCAGCGCTCTGGAATGCGTGCACCCAGAGCCGGTGCTCTGCAACGAGGGAGGCCACTGTGATGGGAAGCCCACACTTGCCAAAGAATAAAGATGGATAAAAAATAAATATAGATAAAGAGGAGGCATGATGGGGGGAAAAAAAAAAGAATCTAGGATTGGGAACATCCTAGATTCTTTAAAGAGCAAACATCCTTTAAAGAGCAAATTATTTTACAGTTGGGGAAGCAACTTTTTATATGTGCCAGAGAATTTTTTTGCTATTAATATTAGGCAACATTACTGAGCCCTTAACTCTGTGCCAGGCAGTCTTTGACAGGCTTCTCATGTATTCTCACTTCATCTTCACAACAAAGGGATGAAATAGGTACTATTATAATCTCCTTTTGCAGATAAGAAAACTGAGGCCCAGAGGGTCTAAGTAACTTGTCCAAGGACCCACAGATAGTAAGTCATAATTAAACCAGATTCAACTTCAGGCAGTCTGATTTCCTAGCGAATGGTTTAACCAGGAATACATGAGAAATAATATTTTCCTTCTGCTGATTTTATGTTCTTTTAAGCAAGTGCATCTTTTCCATTTTATGTGACCCTGACATATGGTAATCAGAGAAAACAGATTTCTGGAAGGAAAGCAACCATTGCTTCATCCCCGGTTTCACTCCTCACCCCCTCTGTGGGTTTCCACTGCAAAACACAATTTCTAAGACACCTTTCCTAGAGAACTGAAAGGCAGTTCAACAAATATGTTAAGCACTGATTGTGTGTAAGGATACTGGGCAGGATTAGAAAATGAACGGAAGACATCCCCAGCCTTTAAGAATCTTCTAGAAATGAAGGCAGATCCTAGTCACCTCACTTTTCTCAATGATTTAATACTTGGGAGCGGTCTTACTACTCTGTGTAGTAAGCCTAGCAAAACCTGATGCATTAAACATTTCTGTAAAAGTCATCTTGCCATTATATAATTATTATGAACACAGAAACAAGAGCCACTGTTAAGAATAGAGGATTGGGGGGCTTCCTTGGTGGTCCAGTGGGTAAAGAGCCTCCCTTGCAGTGCAAGGGGCACCAGTTCGATCCCTGGCCCGAGAGGATCCCACATGCCACAGAGCTGCTGGACCTGTGTGCCCAATTACAAGCCAGCACTCTGGAGCGCATGCCCCCAAAGCCAGTGCTCTGCAACGAGAGAGGCCACTGTGATGGGAGGCCCACAAAGGCCAAAGAATAAAGATGGATAAAAAATAAATATAGATAAAGAGGAGGCATGATGGGGGGAAAAAAAAAAGAATCTAGGATTGGGAACATCCTAGATTCTTTAAAGAGCAAACATCCTTTAAAGAGCAAATTATTTTACAGTTGGGGAAGCAACTTTTTATATGTGCCAGAGAATTTTTTTGCTATTAATATTAGGCAACATTACTGAGCCCTTAACTCTGTGCCAGGCAGTCTTTGACAGGCTTCTCATGTATTCTCACTTCATCTTCACAACAAAGGGATGAAATAGGTACTATTATAATCTCCTTTTGCAGATAAGAAAACTGAGGCCCAGAGGGTCTAAGTAACTTGTCCAAGGACCCACAGATAGTAAGTCATAATTAAACCAGATTCAACTTCAGGCAGTCTGATTTCCTAGCGAATGGTTTAACCAGGAATACATGAGAAATAATATTTTCCTTCTGCTGATTTTATGTTCTTTTAAGCAAGTGCATCTTTTCCATTTTATGTGACCCTGACATATGGTAATCAGAGAAAACAGATTTCTGGAAGGAAAGCAACCATTGCTTCATCCCCGGTTTCACTCCTCACCCCCTCTGTGGGTTTCCACTGCAAAACACAATTTCTAAGACACCTTTCCTAGAGAACTGAAAGGCAGTTCAACAAATATGTTAAGCACTGATTGTGTGTAAGGATACTGGGCAGGATTAGAAAATGAACGGAAGACAGCCCCAGCCTTTAAGAATCTTCTAGAAATGAAGGCAGATCCTAGCATCATCCTGTCACTTTTCTCTGTTCCTCTGAGTTCCAAATCTCAGTTCAGTCTTAGACACCTGGCAAGATTTGGTCCCTCCCTCTCCTTCTTGGGAGTGAGCGTCAACCATGTTGGGCTTCTACGGAGATGTTCATGCACTACAACCTTTCCAAGGCCAAGGTCTCTGCAGGCTGCTGTTGCTGCCCTCTTAGGCCTCCCTCCTTGCCCACGCTTGGAGCTGAAATCGCCTTACCTCTTACAGATGACAGCTCTAACATCACGTGCTCAGGAAAGCTGTCCCTGATCGCTGGGACCCCAGTTGCAGGCCTTGCTGCAATCTTCTCTTTCATGTGTTTTCTTTTCATTTATGGAACTTGGCCACTGACTGTGATGTTTATTTGTGGAATCATCCGTTGAGTGTTCTGTCTCCCACCTGCTTGCAAATTCCCAAGAGGAGGGAGGAGAGTGTCTATTATGCAATTTCCTACATCTAGCACCCTACATTCTACCACATGGTAGAAGCCACATTTCTGTGTTAGGGACTTCCCTGGTGGCCCAGTGGTTATGACTTCTTCCATTGCAAGGGGCGTACCTTTGATCCCTGGTCAGGGAACTAAGATCCCACATGCCTCGAGGCCAAAACCCAAAACATAAAACTGAAGCAATATTGCAACAAATTCAATAAAGACTTATCCTTAGGTTGGGAAGATCCCCTGGGGAAGGGAAAGGCTACCCACTCCAATATTCTTGCCTGGAGAATTCCATGACTCGTCCATGGGTCACAAAGCATTGGACACAACTGAACAACTTTTACTTCATGTAAAAAAAAATTGTTTAAAGATATGTTCTTCCACTTAAATGTCATGTGGCCCTTTAGTCCTAGGGGCAGTGGTGGCTCTGAGGTCACCTAGTCAGTTCCATGCCGTTGGAACAGCCAGGCCTGCAAAACACAATTTCTAAGACACCTTTCCTAGAGAACTGAAAGGCAGTTCAACAAATATGTTAAGCACTGATTGTGTGTAAGGATACTGGGCAGGATTAGAAAATGAACGGAAGACAGCCCCAGCCTTTAAGAATCTTCTAGAAATGAAGGCAGATCCTAGCATCATCCTGTCACTTTTCTCTGTTCCTCTGAGTTCCAAATCTCAGTTCAGTCTTAGACACCTGGCAAGATTTGGTCCCTCCCTCTCCTTCTTGGGAGTGAGCGTCAACCATGTTGGGCTTCTACGGAGATGTTCATGCACTACAACCTTTCCAAGGCCAAGGTCTCTGCAGGCTGCTGTTGCTGCCCTCTTAGGCCTCCCTCCTTGCCCACGCTTGGAGCTGAAATCGCCTTACCTCTTACAGATGACAGCTCTAACATCACGTGCTCAGGAAAGCTGTCCCTGATCGCTGGGACCCCAGTTGCAGGCCTTGCTGCAATCTTCTCTTTCATGTGTTTTCTTTTCATTTATGGAACTTGGCCACTGACTGTGATGTTTATTTGTGGAATCATCCGTTGAGTGTTCTGTCTCCCACCTGCTTGCAAATTCCCAAGAGGAGGGAGGAGAGTGTCTATTATGCAATTTCCTACATCTAGCACCCTACATTCTACCACATGGTAGAAGCCACATTTCTGTGTTAGGGACTTCCCTGGTGGCCCAGTGGTTATGACTTCTTCCATTGCAAGGGGCGTACCTTTGATCCCTGGTCAGGGAACTAAGATCCCACATGCCTCGAGGCCAAAACCCAAAACATAAAACTGAAGCAATATTGCAACAAATTCAATAAAGACTTATCCTTAGGTTGGGAAGATCCCCTGGGGAAGGGAAAGGCTACCCACTCCAATATTCTTGCCTGGAGAATTCCATGACTCGTCCATGGGTCACAAAGCATTGGACACAACTGAACAACTTTTACTTCATGTAAAAAAAAATTGTTTAAAGATATGTTCTTCCACTTAAATGTCATGTGGCCCTTTAGTCCTAGGGGCAGTGGTGGCTCTGAGGTCACTAGTCCCAGGGTTAGTCAGTTCCTTGTTCTTCCCACATGTCCTGCTCACACTGCCTCAGATTATCCTGATGTTAGGGTGTTGTTTCCTGCTGGGACTTTGATACAGATGAGAATTAGATGGGCAAAAAAATTAAAAAAAGAATGGTTCAGATAAAAATAAATTAGTGGTTCTAAAAGCATGGACAGAATTGAATGTTCTTAACCATTTTAATCTTTTCACTTAAATGTCCAAACATTACAGTAGCTAAGAATTTACTTGAAAATCAAATGTATTTGAAGAGCGAACTAGTACCAATCTAGGTTAGAGCATATTTCAAGGGTGAAAAGCACAATTCAGTTCTTTTCAAACGGGCTCCAACATCAGCTAACTTGGATAAGGGAGTCCAGACCCCCAAGCACTCCCTGGCTTCTACCACAAAATGTACTATGGATCAGGAGGGGGTGCTCTTTAAAAATTATAAAGCAAACTCGACTTTTTTCCCTAAGACATAAACTGAACCTTTCCACAGTTTTTGAAAGCTAGAAATCAGAAATCGAGGTGTTGGCAGGGCCATGCTCACTTTGGAGGCTCTTTTCTCCTCCAGCTCTGCTGGTTGCTGGCTGTGCTCAGCTCTCCTTGGTTTGTTGCTGCACGCTCTTGTCTCGGCCTTTGTTTTCCCAGGGCCTCCTTCACTCTGGCTATCTGTGTGTCTCCAAATCTCTCTCTCCTTCTAAGGACACCAGTCATTGGAGCTGATGGCCACCTAATCCACTATGACCTCCTCTAAATATCTGTAAAGATCGTATTTGCAAATGAGGTCACATTTACAGGTATTAGGAGATTAGAACTTAAATACATCTTTTGCATGTATGTGTGTTAAGTCGCTCCAGTCACTTCTGACTGTTTGCTACCCCATGTATGGTAGCCTACGAGGTTCCTCTGTCTGTGGGATTCTTCCAACAAGAACGCTGGAATAAGTTGCCATGCCCTCCTCCGGGGGGATCCTCCTGACCCAGGGATTGAACCCACATCTCTTATGCTTTTCGCACTAAAAAGCAGGCTCTTTACCACTAGCACCACCTGGGAAACCCAAATACATCTTTTGGGGGAACACGATTCAACTCACAACACTTGTAAGCAATGTAATACCAATTCTTGTCTTCCTTTCTCCTTCTCCTATTTTATATAAGGAATGCTGGTGGCTGTTTGAGTCTTTTCTCTCTCTCTCTTTTGATGGGTCAATCTAGCTACACATCTGTCAGTTTTGTTGGCAGTTGTTATCTTCACAATTTAATTTTTGGATTTTAAGATATCCAGGTGGGATTGTGGCCGAACTAGAAGTGGGATTAATGTCTCCCAGATGTGGATGTGGTAATGGATAGGATTTTGCACCTTCTTTTTTGGGGGGAAGAGGCTGGGGATACCTTCATGTTAATTGCAGTAGTTGCACCCTGGAGGCAGATGCATGAAGTTGCTATTGTTATTTGGATGTTTAACTGCAGGTGAGAAGGCTGTTAAGTAGCCAAATGGATAGACTATTTTGGTTATTTATGGGAAACTGACAGGAAGTTGACTAAAAGAGAGGAGGATTCCTTTTTTTAAATTTTCTTCTTCTGATGGAGCTTCTGAGCCAGGGCACTTACAACAAATCCTGTGGCCTAGTGTGCCCTGCATTCCTGGAGCTCTGATTGGCAGGTGACTGTGGGCTCATGGCCTCCTACATCTTCTATGTGAGTATGGCTGCCGGCCGACTTCACTTATTCCTTCTCTAATGTTCTTGCTTTCTTTATACAGACCTGAGTTTCTGAGCTGTATAATTTTCCTTTTTTTTTTTTTCTGAAGAATTCCTTTTACTGTTTTTTGCCAAGGAGGTCTACTTGCAACACATTGCCTTAATTTTTGTCTAAGAAAGACTTCATTTTGAAGGATCATTTTATTGGACGCAGAATTCTAAGTTGATGGATTTTTCTATCAACACTTTGCACATTTCTCTCCATTCTTTTCTTGCTAGCTTGACTTTTAAAGAGAAGTATAGTTCTTGTTGTGTTTCTCTGTAGGTAGAGTGGTTTTGGGTTTGGTTTTGTTTTCATGTCTAGCGGTTTTGGGCTTGGTTTCCCTCCTCCGGGGGGATCCTCCTGACCCAGGGATTGAACCCACATCTCTTATGCTTTTCGCACTAAAAAGCAGGCTCTTTACCACTAGCACCACCTGGGAAACCCAAATACATCTTTTGGGGGAACACAATTCAACTCACAACACTTGTAAGCAATGTAATACCAATTCTTGTCTTCCTTTCTCCTTCTCCTATTTTATATAAGGAATGCTGGTGGCTGTTTGAGTCTTTTCTCTCTCTCTCTTTTGATGGGTCAATCTAGCTACACATCTGTCAGTTTTGTTGGCAGTTGTTATCTTCACAATTTAATTTTTGGATTTTAAGATATCCAGGTGGGATTGTGGCCGAACTAGAAGTGGGATTAATGTCTCCCAGATGTGGATGTGGTAATGGATAGGATTTTGCACCTTCTTTTTTGGGGGGAAGAGGCTGGGGATACCTTCATGTTAATTGCAGTAGTTGCACCCTGGAGGCAGATGCATGAAGTTGCTATTGTTATTTGGATGTTTAACTGCAGGTGAGAAGGCTGTTAAGTAGCCAAATGGATAGACTATTTTGGTTATTTATGGGAAACTGACAGGAAGTTGACTAAAAGAGAGGAGGATTCCTTTTTTTAAATTTTCTTCTTCTGATGGAGCTTCTGAGCCAGGGCACTTACAACAAATCCTGTGGCCTAGTGTGCCCTGCATTCCTGGAGCTCTGATTGGCAGGTGACTGTGGGCTCATGGCCTCCTACATCTTCTATGTGAGTATGGCTGCCGGCCGACTTCACTTATTCCTTCTCTAATGTTCTTGCTTTCTTTATACAGACCTGAGTTTCTGAGCTGTATAATTTTCCTTTTTTTTTTTTTCTGAAGAATTCCTTTTACTGTTTTTTGCCAAGGAGGTCTACTTGCAACACATTGCCTTAATTTTTGTCTAAGAAAGACTTCATTTTGAAGGATCATTTTATTGGACACAGAATTCTAAGTTGATGGATTTTTCTATCAACACTTTGCACATTTCTCTCCATTCTTTTCTTGCTAGCTTGACTTTTAAAGAGAAGTATAGTTCTTGTTGTGTTTCTCTGTAGGTAGAGTGGTTTTGGGTTTGGTTTTGTTTTCATGTCTAGTTTCTTTCAAGAGTTTCTCTTTGGGCTTGGTTTTCTGCAGTTTGAATATGATACGAAAGAGTGTAGATTTGGGGAATATTTATCATACTTGGTGTTTTCCAAGCTTCCTGAATCTGTGGTTTCATTTCTCTTACTAATTTTGGAAAATTCTCAGCCATTACTACTCCAAATAGTTCTTCAGTTATTTTCTCTCCTCCTTCTGGTATTTCCCTTATATGTATGGTACACCTTTTGTAGTTATTCCACAGTTCTTGGATAGTCTGTTCTTTTTCTTTTTTTATCTTCTTTTTTTAAAATTATTTATTTATTTGGCTCCACTGGGTCTTGGTTGTGGCATGTGGGATCTAGTTCCCTGACCAGGGATCAAACCCAGGCCCCTTGCATTGGGAACACAGAGTCTCAACCACTGGACCACGAGGGAAATCCCTTTTTCACTCTTCTTGATTCAGCTTTGAAAGTGTTTATTGACATTCCTTCAAGCTCACTGATTATTTTCATGGCCATGTCTAGTTTACAGATGAGCCCATCAAAGACATTCTTCATTTTTCTTAGGGAGGATTTTTTATTTTGCCCCCCCACCCCACCCTGGTGCAGCATGTGTGATTTTGGTCACCTGACCAGGGAGCAAATCTGTGCCCCCTGCATTAGAACAGCAGATTCTTAACCACTGGACCACAAGGGAAGTCCTCTCATTAGGGTATTTTTGATTTCTAGCATTTCCTTTTGATTCTTTCTTAGCTGCTTACATTCCCCATCCATTCCTGCATGCTGTCTACCTTTTCTATTAGAATCCTTCACATGTTCGTATTTTAATTTTCTATTTTTTACTGTTTTGCCAAGGAGGTCTACTTGCAACACATTGCCTTAATTTTTGTCTAAGAAAGACTTCATTTTGAAGGATCATTTTATTGGACACAGAATTCTAAGTTGATGGATTTTTCTATCAACACTTTGCACATTTCTCTCCATTCTTTTCTTGCTAGCTTGACTTTTAAAGAGAAGTATAGTTCTTGTTGTGTTTCTCTGTAGGTAGAGTGGTTTTGGGTTTGGTTTTGTTTTCATGTCTAGTTTCTTTCAAGAGTTTCTCTTTGGGCTTGGTTTTCTGCAGTTTGAATATGATACGAAAGAGTGTAGATTTGGGGAATATTTATCATACTTGGTGTTTTCCAAGCTTCCTGAATCTGTGGTTTCATTTCTCTTACTAATTTTGGAAAATTCTCAGCCATTACTACTCCAAATAGTTCTTCAGTTATTTTCTCTCCTCCTTCTGGTATTTCCCTTATATGTATGGTACACCTTTTGTAGTTATTCCACAGTTCTTGGATAGTCTGTTCTTTTTCTTTTTTTCTCTTCTTTTTTTAAAATTATTTATTTATTTGGCTCCACTGGGTCTTGGTTGTGGCATGTGGGATCTAGTTCCCTGACCAGGGATCAAACCCAGGCCCCTTGCATTGGGAACACAGAGTCTCAACCACTGGACCACGAGGGAAATCCCTTTTTCACTCTTCTTGATTCAGCTTTGAAAGTGTTTATTGACATTCCTTCAAGCTCACTGATTATTTTCATGGCCATGTCTAGTTTACGGATGAGCCCATCAAAGACATTCTTCATTTTTCTTAGGGAGGATTTTTTATTTTGCCCCCCCCACCCCACCCTGGTGCAGCATGTGTGATTTTGGTCACCTGACCAGGGAGCAAATCTGTGCCCCCTGCATTAGAACAGCAGATTCTTAACCACTGGACCACAAGGGAAGTCCTCTCATTAGGGTATTTTTGATTTCTAGCATTTCCTTTTGATTCTTTCTTAGCTGCTTACATTCCCCATCCATTCCTGCATGCTGTCTACCTTTTCTATTAGAATCCTTCACATGTTCATCAAAGTTATTTTTAAATTCCTGGTCTGACCATTCTCAAAACTCTGTCATAGCTGAGTCTGGTTGCGTTGTTTGTTTTATCTCTTCAGACCATGTGTTTTGGCCTTTGTAATTTTTTGTTGAGAGCTGGCCTTGATGTATGGGGTGAAAGGCATGGAGGTAGACAGGACTGTCACATGAGGTTTTGTGTTTATCTGGCTAGGAGTTAGGCTTTGTTTGCTCTTTGTCATAGCTGTAGTGTCAGAGGCTGAAGTTTCCTCGGATGTCCTTATTTTTGTCTCATCTGTTGTTTGGGGGTTTTGCTGGAGACTATTTGAATATCCTCTGAGGCTTGCACTTCTTGCTGCAATCCCCTGTTGTTGTGCAGGAGCTCTGACTGATGTGGTGGGGAGGTGTGGGGGATGGAATGTGTTGCTGTTATTATAGGTCTCAGTCTTCCAGTGAGCCTGAGTGGGTATTTCCCTTCCCCAGGGTCAAAGGCCAGACAGGACTGGAGCTGGGTATTTCCCTTCCCCTGGGTGTGTTATGATCTGATAAAACCCCAGGCAGTTACACTTGGTTCAATGAACTGGGTGCTCTGGGCAGATTTCAAAATGTTTATGTTCTCCTTAACACTGCTGGAAGCATAAAGGGATTTTTTTCTCCCATTTTCACAGTGGGAACCTGGTAGGGCTCCTGGAGTAAAACTCAGGAAAATGTGGGGACCCCTTAAGCCTAGGTGCCTAGAGGATTTTTAACTCTTAAGCCAGGATAGACTGTTGTTGTTAGTTGTTATTCAGTTGCTAAGTCCTGCCTGCCTCTGCGGTGACCCCATGCGCTGTAGCCCACCAGGCTTTTCTGTCCATGGGATTCCTAGGCAAGAAGACTGAAGGGTTGCCAGGTCCTGGAGATCTTCCCGAACCAGGGATCAAACCCGTGTCTCCTGCATTGGCAGGCAGGTTCTTTACCACTGAGCCACCTGGGATGATCAACAAGGATAGACTGACCCCCCATTAATTTATCAGTTAACAGTCTTATGTGTTCATACAGATATTGGTTGCAGTCATGGGCTTCTGCTCTACATAAGCTATGATTTTCTGTGTCTGCCTGATAGTCTCTACCATTTGGAGGCAGCAGTTTTGGTCTGCTGAGCTCTCTGATGGATCTAAGAAAGGCCACTGAATTTTCGTTTGTGCAGCTTTTTTTCTTAGGATAGAAGTGACAAGTTCCAAACTCTTTACAGGCTGGTTTGGAAACTGGAAGTTCAAATACAATGTTTTAAGTACTAAGATTTTAGAAAATCTGAAAAATAAAGAAAATCCTTCAGTGGATGATCAAAATCATCAATATTTCCACTACTCACTGATAATCTGTTCAGTTGTGAATGTTTATGTACTTTCTATGCCTATATGTGTTAAATACATGTAAGATATTTTATTAGAATTATGCTAGGGTATCCATAGTTTCAAAAGTTTATTTAACCACAAAAAGTATGTTATAAATCTCCCCATGCCTGTAACTCTTCTTAGTTTTTTTTTTAAGATCTTTTTTTTTAAAGTTTTGTCTTTTTTTTTTTTTTACCTCTAAGTCATCGTTTATTTTTCATCCATCTTTATTCTTTGGCATCTGTGGGCCTGCCATCAAAGTGGTCTCTCTTGTTGCAGAGCTCTGGCTCTGGGCACACGAGCTCCAGAGAGCTGGCTCATAATTGGGCACACCCATCCAGCTGCTCCACAGCACACGGGATCTTCCCCAGCCTGGGATCAAACCAGTGCCTGCACTGCAAGGTGGACTCTTTACCCACTGGACCACCAGGCAAGCCCCTCTTCTTACTTTTATCAGTTGTAAATATCGCAAAACATTTGGTTATATGAGCATATCATTGTTGATTTTGCTTATTTAATTGGGGGTAACATAGAGAGAGGTTAAGATCATAAATTCTGGGATGAGATTGCCCGACTTAAACCCTAGTTCTTTCGCTTACTAACTACATGATCTTGGACAAATTATTTATCTTCTCTGTGCCCCAGTTTTCTCACCTGTTAAACAGGGACAATGGTTCTTATTGTTCTGAGGATTTGGCAGGATAATAAAGATGATCAGAACAATCACTTATGCAAGCATGTATCACATTTCACTGGCAAAATTCATTTTAAAATAATCTGTTTTACATCTTGTTTGAGCACAAAAATGTAAAATATTTTGATGCATACTACGATGTACTTAGGGGCTTTCCAGGTGGCTCAGTGGTAAAGAACCCTCCTGCCAATACAGGGGACTTGGGTCTGATACCTGGTTCTGGGTTCTGGCAGATCCCATGGAGAAGGACATGGCAGCCCACTCCAGCCTTCTTACCTGGGAAATGCATAGACAGAGGAGCCCAGGGGGCTACAGTCCATGGGGCTGCAAAAGAGTCAGACATGACTGCGGCTAAACAACAACAATGTCCTTTGATGATTTTTCTTGAGGGCATGAGGGAAGTGTTTAGTGTTTCTAACTGGCTTGCCAGTGTTTATTGCTGCTCCATCTCAATTTATGACCAGGATATGCTCTGTCTTCAACTTATGGGAAAACTCGGTCCTGATGACTCATTAAATAAGAAATGTCAGAGGCCTGAAAGTGCATTCCTTCCACCTGAAACCATGAATAGTGTGATGGAAACATGCTGGTTCTTTCAGAGTTGGGATACTAATCCAGAGATTAGATTCAAACTCTGCTGTGTTATTATTGCCTCATTTCATTTGAAGGTTAATGACAGTATGTTATGCAAACAAACAAGCATGCAAAAAACATGAAACCAAAAAATTGCTGCATTGTCTCAAAGGTTAACACAGAGCCAAGTTTGGAATTTAATGCTTACTGTTGTTGCTGTCATTCTTAAGCTATTAGGAGTTTCAGGATTGAAAATTCTGTCTCACTGGGACGGCACCATGTAACTACCGCAAGCTACTCTTACTTGCTTGCAAATGGCAAATCTTTTGCTGGAAGGCTACAGGCAGACATATTATTGAGAGTAAGTACTGAGCTGGTAGGGTCCCTAGAGGCAAGTTAGCTGAATCCTTTCATTTGACAGAAGAGGAAACTGAGACCTGGAGAGGTTAATGATCTTGGCCAATGTGAATGGAAGAAGGGAAATAGAATAGAGCTCTCATTCCAATTCAGAGTGCTTTTATTAATATTTCTTTGCAAGCATGTATCACATTTCACTGGCAAAATTCATTTTAAAATAATCTGTTTTACATCTTGTTTGAGCACAAAAATGTAAAATATTTTGATGCATACTACGATGTACTTAGGGGCTTTCCAGGTGGCTCAGTGGTAAAGAACCCTCCTGCCAATACAGGGGACTTGGGTCTGATACCTGGTTCTGGGTTCTGGCAGATCCCATGGAGAAGGACATGGCAGCCCACTCCAGCCTTCTTACCTGGGAAATGCATAGACAGAGGAGCCCAGGGGGCTACAGTCCATGGGGCTGCAAAAGAGTCAGACATGACTGCGGCTAAACAACAACAATGTCCTTTGATGATTTTTCTTGAGGGCATGAGGGAAGTGTTTAGTGTTTCTAACTGGCTTGCCAGTGTTTATTGCTGCTCCATCTCAATTTATGACCAGGATATGCTCTGTCTTCAACTTATGGGAAAACTCGGTCCTGATGACTCATTAAATAAGAAATGTCAGAGGCCTGAAAGTGCATTCCTTCCACCTGAAACCATGAATAGTGTGATGGAAACATGCTGGTTCTTTCAGAGTTGGGATACTAATCCAGAGATTAGATTCAAACTCTGCTGTGTTATTATTGCCTCATTTCATTTGAAGGTTAATGACAGTATGTTATGCAAACAAACAAGCATGCAAAAAACATGAAACCAAAAAATTGCTGCATTGTCTCAAAGGTTAACACAGAGCCAAGTTTGGAATTTAATGCTTACTGTTGTTGCTGTCATTCTTAAGCTATTAGGAGTTTCAGGATTGAAAATTCTGTCTCACTGGGACGGCACCATGTAACTACCGCAAGCTACTCTTACTTGCTTGCAAATGGCAAATCTTTTGCTGGAAGGCTACAGGCAGACATATTATTGAGAGTAAGTACTGAGCTGGTAGGGTCCCTAGAGGCAAGTTAGCTGAATCCTTTCATTTGACAGAAGAGGAAACTGAGACCTGGAGAGGTTAATGATCTTGGCCAATGTGAATGGAAGAAGGGAAATAGAATAGAGCTCTCATTCCAATTCAGAGTGCTTTTCATTAAATCAGAGCTTTAAAAAACAAACACTGTGATTAAAACCTTTTGCTAATTCAAGCTAGTCTTTTCCCTAGTTGAGCTGAATTAAGGCTCTCCAATTATAGCTGATTTTTTTAGCTTCTTCAATTTTTATTAAAAAGCACTGACCCACATATGTTAAGATGAACATAGACCTGATTATTTTCTCTCACCGCTTATCATCCAAGGAAGCTCAAAAAGTAAAGTGAAGTAAGGTAACTCCTGAACTGGAAAATCTCAGCTTAGTGTTGTCACTAACAGTTCCTATAAAACTGATGAGACCATCTGCAAGAATCACTTTGGAAAGAATATCTGAAAAACCACTAACATGGTCTGAAGTACACTGGTATTTCAACTACATGAAGTACATTGAGGTACATAATTTCAGGGCCATGTGAATAGAATGTGATTTTACTAAGCTGATCAGTCTTATTATACCAAACAGGATGGCCCGCTCAGGGTCTCTAAAAGGGAAAATTAGAGGGTAAACACTGTACAGTCCAAGGACTGAACCACTGGATCTGGGATTCAGAAGCCTCATGATCACTAGCGGGGATACTCCAAGGTGAAGCAAGTATGGTTTGGTCACCAGGCTTTCCCACAGCCTAAAGAAAGTTCTCTAAAGCATATCCAGCCATCCCCTTTTGTTCTAATTCTGTGCTTCCCAACCGGCTTTTCGATTCTAACTTGAATTTTCTGATATTGAAAAGGAGATGATCTCGATGACAAACTTTAAATTTCAGTCACAAGAAAAGAACAGCTTCTATTGTTGTTTAGTCATGAAGTTTCGTCCAACTCTTTTGCAACCCCATGGACTGTAGCCCGCCAGGCTCCTCTGTCCATGGGATTTTCCAGGCAAGAATACTGGGTTGCCATTTCCTTCTCCAAGGGATCTTCCTGACCCAAGGATCGAATAACTTTTATTACAGCCATTTAAATGGATATTATTGTTTATGCAGCAGTCTCTTCTGAATTTGGCTAATAAGAACCAGACCTCCTGAATCTGGGCACACTGAAAATAACCGAATGTCTGGACGTATAACGTTGAAGACTAGACCTGAGAATGTCCTGACTGCTACAGAGTATTTCCGCTGATTGGGTACTCAGGGGTGGTTTTGTGTCTCCCTTCTTGAACTTTAAGCCTAGATTTGTACTCTCTTTTAAGTTTAAAGGGATCACTAAAAGATGACAACAAAGGGGGTTTACTGATAGAATTCCCAATACTGACTTGCATTTTAGGCTGAAGTGTATATATTTCTGCTGTTCTCCCTTCCTTCTTGGGACCCAAATTTGAAGATGATTCCCAGTGTGCCACAAATGGGTTAAAGAAGCATCAGAAAAATTGATCTCCTTGGCCGATGTGAATGGGGAGGGAGATCACTGAGGTCTTTGAACCAACACCTGTGGCCTAAAGACTGCACCCAGGCTTCCCAGTGTCCTTATCCAAATTAAGGTAGAGGAGAAGCACTGGTAATCAATTTTCACACACGAGAGAAGGGAAAGCACCCACGCCCCACAGTGAGTCACCTGGGCCATAGCAATTCCAGGAGAAGATGGGCAGATGGCACCATTTTTCTCCTGAGCTCCTACTGGCCCCATGCCACAACTCGAGGTTGGGCCTTTATGCTGTTCCTCCCTCCTACTGCAATAGTGTCTGTGTTTAGCTTAGTTTTCCAACATCATTCATTAAACCACTACTCCCGGGGAAGGAAAAGCGATGGGAGCCAAATCATATTTTTCCCAGTAGGAACCACAGATCTCTGAGTCTTTCAACTTTGAAAAGCACTCATGCGGCATCAGATGCCAAGAAAGACTGGGCACCCATACCAAAGACCACCAGACAAAAGGATTCCAACCTAGGCCTCCTTGGTGCTATCTTCTGGTTTTTATTACTCTTTTCTTTCCTCCAAAAATAGAATTAAATAAATAAATGGAAATAAGGGGAAACCTCCTGGCTATTGAAATATGTTATGCAAATTCCACAATATTTTTATTAGACAAAATAAATGTCTGTGTCTGAGGCCTCCAGGTTTGTTCCAACAGCTAAACAGGCCTGGGGAAAAAAAGTTATCTTTGGGGCAAAAATTAGACTATGACCAATTACACAGGGCACAAGAGTCCGAAAATTCTCCCTTGAAAAGGGTTCAGTTTTTAATTTGCTTTTAATTCCCCATAAAAAATACAGCCTTATGAGGAGAATGTCCAGAAGCCTTTAGTGAAAGTACAGGAACAAATTAGGACTATATATCCTAACACTGGAGAATCATAACAACAACAACAAAAAGGTATCTTTTTTCACCTTTGGGAATTTTTTTTTTAACTTTAACCTCTTTTTATTGGTTTGTTATTTATTTATTGCTTATTTATTTGTTTATTTATTTTCATCCATCTTTATTCTGTGGCCTGAGTGGGCCTCCCATCACAGTGGCCTCTCTCGTTGCAGAGCACCTGCTCTGGGCACATGTGCTCCAGAGCTCAGCTTGGTAATTGGACACACGGGTCCAGCTTCTCCAGAGCACGTGGGATCCTCCCAGGCCAGGGATCCAACCAGCACCCCCTGCACTGCAAGGTGGATTCTTCACCCACTGGACCACCAGGGAAGCCCTTGGGGAATTTTATCATTTGGGTTATGTAACATTATTATCTATCTGTACTAAATGCTAGAAATATTTTATTTTATATCCAATTTACCAAATGTAAAAGAGTAAGGTACTATCTATGTATAGCACAGAATTAGAGCAAGGATTCTCTTTTTAATAGTATCAGGGTTACATGTCTCTTGTTTCTGTCATCATTTTCCTTCAGAGTAGAAACATCTCCACTCACCCACAGATCGTCTTCGTTCCAAATCACCAGAACTGTTTGCTCCATAGGATTTGTAACTCTTGAGATCAACCAGAAATGAAATACACCAGAAAAAAGACTACAAACGCTTAGTATTTTGTTCCCAATTTTCTAGGCTCATCAATGCAAAACTGTAGGAAATTCGGGAAGGAACAAAAAGCACTGAAGTTGTACAAACGATGATGCAGTTGGCACAGTGCGAAGACCTCTTGAAGCCAGAATCCAATCATGTTTTAACTTTTCCACAATATTTTTATTAGACAAAATAAATGTCTGTGTCTGAGGCCTCCAGGTTTGTTCCAACAGCTAAACAGGCCTGGGGAAAAAAAGTTATCTTTGGGGCAAAAATTAGACTATGACCAATTACACAGGGCACAAGAGTCCGAAAATTCTCCCTTGAAAAGGGTTCAGTTTTTAATTTGCTTTTAATTCCCCATAAAAAATACAGCCTTATGAGGAGAATGTCCAGAAGCCTTTAGTGAAAGTACAGGAACAAATTAGGACTATATATCCTAACACTGGAGAATCATAACAACAACAACAAAAAGGTATCTTTTTTCACCTTTGGGAATTTTTTTAACTTTAACCTCTTTTTATTGGTTTGTTATTTATTTATTGCTTATTTATTTGTTTATTTATTTTCATCCATCTTTATTCTGTGGCCTGAGTGGGCCTCCCATCACAGTGGCCTCTCTCGTTGCAGAGCACCTGCTCTGGGCACATGTGCTCCAGAGCTCAGCTTGGTAATTGGACACACGGGTCCAGCTTCTCCAGAGCACGTGGGATCCTCCCAGGCCAGGGATCCAACCAGCACCCCCTGCACTGCAAGGTGGATTCTTCACCCACTGGACCACCAGGGAAGCCCTTGGGGAATTTTATCATTTGGGTTATGTAACATTATTATCTATCTGTACTAAATGCTAGAAATATTTTATTTTATATCCAATTTACCAAATGTAAAAGAGTAAGGTACTATCTATGTATAGCACAGAATTAGAGCAAGGATTCTCTTTTTAATAGTATCAGGGTTACATGTCTCTTGTTTCTGTCATCATTTTCCTTCAGAGTAGAAACATCTCCACTCACCCACAGATCGTCTTCGTTCCAAATCACCAGAACTGTTTGCTCCATAGGATTTGTAACTCTTGAGATCAACCAGAAATGAAATACACCAGAAAAAAGACTACAAACGCTTAGTATTTTGTTCCCAATTTTCTAGGCTCATCAATGCAAAACTGTAGGAAATTCGGGAAGGAACAAAAAGCACTGAAGTTGTACAAACGATGATGCAGTTGGCACAGTGCGAAGACCTCTTGAAGCCAGAATCCAATCATGTCACTTTCAAATCCAAGATTTCCAGTTACCCAATGCGTGACATTGGACAATTCTTTAAAACTCTCTTGGCACTATATTCCTCGTGAGCAATCAGACATTAAGAGTTTCCTCCTGTCTCACACAGTTATTGTGAAACTCAACTGTAGGCATGCTCTAAAGGTCCTTTGTAAACTATGACTGGAAGGCCTTATTTAACTTAAACACAAAACCCAACCCTACAGTTTATTGAACACCTACTAAGTACCAGGCACTGTAGCAGGTGCTTTGCCTACCTTCCTTCAGCACAACAACTCCAGGAGGTAAGAACTGGTACATACGTGTGAGGACAGAACTGTCACTCACGTGGCCTGGACCCTTCTTTGCCCTCTAATCCTCGTCATTCTGGTTCAGTCCTCCAATCTTGGCCCTGGGGCTATGGGATTTCTGGGAAAAACCACCAGGAAACTTGCACTTGGCTTTATCGCCTCTGCTCTGTAGCACTGCGCATGTGGCTGCTTGGAACATCCCCAGGGTGAAAAAAACCAAGCAAATCTTTAACTATTTTTCTTCCACTCATTTCACTTGTCCCAGATGATGGAAACAGAGTGTGACCCTTTTGTTAAAACAAGGTAACACCTGAAATGATGATACTGTCCTTCCAGGTAGTGACCTATAGTGTTCCAAGTCCTTTGGGTGCCCCCAAATTCTGTCCTATCCCCCTGGTCCTTCTCTGCAGGTGTTTCTCTTTACTTCAGCTTGCTCTTTCTTCTTCAAAAGCCTGCTCCTAACCCATCAGTCCAGGGCTTGCTTTTAGCTCCTGTTCTGAAATATTTATGGTCTAGCAGCCAGCTCAGAATAGGGGATAGAGTTTGTTCTTGGTGTTCCCCTGTCCATATCAATTGGATCAAAGGGAGATCCATCTGGAAGCCACTAAGAGTTCTTCCAGATGGTAAGCTTGCTTTCAGATGGTATATTTAGTAGGAGAGAGAGAAATCACGGAACATAAAGACCATAGCACCAGGCAAGGCCCTGCGACCTTCTTTCTTTCAGGGTTTTTCAAGACTTGGAGTGATTCTGCCTGTCCTAAATTTTCACAGGAAATCTTTCCTTTGCCTGAACCTCAGACTGAAATCAGGGGCCTTTGGAGAATTATGGTGTCATTGATAGCCAAATACTGACCATTCACAGTCATAATTATGGATTGTGGCTTGATTCTTCTTATTTTAAAAATTGAGATGAATTTTAAAAACTGTTGTCAAATTTTTCAAGTTCAGGGACCTTCATTGTTGAAGTGCCATCTACTGGATGCAGGCTCCTATGTGGCTCATCCTGAAAAGTAGATGATTACAGCAAACCTGAACTGCCCACAGTGCGTCATCTTCTTAAAAGATGACAACTTCTACTCACAAGTTGAAGTTCTTTCTACTAAGAAAGATCACAGGGTCGTGTCTCAGAAGAGGCAAAGCACTGGGCTATTCTATGAACAAGGAGTGAGCCCTTGACCTGGGTTCCTAAGCAAGCAATTTTATTTATTTGCATTTTACTCATTCTTTGAAAAATTTATCTTTTAATCTATTTTTTTTTATTTTTTAAATTTTGGCCTCTTTTATTGGTTTTTGATTTATTTATTTTTAACCATCTTTATTCTTTGGCCGGTGGGGGCCCCCCATTGCAGTGGCCTCTCTCACTGCAGAGCACCAACTCTGGGCATATGTACTCCAGAGCGCTGGCCCATAATTGGACACACTGGCCCAGCCGCTCCTTGGCACATGGGATCTTCCCAGGCCAGGGATGGAACTGGTGCCTCTTGCACTGCAAGGCGGACTCTCTACCTACTGGACCATCAGGGAAGCCCTGATTTATTTTTCAACTGGGGGAAAAGCCAGCAACTTTAGAAAGGACACACAGTGGCTCATTCCCCCAGCTGCCACCCTTCTAAAGGTGCTTTGGCCCAGACTTGCCATGCATGACCTGTGTGATCTAGAAACTTTGATTCATTCAACAAAGAAACAAATATTCAGTCATTCATTTGGTCGCTCACTTTATGGAGGACCTACCACGTGACAGGCCCTGGACTTGGATGGCGATGGGAAGGAAATTGCCGGCAGAGCCTGGATCATTCCCACTGTCACTGGTTGGATCCCTTTCCTATTTTGACTCTTGGCTGAACTTCCTGGTAGTGTGCATGGGCAAACCGCTCTGAAACCCACTTCCTCAGCACCTATCCTGGGTTTGTGGGAGTTGGTTGGTGACATTTGTACTTCTGCCCTGCACTTGTCCGTGTTGCCTGCGAACCCTTCCAGGATCACTTAGGGGCAACCCCAACTGATTTGATAAGCTGCGTGCTAAAAACTGTTGTCAAATTTTTCAAGTTCAGGGACCTTCATTGTTGAAGTGCCATCTACTGGATGCAGGCTCCTATGTGGCTCATCCTGAAAAGTAGATGATTACAGCAAACCTGAACTGCCCACAGTGCGTCATCTTCTTAAAAGATGACAACTTCTACTCACAAGTTGAAGTTCTTTCTACTAAGAAAGATCACAGGGTCGTGTCTCAGAAGAGGCAAAGCACTGGGCTATTCTATGAACAAGGAGTGAGCCCTTGACCTGGGTTCCTAAGCAAGCAATTTTATTTATTTGCATTTTACTCATTCTTTGAAAAATTTATCTTTTAATCTATTTTTTTTTATTTTTTAAATTTTGGCCTCTTTTATTGGTTTTTGATTTATTTATTTTTAACCATCTTTATTCTTTGGCCTGTGTGGGCCTCCCATTGCAGTGGCCTCTCTCACTGCAGAGCACCAACTCTGGGCATATGTACTCCAGAGCGCTGGCCCATAATTGGACACACTGGCCCAGCCGCTCCTTGGCACATGGGATCTTCCCAGGCCAGGGATGGAACTGGTGCCTCTTGCACTGCAAGGCGGACTCTCTACCTACTGGACCATCAGGGAAGCCCTGATTTATTTTTCAACTGGGGGAAAAGCCAGCAACTTTAGAAAGGACACACAGTGGCTCATTCCCCCAGCTGCCACCCTTCTAAAGGTGCTTTGGCCCAGACTTGCCATGCATGACCTGTGTGATCTAGAAACTTTGATTCATTCAACAAAGAAACAAATATTCAGTCATTCATTTGGTCGCTCACTTTATGGAGGACCTACCACGTGACAGGCCCTGGACTTGGATGGCGATGGGAAGGAAATTGCCGGCAGAGCCTGGATCATTCCCACTGTCACTGGTTGGATCCCTTTCCTATTTTGACTCTTGGCTGAACTTCCTGGTAGTGTGCATGGGCAAACCGCTCTGAAACCCACTTCCTCAGCACCTATCCTGGGTTTGTGGGAGTTGGTTGGTGACATTTGTACTTCTGCCCTGCACTTGTCCGTGTTGCCTGCAAACCCTTCCAGGATCACTTAGGGGCAACCCCAACTGATTTGATAAGCTGCGTGTGCTCACCCTCAGGCCCCTGGCTTTCAAGCCAGGAATGAGAGCTCTTATTGACCTTGACTAATGTTCTTATGGAGCTGGACCCACACACAAGCTAGGAAGCCAGTCTCAATCTTACTTATTTTTTCTCCTAGCTGGTGGGCAGGAGATTGCAGGCATTTTTCTGCAGCCCAAATGCCAACTGCCATGTGGTCGGAGAAAAGGAGAGACAAGTGAGGGGTTCCTATGGACTGACCCACACTCCCTCCTGAAAGGCCGCAAACCGAGTCCTCAGCATTCCTGTGGATTTTAATTGTAGTTTGGGGGCCCACAGCCCTTAGGAATGCAGATGCCACAAACCAGAAGTTGTGGTAAGTGAGCTGGGCCTACAGTTTACATTTGCAATATCTCTGAAGATAGGGTTTATATAGCAAATTAAAGGAATCCTTTATGTATTTTTCCTTTTTGTATTTGGCCACGCCACATTGCATGCAGGGTCTTTGTTCCTGACCAGGGATCAAGCCCGTGCTCCCTGCCTTGGAAGCAAGGAGTCTCAAACACTAGACTACCAGGGAAGTCTCAGAAATTTTTTTACACCTAGCAAAAAAAACCAGAATAATAACCATACCTCTAAGATTGGAGGCCAGACTGCAGACTAAAGTTTACATTAATTAAGAGAATAAATGGTTTTCCAGTACCCTAGAACTCTCTGTAAACACCTACTCAGATGCAAGCAACTGCATCCACCCTTCAAAGGTGCTTTGGCCCAGCCCAATGACCTGTGTGATCTAGAAACTTTGATTCATTCAACAAAGAAACAAATATTCAGTCATTCATTTGGTCGCTCACTTTATGGAGGACCTACCACGTGACAGGCCCTGGACTTGGATGGCGATGGGAAGGAAATTGCCGGCAGAGCCTGGATCATTCCCACTGTCACTGGTTGGATCCCTTTCCTATTTTGACTCTTGGCTGAACTTCCTGGTAGTGTGCATGGGCAAACCGCTCTGAAACCCACTTCCTCAGCACCTATCCTGGGTTTGTGGGAGTTGGTTGGTGACATTTGTACTTCTGCCCTGCACTTGTCCGTGTTGCCTGCAAACCCTTCCAGGATCACTTAGGGGCAACCCCAACTGATTTGATAAGCTGCGTGTGCTCACCCTCAGGCCCCTGGCTTTCAAGCCAGGAATGAGAGCTCTTATTGACCTTGACTAATGTTCTTATGGAGCTGGACCCACACACAAGCTAGGAAGCCAGTCTCAATCTTACTTATTTTTTCTCCTAGCTGGTGGGCAGGAGATTGCAGGCATTTTTCTGCAGCCCAAATGCCAACTGCCATGTGGTCGGAGAAAAGGAGAGACAAGTGAGGGGTTCCTATGGACTGACCCACACTCCCTCCTGAAAGGCCGCAAACCGAGTCCTCAGCATTCCTGTGGATTTTAATTGTAGTTTGGGGGCCCACAGCCCTTAGGAATGCAGATGCCACAAACCAGAAGTTGTGGTAAGTGAGCTGGGCCTACAGTTTACATTTGCAATATCTCTGAAGATAGGGTTTATATAGCAAATTAAAGGAATCCTTTATGTATTTTTCCTTTTTGTATTTGGCCACGTCACATTGCATGCAGGGTCTTTGTTCCCTGACCAGGGATCAAGCCCGTGCTCCCTGCCTTGGAAGCAAGGAGTCTCAAACACTAGACTACCAGGGAAGTCTCAGAAATTTTTTTACACCTAGCAAAAAAAACCAGAATAATAACCATACCTCTAAGATTGGAGGCCAGACTGCAGACTAAAGTTTACATTAATTAAGAGAATAAATGGTTTTCCAGTACCCTAGAACTCTCTGTAAACACCTACTCAGATGCAAGCAACTGCATGTAATTTATATCTATTTCTAAGAAAACTTCTCATAAGAACATTGGGTTAAAGGCCCACATTTTAATTTTCTAAGAGCGCTATATTTGATGGACTGATTGCAATAAAGCTCAGCTCTTCACTAATTCAGACGGGCTTCTGCCTCATTCTCTTGAAATTGGAGAAATTGTATGGCAGTCACAGAGAATCAGTTAGAAGGTGCTTTAAGGTCATTTAGCCTCTAGGCAGAGCTGTTCCTAAAACTATTTTAGACCTAGGGTGGCTTCTGTCCTCATCCTACTGTCCGTAAATCATGACTTAGCTGATGCCAACCCCTCCATAGATCATTGTTTTATTTTTTCCAAGTGCTTGAACCCTCATTTTAATTATGACCCAGTCCTAAAATAATTACTTCCCAGTAGGGAGACCAAGGCACATTGAGGACCTCTTACTGGCTTCACACCTCAGAATCTGCTTGTTTTAAGATGGGAAAAGAATGCTTCTCCTATTTCTGTTCTTTGTGTAAGTCATCTCCCAGTTTCCTCAATCTTAATTGCCTTTGAAAGGAAGCTTCAGTGTGTGTCTCTTTCAGATTTGAATCCTTGGGGCTATGCTTCCTAGCCTCTAGAGCATGCCCTGGTTCCCAAAGTATTCAGAACACTGTCATCTCCTGCAGATGTGAAAACCCCCAGGGATGAGTGGAGAAGAGCAGGAAGGGGTTAAATAAAGGTGGGAGGGAGAGGGGGAGCACTGTCTCGCAGTTATCCTTCCCAGGCACCAACTGGCCATTTAAAACCGGAGAGAGGTGGCTGGTCCATAAATCCTAAAGCTAGTTTTTGTTGACCGCTGGTTCAATGGACAACATGCTGAGTATCATCCTGTTTCGTCCTAACATCAACCATGGAAGTCGACAATATTCCACTTCCGTTGTGTGGACAAGGAAGCCAAAGCACGAGGAGTGGAAGTCATGTGCTTAAGCCCATGGGATCCATAAGCCTGTCTGACTCCAGGGGAAACTCCTAACTGAAGCATCCCTCCCGAGAGCTGGGGCCAGGGAGAAGGAACAACACAGCAGAAGTTTCAGGTCTCATGCTCCTCAGGCCCAGCCATAGAAGATGCCCAGCCATTTTTGACACCTCTAAGCCAACACAGACAATAGACAGAGCTTTAAAGAGGCAGCCCTAAGGACTGTGGCAGTCTCTAATTTTTTTTTTTTTTTGATAACACTTATTTGCCAGGGAACCTGAAACCCTTGGATGGATATGGTGTGTCATTCCCAGGCACTATTTTGTTGTGTCTATTGGCAGAACTTTGAACTGTGCATTTCACACCCTATAGATGTGCCAAAGTCCAACATTTAAAGGAATGGAAAACTCTTGCCTTTGGAGTTTTTATTCACGGACTCAGAAATTCATCAGCATGTGAGCACCAAGTGTCTGCCAGGCATAATGCTGAGCAGCAGGATGTCAAGGGGAATATGATGGGGTCTGCTCCTCTCTTGTGGAGTCGAGAGCCTGAGATGCGGTTGGGGAACTCTGGCTGTAGACCAAATCTGGCCCGCTGCTTGGTTTTATAAAGTTTTATTGGAACTTTGGACCCAGTGATACTCATCCATTTATATTGTCTGTGGCTGCCCTTACCATGACAGCAGAGCCAACCACTTGGACAGAGACCACAGGGCCTACAGGGTCGGAAATACTGACCATATGGCCCTTTAGAGAAAAAGTTTGCCAACTCTTGCCCTACAATAACACTTACTTGTCAAGCCCACATTTTTTTTTCTTTTGGATAGAACCTGTATTTAACTCCTAACTGGTCGTCTATGAGCATTCTTGATGAGCAAAGTTGCTTCTTACGAAGAAAAACGGTCATCATTAAGGGATTCAGCAATGCAGAGAAAAAATGTAAAAATATAATAATAGAGTAACCATCAACATTTTCTGAGTATGTGTTACTTGCTAACCAAGGTTCTAAGCTCCACACATCCATTCACTCAGTCTATTCTTGTGATAATTCTATGCGGGGAACATGGACCCAATCCCCATTCTACAGATGAGGACTGGTTAAGTTCAGGGCTGAGCTGAGTTTAAACAGAGGCAAGTCGGCTTGCAGTCTAAATGAGGGCATACAGAAGGGTGGGTGGTGCCTAAGGGAGTTGAAGAAGAAGAGGAAACAACCCATCCCCCCAACCCTGGAAGTGGCGGGATAGTGCTGGCCCGATGACTGTGAGACCTATTTTTAGCCCTAAGAAAACCTTTATCCAAGACTGGCTGAGTCTCTCTGTCGCTGTCTATAGGCAGGCACTCTCTGATTAGAGGAGGATGAGCTCTGAGCTTCACTGTAATTAAAGCGCTTCTCAGACGAGGATGTCTCTAACGCCTCTGCTAATGCTGATCCGCAGTGGGGGAAAAAAACACAGAAGCACTGATTGTCAGAAAGAGGAAACAGCAAGGAGCCCCTTTGTGGTTTACTCCCATATGGCTTTCTCGGGGATTCCCAAGACCCTAACTGGCAGGCTCTTCTGACACCCAGTGCATTCCTTCTCCCCACTCCTGGAATATCCTTGCCTTTTCCCGACAAGGTTCTTTCTAAAATGTGGAGGTTTCTCCTGGCGTTCTTGCTACCCAACACGGAGAGATCAAAAGGCATACTCCTATGGTTGAGTAGAAGATGGTCATTAACTGAGCTTAGGGAGAATTCCTAACAGTTGAAAAGTCTATACTCCTTATATAGCTTCCAAATTATTATCAAGGCATAGCCCCCAGGGTCATTCAAAGTTTCTTTCTGAACAGGGTATTAGTTAATGACAGTCTGGGAATTTTTTTTCTGAGGTGGTTGTCCATAAAGAATTGTTGGTGCCATTTGTAGGACCTTGCAGAAATGTAAATTCCCATAAGAACGTGTCAATGGGGACTCCCTGGTGGTTCAGAGGTTAAGACGCCACCCTCCCAAAGCAGGGGGCCTGGATTCAATCCCTGTTCAGGGAACTAGATGCCGCATGCTGCAACTGAGATCTGGCACAGTCAAAAAAGTGAAACAAACAAGTACACAGAGGATCTTTTCTGGGTCTCCCATGTGCTGAAGCAATTGGAAGGTGGACGGATACTTGACTGACCTGGGAAATCAGAGGCACACCGACATAGCCA
The DNA here is from genome assembly GCA_022376925.1 of Tragulus kanchil. NCBI lineage: Eukaryota > Metazoa > Chordata > Mammalia > Artiodactyla > Tragulidae > Tragulus > Tragulus kanchil. The sequence continues at coordinate 14,325,861 of JAIOJX010000005.1, forward strand.
CAGCTTCATAGGCACCTTCTAAATATGTGTATTTCCACCTAGTATCTCCTGTACCAAGCTCTGTGCCAGAGGTCCGTATAACGGGACACTCACCAGATGAGGCTTCTGAGTTACACCTTATTTCAGACACCAGCCTGAGTTCTCTCTTAACCCTGATACAAACATACGTATAATAAGCAAATGTATATAGTCTCTAAAATGTACATAAAATTACAAAAAATGTAAAGGTACCTACTTTTAGGTCTCACAAGATATTCCCTTCATAGAATTATGCACCGCACTTCCCTCAGCTCTGTAAAATCTTTGGGAGGCCATGCATATCATATGCAAACACTACCAGCAGGCATTCCTAGAACATTTAAATAGCCCGTCTCTATAGAATTAGCTTGACAGCCAGCATTGGACAAGTTAGGAGATAATTATGTCTTCCATAAAATGAAGTTCTGTTCTAAGGAGGGAAGGTGGCCAAGATGCCAGGTATATTTTTCTTTTCTTTGTATCTTGGCCATGTCATGCCAAGACACATTCCAAGCCACCCTTTGGCTCATATTTCTCTCTTTCCTGAAATGACACTATTCTCTCGGCATTCACTAGTAACTATCATGATGAAAAATATAGATTTCCTTTATCTCCAGGATTTTATTTGGGACGCTCTTTGGGGCTCTTACATAACCTCTTTGAAAATAAATTTGTAAAACATAATGATCTAGTCATCTGCTTTTATGTTTTAGCTCAAAATAATCAAATTAACAGGTAGGAAAAAAAAAAAAAAACAGGAGCTCTCTATTTTAAATGTGTGCCACATGGATTCAATACTAACATATTTCTCAAAGGGTTATCTAAATAAATCTCAGATGGCTGTTTGGTGGGTGTGTTAGTCACTCAGTTATGTTTGACTCTTTTGTACCCCACAGACTAGCCCACCTGGCTCCTCATTCCATGGAATTCTCCAGGTAAGGATATTGAAGTGGGTAGCCATTCCCTCCTCCCGGGGATCTTCCCAACCCAAGGATAAAATTCAGCTCTCCTACATTGCAGGCAGATTCTTGACTGTCTGAGCCACCAAGGAAGCCCAAAGGCGCATTCTGCATCAGCCAGTCTAAATATGTGTATTTCCACCTAGTATCTCCTGTACCAAGCTCTGTGCCAGAGGTCCGTATAACGGGACACTCACCAGATGAGGCTTCTGAGTTACACCTTATTTCAGACACCAGCCTGAGTTCTCTCTTAACCCTGATACAAACATACGTATAATAAGCAAATGTATATAGTCTCTAAAATGTACATAAAATTACAAAAAATGTAAAGGTACCTACTTTTAGGTCTCACAAGATATTCCCTTCATAGAATTATGCACCGCACTTCCCTCAGCTCTGTAAAATCTTTGGGAGGCCATGCATATCATATGCAAACACTACCAGCAGGCATTCCTAGAACATTTAAATAGCCCGTCTCTATAGAATTAGCTTGACAGCCAGCATTGGACAAGTTAGGAGATAATTATGTCTTCCATAAAATGAAGTTCTGTTCTAAGGAGGGAAGGTGGCCAAGATGCCAGGTATATTTTTCTTTTTCTTTGTATCTTGGCCATGTCATGCCAAGACACATTCCAAGCCACCCTTTGGCTCATATTTCTCTCTTTCCTGAAATGACACTATTCTCTCGGCATTCACTAGTAACTATCATGATGAAAAATATAGATTTCCTTTATCTCCAGGATTTTATTTGGGACGCTCTTTGGGGCTCTTACATAACCTCTTTGAAAATAAATTTGTAAAACATAATGATCTAGTCATCTGCTTTTATGTTTTAGCTCAAAATAATCAAATTAACAGGTAGGAAAAAAAAAAAAAAACAGGAGCTCTCTATTTTAAATGTGTGCCACATGGATTCAATACTAACATATTTCTCAAAGGGTTATCTAAATAAATCTCAGATGGCTGTTTGGTGGGTGTGTTAGTCACTCAGTTATGTTTGACTCTTTTGTACCCCACAGACTAGCCCACCTGGCTCCTCATTCCATGGAATTCTCCAGGTAAGGATATTGAAGTGGGTAGCCATTCCCTCCTCCCGGGGATCTTCCCAACCCAAGGATAAAATTCAGCTCTCCTACATTGCAGGCAGATTCTTGACTGTCTGAGCCACCAAGGAAGCCCAAAGGGCTCTTGCTTAGCCCTATTTCTGATCCCACTTATGCAGCCAGTCTTTGAGAAACTAAGGAACTAACGAATAAGGAGGCAAGGAAAAAAAAAAAAAACAGGAAGGAAAAGAAAATCAGTAAATTAAATTCATGTCTTTTGTGGGTTACCTTTAACGTAACAGTCCTTTTAGATCAATCCCAGAAAAAAAGACATTGTTTGAAAGAAATAGGAGGCCAGCCCAGATTATATCCTCTGATATCGTAGCTATCATGCAGTGCTGCCAGGCACAGTTGTTCAGTGCGAGCACTGCACAAGAGAGCCCCATCCTATTATATAACCTGTATGTATGGCACTGATGACTCCATTTCTTCTCTGGAACTGAAGCCTGGCTTCCCGCCTTCCCTCCCTAGCTGCAGTCTGTCTTCAGTCCTTAAAGAGAGCCCTCTTTCAGCCCCCGGAGTTATCAGCCCAGTCTGGCACAGTCTGCTTCCTGAAGGTCCAGCCAGACAATCAACTGCTCTCCTAGGGTTGCCCCATTCTGAAGACAGAAACTTGGACACAAGCTCTATTCTTGGCAATGCCTAATGACTTCTTGGGGCAGCCCTGGCTCCCAGCCAGAACCTTGGGTCATCAAGGAATCTACTGCTTATAGTGTTCCTTCTAGTCGGGCCCTTAAATCCCTGCTCCTGGCGTCCTGTCTCCCTAGTCCTACTTTGTCCCTGGTATGTCTGGAGACAGGAAAAGGATTCCCAGAATTCTCTCTTATTGAGAAGGCAGAGGAGGGGGAAAGAGAAAAGAAGAAAACACTCTAGTCACCCCCCAGAGATCCAAGTCCGTCCCATTCCAGGCCACCTAGTCAAGTGCTGATCTGGTCCTTGATCATAATGTTTCCACCCTGGAATCTGCCCACAGCTACAGAGTTCCAGTCTCTCTCTCTTTCATATATATATGTATATGTATTTAATTTGTTTATTGTTTGCTGGGCTGAGACTTTGTTGCTACAGGGTGTTTTCTCTCGTGTGGTAAGCAGGGGCTACTCTCCAGGTGTGGGGTGCAGGCTTTTCTCATTGCAGTGGCCTCTCTTGTGGTGGCCTCTCTTGTTGCCAAGCACAGGCTCTAAGGTGCAAGCAGGCGTGGGTAGCTGTGGCACGCAGGCTCGGCAGTCGCAGTTCCGGGCTCTAGAGTACAGGCTCGATAGTTGGGGCGCACAGGCTTCCTTCCTCCACCGCATGTGGGATGGAACCTGTGCCTCCTACCTTGGCAAGCAGATTCTTTACCCCTGAGCCACCCAGGAAGCCCCGACAGCGTCGTTGATTTCGATACAAAAGAGTTTCGAAATGGTCCTTTCATCACAATCCATTTATGTCTTCCTCTGAGATCTTAAGAAAGCTTGTCACAGTCACCAGTGGAGAAATACCAAGTGCTCCTTGTCCCACATATTTGATTCTGCTAAAAATATTCCGCGGCCACCTCGAGAAGCCTTGCTTTCTCTGTGGAGCATGAGCTCGCTGGCGTTTCATCACACCAGCCTCTTCTGATTCTTTCCTTTTCTCTCACTCGTTCTCTCTTTTCGGTTTCAAGGACTCATTTTCTCTAGAGATGAAAGAAACCTCAAGAAATCCTCTAACTCAGCACCTTGCATTGAGATAAATAAGACAGGCTGATCCCCCTTTTGCAGAGAAGGAACAAGCCCAGTCAGAAGAGAAACTGACTTCCAGGCACAAAAACATGTCAGGTTGTAAGCCGTGGCTATGAATTAGCATCCTCTGGGGACGAAGCTTGCAGGGCAATTAGATTAGGATCTCTAAGGATGGTGTTTAAGTCGACCCTGCATCAGCATCCCATGGAGGGTTGGTAAATGAACAGATTGCTGGGCCACCTTAGGATTTCTGATCTGGAGGTCTGGGCGGACCAAAGAACTCACATATGTAACCAGTTCCCAGATGAAGGGCTGCGGACGCTGCATGTGCTAGCCCCACTGCAGGAAGCCCTGGTGCCAGGAAGCACCTTTCTGGTGCTCAAAAGAGACCCCAGCTCTCAAGTGAGTCAGGGGTTCTCAGTTCACCTCAAAATGCTCCAGTCCGTCCCTGGTCAGCGACCCGGGAGCTCCAATGTGAAGACCCAACTCGCGTCCCACAAGTTGACAGACAGAAAGTATGCAGTGGCCTCTCTTGTGGTGGCCTCTCTTGTTGCCAAGCACAGGCTCTAAGGTGCAAGCAGGCGTGGGTAGCTGTGGCACGCAGGCTCGGCAGTCGCAGTTCCGGGCTCTAGAGTACAGGCTCGATAGTTGGGGCGCACAGGCTTCCTTCCTCCACCGCATGTGGGATGGAACCTGTGCCTCCTACCTTGGCAAGCAGATTCTTTACCCCTGAGCCACCCAGGAAGCCCCGACAGCGTCGTTGATTTCGATACAAAAGAGTTTCGAAATGGTCCTTTCATCACAATCCATTTACGTCTTCCTCTGAGATCTTAAGAAAGCTTGTCTCAGTCACCAGTGGAGAAATACCAAGTGCTCCTTGTCCCACATATTTGATTCTGCTAAAAATATTCCGCGGCCACCTCGAGAAGCCTTGCTTTCTCTGTGGAGCATGAGCTCGCTGGCGTTTCATCACACCAGCCTCTTCTGATTCTTTCCTTTTCTCTCACTCGTTCTCTCTTTTCGGTTTCAAGGACTCATTTTCTCTAGAGATGAAAGAAACCTCAAGAAATCCTCTAACTCAGCACCTTGCATTGAGATAAATAAGACAGGCTGATCCCCCTTTTGCAGAGAAGGAACAAGCCCAGTCAGAAGAGAAACTGACTTCCAGGCACAAAAACATGTCAGGTTGTAAGCCGTGGCTATGAATTAGCATCCTCTGGGGACGAAGCTTGCAGGGCAATTAGATTAGGATCTCTAAGGATGGTGTTTAAGTCGACCCTGCATCAGCATCCCATGGAGGGTTGGTAAATGAACAGATTGCTGGGCCACCTTAGGATTTCTGATCTGGAGGTCTGGGCGGACCAAAGAACTCACATATGTAACCAGTTCCCAGATGAAGGGCTGCGGACGCTGCATGTGCTAGCCCCACTGCAGGAAGCCCTGGTGCCAGGAAGCACCTTTCTGGTGCTCAAAAGAGACCCCAGCTCTCAAGTGAGTCAGGGGTTCTCAGTTCACCTCAAAATGCTCCAGTCCGTCCCTGGTCAGGGACCCGGGAGCTCTGGCCAATGTGAAGACCCAACCTCGCGTCTCCCACAAGTTGACAGACAGAAAGTATGGGACTAGTAGATTCTGTCTCCACCAGCACCTTCTTCCTGCAGTCTCAGCAGTATCCTTTGTCTTACCCTCCTGACCTCAGGGCCCTGCCATACTGGCAACATCCGGGTCATTGTATTCAAGGCCCTCCCTCTGAGGCTCCCAAGAACATTTCCTCAGGTTGCACGGGCGGCCAGCCTACCAAAACCGAGCCCACAGCTCCTTCACGCCCCCATGGCTTGGGGCTCCGGCACAGGGGGCGTGTCAGCCTCTCGGCCCTGTCCCATGCCTTCGTCTCACTCTGTCATGTGTGTTGAAAATAAGCACTGCTCAGCTGCTAGCGCTTTTTTGCTCAATCTGCTTTCTTAGCCTAAAAAAAAAAAAAACCTGGTTATTTCTGCTTCAAATATCCACATTCCTAATGGTCCATTTAACTAGATGTCTATTTTTGGTCTGAGAGGTATCTCTTTTTTAGTCCATCTGCAGAGTAGAGCTGATTAATATGTTAATTCATTCACCTGTCTGCCAAACATCTATTGATTGACTAATAATGTGGTTAGCACTATCCTAGATTTAAAGACAAGGAGCGAAATAAGACACGTTCCCTTCTCTCAAGCAGTCAGAAGGAAGAGAGGATTAAAATAGGGATCACAGTTCAGTGTAATGGGTACAAAAACAGCATCACGTGCCAGATAGAGTGGATTATCAGGGCAGAGAGTGCCGCTGAACTCCAGGCCCGAGCTGGGGTTGGCAGGTCCCCCATTTTTCTGGGACGTGGGCTGGCAGGTGTCTGATTATGACTGTTGGGTGCTACAAAGTTGATTTAGGAACACCAGCGCATTTGTACAAGAGACAACTGTGAAGACCCAACCTCAAGTTCCCCACCAGTTGTACCTCAACTACATTTCCATTTTAAAAAAAGAAAGAAAGAAAGAAAGCCTTGCCAAGTGCCCAGGGCTGAGGGAAGACGTGGCCTGCGGAGCGGATGTTGAGACCGCGGAGGGCACCGTGCTCATCGAGCGGCGCACACACCCGGGGCAATCGTGAGCTGTACGCGGACCAGCACGGAGACAGAATGACTCACCAAGCAACCTTGTCGCTCATTTTCCACAATTTGCTGACCCTTTCTGGGATCCAAGGTGCTTCCTTCTATGCTGTGGACGTGATTAAGTAGAATTTTTGTCAATAGAATCTTTTCAAAAATATGTCTGGGCGGTTGCTATTTAAAGGCAAAAGAACGCAAATCTTTACAAGGAGGACTTCTCTGGCGAAATGAATAATCGCCTCCTACTTTACCTGTTTCTAAAGACTGAATTAAAACGATTTTTTTTTTTTTTTGACGAGTAGTACAGTGCTTCAACTACATTGTTCAGTGGAGAAAATCTTTCTTGAGTACTTTTCCACCTTCTCTAGCTCATTGAGCGCAACGCTCAATCCTCATCTTCCTGCCCATTCATGAGGTCTCCAGTTTTATTCTTACTCACCCTCGGACAGGTCCCTTCTGATCTATCCACTGGTGGAAAAAGCTGCCTGTTCTGTATCCCTTTCCCTCAGTCTGCTACTCTTTGCAAATATGAGGATTATTAGTGCATCAGATTCTTAAGAGAACATCTGGGGAAAGTTTCTGGGAAAGTGAAAGTGCGAACGTATTGGTCGCTCAATTGCTTGCGACCCAGTGGACTACAGCCTGCCAGGTCCTCTCTCCATGGGATTCTTCAGGCAAGAATACCGGAGTGAATAGCCACTCCCTTCTCCAGGGGATCTTCCTGACCCAACAGTCTAACGTTAACCCAAAGAAATATTTGTAATAATCTAATGGAATTGGAGGAGATACTTTGGGCTTATAAGGGTTTCCAACAGCTCCCCACACTAGACATTCAAAGTGCAAATGCCTTACATATGTACTCTAAGTTCCACCATGAATGAAGTTCAGAGAAAGAAAAGTAAAAAAAAAAAAAAAAGCCCTTCATACTGGAAAATTAATTTAGGAGAAAAAGTGAAAAAATATTGGGATTCTTCAAGGTGAGGAAGGGAGGATTAGAGAGGAACAATTAACAGTCACTTAAAATATGTCCAGTAGAAATATACATGAGTTGTAAATGTAATTTTAAATTTCCTAGTCACCACATTAAATAATGTAAAAGGAAACAGGTAAAAACAACTTGAATAATATATTTTATCTAACCCAATATATCTAAATGTTATCCTTTCAGTCATCAATACAAAATTATTTTAATGAAATATTTTATGTTCTTTACAGTAAGCCTTAAAAACCCAGTGTGTATTTTGCAGTCAAGCTTTTCAGTTTGGACAGATCACATTTCCAGGGTTCATGGTCACATGCGGCTCAAGGGGCAGTGTAATGGATGGTTTCCAGGTCCAGACCCTGCACGAGACTGCTGAGGAGGCCTGGGTGGCTGTTCAGAGGATCCCTGAGCAAACAAGAAGGCATTGAGCTGAGCAGGGTGAAGGCAGGCATGCAAAGATGGGGGCCTGGGTATCACCATTTCTGATTCTGACCTCATTGGTCTGGTGTTGAGCCTGGGCATTGGGATGTTTGAAAAGCTCCCAGGTGATTCTAATGGCTCAGAGCCACTGGGCTATAGAGGAGGCATTTCCCTAAAGGGGGAGAACTCTCACATTAACATGAAAGGTTTAGAGGGCAGGGGGTTCATCAGCTCTTATGTCCAAGTTTCAGAACTGGAAGGAAACTTCCATGTCTCAGAGTCTTCCATATTGTTTTACAACTAATAGAAGGCCAGGAGTGGGTATCACTGTTGGAAGTTTATGCATGATTTTGTTTGCTTGCTTGGTTTTCTTGTTTTGCTTTGTTTTTACATTCTCAACTCCTCCTTTCCCCCTTTTCCTTTTTAAACTTAGAAAAGCTTTTTCAAACTCATTTCTATCCGAGTTGAGCTTGGGAGTTTGTGCTGATGAATCCCAAAGCCCCACCCAGTTCTGAAGGCCACGGTTATCTTCTCCTAGGCTGACTCCAGGAACCTTGACACATGACAGGGACTGGGTACAGAGGCTGTGGAGCGAAGCCCCCACCTTAAAGCTCCTTGTGAGAGGACCTCTGTCCATTCCCAGACTGTGGTGGTCCTTCCCACTGCCCTGAGACAGAGAAGGGTTTAGCTCTGTGCATGTGATAGATAACCCACATTTGCAGAACTGGTGCATTTTCTCAAGTTCTTGCTCACATAACGGGCAATTCCTGCCAGCAAGTTAAATATTTAGAAATAAGAAGACATAGTCTACTGCCCAAGAAAAGCAGCGTTTAATGAAAGTCGTATGTGGGGTCCAACAGGCTGGACAGAATCTTGTGCATAGTTGATGTGAACATGGCGTCGTGTCAGGAGAATTCAGTACACGATGGATCGTTGATTTGTGTTTGTTTTTGCCAGTCAAGCTTTTCAGTTTGGACAGATCACATTTCCAGGGTTCATGGTCACATGCGGCTCAAGGGCAGTGTAATGGATGGTTTCCAGGTCCAGACCCTGCACGAGACTGCTGAGGAGGCCTGGGTGGCTGTTCAGAGGATCCCTGAGCAAACAAGAAGGCATTGAGCTGAGCAGGGTGAAGGCAGGCATGCAAAGATGGGGGCCTGGGTATCACCATTTCTGATTCTGACCTCATTGGTCTGGTGTTGAGCCTGGGCATTGGGATGTTTGAAAAGCTCCCAGGTGATTCTAATGGCTCAGAGCCACTGGGCTATAGAGGAGGCATTTCCCTAAAGGGGGAGAACTCTCACATTAACATGAAAGGTTTAGAGGGCAGGGGGTTCATCAGCTCTTATGTCCAAGTTTCAGAACTGGAAGGAAACTTCCATGTCTCAGAGTCTTCCATATTGTTTTACAACTAATAGAAGGCCAGGAGTGGGTATCACTGTTGGAAGTTTATGCATGATTTTGTTTGCTTGCTTGGTTTTCTTGTTTTGCTTTGTTTTTACATTCTCAACTCCTCCTTTCCCCCTTTTCCTTTTTAAACTTAGAAAAGCTTTTTCAAACTCATTTCTATCCGAGTTGAGCTTGGGAGTTTGTGCTGATGAATCCCAAAGCCCCACCCAGTTCTGAAGGCCACGGTTATCTTCTCCTAGGCTGACTCCAGGAACCTTGACACATGACAGGGACTGGGTACAGAGGCTGTGGAGCGAAGCCCCCACCTTAAAGCTCCTTGTGAGAGGACCTCTGTCCATTCCCAGACTGTGGTGGTCCTTCCCACTGCCCTGAGACAGAGAAGGGTTTAGCTCTGTGCATGTGATAGATAACCCACATTTGCAGAACTGGTGCATTTTCTCAAGTTCTTGCTCACATAACGGGCAATTCCTGCCAGCAAGTTAAATATTTAGAAATAAGAAGACATAGTCTACTGCCCAAGAAAAGCAGCGTTTAATGAAAGTCGTATGTGGGGTCCAACAGGCTGGACAGAATCTTGTGCATAGTTGATGTGAACATGGCGTCGTGTCAGGAGAATTCAGTACACAGGATGGCAGGATCGATGCTGAACAGACTTTGTCAGGAGCTCAGAGAACAACCTTCTCACTTATGTTACTTCAACCCCTTCAATACCCTTCTCATACAACAGTAAATCACTGTCTCGCTGGTTCTTATTTCTAAAAGTGGGTCATCTTCACGGCTTGCCTTTCCGTTTCTGGAAAATGTCTATTGTCTTCTCTCCTCTTATTTAGCAGCCTGACCAAAAAGAACGAAACCAGCAGAAATGAGACACTTAGGTCATCGAAAGAGTAACCTGGAATTTTGCCCTTTGCTTCTTAAGGCTTTGCAAGTGATTTGTATGTATCAGGTTTACACCAGGAGGGCATAAGAACAGGTTATTGTTTAGCTTATTATTCTCTGGTTCTGATGGATCTAGAAACCAAGATTCTTAAGCCTCTTGTCCAAATTCCTTTAATAAAATCCATGGTAACGGCTATTTGGGGCCCCTTTCTGAGGATCCCAGGGGACGTCTGCTGGTGATAAATGCTGGAACCCCAGAACAGAACAAATTGGTCTCACAAGCAGTCGGTGACAGCCTTTCTGAATACAGCTGCTTTCTTCATTAGAAAACTAAAAATAGCCTCGATCATTGCAGGCTGGTTTCACTTTAAACCTTCTGCCGCATCCATTTGTCTGTTTCATTCAGGGTTTCTGCATGTCTCTGACACTGTGATACTATTTCAGATGAAAAGTGCATTGAAGAAATGTTTGCTTTTCCTCCCCCATGTTCACTCCAGATGTCCCCAACTGTCCAACACTGTTTCCTATTAGAAGAACTCACGGGAATCTTCCGGCATCCTTGCCATCCCCATCTGCTTCACTCATTTTTGGAAAAATAAACACCATCCACGTTGCGAGCAAAAGTCTACAATTATTAGGGCTTTTTTTTTTTTTTTTTTGAAGGAAATGTTCATTACATGTGTGGTTTTCTATGGATAGCTCATGAAATAGCGAGTACAACTACCCTTTCCAGCTGATTTAAGAATTTACTAGACATTGCAGTACCGCCTTTAATGAAAGTCGTAAATACGCCTTGATGTGAACATGGCGTCGTGTCAGGAGAATTCAGTACACAGGATGGCAGGATCGATGCTGAACAGACTTTGTCAGGAGCTCAGAGAACAACCTTCTCACTTATGTTACTTCAACCCCTTCAATACCCTTCTCATACAACAGTAAATCACTGTCTCGCTGGTTCTTATTTCTAAAAGTGGGTCATCTTCACGGCTTGCCTTTCCGTTTCTGGAAAATGTCTATTGTCTTCTCTCCTCTTATTTAGCAGCCTGACCAAAAAGAACGAAACCAGCAGAAATGAGACACTTAGGTCATCGAAAGAGTAACCTGGAATTTTGCCCTTTGCTTCTTAAGGCTTTGCAAGTGATTTGTATGTATCAGGTTTACACCAGGAGGGCATAAGAACAGGTTATTGTTTAGCTTATTATTCTCTGGTTCTGATGGATCTAGAAACCAAGATTCTTAAGCCTCTTGTCCAAATTCCTTTAATAAAATCCATGGTAACGGCTATTTGGGGCCCCTTTCTGAGGATCCCAGGGGACGTCTGCTAGTGATAAATGCTGGAACCCCAGAACAGAACAAATTGGTCTCACAAGCAGTCGGTGACAGCCTTTCTGAATACAGCTGCTTTCTTCATTAGAAAACTAAAAATAGCCTCGATCATTGCAGGCTGGTTTCACTTTAAACCTTCTGCCGCATCCATTTGTCTGTTTCATTCAGGGTTTCTGCATGTCTCTGACACTGTGATACTATTTCAGATGAAAAGTGCATTGAAGAAATGTTTGCTTTTCCTCCCCCATGTTCACTCCAGATGTCCCCAACTGTCCAACACTGTTTCCTATTAGAAGAACTCACGGGAATCTTCCGGCATCCTTGCCATCCCCATCTGCTTCACTCATTTTTGGAAAAATAAACACCATCCACGTTGCGAGCAAAAGTCTACAATTATTAGGGTTTTTTTTTTTTTTTTTTTGAAGGAAATGTTCATTACATGTGTGGTTTTCTATGGATAGCTCATGAAATAGCGAGTACAACTACCCTTTCCAGCTGATTTAAGAATTTACTAGATTCTCTACGCAGACTTAGTTTGAAGAGACATTTTCCCTCTGCCGGGACTGTGTGGACTCTGTGACCTCTGGCAAAACCTGTTTCTTTCCCAGCTTTCAGTGATTAGGAAACCCTCTATGGGAGGCAGCCTATGTGAGTAGGTCAGTTCATGGCAACTGGGGAGAAAGTAGGCTTAGTCCCTGTCCTTCCACATCCTGCCTCCCAAAGGAAATTGGTTTTGCAATATGCATGGAGGTGGTACCAGGATGGTAGCTAGGTGGGTCCTTTGTGAGGTCTGTAGCTGTCTGGTCCTGTTATCTTCCCTTCTTTCCGCATTCAGGGTATTGAGGGAATGGAACATAAAAGAGGAAGAAATCGGGGGAAGAACAAAAGAAATCAACCAGCTGCTTAATACCCTCCATTTACAAAAGGTCCATTCAGGGAACAGGCATTCAAAGCTGTACCGGGAATCATTTATAATTAAAATATGGAAAATAAACCTCAACCCCTTGAATCCGATCACATTGTATATACCCTTGTATATATCAGAGTATGATTTTAATGGCTTTAATTGAACAGAAAATCCTAAAGATGAGAGCTAATGTTGCTATGGAAACTTTTACATGTCTTGACTGCAGAACTCTTAGTTTAAATTTGCAAACTTAGTATCACATTAGCTTTTTCACATTGGATTTCTGGTTGGTCTTTTAAGAAGATAAAAGGAGGAAAACTACATGTCATACTAGTACTTCTTGTTATCCTCACAGCCAAAGGAGAGAGTGGTTTATCATCGTTTGACACTTTTTTTTCTGTCTGCACAGGGAAACCTCCATCAAGGAGCTTACATAAGGGCTACGTAGCGCGAAGATTCAGAGTCAAGCATGATTAATTCAGTGCCAACAGTTTCAAAATTTGAATGATTTCCTTTTCTCGTAGAATTAGACATCCAAAGTCTGAATCAATAGCCAGGGGGGTTGTGAATTTAAAATTCCAAATTTAACAGAACTCAGAGCTCTAGGAAGACTAGAAAAAGGCCTGAACTTAGCCCTCGAAGGCATGGTGATGCCTGAAGCCTGTGCTCATATGCTATCAAACCACACACAGCACCAGAAAGTTGGGCCCTTTGTGAGTGAAAGCAATGTGAAAAGAATGCCATTTGGAGAATTGTGCAATGATCATTTGGAAGGCTTGAATCCCCTGTCCCCCTCTTTCTCTGTCATTGCCTCCTTTACTCTCAGCCTAGTCTCAGCCATGGGGTGCAGGTGCTATCAGTAGCAGGTATGGCCACCTGGAAGCTCTGTGAGCTTTAGAGGCAGGTGGGCCTGAATCTAAAGTGAACATTCCTTTAGTGGGCTATCTAACTTCTCCGATCCTCAGTGTTCTCGCAAAATGGAGATAGTGATGCTCATGCCACACGGATGTTGTAAGAAATGACTGAGATGAAGTGCTGTAGAGTACTTTACCGGGTGCACAGCGAGCTCTCTGTAAATCTCTGCCTCCATTCCACACCCACCATCTTTGGAGCCAGGAAGAGGCCAACTATTGGGTTGGCCAAAAAGTTTGCTTGGGGTTTTCTGCAAGATGGTATAGAAACCCGCCCCCCCCCCATGAAGTTTTTGGCTACCCCAGCAGATCCAGGCTGTATCTACTGAGTCCTTGTGAAGTCCTCATCAACTCTTCTACTGTCTGCTATTACGTATTCCTATTACATATTTGGATGATTTTCCCATCAATCAATCCATTTGCTCTGAAACTCATGCACCCGTGCTGTGGTGGCCTCAGTTTGGTCCCTATTCCAGTCTCAGTGCCTTGCATAAGGCCTACATAATAAATACCTGCAGGATGCAGGGGTGAGGTGTGGAGGCAGGGGACGTGTGTAATTTGGGAAGGCGGGGGTCTCTAATTTAGAAAACATTTAAAGACACAAACACAGAATCTGGTTCAGGGTTGAGGAAGGAGCCCAGGCAAGTGCTCCCGAGCTGCAGCTTGGTGAGCATCTCTGTCCATCTACCTTTGTCTAAGGAAGCGAACAGGGTCCTAGGAACTACTAATGAATGATCACCTGCCTTTTGATGACCTTGTACGGTCTTGGCACTTTGTTTCCATCCTATAACAATTCCACTTAGGTCTGTCAATTGATATGCTGACTCATGATGAGAAACCATTATACCCACCAAGGATGTCCAGGTGGTGTGGAATGGATAACTCTGGAACCATGTAGTGTCATGTGAAAAATGCAGAATGTGGCTTTTATCAATCACCTATGTATCCATCTGCTGGGGCTGCCATGACAAAATCCTACACGCTGAGTGGCTCAAACAATAGAAGTTTCTCGCAGTTGTGGAAGCTGGGACATTCAAGATCAAGGGAGAGGACAGTTTAATTTCTGGTAAGAGCACCTTCCTGGCTGTAGCTGGGCCCCCATGGGTTGTGTTCTTACATGTCCTTTATTCTGTGAACTCTCAGAAAGAGAGAGAGAGAAAACCTTGTCCTTTTCGATAAGGCCAAGAGGCCTACTGGATTAGGGCCCTACCTGTAGGGCCTCATTTAACCTTAATTACCCTTAAAAACTCAATTTCGAAATCCAGTGACTTTAGGAGTGTGTGGGCTTTAGTGTACTGACTTTTCACAATTCAGACCATAGTACTTTTCAGGCCCTACTTTTGACTTGTTCTCCAGCTCTTATTTGAGGACTCGCCTCTTTAGGTTTTAATACACTCATAAGATCTAAGGATAATAGTAGAGGAAAGTGGAGTAGAGGAATGACGCCAGGGAGCAGAACCAAATGGAGCCCTTCCCAGAGCAACTGGCCAGCAGAGTGTTGAAAAGAGAGACCAGGCATGCCACAGAGGAATGACTTCCTTGGCCCCTGATGAAGCTATGTTTCCTTCCCTTTCCTATTCTTTCTCTCTTATATTTTATTTTCTCCTTTTTCTTCCTTCCTTGTTTTCCCTTTTGTCTTCTCTCTCTCCATTTATAATAGTATACAATCAGAGACAGAGGTACTTGGCCCACCTAGTGATGGTTATCTGCTTTTGATTTTCCCAAAATGAAAGGGCTGACTTATGGGTAAGGAGCCGAGGAGAGAGGGCTTCATAGATGGGAAGTGGGTGGGAGGTCAGGGTGGCACTGGTGTAAGACATAAGAAAGAAGTGTGTTACCCCACAGCAGGGAGGAGAGAAGAAGGAAAGTGTGAACCCAGAGTGGTCGGTGCTGACATGAAACAAGAAATACCCACCTTGATCACTCTGGGTCTCCATGTCCTCATCAGTCAATAAATAAAAACATTGGAGTAGAAAAGTCCCCAAGGTGCTCTCAACCTCGGCTTCTCCAGACCTCTTTCGACCTTACCTTACTGGGAAATGGCATGGATAAATAAAACTCTTGGTGTGCTTTGTAAGAAAATCAGTATGTAAATTCAAAGTATTGCTCAAATTAATTCTAATGAGGTTCAGGGGGAAAAACAAGTAACAACCAAAACTCTTTAATAAAGTGTTCTAAAAAGAAAAAAAGAATTATCGCCCACTTCTGCACTTCCTGCTTTTGGCAGGGACTCGAAGTGGAAATCTGAAAACACTGTGAGACAGTCTGTTCTCATGGTATTTCTAGCTGAGAACAGGAAGGAGGGGAAATCTCATATGAGTGAGAGAGCCTGTTTTTCAGTGATTAGCAGGCCAAAGAAGTTTCGCTGGGCAATCAAGCTTGACAGCCCCTCTGAAAGTTCTACCTTTATATGGTCAGCAGAGCCAAGTCTGCCGGGAGCCCCGCCCCCATCACCAGGACACAGCTCTTAACCCCCGGCTTGCTGAGTGGCTCTTCTCCTGAGGCTGGTGTCAGGTACCACGGCCCCTACCCTCCTGGAACGCAGAGCAACGTTGGAAGGATAAGGCATTTATAAATGACGAATAATTACAATGCTAAACAGCATATGGTGAGTGCTAACTGAAAAGAGAGACCAGGCATGCCACAGAGGAATGACTTCCTTGGCCCCTGATGAAGCTATGTTTCCTTCCCTTTCCTATTCTTTCTCTCTTATATTTTATTTTCTCCTTTTTCTTCCTTCCTTGTTTTCCCTTTTGTCTTCTCTCTCTCCATTTATAATAGTATACAATCAGAGACAGAGGTACTTGGCCCACCTAGTGATGGTTATCTGCTTTTGATTTTCCCAAAATGAAAGGGCTGACTTATGGGTAAGGAGCCGAGGAGAGCGGGCTTCATAGATGGGAAGTGGGTGGGAGGTCAGGGTGGCACTGGTGTAAGACATAAGAAAGAAGTGTGTTACCCCACAGCAGGGAGGAGAGAAGAAGGAAAGTGTGAACCCAGAGTGGTCGGTGCTGACATGGAACAAGAAATACCCACCTTGATCACTCTGGGTCTCCATGTCCTCATCAGTCAATAAATAAAAACATTGGAGTAGAAAAGTCCCCAAGGTGCTCTCAACCTCGGCTTCTCCAGACCTCTTTCGACCTTACCTTACTGGGAAATGGCATGGATAAATAAAACTCTTGGTGTGCTTTGTAAGAAAATCAGTATGTAAATTCAAAGTATTGCTCAAATTAATTCTAATGAGGTTCAGGGGGAAAAACAAGTAACAACCAAAACTCTTTAATAAAGTGTTCTAAAAAGAAAAAAAGAATTATCGCCCACTTCTGCACTTCCTGCTTTTGGCAGGGACTCGAAGTGGAAATCTGAAAACACTGTGAGACAGTCTGTTCTCATGGTATTTCTAGCTGAGAACAGGAAGGAGGGGAAATCTCATATGAGTGAGAGAGCCTGTTTTTCAGTGATTAGCAGGCCAAAGAAGTTTCGCTGGGCAATCAAGCTTGACAGCCCCTCTGAAAGTTCTACCTTTATATGGTCAGCAGAGCCAAGTCTGCCGGGAGCCCCGCCCCCATCACCAGGACACAGCTCTTAACCCCCCCCCGGCTTGCTGAGTGGCTCTTCTCCCTGAGGCTGGTGTCAGGTACCACGGCCCCTACCCTCCTGGAACGCAGAGCAACGTTGGAAGGATAAGGCATTTATAAATGACGAATAATTACAATGCTAAACAGCATATGGTGAGTGCTAACTGAACCATGCAGACAAAGATATGGAGGAGCCTTCTGCATGCTGTACAAAATTCCTCACGGGCTTGCATTTGCTCTCTATCTCACCACTGGGCTCTCATCACTCATCGCTGACATATTCTGCACCTTGAGGCATACAATGGTTCTTAATTTCTTTAACTCTTCTGCTCATCTCGAGTCATAGCACACTACCCTGTGTATGATGCTGATGAGTCCCGGAGGCTGAACCCTGTTCGCTGAAGTAAGCAATGGTTAATACATATTGATTGGCTGGGCATGCCAGAACCAGAAAAATCCCCCAATCGAGCCTAGCTGCATTGTCCCTAATTACCTGCCAGGGAGTTACATGCACTGGCATCTGAGGCACGCCAGGGAAACACCCCTGGTCACCATGACTCCAACTGAGTCTCATAAATCACCTGCAGATTATGTCAATGACATCTTCACGACCAGGGTCACTTGAGGGCTCTCGTGAAAAGATGCGCTTCCTCTTCACCTCATGCCACCCCCAGAGAAGAAGACGGGAATCCCCCATCTGAGAGCAAGTCTCTCCCTTAGTGGTGAGTGGCAAACGTCCCTGGAAACAGATAAAAAATGACTCGATGTTCTCTTTGAAATAATGTAATGATGAGGCTGATGTTCTGAATAAGGGACTAACGGTGTTTCCCCTTGATTAAAGATGGTTAATGGTGGACTAACGTGACCATCATTGCCATCTTCCATCAACTATTTATTTACCTGGATGATGTGCCTATACAGCGAATAGTAAAATGCATACAAACGTGTTTGTAAATTAAACAGATACAGTTGGAGGCAATCACCTTGTATTTACTAGAATGGTTTGACCTATGGGATTGCTTTGTACCCACACCAGGATGGAGGCTGGAGGGATGTGTTGGTGGCAGCCTGGAAATCAGGGGTTTTCTGGGTTGATTTTCTCTGGCTCTTTGAGAAAACAAACCTAGGATTGCGTTATAGGTTTTTATTTCCTGTTGGGAATGTGAAATGAATTAGACACAGTTTCAGCCATTTATAAATGACGAATAATTACAATGCTAAACAGCATATGGTGAGTGCTAACTGAACCATGCAGACAAAGATATGGAGGAGCCTTCTGCATGCTGTACAAAATTCCTCACGGGCTTGCATTTGCTCTCTATCTCACCACTGGGCTCTCATCACTCATCGCTGACATATTCTGCACCTTGAGGCATACAATGGTTCTTAATTTCTTTAACTCTTCTGCTCATCTCGAGTCATAGCACACTACCCTGTGTATGATGCTGATGAGTCCCGGAGGCTGAACCCTGTTCGCTGAAGTAAGCAATGGTTAATACATATTGATTGGCTGGGCGTGCCAGAACCAGAAAAATCCCCCAATCGAGCCTAGCTGCATTGTCCCTAATTACCTGCCAGGGAGTTACATGCACTGGCATCTGAGGCACGCCAGGGAAACACCCCTGGTCACCATGACTCCAACTGAGTCTCATAAATCACCTGCAGATTATGTCAATGACATCTTCACGACCAGGGTCACTTGAGGGCTCTCGTGAAAAGATGCGCTTCCTCTTCACCTCATGCCACCCCCAGAGAAGAAGACGGGAATCCCCCATCTGAGAGCAAGTCTCTCCCTTAGTGGTGAGTGGCAAACGTCCCTGGAAACAGATAAAAAATGACTCGATGTTCTCTTTGAAATAATGTAATGATGAGGCTGATGTTCTGAATAAGGGACTAACGGTGTTTCCCCTTGATTAAAGATGGTTAATGGTGGACTAACGTGACCATCATTGCCATCTTCCATCAACTATTTATTTACCTGGATGATGTGCCTATACAGCGAATAGTAAAATGCATACAAACGTGTTTGTAAATTAAACAGATACAGTTGGAGGCAATCACCTTGTATTTACTAGAATGGTTTGACCTATGGGATTGCTTTGTACCCACACCAGGATGGAGGCTGGAGGGATGTGTTGGTGGCAGCCTGGAAATCAGGGGTTTTCTGGGTTGATTTTCTCTGGCTCTTTGAGAAAACAAACCTAGGATTGCGTTATAGGTTTTTATTTCCTGTTGGGAATGTGAAAATGAATTAGACACAGTTTCAGCCATCAAAAGAGCCCATGATCCACTGAGCAAGGCAGATACCCAAATAATATGAAGTGGGTAAGAAGGCATCAAATAGGAAACTCGGCAAAACAGGAGCTGAGTGTAAAATGTGATAACCTTCAACCTTACAAACTAAAACGCTGATATAAGGTCATCCTTTTATAAAGTTTTGATTAAAGTTCATTGTAGACAATGTATAACATAGAGAAATGCATAAAGACAAAGGGAAGAATCACTCCTAATGTCACTTGGTGAAAGACATTGTCAAGTGTTGCTGTTCGTCATTCTTGTCACTTTTCGATGCATCTCTAGGCATTTTAAGACAACAGGAGACTCATACTGTATAGTTTTATAAACTGTTCTTTCCTTTAGCAATATGCTTTGAAATACACTCTTCCCCACACGATTGGATGTGATGGTTGATGGTCATAAAATGTTTCGTCCTACTGATACACCACACTTTCTTTATCCAGTCTCCTAGGGGAGCCCATTAAGATGGCTTTCAGTGTCTCGTCCTGTAAACAATGCTGCGATGAGCATCTCTGTATATAAGTATCTGTGCACCGAACTGATGATTTCCTCAGGATAAATTTGTTAGATGTAGGATTGCCAGATTAGCTGCGGAAATTCAAGTCCAGCAGCATGGCTGATAAAGCGATTAGGAAAACAGACAAGATGAAAACTTAACCCTTGTGTATTTCAGAGATGCTTGTTTTTGTTTTGTTTTGTTGATTCCTTTATATTGTGAAAATGCTGATCCTAGAGATAAGAATGGTCATCCTAGGTCTGCTGGCGGAAAGCTTGACTAGATTTTGGCTGCCATTTTGTCCACCAGCGGCCATCACTCTGCATTTGGCTGACACAACCCATTACCTGCCTTTAAAATGCACAGACAGACCCTTCCTTATTTTCTACTTGCTGTCTTTTGATTCTTTAACATTAGTACTTCACAGGGTCAAAACTTCACCATTTTAGCTGTAGCTCACCAGGCTCCTCCATCCATGGGATTTCTCAGGCAAGGATACTGGAATGGGTTGCCATGCCCTTCTCCAGGGGATCTTCCTGACTCAGGGGTGAGACCTGGATTTGCTACAATATAGGCAGATTCTTTACTATCTAAGCCACCAGGGAAGCCCCTCCTGCTTTTTCTTCTGCTATAGGGTTTCAAAATTCTCATTTGCTCAGTCTCTTCAACAGCTATTTAGTACCTTTTCTGTACCTGGAATGTAAGTCAACTGATGCTCCCCAAAGTTCATAGTCTCATTCAGAAATGGATATGTGAAAAGGCTTTTTAATGCGACAATATCATGATTGTTAGGACAGGGATCAAATGTACGAACAGCTCCCTTTCCCTCTCTCACTTTCTCCCCTTTGCTCTACTTTCTTTGAATTTTCCTCTCATTGCCTCTCCCCTCTCTCACATCAATTATTTCCAGGAAGGACCTGGACCAAGGATTAAGAGAGAGAGGCAAGATGGCGGCAAGGGTTCTGCAGGGCTGGCTGCAGCCAAGGGACCAGGAAACACACGCTGCAGCAGGCTCCTGACTGCAGCCCCGCCCTGAACATTTGTGGAGCCTGAGGCCAGAGCACAAATGGAGGCCACTTACCATCTGTGGAAACACATAAAAGTTGTAAATCAAGTTAATAAGCTGTTAACTAAAATACAGCTTCAGATGGACAAAATCGAAAAAATATGTGTAAAGTTATGGTTTTATATGATAGGAAGTTGGAAGACTATCAAGCAATCGGATTTAATTATTGCTGTTCATGTATGCATGTTCTGTTGATGGACTGGCAATGTTTGGATAAGAATGAAAGGACACGTACACTTCCTGGGGAACACGGTGATTGTTCCTGGGGTTGGGACTGCTGCTATCAAGAGGAGTTCTTTTACTTATTGGTTTAGGTAACTTTCTAGAGACATGATGAAAAGATGGGTAGTTTTATTTTCTTTTTTCTCTACTTTTCTCTATTTTTCAAATTTCTAAAGTAATCATATGTTGCTTATGTAATTTGAAAAAAATTTAAAAAGAAAGAAGTCAAGACTAGAAAACTGTTCTAGGATTGGAAAGTGTCTCATTAAGCTGAATTCCTAGAAAAAGATTGTGTTTCAATTTTTAGGCTTATCTGACTTAAGGCACTGACTAAAATTAACGCCAGAAACACCAAGCGTTTTTCTTCAAGAGGTCATGGGGGGCTTGGAAGGGTGCCCAACTATCAAAAAAGGACAAGTAGAGAATCTCTATCTTAAAGAGAACATGTTCAGCCTTAGAACTTATTGCCTGATTTTCAGGTATATTATTTTTGGTGACTCAGTGGTTAAAGAATTCTCATTTGTCGAACATCCTCTCATAAGTTCAATGCTCACACAATGGAATCATGATTGTTAGGACAGGGATCAAATGTACGAACAGCTCCCTTTCCCTCTCTCACTTTCTCCCCTTTGCTCTACTTTCTTTGAATTTTCCTCTCATTGCCTCTCCCCTCTCTCACATCAATTATTTCCAGGAAGGACCTGGACCAAGGATTAAGAGAGAGAGGCAAGATGGCGGCAAGGGTTCTGCAGGGCTGGCTGCAGCCAAGGGACCAGGAAACACACGCTGCAGCAGGCTCCTGACTGCAGCCCCGCCCTGAACATTTGTGGAGCCTGAGGCCAGAGCACAAATGGAGGCCACTTACCATCTGTGGAAACACATAAAAGTTGTAAATCAAGTTAATAAGCTGTTAACTAAAATACAGCTTCAGATGAACAAAATCGAAAAAATATGTGTAAAGTTATGGTTTTATATGATAGGAAGTTGGAAGACTATCAAGCAATCGGATTTAATTATTGCTGTTCATGTATGCATGTTCTGTTGATGGACTGGCAATGTTTGGATAAGAATGAAAGGACACGTACACTTCCTGGGGAACACGGTGATTGTTCCTGGGGTTGGGACTGCTGCTATCAAGAGGAGTTCTTTTACTTATTGGTTTAGGTAACTTTCTAGAGACATGATGAAAAGATGGGTAGTTTTATTTTCTTTTTTCTCTACTTTTCTCTATTTTTCAAATTTCTAAAGTAATCATATGTTGCTTATGTAATTTGAAAAAAATTTAAAAAGAAAAAAAAATCAAGACTAGAAAACTGTTCTAGGATTGGAAAGTGTCTCATTAAGCTGAATTCCTAGAAAAAGATTGTGTTTCAATTTTTAGGCTTATCTGACTTAAGGCACTGACTAAAATTAACGCCAGAAACACCAAGCGTTTTTCTTCAAGAGGTCATGGGGGGCTTGGAAGGGTGCCCAACTATCAAAAAAGGACAAGTAGAGAATCTCTATCTTAAAGAGAACATGTTCAGCCTTAGAACTTATTGCCTGATTTTCAGGTATATTATTTTTGGTGACTCAGTGGTTAAAGAATCTGCCTGCCAATTCAGGGGATGCAGGAGATGCAGGTTCGATTCCTGGGTGGGAAAGATCCCCTGGAAGAGGAAATGGCAATTTATCCCAGTATTTTTGCCTGGAAAATCCAATGGACAGAAGAGCCTGGTTGGCTACAGCCCACGAGGTTGCAAACAGCCAGATATGACTGAGCATACAAAAATACAAACGTCTATAAAGAATCAAATAATTTTTTTCAATGACTTCAGACATTTCAGGATTATTCATGTAATAAGATGTTGCATTTACACAGTGACTCCAGCTTTTCAAAGTGCTTTGTGTTAGCTCATTCATTTTTATTGTCACAATAATCCCATGATGTAGGGAGGACATCATACCATTACCAGGTAAAGAGAATGAGGCTCAGTAAGTTGAGAGCAGCCCCGCATGTCACAACTAGTTCCCGGGGGAACCAAGACCAGAGCATGAGTCTCTTGGATCTGAGCAGTTTTCTTGCTACTGCTAAACTTAAACTTACACAACGAATTCTATGGAATGGACACTTATTTCTCAGAAATTTTTGCAAATGTTCCCACTCTTGTTTTTCCCTTTTTAATGGAAGTTATCTCTAAAAGGCTGCCAAAATTTCTCTGTGGGCTACTGAAGAATATTCGGCACCCCTTTAAGAGATGCCTGACTCTCTGTAAATAATTCCACAGATGAGGTTCTTCATAGATAGTGCTAATTAGTACTAAGTACCCTTAGAGATGCCTGGCAGGCAAATTGGGCAAAATTTGGTTTTTCCCTTTCTTAGATAGGAAATTTGAAAAAATTTAAAAAGAAAAAAAAATCAAGACTAGAAAACTGTTCTAGGATTGGAAAGTGTCTCATTAAGCTGAATTCCTAGAAAAAGATTGTGTTTCAATTTTTAGGCTTATCTGACTTAAGGCACTGACTAAAATTAACGCCAGAAACACCAAGCGTTTTTCTTCAAGAGGTCATGGGGGGCTTGGAAGGGTGCCCAACTATCAAAAAAGGACAAGTAGAGAATCTCTATCTTAAAGAGAACATGTTCAGCCTTAGAACTTATTGCCTGATTTTCAGGTATATTATTTTTGGTGACTCAGTGGTTAAAGAATCTGCCTGCCAATTCAGGGGATGCAGGAGATGCAGGTTCGATTCCTGGGTGGGAAAGATCCCCTGGAAGAGGAAATGGCAATTTATCCCAGTATTTTTGCCTGGAAAATCCAATGGACAGAAGAGCCTGGTTGGCTACAGCCCACGAGGTTGCAAACAGCCAGATATGACTGAGCATACAAAAATACAAACGTCTATAAAGAATCAAATAATTTTTTTCAATGACTTCAGACATTTCAGGATTATTCATGTAATAAGATGTTGCATTTACACAGTGACTCCAGCTTTTCAAAGTGCTTTGTGTTAGCTCATTCATTTTTATTGTCACAATAATCCCATGATGTAGGGAGGACATCATACCATTACCAGGTAAAGAGAATGAGGCTCAGTAAGTTGAGAGCAGCCCCGCATGTCACAACTAGTTCCCGGGGGAACCAAGACCAGAGCATGAGTCTCTTGGATCTGAGCAGTTTTCTTGCTACTGCTAAACTTAAACTTACACAACGAATTCTATGGAATGGACACTTATTTCTCAGAAATTTTTGCAAATGTTCCCACTCTTGTTTTTCCCTTTTTAATGGAAGTTATCTCTAAAAGGCTGCCAAAATTTCTCTGTGGGCTACTGAAGAATATTCGGCACCCCTTTAAGAGATGCCTGACTCTCTGTAAATAATTCCACAGATGAGGTTCTTCATAGATAGTGCTAATTAGTACTAAGTACCCTTAGAGATGCCTGGCAGGCAAATGTCCAAGGAGGCAACATATGGGGGAGGGAATTGGAATAACCTTTTCCTCAGGGACTCAGCTGACATTCTGTGATGATGAGAGACTATAAGATTATTCTACTCAGTGCTTAAACTACACATAAGGACTATGTTAGTATTATTAGAAGACAAACCGTATCTCATTTGCTTACTCTTGTTTCTTCAACTGGAATTGTTTTATAATAGTATTTTAGTCATACTCTGGAAAGAGCACACTTTTAAACGATAATTCGGATGAAATGAATGAAAGAGATCAAAAGGTACGAAGCTCCAGATTAAAATAAATAAGTCATGGGGATATAATATACAGCATGGTGATTATAGTTAATAGTACTGTATTGCATATTTGTGAGTTGCTAAGAGAGTGGATCTTAAACGTCCTCATGACAAGGAACAAAAATATTTTTGTAACTATGTACAGTGACAGATGTTAGCTAGGTTTATTGTGGTGATCATTTTGCAATATATACAAATATTGAACCATTACATTAGTTGTACACCTGAAACTAATGTAATGTTATATGGCCAGTATTACCTCAATTTAAAGAAAAAAACTGTAGATGGTTTTTAAATGAACAAATCTATGGTGCTATTAAAAGAAAGATAACTTGATTTTATGTCAGTTCAGTTCAGTTGCTCAGTCATGTCTGACTCATTGAGACCCCATGGACTGCAGCGCGTCAGGCTCCTCTGTCCTCCACCATCTCCCGGAGCGTGCTCAAACTCACATCCATTGACTCAGTGATGCCATCCAACCATCTTGTCCTCTGCTGTCCCCTTCTTCTTCCTCTGATTTTACATATGTTTTTGTAAATTAATTATTTTAATTTAAAAATATTTCACTTTATAATGCTTATAACTTGAATTATAGTTTATCATGATTTTAGTGAGATGTATATGTGTATATAAGTGAGATGGATAGAAGCCAAAACGACCCCCATCAACTCCCATATCATACCATACAGGCCAACAGACATAATTAACTGAAGCTCTTGGCCATGTCAATTAGAAAAAAAATCTTTTCACTGGAAAAAAGAATGTTATAAAACAAAACCAAAAATCTCATGTGATTTTATTTATCTCAAAATTCTTAAACTATGGAACTTCATGTAAAAGGCTACTGCTCAATTAAAACAAAGCAAACAAAAACAAGTCCTATTTTTGTCAGAATATGCAGGTAAATAATGAAGTTACCATGTAATTGAACCAGAGTGTTTCTGCTCTCCAAAGAAGAGGTCCAACCATTGATCCATCACAGAACTATTGATACTTAATTAAACAGCAATTTAGAGAGTGAAGACTAGAATTTCAGGCTTGTAAAAACATCTTGGAAGTCTTTAATACTTCCGAAGACAGCCTTGGTTTTAAGGTCCTAATACCCTCCAGTCACGGCAGAATCGTGGGTCAGGAAGAACCAGTATGCTCACAGCATAGCTGCTTCGGGAGATGGTTATGTGTCCCTGAACCGTAATGGAAAACTAACTCCCCAGGTTAAATCGGGGCTTCCTAGGTGGTGCTAGTGGTAAGAATCCACCTGCCAATGCAGGAGACGCAAAAGCACGTGAGTTTGATCCCTGGGTCAAGGAAGATCCCCTGGAGGAGGAAAATGGCAATCCACTCCAGAATTCGAGAGGAACCTGGGGGGCTACAGTCCATGGCAAAGAGTTGGATGGTACTGAGCACACAGCACACACATACACACGCCAAACTGTTCTTCAAGTACCTCTCATGCTTCTAAATTCAACTTACTATCTGCTACTACCTGTCTATCCCACAGTCTTGAGTCAAGAGGAAGCGGCATACCAGTCACGGAAGGACAAGTAGTGCATGATTCCACTTATATGCAGTATTTAACACAGACAGACTCAGAGAAGCAGAGAGCAGAACAATGGCTGCCAGGAGGAAGCGGGAGGACGGAGTAGGGAGTTGATCACCGATGGGCATAAAGTTTCAGTAACTTAAAGATGAGTAAGTCCCGGAGATCTACTGTATAACATTGCGCCTATCGCTAACACTCAATTTTGTACACTTAAATAGGAGATATATGTCTGTATATAGCTGATTCACTTTGATTCACAACGGAAACTAACACAAAAGTGTAAAGCAGTTATACTCCAGTAATATTTTGTTTTAAATAAAAACTGCTTAGACCCTGAGGCAGGGGGTGGGGGGACAGAATCTGTTGAGAGGATGGCTCTCATATTGAGGATTCTTACCACAATAAAGTTAAATTTTAAATTTAAAAAAGAGGAAAGAAGATTAGCAAGAAAGATTAAAGGAATATATATATATAAAGGAATATATATACATATATATATTTATATGCCACTTCTATTGGTCTTTCATTTATTTGTTTCCATCCATCTTTGTTTTCTGGCCCATGTGGGCCTCCCATCGCCATGGCGTCCGTTGTTGCAGAGCACTGGCTCTGGGCGCATGCGCTCCAGAGCTCTCGCTCGGTAATTGGACACACCGGTCCAGCAACTCCGCGGCACATGGGATCTTCCCAGGCCAGGGATCGAACCGGCGCCCCTTGCACTGCAAGGCAGTGTCCTTACCCACTGGACCACCAGGGAAGCCCTTAAAGGCCTATATTAATAGAGCACCTCTTTGTGGATGTAAGATAGGGTCCAAGGCAGGTAGTGCGTGCCCCTAGGCCGTTCCTGAGTTTCAGTTCAGAGAGCTGCTTGGCTCAAGTCACCAAGATGACAGGTGTGCTGCTCCGGCACGCAGACCTCGGCTTGCCTCTGTTTCTAATGTCTGACAAGTGAAAGCGTACCCTATGCTACTACCTAGAAATAGCTAACTTTATAATCTAGGGATGTTCAAGCCCTGTGTGGCGGCCTCAAGATGGGACACTGAAAGGGCAGGAGGAAGAGCCAGATAGTAGAGACGACTTAGAGATGGTGTCCTTTTAACTCTACTAATGACCAAAACACGATCTCCTAGACCTTTCTTCCTAAGAAAGGTCTTAAGTACAGGGTGCTCCTTGAAGGAAGTATTCTGGGATGAACATGGTTTCTGTGCTTGCCTTTCTGAAGGTGAACAGGATCCTAACTGTACCAATATGATCTTTGCTCTGACACATTGGAGATAAAAAAATTAGAAAACACAGACAGCAGAACTCTCTCCTTGGGGCCGAATGTAACAGTACCTAGACAAACACATTTTATTCCTATACGTTCATTGTATTCATATCCTTACTGTAATTAGGTTGATATATTACTATAATTAATCTGTTGGATTAGAGAAATTAGCAGCTTCCTCACAGTCTTAGAAAAGGAATGCTTGCTTCTTCCATTATCTGATTTCATGCCAGCTTTGACCACGGTAGCAAAATAATTATAGTAAAAAGCCACCAGCAGATCAAAGCATTTGCAGGGTAGGGTCATAATTGAACAAAAACTGTTAAGAAGTATGAGAAGGTCAGCTTTCTGCTGCCCTTAGCATTTGTGTAACACCAGGGAAATCTGAGCGCATCTGTTATTTTAAGTGGGCACCAGCGACTCGGAAAGCTAAAAGCAGCTATATCTAAGCCTTTCAAGTTTTCTTAGCCATTGACTCATGTTTTATCCCCTTGGTTGCTGGCAACCTGACTTTTAGCCAAGCAAACAATAAACTGAGAACATAAACAGAATTGGTCCCTCTCATTTTTATAGCTGAGGAACAGCCTTCACAAAATCTATAAATTTCCATGGACATAAATCCCTGAGCACTACCTTTCAGCTGTTTAAAATCTAGTAACACCAGGAGTTACTCTTCTGAGCAGGCCGTAAACCTAAGCAGGGTGATTTTGGCAGAACAGATACAGTTTGCAGGGAGCTCTGAACAGGATTATAGCTCATAACTGTCAATAACTAACACAAAGCTGTATTCCCGGAATCAAAAAATCTGCATTTCAGGTGTTGCAGGTTCGTGGGGGTTGGAGGGACTGCTCCATCTGCCAGAGTTGCCTGACAACCTACCCTCTGAGGATGAACAGCCTTGCACAACAGACACAGAGGTCCCAGCTCTTTCTGTCTCTGTGTCCTAGAACTTCCAGGAAGCGGGCTTCCCACACTTCATTGCGAAGGGCAGGTGGGATTCTAAGAGACCAGCGTGGACCCTTAAAGCGGACACTGCTAAACCTAAAAGCAGGTCATAGATTTCCCCCGGGCAGAGCGCCATGGCAGAACCGCTTCGTGGGAAGGCTATGCTCTCCCTTCCCACCCCAAACGTAGGGTTAGGAGAAGCCTCCAGCCTTCTCTTACCATATTGTCAATGCATTTTGTGGTTAATAGAAAAAAAAAAAAAACTTGACGTATAAAATTATTGGCAAATGTCCCACAGTTTGACCTCCACCTAGAACTTCCTAATGACATAGGCTAATAGAATAAGCCAGTCTGCGTAGTACGGTATGTATGTGTATTAGACTAAATTTAATTTTCAATGACTAATCCATCTGAGTTCTGCAGCTCACATTACGGAGGATGGAAGATGGAGCATTGCATATTCAGAGACTGTATAAAATGTGTTATGTAATGCATCATGGGGACATCATGCTCTATGCTACATTGGCAAACTTACCACTGGCAATCCTTCACAGAGTTTCCCAAGCTGGAGAGAGAGAAGAAAAGAGAAAAGAATTCTTTGATAGAAAAAAAAATACATTCCTCCATGATGCGGTCTGGGTGGGACTCAAGGGACACGCAACTCAAGCACGTGGAAGCTGAGAATACTTCCCAGAGGCAGCCCCATGGAAGCGGGATCGTGAAGGACGCCGGGGCGGCAGCAGTGGCGAGGGTGAGGGAAGGAGGAACGCTGCAGGCAGAGGAGAGCCCAGGCTTAGACGGAAGCAGTGGGACAGCACGAAACGTAGGCAAGGCGCGCTCAGTCACGTGGGGCTTTGCAACGTCTTACAAGACGTGGGCTCTATCTTAGCAGCAGAGGGGGCCACGGGAGGGTTTAAGCAGATCAGCGATATAATCAGATATGGGGATGGCATCTGGACAATTTGGCCTGTGGTACAGCTGACCTATGGAATAATACCACAACCTATGTGGGCTTTCATTCCAGTTAGACAGTTGATGTAGCTTCTACAGCCCACGTTTCCAGCCTTGGCTTGTCTTTCTTAGCATGTGTCCTTCTCTGAGAACTCACGCATCGTCTCCTCATCTCACATGAGACGGATGGTGGCTTTAGGAGAAGACAACACTGTGCTTTCGTGAAGGGTCTGCTTATCTGGGCTGACATTTCACTTTAAAAAAATTTTTTTATTATTATTTATTTATTTGGCTTTGCTGGGTCTTATTTTTGACATGTGGGATCTAGTTTCCTGACCAGGGATCGAACCCGGGCTCCCTGCATTGGGAACACAGAGTCTTAACCACTAGACATCAGGGAAGTCCCTGGGCTGACATTTCTAAACCCATGGAGAAAGCCCATAACTTTCTGTTCAGGCATATCTTCGTGCAGCTAAATGAGCACTAACTGTCGACATACTAAACAAAAGGGTTGACTCACACGGGCTTCTGGAGCCAGTGCTGTATGCTTTGATGGTGTCGCCTTACAGGGCTCGGGGGTCCTTAGAAAGAATCTGTCTCTCCACAGCCTCTCATGCATTGCTACCTCCTGTCCCTCGGAAATCTAGAGGCCTGCAAAGTGGTAACAAGCGAAATGAGATGCTGTCGTGTGGGAATACTAAGCATGATAGGCTAAAGAAAGCAAAGAACTTCCTTGAGAATAATTGGTTTTAACATCTTGTTCGTAGAACAGACTTGATCTGCAGGGGAAGACAAAATTGATTTTTATGTGGCGTGCTGGCTGCGCCCGCAGCAACCCAGCTCTTCTTCCGCCTGCTCCTGCTGCAGTTGTGATCCGGAGTTGACAGTCCTCTCTCCCCTCTTCAGCTCTGGTTGGAGCACAGGCCGCAAATAAATTGCTAACATTTAAGTGCATCTGTTGCAAAGACAGAAGCTCAGAGGACACTGGGGAAATTTCAAACCAAATTTCAGGGCTGAGCTCATAAAAGCATGCACCATCTGTGGAATTTTGCTCATATGCATCGCTATAATGGGAGGGGGGCAACAGAGATGGGGGGAAAAAAGAAAGTGATAAAGGACTGCATAGTAACTGGCTTTAACACTGCAGTCTCTCTTTTCAGATCAATTCACAGCTGGCCTTTGGGCCAGGCAAGATCCCAAATATCCATCCTCACCCCAAGAGCTCTGACCCACAGAGACTTAATTGCATGAATAGGTTACCTTGAATTTACCGTGCCCCTGTGTCTAAACACAGCCCCTTACCCATAGCTTACTTGTACAAGGACTCAAGACTTTGCATGTTTCCTCCCTCTGGTTTACTTGAGACTGAGGTCGAGTCTAGCTCTTTCTGTCCAATCACCCTCATGTGACAAAGCAAAACCAACCCAGATCATTTTCAGCTAAGCCTGTTACTTTGTTACAGTGCACCGAAAAGCAAATTCCTTCAGATCCCCTTTATAGATAATCAAACTTATGGTCTAACAAGCTTTTCATTGTTAGTGATTTTCATTTCCCTCACAGTTTAGGGCACTTAGGAAAAAAAATTCTATTCAGCACTTCTCCACTCATAATTCAGGGGAAAAGAGTCATGCGGTATAATAAGGATAATTAGCTCCGACTTAAAATAATAAGCTTGGCAGCACAGAGCCCCTCCGCTGAACACACTCTCCATTTATCGTTTTGTGTACTCTCTGTCAAAGCTAATTACTACTCCTGTAATTACTAACCTGTTGAAAGAACAAAGGAAAATGCAATGCGGTACCTAAATAAATATGTTTCTTCCAATACCATCTCAATAAAACTCTTTAGAACAGCCTGCATCCTTACAATCTTAGAGTTAAAAACTGCTGTGGTTTGTCCTCAAAAGTATGATTGGCTATTATTAATAGATGGATGGCTTTTGGTGTGTATTTATGCCCGTGGGAGTAGTTTCTTTCATTTAGATTCTTGTAAAATACAGACCGCTGGAAGTAATGATCTCATGCTTTAAAAAGTTCAACATTCATAAAGCATGTTTCCTTTTCATTAATTTTTTTGACCCTGGTGCATTGTGGGAACACTGTTTAAATGACCACAGGTTTCCCCTGTTAATGCGTCTTAATCCAGACCAGACACTTGTCTTTTCCCCAAGAGAAGAAATACTGCTGACCATGAAAGCAGAAAAATCTGGAGACAAATTTAGCTCCCTCTTTTTTCCAGGGGTGATGCACATTAGAAGTTTTAAAACACAGGAGGATGTAGAGAAAAGGGAACCTTCCTACATTGTTGGTGGGACCATTGCATGAATAGGTTACCTTGAATTTACCGTGCCCCTGTGTCTAAACACAGCCCCTTACCCATAGCTTACTTGTACAAGGACTCAAGACTTTGCATGTTTCCTCCCTCTGGTTTACTTGAGACTGAGGTCGAGTCTAGCTCTTTCTGTCCAATCACCCTCATGTGACAAAGCAAAACCAACCCAGATCATTTTCAGCTAAGCCTGTTACTTTGTTACAGTGCACCGAAAAGCAAATTCCTTCAGATCCCCTTTATAGATAATCAAACTTATGGTCTAACAAGCTTTTCATTGTTAGTGATTTTCATTTCCCTCACAGTTTAGGGCACTTAGGAAAAAAAATTCTATTCAGCACTTCTCCACTCATAATTCAGGGGAAAAGAGTCATGCGGTATAATAAGGATAATTAGCTCCGACTTAAAATAATAAGCTTGGCAGCACAGAGCCCCTCCGCTGAACACACTCTCCATTTATCGTTTTGTGTACTCTCTGTCAAAGCTAATTACTACTCCTGTAATTACTAACCTGTTGAAAGAACAAAGGAAAATGCAATGCGGTACCTAAATAAATATGTTTCTTCCAATACCATCTCAATAAAACTCTTTAGAACAGCCTGCATCCTTACAATCTTAGAGTTAAAAACTGCTGTGGTTTGTCCTCAAAAGTATGATTGGCTATTATTAATAGATGGATGGCTTTTGGTGTGTATTTATGCCCGTGGGAGTAGTTTCTTTCATTTAGATTCTTGTAAAATACAGACCGCTGGAAGTAATGATCTCATGCTTTAAAAAGTTCAACATTCATAAAGCATGTTTCCTTTTCATTAATTTTTTTGACCCTGGTGCATTGTGGGAACACTGTTTAAATGACCACAGGTTTCCCCTGTTAATGCGTCTTAATCCAGACCAGACACTTGTCTTTTCCCCAAGAGAAGAAATACTGCTGACCATGAAAGCAGAAAAATCTGGAGACAAATTTAGCTCCCTCTTTTTTCCAGGGGTGATGCACATTAGAAGTTTTAAAACACAGGAGGATGTAGAGAAAAGGGAACCTTCCTACATTGTTGGTGGGAATGGAAGTTGCTGCAGCCACTGTAGAAAACAGTACGGAGGTTTCTCTAAAAACTAAAAATGAAAACTAATGCATGACTTGGCAATTCTACTCCTCAGTATACAGACAAAAAACACATTAAACCAAAAAATTACATGCACTTCAATGTTCATAACAGTATTATTTACAATTGCCAGGAAATCGAAATGGCGTAACTGTCCATCAACAGATACATGCATAAAGACAATGGTACAAACATACAATGGAATATTACTCAGCCATTAAAAAGAACTGCCATTGGCAACAACATAAATGAATTTAAGGGCATTATGCTAAGTGAAACAGACACAGAAAGACAAACACTGGGGGCTTCCCTGGTGGTCCAGTGAGTAATGAGTCTGCCTTGCAGTGCAAGGGGCACTGGTTCAATCCCTTGCCTGGGAAGATTCCATATGCCGAGGAACAGCTGAACTGGTGTGTCCAATTACAAGCCAGTGCTCTGGAGCACATGCACCCAGACCCAGTGCTTTGCAACAAGAGAGGCCACTGTAATGGGAGGCCCACACATGCCAAAGAATAAAAATGGATGAAAAATAAAAAACAATGACTCAGAGGCAAAAAGAAAGTTTAAAAAAAGACACTGTATGATATCACTTACTTGTGGAATATAAAAATAAAACAAACTGGTGAATAAAACAAAAAAGAAGCAGACTTACACATATAGAGAGCAAACTAGTGGTTACCAGTGGGGAGAGGGGGAGGGGCAATATAGGGGTAAGGAATTTTAAAAAGTGCTATTAAAGGATTATATGAAATGAGTGTGGAAAGTTTGAAAATTGCAAAGCATAAAGAGAATTTAAAGAACTTTCTTTCAGTCACTGGGTTGGCTAAAATATTCATTTGGGTATTCTGTCTCCATAAAATGTAATAGAAAATCCCAAACAAATCTTTGGCCTACTTAATAAAAAAAGAGAGAAAATTCTGGGACCTTAGAAATAGCAGGTTTATACAGAAAGGAGTGACCACACTGGACACACAGAGTTGTTGATAGATGCCTTTATTCTTCTACCTAAATGGTTTTCCCGCCTCCGTCTCTTATGAAAAGATAAAAATGAGGAATGGTGTTAAAGAGATTGCTGAATCATTGTTACTAATTTGTGAGGAATTATAGAGGATAAGGAAGATTCAAAAATTGAGATCTCATTGTCATTTCCAGAAAGAGAATGAAAGTGACTTCTGGTTAAGATGTTAGGATGGATTATTTATGAGAAGAAGCAGTGACTACCAGGAACAAGCATGGATTCACCAAGAGCAAACCTTGCCAAACAAAATTCACCTCTTACACTCACAGTGTATCGGGCCTGAAGATAGCAAGCAAGACCTGGACCTCATTCTTAGCCTGTATTTGAGCCTTCATCAAGAAAATCACAAAATCACTCACAATAATCTTGTCAAAGGATTGGCAAATCATTAGCTGAATATTAGTACTGCTAATGATTATGAGTTATTACAAACAAGCTTGAAAAATTGGAGGTGTTTAGAGAGAATAAAACAAGAGAATGAAGAATTTGGCAGTGTTATCTATGAGAAATGATAGGGGGGGGGAAACAGATTAAAACAAGCTTCTTTGGCCAGAGAGAAATATATGCATATATGTAAATATTGGGCTCAGTCCCTTAGTTATGTCCAACTCTTTTGCAACCTCATGGACTGTAGCCCGCCAGGCTCCTCTGCCCATGGAATTTTCCAGGCAAGAGTACTGGAGTGGGGTGCCATTTATTACTCCAGGGGATCTTCCCAATTCAGGGGTCAAACCTGTGTCCCTTGCATCTCTCCTACACTGGCAGGCAGAGTCTTATACCACCTGGGAAACTCTCTATGTAAATATTTATTTATATGTAAAATATATAATTATGCATATAAATAAAAATACATAATTATTATGTGGAAGGGTGACTAGACTTCTACATGGTATTGATGACTAGCACTTGAACCACACTGAGAAGAGTGACAGGGACCCAGATTACCGTTCAATCATCAAAACTATCCAAAGATGGAATGGGCTGCCTCTGAATGTTCAGTGAATACACTATGTGCAAGCTCTAAAGGAAATGTAAAGACCAGATGGATAATTCGCTAAAATGACCTTAGTACTGCCTACTTTACAATCACACAGAATGAGCATACAGTGCACAATACCTTCACAGATATTCGTGTCTTAAATCCTTCCCAGGCAAGCTGAAGCCTGAGGCTCATATATTGTTGTCTTAAATCCCTTCCAGGCAAGCTGAAGCCTGAGGCTCTGGCCCAGGCAGTTTTAGGAGATGCGGTTGAGCCCGTGCTGAACTGGTCTAGTTTAGGGCTCCTGAATATAGATTGAAAGGGGGCTGCACACTACATTTTGGACATCTGGGGAAGCTCCAAAGTGTCTTGAAAAAGACTGTGTCAAAAAGGGAGGCTGAGGGCTTCCCCTGGTGGTCTAGTGGGTAAAGACACCGCCTTGCAGTGCAAGGGGCGCCGGTTCGATCCCAGGCCTGGGAAGATCCCACGTGCCGCGGAGCGGCTGGACTGATGTGTCCAATCACCGAGCCGGAGCTCTGGGGCGCATGCTCCCAGAGTCGGCGCTCTGCAACGACAGACGCCACCGCGATGGGAGGCCCACAGGAGCCAAAGAACAAAGACGGATGAAAATAGAGAAATGAAAGACCAATAGAAGTGGCCCACCTGCTCCCCTCCCTCCCCAACCCGACCCCCGCCCAAAATAAATAAATAAATAAATAAATCTTTAAAAAAAAGGGGGGGGGAGGCTGAGGAGGAGCAAAGACGCATCAGAAGCGAAATGTCTGACTGAAGCGGGTTGACACACAGCTGGTCGAGTAGACAGATGGTCAAGGTCTACAACTACCACTGTGGACAGAGGGAAGGACCCTTTGGGGAAGTCTCCCTTGAACTTGACTGGTCAGTGGGGGGTCGAGAACACCTAAGGACACCGAGCTAGTCCCAAGATGATCACACATTACCTTCAAGACTACCCTCCTGGGTGGACAATGAACCCCCTTCTGTCCCCACTTTTCAGAAGAGGACCCACAACTCAGAGATGGTGCAAAATTTCCACACGGCAAGCCTGAGGCAGAGCCAGGCATACAATAGGCTTCTGACTCCAGTGGACTGTGTCACGTCACAGAGAGCACAGCAGTCGCTAGCAGAAATACATGCTTCTTATTTCTCTGGCATCCTTCTTGTCCAGATTTCTATAATTTCTGCACCTGTAGGTGACTATAAAACCTCACGGGTCTCTCCATGGATCCACTTACAGGCCCACCTTTTTGGTTTATTTTCCAGATACAGTTCGTCATGCAATCAATTCCTTTTTTGATCTGTCATAAAATTATAATTGATGGACATTCATTTGCCCCTGTTTATAATTACAGATGAAAGGAAATTATTTCAGCCTCTGAGGAGCTGGACATTTGCAACTGTTCATTTGCCAGTAGACAACGCACATCTATCCATCTAAGAGTAAGGTGATGAGTTCTTTATTAGCCTACAGTCAGGTCCTCAACGTGGAGGCTGGGCCTCAGTGTTTAGGAGTAGTCTGGCTTACTAAGTCATCTGGGCACCACTGTAATTATTGCAGGCAAAAACCTCACTCCCACGTTTATATTTGCATCTTTAAAAGCCAACAATTTGCTGAATCATTTACTGGGGTTAATCAAATATCATCATTAAGAAACCACTGCTTATCCTTCTGCAAATGATTTTTTAAAATGGGAAAGACATGGCTACACACAATAAATTAACAAAAAGCTATGAATATGTAAAGAGGGCAAGCTCATCACTCTTAGGCATAAATTACATCAAAGGAGAAACACAATAACTGTCTGTGATAATGAGTGACAACCATTCTAAGTCGGCCGCCATGCTCTTTGGAACATGAGTCTCAGTTTCCCCAAGATGGCTGAGGCTTGTGTCCAGGAGAGAGAGGAAGAAAGTCTTTTTGGCAGAGCTTTCTTCTCACTTTAGTTGAGCATTATTACGAGTTGACAAAGGGGTAAAGAGGCTTGGAAGGAAGGCCACTCAATCTTAATTCCTAGAGTCTTTGTTACAATTGTTTGATGGGGCATTAGGAATTCTTGGAAGACTTTTATTGTCTAATTTGTTCAGTGTAGGTAATTATGAATGAGAAAGGTAATTCTGAAACAGCAGGGTCGCTTTCCACACGGCAAGCCTGAGGCAGAGCCAGGCATACAATAGGCTTCTGACTCCAGTGGACTGTGTCACGTCACAGAGAGCACAGCAGTCGCTAGCAGAAATACATGCTTCTTATTTCTCTGGCATCCTTCTTGTCCAGATTTCTATAATTTCTGCACCTGTAGGTGACTATAAAACCTCACGGGTCTCTCCATGGATCCACTTACAGGCCCACCTTTTTGGTTTATTTTCCAGATACAGTTCGTCATGCAATCAATTCCTTTTTTGATCTGTCATAAAATTATAATTGATGGACATTCATTTGCCCCTGTTTATAATTACAGATGAAAGGAAATTATTTCAGCCTCTGAGGAGCTGGACATTTGCAACTGTTCATTTGCCAGTAGACAACGCACATCTATCCATCTAAGAGTAAGGTGATGAGTTCTTTATTAGCCTACAGTCAGGTCCTCAACGTGGAGGCTGGGCCTCAGTGTTTAGGAGTAGTCTGGCTTACTAAGTCATCTGGGCACCACTGTAATTATTGCAGGCAAAAACCTCACTCCCACGTTTATATTTGCATCTTTAAAAGCCAACAATTTGCTGAATCATTTACTGGGGTTAATCAAATATCATCATTAAGAAACCACTGCTTATCCTTCTGCAAATGATTTTTTAAAATGGGAAAGACATGGCTACACACAATAAATTAACAAAAAGCTATGAATATGTAAAGAGGGCAAGCTCATCACTCTTAGGCATAAATTACATCAAAGGAGAAACACAATAACTGTCTGTGATAATGAGTGACAACCATTCTAAGTCGGCCGCCATGCTCTTTGGAACATGAGTCTCAGTTTCCCCAAGATGGCTGAGGCTTGTGTCCAGGAGAGAGAGGAAGAAAGTCTTTTTGGCAGAGCTTTCTTCTCACTTTAGTTGAGCATTATTACGAGTTGACAAAGGGGTAAAGAGGCTTGGAAGGAAGGCCACTCAATCTTAATTCCTAGAGTCTTTGTTACAATTGTTTGATGGGGCATTAGGAATTCTTGGAAGACTTTTATTGTCTAATTTGTTCAGTGTAGGTAATTATGAATGAGAAAGGTAATTCTGAAAACCCTGTGGGACAAAGCAAATGGTAGTGTTTAGTTTAAACCAAACTCTTAGAACAGCAAGTTGAACTCCTTTATCTTCCTCACTATTCTTCTAAACATCTTCTTCTTCCCTTTCCATCAATTCCACACAACAGTCATGTTCTGTCTCAATTTCTAGTTCACCATTGCTCCATATCACAGTCTAATTGATGGAATCTATAAGACTATCTCCTTGTTACTTCCTGTTCTGACATATTGTGGGAGATATAAAAATTTGTTCGACACAGTCCTCATCTAGTTAGGAAGACTATCCCTGAGTAAAAATAGAGCCAATGAGATAATCAGGGAATTCAATGCCAGACAATGGTAAAATTTCTGGCACTTGGTACAGACAATCAGAGCTATATAAATTCAGAAAAAGATACTCTTTGGGCTCAGGCAATCAGGGAAAGCTTCTCAAAGATGAGACTTGAGATGAACCATCCATGGTGGCTAGAGTTCATATAGAAGTCAAGTTCATGCAATTATATCCATAAGACTTGATACATGTGTTTGTTAAATGTGACCATTTGAGGGCAAACAACTCAGTTCAAATGCTATGCCCTTCGTATATATGGGGCTTCCCTAGCAGCTCAAATGGTAAAAGAAATCCACCTGCAATGCAGGAGACCCAAGTTCAATCCCTGGGTCAGGAAGAGGCCCTGGAGACTACCCACTCTAGTATTCTTGCCTGGAGAATGCCATGGACAGAGGAGCCTGGTGGGCTACAGGAATTGCAAAAAGGCAGACATGACTGCGTGACTTTCAGTTGGTTTATTTGTGTGTACTCAACATTCTTTGTTATTCTTCTATACTCCAGCACACCTAAATGAACCTGTTAATATAATATTGTGCTGTGATTGTAGTTCGGTTCAGGTTAGAAACCAAGTCTAGGTGAACCAAGGCAAGGTATCAGCAATAACAGAAAGTTTAACATAGAGGTTGTTTCTCTGAAAAGAGGTTGGGTATTCTGTGCATGGAAGGAAGGCCACTCAATCTTAATTCCTAGAGTCTTTGTTACAATTGTTTGATGGGGCATTAGGAATTCTTGGAAGACTTTTATTGTCTAATTTGTTCAGTGTAGGTAATTATGAATGAGAAAGGTAATTCTGAAAACCCTGTGGGACAAAGCAAATGGTAGTGTTTAGTTTAAACCAAACTCTTAGAACAGCAAGTTGAACTCCTTTATCTTCCTCACTATTCTTCTAAACATCTTCTTCTTCCCTTTCCATCAATTCCACACAACAGTCATGTTCTGTCTCAATTTCTAGTTCACCATTGCTCCATATCACAGTCTAATTGATGGAATCTATAAGACTATCTCCTTGTTACTTCCTGTTCTGACATATTGTGGGAGATATAAAAATTTGTTCGACACAGTCCTCATCTAGTTAGGAAGACTATCCCTGAGTAAAAATAGAGCCAATGAGATAATCAGGGAATTCAATGCCAGACAATGGTAAAATTTCTGGCACTTGGTACAGACAATCAGAGCTATATAAATTCAGAAAAAGATACTCTTTGGGCTCAGGCAATCAGGGAAAGCTTCTCAAAGATGAGACTTGAGATGAACCATCCATGGTGGCTAGAGTTCATATAGAAGTCAAGTTCATGCAATTATATCCATAAGACTTGATACATGTGTTTGTTAAATGTGACCATTTGAGGGCAAACAACTCAGTTCAAATGCTATGCCCTTCGTATATATGGGGCTTCCCTAGCAGCTCAAATGGTAAAAGAAATCCACCTGCAATGCAGGAGACCCAAGTTCAATCCCTGGGTCAGGAAGAGGCCCTGGAGACTACCCACTCTAGTATTCTTGCCTGGAGAATGCCATGGACAGAGGAGCCTGGTGGGCTACAGGAATTGCAAAAAGGCAGACATGACTGCGTGACTTTCAGTTGGTTTATTTGTGTGTACTCAACATTCTTTGTTATTCTTCTATACTCCAGCACACCTAAATGAACCTGTTAATATAATATTGTGCTGTGATTGTAGTTCGGTTCAGGTTAGAAACCAAGTCTAGGTGAACCAAGGCAAGGTATCAGCAATAACAGAAAGTTTAACATAGAGGTTGTTTCTCTGAAAAGAGCTGTCAGGCACACAACGGGATGGATATCTGTGCAATGCCATGGGCAAAATAGACAACAGAGGGAAACTGCTATAGCACCGGGAGCTCACCTCGGTGCTCTGTGGTGACCTCGACGGTTGGGATGGGGTGTGGAGTGGGAGGAAGCTCAAGAGAGAGGGGATATATGTGTACACAGACCTGACTCACTTCGTTGTATAGCATAAACGAATACAACATTGTAAAGCAACTATACCACGATACTGAAAAACCAAAAACAAGGGCAAGAGAATAAAACTCAGCAAATAAACAAGAACGAGGTGAATGAGCATTTCAGGAATCACGCACATATAAAATACTGGTCAAATGGATGCCTCAGGGCGAAGTCTGCCTTCCACAGACTGTCTTTTGGACTTTATGATAGAATAAAATTAGGGCAAGAATTGGATAGGCTAGTCCGGGAAACAGGGAGTGATTACTTATGAGGAGGTCATTAGATTAAGAGATTAAATAGAGAGGGCAAAACATAAAGGCTAATTTTCATACTTCATATGCTTCTGGGGTCTCAACTAGCTCATAGCCTACTCAGCTCAATTCCAGATAGAGCAAGAAAATACGTGATATATTTAAAAATTGACTGTGGGAAAAGTGATCTTATTGGTCCCAAGATGTGACGTACATTCAGAGTGCAGAGATTTGATCTAAGCAACACATGGGGAATATCAAATTCTGCTGCAAGTTCTGGGTCCATTTTTCACATACATCTAACTAGAGCATTAATCTTCTCAATGTAGACGAGTCTCATGATTTTCAATGGAAGTGTTTGTATAAGACCTTTAAAAACCAAGACCTGCGTGTTCTTCATGAAAATGTAAGAGTCCCTGACATTTCGGGTAACAGAAGGAGTTGCTCTGATATTCTTTGCTAAATTTACAAGATTTGGCTAAAGCCCCAAGCGTCTGTCCTATTACAGTAGAGCATTAGTCACTTTTGAAAGGATTTTGCACACTGTACTCTGGTGTTTGTGTTAAATGCCATGAACTCTAAGACTGGTGGGCAGATCCAACTCCCAGATTCAAGCTGAAACAATTTAAAAAAAAAAAAAATTTTTTTTTACTATTGAATATATAGAGTCATTTAGTTAAATTAACTGAGATGAGACCTAAGCATTCAAATTCTTTGTGAGAGGAAGAGCAGAGTGGCAGAAAGGAAGTCAGAGAGTCTCCATTACAATGAGAACAGTCATTTAGAGATTGTCTAGCACAGCATTTCAAAATGACTTCCCGCTGGTTCTGAATGATGGCAGCATATCATAAGAAAGAAGGTGTTGAGATCATGTAATTTGAGGGACATCAAGTTAAGCAAAGACAAATCTTTGCTGTAGAACTTTTTAGACCCTTTCATATACTAATATGCATTATGAGTCAAGAAGGGTCACAAGCTGATTTCACTGAGACTCTTTTTCATTTAATGGACAGAGTGTTCTAAGAAATGCTCGTTTATTTCAAAAAAGAAAGCAAGATCCAGAGCAGGTGACTGCTTTGTCTAAAGCTACCACATCGCTTACCTACAAATAGCTCTAGGACGATTTACCAGAATGAGGGACTACAGCAGTGGTACAACACTGAATGAAGAAGTGGAGAAAGAAAGGACAACGGCCACTTCTGAAACAATTAAAGGTTCCAGACTTGAGGTTTTGAGATGTATGTGGAGAAGGGGCACAGAGACAGAGAGGATGTAGTCCTGTGTTGACCAGACTGGATGAGTGTGTGGTCTTCTGGCCCATGCAGAACACCTGGGCAAAGCCACCGCCCTCAGCTGCCAGAGAAACTCGCCCTTGGCTGTCTTCATACTGACTATCATCTGTGTGGATATTTTGGCTTCAAGAATACAACTAGATACACTGACAGATGACTGGGTAAAGAAGATGTGGTACCTATATACTACTCCTCAGCTATAAAAAAAGAATGAAATAATGCCATTTGCGGCATCATGGATAGGCCTAGAGATGATCATACTAAGTGAAAGTAGGCCACAAAGAGGACAAACACCACATGACATCACTTATAACTAGAATCTAAAATATGACACAAATGAACCTATCTACAGACATAGGGAACAGACGCGTGCTTGCCAAGGGGAAGGAGGGATAGGGGAGGGATGGGTTGGGTGTTTTGGATTAACAGAGAAACCTATTATATATAGGATGGATAAACAACAAAGTCCTACTCTATAGCACAGAGAATTATATTCAGTATCCTATAATAAACCATACTGAAAATAATATAAAAATTGTATATATATATATATATATATATATATATATATATATATATATATAAAACAGTCTCCTGTGCAGCAGAAACTAACACAACTTTGTAAATCAACTGTACTTCAGTAAAATAAATTTTAAAAATAGGCCAAGATGGCTTTCCAGGGGCAGTATATGGATTGCCAATTAAAAGAGGGTACTACTCTCCAAAAATGAACATTTGTGGTAACTTCTAAATTGAGGCAATAGTAACCCAGTATATACTAGGAACACATTTTTTTCTTTGTTTGAAAATTTTCTCTGGAATATTTTTCCAAACATATTTGGAAAAAGCACTGTTAGAGAAGGACTTCACTTTCCATTAACAATTTTAAGAGAAAAAGTTTATAGTAGGATTTGTGACCCACGGATCCCAACGTGTTACATAAATAATACAGGAAACTGCAAAATGATCTTATGTGAAGTCACTGCACAAGATGCATGTTTAATTAGCACCTACTAATAAAACAGATGCATGGGAAATTATTTAGGGGGACACGGACTATTCTGAACAATACGATATCAGCTCGGGATGCCAAGGGCAGGCAGCATAACCTGTTTTTAATTGAGCATTTCAGCACCAAACAAAATAAGAGACAGCTTGTGTTTTATGTATTTCTGTAGTACATCATTATCCAACAATAAATGCAAAAATAATTTTCAAAAAAAAAACCAAAAACAACCAAACTTCAGGCAGAAAAAAATTTAAAGGCACAGAATTTTTAAGAGTTGGCTGTTCCATAATTTTATGGAAAAACTAAGAAATGGATCAATAGCACAGTGGTTATTTTAAAGGCAAAACTTTAGCACTTTTAACTTGACTGTGGTGTTTTCAAAAAATTAGAACTACCTTTGAGAATAGCCCAGAGCACCCTTAAAGACACGACTCTCAAAGTCAGATTTTGACAGTGCAAAAACTCGAAAAGGAAGCTTTTAGTTGAAATGGTTTATCTTCCCCTACACACAGACACACAGACACCCACACAGACACAAAGAAACGGCTACCGAGTCAGATGGTGGAAAACAGAAGCAGGAGAATATATAGTGAGACTACCCTTGGGGCGTTCTGGTCTCTAGCACTATCCTGGGAACTTCTGAGTAAGGGGTTGCTTAATCACCCTTTGGCAACAACTGTGACATTTATGATTGGAATGAATGTCAAGGCAATCTTGAAGAGGAAAAAAAAATCCACAGAGTATTGTTTCTTGAGATATAAATAATGAATTTTTCCCAGGGCAGTATATGGATTGCCAATTAAAAGAGGGTACTACTCTCAAAAAATGAACATTTGTGGTAACTTCTAAATTGAGGCAATAGTAACCCAGTATATACTAGGAACACATTTTTTTCTTTGTTTGAAAATTTTCTCTGGAATATTTTTCCAAACATATTTGGAAAAAGCACTGTTAGAGAAGGACTTCACTTTCCATTAACAATTTTAAGAGAAAAAGTTTATAGTAGGATTTGTGACCCACGGATCCCAACGTGTTACATAAATAATACAGGAAACTGCAAAATGATCTTATGTGAAGTCACTGCACAAGATGCATGTTTAATTAGCACCTACTAATAAAACAGATGCATGGGAAATTATTTAGGGTGACACGGACTATTCTGAACAATACGATATCAGCTCGGGATGCCAAGGGCAGGCAGCATAACCTGTTTTTAATTGAGCATTTCAGCACCAAACAAAATAAGAGACAGCTTGTGTTTTATGTATTTCTGTAGTACATCATTATCCAACAATAAATGCAAAAATAATTTTCAAAAAAAAAACCAAAAACAACCAAACTTCAGGCAGAAAAAAATTTAAAGGCACAGAATTTTTAAGAGTTGGCTGTTCCATAATTTTATGGAAAAACTAAGAAATGGATCAATAGCACAGTGGTTATTTTAAAGGCAAAACTTTAGCACTTTTAACTTGACTGTGGTGTTTTCAAAAAATTAGAACTACCTTTGAGAATAGCCCAGAGCACCCTTAAAGACACGACTCTCAAAGTCAGATTTTGACAGTGCAAAAACTCGAAAAGGAAGCTTTTAGTTGAAATGGTTTATCTTCCCCTACACACAGACACACAGACACCCACACAGACACAAAGAAACGGCTACCGAGTCAGATGGTGGAAAACAGAAGCAGGAGAATATATAGTGAGACTACCCTTGGGGCGTTCTGGTCTCTAGCACTATCCTGGGAACTTCTGAGTAAGGGGTTGCTTAATCACCCTTTGGCAACAACTGTGACATTTATGATTGGAATGAATGTCAAGGCAATCTTGAAGAGGAAAAAAAAATCCACAGAGTATTGTTTCTTGAGATATAAATAATGAAAAGGTCAAAGGGCAGCTCTTCCTGTTTGCCTTGAGACCATCCATGGGGGCACCCACGGTTTACTGTGGGCATCAGACCCTCATATCCCCTTTTTTTTAGATGGTTAAATACATTTTAATATTTTCAGTAAGGTCATAACAGGATGTTTCATGTGCTTAATATTTTTTATTGGAAAATAA
This sequence comes from Tragulus kanchil, assembly GCA_022376925.1. Classification (NCBI taxonomy): domain Eukaryota; kingdom Metazoa; phylum Chordata; class Mammalia; order Artiodactyla; family Tragulidae; genus Tragulus; species Tragulus kanchil. The sequence goes on from JAIOJX010000005.1 coordinate 14,370,782, forward strand.
TCGATTTACAATGTTGCATTAGTCTCAGGTGTACAGCGAGGTTATTGTTGTATGTCTTTTACAGAGTTTTGTTGTTTACATCTATATATAATCCCAAATCAGTCATAGGTATATCCCTGACCCCTCTCACCTGAGCCACCTCCCCCGCCCCTCTGCCTTCCTCCTCATATCTTTTTAATTTTAGGACCAGTTGTTTCTCCTCTTTCTCACCCAGAAACTGCCTCTTCTTCTTGGCCCATCTTCCTGCTGAGCTGCCTGGGGTCTCAGTCCTGCGGCATCAGAATGAGACCCTGAAATGAATTCACTGCTGGGCTAAAAGGCCTAAAGGAATTTGAACTTTACTTTGAGTTGTGAGAACTATGGATTCAAGAATCAATAAGGAATGTTTCCCCCTCTATTCTCCTTGCAAATTTCAGGCAATATTTTGAGTGTCTACTGTATTTGAGTAGACGCTGGGTGCTATCAGATGAAATAAGCCTATTCTCAAGGAGGTTACAATCTAGCAAACATTACAGTAAGAATTTTTGAAAGGATGAAGAGAGGAAGGAGGTAAGATGAGAACTTACAAATGGGTGATGCCCCTCCTAGCAAGGCAGCCAAGATCTCTGAAGTGGAAACCCGGCCTAACTGGAGAAACCTATGTCTTCGCTGTTCTCCAATTGGTCTCATGCCTCCTCCTTCATATTTTTGATTAAAGATTTCGGAGGTAGGTGTCAGTAGTGTACCCTATGACGGCTGCTGTGCACTCACATCCTACACAATAAGGTATGATGTATTTATGCCTGTTTTTAGCAGATAGGATTTAAAACATCATGTATGAATCCACTGAAGTTTTGTCTGCAACAATATGAATGCACTCTAAATGCAAATGCCTCATTATTTAAGGAATATAGTGATGAATTGTTTTGTAAAATGAAAAATACTTCTGAAATTTAAAAATTATCCTAACTGACTTAAAAGCATAGATGTGTGTATGTTTCATTCTCTGAGAGTAAGACAGACCCAGGCGTATTTCCCAGGTGAACTGTTCTAGCATCAGCTTAAGTCTTTGCATCTTAAATTTCATATAAACTTTATCTACTACCCTCATTTCCCTTTGGCCTCACCTCTCTCACTAATTTCTTCTATTTTATTTGTCTTCTTCTTATACTATAAAGTCTCTATGGAAGCTGCCATAAATCTTTTCTGTAATTAGACGTGTGTGAAGTCACTTTGCCGTGTCTGACTCTTTGTGACTCCATGGATGAGCCATGGAATTCTCCAGGCAAGAACACTAGAGTTGGTAGATGTTCCCTTCTCTAGGGGACCTTTCCAACCCAGGGATCAAACCCAGGTCTCCCCTATTGCAGGTGGATTCGTTACCATCTGAGCCACCAGGGAAGCCCAAGAATACTGAAGTGGGTAGTCTATCCCTTCTCCAGGGGATCTTCCCGACCAAGGAATTGAACCAGGGTCTCCTGCATTGCAGGTGATCCTTTACCAGCTGAGATAGCAAGGGAGCCCATAACTAGATGAGGTATTAATAAATAAAATTTCTTCTTCCTTCTTATGATCCAAGATGTCCTTATGTCAACATGCTAAACAAAATTCAGAAGCAGGAGAACCCTATTCAATTCCATGGTGCCTTTCAAAGTATTGACTAACTATTGGACCAAGAATATGTGGTATATATTCAACAGAGAATTACTCAGCCATAAAAAAGAATCAAATTCTGCCATGTGGACCTACAGAGTATGGATTAGAGAAATCTATAGAGAAATCTTAAGGCTCATGTCTTTATTTTTTGATAAGCGGAGGTAGGTGTCAGTAGTGTACCCTATGACGGCTGCTGTGCACTCACATCCTACACAATAAGGTATGATGTATTTATGCCTGTTTTAGCAGATAGGATTTAAAACATCATGTATGAATCCACTGAAGTTTTGTCTGCAACAATATGAATGCACTCTAAATGCAAATGCCTCATTATTTAAGGAATATAGTGATGAATTGTTTTGTAAAATGAAAAATACTTCTGAAATTTAAAAATTATCCTAACTGACTTAAAAGCATAGATGTGTGTATGTTTCATTCTCTGAGAGTAAGACAGACCCAGGCGTATTTCCCAGGTGAACTGTTCTAGCATCAGCTTAAGTCTTTGCATCTTAAATTTCATATAAACTTTATCTACTACCCTCATTTCCCTTTGGCCTCACCTCTCTCACTAATTTCTTCTATTTTATTTGTCTTCTTCTTATACTATAAAGTCTCTATGGAAGCTGCCATAAATCTTTTCTGTAATTAGACGTGTGTGAAGTCACTTTGCCGTGTCTGACTCTTTGTGACTCCATGGATGAGCCATGGAATTCTCCAGGCAAGAACACTAGAGTGGGTAGATGTTCCCTTCTCTAGGGGACCTTTCCAACCCAGGGATCAAACCCAGGTCTCCCCTATTGCAGGTGGATTCGTTACCATCTGAGCCACCAGGGAAGCCCAAGAATACTGAAGTGGGTAGTCTATCCCTTCTCCAGGGGATCTTCCCGACCAAGGAATTGAACCAGGGTCTCCTGCATTGCAGGTGATCCTTTACCAGCTGAGATAGCAAGGGAGCCCATAACTAGATGAGGTATTAATAAATAAAATTTCTTCTTCCTTCTTATGATCCAAGATGTCCTTATGTCAACATGCTAAACAAAATTCAGAAGCAGGAGAACCCTATTCAATTCCATGGTGCCTTTCAAAGTATTGACTAACTATTGGACCAAGAATATGTGGTATATATTCAACAGAGAATTACTCAGCCATAAAAAAGAATCAAATTCTGCCATTTGCAACAACATGGATGGACCTACAGAGTATGATGATTAGAGAAATCTTATAGAGAAAGACAAATACTGTATGTTTTCACTTATATGTGGGATCTAAAAAATTAAACAAAGCAATCAGTGTGATAAAATGGAAGTGGACTCATATATCTGAAGAACAATTTAACTTGTAAACATTAATGGGGAAAGGAGAGGAAAGGGGTTACATAGGGGAAGGGGATTAATGGATATAAGCTACTAGGTATAAAATAAATAAGATATGAGGATTAATGTACAGCACAGGGAATATAGCCAATATTTTATAATAACTTTAAATGGAGCGTAATCCATAAAAATAATGAATTACTTGTTGTACACCTAAAAGTAATATAACATTGTAAATCAGCTATACCTCAATAAAAACAAACAAGAAACATTCACTCGCTGGTACTGACAAAGCTCTGGTTGGCACAGAATTTACTCACAGTCACTCTCTGCTAATGACCAGAGAATTTTGGGGCCCTCCCTGATAAAGCTGGATGCCCGTTTTCACTCTTGAAGATCTGGTTAGCTTGTTATGTCAGAAGGGTGTTCTGATATAACTTTTGCACATGGATAAGGAAAAAGCCCCAAGTTTCTAGCTATGTAGCCTCCTTGATCACCAGAGGCCGAGAAAACAACATTTTCAATCCTTTTATGTATCAACAGAATAAAATATTTTGAAGACACACTAGTCACATATGGCTTTCCCAGAATATCACAATCCATGAATATGAGTGTTATTGTTTTTTGTTCTGCAAGAAAGCTTCACATGCTCTTTCACAGATATGCCAAGTATAGCTTGATTCATAATAGATTCATAATAGACGCTGAGAGATGAATACATGAACTGACTGCAAAGTAGTTACTGTGTTTTATTTGCTGTCGACAAAGCTAGCAGCATTTTCTTCACTTTGGAGTGGGAATGGGGAAATTTAACTACGGGTCTGGAAACCAAATGAGAGGAGTGGAGGACGCAGTGGCTGTATGATGAGGAGATTCCAGTGCTTTTTCACCTCAGTGAGTCCTTCAGGAAGTCTTGGGGTTTTTTAGTAACAATTTCTCCCCACTGAAATGTAAATGGTAAAAGAGAAATTATCTGCAAAATCCTTCTGTATGCTTTGAGGGGAAATACGATAAAATACATAGAAGTACTTGAAAGCTGCTGTTATATAATTTTGTTTTGTAATTCAGAAAACCTGAGTTCTGGCTGCCACCAGCTATTTGACCGTATTTGTTCAGTCTGTTCATCTGGCTCATTCAGTCCACTAGCATTTAGTAGGAACTTCAAGGCACCCTTCTGCATAGAAGATGCATAAGATGGAGCCCCAGTTTTCTTGGAACTTACAGTCACTAGGCTATAAGAGAGAGAGAGAGAGAGAGAGAGAGAAGATATATACAAAAACAGACTATAGATTTGTAAAACTAAGTACTACGGTAGTTTAGAAGTCTGAACTAAACCATCTTGTGAAGTCTGAGATCTATGATACTACAAAAACCTTGCCCTGACTAGGAAGACAATTTCTATATCTCAAGAAATAATTGAGTAATACATAGGTTGATCATATCAGGAATGGCCCGTACAAATTTTGTGATGGAGCTGGTAGGGGTTCGTATAAATGAGCACTGGGTGTCCAAGTAGGGCCAGGGCATGGGGCTAGACCTTGAGGCTCATTATCAAGGCAAATAATTGAGAGTAAGAAGTTTAAAAAGAGACAGCAAAGCAACCCAGGAATTGGCCAACTCAGTGTGGAAATTCAGAGCAGGAGACACAGGCTCAAAAGACAGAGCAGACATGCAGCTGGCATGGAAAATGGTCTTCAAAAGGAATAGATTTAAGTCTTCTGAGAGGGAGCTTGTGGCCATGGTTACAGCTAGGAAACAAAGAACCAGAGTCACAGTCGTGGGGCAAGTAGAGAGCTGGACAGTTCCCCAAACAGGAAATCAGGAACAAGGATCAAGGGAGAAGAGACAGATGGAGGCAAAGGTGATTTAATGTTAAAGATTCAGCTGTTTACCGGAAAACTTTAAGTCTCTACCCAAGCAATGATGGAGAAGTGAAGATAGAGCAGAATCTGAAGTGAGATGTCCTGGTTGGGGGAGGGGGAGGTTTGGGAGGAGGAGGAATTCAGAGGCAAGACACCAGATCATGGACTACTTTCATAAGCTCTCAGATATACCGAAGCCTCTTTTCACTGATGGATGTCCATTTGTCTTAAATGTGGTGTATTAGGGTGTATTTTCTCTAGAAAGAGAATCAACTGGGTCACTTCCCTGGAGGTCTAGTGATTAAGACTCCATGCTCCCAACTGCAAGAGGCACAGGTTCGATCCCTGGTCCTGGTCGGGGAAGATCCCACAAGCCTCAAGGTGAGGCCAAAAAAAAATTTAAAAGACAACCAATTGGGTTAGAAAGAGAGAGAGAGGTAGAGGATGAGTGAGAGAGTGTATGTGTGTGTGTGTGTGTGCGTGCTTGTGTGTGATGGCCCAGGCAGAGACAGCAAATCCACGCTTCCTCTACTCTTCCTTTTTGTTCTCCTTGGACCCTCAGTGGGCTGGATGATGCTCACTCACATTGATGAGGGTGACCTACTCTATGTTACTCAGTCTACCAATATTTTCCAGAAACATCCTCACCGATATATCCAGAAAACAATGTTTTAAAAGCACTCTGGGCATCCCTTAGCCCATCAAGCTGACAATACAGTTAACCATCACATGTTGCAAGAAGTTTGTTAAAGGCTTCGAGTAAGTGTCCTTGCCCCACACAGGAAGAGGTACTCTCCCCTTCCTCTGACCTCACAGAGTGCTGACAGGGGTCCTGGTACCATGAGAGCCTTTTCACTGCTGGCTGGAGGACACAGAGGAGGGCGAAGCCATGGGGCCAAAAGGGGACAGATAATGAGCTAAAACAAGTCACATGTAATATTAACTTACTTTGAGACTTCCAATTATGTGAGTCAATACAATTCTTTATTAAGTCAGCTGACTTAATTTTTTGGTCACTTGCAGTCAAAGCACTTTATCTGACACAGTAGCTTAAGGCGGGGGTGGGGTGGGGGTACATTTCAGCATTAACTAGCTCATCTACAAATCACATCTGATCCCAGATAATTCTGAAAGCAGACCAAGTTATTAAGAGAGAGTCAATTTAGTAACACTGGACCTGCTTCGATTCTGAGGCGGGGGTGGTGCAGCCTGACTGGTTCTGCCACTTATGACCTGCACATCTGACGATCCATGAAGTGAGATGTCCTGGTTGGGGGAGGGGGAGGTTTGGGAGGAGGAGGAATTCAGAGGCAAGACACCAGATCATGGACTACTTTCATAAGCTCTCAGATATACCGAAGCCTCTTTTCACTGATGGATGTCCATTTGTCTTAAATGTGGTGTATTAGGGTGTATTTTCTCTAGAAAGAGAATCAACTGGGTCACTTCCCTGGAGGTCTAGTGATTAAGACTCCATGCTCCCAACTGCAAGAGGCACAGGTTCGATCCCTGGTCCTGGTCGGGGAAGATCCCACAAGCCTCAAGGTGAGGCCAAAAAAAAATTTAAAAGACAACCAATTGGGTTAGAAAGAGAGAGAGAGGTAGAGGATGAGTGAGAGAGTGTATGTGTGTGTGTGTGTGTGTGCGTGCTTGTGTGTGATGGCCCAGGCAGAGACAGCAAATCCACGCTTCCTCTACTCTTCCTTTTTGTTCTCCTTGGACCCTCAGTGGGCTGGATGATGCTCACTCACATTGATGAGGGTGACCTACTCTATGTTACTCAGTCTACCAATATTTTCCAGAAACATCCTCACAGATATATCCAGAAAACAATGTTTTAAAAGCACTCTGGGCATCCCTTAGCCCATCAAGCTGACAATACAGTTAACCATCACATGTTGCAAGAAGTTTGTTAAAGGCTTCGAGTAAGTGTCCTTGCCCCACACAGGAAGAGGTACTCTCCCCTTCCTCTGACCTCACAGAGTGCTGACAGGGGTCCTGGTACCATGAGAGCCTTTTCACTGCTGGCTGGAGGACACAGAGGAGGGCGAAGCCATGGGGCCAAAAGGGGACAGATAATGAGCTAAAACAAGTCACATGTAATATTAACTTACTTTGAGACTTCCAATTATGTGAGTCAATACAATTCTTTATTAAGTCAGCTGACTTAATTTTTTGGTCACTTGCAGTCAAAGCACTTTATCTGACACAGTAGCTTAAGGCGGGGGGGGTGGGGGTGGGGGGGTACATTTCAGCATTAACTAGCTCATCTACAAATCACATCTGATCCCAGATAATTCTGAAAGCAGACCAAGTTATTAAGAGAGAGTCAATTTAGTAACACTGGACCTGCTTCGATTCTGAGGCTGGGTGGTACAGAGCAATGCACCGGCCTTGACTGGTTCTGCCACTTATGACCTGCACATCCGTGGACGATCCACCTGGCTTCCCTGGTCCTCTTCTGTAGAACAAGGGATTTGAGTTACGTCCTCTGTAGATTGTCTCTGCTCTACAATATATATTTTTTAAATTTTGGCCGCTTTTTTGGTCCTTCATTTATTTATTTTCATCCATCTTGACTCTTTGGCATGTGTGGGCCTCCCATCACAGTGGCCTCTCTCGTTGCAGAGCACTGGCTCTGGGTGCATGCGCTCCAGAATGCTGGCCCTAATTGGTCTGGACACCGGTCCAGCCACTCCGCAGCATGTAGGATCTTCCTGGGCCAGGGATCAAACTGGCGCCACCTGCACTGCAAGGCGGACTCTTTACCCACTGGACCACCAGGGAAGCCCTCTACGATATTTTTGAAACAATTTTTTTAAAACATTTATTTATTTATCTTTTTGGGGGGTGAGATGGGAAGGGAGGGGGATGGGCGGGCCACTTCTATTGGTCTTTCATTTCTCCATTTTCATCCGTCTTTGTTCTTTGGCTCCTGTGGGCCTCCCATCGCGGTGGCATCTGTCATCGCAGAGTGCCGGCTCTGGGCGCATGCGCCCCAGAGCTCCGGCTCAGTAATTGGACACATCGGTCCAGCCGCTCCAAGGTACGTGGGATCTTCCCAGACCAGGGATGGAACCAGCGCCCCTTGCACTGCAAGGTAGTGTCCTTGCCCACTGGACCACCAGGGAAGCCCATATTTTTGAAACAATTCAGCCAAACTCAACAGTACAGGTCAAAGCACTTACATTCCTGGACTTGTCTTAAGGACCAGAAATAGAAGAAAAAGCAAAGTAATTTAGGAATGATAAAATACTTTTCTATAGTCTGCATGCCTATGGTGCCATACAGTTTTTGTTTCCTTAATGTATTGACAAGATAGCAACAATTATTTGTTGAATAATATTTTTTTGGCAAGTGACAATGATAATTTGCTAGACCAACAGGAAAGCAAAAATCACACTTTAGCTGGAAAAAAAGAATATCCAAAACTGCAATTACCTCACAGTCTGTCACACCCAGAAATTTCAGGTGAGATAAGAAGAACTAGTCACATCCCTTTCTGGAGTCCTGGGAGCAAGAAGGAGAAAATACATAAGATGTAGGATAGAGGAAGTGAGTACAGCCTACAGAAAACTGAAGACTAATGAGCTTAAAAGCCACTGGGAACAACCTCTGCAACCTTTTCAAATGCTCTGCTCTCATGTCCTACCTACCAAGGAATCATAAGGAAATCAACCATAACATCTCTGTAGATGTTGTTTACCCATCAATGGCCATAAAAAGCGACATAATGAGGGGCTTGCCTGGTGGTCCACTGGTTAAGAATCCAGCTTGCAATGCAAAGCGACACAGGTTCAATCCCTGGTCTGGGAAGATCCCACATGCTGCTGAGCACCTAAGCCCAAGCCCCGCAACTACGGAGCCAGTGCTCTAGAGTCTGAGAGCCTCAACTATGGAGCCTGTGTGCCTGCATGCTGCAACTACTGAAGCCTGTGCACCTCAGCCTGGCTCTGCCACAAAGAACAGCTCCCACTCGCTGCAACTAGAGAAAGCCTGCAGGCAGCAACAAAGCCCTGCCACAGACAAAAAAGTTAATAAAACCTTTTTAAAAGGTGGTATAATGACAAATGCTCACCTCTCCTGTCTCCAGCAACTTTCCTAACAGATTTCTAAAGAAACTCAATTGAGTTTGGGTTAAAACCCAGTTTAGAATCTGTTCATCCATCCACTGTCTCATTGAAATTTATGACAGGTAGCTTCAACCCCTGAACATTCCTGAAATTTGCAAGAACAACTGTCCTGGGAAGAAGGCTCTATACTAGAGGTCTTCACTCTCTCCAAGGGAGCGATGGTCTTGGGAAATATTAGTACTTGAAGGCATGAGATAAACTTTATGGTGCTCACCTTGTCAATGTTACTCAAAGATCTGGTAGATGGACTATTTTAATTTTAATACAAAAATGGAGACGTGTGTATGCATGATAAAAAGAAATGTGTGGCAATTTGAAAGATGAAACAAGAAATTTTAAACATGTTCAGGCTTGCCTGTGCCTTCTTCATGCTCTGACCCCAGACCCTAAGATGTATTCTTCGATTCTCCTTTGTCCATTACAGGACAATTCAGCTGAACTATGTAAAAATCCACTTCCCTAAGGAACACAGTTTTCTTTCTCTGTCTTACCAACACTCTGCTGTACCTTCCAACCTCCAACTCACTCCCACATGAGTCGCTGCTGAGCTGTTTTAATTTTTGAGAGCAGTAAGACAAAGATAAATTTTCCAAGGTGTGTGGGGGGTAAGGTGGAGGGGAAAAGGGAGAAGAGTGAGAAATAATGGAGGGAAGTGCGTCTTGGAGAGGTGAGATAGAAACTGACCTTCTCACATCATTAGAGTGTATAAAATTCTACCCCCACATCTCTGGGAAGAACTTTTGAGAAAGGGGCTAGAATTTTCCAATTCTAGGGAATTCAATTAGCTCCTCAAGTCTAAAACTTCACAGAAACCACTGCAGTGAGTAGAAGATGGAAGGCGGAGACTTTTATTCCCCTGATTTATCTGTTCTTTGTTTTGGTTCCTAACTGGGTCATTGTACCGGCAGGGGGCCTTCAGCTTCAAACTGTGCCTTTTCACTGTTTCCAGTCATTTTCATGGAAGGGGAAACCTTTTTCTTTAATGAAGGCTCCCAATAACATGTTATCTGGAAGAAATCTTAGGGAGAAGTGGGTCATCCTTAGAAAGAATCTGAAGGAGGAGTGGGTGGGAGGAGGGACGGACTTCTTAAAAGGAGGTCAAATCACACTGGTAGATCTCCAAGTGCTTCTGGAGATGTGTTGTCCCTTAGGACCCTTCTCCGCTCCCTGTCATCAGGGACAGTTTGTTTCAGCCATTGTCACAGGGAGACCTGCAATGTCACCATTTTTTTCATCCATTTATACTCGAAATGTTCACTGACCATCTATACAGGTTGGTATGCACGCTGGAGATAAAAAAAAAAAAAAAAAAAAGATGAGTGGATTCTTTTTCTTTTTTTCAGAAAGCTCACTGTCGAGAGGGCAACCAACACATAAAAAGACAACCATACGATGGCAGAAGAGTAGTAAGAGCTGCAAAGTCAGGTTACTATGGAAACACCAGACAAAGGTCACTGAGCTGAGCTGGTAGTGAGCCTGGTGAATATTTAAGATGGCGACTTACAGGAAGAGGTAATGGCTGAGAATGACCTGGCTCCATCTACTCTTTCCAGTCATCTCATTCCATGATGGCTTCCCAAGTGCCACTCATGGTGAAGAACTCATCTGCCAATGCAGAAGACGTAAGAGGCCTGGGTTCGACCCCTGGGTTGGGAAGATCCCTGGAGGAGGGCATGGAAACCCACTCCAGTATTCTTGCCTGGAGAATCCCATGGACAGAGGAGCCTGGCGGGCTGCAGTCCATGGGGTTATCTAGCAGCCACACTGGCTTCTCTTTTTTTGCTCTTCTAACATACGCCACTCTTTCTTGGTTCAGAGCCTTTATTCTTACTGTTCCCTCAGTCAGGGGCACTCCTGCTCTTGGCTTGGCTGGTTCTTTCTCATTCTTTATCCACAGGGGCTACGTCTTAGACTTCGGATCTCCAACATCATTTATTCATTTAATAAAATTAACTGTGTATCTGCAAGCCCAGAATCAGAGATGTCACCTGCTCTTTCACCCTACCCTTAGCTATGCTTCTGACCGTGACAGATACCGGACATGCAAAATTGCACAAGACATCTGTTTTCTTGATACGCACACAGTCTCATGGGGGAAAATAGGTAACTGTGGGGCCAGAAATAGGAAGCTATTTTCACACATCAGGATTTAGGAAGTATGTGTCCCAGTTGCAACAAAGCAAAAAGGTCCATGGGTCACATACACACCTATGAATCCTGATAGTCTCTCCTATAATCCACTGGGTAGGAAGAGAAGCATTCTGAATTCTAGCTAATGACTGCAGTCATGTTCCTGAAGTGCTTTAATGCTTTCAAAGGAAACTAAACTTTCAGTTGAGCACAAGGAAAATTACATTGCCATCACCTGTTCTGTCTGTTGTTGTATCATCAGGAAGATAAACCCATTGGTTCACGCTGGTCTTATATAAGCCACAGGTATCAAGCTGTGGGCTAGCCATTAAGCATTAGCCACTGTGGGCTAGCCACACATAAAACAACCATACGATGGCAGAAGAGTAGTAAGAGCTGCAAAGTCAGGTTACTATGGAAACACCAGACAAAGGTCACTGAGCTGAGCTGGTAGTGAGCCTGGTGAATATTTAAGATGGCGACTTACAGGAAGAGGTAATGGCTGAGAATGACCTGGCTCCATCTACTCTTTCCAGTCATCTCATTCCATGATGGCTTCCCAAGTGCCACTCATGGTGAAGAACTCATCTGCCAATGCAGAAGACGTAAGAGGCCTGGGTTCGACCCCTGGGTTGGGAAGATCCCTGGAGGAGGGCATGGAAACCCACTCCAGTATTCTTGCCTGGAGAATCCCATGGACAGAGGAGCCTGGCGGGCTGCAGTCCATGGGGTTATCTAGCAGCCACACTGGCTTCTCTTTTTTTGCTCTTCTAACATACGCCACTCTTTCTTGGTTCAGAGCCTTTATTCTTACTGTTCCCTCAGTCAGGGGCACTCCTGCTCTTGGCTTGGCTGGTTCTTTCTCATTCTTTATCCACAGGGGCTACGTCTTAGACTTCGGATCTCCAACATCATTTATTCATTTAATAAAATTAACTGTGTATCTGCAAGCCCAGAATCAGAGATGTCACCTGCTCTTTCACCCTACCCTTAGCTATGCTTCTGACCGTGACAGATACCGGACATGCAAAATTGCACAAGACATCTGTTTTCTTGATACGCACACAGTCTCATGGGGGAAAATAGGTAACTGTGGGGCCAGAAATAGGAAGCTATTTTCTACACATCAGGATTTAGGAAGTATGTGTCCCAGTTGCAACAAAGCAAAAAAAGGTCCATGGGTCACATACACACCTATGAATCCTGATAGTCTCTCCTATAATCCACTGGGTAGGAAGAGAAGCATTCTGAATTCTAGCTAATGACTGCAGTCATGTTCCTGAAGTGCTTTAATGCTTTCAAAGGAAACTAAACTTTCAGTTGAGCACAAGGAAAATTACATTGCCATCACCTGTTCTGTCTGTTGTTGTATGATCAGGAAGATAAACCCATTGGTTCACGCTGGTCTTATATAAGCCACAGGTATCAAGCTGTGGGCTAGCCATTAAGCATTAGCCACTGGCTGGGCAGAGATGATGGCCTGAGGATCACTCTTGGCCCTGCTGAATGATCAGAGGCTATCTGTGCTCTGAAAGGAGCAGAGCTACCAGGGTTGAACTTTCCCTTTTTTTCTCTTTCCAGCCTGGCTTTCTAATGCCTTCATCATTACTGGTTTGGACACACTGTGCTTTCTGTGGGGGAAAGGAGCAAACACACTGGTGAGATGATCTGAGGAGTCCTGTAGGAGGACAGGATGGTCTGGTTTCCTCCATAAAGTCATTCTGTATCAGACACAAATGCCCCAGTGGTTACTGTGGTGGTCCACCGCTTCTGTACTATCAGCCTATGTGACTACCCCTGAACTTACTTATCTAGTTACTTGCAAGAGTGAAAACCAGAGTATGAATGAGTGGATTCCACCTTCACTGCATCAAGAGTTATTATCTCCTCTACTGTGTCTCTAACAAACAGAAAATGTCTCTGTCCTTTCATACGTTTACTATTTCATCTCACTGAGTCCACTCCCCAGTAGACTGGAAGGGATGGCCAGAGCAAGAAGGAGGAAATTAAATGGCTTGGATAATTCCTCTTGTTGTTCAGTCACAGTCACATCGGACTCTTTGTGACCCCATAAACTGCAGCATCTCAGGCTCCCCTGCCCTTCACCATCTCCTGGAATGTGCTCAAACTCATATCCAAAAAGTTGGTGATGCCATCCATCTCCTCTGTTACTCTCTTCTCCTCCTGCCCTCAATATTTCCCAGCATCGGGGGCTTTTCCAATGAGTCGGCTCTTCCCATCAGGTGACCAAAGTATTGGAGCTTTAACTTCAGCATCAATCCTTCCAACAAATATTTAAGGTTGATTTCCTTTAGTATGGGCTGGTTTGATCTCCCTGCAGTCCAAGGGACTCTCAAGAGTCTTCTCCAGCACAATAGTTCAAAGTGCTTTAATGCTTTCAAAGGAAACTAAACTTTCAGTTGAGCACAAGGAAAATTACATTGCCATCACCTGTTCTGTCTGTTGTTGTATGATCAGGAAGATAAACCCATTGGTTCACGCTGGTCTTATATAAGCCACAGGTATCAAGCTGTGGGCTAGCCATTAAGCATTAGCCACTGGCTGGGCAGAGATGATGGCCTGAGGATCACTCTTGGCCCTGCTGAATGATCAGAGGCTATCTGTGCTCTGAAAGGAGCAGAGCTACCAGGGTTGAACTTTCCCTTTTTTTCTCTTTCCAGCCTGGCTTTCTAATGCCTTCATCATTACTGGTTTGGACACACTGTGCTTTCTGTGGGGGAAAGGAGCAAACACACTGGTGAGATGATCTGAGGAGTCCTGTAGGAGGACAGGATGGTCTGGTTTCCTCCATAAAGTCATTCTGTATCAGACACAAATGCCCCAGTGGTTACTGTGGTGGTCCACCGCTTCTGTACTATCAGCCTATGTGACTACCCCTGAACTTACTTATCTAGTTACTTGCAAGAGTGAAAACCAGAGTATGAATGAGTGGATTCCACCTTCACTGCATCAAGAGTTATTATCTCCTCTACTGTGTCTCTAACAAACAGAAAATGTCTCTGTCCTTTCATACGTTTACTATTTCATCTCACTGAGTCCACTCCCCAGTAGACTGGAAGGGATGGCCAGAGCAAGAAGGAGGAAATTAAATGGCTTGGATAATTCCTCTTGTTGTTCAGTCACAGTCACATCGGACTCTTTGTGACCCCATAAACTGCAGCATCTCAGGCTCCCCTGCCCTTCACCATCTCCTGGAATGTGCTCAAACTCATATCCAAAAAGTTGGTGATGCCATCCATCTCCTCTGTTACTCTCTTCTCCTCCTGCCCTCAATATTTCCCAGCATCGGGGGCTTTTCCAATGAGTCGGCTCTTCCCATCAGGTGGCCAAAGTATTGGAGCTTCAGCTTCAGCATCATTCCTTCCAATGAATATTTAAGGTTGATTTCCTTTAGGATTGACTGGATTGATCTCCTTGCAGTCCAAGGGATTCTCAAGAGTCTTCCCCCAACACCACAGTTCAAAGGCATCAATTCTTTGGTGTTCAGCCTTCTTTATGGCCCAGCTCTTGCATCTGTATATGACTACTGGAAAAACCAAAGCTTCGACTATATGGACTTTTGTCAACAAAGTGCTATCTCTGCTTTTTTTTTTTTTTTTAAAGATTTATTTATTTATTTTGGGCAGGGGTTGGGTTGGGGAGGGAGGGGAGCGGGTGGGCCACTTCCATTGGTCTTTCATTTCTCCATTTTCATCCGTCTTTGTTCTTTGGCTCCTGTGGGCCTCCCATCGCGGTGGCGTCTGTCGTTGCAGAGCGCCAGCTCTGGGCGCATGCGCTCCAGAGCTCTGGCTCAGTAATTGGACACATGGGTCCAGCCGCTCCGCGGCACGTGGGATCTTCCCAGGCCAGGGATCGAACTGGCGCCCCTTGCACTGCAAGGCAGTGTCCTTACCCACTGGACCACCAGGGGAAGCCCTATCTCTGCTTTTTAATACACTGTCTAGGTTTGTCATAGCTTTTCTTCCAAAGAGCAAGCATCATTTAATTTCACAGCTGCAGTCACTGTCCACCCTGATTCTGGAGCCCAGGAAAACAAAGTCTGTCACTGTTTCGTTTCCCCACCTATTTGCCATGAAGTGATGGGACGAAATGCCATGATCTGAGTTCTTTGAATGTTGAGCTTTAAGGCAGCTTTTTAACATTTATTAAACTTTTTCAAACTATTTCACATTTATGTAGCACTTTACTGTTTATTTATTTATTTGAGCCATATCACACAGCAGGTGGGACCTTACTTCCCCAATCAGGGATTGAACCCATGCCCTCTGCACTGGAAGCACAGAATCTTAACCACTGGACCTCCAGGGGAGCCCCCTAAGATGGATATTTAGACCTGAAATCGTCAGCCAGATTTCTTGGCTCTTCCTGCTTCCTCTCTTCATTTTATCACTCCCAATTCATCCATGTCATGTGTTCCCTGCTCCTCCCATGTCACTGCTTACTTCCAATCCAGGGCTGAGGTCTCCCAGCCTCTAGCCTTGTTCTTCATCACACACGGGCCACAAGGACATTCAGTGCCCAGTAATATTCCCTGTGCTCCCCTGTATCCCCAGTCTCCTTTGAGTTAGATTGGGGCCATATGCCTGGTTCTGACCAATAGATTTGGGAAGGAAGTGATAGAAGAAACTTCTGGGCTAAGGCTCATTGTCTCTTCTGTTGGACCATTCCTCCTCCGGATGATGCATCGTCAAGAGGAAATTATATCCCACTTTATATAAGCAAGCAACAGACCCTTCATTGTATTCAGTCTCTAGAGAGACACGAATCTGGTGCTGCCATTACCTTTCATCATCCTAATAACCCTATAACTGAAAGCAGTATTCTCAGACCTTCTGTGTTTCAAAACTTGTTTTAAAACTCTGTTTTCTGGAAGCACATTTAAAGGACTTTAAAACATAAAGCAAGTCAGCAATAATGACTGCACAGAAACAGCAGGGGCATAATTATGGCTTATAATATCTACGGATACATCCACAGTTACTGCACTTCTTTCCATATGCCCTTCATCATTATTCTCATTTGCCTTGCTTTACCCACTGGACCACCAGGGAATATTTTTTCTTAGGTTTGTCATAGCTTTTCTTCCAAAGAGCAAGCATCATTTAATTTCACAGCTGCAGTCACTGTCCACCCTGATTCTGGAGCCCAGGAAAACAAAGTCTGTCACTGTTTCGTTTCCCCACCTATTTGCCATGAAGTGATGGGACGAAATGCCATGATCTGAGTTCTTTGAATGTTGAGCTTTAAGGCAGCTTTTTAACATTTATTAAACTTTTTCAAACTATTTCACATTTATGTAGCACTTTACTGTTTATTTATTTATTTGAGCCATATCACACAGCAGGTGGGACCTTACTTCCCCAATCAGGGATTGAACCCATGCCCTCTGCACTGGAAGCACAGAATCTTAACCACTGGACCTCCAGGGGAGCCCCCTAAGATGGATATTTAGACCTGAAATCGTCAGCCAGATTTCTTGGCTCTTCCTGCTTCCTCTCTTCATTTTATCACTCCCAATTCATCCATGTCATGTGTTCCCTGCTCCTCCCATGTCACTGCTTACTTCCAATCCAGGGCTGAGGTCTCCCAGCCTCTAGCCTTGTTCTTCATCACACACGGGCCACAAGGACATTCAGTGCCCAGTAATATTCCCTGTGCTCCCCTGTATCCCCAGTCTCCTTTGAGTTAGATTGGGGCCATATGCCTGGTTCTGACCAATAGATTTGGGAAGGAAGTGATAGAAGAAACTTCTGGGCTAAGGCTCATTGTCTCTTCTGTTGGACCATTCCTCCTCCGGATGATGCATCGTCAAGAGGAAATTATATCCCACTTTATATAAGCAAGCAACAGACCCTTCATTGTATTCAGTCTCTAGAGAGACACGAATCTGGTGCTGCCATTACCTTTCATCATCCTAATAACCCTATAACTGAAAGCAGTATTCTCAGACCTTCTGTGTTTCAAAACTTGTTTTAAAACTCTGTTTTCTGGAAGCACATTTAAAGGACTTTAAAACATAAAGCAAGTCAGCAATAATGACTGCACAGAAACAGCAGGGGCATAATTATGGCTTATAATATCTACGGATACATCCACAGTTACTGCACTTCTTTCCATATGTCCTTCATCATTATTCTCATTTGAAAACAAAGCATTTTCTGCCTGGCCAGGTCCTCCTATAGGCTTATGGGTAAGTTCTAGATGTTCCAGCAAATATGCAATTTTTGGTGTGAACCAGCCTATTAAGCTTAGCTCTTTTTTAAATTTTCCTAAATTAACTCTTATCTTTCTAATTTAGTGTTTCCAGGTGAGATAAGAAAAGACAGGAGGAGAAGCAGGAAGAGAATTTCTAGAGGGGACGTAGAAAAGGACTACTCATTAATGAAGTTAAGGTATTTATGGAATATAAGAATTAAACTTCTTAACATTTCATGCAGCCAATTTGTGCTCTGCGCTATATTTCCTGACTTGGTCAGTTCAATATTGTGTCTGTAGACATCGCTATGATTGCATGTATTTTTGGTTAAAACACACTTAGACATTACATAAGGATCAAAGATGCAGCCATGTTTGTGGTATCCCAGCATGCTGATAACTTGGAGTGTGATGTCCATATATATTATTACATCACTCGCTTTTTCTAACCTTAACTCTCCAATTTTACTACTGTCATGATCAAAAATCCAAACTTGAGCTTTCCTGGTGGTCCAGTGGGTAAGGAGACCACCTTGCAGTGCAAGGGGCGCCCGTTCCATCCCTGGCCTGGGAAGATCCCATGTACCGCAGAGCGGCTGGACTGATGTGTCCAATTACCGAGCTGGAGCTCTGGAGCGCATGCGCCCAGAGCCGGTGCTCTGCAACAAGAGAGGCCACTGTGATGGGAGGCCCGCAAGGGCCAAAGAACAAAGATGGATGAAAATAAATAAATGGAAGACCAATAGAAGTGGCCTGCCCGCCCCCCTCCCTAACCAACCCGCTCCTCACAAAAAAAAAAAAAAAAAAATCCAAACTTCCTTTACTACCACTTTCCCTCAAATCTTTGCTCATGTTATCCTATCTGGTGTTAATATTCTCTTTCTTTTCTGCTTTTATTCATTCCCTATTCTCCCTCCCTCTCTTCAACTGGTCAATCTCTACCTATACTTGAGAATCCATTTCAAGTGTCACTTCCTCCATGAAGCTTACCTAACATTCTTATCAGCTCCCAGAGCATCCTGTGCTTATTTCTGGCACAATAAGCATCCAAGTAGAATTCACTGGATTTTAGGATATTCATGGGTATTCATATAAGAGAACTAATACAATATTGTGAATGGCTTCTTTTATTTAGCATCATGTTTTCAAGGCTTATCCATGTCATTGCATATATCAGTATTTCATTCTTTTTTATTGCTGAGTAATGTTCTACTAGGTGGATAGCATATTTCTGGATGAAATTAACATTTGAATCAGTAACCAGAGTAAAGCAGATTGTCCCACTTAATATGGGTGGGTCTGATCCAATCAGTTGAATGCCTGAAGAGAACCAAGCCTCCTGCAGTAGGAATTCCTTCCTCCTGACTGCCTGTGAGCTGAGATACTGTTTTGGTTCTGCCTTAAAACTCAAACTGAAACTTCGGTATTTCCTGAGCCTTAAGACTATCCATCTTCAGACTGGTACTACACTATCAGGTCTCCTGGTTCTCAGGCCCTCATAATCATACTGGAACTACACTGTTGACTCCTCTGAGTCTCCAGCTTGCTGACTGCAGACCTGGGGACTGCAAATCTTGTCAGACTCCATGACTGCATGAGCCAATTCCTTACAATAAACCTACTCTCCAACTATCGGTCATCTCTCTACCTGTCTCTTCCTGGTTCTGTTTCTGTGGAGAACCCTGACTAACATAGGAGGGAACATGGCAAGAATGAACATTCTTGATGTACTCATGTTTAGATGTCAAGATGGACACTCTTGGCAGGTATGGAGTTTCATGACCCTGTCCCTTTAGTCACCATAGTTCTTAAAGTAGCATCCTCACCATTGCACTGTCTCCTTGCAATCATAAAACTAAGCTATCTAAAAATTTTCTATATCTCCTTTAATAAAAGATCCCTTTCCAAATCAAGTACTCCTTGATTATCTGAATGAAATCAGTGATAATCATACTTCCAGTGCTACCTTCAAAACACAGGGAGTTTAAAAACACAGTATAGATGAATATTTGTAGGAAATACCTATCAAGTTTCATCTACCTGACTTCTTGAGAGTTAAGCTGGTTTTGTTCTTTAAAAGAATCTTCCCCAAAGCTTGGAGAAACCACAATAAGGTGGTCGTTGAGGGAGTGGCATTTTTGTATTATGTGTTGCAGTAAATGAAAGTCTCAACTGAATAATTTCTAACCTGCATTATCATGCACCCCCTCCTCTTTCTCTCCCTTTCTTTTGTATTCCATTCAAGCCTATAGTATGTCAGTACACAGCGATTTCATTCTTTTTCATTGCTGAGTACATGTTCTACTAGGTGGATAGCATATTTCTGGATGAAATTAACATTTGAATCAGTAACCAGAGTAAAGCAGATTGTCCCACTTAATATGGGTGGGTCTGATCCAATCAGTTGAATGCCTGAAGAGAACCAAGCCTCCTGCAGTAGGAATTCCTTCCTCCTGACTGCCTGTGAGCTGAGATACTGTTTTGGTTCTGCCTTAAAACTCAAACTGAAACTTCGGTATTTCCTGAGCCTTAAGACTATCCATCTTCAGACTGGTACTACACTATCAGGTCTCCTGGTTCTCAGGCCCTCATAATCATACTGGAACTACACTGTTGACTCCTCTGAGTCTCCAGCTTGCTGACTGCAGACCTGGGGACTGCAAATCTTGTCAGACTCCATGACTGCATGAGCCAATTCCTTACAATAAACCTACTCTCCAACTATCGGTCATCTCTCTACCTGTCTCTTCCTGGTTCTGTTTCTGTGGAGAACCCTGACTAACATAGGAGGGAACATGGCAAGAATGAACATTCTTGATGTACTCATGTTTAGATGTCAAGATGGACACTCTTGGCAGGTATGGAGTTTCATGACCCTGTCCCTTTAGTCACCATAGTTCTTAAAGTAGCATCCTCACCATTGCACTGTCTCCTTGCAATCATAAAACTAAGCTATCTAAAAATTTTCTATATCTCCTTTAATAAAAGATCCCTTTCCAAATCAAGTACTCCTTGATTATCTGAATGAAATCAGTGATAATCATACTTCCAGTGCTACCTTCAAAACACAGGGAGTTTAAAAACACAGTATAGATGAATATTTGTAGGAAATACCTATCAAGTTTCATCTACCTGACTTCTTGAGAGTTAAGCTGGTTTTGTTCTTTAAAAGAATCTTCCCCAAAGCTTGGAGAAACCACAATAAGGTGGTCGTTGAGGGAGTGGCATTTTTGTATTATGTGTTGCAGTAAATGAAAGTCTCAACTGAATAATTTCTAACCTGCATTATCATGCACCCCCTCCTCTTTCTCTCCCTTTCTTTTGTATTCCATTCACATAGATCCCATTATCTAGTCCAACAGAGATCATGGTCACAGTACACAGAACTTCCCTGGAGGGCTTTCCATTTAAAGCAAAAGAACCAGATCAACAGTACTCTGGTGCTACGCTCTAGAAAGATGCAAAGCCTACATTTGGTTTCCAATGAGGGGGATCATATGGCATTTACATGTTCACCAGCCTCAGTTCAAACTCAGCTGGAAGGCTAAGCCAAGGACAGGGAACTGGCTTCTGAGAACACCAGGGTAACAACAGCCTTTGCCCGACCATCTATTTTTTGCCCAGTTTTAGCACTGAAGGGCTTGGGAAGAGAACTGACAACATTTTCAACATGAAGCTTATTCAGTGTTTCTATGTTGCCACAATTAAGGATTTCAGCAACATATGTGCTGCCTTTCAGTTCAAACCCAATCGTCCGCTCTGACAGGTCACAGACAAAAACCAGGATAATGACATTCTATCTTGATCACAGGATCCAGACACACCAGTCTGGTGCAGATCAGAAAAGAAAACAACCACCCAAATGCTGATTTAATTTCCTTTCCCTCAAATATTGAGTTCATATTGAAATTGAGCATACCAAGTGTGAATTCTGCTAAGAATAGCACTCTCAGTGTTACAGGAAATCTGTAAATGTTCCTCCAGGTAATCGTAAAGTCGTACCGTGTCATGGGCAACGTTCATTTCCTTTTCTGTACGTTCAGAGTCAACCCTGTACACGATCCTATCAATCCAGCAAAAATGAAGGGGATGGCTGAGGACATTATCTAGGTATTTTGGATATTTAAGGAAAAATGACTTTCAAAGACCCAGACAACTGAAGGGAGAGTCACATCAATGATTTTAACTAAGCACAGAACCTCAATTAGCTTGATCATCTCCTCAATTCTCCTTTTTCTCTTTGGGTTGGTGCCATTCAGAGTCATAAACAATCTGGTTTTCACAGCGCCATTCAAGGCAGAGCAAGGCCAAATGTTTTTTTTTTTTTCAGAGCCATGGTTGAGAAGGGAACCATGCTGACTCAAGTATGGTGGTACAGTCATTTCTTCCCACTGCCCGAATCTGGTTCCCATCTGGTAACTTCCATGAGGACGGAAGCGTGGAGGACATGATAAGCCAATGCCCACTTCCAACTTCCAGCTAGCTCTTCTATCCTGAAGCCCCGGTCCTCTGCAAAGTAAAACCCTTCAATCACCCTGTGGTGGTTTGAATAATGACCCCCAAGGCTGTCTACTTTCTCAGTCCCAGAACCTGTAAATAAGTTACCTTACACAGCAAAAGGGATTTTGAAGACACGATTCAGTTAAGGAACTTGGAGATGAGGAGATGCACATGGATGACCCAGGTGGTCCACTGCCACCTGACAGTCCTTATAAGAGAGAGTAGAGGCGGTCAGAATTAGAGCAGGGGACACCATGGTAGAAGCAGAGGTAGGGTGGAGCAGGCTATGAATCAAGGAGTTTGAGAGCCTCTCAAAGCTGAAAGACTCAAGGAAACAGATTCTCCATGGGAGCCTCCAGAAGGAATACAGCCTTGCAGAACAATTTTAGGCTTCTGATCTCCAGAACTGTAAGACAATTAAATTGTGTTGTTTAAGACACCAAGTTTGGAATAACTTGTTAGAACAGAGATAGGAAGCTAACACAGCTCCTTCCCCATTTTAGCCCTGTAGAAACTATAAACTTAATAATGATCACTCCCTGCTATCTTTCCCTTGATACTTCAGAACTAAGCTCTTAAATTGGATCAGTAGTGGTGGTCAGCTTTCCAAAATTATATTTGCAATTTTGTGTCATGTGCATTTTTTTTTTAAAGAAAAGGAATTTATAGATCTCATCATACTAAGAAAATGAACTATGAACTCAAAATTAAAAGTGTTCCTCTTGATTGGGCATTTTCATCTTCACATCTTAACCCTTAGCAGGCTGTGGGTGGAGTAAAAGAAAAAGTGAGAAAGAGAACTTTTAAAGTCTCTTCATTCTTTCACATGTGGTCCTTCCTCTGCTCTTAGGTATGACGCTGGGTAGGCCTTTGCTCTGAAATAGTGTTCCCATGTGCCCTGTTGGTTCTGTTCTTGTTTATCTTTTTCAAAAAGTGTATTTCTTTGGCTGTGTCTGATCTTAGTTGTAGCACGCAGGATCTTCATTGCAGCATTTGGGGTCTAGCTCCCTGGCCAGGGATCGAACCTGAGCCTTCAGCACTGGGAGTGCAGAGTCTTAGCCACTAGACCATCAGGGAAGTTCCTGTTCTTGTTTCTTACATATGCCAAACTCTTCCTCATAAGGAGGCCTCACTGATGTCACTGAGCTTGGGGTTAGGGGACTGTTGGGCACCTCACTGCTCCACTATGCACCGTGGTGGTGCTGGTGATGGCAGTAGTTGACAGGGGAGTCCATATGGACCTAGCATCACTCAATATTCTATGGGAGTCTCAGTTGATGTCTTGACTTTTACATAGAGTCTAAGGGCACCTCTGTGATGGAGGAATCTTTTCATGCCTGGTTTGGGGGTCAGAGAAGAGATTCACATGGAGGGTAGGGTGGAGCAGGCTATGAATCAAGGAGTTTGAGAGCCTCTCAAAGCTGAAAGACTCAAGGAAACAGATTCTCCATGGGAGCCTCCAGAAGGAATACAGCCTTGCAGAACAATTTTAGGCTTCTGATCTCCAGAACTGTAAGACAATTAAATTGTGTTGTTTAAGACACCAAGTTTGGAATAACTTGTTAGAACAGAGATAGGAAGCTAACACAGCTCCTTCCCCATTTTAGCCCTGTAGAAACTATAAACTTAATAATGATCACTCCCTGCTATCTTTCCCTTGATACTTCAGAACTAAGCTCTTAAATTGGATCAGTAGTGGTGGTCAGCTTTCCAAAATTATATTTGCAATTTTGTGTCATGTGCATTTTTTTTTAAAGAAAAGGAATTTATAGATCTCATCATACTAAGAAAATGAACTATGAACTCAAAATTAAAAGTGTTCCTCTTGATTGGGCATTTTCATCTTCACATCTTAACCCTTAGCAGGCTGTGGGTGGAGTAAAAGAAAAAGTGAGAAAGAGAACTTTTAAAGTCTCTTCATTCTTTCACATGTGGTCCTTCCTCTGCTCTTAGGTATGACGCTGGGTAGGCCTTTGCTCTGAAATAGTGTTCCCATGTGCCCTGTTGGTTCTGTTCTTGTTTATCTTTTTCAAAAAGTGTATTTCTTTGGCTGTGTCTGATCTTAGTTGTAGCACGCAGGATCTTCATTGCAGCATTTGGGGTCTAGCTCCCTGGCCAGGGATCGAACCTGAGCCTTCAGCACTGGGAGTGCAGAGTCTTAGCCACTAGACCATCAGGGAAGTTCCTGTTCTTGTTTCTTACATATGCCAAACTCTTCCTCATAAGGAGGCCTCACTGATGTCACTGAGCTTGGGGTTAGGGGACTGTTGGGCACCTCACTGCTCCACTATGCACCGTGGTGGTGCTGGTGATGGCAGTAGTTGACAGGGGAGTCCATATGGACCTAGCATCACTCAATATTCTATGGGAGTCTCAGTTGATGTCTTGACTTTTACATAGAGTCTAAGGGCACCTCTGTGATGGAGGAATCTTTTTCATGCCTGAAAGTATTTGGGGGAGGTCAGAGAAGAGATTCTCTCCTCCTATCCCCAAATGATATATTACTAATATAATCTCCAACAAAGGAGGAGAAACAAGTTATTCAGAAATAGAGACAAGCTATTATCTGAAGAGGAGTCTATTTAGTGTCAGCATAAAGAAAAGCAGAGATGAAGCTTATATACCTTCACTGTACAGCAGTTGTTGCTTTGGTTCGGATGAGAATAATTCTATTCTATTGTGATTCTTTGGTGCCTGCCAGGACAGAAAGGCTCCGTTCACTTTACATCTGCTATACCTTTAAGTGGTGACATGTAGGGAAATTGCTGTCTTGTTTGTGTCAGACAGCTATTTTCCCCTAGAATACATACTGTTACTCCATATTTAATGAGTGCCCACTGGGTACTGGGCAATGTCCAAGACACATTGACAATCCCTGCCCACACACACGCATGTGCCAAGGCAAGTTGGCAATTGGTGCTGGGATGTGCTTTTCGGACCATTGTGGATGGCATTCTTCTGAGACAAAGCATGTCAACAGCAACTCCGCTGTAGACGTCTTCCAAGAAAACTGTAAAAGAAACTGAATGCATTTTGTTTGCTTAGCAGCAAATTATGAAAGAACCCATAACAATGACTTGACAGTACATGCAAAAACTCTGCAGTTGCCAAGGATGTTCACATTGGCTCTGTGTCACTGATTCTTGCCATTTTTGGAGGCACTCGGGGCGGCTGTTACTATCTTTCCAAGGATATGGGACTCTAAGAGATTGACTTGTCTAAGGAGAATATGGCAGCGAATGTCAGCCACAAGCAGAACCCAGCTATTCTGATGCTGATTTCTGCGACTTCCTCCACAATTCAGGTATTCATGGGTCCCTTATCAACTAAGGAACTTCCCCAGAGGAAGTTATTTAAATTGACTCTTCCTTCTGTAAAAAGCTTATTCTGGGCAATCTTCCTGTGCACATCAGTAACTATTTACTGATGTTTTGGTGTACATAAGGCAACTAGGTAAATGCTCAGTTAAATGGAACTAAAATTCTCTCCGGCTGTGTATATCTTTGAAAATGGGAACATTTTCTAAAATAGAGTTGTTTTGTCGTTAGGGTTTAATTTAAACATTTAGAATCACCTTCAGTTAGGTATGCGTGTGTGTGTGTGTGTGTGTGTAAACTCACCGAGTTCCCTAGAGCTCCAAAGAACATGAATAAACATATGGACTGTTCTCTTACACCTACCCCACAAGTCTGAGTATTGAGGATTTATATAGTTACAGACTATGTGGTGTAAATATGTATAAATTTATATTGTGTTAATTTATGGCATGCGCTACAGAAGGCTGTTTGCAAGTTGCAGTGTACTTCTTCCCACGTTTCTGCTGAAATATTCATTTCTGGGTTCCTTCACCATGTTTCCCTTTGTCTCTCCGCAGATGTTCAGGTGGCTCGTTTGCAGGGAAGCCCGTGCATCTTGGAAGCACGCTTACTGAAGGCAGGTTAGGTGAAGAATGCCTGACCCCTGTCTGGATTTGGCTGAAGGAGGTTCACTTTTCCCATGGGATCTGCTTGCTTCTGTTATGAGGCCTGTCATTCTGGGTCGCTCCCGTTCCCTGGCTTCCTGTCCCTAAAATCTAAAGAGCTGCTTTAAGTAGACGAGCAGCATTTCATCATTTGTAAAAAGGAGAAGAGGGCACCCTTACACTTTGTGGGTCTTCCCCAAAGAAGCTACATTTCTGTGAGAAAGGCTCCGGGTCAGTCCACCTCCAGTTACTTGTGGTTATGCTGGAGAGAAAAGGGTGGTCAGAGATGAATGAAATTCACCCAGTGCTCACAAACCACATGTAATGGTTGTGACCTGTTCGTTCACCAGTTTAAGTTGTGAGAAAGAACTCTTACTGACGCATTTGAGTGAATCAATGTCTTCTTTCCTGATCCTCCCCTGGGGAGTGTGCTCATGGGGAGGGGGTGATGGAGAAGGGGGCTGTGGACAGGAAGAGGAAGAGAAACCAAGCCCTAAACAGAGTGAGCAGTCCCTGGATGATCAAACAATGGCTGCCGATGGAAAGAGGTTTGAAGTACCCACGAGTGCTCTGAGGCAAGCCAACTGGCTGCCCAGATAATGTCTGCTCTCCAAATTGGAGGAAAATTAAGTGTTTTTAGATTGTTTAACTGCTTTTTCTCTGCCCTTAGATGGGCTCTGCTTACGAAAATTTGAGGACAGACCTGTTGAGAGAATAATGGAATCATCTACCCTAGGGATTACACAAGAACTTGCTGATCAAAAATAGCTCTGCAGGCATCTGTCAGTCACACTGCATTCACCTGTCCTCACAATGTCCCATTACTGGCAAACCAATATATCCATAACCCTTAAGCGTTTTCCTTTTATTTCTTTATTTTTAACATATGTAGCTTCATCCACTCCTCCCAGCAACCTGCCAACATTCAAAGTTTTAACAGAGAAAGAAAGGAAATCTTAGGGAGTTCAAGTGAGCATCCTAAGATCACACACTTGGAAAATAGTGCCAGCCAGAAACCAGGCCTTGGTTATTTTTGCTAAGATACAGACTTGGTACACTCTACCAAGAGTTGAATAAGAAAAAAAAAATCTGTGTTTTAAATTTACTTAGATCTAAGTTTTGTCAACTCATGTGGTGTTTCTGACATATTCCTTCAAAGTCCTGAATTACTCTGGACTTTATTATTCCATATCAGCCACACACAATGAGAAGGTGGGTACACAGGTCCAGCTGGGAAAAAAGTTCGCATCTGGGAGTAACAGAAAATCAGAACAACACAGGGGTTTTCTGGTGAATTTTGGTCTTGGAGTGGCTTAAATGCTAGAGTGGACTTTGAACTTTAGGTAATAAGATGCCACTGAAAGATTTTAAGGACTAAGGAACACCTGCTAGGATTTTTTAGACATACCTTCACATCAAGTCTTTCAGTGAATTTTCCTAACAATCCTTCAAGGAAAAAACATGATCATCCTAATTGCTTTTTTTTTTTTTTTTACATTAATTTGGCTGCACCAGATCTTAGTTGTGGCATGTGGGATCCAGTTCCCAGTCCATGGATCAAACCCAGGGCCCCTGCATTGGGAGCACAGAGTCCTAGCCACTGGACCATCAGGGAAGCCCCCTAATTGTTACTTTTCAGGCAAGTGAGGCTCAGAGAAGGGGCAACATTAATAGACTGGGCAGCCAGTCAATGGTAAAACTAAGCCTCTAAACGGATTATAAGCTCTGCTTTGAGAAGTTTGATTGGGGAGTGGCTTGCAGAATGTACTAAAAGGAGAGAAACATTTAAAAGCTATTGCAGAAGTGCATTCAGCAGATTTAGTTATAAATCTAAAGGCAAACAACTTGCAGGACCATGATGCAGACCACTTCTCAGAGGGGTGGAAGCAAAGGAGTGGTCTCTGGAGCTAAAAACAGCTTCTACTCATTTATGCGTCTTTCTCTTCCTCTGACAGATACGTGAGTAACTGACTTCATTTACTCAACAGTCTGAGTGCAACGTAAAATCATGCTACTCATCTGAACTGAAAAATGTTCTCCAGTCTCCAGAAGTCTCTGAGCACCATGTGTGAGAGAACACGACAGAATAGAAACTGATTATGCAAAATGTGTGAGCGCGAACTGCAGCTCTTGGTGACATGTGGCAGCCTCCCTGGGAAGGAAGAGCCATGGAACAGGGGGTGCCGGCTCAGGCTGACTGCAGCATGTCACAGGCTGAGTGGCAGGAGCGGGTTAAAATAGGAGTTTATGGGCTGTAGCTCACAGCCGTCGGAGGCACTCCCGTGCTGCACATACATGCAGGAAGACATCCTGAGAGATGGCACTCAACTGCCAGACACACATGAAGGTAAAGAAGGAAATGCCCTTAAGTTCTTTGTTTGCTGGATGCTCTCTCCCGGGGTCCTTATTCTAGGCTTTGCAGATCCTTCTTAAGACATGAATATTCCATGAAAGAAGTCCCCTCTCACTGTAAAAAATTACAAAACCTCTTAAGAGGATTGTATTTGAGTTCTCCAGAAAAATGGAACCAAGAGAATATCTATCCATCTACAGATTTATTATAAGGAATTGCCTCCTGCCATCATAGAGGCTGAGAAATCCCAAGGTCTGCAGTCAGCAAGTTGGAGAGCCGAAAGAGCTGATGCAGTCCATGGATCAAACCCAGGGCCCCTGCATTGGGAGCACAGAGTCCTAGCCACTGGACCATCAGGGAAGCCCCCTAATTGTTACTTTTCAGGCAAGTGAGGCTCAGAGAAGGGGCAACATTAATAGACTGGGCAGCCAGTCAATGGTAAAACTAAGCCTCTAAACGGATTATAAGCTCTGCTTTGAGAAGTTTGATTGGGGAGTGGCTTGCAGAATGTACTAAAAGGAGAGAAACATTTAAAAGCTATTGCAGAAGTGCATTCAGCAGATTTAGTTATAAATCTAAAGGCAAACAACTTGCAGGACCATGATGCAGACCACTTCTCAGAGGGGTGGAAGCAAAGGAGTGGTCTCTGGAGCTAAAAACAGCTTCTACTCATTTATGCGTCTTTCTCTTCCTCTGACAGATACGTGAGTAACTGACTTCATTTACTCAACAGTCTGAGTGCAACGTAAAATCATGCTACTCATCTGAACTGAAAAATGTTCTCCAGTCTCCAGAAGTCTCTGAGCACCATGTGTGAGAGAACACGACAGAATAGAAACTGATTATGCAAAATGTGTGAGCGCGAACTGCAGCTCTTGGTGACATGTGGCAGCCTCCCTGGGAAGGAAGAGCCATGGAACAGGGGGTGCCGGCTCAGGCTGACTGCAGCATGTCACAGGCTGAGTGGCAGGAGCGGGTTAAAATAGGAGTTTATGGGCTGTAGCTCACAGCCGTCGGAGGCACTCCCGTGCTGCACATACATGCAGGAAGACATCCTGAGAGATGGCACTCAACTGCCAGACACACATGAAGGTAAAGAAGGAAATGCCCTTAAGTTCTTTGTTTGCTGGATGCTCTCTCCCGGGGTCCTTATTCTAGGCTTTGCAGATCCTTCTTAAGACATGAATATTCCATGAAAGAAGTCCCCTCTCACTGTAAAAAATTACAAAACCTCTTAAGAGGATTGTATTTGAGTTCTCCAGAAAAATGGAACCAAGAGAATATCTATCCATCTACAGATTTATTATAAGGAATTGCCTCCTGCCATCATAGAGGCTGAGAAATCCCAAGGTCTGCAGTCAGCAAGTTGGAGAGCCGAAAGAGCTGATGGTGTAAGTTCCAACCTCAAAGCCGCCTGGCTCAAGACTCGAGAAGAGATGACGTTTCAGGCCATGTCTGAAGGCAGGAAAGAATGCTGACATCCTAGCTAAAGGCAGTTGGTCAAGAGGAGTTCCCTCTTACGTAGCCTTTTTGTTCTATTCAGGCTCCATACTGACTGGATAGAGTTCTTTTGCAAATAGGGAGGGAAATCTGGTTTACTCAGTCTACCTATTTCATCCAGAAACTTCCTCACAGAAACAACCAGAATAACCTTTATCTGGGAGCCCTGGAGCCCAGACAAACGGACACACAAAATCAACCACCACAAGAACGGAAATGGCCACCATGTTGGGGCAAGAAAAAGAAGGAACACAAAGGGGAAGAGAACTGTTAAGAGCCTGAGAAGTCCAGACAGAGCAGAGAGTCAAAATGGCTTTCTAAGGAAAAGCAAATCTGTCCCACTCAGGGAGCTCTCCAGGGTACTGGGCTGCCTCGGCCTTTGGTTCTTCCTGACCTGGAGGCCACAGCCTTCTGTTTTGTTCCTAACGTCTTGCCTCTACCCTGGACTTGACTTCAGTTCTCATTCATTCTGGCTTCTGCCCTCATCTGGGTCCTGCCGGACTTCACTGATCCCAGTAGCAACCACTTGCAAGCACCAAGCCTTAGTCTGGTATTGATAACCAATGACGGGCAATGCTACTTTCACTGTGGTTTTTATAAGAGACAACAGCCTATTTCCTGGACAGTTTCCAACAACAGTGGACATGCTTTTGCGTGTGCACACACACATACACACATCATATTAGACTGCGCAGCCATAAGGTTCGTATTTTTAGATGGATTTTTGCATAAGCACATATGAACTTATGTTCAAAATGTCAGATTTTGTTTTATGATGATCTAACCAAAAAAAAAAAAAAAATCAGATCTACAGATTCCTCTAATTTAGACACAGGCAAATATATACAGAAGCTTGCATCAATCAGTATAGAAAAGAATACATCAATAGAAAAGACTTGAAGAAATATAGAATGTACTCAGTATATTGCTGGCTAATGCGTAGTCTGGCCATGGGGAAATATACAAAGAGAAAATTATGGTAGCTTCTAGGACAGGGTGATGATATGAACTTAGAAATCTTATTGTGATGAGATGAACTTAGAAACCTGATTCCCTGCATCTTAATTTTGTTGGAGATGAGCAACTGAATGTCAAGATAGAGTGTCTCA
Source organism: Tragulus kanchil (assembly GCA_022376925.1). Taxonomy (NCBI): domain Eukaryota; kingdom Metazoa; phylum Chordata; class Mammalia; order Artiodactyla; family Tragulidae; genus Tragulus; species Tragulus kanchil. The sequence goes on from JAIOJX010000005.1 coordinate 14,401,494, forward strand.
GATTGAAAAGGTTTTCACTGGATAGGTCTGGATAGGAAAATCTGAATGTGAAAAAAAATTAACTATAGTAATGAAGTGTAAACCATTGAAAAAAACAAGAAATCATGCACCCATACTTACAACAAATAGATAAATAATTCAAGGACAAGGGAAAGCTGTTGCCTACAGTTGAGTGCCAGAGACCAAGTAGCAAAATTTGGAAAAACCATCATTTTGCAATCATCACGGTAAAGATAGAATCAGGCAAGAAAAGTTACTGAATGATAAATCTCATAGGAAAATTTGAGGAACAGGATATTTTCATGGTCTCAAACTTTGCATCTGGTGGCAGGCGAGAGCTAGGGTCTTCTGAAACAAGAACTCTTCCCTAAAATTTTGGCTGGCAGCGATGGGCAGGAGACTGGTTAAAGAAACCCTGGGTTGACCCCAGACTACCTCTCCACTATCTTAAAATACAGTAGATATTGGAAAAAACATGTAGAGGGTTTGAAGGGCTGGTGATTCATGAATTTTATACCAAGCCAAAGCATTGTTCTGAGAAAGGAACAGAGTGATATTTTAAGCTATGCAATGACTTTTAAAATATACAACTCATATATTCTTTCTGACAACCACTCTAGGTAACTGAGTGATTAAGCAAAGTAAGAATGGAGTAGACCCAGTATAAAAGCACTAAAAAAGAACCTTCAAACTGCTCAAACCAAAGTTATTCTAAACAATATTAATAAGCATGACTGAAGAAACAAAATGCAAATGTCACTAACATTTCCTGTAGACAAAACTCTCAGTTTAACATAATACTAACAACTGAAAACTATGAGATCTCATCTAAAAGTCCATATTAACTAACAAAAGTTGTGGATGGAAGGGTTAAGGAGATGCAGAAGTGTGAGTTAATGTCAGTACTATAAACAGACATTATGTGAAGCAAGAAACTAACAGGAAACACATGCCTCACTAAAATGGTGAGATCAAAGAGAGTGTAATGAAGAAACGATTTCAACATTTATACCCTATGTAGAGTTAGGTGGAGCCCGCAACAGCTGGTGAAGTATCCCGGCAGTGGTAATAGCAGGTAGCTGGCATCAACTCCTAAACCTGAAGAGATGATGGAAAGAAATTATTTCTGGAACCTACAGGGAGTCAAAGCTGGAGGAGTAATTGTAGAACTGGCTTCCTTCAGGAGTTTTCAAGAGAAAAGTATTGCTAACCTCTGGCCCAGAAGGAAAGAAACGGGGAGAGCAGTCATAGGCTCTTTCTTCACAGCCTCCCATCTCCTGCCAGAGCCTCCCAATGGCTGACCCAGCTGAGAGCCGAGGATGAGGGAACCCAGCAGAAAACAAGAGTACAGCCTAGCCCTGAGAGCCCCGCAAAATTTGGAAACCATCATTTTGCAATCATCACGGTAAAGATAGAATCAGGCAAGAAAAGTTAGGAAAATTTGAAGGAACAGGATATTTTCATGGTCCAAACTTTGCATCTGGTGGCAGGCGAGAGCTAGGGTCTTCTGAAACAAGAACTCTTCCCTAAAATTTTGGCTGGCAGCGATGGGCAGGAGACTGGTTAAAGAAACCCTGGGTTGACCCCAGACTACCTCTCCACTATCTTAAAATACAGTAGATATTGGAAAAAACATGTAGAGGGTTTGAAGGGCTGGTGATTCATGAATTTTATACCAAGCCAAAGCATTGTTCTGAGAAAGGAACAGAGTGATATTTTAAGCTATGCAATGACTTTTAAAATATACAACTCATATATTCTTTCTGACAACCACTCTAGGTAACTGAGTGATTAAGCAAAGTAAGAATGGAGTAGACCCAGTATAAAAGCACTAAAAAAGAACCTTCAAACTGCTCAAACCAAAGTTATTCTAAACAATATTAATAAGCATGACTGAAGAAACAAAATGCAAATGTCACTAACATTTCCTGTAGACAAAACTCTCAGTTTAACATAATACTAACAACTGAAAACTATGAGATCTCATCTAAAAGTCCATATTAACTAACAAAAGTTGTGGATGGAAGGGTTAAGGAGATGCAGAAGTGTGAGTTAATGTCAGTACTATAAACAGACATTATGTGAAGCAAGAAACTAACAGGAAACACATGCCTCACTAAAATGGTGAGATCAAAGAGAGTGTAATGAAGAAACGATTTCAACATTTATACCCTATGTAGAGTTAGGTGGAGCCCGCAACAGCTGGTGAAGTATCCCGGCAGTGGTAATAGCAGGTAGCTGGCATCAACTCCTAAACCTGAAGAGATGATGGAAAGAAATTATTTCTGGAACCTACAGGGAGTCAAAGCTGGAGGAGTAATTGTAGAACTGGCTTCCTTCAGGAGTTTTCAAGAGAAAAGTATTGCTAACCTCTGGCCCAGAAGGAAAGAAACGGGGAGAGCAGTCATAGGCTCTTTCTTCACAGCCTCCCATCTCCTGCCAGAGCCTCCCAATGGCTGACCCAGCTGAGAGCCCGAGGATGAGGGAACCCAGCAGAAAACAAGAGTACAGCCTAGGAGCCTTCCAGGAGATTGGAGGAGGATAGACAATGGACCCGGGGAGGAACAGAATATTTAGTGCAGACAACAGAGATACTTTTAATTTATCAATACTCACATGAATACAGGGTATATATATATTTTTAATATTAGGAAATCACTGGCACACATTTATCAAATAAGTTTTAAAGAACCATTGTTTCACAAAATGTTCAGTGAAAAAAGGATTCTGTGGTCAAATAAATTTGGCATATTCTATAGTCTACTTTTTGGAGCCTAAAATTTGTTAACATACTGAAATTATAAGAAAAGCTACAATAAGAAATATTTTTAACTTTATATCACTCTGAATTTCCCAAACTGATTTAATGAGAGAATTCTTTAGTTATTGGGATTCACAGGTGGTGCTAGTGGTAAAGAACCTGTCTGCCAATGCAGGAGACTCAAGAGACGCAGGTTCAATCCCTGGGCTGGGCAGATCCCCTGGAGGAGGGCACGGCACCCCACTCCAGTATGCTTGCCTGGAGAATCCCATGGACAGAGGAGCCTGACAGGCTACAGTCCATTGGGTCCCAAAGACTTAGACAATAAGAAATATTTTTAACTTTTTATCATTCTGAATTTCCCAAGCTTATTTAATAAGACAATTCCATAGTTATAAGTAAAATCCTTACAATCCATGAAACCTTAGGAATCACAGGTTTAAGAATATGATGTCTCCGTTACAAATCACAACTAACCAAATAATCCCTAACAATATGAAAGTTTTTAAGGTAACTAGAGCAAGTAGCCTCCTAACATAGAATTTAGAATCTGGACCTACAGTGGTAATAGCAGGTAGCTGGCATCAACTCCTAAACCTGAAGAGATGATGGAAAGAAATTATTTCTGGAACCTACAGGAGTCAAAGCTGGAGGAGTAATTGTAGAACTGGCTTCCTTCAGGAGTTTTCAAGAGAAAAGTATTGCTAACCTCTGGCCCAGAAGGAAAGAAACGGGGAGAGCAGTCATAGGCTCTTTCTTCACAGCCTCCCATCTCCTGCCAGAGCCTCCCAATGGCTGACCCAGCTGAGAGCCCGAGGATGAGGGAACCCAGCAGAAAACAAGAGTACAGCCTAGGAGCCTTCCAGGAGATTGGAGGAGGATAGACAATGGCCCCGGGGGAGGAACAGAATATTTAGTGCAGACAACAGAGATACTTTTAATTTATCAATACTCACATGAATACAGGGTATATATATATTTTTAATATTAGGAAATCACTGGCACACATTTATCAAATAAGTTTTAAAGAACCATTGTTTCACAAAATGTTCAGTGAAAAAAGGATTCTGTGGTCAAATAAATTTGGCATATTCTATAGTCTACTTTTTGGAGCCTAAAATTTGTTAACATACTGAAATTATAAGAAAAGCTACAATAAGAAATATTTTTAACTTTATATCACTCTGAATTTCCCAAACTGATTTAATGAGAGAATTCTTTAGTTATTGGGATTCACAGGTGGTGCTAGTGGTAAAGAACCTGTCTGCCAATGCAGGAGACTCAAGAGACGCAGGTTCAATCCCTGGGCTGGGCAGATCCCCTGGAGGAGGGCACGGCACCCCACTCCAGTATGCTTGCCTGGAGAATCCCATGGACAGAGGAGCCTGACAGGCTACAGTCCATTGGGTCCCAAAGACTTAGACAATAAGAAATATTTTTAACTTTTTATCATTCTGAATTTCCCAAGCTTATTTAATAAGACAATTCCATAGTTATAAGTAAAAATCCTTACAATCCATGAAACCTTAGGAATCACAGGTTTAAGAATATGATGTCTCCGTTACAAATCACAACTAACCAAATAATCCCTAACAATATGAAAGTTTTTAAGGTAACTAGAGCAAGTAGCCTCCTAACATAGAATTTAAAAACAGAAAGTTAATATTAATATCAGCACTAAGACAAGGTATAAAGTTATAGCCAGGGCTTCCCTGGTGGTCCAGTGGGTAAGGACACCGCCTTGCAGTGCAAGGGCCGCCAGTTCCATCCCTGGCCTGGGAAGATCCCACGTGCTGCAGAGCGGCTGGACCGATATGTCCAATGACCGAGCCGGAGCTCTGGAGCACATGCCCCCAGAGCCGGTGCTCTGCAACAACAGAGGCCCCTGCGATGGGAGGCCCACAGGGGCCAAAGAACAAAGCTGGATGAAAATGAATAAATGAAAGACCAATAGAAGTGGCCCGCCTGCCCCCCTCCCTTTCCACTCCGCCACCAAGAAAACCCGTTGTAGCCATATGTAAAAAACAAACCTCATAGAAAGAAGCTTCAAAAAAGAAAATCCAAAAGAATACTGTCCTTAAGAAATACACTTAAAATTAAAGAAAGTTAAAAGCAAAGTTTAGAAAATCATGTAGAATTCTAAAATACAAAAGGATTTTTCTTTTGAATTTGCCTTTTGGTCAGGCATGGAGAGGAAAGGGGAAGAATTTAAATATTATAGCTAAAGTGTAAGAAGAAAGAGTCAATATTAAAATTCTGATATGTAAATCTAGAAAGCTAGAATATATTGGTAGGGAAAAGTCCTATGATTTTTAGAAGTCTCCACCTTTTATATTGAAAGCATTATAAATGGCGGGTCAGTCTCAGTTGACACATGAGGCCTGCAGTGGGAGCACGTGATAAAGAGAAAGTCAAAGTCCCACCGCCCTCCCAGAATTGGGAGACCCAAGAGGAGCCTGACAGGCTACAGTCCATTGGGTCCCAAAGACTTAGACAATAAGAAATATTTTTAACTTTTATCATTCTGAATTTCCCAAGCTTATTTAATAAGACAATTCCATAGTTATAAGTAAAATCCTTACAATCCATGAAACCTTAGGAATCACAGGTTTAAGAATATGATGTCTCCGTTACAAATCACAACTAACCAAATAATCCCTAACAATATGAAAGTTTTTAAGGTAACTAGAGCAAGTAGCCTCCTAACATAGAATTTAAAAACAGAAAGTTAATATTAATATCAGCACTAAGACAAGGTATAAAGTTATAGCCAGGGCTTCCCTGGTGGTCCAGTGGGTAAGGACACCGCCTTGCAGTGCAAGGGCCGCCAGTTCCATCCCTGGCCTGGGAAGATCCCACGTGCTGCAGAGCGGCTGGACCGATATGTCCAATGACCGAGCCGGAGCTCTGGAGCACATGCCCCCAGAGCCGGTGCTCTGCAACAACAGAGGCCCCTGCGATGGGAGGCCCACAGGGGCCAAAGAACAAAGCTGGATGAAAATGAATAAATGAAAGACCAATAGAAGTGGCCCGCCTGCCCCCCTCCCTTTCCACTCCGCCCCCAAGAAAACCCGTTGTAGCCATATGTAAAAAACAAACCTCATAGAAAGAAGCTTCAAAAAAGAAAATCCAAAAGAATACTGTCCTTAAGAAATACACTTAAAATTAAAGAAAGTTAAAAGCAAAGTTTAGAAAATCATGTAGAATTCTAAAATACAAAAGGATTTTTCTTTTGAATTTGCCTTTTGGTCAGGCATGGAGAGGAAAGGGGAAGAATTTAAATATTATAGCTAAAGTGTAAGAAGAAAGAGTCAATATTAAAATTCTGATATGTAAATCTAGAAAGCTAGAATATATTGGTAGGGAAAAGTCCTATGATTTTTAGAAGTCTCCACCTTTTATATTGAAAGCATTATAAATGGCGGGTCAGTCTCAGTTGACACATGAGGCCTGCAGTGGGAGCACGTGATAAAGAGAAAGTCAAAGTCAAAACCCCACCTGTCTCAGCTCCCTCAGAATGGTGAGAAACTAAAGAGCTAGGGGTTGAAAAAAACAACAGTCAGACATGCATCCCGACCGACCCTTCCCAGCATCATGTTTCAAGTTGGGAAAATATATTCGACAAGTCCACTGCCTGTCCCCACGACAAACTGAGGGTGGCCACATCAAGCTAACTTCAGTGGCATCATGTGGTTAGGCAGAAAAAGCTGCCCAGGAACTCCCAGGTTGGGGATAAAATTAAGTATTTCCAGTGTGCCCTCTGGAAAAATGCCAAAGGTAGCTAGGAGTGCTGTCTGAAGCTAGTGTGGGCCTTCAGACAGTGGCCTGAAACGTGAGGTTGTGGGGCAGACAGTTCAGGCTGGGGAAGAAAGAGAGTCCCTCACCACAACACGTGGGTTCCTTGGGCCCTTGAGACTGAAGCAGTTCCTACTCATCAAGAGTAGATGGCCATTGCTCCCTAGACATGCTGCTACAGCTCTTGTAGAATAACCAGCAATGGGGCCAACTGAATCTCTGTTATCCAGTTCTGACTAGTGGTAAGAATCCACTACTCACTTGACACACTCAATCTCTCCTCTGCCACCACAGGGGTAGGAAAGACACACCACTGCCTCAACACTCAGACACCATCCTGAAGAGAAGTAGGAGGGACGTAGCGACCATCTGCTTCAGATTTCCCTGGGCTGAGAGGTTTCCCTGGATGCAGGACCTTTAGAGCTAAAACTGGAACACTCTTGGGGCAAACTACTACATGTTGGTTACCCCAAGGGGATGCAGGACTCTGTGAGACTGGATACTATTTTCTTGTCTAAACAAAAACTGAGCTACTGGGGCTGCCCTGGCAGCTCAGTGGTAAAGAGTTCGCCTGCCAAGGCAGGGGACATGAGTTCAATCCCTGATCCATGAAGATCCCACATGCTGCGGAGCAACTAAGCTTGTGAGCCACAACTATTGAGCCTGTGCTCTAGAGCCTCAGAGCCGCAACTACTGAGCCCATGTGCCGCAACTACTGAAGCCCATGTACCTTCGAGTTTGAGCTCCACAACAAGAAAAGTCACCACAATGAGAAGCCTGCTCACCTCAACTAGAAAGTACCTCCCACTCCCCGCAACTAGAGAAGAGCCTGTAGCAGTGAAAATCCAGAATAGCCAAAAATAAATTCTAAAAAAATTGAGCAACTAAAAGAGACAATTTGAACTGATCCAATCGAAGGATTCATCCAAGTTGGGCTAAAGTTTCGGCTCTGATCCTCCCTGCCTCTCCTTCCACTGGTCTTCAACACTTGAGATCAGGGCAGCTCCAGATCAGTTCTGTTGTACATCTGAATGTCATGTGATATATCATTCCAAAGAAAAACTATCCTCACACTAGCAAACCTAAATAAATAGCACCACCAAACCAGAGTGGAAAAACCTGCTTCTGCTTGTGAAGGATTACCTGAGACAGAACTTGGTCTCCTGTTGCTAGACGTTAGCAGTTCTGGGGAAACGTGAGGTTGTGGGGCAGACAGTTCAGGCTGGGGAAGAAAGAGAGTCCCTCACCACAACACGTGGGTTCCTTGGGCCCTTGAGACTGAAGCAGTTCCTACTCATCAAGAGTAGATGGCCATTGCTCCCTAGACATGCTGCTACAGCTCTTGTAGAATAACCAGCAATGGGGCCAACTGAATCTCTGTTATCCAGTTCTGACTAGTGGTAAGAATCCACTACTCACTTGACACACTCAATCTCTCCTCTGCCACCACAGGGGTAGGAAAGACACACCACTGCCTCAACACTCAGACACCATCCTGAAGAGAAGTAGGAGGGACGTAGCGACCATCTGCTTCAGATTTCCCTGGGCTGAGAGGTTTCCCTGGATGCAGGACCTTTAGAGCTAAAACTGGAACACTCTTGGGGCAAACTACTACATGTTGGTTACCCCAAGGGGATGCAGGACTCTGTGAGACTGGATACTATTTTCTTGTCTAAACAAAAACTGAGCTACTGGGGCTGCCCTGGCAGCTCAGTGGTAAAGAGTTCGCCTGCCAAGGCAGGGGACATGAGTTCAATCCCTGATCCATGAAGATCCCACATGCTGCGGAGCAACTAAGCTTGTGAGCCACAACTATTGAGCCTGTGCTCTAGAGCCTCAGAGCCGCAACTACTGAGCCCATGTGCCGCAACTACTGAAGCCCATGTACCTTCGAGTTTGAGCTCCACAACAAGAAAAGTCACCACAATGAGAAGCCTGCTCACCTCAACTAGAAAGTACCTCCCACTCCCCGCAACTAGAGAAGAGCCTGTAGCAGTGAAAATCCAGAATAGCCAAAAATAAATTCTAAAAAAATTGAGCAACTAAAAGAGACAATTTGAACTGATCCAATCGAAGGATTCATCCAAGTTGGGCTAAAGTTTCGGCTCTGATCCTCCCTGCCTCTCCTTCCACTGGTCTTCAACACTTGAGATCAGGGCAGCTCCAGATCAGTTCTGTTGTACATCTGAATGTCATGTGATATATCATTCCAAAGAAAAACTATCCTCACACTAGCAAACCTAAATAAATAGCACCACCAAACCAGAGTGGAAAAACCTGCTTCTGCTTGTGAAGGATTACCTGAGACAGAACTTGGTCTCCTGTTGCTACAACTAGAAAACCAGATAAATTATATAAGACAACTGTTGTTAGGCACTGGAGAACAGGGAGAGCAGGACGGTGACCTCTAGAGCAGGAAACAAATGAATGGGTTCTATGATTGCTGCAGTTTTCCCTGGAAGAGTTTCCAGCTCATAGCACAGGCTGGAGAAACCCAAACACAACCCAGCAGACTTGGCGGGTTAAGAAAGTCAAAATGTTGGGCTTCCCTGGTGGTCCAGTGGGTAAGGACACCACCTTGCAGTGCAAGGGGCGCCGGTTCGATCCCTGGCCTGGGAAGATTCCACGTGCTGAGGAGTGGTTGGACCAATGTGTTCAATTACCGAGCCAGAGCTCTGGAGCGCATGCGCCCAGAGCCGGTACTTTGCGACAACAGAGGCCACTGCGATGGGAGGCCCACACAAGCCAAAGAACAAACATGGATGAAAAATAGATAAATGAAAGACCAATAGAAGTGGCCTGCCCACCTCCCTCCTTCCCCAACCCCCAACTCCCCCCCACCCCAAAAAGTCAGAGATGACACTCAGAGAAGCCAAGGCAACTAAATTTGTGGACATACGCAGGAGGAGACGGAGGGAGAGAGGGAGGGAGAATATAAATGTCCAGAGATGTGCAAAGAGGCCCCTTGATGGGGGCAGGGGGAACAGAAAAGGTTTAGTAAAGAACCACCAGAAAGAAGCTGAAAAATCCTAAAGCTTACATAGGACTGGCATTAGGTCACATTTTCACTGTCACGGGGAAAAAACTTGGCAATTAGATGGGCTTTGGGTACAAAATTCAGAAAGGGCTCTCCCTAGCAGTGGGGTTAAATTAGTCCCAGACTAAAGGCTTCTCAGTCTTATCAAAATCAAGCCATGAAAGAAGCAAATTGACATGAAGTACTTACCTGCATGTATAACAAAGTCCCACACTCAATTAATACAACATATCTCCTTCCACTGGTCTTCAACACTTGAGATCAGGGCAGCTCCAGATCAGTTCTGTTGTACATCTGAATGTCATGTGATATATCATTCCAAAGAAAAACTATCCTCACACTAGCAAACCTAAATAAATAGCACCACCAAACCAGAGTGGAAAAACCTGCTTCTGCTTGTGAAGGATTACCTGAGACAGAACTTGGTCTCCTGTTGCTACAACTAGAAAACCAGATAAATTATATAAGACAACTGTTGTTAGGCACTGGAGAACAGGGAGAGCAGGACGGTGACCTCTAGAGCAGGAAACAAATGAATGGGTTCTATGATTGCTGCAGTTTTCCCTGGAAGAGTTTCCAGCTCATAGCACAGGCTGGAGAAACCCAAACACAACCCAGCAGACTTGGCGGGTTAAGAAAGTCAAAATGTTGGGCTTCCCTGGTGGTCCAGTGGGTAAGGACACCGCCCTGCAGTGCAAGGGGCGCTGGTTCGATCCCTGGCCTGGGAGGATCCCACGTGCTGCAGAGTGGCTGAACCAATGTGTCCAATTACTGAGCGGGAGCGCTGGAGCACATGCGCCCAGAGCCAGTGCTCTGCAACAACAGAGGCCACCGCGATGGGAGGCCCACACAAGCCAAAGAACAAACATGGATGAAAAATAGATAAATGAAAGACCAACAGAAGCGGCCTGTCCACCCCCCTCCCTCCCCAACCCGCAACTCCCCCCCACCCCAAAAAGTCAGAGATGACACTCAGAGAAGCCAAGGCAACTAAATTTGTGGACATACGCAGGAGGAGACGGAGGGAGAGAGGGAGGGAGAATATAAATGTCCAGAGATGTCCAAAGAGGCCCCTTGAGGGGGGCAGGGGGAACAGAAAAGGTTTAGTAAAGAACCACCAGAAAGAAGCTGAAAAATCCTAAAGCTTACATAGGACTGGCATTAGGTCACATTTTCACTGTCACGGGGAAAAAACTTGGCAATTAGATGGGCTTTGGGTACAAAATTCAGAAAGGGCTCTCCCTAGCAGTGGGGTTAAATTAGTCCCAGACTAAAGGCTTCTCAGTCTTATCAAAATCAAGCCATGAAAGAAGCAAATTGACATGAAGTACTTACCTGCATGTATAACAAAGTCCCACACTCAATTAATACAACATAGGCTAGCACCCAACAATGTTTAGTGTTAAATAAAAGTATTAACAGGCATGCAAAGTAGCTGGGAAAATATGACCCAGAATGAGAAGAAAATAGCCAAGAGAAACAAACCAAGAAGTAGCAGAGGTACTGGAATTAGCAGACAAGGGCCTTAAAACAGCTTTATGAATCTTATAAATATGGTCCAGAACATTATGAAAAAGATGAACATGATGAGGATAGAAAGACTAAAAAAGAACTAAACAGAACTTCCAGAAATGAAAAACTCTATAATTGAAATGAAAATTATAGCAAATAGGATTAACAGCAGATTGGACAGTGCGGTAAACTTGGAAACATAGCAATTGAAACTCCTAAAATAAAACACATATTTTTAAAAGCTTGGAAAATGTGAACATACCATCAGTGGTCTGTGGGAAAATATTAACAAGTTTGACATATGTGTAATCAGAGTCCTGGAGGAAAGGTAAGAAAGAAGGAATAGGAGAATATTTGAAGAAATGTTGACTAAATTTTTTCAAAACTTGATGAGAAGTAAAAACCTATACATTCAGGAAGGTCAATGAACTCAAGCAGAAGAAACATGAAGGAAATGAAGGTAGGGTACCTTATAAGCAGATTGTTTGAAGCCAGTGATAAAGAGAAAAGTCTAAAAGCAGCAAAGAGAAAAAAAAAAAAGGACATAGTACGTGCAGAACAACAAAATAAGCATGAAAACAGATTTCCTGTCAGAAATAAAGTGATTTAGACAATGGTAAAGTAACACCTTTCCCTAGAGGAAGAAATGGCAATCTACTCCAGTATTCTTGCCTGAAGAATCCCATGGGCAGAGGAGCCTGGCAGGCTACAGTCCCTGGGGTTGCAAAGAGTCGGTCGTGGCTGAGACTAAGCACACAGAGCAACACCTTTACAAACCAAACCCAACCCTGTCAACCCAGAATTCTATACTAAGGATATCTATCAAAATGAAGACAAAGACTTTTCAGACAAATAGAGGCTAAGAGACCTTTTGCTATCTGTACTGCAGTGAAAGACGTTTAAAAAACTTCTCTAGGTGAAAAGAAATTAATATTGCCTGGAAATTTGGATCTGTACATAAAAATGAAGGAATAAAAAGTGTGAGAAATTAATAATATGTGGGTAATTATAAAAGACAGTATTTTATTATTTTAAAATACCTTTAAAAGATAAGTGATTGCTTAAAGTGAAATTAATAAAACATATTTTGGAGTTGATAATATATAGAAATCAAATGTATGACAATAGTGGTATAAAGAAAGAAAGGTAGAAATGAAAGTATACTACTGCGAGTCTCTAACAGTACATGAATATAGACAAGCATAAGTTACAGATGTCTATTATAAACCTTGGTTTCAACAGCAAAAAATAAAACAAACGAGGACAGCAATAATGGAGATGGATTCCCAACTAATGCTTAATTAATCCGAAAGAAGGCATGAAAAGGGAATCAGTAACCAAGAACATATGGAATGAATAGAAAATAAATAGCAAGGTAATATATTTAAATCCAATAAAATAAAACACTACATTAAATTTAAATGGTCAATATATTCCAATTAAAAGGCAGCACTGAATCACAAAGCAAGACCTTACCATACACTACCTATAAGAAACTCATTTTAAATATGAAGATGCATATAGGTTAAAAGTAAAAGCATAGAACAGACAGACCATACAAATAGTAATTTTAAAAAGTTGCATCAATGGGCCATATTAATATCCAACACAGTAGACTTGAGAATAAAGAATACTATGAAAGATAAAGGGAAACATTTCTTAATAACAAAGGGATAATTTTATAGAGGGAGACATAAGAATCCTAAATGTGTATCCATTTCATAAGAGAGCAAAACATGTAAAATGAAAACTGATAGAAATGCAAGAAAAAATGGGCAAATCCACAATTAATAGTGGAGATTCCAACACTGCTCTCTCAATAACTGATAGGGCAAATAGGCAGAAAATCCCTAAGAGTTTAGAAGACTTGAACAACACTATTAACCAGTTTGACCCAACTGACATGTATAGACTAAGCTATCCTACGACACCAGCAGAAACCACATTCTTTTCAACTGTATATGGGGAATTAATCAAGATTCACCACATCCTGGACCATCACACAAGACTTACTAAATTTTTTAAAAATTGAGATTATGCAAAATATGTTCTCCAATGACAAAACAGGTTCTCTGGAATTCACTGAAATACAATTTAACCTTTATACACTGACATATTTTCTACTGTAATGAGAAGTGCTCATTTAGTTGTCAAAAGAATCAGAAACATGATTCAAACTAAGTGAAGCACAAGAGGAATGAATGGGCTCATGTAGCTGAAAAGAACATGGAGCTCACAAGGTAAGAGAAATCTATAGAATAGGGACACAAAGATTAACACTTGGGACTCAGTGCCATAGGCCACAGTGCTGTTCCACCCTGTCTTCTTATTTATACCAGTCTCTGGTTGGAGTCATTCTAAAGACAGTCTCAACGAACGTGGTGGGAAGATTGGTCTGGTCACATCTGGCAATTTCAGGGTCTATGTATCAGTCCCAGTGAGGGATTCTGATTAGCCAAGCTTGGTTCACCTGCCCACACCTGTGACTGGAAGGCAGATTCTGATAAGAGGGTGAGAGAAGACATCTTGTTGGGAATTACAAAACCAATAGTTATCACTGTCTACCATAGTTTTCTGAAAAAGAAACAATATTTGATCTGAGGTGTTTTTTTTTTCTTTAAGGAATTCGTAGTGTGGGAAAGATCATCTCAGTTTGCAAAGCATGTATGCTCAGATGTTGACGAAAATGCCAATAGATTAACCACAATGTTTTAACAGATCGTAATCTCCTGCCTTCTTCAAACACAGGGCTCTACTAAGAGTCAGGTATCAAGAAATTATTTTTTCATTAAAAAGAGTAGGAGATGGGGCTTCCCCTGGTTGTCCAGTGGATAAGGACACCACCTTGCAGTGCAACGGGCGCCGGTTCAAGCCCTGGCCTGGGAAGATCCCACGTGCTGCAGAGCGGCTGGACCAATGTGCCCAATTACCGAGCCGGAGCTCTGGAGCGCATGTGCCCAGAGCCAGCGCTCTTCGACAACAGACGCCACCGCGATGGGAGGCCCGCAGGAGCCAAAAGAACAAAGATCGATGAAAACAGAGAAATGAAAGATCAATAGAAGTGGCTCGCCTGCTCTCCTCCCTCCCCAACCCGACCTCCGCCCAAAATAAATAAATAAATAAATCTTTAAAAAAAAAAAAAAAAAAAAGAGTAGGAGATGAATACAGGACTGGCAGACCATATATGCTCTATAAAGCAGCTAAAGAGCTGAAGGGTAGAGCCTTGTTTATTCTAGATAGTTAAGCTGGTTAAGACACCATGCATTCTTAACCCTCTTGGTTCTAGAAAAGGAACAAACTCTATGGAACCTACTTTGTTTCCCTCTAAACTCAGTGGTTTTGGCATTTCAAGAGACCTACTCTCTATCCTCCTGAATAAACCCTGACCTCACTCCCCGACCCCATTCCCAAAACCTAATTTTCATTTTTTTTGGCCACACTGCACAGATTATGCGATTTTAGTTTCCCAACCAGGGGTCAAATCCAGGCCCCTCAGCAATGAGAGCACAGAGTCCTAACCACTGGATTTCCAGGGAATTTCCCAATACCTATTTTAGAAAGAACCATTTGGTAAAGTAGCTTCTTCTCCTTCCTCTATAAAATGCAACAAAGAACAGGGCCCTTTTTTTCATACCTATACTGAGCTCATTCTAAAATGATATTCAAGCAGCTACTAGAAAGCTACTAATGCAGGAGACACAGGAAACTTGGGAAGATCCCCTGGAGAAGGAAATGGCAACCCACTGCAGTATTCTTGCCTAAAAAATCCCATGAACAAAGGAGCCTAAAGGGTCACAAACAGTCAGACACAGCTGAGTGACTAAGCACGCATGCACATTTATTATATACTAGCTGTATTCGTTTCCCATTGCATTATGAGGAATTATCACAAAAAATTACTTAAAACACAAACTTACTCTCTTACATTTCTCAAGGACAGAAGTCTGAAATGGGTCTTGAGTTCCATCTTCTTATTCTTTGACCCTCCTGCTTCCTTCTTAGAAGGACTCTTGTGATTATATCAGGCCCATCCAGATGATCCAGAATGATCTGATCCCAAGAGCAGTTACTAAACCACATCTTGCAAAGTCTGTTTTGCAAAGTCTCTGAGTTTCATCTTTCTGTGCCATCCCTGGAAAGTTTTGGGGGATTGGGAAGAAAATGGGCCCTATTTCTGGATTTTCATGATAAGTTTTATGGATCGGCTTTAATTTACTGTTACACTCCATCATTGTCCATAGGGAGATAGTCCCTGCAACCACGTAGAAATTAATTTTAGGAACTAAGTGACTGCAATTAATTTTAGGAACTAAGTGACTACAGACTGGCCCCATCTAGCTATAGCTTGAAAGGATATCTTTCAGAAAGATGAAACTGCTAAGCCTAAGAGATGGAACCAGGAGTTGATATGCCAGAACTCATGTGACTCTCTTTGAGACTCCTGTGTCTTTGAACCCTTACCCCCAGATCAACTTTCTGAGCACCTGTAACACAAATGGCCAGTCCCAACTTTATGTCACCTGGAAGCTTAAATGCTCAACTTAGGCTATCCAGTATTTTTGATTTCTGATTCCTAGGAGAGAGCATCTGACTGGCTTAACTTAGGTCAATAGTTAATCCTGTTTTATTCAGCTGTGACAAGGAGTGGAAGAAGCAAGCCACCGTGTCCACTGCTGCTCAGCTGGGTCCAAATGATCAGACTTTATTAGGAGGGGTGAATGGTTCTCTATGAAGGAAGTATGAGGGCAGAGAGGAAATGATGGATATTTCCACGATAAGTCTTCTACATCTTGGGAGAAGGAGTGTCTGGACTTGTCACTCAAAAGAGAAAAAGCACCCATGTGACTGAGTCCCTGTTTGCATTGCTCACTGTACAACAAGTCAATAAATCGAGATAAACAGCTCTAAAACTATTAAAAGGATGCTTTTTTTCTTTGGAATCAACCAACGGGAATTAAAATGCACTTCAAAAGAAAATTGGTTACTTCTGTGGCACACAATTTGATTATTAAAATTATGACTGATACCATTTACCAGAATATGCCAGGAATGTATCTATTAATAATATTTACCCATATGATACCATCTAAAAAGTGTTATCACCACTTATTTGACAATGCCTCTCATAAGATTTAACATACCAAATAATCCTAGCAGGCTTAATATTCTCCTCTCCGAGATGGAGAGAGACCCAATGATTTGAGGTGTTCCAGGGACCCTTTGGAAAAACCTCAAAATTATCCAGAGATCAAATGAACTTCATTTAGAATTTGATCTTTGGGAAGTTTGCCAAAATATTCATAAAGGTTTAACCAGTGATAATAAAAGATCACAATACAAACACAGATCCTTTAGAAACTCACAATTATGAAAAGCAGTTCAATATTTAAAGCATTTTGTCCTCTTAGAGAATCAGAGTTTGTACCATTTTAGCTTTAAAATTCATTTTCTTAATTAAGTTCAGTCTTACCTTAGCCAACCCTGGCACAAACCTCTTTCTCTACAAACCTTCCATAACTTTCTGTGTTCACATTTGTCCTTCATTTGGCACAGTGGTAGAAAATCTAGAATCTAGAGTTGTGGGTTTGCTCCCTGAGTTGGGAAGATCCCCTGAAGTAGGAAATGGCAACCCACTCCATTCTCGCCAGGAAAATCCCATGGGCAGAGGAGCCTGGCAGGTGACAGTGCACGGGATCACAATCAGCAGGACACAACTAAGCATACATTTTCTTTTCCCATCAGAAACAGCAAAATGCATTTTTATTCCTCCTATCTTCTTTCCTGAAAATACACATCCTAAATCTTTGCATACTGAAACATGTCTCTTATAATTCTTTACCTTTATCTCTAGTGAAAAGCAAGGGGCACGTCATTCTCAACTGTTTGTCATATCAGCATTTCCTAATTGAAAAATGTATGCTTTAGTCTTCCTCTTCTAGGAAGGCAAAGGTAATCCTGCCCAGTAATTAATGTTCAAATATTTTATTCTATTTAAAATGACCCAGTATACTTATCCACCAATGATAGGTTATATGTTTCTTGATGAAAATAAATATACTTACAGCTGACTAATGGTGTTGTACAGCAGAAAATAACACAACATTGTAATGTAATTACACTCAAATTAAAAAGTAAATGATAGGGCTTCCCCTGGTGGTCCGGTGAGTAAGGACACCGCCTTGCAGTGCAAGGGGCACCAGTTCCATCCCTGGCCTGAGAAGATCCCACGTGCTGCGGAGCGGCTGGACCCATGTGTCCAATTACCGAGCCGGAGCTCTGGCGCGCATGCGCCCAGAGCCAGTGCTCTGCGACAACAGAGGCCACCGCGATGGGAGGCCCAGAGAAGCCAAAGAACAAAGATGGATGAAAACAGAGAAATGAAAGACCAATAGAAGTGGCCCGCCTGCTTCCCTCCCTCCCCAACCCACCCCAAAAAAGTAAATGATATATACAGAGAAAAAATAAATAAAATGACTCAGATAGTTAATGAATTATCTTCATTAGACTTAGTTCAAAGTTACAAAAATTTGGAGAGATTATTTTAGATGGACATTCAAGACATGATATTCCTATGGAGTTCATGTAAAACTCTTACACCTCATTTATGTCTGTTTTATTTACTTGAAAGCTGTGTCATACTGTTATTTTTCTTGCTGACAAACTTTGTAACAGGAATAACAAGGTCTTATTTTATTTCTAGCAAACCTAGGTACAATAAAAGCATTATACTTAATCAAACCAACAAGTTTAAGTTAACTTTAATATCTGATATTAAAATTCAATACTGAATCTTAAGACCACATGAACCCAAAATTCATTCTCATCTGTTTCTTTTATATTTCACAGAAAGGCTTAATTTCCTTAAAGCCAATTAAATAGAGCTCATTTACAAATTAACTTTGGTAATGCCACACATATAAAGACAGACACACTGGGACCTCACAGTTTCCATTCCAAAATTTCAGCCAGGAATCAGGTATGACAATGTAAAACCCATCAAAGGGGTTGGATTTCAACTGGGTTTCTGGCAGATAGGTCACCTGGCTAAATCTTTACTAATATTTATAGAAAAGGTTTTTATGTCTATTTATAGCTTTTGGTGATTACAGAAACCAAATCAAAACTTTCCCTTCTTCCTGGGAATGTCCCAGTCTTGGATAAGTACAGGCAGGTGTTTTCCCCACTCCTCTCGCCCCTCCCCCCCCTTCCTTTTCTCCATTTCACATCAGTAGAAGTTTTACAAAACTGATTTGGCTGCCAATGGTGAAACAGTACCAAATAAAATGAAATGAAAACCCCCAAAAGACAATCAGAAAATCCTAAGTAAATCCTCAGGTTTGGTCTTCTTACCACAAACAGCATAATTAACACAACCATGGTAGCTGGACACGGTGCACAGGCTCCCAGGATAACCAGCCTCAAGCCCTCGTGGAGAGCCTAACAAGCACTGCGGCCACAGATGGTTTCAATAAAGTATCACCCTTCCCTCACACCTGGGTTCAGAGCTGTTACCAGATCACTTACCCAAAATGCACCTCAGAGAACCTGCTTTAGGGATAATTAAAAGACTGCCTGAGGACTTCCCAGGTGGTGCGGTGGTAAACAATGAGCCTGCCCATGCAAGATGCGGGTTTGATCCCTGGGTCAGGAAGATCCCCTAGAGCAGGAAATGGCAGCCCACTCCAATATTCTTGCCTGGGAAGTCCCTTGGACAGAGAAGCCTGGGGGAGCTATATTCCATAGGATGGCAAAGAATCAAACATGACTGAGCAACTGAACACACACAAAGTATTTCCCATTTGTAAAGACAGAAATTCAAGACAAAACACAAATGGCATACACAAACGCTAGCGTCCAAAGAAACAAATGAACAGGTCCGCTGGTTCACAAACCAGGTGGAAGTCCCAGCAACCGTTTCCTCTTTCCAACAGCGTACTCCACTCAAATACAAAATAAACTGACTCACTCCAGAGAAAAGGCCTCAAATGAAGAGAAAATGCAACCATTTCCTCTCTCCAATAAGGTACCCAAACAAATTAGCTTATTCTGGCGAAGAAGTCCCAAATGGAGAGGAAAAAACATTTCCAGTTGCACACACCAGTGCCACTTACCTGTCTGTACGGTTGTCTCGGGTCTAGTCGCCTCACAAATGTCCCTTCCTTGCTCCAGCTGACAGGCTCTAGGCAGTCAGTGCCGCTTTGAGGAACTCTGAAGGAAAAGCCCCACAAGTTTTCTCGGCCAGTCTTGGATAAGTACAGGCAGGTGTTTTCCCCACTCCTCTCGCCCCCTTCCTTTTCTCCATTTCACATCAGTAGAAGTTTTACAAAACTGATTTGGCTGCCAATGGTGAAACAGTACCAAATAAAATGAAATGAAAACCCCCAAAAGACAATCAGAAAATCCTAAGTAAATCCTCAGGTTTGGTCTTCTTACCACAAACAGCATAATTAACACAACCATGGTAGCTGGACACGGTGCACAGGCTCCCAGGATAACCAGCCTCAAGCCCTCGTGGAGAGCCTAACAAGCACTGCGGCCACAGATGGTTTCAATAAAGTATCACCCTTCCCTCACACCTGGGTTCAGAGCTGTTACCAGATCACTTACCCAAAATGCACCTCAGAGAACCTGCTTTAGGGATAATTAAAAGACTGCCTGAGGACTTCCCAGGTGGTGCGGTGGTAAACAATGAGCCTGCCCATGCAAGATGCGGGTTTGATCCCTGGGTCAGGAAGATCCCCTAGAGCAGGAAATGGCAGCCCACTCCAATATTCTTGCCTGGGAAGTCCCTTGGACAGAGAAGCCTGGGGGAGCTATATTCCATAGGATGGCAAAGAATCAAACATGACTGAGCAACTGAACACACACAAAGTATTTCCCATTTGTAAAGACAGAAATTCAAGACAAAACACAAATGGCATACACAAACGCTAGCGTCCAAAGAAACAAATGAACAGGTCCGCTGGTTCACAAACCAGGTGGAAGTCCCAGCAACCGTTTCCTCTTTCCAACAGCGTACTCCACTCAAATACAAAATAAACTGACTCACTCCAGAGAAAAGGCCTCAAATGAAGAGAAAATGCAACCATTTCCTCTCTCCAATAAGGTACCCAAACAAATTAGCTTATTCTGGCGAAGAAGTCCCAAATGGAGAGGAAAAAACATTTCCAGTTGCACACACCAGTGCCACTTACCTGTCTGTACGGTTGTCTCGGGTCTAGTCGCCTCACAAATGTCCCTTCCTTGCTCCAGCTGACAGGCTCTAGGCAGTCAGTGCCGCTTTGAGGAACTCTGAAGGAAAAGCCCCACAAGACAAGCAACCGGGCAGCTGCTAGGATCTCAGCTGAAAACTCCCCAACTGGGGCCGCGGGGCACCGGCCGCAAGGTTCTCGGCTGGCTGCGTGGAAATCAATTACCGAGTGTACACCTGCCTTGTACCGCTCATAGCGAGACAGGCCAACGAATCGAGAGACGAGTTGTTCGGGCAAGAGCGACTTTATGCAGAAGGCCCCCAGACAGAGAAGACAGTGAACTTGTATCCCAAAGAACCAATCTGACTGAGTTAGAATTCAGGCTTCTTTTACATGAAAAGGGAGGAAGTAAAGGGAAACATTTCCTCCCACTTTCCTCTGTCTAGTCAGTCTCAGGAGGGGACGAGGAAGTTTTTTCCTCCCACGGCAGACATTCAAAGAGGGCCTGGTCAGGATGTTTCCTGCAGGCTAAACAAAGGCTTTTCAGCTTTATGTTCATTACCTGGGAAGCAGGTTTCCAGAGATGGGCCGTATGCGTGGCGTACATTTATAGGCAACATTCATTCAGTGATTAAAGACTGTAAAGCTTCTTCCCACTGACTGAAGGGATAAGGGCTGAAGATACCTTAACATTTCTGAGTTCCAGATTCAGCTCCTGCCTCTTCCCTCACTCGAAACCCACAGAAATATTTTCTTTGGGCTTATACACCCTGGGCTCATACTTACAATGGCAGAGTCAGCTCTTTGCTCACAGAAAAACCTGTGTCCTTCTTTCCCGGTGTGCAGTGGGCAGTGGGCAGGAACATTGTTGGGCCCAGGAGCAGCCCTGTGGCTGAGCTCTTTGTAATGAAGTGTGAACTAGAACCTCTCATGGAATACTCTGCATGCTCTTTTCCCGTTAGTTGTTGGTCTCAAGGACTTGGCTTCTGGATGGAAAAGCCACGGTAACGAAGGTGCCTGGGCCTCTGAATCACCATGGGAGGAAACCCAAACAAATTAGCTTATTCGGAAATCCTTTCCAGTTGCACACAGTGCCACTTACCTGTCTGACGTTGTCTCGGGTCTAGTCGCCTCACAAATGTCCCTTCCTTGCTCCAGCTGACAGGCTCTAGGCAGTCAGTGCCGCTTTGAGGAACTCTGAAGGAAAAGCCCCACAAGACAAGCAACCGGGCAGCTGCTAGGATCTCAGCTGAAAACTCCCCAACTGGGGCCGCGGGGCACCGGCCGCAAGGTTCTCGGCTGGCTGCGTGGAAATCAATTACCGAGTGTACACCTGCCTTGTACCGCTCATAGCGAGACAGGCCAACGAATCGAGAGACGAGTTGTTCGGGCAAGAGCGACTTTATGCAGAAGGCCCCCAGACAGAGAAGACAGTGAACTTGTATCCCAAAGAACCAATCTGACTGAGTTAGAATTCAGGCTTCTTTTACATGAAAAGGGAGGAAGTAAAGGGAAACATTTCCTCCCACTTTCCTCTGTCTAGTCAGTCTCAGGAGGGGACGAGGAAGTTTTTTCCTCCCACGGCAGACATTCAAAGAGGGCCTGGTCAGGATGTTTCCTGCAGGCTAAACAAAGGCTTTTCAGCTTTATGTTCATTACCTGGGAAGCAGGTTTCCAGAGATGGGCCGTATGCGTGGCGTACATTTATAGGCAACATTCATTCAGTGATTAAAGACTGTAAAGCTTCTTCCCACTGACTGAAGGGATAAGGGCTGAAGATACCTTAACATTTCTGAGTTCCAGATTCAGCTCCTGCCTCTTCCCTCACTCGAAACCCACAGAAATATTTTCTTTGGGCTTATACACCCTGGGCTCATACTTACAATGGCAGAGTCAGCTCTTTGCTCACAGAAAAACCTGTGTCCTTCTTTCCCGGTGTGCAGTGGGCAGTGGGCAGGAACATTGTTGGGCCCAGGAGCAGCCCTGTGGCTGAGCTCTTTGTAATGAAGTGTGAACTAGAACCTCTCATGGAATACTCTGCATGCTCTTTTCCCGTTAGTTGTTGGTCTCCAAGGACTTGGCTTCTGGATGGAAAAGCCACGGTAACGAAGGTGCCTGGGCCTCTGAATCACCATGGGAGGAAACCTGTCCACTCATCAGGAAACCATCACTGGACTGTTAGATGACTCATAATTAACTCCAACAGTGGTACCAGGGACATTTTGTAATCTACATATGGCTACTAGGACTTGAAAGTAATTTCCAGTCAACAAGGAACAGCACTGGAAAACTGTTAGAATTTTCTGCAGCTCTCCCTAAGACTGAGCCAACATTCAACTCTGCTGAACTCTACAAGCTGGAGGTGTAGCAAATGATGGTGCATAGGTTGTGAAGCCTGCTGAGGATTAATTACTCTGATGCTTTTGCATGAGGAAATACACAGAAATGAAGAAAGAGGTTGCCTCCATTTTCTCCCATAAATAAATAAATGTATTAATTTATTTAAATATGACATATTTAAATATATACATATAATTTACAAACATATATTATCTGTTCAGTTCAGGCACTCAGTCCTGTCTGACTCTGCGACCCCATGAACTGCAGCACACCAGGCTTCCCTGTCCTTCACCATCTCCCGGAGCTTGCTCAAACTCATGTCCATTGACTCAGTGATGCCATCCAACCATCTCATCCTCTGTCATCCCCTCCTCTTTCTGCCTTCTATTCTTCCCAACATCAGGGTCTTTTCAAATGAGTCGTCTCCTTGCATCAGGCGGCCAAAGTATTGGAGCTTCAGTATCAGTATTTCCAATGATTATTTCTATTTAATATATATTTATAAATAAATAAATGTATTCATATAATTTATAAATATCTATTATATAGAAATATATATATATAATAAATGCATTATATCAAGAGTTACCCTACGTTGCAAGGGATAAAGAAAGTCTGAAAGTTTGCTCAAGGGCTTAAATTCTTAGCTTCATCAATGAGTCACCAATTTGCTGTGATATAATAAATAATCCGAATGAGGGAAGAAAAGATTTCTCTGCGGTGCATAAACTGATAATTCTCCTGTGACTCGGTTTGAGGTTTACAAAATAGAGGGGATATGTTGTGAATCATATGCTCACATAAGTGAGAATTTGAGAACTGCAAAATTTACTTATATTGGTAAAAGGCAGTTTGCCAGTTTTAGAAAGGAAAGAATAGCCTACCTCAGAATTTCTGGGTAATTTCATGGATTGCCAGTCAATTTCAAAGGAGAGCAACATACACCTAGTAGGTAGGAAATGCCCTGGAAAGGCAGGCTTCCCTGGTGACTTAGGAGTAAAGAACCCGCTTGCCAAAGCAGGAGACTCGGGTCAGGAAGATCCGCTGGAGAAAGAGATGACCAACCCACTTCAGTATTCTTGCCTGGAAAATCTCATGGACAGAGGAGCTTGGTGGTCTACAGTCCACGGGGTTGCAAAAGAGCTGGACATAACAGCAACTAAACAACAAAAACAAGCCTGGAAAGAGCTGAGAGGCAGGACTCTTCATAGTAAGGAGAGAGGAGCGCACAGCGTTGCTCTGGGCCACTCAAGCTTCATAGCTCTCAGCTTACAAATGAGTTACATTCCAAGGTTCATGGTCATTTATTAATCCTTTCACTGACTTAATAAATGCTCATAGTGCCTTCTGTACTAACACAGTTACTGCTTTGGAGATAAAATGATAAATAATATAAAGGTCCTGCTATGAGAACAAGTATACTACTCTGGATATTTAAATAAATAATTGTAATACAAGAAAAATCTTATGACAAAAGTATAAAAGCCAGTTGTTAGAACAAGAACATGTTGTCTTCAATAAATAATATTATGAAAAATGGCTGGAATATAAAACCAAAAGACCAAAGCCTGTTTGATCTATAATGTACCTAAGACGCAGTTAAAAAAAAAAAAAGGATTATTTCAGCCACTTCTAATTGCATCTTATCATCTTATTTTCATGAAAGATTAAGACAGGGTAGACAACCCTGAGTAACCTGTCATTATTTCATTTTTAAATGAAAGAAAATCTTTACACATCAGATGCTTCTTCAGCTCTTCCATATTGGAGATTTTTACTGTATTCAATGAACTATCCAAAGTCGTCTTCTCTAGATAACACAAAGTCTTCACTTGAGTGAGGGAGATGGTCGTTGGCAAACAAACCTAGATCGTGGTGACAGTGTCTGGAGGCCAGCAGCTTCGGAGGGGGGTCTTAAGGTACCCCTGAGCTCAGGGGCTCTGAGCTCCTGTGTCCTCCCAGCCAGTATAATAAATTAGAAACCAGTTATGAGCAATTTTATTAGTCAGGCTTCTGGAAGAAAAGAGATGCATGCTCAACCAGGATTTTGAGAAGCTTTACTGAAGGGACTATTTACAGAGGTAGGTGTGTGTGTGTGTGTGTGTATTCAGTTGCTCAGTCGTGTCAGACTCTTTGAGGCCCTATGGACGGCAGCCCAACAGGCTCCTCTGTCCAGACATCAAACCCATGTCTCCTGAGTCTCCTGCGTTGGCAGGCATATTCTTTACCACTATGCCACCCAGGAAGTGCCTACAGAGATATGGGCGGGCCTAAAGGCACTAACACAGGACTGCCCTACTAGCTCAGAGGGTAAAGAGTCTGCCTGCAATGCAGGAGATGAGAGTTCTATCCCTGGGTAGGAAGATCCCCTGGAGGAGGAAATGGCAGCCCACTCCAGTATTCTTGACTGGGAAATCCCATGGACAGAGGAGCCTGGTGGGCTACAAGTCCATTGGGTCTCAAAGAGTCAGACATGACTTAGCAATTAAACAAGAGCAAAGGTACCAAGAAGCAATGTTGAAGCACCCAGTCTGACAACATTAGGAAGCTGTTACCATCTCTAGACCTGAAGGGGTCTAGTAGTAGGAGAAAAAATTAGCCAAATAAACAGAACCAAAAGGATATGTGTGTGTGTATGCATTATAAGGAACTGCTTCATGTAGTTACGAAGGTTAAGCAACTCCATGATTTGCAGTCAGCAAGCTGGAATCCAGGAGAGCTGATCGATCCTAGATTGAATCTGAAGGCCTGAGGAACAAGAGAAGTGACAATGTAAGTTCCAGTCTGAGTGTGAGTCCAAAGACAGATAGAGAGAAATCATTTTCATTTACTCAGACTTTCATTCTGGCCATCACCAGACTGGATGAGGTCCCACTGGGGAGAGCAATTCAATGAACTATCCAAAGTCGTCTTCTCTAGATAACACAAAGTCTTCACTTGAGTGAGGGAGATGGTCGTTGGCAAACAAACCTAGATCGTGGTGACAGTGTCTGGAGGCCAGCAGCTTCGGAGGGGGGTCTTAAGGTACCCCTGAGCTCAGGGGCTCTGAGCTCCTGTGTCCTCCCAGCCAGTATAATAAATTAGAAACCAGTTATGAGCAATTTTATTAGTCAGGCTTCTGGAAGAAAAGAGATGCATGCTCAACCAGGATTTTGAGAAGCTTTACTGAAGGGACTATTTACAGAGGTAGGTGTGTGTGTGTGTGTGTGTATTCAGTTGCTCAGTCGTGTCAGACTCTTTGAGGCCCTATGGACGGCAGCCCAACAGGCTCCTCTGTCCAGACATCAAACCCATGTCTCCTGAGTCTCCTGCGTTGGCAGGCATATTCTTTACCACTATGCCACCCAGGAAGTGCCTACAGAGATATGGGCGGGCCTAAAGGCACTAACACAGGACTGCCCTACTAGCTCAGAGGGTAAAGAGTCTGCCTGCAATGCAGGAGATGAGAGTTCTATCCCTGGGTAGGAAGATCCCCTGGAGGAGGAAATGGCAGCCCACTC
This sequence comes from Tragulus kanchil, assembly GCA_022376925.1. NCBI lineage: Eukaryota > Metazoa > Chordata > Mammalia > Artiodactyla > Tragulidae > Tragulus > Tragulus kanchil. The sequence continues at coordinate 14,427,630 of JAIOJX010000005.1, forward strand.
CAGTATTCTTGACTGGGAAATCCCATGGACAGAGGAGCCTGGTGGGCTACAAGTCCATTGGGTCTCAAAGAGTCAGACATGACTTAGCAATTAAACAAGAGCAAAGGTACCAAGAAGCAATGTTGAAGCACCCAGTCTGACAACATTAGGAAGCTGTTACCATCTCTAGACCTGAAGGGGTCTAGTAGTAGGAGAAAAAATTAGCCAAATAAACAGAACCAAAAGGATATGTGTGTGTGTATGCATTATAAGGAACTGCTTCATGTAGTTACGAAGGTTAAGCAACTCCATGATTTGCAGTCAGCAAGCTGGAATCCAGGAGAGCTGATCGATCCTAGATTGAATCTGAAGGCCTGAGGAACAAGAGAAGTGACAATGTAAGTTCCAGTCTGAGTGTGAGTCCAAAGACAGATAGAGAGAAATCATTTTCATTTACTCAGACTTTCATTCTGGCCATCACCAGACTGGATGAGGTCCCACTGGGGAGAGCAATCTGTTTTACTCAACCTACTGATTACATGTGGGTCTCATCCAGACACATCCTTATACACACTCAGAAATAACGCTTAAACACATATTTGGGCACCCCATCAACCCTGTCCAGTTGACACATGAAATTAACCATGGCAGAGGAAAAGGATGAACAGTGTTCCCAGAGCCTTGCATGAGCTGGGTGAGTCTGGAGAAAGGATCTGCGGTTGAGAGAGGTGTAGCTGCTGTCAGCTGCAGGCAGAGAAGAAGAGGCATGACTAAATACCCTATTCCTTCTCTCTGCAGCTCCCTCTTCCACCCGTGTCTTCAGCTGTCCCAGCCCAACCATAAGCCAGTGGACTATGGGACCTGTGTGATACAGTCAGTGGTGTAGGGAGGTCAGCCTCTTGGGGCTCAGAGAAGGCAGATGGATAGAAGAGGAGTACCGGAGGAGGGACAAAGAGACTACCCAGACGAGAAACTCCAGAGCTTTTCTGGAATCTGGAAGTACCTAGTAAGAGAAATCATGGGGAAAAGACTGTCACAACCAGGGAGAGCTTAGAGTCATTTTAGATCTCAACATGAAACAATACGAGGCAGCAACTTCCCTGGTTGTCTAGTGGTTAAGACTCCACGCTCCTAGTGTAGGGGTAACGGGTTCCATTCCTGGTCAGGGATCAAGATCCCACAGACTGAAGCAAAGATCCTATGTGGTACAACCAAGACCTGGCACAGTCAATATTGTTTTAAAAAATGTCTGCATCAACATTAAAATCTAATTAAAATCTAAGTCAAGATGAAGCATCCAACCAAAGAGAAGCATATTTCATACCACCTATACAAATTAGGGGCACACAACTGCATATAGATGCATTTATCATTTAGAGAGCTGTAATTCTGAGAACGTGTTTGTGTATATATATATCTTCTTTTTGAGGCTATAAGCTATTGTAAGGAAAAGACTACCTTAAGAGTTTTAGTTTTCCAACAGTGCCTTGAACATGGTAGGTTTCCATAAATATTTGCTGAAGAACTGTTTCAACTTACTTTCTTTGAATCCAACAGGAACTGATAAATTCGATAAAAAAAAAAAAAACCAAGAAAGGTCTCCTAAGTGTCATCTAGAATCAGCCAAGGAGATTTTTAGCACAATAGGTAGTGAGGATGGAACTGTGGCTTTGTCTGAGACTTCTTAGAGCTCATTCATCCCACAAATATTTATGGAGCAGCCATGCTGTGCCAGACACTGTGTTAGGCTCTCAAGAAACAAGGATAATGTTTTGAAGAAAGAAATCTGTTAATCACATGAACTGCTCACTTTTCATGGCAGGCAACCAGGCAACTACCACACAGTTGCCTGGAACAGCCTGAGAGAGGTCTGAGTCAGTTAAGCCAATGAAATGGGTGGCTGTGACCTTTTTATTTGAGGCATGATAAAAACGGCCTTCCTTTGGCTGCCTACTGCATGTTCATTCCTCGACTGAACGGGAGTAACAAAGATACAGTGCTACATAGATCATGACCACACAAGCTTAATAAGGTTATTGCTGGATCACTTCCTCAAAGCTACTCTCAAAACTCAGGCCCAATGATGAAAGGTTCTCGAAACTGAGGAGTCCAAATAAGAAACACAGTCACAGAACAGTTAGGCTTTCTGTACTGATGTCAAATGCTACCACCTCCCTTGAGAGAGCATCTCTTATACTGGCAGGCAGAACAATGTCCCCTGTCCACTAATTTCAGGTGCCTTTCCCTTATGGACCCTGAGGCATGAAAAGCTGCTGTTTAGAAGCCAACAATACTTGGTGGGGGAAAGGACAAGCTCTTCAATAAATGCTGTTGGGGGAACTAGAGAAATGTTATGTAGAAGAATAAAATTAGATTTTTATTTTACATCATTCACAAAAATTAACTCAGAATGGATTAAAGACTTTGATAGTGTGATTTATTAATAAGAAATGTATATTTGGTCTTTGACCTGTTCCTGGTACCAAAATCACTGGATTTCTTAAGTGATGGAAACCATCAAAGTGTCTCTTGTTACATTAATTAGGTGACTTTTCAAGGTAACCTAAGATGGGATTGGCCTCCCAAGGAACCAACCAAATTGGCTGGAAAGTTGGCAATAGCCAGAACTGAAACTTCGGTCCTACCCCCAGACTTCTAAAAGGGAGAGGGCTGGAGACTGATTTCAATCACTAATGGCCAATCATGCCTATGTAGTGGAGCCTTCTTAAAAGTCTGAAATGATAGGGTTTGGAGAGCTTCCACATGGAGGTGTTGGGACTATCAGACATTCTGAGATGGTATGGAAGCTCTGACCCTTCATGTACACTTTGCTCTTTGTATCTCTTCCATTTGGCTGTTCATGATGTATATCCTTCTATAATAAACCAGTAATCTATAAGTAAAATGTTTCCCTGAGTTCTGAGAGTGACTCTAGCAAATTAATCAAACCCAATGAGGGTTTTGTTGAAGCCTCTTATGTACAGCCAGTTGGTCAGAAGCACAGGTGACAAGATGAACCTGCAGCTGGCATCTAAAACGGGAGACGAGCAGGATGGCAGGACTGAGCCCTTATCTTGTGAGATCTCATATCATCTACAGGTAGACAGTATCAGCACTGAATTGAGTTGAACTGTAGGACATCTGGCTGGTGTCAGAATATTTTTGGTTGTGTGAGGGAAAACCACACATACTGGAAAGATTTAAAATGAGAACTGAAACTGTAAAACTTCTAAAAGAAGGTAGGACAGTACCAGTGTCCTCTTCTAAAACAGGAACTACCTCCTTGATGTTGGCCTTGGAAATGATTTTTTGGGGGATACGATACCAAAAGTACAAGAAGCAAAAGCAAAATTAATGAAAAGCTGCTGTTTAGAAGCCAACAATACTTGGTGGGGGAAAGGACAAGCTCTTCAATAAATGCTGTTGGGGGAACTAGAGAAATGTTATGTAGAAGAATAAAATTAGATTTTTATTTTACATCATTCACAAAAATTAACTCAGAATGGATTAAAGACTTTGATAGTGTGATTTATTAATAAGAAATGTATATTTGGTCTTTGACCTGTTCCTGGTACCAAAATCACTGGATTTCTTAAGTGATGGAAACCATCAAAGTGTCTCTTGTTACATTAATTAGGTGACTTTTCAAGGTAACCTAAGATGGGATTGGCCTCCCAAGGAACCAACCAAATTGGCTGGAAAGTTGGCAATAGCCAGAACTGAAACTTCGGTCCTACCCCCAGACTTCTAAAAGGGGAGAGGGGCTGGAGACTGATTTCAATCACTAATGGCCAATCATGCCTATGTAGTGGAGCCTTCTTAAAAGTCTGAAATGATAGGGTTTGGAGAGCTTCCACATGGAGGTGTTGGGACTATCAGACATTCTGAGATGGTATGGAAGCTCTGACCCTTCATGTACACTTTGCTCTTTGTATCTCTTCCATTTGGCTGTTCATGATGTATATCCTTCTATAATAAACCAGTAATCTATAAGTAAAATGTTTCCCTGAGTTCTGAGAGTGACTCTAGCAAATTAATCAAACCCAATGAGGGTTTTGTTGAAGCCTCTTATGTACAGCCAGTTGGTCAGAAGCACAGGTGACAAGATGAACCTGCAGCTGGCATCTAAAACGGGAGACGAGCAGGATGGCAGGACTGAGCCCTTATCTTGTGAGATCTCATATCATCTACAGGTAGACAGTATCAGCACTGAATTGAGTTGAACTGTAGGACATCTGGCTGGTGTCAGAATATTTTTGGTTGTGTGAGGGAAAACCACACATACTGGAAAGATTTAAAATGAGAACTGAAACTGTAAAACTTCTAAAAGAAGGTAGGACAGTACCAGTGTCCTCTTCTAAAACAGGACACTGGGAAAAACCTCCTTGATGTTGGCCTTGGAAATGATTTTTTTGGGGGGGGATACGATACCAAAAGTACAAGAAGCAAAAGCAAAAATTAATAAACAGGACTACATCAAACTAATAAACTTTTGCACAGCGAAAGAAACAATCAACAAAATGAAATGGCAAAAATGGGAAAAGAATGGGAAGAAAATTCATAAATCATGTATCTGCTAAGGGGATACTATCCAAGTTATATAAAGAACTCATACAACTCAACAGCAAAAACAAACAAAAAACCAATATGATTTACACTTGGCAGAGGAACTGAACAGATATTTTTCTGGAGAAAGCATACAGAGGAGTGCCAGAATATACAGAGGTGCTCAACATCACTAAGATTCAGGGAAATGCAAATCAAAACCACACCACCACCTCACATCTATGAGAATGGCCATCACCTAAAACAGAAGAGGAAAGCGCTGAGGAGGATGTGCAGACATGTGCAGTTTCGGTGGGAATGTAAATTGGTACTACAGAACTAAGTTTCCTCAAAAAATTTAAAAAAGAGCTACCGTATGATTCAGCAATCTGACTTCTGGGTATATCCAAAGGAAATAAATAGTAGATATGGATAAAACACCTGGGATCCCATGCTTACTGCAGCATTACATACAAAATGGAGTATTATTTAGTCATAAGAAGGAAGGAAATTCTGCTCTTTGAGACAAGGATGGGCATTTACACAATGAAAAATAAGTCAGAGAAAGGCAAATACTGTATAATATAACTTGTATATGGGATTTAAGAGACAAACTCATAGAACCAGAGGGCAGAATGTTGGCTACAGGCTCTGGGGGAAGCAGGGAGATGTCAGAGCGTACAGACCTGTCGTTCTAAGGTGAATAATATCTGGAGCTCTTATGTACAGCTAGATGACTACCATTAATAATGCTGTGTTATCATATATATGGAATCTAGTAGGATGGTGATGATGGCACATGCAGTGAAGTGACGGAAAGACAGACATGGACAGTGGACATATGGACATTGTGGGGAAGGAACAGTGGGTGAGAGGCGTAAAGGAAACCAAGGTAGGACAGTACCAGTCTTCTAAAACAGGACACTGGGAAACCTCCTTGATGTTGGCCTTGGAAATGATTTTGGGGATACGATACCAAAAGTACAAGAAGCAAAAGCAAAAATTAATAAACAGGACTACATCAAACTAATAAACTTTTGCACAGCGAAAGAAACAATCAACAAAATGAAATGGCAAAAATGGGAAAAGAATGGGAAGAAAATTCATAAATCATGTATCTGCTAAGGGGATACTATCCAAGTTATATAAAGAACTCATACAACTCAACAGCAAAAACAAACAAAAAACCAATATGATTTACACTTGGCAGAGGAACTGAACAGATATTTTTCTGGAGAAAGCATACAGAGGAGTGCCAGAATATACAGAGGTGCTCAACATCACTAAGATTCAGGGAAATGCAAATCAAAACCACACCACCACCTCACATCTATGAGAATGGCCATCACCTAAAACAGAAGAGGAAAGCGCTGAGGAGGATGTGCAGACATGTGCAGTTTCGGTGGGAATGTAAATTGGTACTACAGAACTAAGTTTCCTCAAAAAATTTAAAAAAGAGCTACCGTATGATTCAGCAATCTGACTTCTGGGTATATCCAAAGGAAATAAATAGTAGATATGGATAAAACACCTGGGATCCCATGCTTACTGCAGCATTACATACAAAATGGAGTATTATTTAGTCATAAGAAGGAAGGAAATTCTGCTCTTTGAGACAAGGATGGGCATTTACACAATGAAAAATAAGTCAGAGAAAGGCAAATACTGTATAATATAACTTGTATATGGGATTTAAGAGACAAACTCATAGAACCAGAGGGCAGAATGTTGGCTACAGGCTCTGGGGGAAGCAGGGAGATGTCAGAGCGTACAGACCTGTCGTTCTAAGGTGAATAATATCTGGAGCTCTTATGTACAGCTAGATGACTACCATTAATAATGCTGTGTTATCATATATATGGAATCTAGTAGGATGGTGATGATGGCACATGCAGTGAAGTGACGGAAAGACAGACATGGACAGTGGACATATGGACATTGTGGGGAAGAAACAGTGGGTGAGAGGAGTAAAGGAAGTAGCATGAAGGCCTGTACTATCACATGTGAAGAAAATAGCTATAGTCATTGCTCTGTGAGAAGAGCAGATCCTTCAGGGGTGCTGTGTGAAAGTCTGGAGGGGTGGGAAGGGGGGGATATACATATGACTAATCTGAGAACATACATATCTGTAAACAACAAAACTCTGTAAAAGTTAAAAGTAAAATAAAAGTTAAAAAAAAATAATCCTGTGTTATATAGCTGAACGCTGCTAAGAGTATAGAACTTGAAAGTTCTCACCACAAAAAGGCAATGGTAATTCTGCGACACTGAAGTGTGAGCCGCAGTGGCGATCGTTTTGCAACCTGTATTAAATCAACATGCTATTTGCCTACGAACGGCACAATGTTACATGCCAATTACATCTCAATAAAGCTGGGGCAGGGGAAAGAAAAGATACTGTTTGCCTGAGTAATAAGCCAGCTGGAAAACAGGGCAATGCAGCCCTATCTTTCGGCTTCCTTTGCTAGAACCCTGTCTGGCTTCCATACCACTGAGAAAGTGGACTGCAGTCCCCTGCGGTCTGTGCCAAATAGAAGGCCTCTCGTGCTGCTCCATGATAAATGCTGCTCAGACATTTTGCATCAAAACGGTGAAATATCCCTTCTTGCCTTCCTATTATCCATTGTATTACTAGATTTAAGACTTGTGAATAATCCCATGTGTGACCTTGGTTAGAGGATTCTTTTTTTAACCAGGACAAAAACCAATTAAGTGATCTCTTCAGGTAGGGTGTGCCAGTAGTTGAACATCCTACGTGCTTGTTAAAGAGCTCTATTATTTGATCTCAAAATATTCTGTAGTAGGATGGAATACATTTTCTCCAGAATTTAACTTTATGCTCATTATATCCATCATGGGCTCTGAGACAGGTACGAGAACGACTGAACTGATGTCAATCAACGTTTCACCATGAGTAGTGTCAATCAAAATTGAGAATTTGTCAGCTTTCTTATTATGATCATTAGTAATATCTTTTAATCAACGTGCTGATAATCTCATTAGTTGCACTGCTGGTTTAGAAATGAGAAAAATACTGATGACATTTCTTCCTTCTCTATTTTCAGATTTGTTGAGTCAAATTAATGTAGCTTTTATTTCATAGCTATTTGTGTATACGTTTATATATTATAGGCTTTTTGAATGGGGAGATTTTTTTCATATTTGTTTATACCTCCCAACAAACCATTCCCAAATACAGTAACTTCATATAATAAATACCCAACAAACGTTTGTGGAATTGAATCAAACTGCTTTTCTGAAATCAATAACATGAAACAATAGGAATAAAATATTCAATAGAAGATGAAGGGAAATTTGAGAATTTCACTCAGAAAGTATGAAAAAAGACATACATATATGGAAAATAGAAGAGAAGATAATTAGAGACCCAAATATCAATAGATTAAAACAGTTCTAGTGAGAGAGAAGAATATAAGAGTGAAAGGGATATCATCAAATAAAACATTTTATGAAGAGAAAAACATGTACTCACAGATTTAAATGGGTCCACTGAGGGCTAAGGGGCTTCCCTGATGGCTCAGTCATTGGAACCTGCCTGCAGCACAGGATTCACAGGTTTAATCGCTGGTTCAGGGAAGATCCGCTAGAGAATGAAACAGCAACCTGGTCCAGTATTCCTGCCCGGGAAATCTCATGGACAGAGGAGCCTGGCTGGCTGCAGTCTGCAGGATCACAAAAGAGTCATACACAACTTAGCAACTAAACAACAATAACATCATGTCAAGGGGCATTAAAGTTCTCAAGAACCGGCTCTCCACATACTCTTTCTCATGAAGAAACAGAAGGATGTGTTCCGCCTAAGCAAAAGAATAAACCATTAAAGAGAAAGACAGTAAATCAAGGCAACAAGAGATCAGGATCCCAGGGACTTAATATCAAGACAGACATGTAGATCAATGGGATAGAGAGTCTAGAAATAAATTCACATATAACTGAACTTTGACAAAGGCAGTAAGAATACATAGTGGAAAAAGACAGTCTCTTCAACAAGTGGTGTTGGGAAAACTAAATCCACATGCAAAAGAATGAAAGTGAACCCTTATCTTATACTATACACAAAAGCCAACTAAAAATGAATTAAAGAATTAAATATAAGACTGAAAAGTCCCAGAAGAGAACACAGAGAAAGCTTTTTGACGTCAGTCTTGGTAATTATTTCTTAGATAAAGCACAAAAGTTACAAAGGCAACAAAAACAAAACTCGACAAGTTGGACTACAACAAACTAAAAAGGATCCACAAAGCAAAGAACCATCAATCTATGAAATGATTTTTCCATTTTTGTAAACCTATATCTGATAAAAGGTAATATCATTAGTATATTTTATATTAATTTTATATTAGTGATATTTGTGATATATTAGGTTAAATAAAGTAAATTATTAAAGATGATTTGACCTGTTACTTTGTCTTTTTGTTAAAATTTGGAAAATAGAAGAGAAGATAATTAGAGACCCAAATATCAATAGATTAAAACAGTTCTAGTGAGAGAGAAGAATATAAGAGTGAAAGGGATATCATCAAATAAAACATTTTATGAAGAGAAAAACATGTACTCACAGATTTAAATGGGTCCACTGAGGGCTAAGGGGCTTCCCTGATGGCTCAGTCATTGGAACCTGCCTGCAGCACAGGATTCACAGGTTTAATCGCTGGTTCAGGGAAGATCCGCTAGAGAATGAAACAGCAACCTGGTCCAGTATTCCTGCCCGGGAAATCTCATGGACAGAGGAGCCTGGCTGGCTGCAGTCTGCAGGATCACAAAAGAGTCATACACAACTTAGCAACTAAACAACAATAACATCATGTCAAGGGGCATTAAAGTTCTCAAGAACCGGCTCTCCACATACTCTTTCTCATGAAGAAACAGAAGGATGTGTTCCGCCTAAGCAAAAGAATAAACCATTAAAGAGAAAGACAGTAAATCAAGGCAACAAGAGATCAGGATCCCAGGGACTTAATATCAAGACAGACATGTAGATCAATGGGATAGAGAGTCTAGAAATAAATTCACATATAACTGAACTTTGACAAAGGCAGTAAGAATACATAGTGGAAAAAGACAGTCTCTTCAACAAGTGGTGTTGGGAAAACTAAATCCACATGCAAAAGAATGAAAGTGAACCCTTATCTTATACTATACACAAAAGCCAACTAAAAATGAATTAAAGAATTAAATATAAGACTGAAAAGTCCCAGAAGAGAACACAGAGAAAGCTTTTTGACGTCAGTCTTGGTAATTATTTCTTAGATAAAGCACAAAAGTTACAAAGGCAACAAAAACAAAACTCGACAAGTTGGACTACAACAAACTAAAAAGGATCCACAAAGCAAAGAACCATCAATCTATGAAATGATTTTTCCATTTTTGTAAACCTATATCTGATAAAAGGTAATATCATTAGTATATTTTATATTAATTTTATATTAGTGATATTTGTGATATATTAGGTTAAATAAAGTAAATTATTAAAGATGATTTGACCTGTTACTTTGTCTTTTTGTTAAATGTAGCTAGTAAAAAGCTTAAAATTATACATGTGGCTTGCATTATATTTTTATTGACTTTGTTCTTTCAATGCATGACTGTATTTTATCCATTTTTAATCTACATTTAGCCTAGCATATGCTGGGTGATAAAAATTATTTATTTAATGAGGTAATGAACAAGACAAAGATTTTTAGGACTGCTGTTGATTAAAATTCTCTCACTAAATTTACTATAAAAACCTCATAATAACAGTGATCAGAATAATTCAGAACTTTATTTCCCACGATAAAAGTAGTTTCAGAGTAGTTTCAGTCTCAGGCAAGTGAGTGCTGTATGGTGACTCCATTAGTTTGTGAGAGGGGGGTCCCCTATAGCTTTCCACACCCTCATCTTTGTTTTCAAATATGCTCATCAGATACAGAATTGCAAACAATGCTAAAATAAACTACAAGTAAACTGTATTTACCTCCATTATAGTCCACTTCAGAGAGAAAGAGAACTGTAAGAGACTCAGCGTCCAGAGACATTGTTTTTGAAATATTTATACTTAAGAGGGAAATGTTTCAACGTAGGTACCTAAAGGAACATGTAGTTAGCATGTCTTAAAGTCTCCCCTTCAAATATCAGATGTTTCAAGTGAGCTTTTGCCAAGGGCTGGATCAGAGGCAGGACTGAAATCTCCTAGGAGCGCCTGAAGAGCCTATGTTTTGTGTTGATTAAAGAGAAAGCCATATGCTTTAGATAACAGGTGTGCAGGTGGCAAAGCCAACATTCTGTTGTGTAAATTTAGCACCCTGACTTGTACGCTAGCCCAGATTGGGTGGGGGGGGGGCTACCCTATTGGTGTACTCACTTGATAACAGGGTAACTTTACAAAGCCAGACTCTCCTCAAAAAAGAACTCTGAATCAATGCATGCACTTAAACAAGAATTTGGTTGCAAACCCTTGCCCAAAGAATGGATTAGAGCTTGGGACTGGGAAAGGGCAGGTGGAACAATCTGGCAATTCCAACCATGAAATAACTTAATCATAGTCTGGGTAGAAGAATTAATTTTAGAAGGGTGGACTGAACCCTAAAGAGCTGCAAAATACATTCTGAGGTTCTGAGTAAATCAACCTGAGGCTAAGGGCATTATCTATTTGAATGGTGGATATTGTCTAATATCCACAGTGATTATTGTTTCTGTTTAGTAAATGTGTGGTAGCCTGACAGCAAATTTTCCTCACGCTATAATTTGAGTGTGTGGTATAAATTCAACTCTTTTTGTTTCTTTTTGGATTTTCCTCCAAGGTCCCTTCCATTGTATCATCCTACGTTAAAGTTTCTGGGCTGGTTGAAAAGGATGGAAGTGGTATCTTCTCTACAATTAGAAGAAATCTCTGAACTAGGTCCTTCAAGCTTGACCAGTGCCACACTATAGGGAAGGATAAAGAATTCAGAAAATCTTCTAAGATAGCAGTGTGGGTTGCTTGGTTTATCCTTGGCTGCATGATCCCTCCACATGACAAAAGTTGAATATCACTGTAGTGTTTCTCTTTGAAATCTATTTGTAATATTTCTCCTCTTCTTTCTTTAGGTAGATGGATTCCTATGGAGACTAGATGAAGGTCATCTATTTGTTGAGGCAAGCAAGGAGATTGCACTGAATGTTTTAAAAACGTGACCACCCTTTTAGCTAAGCTCTGCCTCTTGGTTCTGGCAGCTTGCTGCTGGCACAAACCTGGCTGGCCAGGACAGTGTACGTCTTCTGAGAGCAGAGATCATGCTTATTGTCCCCTACTGTGCACCAAGCTCCTGGGATACTACTTTAAGGACTCAGCAAGCAACCAGTAAATATTTTTTGAATGAACAAATAAACTATGAAAAATCTGGAATCTATACTCAAATGGAACAGATTAACCCAGAGATGAGTCATGTTCATCTAAATCCAAGAAGATTTTTCATTTGTAATGTTAGGAAGAAAGCTGATGTAGACCATTGACGAGATGAATAGTAAACCAATGAGTCTCTAATTTGGGGCAGATGTGGAACATTCTAGGTTAAATGTGGGGTGGATTTCATTTGGAAAATACCCTGAATGAACTACATCTGAGGAGAAAACTAAGACAAATAATTTGGCAAAATTAGGGCCACCAATAAAAAATGAAGGGTGGACTGAACCCTAAAGAGCTGCAAAATACATTCTGAGGTTCTGAGTAAATCAACCTGAGGCTAAGGGCATTATCTATTTGAATGGTGGATATTGTCTAATATCCACAGTGATTATTGTTTCTGTTTAGTAAATGTGTGGTAGCCTGACAGCAAATTTTCCTCACGCTATAATTTGAGTGTGTGGTATAAATTCAACTCTTTTTGTTTCTTTTTGGATTTTCCTCCAAGGTCCCTTCCATTGTATCATCCTACGTTAAAGTTTCTGGGCTGGTTGAAAAGGATGGAAGTGGTATCTTCTCTACAATTAGAAGAAATCTCTGAACTAGGTCCTTCAAGCTTGACCAGTGCCACACTATAGGGAAGGATAAAGAATTCAGAAAATCTTCTAAGATAGCAGTGTGGGTTGCTTGGTTTATCCTTGGCTGCATGATCCCTCCACATGACAAAAGTTGAATATCACTGTAGTGTTTCTCTTTGAAATCTATTTGTAATATTTCTCCTCTTCTTTCTTTAGGTAGATGGATTCCTATGGAGACTAGATGAAGGTCATCTATTTGTTGAGGCAAGCAAGGAGATTGCACTGAATGTTTTAAAAACGTGACCACCCTTTTAGCTAAGCTCTGCCTCTTGGTTCTGGCAGCTTGCTGCTGGCACAAACCTGGCTGGCCAGGACAGTGTACGTCTTCTGAGAGCAGAGATCATGCTTATTGTCCCCTACTGTGCACCAAGCTCCTGGGATACTACTTTAAGGACTCAGCAAGCAACCAGTAAATATTTTTTGAATGAACAAATAAACTATGAAAAATCTGGAATCTATACTCAAATGGAACAGATTAACCCAGAGATGAGTCATGTTCATCTAAATCCAAGAAGATTTTTCATTTGTAATGTTAGGAAGAAAGCTGATGTAGACCATTGACGAGATGAATAGTAAACCAATGAGTCTCTAATTTGGGGCAGATGTGGAACATTCTAGGTTAAATGTGGGGTGGATTTCATTTGGAAAATACCCTGAATGAACTACATCTGAGGAGAAAACTAAGACAAATAATTTGGCAAAAATTAGGGGCCACCAATAAAACAGTATAGGACTTACCACACACACACACTGAATATGATCAGTGAACTGTACTGATGTCAATACCTGGCGTGTGATATTATACTTAGTTTTGCAAAATGTTACCATTAGGGGAAACTAGGTCAAGTGTACCATAAGTCTCTATCACTTCTTATACTGTGTGCAAACCTACAATTATCTCAATAAAATTCCAATAAAAGAAAAAACAGAGGGTGAGAGAGATCAATGTGAGAGTACTCAGGGAAACTGTCAAAGACACCAAAATTTGGGGACCATCAAATTAACATGGAACCAAAGCAATTTTTACTACATTCTGGGAAGCTTTCTCAGCTTTATATGATGGAACAGATGCTTGAAACAGACATTTTTTCCAGAGTCAAAACTGGGATCCACAAAATGTTAAGAGATTGTAGAGATTTCAGGTTGAGAGAAAGAATCCATGAAGTTAAGTAAGACTGATTCTCCTGGTAACCTGTTTTGCAGAAATTAGACCAGAGGCAGCTACTCTATCTCCATTTACTGTTGGCCCTGACAGTGAAATATAATCCTTTGGAGGTCTATAAAATCCAGTTTTGTAAAAGGATGCTTTTCTTTTTAACCTTGCCATTTTTTCCTTTTCCTTATTAAAAGTCTTTATTAAACTAAAATAGACTGCTTATCCAAAGAGGATAGTCAAGATGAGTTCCAGATTATCTATAATTTTTAGTTAGATTGAAATAGATGTCTTGAAAGCATGCTTTAAAATTGTTCCCCGTCCCTACTGTGCACCAAGCTCCTGGGATACTACTTTAAGGACTCAGCAAGCAACCAGTAAATATTTTTTGAATGAACAAATAAACTATGAAAAATCTGGAATCTATACTCAAATGGAACAGATTAACCCAGAGATGAGTCATGTTCATCTAAATCCAAGAAGATTTTTCATTTGTAATGTTAGGAAGAAAGCTGATGTAGACCATTGACGAGATGAATAGTAAACCAATGAGTCTCTAATTTGGGGCAGATGTGGAACATTCTAGGTTAAATGTGGGGTGGATTTCATTTGGAAAATACCCTGAATGAACTACATCTGAGGAGAAAACTAAGACAAATAATTTGGCAAAAATTAGGGGCCACCAATAAAACAGTATAGGACTTACCACACACACACACACTGAATATGATCAGTGAACTGTACTGATGTCAATACCTGGCGTGTGATATTATACTTAGTTTTGCAAAATGTTACCATTAGGGGAAACTAGGTCAAGTGTACCATAAGTCTCTATCACTTCTTATACTGTGTGCAAACCTACAATTATCTCAATAAAATTCCAATAAAAGAAAAAACAGAGGGTGAGAGAGATCAATGTGAGAGTACTCAGGGAAACTGTCAAAGACACCAAAATTTGGGGACCATCAAATTAACATGGAACCAAAGCAATTTTTACTACATTCTGGGAAGCTTTCTCAGCTTTATATGATGGAACAGATGCTTGAAACAGACATTTTTTCCAGAGTCAAAACTGGGATCCACAAAATGTTAAGAGATTGTAGAGATTTCAGGTTGAGAGAAAGAATCCATGAAGTTAAGTAAGACTGATTCTCCTGGTAACCTGTTTTGCAGAAATTAGACCAGAGGCAGCTACTCTATCTCCATTTACTGTTGGCCCTGACAGTGAAATATAATCCTTTGGAGGTCTATAAAATCCAGTTTTGTAAAAGGATGCTTTTCTTTTTAACCTTGCCATTTTTTCCTTTTCCTTATTAAAAGTCTTTATTAAACTAAAATAGACTGCTTATCCAAAGAGGATAGTCAAGATGAGTTCCAGATTATCTATAATTTTTAGTTAGATTGAAATAGATGTCTTGAAAGCATGCTTTAAATCTTTTGGTCATCTCTCGTGATATTATCAGCTATCTTATCTCACGATCCTGCATCTCTAGTTTTGTATACTATCAGAGTCATTCGTTTTTAGTGTTGTTCTCTTTCAATAAGAGTGTTAGACATAGCAAAATGAAAAATTCCTTCAATTTGATTACATAACAAAATCAATATTTCACTTGTCCTTGTTATTTTTTCAAGCGGTCAATATATATGTTTGCTTTTTAGACATTTACAGCAATATTATAAGGTAAAATTATCCATTTTTGTTCCACAGATTCATTCATTCATCTTTTTATTCATTCAACATTCAATTAGCATTTTTTTATTTAAAATTTTTTTTTAATCTTTTCGGGGGGTGGGGTGGGGAGGGAGGGGAGCAGGCAGGCCACTTCTATTGGTCTTTCATTTCTCTATTTTAATCCGTCTTTGTTCTTTTGGCTCTTGTGGGCCTCCCATCACAGTGGCCTCTGTTGTTGCAGAGAACCGGCTCTGGGCGCATGCGCTCCAGAGCTCCAGCTCGGTAATTGGACACATCAGTTCAGCCACTCCGCAGCACATGGGATCTTCCCAGGCCAGGGATCGAACCGGCGCCCCCTGCACTGCAAGGCAATGTCCTTACCCATTGGACCACCAGGGAAGCCCCATCAATTAGTATTTTTAATTATTAATAAGCACGTCACTGTGGTCAGAGTAAATTTAACGGGGAACTAATGTCATTCAACCCAATTTTAAATATCCACTTTGAAAACAGAGAAAAACTAAAAAATGGAGATTAAGTGGTCAGTAATATTCGTTCTTGATTAAAAATGTAAGCGCAGTTCATAACAAGCTCACCTAATATGGCATCAGTGAGTCATCATGGCACGCATTTAGTCCTTATTGATTCATGCACACAATCCCTGGAGAAATGACCCATGGGGATAAATCTTCACTTTTCTTATTTTCTGTAGATGAAATTTTAAAGAACCATTGCCAAACTTGTCATTCAATTTTCCAACGAGTGTGCAGTAAGCTAATGTATGCTTAAAACTGTCAGAGTGATTCCACACATTAAAGGACTCTGTGTGCCCATTAGTAGGTAGGATTGATAGACGATGAGAGACCAAGCTGGTCCCATCAGGAAGCCGGACCAGATTAAGGAAGTGTACATTTTTGCTATCTGAATAAAATGAATCACATTCGCTTGATATTCCACAAGCTGACCCTTTAATGACAGCAGAAATCAATGTAGCCAGAGTCTTTGCACCCACTAGTACTCCTCCGTCTTGAAGCTTGAGAAGAATATAAGAAGGAAGAGTCAGATGAGGAAGAATTTTCTGGCACACAGGGTAACCTGTAAATGGGTGATACTAGCATCTAAAAGATACATTCTAAAGTCAGAATGTTGGGCTTCCCTGGTGGTCCAGTGGGTAAGGACACCGCCTTGCAGTGCAAGGGGCGCCAGTTCCATCCCTGGCCTGGGAAGATCCCACGTGCCGCGGAGCAGCTGGACCGATGTGTCCAATTATCCAGCCGGAGCTCTGGGGCACGTGCACCCAGAGCCGGTTCTCTGCGACAACAGAGGCCACTGCAATGAGAGGCCCACATGGGCCAAAGAGCAATGATGGATGAAAACAGATAAATGAAAGACCAACAGAAGTGGCCTGCCTGCTCCTCTCCCTCCCTAACCTGCCCCCCCTCACCAAAAAAAGAATAAAGTCAGAATGTTTGCCTCTACCTTCGCACTTTCAAGGAAAAGATGAATTGTCACCAGAAGACACTTCTTGAGACACTGTAGGTGTCAGAAAGAAAGGCTAAATTTCTCTTTAAGGACTTGATCTTAAATGGCTCCATTATTGCTGACCTGCGGCTGGTGAGGCCCAACTTACCAAGCATGGCAGCAAAAGGAAGAATCTTGCCTATCAGCCATCTTTGGAGAGAAGGTCTTGCAAAGAAGTCATGCAGATACAGGGCAAGGTATTGTCCTGGGACTGCCAAGAAAGAGATTGGCTGAGGGTTAGGATTAAGCTTTCCAGGGAGCGATGGGCAGAGATTTGCCTGAGAGTTTCTACTGATGAAAATGTTATCACACAAGATTCTGCCTCGTGAGGAGAATCTTGGTTCAACCCTTCCCCCTTTTATTCTGTTTGCTTTCAATCAGCGTAAGATCTTTCTCACTCATCCTCAGGAAGACATATAGAAGATATTAACCTTTTTCACCTGACCTCCTTAACACAATTTCCTCTCTTCGGAGGTGAGCTAAGCATTATTTGGATGTGTATAGACATGAGTACAGTTTCAGCCCCTGAAGGGCTGTAGATTTCTGTTCAAGATCTTGTTGGGAAAGAAAGTTATAGGTCTTCTGTAAAGAGGGCTATATCAGTAGGCCTTGTCTATCTCTGTCTTAAAAATGCTGTGGGAGCTAACTGCATTCCTAGGTAGCTTCTTTTTTTTTTTGGTTAGTTTTTTTGGCCTCTTTTATTGGTTTCTTATTTATTTATTTTCATACATCTTTATTCTTTGGCCTGTGTGGGCCTCCCATTGCAATGGCCTTTCTTATTGCAGAGCACTGGCTCTGGGTGCATGCACTCCAGAGTGCTGGCTCGTAATTGGACACACTGGTCCAGCTGCTCCACGGCACGTGGGATCTTCCTGGGCCAGGGATTGAACCAGTGCCCCTTGCACTGCAGGTGGACTCTTTACCCATTGGACCACCAGGGAAGTCCTAGTTTCTTTTTTAAAATATTTATTTATATTCATTTGACTGTGCCAGGTCTTAGTTGTGGCATGCAAACTCTTAGTTGTGACATCATGAGATCTAGTTCCCCCACCAAGGATTGAACCCAGGCCCCCTATATTGAGAGGATGGAGTCCTAGGCACTGGACCACCAGGCAATCCCCCATCTAGCTAGCTTCTTAATGCTTTTCTTAATGACAGAAAGGGGTAGAGACACTAGAACGCAAGACTTTAGAGGTCTAGGTTTTGGGAGAAGGGATTCAATTTTCCCAGTTCTTGTTTTTAAAGGCTGGGGTTGTTAAAAGTCTTCTAATGGTATCATGAACTGTTCTTTATTGGTTCTCTGTGTCTGAGGACCTCAAATTAGTCTCCAAATTTTAATCTGTGGTATGTTCATATTGATGAGCCTTTTCTGGATGCGAATTCTCAAATACTTCTTTCTCAGTTCATGACATGAGAGGCATGGACGAGGCCAGGAAAGCATATATAAAGTATTTTGAATGTTAGTGTACACTTTTTTTCAGGTGAGGGCTGACTGTCTTAAGTGATACAAGATACAGTGTTCCCAGAGCTTATCTGAGTGACTGTTGAAGATGAACTCTATTTTCCATGCAGGATATTTTTGGCCTGTAATTTTTCTTGCCAGGAACTATGATTTTAGATGTGGAGGCTTAGCCTTACCCAAGGGACTGTCTCTATGATCTGAAAGATCTTTTGGCTCTGTTATGAGTGACCTGACACTTGGAAGCTGCTACAGCAACCAAGTAAGTCCTATATTCACTAAAACAGCTAAGGGCTAATAGCAAGTGAGCCCAACCACCAATGTGAGCAAGTCCTGCTTGATTCAAAGCCAACAAATAAACAGCACTGAAAAGGACTAGTTTAAGCCATAAACTGACATCTTTGGCTGAGGTGCCTGGTGATTCAGCTGATAGATTTTATTTAAAACTTAAAACTAGAATATAATAAACCTGCAGGGCTTCCCAGGTGGCTCAGTGGGTAAAGAATCCACCTGCAATGGGGGAGATGCAAGAGCATGGGTTTGATCCTTGCGTCAGGAAAATCCCCTGGAGGAGGGCATGGCAACCCATTCCAGTATTCCTGTCTGGAGAAGCCCACGGACAGAGGAGCCTGCCAGGCTCCAGTCCATAGGGTTGAAATGACTGAAGTGACTGAGCACATACACACACACGTAATAAACCTGCAAGGGAAGGTAAGTTTCAGCCTGGAGTGATGTCAGGGCAATCCCCATCTAGCTACTTCTTAATGCTTTTCTTAATGACAGAAAGGGTAGAGACACTAGAACGCAAGACTTTAGAGGTCTAGGTTTTGGGAGAAGGGATTCAATTTTCCCAGTTCTTGTTTTTAAAGGCTGGGGTTGTTAAAAGTCTTCTAATGGTATCATGAACTGTTCTTTATTGGTTCTCTGTGTCTGAGGACCTCAAATTAGTCTCCAAATTTTAATCTGTGGTATGTTCATATTGATGAGCCTTTTCTGGATGCGAATTCTCAAATACTTCTTTCTCAGTTCATGACATGAGAGGCATGGACGAGGCCAGGAAAGCATATATAAAGTATTTTGAATGTTAGTGTACACTTTTTTTCAGGTGAGGGCTGACTGTCTTAAGTGATACAAGATACAGTGTTCCCAGAGCTTATCTGAGTGACTGTTGAAGATGAACTCTATTTTCCATGCAGGATATTTTTGGCCTGTAATTTTTCTTGCCAGGAACTATGATTTTAGATGTGGAGGCTTAGCCTTACCCAAGGGACTGTCTCTATGATCTGAAAGATCTTTTGGCTCTGTTATGAGTGACCTGACACTTGGAAGCTGCTACAGCAACCAAGTAAGTCCTATATTCACTAAAACAGCTAAGGGCTAATAGCAAGTGAGCCCAACCACCAATGTGAGCAAGTCCTGCTTGATTCAAAGCCAACAAATAAACAGCACTGAAAAGGACTAGTTTAAGCCATAAACTGACATCTTTGGCTGAGGTGCCTGGTGATTCAGCTGATAGATTTTATTTAAAACTTAAAACTAGAATATAATAAACCTGCAGGGCTTCCCAGGTGGCTCAGTGGGTAAAGAATCCACCTGCAATGGGGGAGATGCAAGAGCATGGGTTTGATCCTTGCGTCAGGAAAATCCCCTGGAGGAGGGCATGGCAACCCATTCCAGTATTCCTGTCTGGAGAAGCCCACGGACAGAGGAGCCTGCCAGGCTCCAGTCCATAGGGTTGAAATGACTGAAGTGACTGAGCACATACACACACACGTAATAAACCTGCAAGGGAAGGTAAGTTTCAGCCTGGAGTGATGTCAGGGCATGGGCAGCTGATTCAGCTCATCTGTCAGGCCAGCTACATTCAAAATCTGGCAAGCCAACAGACGTTTTTTCCCCTTCAGGAAAGATTCCCATTCCTTTCCCCTCTACTCTGTAAGACCACAGAGTGCTCTGACTTGCTTTATAGACTCAGGTTGCAGAGTTTATTGACCTTACTTCCAACAAAACATCTTTCATTTTCATTAAACAAAATGTCTAACATCTGTTATGTTGTGAGTAATAAAGGTGTATTTTCCATTTTTACAATAACTTAGGCATGCAGTTAAGAATGAAATCAACTTCTCAAGTTCCATTAGAGGTTACATGAATTACCTGAATCAAATTGTAACTCTAATTCAGATATTAAAAAAAAAATTCCTCAGAAGTCTATGCCTAGGATTCCCAATTCTTTCTGAGGTTGAAATTGTAATTTTTCATATTCTTTCTGACTATAAGAATATTATTGACAATATAAAGAATATTATTGACAATAATAAAAAATATTGCAAATAATTTCAAATTTTAGGAGAGGATAAAAATGAAAGTAAAACTCAATTTGAATCCATTTACAATAACACCAAAAGGATAAAATACTTATAAATTTAAGAAAAGAAGCACAAGACTTATGTACTGAAAACTACAAAGCAGTGCTGAAACAAATTTAAAACGATTTAACTGAATGAAAAAAAATCTCATGTTCCTGGATCAGGGACTTAGTATTATCAAGACAGTAATACTCTCCAAATTGACCTACAGATTTAATGCAATCTGTACCAGAATCCTGATTGCCTTTCATTGGGCAGAACTGATAAACTGATCCTAAAATTCATATGGAAATTCAAGGAACCCCGAATAATCAAAACAATCCTGAAAAAGAAGAACAAAGTTAGAAAACTCTTACTTCCCAATTTCAAACTTTACTACAGAGCTACAATAACCAAGACAGTGAGGTATTGGCATAAAGCTGAACATATAGATCAATGAAATAGAATTAAAGATACAGGATTAGGGCTTCCTGGTGGTCCAGCGGTAAGGACACCCCCCCTTACTACCCCCGGCGACCTGAAGTGACAGCACTACAGTAATAAACCTGCAAGGGAAGGTAAGTTTCAGCCTGGAGTGATGTCAGGGCATGGGCAGCTGATTCAGCTCATCTGTCAGGCCAGCTACATTCAAAATCTGGCAAGCCAACAGACGTTTTTTCCCCTTCAGGAAAGATTCCCATTCCTTTCCCCTCTACTCTGTAAGACCACAGAGTGCTCTGACTTGCTTTATAGACTCAGGTTGCAGAGTTTATTGACCTTACTTCCAACAAAACATCTTTCATTTTCATTAAACAAAATGTCTAACATCTGTTATGTTGTGAGTAATAAAGGTGTATTTTCCATTTTTACAATAACTTAGGCATGCAGTTAAGAATGAAATCAACTTCTCAAGTTCCATTAGAGGTTACATGAATTACCTGAATCAAATTGTAACTCTAATTCAGATATTAAAAAAAAAATTCCTCAGAAGTCTATGCCTAGGATTCCCAATTCTTTCTGAGGTTGAAATTGTAATTTTTCATATTCTTTCTGACTATAAGAATATTATTGACAATATAAAGAATATTATTGACAATAATAAAAAATATTGCAAATAATTTCAAATTTTAGGAGAGGATAAAAATGAAAGTAAAACTCAATTTGAATCCATTTACAATAACACCAAAAGGATAAAATACTTATAAATTTAAGAAAAGAAGCACAAGACTTATGTACTGAAAACTACAAAGCAGTGCTGAAACAAATTTAAAACGATTTAACTGAATGAAAAAAAATCTCATGTTCCTGGATCAGGGGACTTAGTATTATCAAGACAGTAATACTCTCCAAATTGACCTACAGATTTAATGCAATCTGTACCAGAATCCTGATTGCCTTTCATTGGGCAGAACTGATAAACTGATCCTAAAATTCATATGGAAATTCAAGGAACCCCGAATAATCAAAACAATCCTGAAAAAGAAGAACAAAGTTAGAAAACTCTTACTTCCCAATTTCAAACTTTACTACAGAGCTACAATAACCAAGACAGTGAGGTATTGGCATAAAGCTGAACATATAGATCAATGAAATAGAATTAAAGATACAGGATTAGGGCTTCCCTGGTGGTCCAGCGGGTAAGGACACCGCCCTGCAGTGCAAGGGGCACCGGTTAGCTCCCTGGCCTGGGAGGATCCCACGTGCCGCGGAGCGGCTGGACCGATGTGTCCAATTACCAAGCCGGAGCTCTGGAGCGCATGCGCCCAGAGCCAGTGCTCTGCGACAACAGAGGCCCTGCTATGGGAGGTCCACACGGGCCAAAGAAGAACAGAGATGGATGAAAATGGACAAATGAAAGACCAACAGAAGTAGCCCGCCCCGCCTCTGCAACCCGCCCCCCCCAAAAAAGTTAAAAAAAAAGATACAGGATTAAAACTGTACATTTATTTATTTGTCTATGTCATGCAACAGGCATGAAGGATGTTAATTCCCTGACCAGGGATCAAACCCAAGCCCTCTGCAGTTGAAGTGCGAGTCCTAACCACTGCACCACCAGGGAATTCTCCAAATTCATACACTTATGATTAACTTCTTTTTTAACAAGGGTGCCATGACCATTCAATGGGCACAGAGCAGACTTCTCAACAAATGGTGTTTGGACACATAAATATCGATGGAAAAGAATCAAATAGGACCCTTTCCACAAATAGCACACAAAATTAACTGAAAACAGATCACTGACCGAAATGTAAAAGCTAAAACTATGATAAAACTCCTTGAAGAAAATAGACACACAATCTCTGTGGCCTAAGTCAGACAATGGATTCTTAGATATGACACCTAAACCACAAGGATCAAAAGAAAATATAACTGGACTTAATGAAATTTAAAACTTCTGTGTGCTCTAAAAGACACTAGCAAGAAAATGAAAGGATAACTCAGAGAATAGGAGAAAGTATTTGCAATCATATATCTAATAAAAGACTTTATATAAAACATATAAAGAACTCCTAAATTGACCTACAGATTTAATGCAATCTGTACCAGAATCCTGATTGCCTTTCATTGGGCAGAACTGATAAACTGATCCTAAAATTCATATGGAAATTCAAGGAACCCCGAATAATCAAAACAATCCTGAAAAAGAAGAACAAAGTTAGAAAACTCTTACTTCCCAATTTCAAACTTTACTACAGAGCTACAATAACCAAGACAGTGAGGTATTGGCATAAAGCTGAACATATAGATCAATGAAATAGAATTAAAGATACAGGATTAGGGCTTCCCTGGTGGTCCAGCGGGTAAGGACACCGCCCTGCAGTGCAAGGGGCACCGGTTAGCTCCCTGGCCTGGGAGGATCCCACGTGCCGCGGAGCGGCTGGACCGATGTGTCCAATTACCAAGCCGGAGCTCTGGAGCGCATGCGCCCAGAGCCAGTGCTCTGCGACAACAGAGGCCCTGCTATGGGAGGTCCACACGGGCCAAAGAAGAACAGAGATGGATGAAAATGGACAAATGAAAGACCAACAGAAGTAGCCCGCCCCGCCTCTGCAACCCGCCCCCCCAAAAAAAGTTAAAAAAAAAAAAAGATACAGGATTAAAACTGTACATTTATTTATTTGTCTATGTCATGCAACAGGCATGAAGGATGTTAATTCCCTGACCAGGGATCAAACCCAAGCCCTCTGCAGTTGAAGTGCGAGTCCTAACCACTGCACCACCAGGGAATTCTCCAAATTCATACACTTATGATTAACTTCTTTTTTAACAAGGGTGCCATGACCATTCAATGGGCACAGAGCAGACTTCTCAACAAATGGTGTTTGGACACATAAATATCGATGGAAAAGAATCAAATAGGACCCTTTCCACAAATAGCACACAAAATTAACTGAAAACAGATCACTGACCGAAATGTAAAAGCTAAAACTATGATAAAACTCCTTGAAGAAAATAGACACACAATCTCTGTGGCCTAAGTCAGACAATGGATTCTTAGATATGACACCTAAACCACAAGGATCAAAAGAAAATATAACTGGACTTAATGAAATTTAAAACTTCTGTGTGCTCTAAAAGACACTAGCAAGAAAATGAAAGGATAACTCAGAGAATAGGAGAAAGTATTTGCAATCATATATCTAATAAAAGACTTTATATAAAACATATAAAGAACTCCTACAACTCAATAAGAAGAAGACAAATACCTCAGTTGTAAAACAGGGAAAAGACGGAATAGACACTTATCCTGCGAAGACACACAAATGCGTAACAAAAACACGAAAATGTACCTGGAATCCTTAGTTATCTGGGAAACATATAGTAAATCAAAACCACAATAAGATAACCATTTCACATCCATTAGTATGGTTAAAATCAAAATGACAGACAGTAACAGATGTTGGCAAAGATGTGGAGAAAATGGAATCCTCATTCACTGTTTCTGGGATTATAAAATGGTGTAGTCACTTTGGGAGACAGTTTGGTAGTTCCTTAAAGTGTTTAACATAGAGTCGTTATGTAATTCAGCAATTCTACTTCTGGGTAGAGAATCAAGAAAACTGAAAACATATGTCCACATAAAACTTGAACATAAATATTCATAGCAGAATTATTTATAATAGCCAAAAAGTAGGAATAGCAAAAAATGCCTACCAAATAATGAACAGATAAATTAAAAGATGATCTCTCCAGGCAGGGGAATGCTATTCTATAATAAAAGAGGACTGAAAAACTAAAGCATGCTCCAACACAGGTGAACCTTGAAAACATTATGTTAAATGAAAGAAGCCAATTACAAAAGGCCATGTATTGTATAATTCTATTTATATGTAATTTGTATAATAGGCAAATCCATAGAGAAGAAAGCAGATTAGTGACTGCCAGAGGCTGGATGTAGGGGACCACAGGCTAATAACTGCTAATGGGTATAGAGTTTCTTTGGGGGTAATAAAATGTTTTAACATTAGATGTTATTGATGGTATACAACTTCGTCAATATGCTAAAACCACTGAATTTTTACTTTAAAGGTGTGAATTTTCTAGCATGTGAATTTTATCTCAGTAAAGTTGTTATTAAAATTAAGCCAATGAGTTCATTTTCACTTAAATAAAGGCGGCATTTGCAAAAAAGACATAACTCAATCTGAGACCATATTACATACTCATAGACCTAATGTGACTCCCATGTTGGGATACACACGTACACACATTTTCCACGCACACACAGTATCTCCACAAGATTTTGATCAAGCAGTGCATCCTGTGTTTGCTCTTTTTCAGGCAATAGCACAGCCTTTGCCCCGAGGACACCAAACACTCTCGTAAAGCAGGGTTTCTCCAAAATGTGGGAAGAGACCACTGAGGATACTCAGAACAATTTTAGCTGATACTTAAGTGAACTTTTTTTGCCAGAGGGCATGTGAGGTCTTAGTTCCCAGATGAGGGGTTGAATCCACACCCCCTGGACTGGAAGCATGGAATCTAAATCACTGCACTGACAGGGGAGCCCCCAGACAGTTTGATTTTAACTGTCTATTTACATTACTGTGTACTAAAAAAATGTAACTACTGCATCAGACTCATGTCACACATATAACTGCTTAGGGACAGGATAGGTGGGAATATATATTTTAAAAACTGAACAAATTAAAAGAAATACACAAAGTATGTTACAGGGCTAAACATAGGGCAAATGCGCTGAAATGACACTGAAACAACTGTGGTTTTAAGTAGGAATAGCAAAAAATGCCTACCAAATAATGAACAGATAAATTAAAAGATGATCTCTCCAGGCAGGGGAATGCTATTCTATAATAAAAGAGGACTGAAAAACTAAAGCATGCTCCAACACAGGTGAACCTTGAAAACATTATGTTAAATGAAAGAAGCCAATTACAAAAGGCCATGTATTGTATAATTCTATTTATATGTAATTTGTATAATAGGCAAATCCATAGAGAAGAAAGCAGATTAGTGACTGCCAGAGGCTGGATGTAGGGGACCACAGGCTAATAACTGCTAATGGGTATAGAGTTTCTTTGGGGGTAATAAAATGTTTTAACATTAGATGTTATTGATGGTATACAACTTCGTCAATATGCTAAAACCACTGAATTTTTACTTTAAAGGTGTGAATTTTCTAGCATGTGAATTTTATCTCAGTAAAGTTGTTATTAAAATTAAGCCAATGAGTTCATTTTCACTTAAATAAAGGCGGCATTTGCAAAAAAGACATAACTCAATCTGAGACCATATTACATACTCATAGACCTAATGTGACTCCCATGTTGGGATACACACGTACACACATTTTCCACGCACACACAGTATCTCCACAAGATTTTGATCAAGCAGTGCATCCTGTGTTTGCTCTTTTTCAGGCAATAGCACAGCCTTTGCCCCGAGGACACCAAACACTCTCGTAAAGCAGGGTTTCTCCAAAATGTGGGAAGAGACCACTGAGGATACTCAGAACAATTTTAGCTGATACTTAAGTGAACTTTTTTTGCCAGAGGGCATGTGAGGTCTTAGTTCCCAGATGAGGGGTTGAATCCACACCCCCTGGACTGGAAGCATGGAATCTAAATCACTGCACTGACAGGGGAGCCCCCAGACAGTTTGATTTTAACTGTCTATTTACATTACTGTGTACTAAAAAAATGTAACTACTGCATCAGACTCATGTCACACATATAACTGCTTAGGGACAGGATAGGTGGGAATATATATTTTAAAAACTGAACAAATTAAAAGAAATACACAAAGTATGTTACAGGGCTAAACATAGGGCAAATGCGCTGAAATGACACTGAAACAACTGTGGTTTAATAAAACTCTGCTAAAGTATTATTTTGGGGGGCTACTTCTCTTGGTCTGTCATTCATTTATTTTCATCCATCTTTGTTCTTTGGCCCGCGTGGGCCTCCCATCACAGTGGCCTCTGTCGCTACAGAGCACGGGCTCTGGGCGCATATGCTCCAGAGTTCTGGCTCGGTAGTTGGACACACCGGTCCAGCCACTCTGTGGCACGCAGGATCTCCCCAGGCCGGGGATTGAACCAGTGCCCCTTGCACTGCAAGGCGGTATCCTTGCCCACTGAACCACCAGGGAAGCCCTAAAATATTATATTTAATCCTGTCATAGCATTTGTCACACAGATGGTACAGCACGACTCAGTCTCTCTCAATCGGCCACAGGAGTTGTTATCCTGGTGAATCTCTCCAGGGCCCAGTTGGTGTCCTCCTTACCACAGCTGGCCTGGGATGACTAAGAGGAAGAGAAAGTAACCAGTGAACGCCTCTCTAGACATCCTCAAAAGCAGACTCCCTTGGGAAAGGTTTGCTTGTGTTAAGTTCAGAATGTAAATTTACCTGATGGATGCACTGGAGTATATTTTAAAGCTACACACTCTCGTGGTAAGGCAGGATGGAAGAGGAGCGGTCAAGTAGTCATGATGGTTGAAATCCTTTCCCTTCCCCTCGGTTCTCCTTGTTCCCATCCTTGGCCTTCCTTCAGGATGATGAGTCCTGAAATGGTGAGGCGAAAACTCAGGGGTCTTCCCATAAGAGACCTCTTTCACTGCAGTCACTTCCTTCCAATCCCTCCCCAAGCGACCGGGCTCAGAACAGCCAGCCCACTTTGTGAAACCAGCCCTGGGAAGGACAGAAACGCCTGATCTGTGTTTAAAAGGCAACACCATAGATTTAGAAAGAACCTGCTTTCGGGAAATTCAGAACAATCTTCTTCAAGTTCTGCCGGAGCTAGCCAGTTTCTCTTTTAGGGTCACTTGTTTGTATTAATAGAAATCCATCTGCATAAAGTGACAGTCTACGTCCCTGCTCCCCCGCCTGTCACCAGATGGAGCCTTGGTCAAAGTGGGATGCTGTCTTTCCCACAGATGCCAGCATATATAAAAAGACAAGTTATTGGTGGAAATTATAATAGATGGAGATTAGGACCATTCTAAAACAGACTTGGATCTCTGCTTTTGACACAGGAAATGTTGTTTACACCATTTCAGTGGGATTGCCAAAAATACACCAGTTCCACGCTAAAGATAATTACTTACACTACTTACTAACAGATAATGCATCCTTCTGAGTAAGTTTAAAAAAATGTAAAAAAGAAACTCTTCCAGTTAGCGCCTATTTATTTATCCCTTTTCACTCACCTTTCCTTGACTATGGAAATTTTTTTTTTAATTAAGAAAAGAAAACCTAACAGTAGTGAGCAAGTGATGGCGGGCTGTTCTAGGAGCATGGTCACTGGGATGCAGCTCTTCTCTTCCTCGGTCACTTCTGATGCCAGGCCTTTGGCTCTGCTAAGTCAAACAGCCTCAAGCACCCATGAGCCGCTGCATGCACATGGTGCCTGAAGCTCTGAGTCCTGGCAGAGAAATGAACGCGACGGTGCAGGGATTTTTGCAAGCACCTGGGAATCAACCCCAAAGGCTGAGAACCAGAAAACAGTGGGTCCTGGCAAGAGTGTGGAACCTTCTTTCAACCCCTTTTTATACTACAGCTAGAAGTCACCTCACCGTTTGTTACCTGCAGACCACTGATTTTCAGGTGCATCCTGGGCACGTGCCAATGTGCAACCTGCCTTGTGTTTTCCCAGTTCCTTGACTGGCTTCTCTTAAGAGTTTCCTGGTCTATTTTCCAGACTCCCTTAGTCGACAGGATCAAGCCCACTTGTCCAGAGCTCTTGTGACCCATCCAGAACTGGATAATCCTTTGTTTCCTCTTGCCTGAGCCTCTGCTGAAGGATCCAGAATAGGTTAGAATTAGTTACTTTTGACCATAGACACCTGATCACAGCAGCTTAGCCAGACAGAGGCCATTTTTCTTACATGACTGGAACTCCAGAAGGACTCTCAGGCTACCTCTGAAAGTGCCCTAGGTCCTCATGAATGACCTGACCTACCATCCTCATTGTTTGATTTTCATCTTTCTGATGCAAGGTAACTTTTCCACCACAAGAACACCAAATCTATCTATTTCCAATGAAGTTGAAAGATAAAGGTAAAGCATAAGTCACTTGAATC
This sequence comes from Tragulus kanchil, assembly GCA_022376925.1. Classification (NCBI taxonomy): domain Eukaryota; kingdom Metazoa; phylum Chordata; class Mammalia; order Artiodactyla; family Tragulidae; genus Tragulus; species Tragulus kanchil. The sequence continues at coordinate 14,456,871 of JAIOJX010000005.1, forward strand.
TGTCCTTTTTATCAGGAAAAGAAAATTTTTCATAAAGTGTCATCCAAAAAAACCTTTCAAGCTATTGGCCAATACTGAGTAACTTGATCTCCTATAATATTAAGAGAATCCGTGGAAGGAATTGTGTTTAATTGGGTACTTTGTAACTCCAAAAGAAATTCTGGCTTTGTAATAAGGAAGAAGAGAATAAGTATTGGGCTCAGTGGTAAAGAACTACCTGCCAATGCAAGAGACACAGAGATGTGGGTTTGATCCCTGGATTGGGAAGATCCCCCAGAGAAGGAAATGGCAACCCACTCCAGTACTCTTGCCTGGGAAAGCCCATTTACAGAGGAGCCTGGCAGACTCAGTCCATGGGTGGCCACGAGGCGGACACAACTGAGTGACTAAGCACAAGCACAACACTGCAACCAGTAATGTGCACCACAAACTAAGTCCAAGGAAAAAGCTGGATAATTTGGAATGATGATGCTCCACGTGCCTGACTTCCTGTGTCACCTCCATCTGGCAGCTCCTACACCCACTTCAGGATTTTCTGGACACTGCCAGTGATTGGACTGTGTCATCCCTCCAGATCCAACTCACTGACTCACTGGCTTCCACCTTCAGCAGTCAACCCTGTAATTAAGTTCTATGATCCTGGGCACGTGCCAATGTGCAACCTGCCTTGTGTTTTCCCAGTTCCTTGACTGGCTTCTCTTAAGAGTTTCCTGGTCTATTTTCCAGACTCCTTAGTCGACAGGATCAAGCCCACTTGTCCAGAGCTCTTGTGACCCATCCAGAACTGGATAATCCTTTGTTTCCTCTTGCCTGAGCCTCTGCTGAAGGATCCAGAATAGGTTAGAATTAGTTACTTTTGACCATAGACACCTGATCACAGCAGCTTAGCCAGACAGAGGCCATTTTTCTTACATGACTGGAACTCCAGAAGGACTCTCAGGCTACCTCTGAAAGTGCCCTAGGTCCTCATGAATGACCTGACCTACCATCCTCATTGTTTGATTTTCATCTTTCTGATGCAAGGTAACTTTTCCACCACAAGAACACCAAATCTATCTATTTCCAATGAAGTTGAAAGATAAAGGTAAAGCATAAGTCACTTGAATCTGTCCTTTTTATCAGGAAAAGAAAATTTTTCATAAAGTGTCATCCAAAAAAACCTTTCAAGCTATTGGCCAATACTGAGTAACTTGATCTCCTATAATATTAAGAGAATCCGTGGAAGGAATTGTGTTTAATTGGGTACTTTGTAACTCCAAAAGAAATTCTGGCTTTGTAATAAGGAAGAAGAGAATAAGTATTGGGCTCAGTGGTAAAGAACTACCTGCCAATGCAAGAGACACAGAGATGTGGGTTTGATCCCTGGATTGGGAAGATCCCCCAGAGAAGGAAATGGCAACCCACTCCAGTACTCTTGCCTGGGAAAGCCCATTTACAGAGGAGCCTGGCAGACTCAGTCCATGGGTGGCCACGAGGCGGACACAACTGAGTGACTAAGCACAAGCACAACACTGCAACCAGTAATGTGCACCACAAACTAAGTCCAAGGAAAAAGCTGGATAATTTGGAATGATGATGCTCCACGTGCCTGACTTCCTGTGTCACCTCCATCTGGCAGCTCCTACACCCACTTCAGGATTTTCTGGACACTGCCAGTGATTGGACTGTGTCATCCCTCCAGATCCAACTCACTGACTCACTGGCTTCCACCTTCAGCAGTCAACCCTGTAATTAAGTTCTATGATCTCTACCTTCTTTACTTTTCCAACAAGCTTCATGCAAACTCATATCTTGTGGCCAGTACTATATGAGTTATGACGATAAAGGGTCTCAAACATGACGGAAAGCAAAGAGAACTGGAGGAATCGGGAAGAGTTTAATCCATAGAAGTTGACATAGAGATACTGGGAGTGAAGAAATAGGAGTAAAAATCAAAAGTCTCCATTTATCTCTAACCCTTCATCCCAACCACAGAGGCAATTTTGGAGCTTGTTTCTGATATGCCCTGCCAAATTTTCCAACCTTTTACAAATATCTGTAGGTGAAATTTTCACAGTGGGACACAGAAGGGAGCAAGACTATACATCTGTTCTAGAATGACCAACAATGCACCTTGAATATTTTTCCAGACCAGTACATAAAGGTCAACCTGATTCTGCTTGGTGTTATATGGATGTATGGAAATTTCTTAAACCCTTCTCCCGCTGAAGAGCATTTCACTTCTTTCCAGTTGTTTACCACTTATCCACAAGGATGCAGTGAACAGCTCTCTACAATGGACTTTAATCACTGGTGTGAATACATGTGTTGGACAATTTCCTGCAAGTGTAATAAAAATTCACATTTACTGAAAAGAATGAAACTGGGATTGTCCCAGCAATCTTGGTTGCATAGGCAGAATAATTAAAATTATTTTCTGCTCACAAACAGCCATGTAGCTCCAAGTGAAAAGTGATTCTCCTATTCACTATCAGCTACCATTTAAAACTCAAGAGGAAAACTCCCCTCTCATTTGGTTTCTCCTTAGGGAAAAGTTAAATGATATTCCTATGCCCAGAAAAGTCTGCAAGTTAATAAAAAATCATAAGATTTCTTAGTATTATGCTTTTCAAAGTGCAGGGCATGATAGGGTATGGAGATCTGAATAATTCAGAAAAGAAAACAAACCAAAACACTTGGCCTGAAAATAGCTAGAAGATTTGAATCAAAAGCTTTGTGGGCTTTCTTTTTGTTATACTGTACTGATGGAAGCCATTCAGCTAGGAAACTTTTAAGGAAAATCTTAATTTAACATTAAAATAAATTTATATATATCATGATGTACAAGTTTAAATTAACAGCTTTTTGATAAACAGGAGATCTTGAAGAGATGTTATTCTGGCTATAGGTTAGTCTGCCATCCTGGTATCTTATACATTTATCTCCACTCAGGGGTATATTTATGTGAAGGTTTCACTGGACAAACCCATTGTTTTCTTTCCATTTCTCATTTTGTAAGAAAATGTGCCTCCGTGTGTGTGCGTATCAATTTAAAAGAGCCCTACAAAGGCAATTATTTTTGAGAACCAAATGGAGAGCTTGTGGATTCAGCAGTGTTAACTACTGTTAGAGTAATACATGGTCCTATGTTGAAGTTAAGAAATATTAAGGCCAAAGGTAGCAAAATTAAATATAAACTTATATAAAGCTATGGATTGTTCAACCCTGAGTGATCTAAAAAGTTTCAAAAGAAAGAACTAAACTCAATATTTTGTAGTACCTATCCGGGGAAAGAATCTGAAAATAAAAGTGTATATCCAAATCACTGTGTTGAACACCCAAGACTAACACAACATTGTAAATCAACTATACTTCATTTTTTAAACAGAAAAAAGATTCCCAAAAAAGAATTTAAAAGAAATATTCTGTCCATATCAAAAGGCCTATCCTGATGTCTCCAAGCATTTATTGAAACCAGAAGTATAGCATTTCATAGCAGATTTCCTAAAGCTTTATATTTCTCTGTCATGCTCAAGGCCCGCGGAATTATAGCTATTTCTTTCACCTGTCCTGGCATTATGTAAAAGCAAATGTTTTACCTTATCCTTCTTTGTTCAGTGTCTCCCTTTATAAAGATGAATGATGACCTTGTGACTTCTGAACACCAGCGATAGGTTATTTCAGGACTTTTTTCCTCAACAGAGCAGCCTCTCTCGAATTCCTATGCCCAGAAAAGTCTAAGTTATAAATCATAAATTTAGAAAATAGGGCAATTTATCATATTAGAAAAGAAAACAAACCAAAACACTTGGCCTGAAAATAGCTAGAAGATTTGAATCAAAAGCTTTGTGGGCTTTCTTTTTGTTATACTGTACTGATGGAAGCCATTCAGCTAGGAAACTTTTAAGGAAAATCTTAATTTAACATTAAAATAAATTTATATATATCATGATGTACAAGTTTAAATTAACAGCTTTTTGATAAACAGGAGATCTTGAAGAGATGTTATTCTGGCTATAGGTTAGTCTGCCATCCTGGTATCTTATACATTTATCTCCACTCAGGGGTATATTTATGTGAAGGTTTCACTGGACAAACCCATTGTTTTCTTTCCATTTCTCATTTTGTAAGAAAATGTGCCTCCGTGTGTGTGCGTATCAATTTAAAAGAGCCCTACAAAGGCAATTATTTTTGAGAACCAAATGGAGAGCTTGTGGATTCAGCAGTGTTAACTACTGTTAGAGTAATACATGGTCCTATGTTGAAGTTAAGAAATATTAAGGCCAAAGGTAGCAAAATTAAATATAAACTTATATAAAGCTATGGATTGTTCAACCCTGAGTGATCTAAAAAGTTTCAAAAGAAAGAACTAAACTCAATATTTTGTAGTACCTATCCGGGGAAAGAATCTGAAAATAAAAGTGTATATCCAAATCACTGTGTTGAACACCCAAGACTAACACAACATTGTAAATCAGCTATACTTCATTTTTTAAACAGAAAAAAGATTCCCAAAAAAGAATTTAAAAGAAATATTCTGTCCATATCAAAAGGCCTATCCTGATGTCTCCAAGCATTTATTGAAACCAGAAGTATAGCATTTCATAGCAGATTTCCTAAAGCTTTATATTTCTCTGTCATGCTCAAGGCCCGCGGAATTATAGCTATTTCTTTCACCTGTCCTGGCATTATGTAAAAGCAAATGTTTTACCTTATCCTTCTTTGTTCAGTGTCTCCCTTTATAAAGATGAATGATGACCTTGTGACTTCTGAACACCAGCGATAGGTTATTTCAGGACTTTTTTCCTCAACAGAGCAGCCTCTCTCTTTTTGAAAAAATCTTGTGTCTATTTTGGAGTTAAGCATTGGCAGTATTACCCTGGCCTCTTACTTGTGCAATGACTAAGAAAAAAAATCAGCTTCTTAAAAGGATTATCTTTTTAGTTTTTTTTTTTTTCTGTTATCCTTAAAACTCTTCGTACTTCCCCAGCTTTTTTGTTTCTATTTGCATCTGAAATCTGTTTTACTTCGTGGTCGGCTGATATGCATTCCATTTCTGTTTCCAGAGTTACTAGCATCTCGATCAGTCTTTCACAAGCAGAAACACTGAGGCACCAAAAGGCAGAGGGTTTGGCAGCTTCCGCAACTCGGGTTTTGAAGGCACTGACATCATGAGATGCTGAGATTTTCGTTCCAACCATGCTTTCCCTTTTGGTTCATAACTGACTCCTTCTGAACTCTCGGTACTTCAAGGGACGGGGTTATAAACAGTGAGCAGCTGGTGAGGCAGAAGTGGCTGTTGTATCCAGCCTCAGACACTTTGGAAGGCGTACGTTTAGCCCAGCATTCGGATACCCTTTGTAAGAGCTGCTTAATCTTGCGAGAGGAAATCAACCCTTTCTTTGGTCTTCTTTTCTTTCAGGAGGATTATATCTTGCACCGCTCCAGTATTCTTTTTTATTTTTTAATTTTGGCCTCTATTATTGATTTTTTATTTATTTATTTTTCATCCATCTTTGTTCTCTGGCCTGTGTGGACCTCCCATTGCAGTGGTCTCTCTCATTGCAGAGCACCAGCTCTGGGCACATGCAGTCCATAATTGGGCACACCGGTCCAGCTGCTCCACAGCACATGTGATCTTCCAGGGCGGGGGATTGAACTGGTGCCCCTTGCACTGCAAGGTGGTCTCTCTACCCACTGGACCACCAGGGAAGCCCCCAGTATTCCTGCTTGGAGAATTCCACAGATAGACCATGGGGTCGCAAAGAGTGGGACACAACTCCTTGCATCACTGAATTGGAGGAAGCAGGAACCCCAGATGGAGAGCTGAAAACACCTCTGTTCTAGTCTGGTTCAATGACTGTGGGACTGGAGTAGACTTTTACCCTCTCAATACTCCATTCTGTAAAATGAGTTTGGTCTTTTGGTTTTAAGCTTTTCTTCCAGTCCTATCTACATGCTATGATTCTTCTGAGGATGAGTAAAGGCCAAAGATTTGTGAGAAATAATTCTAAGAAGTATCAGTATTCTTTCTGTCGTCTAACTTTTGTATCATTGCTAACTGAAGACTATTGCTCTGTTAAGCAATCTTTAAAAACTGAAAACAATTCATACTACTCTTAATGACTGGTAGTATTTTCATTGGTTTGGGAGGGAAAAAAGTATCCTCTCATGTTGTTCATGAAAAGTATTAAACAATGAGTACGTTTAAGTGACTGTAACTGACACTGGTGGTAACATGAAGATGAGTGACAAGTAACAGACAACCTCTGACCTCAAGTATCAGTAATACAGATGCCTGTGGCTAACTGTAATGGAGAGTATAAAGTGAGTGCAACGAATTAGTAGGAAAATTGAGAGGAGGGGCAGCTGCTCTCCGTGGGAAGATGTGGGGAAGTCTTGATGGAGAAGTTCACTTCCTGGTACACAGTAAACATTCTGCAGAATGAAGAAGGTTGCATATGAATTAGACCACTGAGATAGGTAGGAAATTAGTCATACTGACTTGAGAAAGTAAGAGATCCAGGCAGAGGCCATGGTGTGAACAAAGGTGTGGTATTTTGCACATATATGAGAAAGAGTTAATGTCCAGCCAGGTCTTCCTCCTCTCCTGTTGTTGTGGCTATCTGACCTCTAGCCCCAGCTTACTAAAGATCTCTTGGCCACTGGGTGCCCACAAGCACTTGTGTATGTGAATCTGATATTCAGTTGCCAATCAAGTCTTGACTGCCTCGTTTCTGAGCCCCACCCACATACTAACCTCTAGATTCCTGTCCCATTTCCTGGATCTAAACCCGTATTTAATCATCAGCCTGCATGCTACAGACACTCTCATACATAAGCACTGCCTCATCTCTTGTTCTTTCAGCAATTTAAAGATGATCCACATTCTTCTGACCTCTGTGTTCTTCAAATCACTGTGCCCCTGTGCGCAATGTGCCATTTTTTCCCTAACAAATTTCAAGTTTTTAATCTTTGATTTTCAGTAGTTTGATTGTAATGTGTCAAGTGCATTTGATTTTGAGTTTAACGCACTCGGAGTTCACTGAGCTGCTTTAATCTCTAAGTTTATGTCTCTCATCAAGTTTGGAAGTTTTCAGCACATATTTTCTGTCTCTTTCTAGAATTCCATGACATATATGTTGGAGCTTTTGATACGGCTCTATAGGTCCCTTCTGAAACTCTCTTTTTCTCTCCATTCTTCCACTTGCATATATATCTTTTTGATCTGACTTCAGGTTCACTGACTCCTTTTCTCCTGTCATTTCTATTCTGCGGGAGGGAAAAAAGTATCCTCTCATGTTGTTCATGAAAAGTATTAAACAATGAGTACGTTTAAGTGACTGTAACTGACACTGGTGGTAACATGAAGATGAGTGACAAGTAACAGACAACCTCTGACCTCAAGTATCAGTAATACAGATGCCTGTGGCTAACTGTAATGGAGAGTATAAAGTGAGTGCAACGAATTAGTAGGAAAATTGAGAGGAGGGGCAGCTGCTCTCCGTGGGAAGATGTGGGGAAGTCTTGATGGAGAAGTTCACTTCCTGGTACACAGTAAACATTCTGCAGAATGAAGAAGGTTGCATATGAATTAGACCACTGAGATAGGTAGGAAATTAGTCATACTGACTTGAGAAAGTAAGAGATCCAGGCAGAGGCCATGGTGTGAACAAAGGTGTGGTATTTTGCACATATATGAGAAAGAGTTAATGTCCAGCCAGGTCTTCCTCCTCTCCTGTTGTTGTGGCTATCTGACCTCTAGCCCCAGCTTACTAAAGATCTCTTGGCCACTGGGTGCCCACAAGCACTTGTGTATGTGAATCTGATATTCAGTTGCCAATCAAGTCTTGACTGCCTCGTTTCTGAGCCCCACCCACATACTAACCTCTAGATTCCTGTCCCATTTCCTGGATCTAAACCCGTATTTAATCATCAGCCTGCATGCTACAGACACTCTCATACATAAGCACTGCCTCATCTCTTGTTCTTTCAGCAATTTAAAGATGATCCACATTCTTCTGACCTCTGTGTTCTTCAAATCACTGTGCCCCTGTGCGCAATGTGCCATTTTTTCCCTAACAAATTTCAAGTTTTTAATCTTTGATTTTCAGTAGTTTGATTGTAATGTGTCAAGTGCATTTGATTTTGAGTTTAACGCACTCGGAGTTCACTGAGCTGCTTTAATCTCTAAGTTTATGTCTCTCATCAAGTTTGGAAGTTTTCAGCACATATTTTCTGTCTCTTTCTAGAATTCCATGACATATATGTTGGAGCTTTTGATACGGCTCTATAGGTCCCTTCTGAAACTCTCTTTTTTTCTGTCCATTCTTCCACTTGCATATATATTTTTTTGATCTGTCTTCAGGTTCACTGACTCCTTTTCTCCTGTCATTTCTATTCTGCTGTTGAGCATATTCAGTACAATTTTTAAATTTGCAAATATTTTCTTTTTCAATTCTATACTTTCTAATTACTTTCCTTTTATAGTTTCTCTTTCTCTGCTAAGAACTTCTTTCTGTTCCTTACAAGCACTTTCAGATTTATTTTGTGGCTCATTGTTACAAAAGCTGCTTTAAAATGTCTTCCTGAAAATGTTAACATCTGGATCTTCTCGGGGTGGCCTATACTGCTTCTCTCTTCCACTGAGGATTGGGTACATTTTTCCGGTTCTATGTAAGTCTGAGAAACTTTGACTTGTCTTCTGGCCATCATGAATATTATGTCATGTTGGTTCTTGTTTTCATTCTCTGGAAAGTATTGATTTTTACAATGTGCTTGATTCATCAGGCAATCCACCATGTTCAATTCAGACTGAGAGTTCTGTTTTGCCTTTTGTGGGCGGTGGTTCTAATCTCAGTTCAGCTTTTAAAGCCTTTTGTATACTGCTTTGAGTATGTCCCTTGTGTGTGCCATTTAGGGATTAATGAGAGCTGGGCTGTGGTTTACATATCAGTTCAGTTCACAAAGCCCTAGCTATGTTGGTTTGGGTCTGATCCACACATGCCCTTGTGTCGGTTCAAAAACAGAATTATGGATCTCCTTGTGTAGTTCTCTTCTCTCCACACTCTGGCCTCGTTTCCATGCCTTCAGTCCAGAAAGCTGTTATAGCAGTTTAGTTTCAGGCACCTGCAATGCTGACTTCTTTCCAGTTCTGTGCTAGGGGTCGCCCTCAGGGCAAATGCAAGGGAAAAGCAGTGGGGGAAAAGACCTGAGAAATTAATTCACTTTCAGGTCACTTCTCACGTTTCAACTTTCTTCTCCAACCTGCCTGTTTAGGCTTTAGGTTCGCAGGTAGCTTACTTTTTGTACTTTGTCCAGAGTTTCTAGTTACAGTTTGTCAGACAGGTAGGCTGTTGTGGGCTTGTCCTGCTCTGCCAGAGGAGGAGTCTATCAGTTCATGTGGGAAAGAACAGTTTCAGGGAGCATGGAGAGAAGAAAAAGGACAGAGCAGGAAGGAACTTCTGTAGGGAGGCAGGGTGGAGAGAAGGGTGCTTTAGAGAAGAAGGACTTGCTTAAAAGCCACAAGAAAAGGCAGAGATCCATGGGAGAAAGAAAATAAGAAAAATGACCTGCCTCAACAATAAAATGTTGCTAAAAGACACTAAAAGGACTCTGAAAATTAGGCCCATACATGTAGATCATAAGGTTGAAAGCCAGAGAAATCATCTGCAAGGGAATGAATTCCCCAGATTTATTTTTCACCCCTCTTTTCCCCTTTCACAGGCACTGACCCCTGGTTTATCTTAAACACAGAGAAAGAAGGAAAGTTCTGAGGCAAAGGTTGCTCTTTTTTTTCTGATCTGAAAAGCTGGGTGAAGGGGTACTCGTGAGCCAGAAAGTAGAGAGGAGCAAGTCATGTGAGGAGGTCCATATTCTATTTATGAACCTACACAATGAATGCATGGTCAGACTGGGGAGTAAAGAGGAGGAGACAGGGGCTTCCCTGATGATCTAGTGGTTAAGAATCGTCCTGCCAATGCAGGGGTGACAGGTTCGATCCCTGGTCCAAGAAGTTCCCCTATGCTGTGGGGCCACTGGGCCATGCACCACAGTTACTGAGCCCATGTGCCTACAGCCTGTGCTCCACGACAGGAGGTGCCACTGCAGCGAGACGCCCGGGCACCACAACGAAGAGCAGTCCCCGTTCTCTGAAACTAGAGAAGGCCTGCAAGCAGCAACGAAGACCCAGGGTAGCCATAAATAAATAAATAAATACTTTTAAAAAGGAAGGGGGGCGATGGGATGCAGGGCATACATGGTGGGTGTGGCTTGGAGGAGAGGAAGGATGCTTTAAAGAAAACATTCAGTTCCTTATATGGCTGACTGTCTCACGTCTTGTCATGGCACATAGGACTGTGGAGTCATATAGGATCTTTTCATCGCAATGCAGACTCTAGATTCTCTGGTGCAGGGACTCCAGAGCACACAGGCTCAGCAGTTGCGGCTTGTGGGCTCAGCTGCTCTGCGTCCCCGACATGGCAAAGCCAATTCTTAACCTCTGGACCACCAGGGAAGCCCCAGGGATGCTCTGTCCTCTGAGATGGATGAAGGGAGGTGAGAATGAGTGATGATCCCCAGAATGGTGGGGGTGACGGGAAAGGAAGCTGAGTCGGTGGATACCTGAGATCCCCTGCCGGGAAGGAGCGGGGTTGGGCCAACAAAGCCTTTAGCTAGTCAGACCCGTGTGAGGGGGCTTGAACTTCGTGGCTGTGCAAGCTCCTTTTCATCTCAGGCTGTAAACCACCACAGCTCCCCTAGGAGCTAAAGGCTGGGGCAGACCTTGTCAGGGCACAACTCAGTCTAAACTTGGGCAACATGTGCACTGCATATTCTCTCCATTTCTAGAGTTGAAAATGGCTTTGCGGAAAAAAAAATCATACAATTATAATATGTGGACCACAGAAGAAAGAAAAGTTAGCAATGTTCTGGGAACCCTGCCCAGCTCTTTTATGATTCTGAGTAGTAAAGTTACAACATGCCACATACAGACTTGTTTGGCAGAGCATGTGCTGAAGTGTGTGTGCTTAGTCAAGGCCTCTCACTCATCTATTTCATTTCTTGCCAGCATTCCCCATTATTAATAAAGAGCGACTGAGCCTTGTGGCAGGTTTGAGTTAGTTCTGATGTAATTGTCCATTATCTCTCTTGTAATTGCTTTCAGGCAGTTCGGATGCCTCCTTTCTATTTCCCAAGATCTGATTCTCTGCACTCTGGTTTTTGGTGAACCAAAATGCCAAGTCATTTCAGATCAAGTTTCTTCTGCGTTTCTCCTGACTACAGAAGTGCGGACCCCTTCCACATGCAGAGAAAATCACTTAGAGATTTAACATTGATTTCATGTCTATTAATCATGGAACAGTATCAACATTTTCCTCCAGGCAAAGGTACAAATGACACATTTTTTCCATGTGTGGTTGGTACGTGTGTATGTGCTCTAAGATTGTTTTTATTAAAACAAAGCAAGATCTGCTTCCTGTGAGACTCAGTGTTTTTGCTATCAACTGATGGGGCTTTGTGTTTTCTATGTTACAGTCTGCCAAGTGGGTAGGAATTGGCAGGGTGGGTCCTGACTAGACTCACCTCAGCGTGTCACAGTGGTTTCAGATGAACCCAAGGACAAGGGAAGAAGAATGCTTTAGAGGATGGAAAATGACAGGGGACTGCGCTATCAACCGCAAACTGCCAAGATGATTAGTTTTAAATTACTAATATGCTGAGTGATGATCTCCCCTTGACTTTGATAGGGATTTAATGTGCTTTAATCAACCAGGTAATCTTGATTTTTTTCAAGTGAATTCCGATGTCAAACTAAATAGGACACAAGTCTCATGAATGAGTCTTTGTCTCAGTTAGCTAGAAGCCAGCGGGTGGGTGTACGAGCTCTGCCGCCACGGCAGAGTCCCTTCTGTCCTGTCCGACTCTGTGTGACCCCATGGACGGTAGCCCCCCAGGCGCCTCTGTCCATGGGATTCTCCAGGCTAGAATCCTGGAGTGGGTTGCCATGCCCTCCTCCAGGGGATCTTCCCAAACCCAGAGGTCGAACCTGCATCTCTCATGTGTCCTAGAAAGAAACTAAGCTGTAGAAGCCTAGATATTCAGAGCTAAAAAAATCTTTTGAAATCATCTTTATTTTATAACCAGAAATGGAAACATAAGAAAAGTTATGCAACTGGCTAAAGGTCACACCGCTAATTACCGATAGAGTCAACACTCAGACACATTTTGTATTTACTCCCTACTGCTTTCCATTGTACCCTGAAGATTCGTGCTTGTCTTGCAGCGGTCGCTTCGTCTCTTTCCGTCGAGAAGTCGAGTAGTGGAGCGTGGGAGGAAGGGGAAGAGTTTACGGAAAGAAAGTCCTCAGAAGAGGACTCGGTTTCTCAGAAAGAGGTGGCTCAAATATGCTGATACAAATTTATTATCAGATTTTCACTCACTGAGGAGAAAGCCTGTGATTCTCACAATAAGAGGAGGTTACGGACTTAGAGACTTCTAAGACCCTCCAACATTTAGCACTGATGTCAGACCAGCGGCTTCCTTGAGCTCAAACCACTAACCGCTACTGGTGCCTTCTGTCTGTCTTCTCCGCACCCCCTGCCCCCTCACGAGCCAACACCCACAGCTCATCATCTGATTATAACGGGTATGTTGCAAACAGAATTAAGATTTTCTGGGTGCCCTGAGATTCTGTTAGCATAAGACTTTTGTTCAAAACTTGATGGAACCCAAGGACAAGGGAAGAAGAATGCTTTAGAGGATGGAAAATGACAGGGACTGCGCTATCAACCGCAAACTGCCAAGATGATTAGTTTTAAATTACTAATATGCTGAGTGATGATCTCCCCTTGACTTTGATAGGGATTTAATGTGCTTTAATCAACCAGGTAATCTTGATTTTTTTCAAGTGAATTCCGATGTCAAACTAAATAGGACACAAGTCTCATGAATGAGTCTTTGTCTCAGTTAGCTAGAAGCCAGCGGGTGGGTGTACGAGCTCTGCCGCCACGGCAGAGTCCCTTCTGTCCTGTCCGACTCTGTGTGACCCCATGGACGGTAGCCCCCCAGGCGCCTCTGTCCATGGGATTCTCCAGGCTAGAATCCTGGAGTGGGTTGCCATGCCCTCCTCCAGGGGATCTTCCCAAACCCAGAGGTCGAACCTGCATCTCTCATGTGTCCTAGAAAGAAACTAAGCTGTAGAAGCCTAGATATTCAGAGCTAAAAAAATCTTTTGAAATCATCTTTATTTTATAACCAGAAATGGAAACATAAGAAAAGTTATGCAACTGGCTAAAGGTCACACCGCTAATTACCGATAGAGTCAACACTCAGACACATTTTGTATTTACTCCCTACTGCTTTCCATTGTACCCTGAAGATTCGTGCTTGTCTTGCAGCGGTCGCTTCGTCTCTTTCCGTCGAGAAGTCGAGTAGTGGAGCGTGGGAGGAAGGGGAAGAGTTTGGAAAGAAAGTCCTCAGAAGAGGACTCGGTTTCTCAGAAAGAGGTGGCTCAAATATGCTGATACAAATTTATTATCAGATTTTCACTCACTGAGGAGAAAGCCTGTGATTCTCACAATAAGAGGAGGTTACGGACTTAGAGACTTCTAAGACCCTCCAACATTTAGCACTGATGTCAGACCAGCGGCTTCCTTGAGCTCAAACCACTAACCGCTACTGGTGCCTTCTGTCTGTCTTCTCCGCACCCCCTGCCCCCTCACGAGCCAACACCCACAGCTCATCATCTGATTATAACGGGTATGTTGCAAACAGAATTAAGATTTTCTGGGTGCCCTGAGATTCTGTTAGCATAAGACTTTTGCCTTGAAAAGTCTCCAGAGGAATGCTTCAGGAAAAATGCTGGTGACTTCCAAGCAACTTAGAAACTGCAGATTTTGCTTGCATTTTCAATGACCATGCTCTCTTCTATGTACACACTCATTCTCACGCACACGGGCCAGTCTGAAGAAGATAAAACCAGGTAAGAATAGTTTATAAGGTGTTATTTAGGAAGTAGCCTTGGTCAGTGTGTGAAACCAGGGCAGGGAGTCAAACAGTTCCCAAATCAAAGGTAGGGAACACACATGGTCCAGATGTCCTTAGAAATTCAGCCTCAGGAACCAGCACCACGGACTTGAGCTAGCCTGTCCCTAGACACCCATAGGCAGGCTGCTGGAAGGAGGCAAAGAGCCTGATTCGGGCTGCAGGTGCTCAGAGCATTCATGATGCTTGAGCGCTATGCCTCACTGGTCCCCCAATCCTCTTCTTTCTCTTTATTGCAAGAATCAGACTTAAGCCACCTGGGCAGTGATTCAGAGAAAGAAGGTAGTTCAGCTATGCACCTGAGACCCAAGGTTCATTCATATAAAGGCTGTAAGCTTAGACCTTGATCTCAGACAGAGATGTTCTTCCTCTCATAAACAAACTCTCTCTTAAACTTGTTAAACAAAGTTGACATATTAACCTGTGCGAAGAACAGGAGGTTTAAAATGAGAAGTTCCAAGATCCAGATCCAATGGGAACAAAACCATAACTGGCGAGAGAACTACAGGAAGGATGTTTTTAACCTCTTTATATCTATGGGTCCAGGCCTCCAACATAATCTCTACCACAAAATTTTTTTATCTGGCCATTTCCAGACAAAACAATTCTATGTTTACAGCCCTGTCAAGGTCACACAATGCAATCATTGTAACTTCTCTGCCTGGACCTGAACACCGCTTCTATGTGGCACCACTTGCATCGTCTCCCCGCTCAAGGAATGTTCCATGGGCCAGTCAGTGGAAGCTTGTAAGAGATACCCATCTCAGAGCTTGCCCCAGACTTACTAAATCAGAATCTACAGTCAGGGCTTTCCTGGTGATCAAGTGGGTAAAGAGTCCGCCTTGCAGTGCAGGGGGCAACGGTTCGATCCCTGGCCCAGGAAGATCCCTCGTGCCAAGGAATGGCTGGGCCGGTGTGTCCAATTACAAGCCAGTGCTCTGGAACACATGCACTCAGAGCCGGTGCTCTGCGACAACAGAGGCCTCTGTGATGGGAGGCCCACACAGGCCAAAGAATAAAGATGGATGACAATAAATAAATAAATAAAACACAATAAAAGAGGCCAAAATTTTAAAAAGAGAGACAGAGAAATAATTTAAAAAAAAAAAAAGAATCTACAGTTAAACAAGATCTCTCTGTAATTTGTTTTTAGAAGCATTGTACTACTAGGGTCTCAGAAAAACAGCCATGAGACTGACAGATTTCATCACTCTTGTTCTGTTTTGGAGGTCTCTATTGAGTAAAAGCAGGGTTTCCCGGTGGCTCGAATGGTAAAGAATCTGCCTGCCATGCAGAAGACCTGGGTTCAATCTCCGGACCGGGAAGATCCCCTGGAGAAGGGAATGGCCACCTACTCCAGTATTCCTGCCTGGAGAATTCCACGAACAGGGGAGCCTGGGGTCGCAAAGAGTCAGACATGACTGAGCAACTAATGCCTTCAGAACTTTCACATGGATAAAAACAAACTAAAAAATCTGTTTGTTGTTTGGTACATACAGATAAAGCGCTTATGTGAGTCTGTTTGCTACACTTCACATATTTGGATATGTATATACATACACTGCATTTTTGTACAGAAATACATGCTCTTAGCAAGGCACTGAACAAGACTAGTTCTGCATCAAATTCTTGTATCACCGAGTAACTGGTCTAGAGCATCCCACTCACAAGACCGTGCCAGGCACCAGTCACACAGGATGAACAAAGCAGATGTGGTGTCTGTCCTCCCGGGATTTGCAGTCCAGTAAGAAGCTCTCATGAGAAGCTCTAGTCCCTAGAGGCCAGAGACCAAGTCTCTTACACCTCTTTGCCTTCCCCAGGGCCTTGAACTAAAACAATACAGTGAATGTTCAGTGAGCTTTGCTCCAATGCAAATCACAGCGGACTGCCTGAAAATTACCTGAATAATATTTTGCAATTTTTCAAGCTGTTTGGACAAAACCCATCAGGAAGTGGAGAAAAAATGTAGTTTACCTTTTAATTTATTCCATTTCTCCTCCTATTATCAAACTTGAAATAGTTTATCAGGTTTTGTTTGTAACATATAACTTCCTAAATGCAGTAGAACCATGTTTCTCATCACTCATAAGTAATATTTGGTTAAATATTACCTAAGCTGTTTCTCCATGACAGGGGGAAAAAAAGACTTCAGCAGAAAATAAAGCAATATGTTTGGTTGGAACTTGTTCTACTTTTGTTTTTTCCATATTGGTTTCCACCTTTGTTTCAAAATGTTTGTGTTTGAGGGGAGATTTCCAGACCACAGCCTTTGGACTGAATGACAATGACTCAGTTCCCTGCCCTGTCTTATCTTTAACACTCTCCTTGCAAATTAAACAATAGAAAGATGGAAAGATATTTTGGCTCCATCAGTACAGAATGATTTGAAAACACCAGCCTGAGGGGAGAAAGTCACTGGAAATCAACGCTTAGGGAAATTATCACAGAGTTGGAAGAAAACTTGGATGAAGTCTGACCATGTGGGGAAGTGGGGGGCAGGGGCGGTGAGTGGGGACAGCACTTTGTAGAGGGGGAAAAGGAGGTCCAGAAGGAAGAAAGGTCTTGCCTAAGGTTCATCATATTTTAGGGAAACGAAAGGAAATTCTTTTAGACAGGGTTTTTGTAGAAGGTTCCCTAGTGAAAGCAATATATGGATATTCACTTTTATAACCATGTATGTATGCAAAACAAACTGGGAAGTAGGTGATATTTTTTATCACCGAGTAACTGGTCTAGAGCATCCCACTCACAAGCCCGTGCCAGGCACCAGTCACACAGGATGAACAAAGCAGATGTGGTGTCTGTCCTCCCGGGATTTGCAGTCCAGTAAGAAGCTCTCATGAGAAGCTCTAGTCCCTAGAGGCCAGAGACCAAGTCTCTTACACCTCTTTGCCTTCCCCAGGGCCTTGAACTAAAACAATACAGTGAATGTTCAGTGAGCTTTGCTCCAATGCAAATCACAGCGGACTGCCTGAAAATTACCTGAATAATATTTTGCAATTTTTCAAGCTGTTTGGACAAAACCCATCAGGAAGTGGAGAAAAAATGTAGTTTACCTTTTAATTTATTCCATTTCTCCTCCTATTATCAAACTTGAAATAGTTTATCAGGTTTTGTTTGTAACATATAACTTCCTAAATGCAGTAGAACCATGTTTCTCATCACTCATAAGTAATATTTGGTTAAATATTACCTAAGCTGTTTCTCCATGACAGGGGGAAAAAAAGACTTCAGCAGAAAATAAAGCAATATGTTTGGTTGGAACTTGTTCTACTTTTGTTTTTTCCATATTGGTTTCCACCTTTGTTTCAAAATGTTTGTGTTTGAGGGGAGATTTCCAGACCACAGCCTTTGGACTGAATGACAATGACTCAGTTCCCTGCCCTGTCTTATCTTTAACACTCTCCTTGCAAATTAAACAATAGAAAGATGGAAAGATATTTTGGCTCCATCAGTACAGAATGATTTGAAAACACCAGCCTGAGGGGAGAAAGTCACTGGAAATCAACGCTTAGGGAAATTATCACAGAGTTGGAAGAAAACTTGGATGAAGTCTGACCATGTGGGGAAGTGGGGGGCAGGGGCGGTGAGTGGGGACAGCACTTTGTAGAGGGGGAAAAGGAGGTCCAGAAGGAAGAAAGGTCTTGCCTAAGGTTCATCATATTTTAGGGAAACGAAAGGAAATTCTTTTAGACAGGGTTTTTGTAGAAGGTTCCCTAGTGAAAGCAATATATGGATATTCACTTTTATAACCATGTATGTATGCAAAACAAACTGGGAAGTAGGTGATATTTGTTTCCAAGAGTCCAAACACCTTTCTTCTTTCATTACTTATTTTTATGTTACTCTGTTGACTTTTTTCCAACTTCCCTTGCTGATTTTTTTGGTTTGTCTACTTGTTTTATCAATTACTGAGAGATATGTTGACGTCTCCAACCATGCCTGTGGATGTGTCTATTGTTCCTTTCAGTTCTGCCAGGTTTTGCTTCATGGGTTGTGAAGGCTGCTGTAAGGTGCATTCACATTCAGGACTACTAAGTCTTCTCCGTGACTTGATAGTTCTATCATGATGTAAAGTTCCATTTTATCCTTAATGGTTTTCTTTTCTCCAAATCTGCTCTGTCTGCTTATTAATACAGTGACACCGTTTTCTTTTGATGAGAGTGTGCATTACGTATTCATTCTCATCATTTACTTTTAACCCACCTTTATCACTGTACTCAAAGAGAGTCTCTGGTAGACAGAATATAGATGGGTCATGTTTTTGTTTTGTTTTTCAACTTTGACCTCTTTTACTCATTTTTTATTTATTTATTTATTTTCATCCATCTTTATTCTTTGGCCTCTGTGGGCCTCCCATGGCAGTGGCCTCTCTCATTGCAGAGCATCAGCTCCAGGCACATGAGCTCCAGAGTGCTGGCTCGTAGTTGGACATACCGGTCCAGCCGCTCTGTGGCACGTGAGATCTTCCCGGGTCAGGGATTGGACTGGTGCCCCCTGCACTGCAAGGCAGACTCTTTACCCATTTGGGCCCCAGGGAGACCATGTTTTTGAAAACACCAGCCTGGGGGGAAAAAGTCACGGGAAATCAACGCTTAGGGAAATTATCACAGAGTTGGAAGAAAACTTGGATGAAGTCTGACCATGTGGGGAAGGGGGGGGCAGGGGCGGGGAGGGGGGACAGCACTTTGTAGAGGGGGAAAAGGAGGTCCAGAAGGAAGAAAGGTCTTGCCTAAGGTTCATCATATTTTAGGGAAACGAAAGGAAATTCTTTTAGACAGGGTTTTTGTAGAAGGTTCCCTAGTGAAAGCAATATATGGATATTCACTTTTATAACCATGTATGTATGCAAAACAAACTGGGAAGTAGGTGATATTTGTTTCCAAGAGTCCAAACACCTTTCTTCTTTCATTACTTATTTTTATGTTACTCTGTTGATTTTTTTCCAACTTCCCTTGCTGATTTTTTTGGTTTGTCTACTTGTTTTATCAATTACTGAGAGATATGTTGACGTCTCCAACCATGCCTGTGGATGTGTCTATTGTTCCTTTCAGTTCTGCCAGGTTTTGCTTCATGGGTTGTGAAGGCTGCTGTAAGGTGCATTCACATTCAGGACTACTAAGTCTTCTCCGTGACTTGATAGTTCTATCATGATGTAAAGTTCCATTTTATCCTTAATGGTTTTCTTTTCTCCAAATCTGCTCTGTCTGCTTATTAATACAGTGACACCGTTTTCTTTTGATGAGAGTGTGCATTACGTATTCATTCTCATCATTTACTTTTAACCCACCTTTATCACTGTACTCAAAGAGAGTCTCTGGTAGACAGAATATAGATGGGTCATGTTTTTGTTTTGTTTTTCAACTTTGACCTCTTTTACTCATTTTTTATTTATTTATTTATTTTCATCCATCTTTATTCTTTGGCCTCTGTGGGCCTCCCATGGCAGTGGCCTCTCTCATTGCAGAGCATCAGCTCCAGGCACATGAGCTCCAGAGTGCTGGCTCGTAGTTGGACATACCGGTCCAGCCGCTCTGTGGCACGTGAGATCTTCCCGGGTCAGGGATTGGA
This sequence comes from Tragulus kanchil, assembly GCA_022376925.1. Lineage (NCBI taxonomy): Eukaryota > Metazoa > Chordata > Mammalia > Artiodactyla > Tragulidae > Tragulus > Tragulus kanchil. The sequence continues at coordinate 14,476,464 of JAIOJX010000005.1, forward strand.
CTGGTGCCCCCTGCACTGCAAGGCAGACTCTTTACCCATTGGACCACCAAGGGAGACCATGTTTTTTTGAAATCTAACAGTCTCAGTCTTTTAATCGGGGTATTAAGAGAGACAGAGACAGAGAGAGAGAGCGAGAGAGTGTGTGTGTTAGTCGCTTCAGTCATGCCCAGCTCTTTTACGATCCCATAGACTGCAGCCAGCCAGGCTCCTCTGTCCATGCGATTCTCCAGGCAAGAACACTGGAGTGTGTTGCCATTCCCTTTCATATAACTATGGCTGTGTTTACATTTATGTCTACATTTTACTGTCTTCTGTTTTATTCCTCTCTTTTCATCCCTGTTTTCCTTTAGGGTTATTTAAGTATTTGAGTGTTTGTTTTTTGTTTTTTTTTTTAGTATTCCACTTAAACTTTTCTATTGTGTTTTTGGGTATATCTCTTTGCACAGATTTTTTTGTTTGTTCTTGTTTTTGTTTTCCAATGGTTTCTCTAGAGATTATAATACGCATACTAAAATGTTACAGTCTACTTAGGGTCAATACTTAACTATTTCAAATGGAATGTAGAAATTTTATCACTATATATTACTAGCTTCCTTTGACTTCTGCTGTTAATATTTATAGTGGTCTTCTGTATTATATCTATATATTTTGAAAACCCAGTCAGACATAATAATTTTTGCTCTCAATCATCCTACATATTTTATAAAGAATGAAAGAAGTATAGTCTACTACATTTCCTGCCTACCTAACATTTCTATGGCTCTTCCTTCCTTTTTAATGTTACAAACTTCCATATGAAATTTTACAAATATCTGTCTGAGCTTTCTTTGAAGAGTTTTTCTTTGTTTTGGTCTTCTGTGGGATTTATATTTTTTGGTTTTGGGCAATAGGGCTGTTGGTTAAGAATTTTCCTAGTTTTCCCTCAGGCCCTACCTTTTGCTTTCCTTTATTTCTCAGGATGATCTTTGCTGAATATACAATTCTGAATCGACAGTCCTTTTCTTTTGGCATTTAAAAAATACCATGTCATGCTTCCTTCTGCTTTCGTGGTTTCTTATGAGAGATCCATGGTCAGTTGAAACATTACCTTGCCTGCTTTTAATACTTTGTCTTTAGTTTTTAGTAGTTTGATTATGATGTTTCATGACATGGATTTCTCTATGGGATATTTACCCATTTGGAGTCCTCTGAGTTTCTTGAGTCAGTAGGTTGATGTCTTTCACGACATCGTGCACTTTATTTTTTCCTCTCTTTCTTGAACCCCAATAGCATGAATATTAGATATTTTTGGTTTTGTCATGTAGGTCCCTAATGTTGTTTTTTTTTTCCAATATTTTTTCACTCAGTTGTTAACTTGTATTGCTATATCTTCAACTTACTCCTCTTTCCTTCATCATCTCATCCTGCTATTGAGCTCATCAGATGAGCTTTTATTTTGGTTATTCCATATTTTAGGTTTAAATATTTTATTTGGTTCTTCTTTCTAGTTTTTATTTATTTAATGAGATATCTATCAGTCTGTCCCTCCAGCCGATTCAAGAGGATTTATTCTTATTTCTTGGAGCATATCTGTCCTAGCTCCTTTAGTGTCTTTATCAAATGATTCTGACATCTGTATCGTCTCAGTGTTGAACATTTGTGAGTTGCCTTTTTCCATGCAAGCAGAGCTCTTCCAAATGGAATGTAGAAATTTTATCACTATATATTACTAGCTTCCTTTGACTTCTGCTGTTAATATTTATAGTGGTCTTCTGTATTATATCTATATATTTTGAAAACCCAGTCAGACATAATAATTTTTGCTCTCAATCATCCTACATATTTTATAAAGAATGAAAGAAGTATAGTCTACTACATTTCCTGCCTACCTAACATTTCTATGGCTCTTCCTTCCTTTTTAATGTTACAAACTTCCATATGAAATTTTACAAATATCTGTCTGAGCTTTCTTTGAAGAGTTTTTCTTTGTTTTGGTCTTCTGTGGGATTTATATTTTTTGGTTTTGGGCAATAGGGCTGTTGGTTAAGAATTTTCCTAGTTTTCCCTCAGGCCCTACCTTTTGCTTTCCTTTATTTCTCAGGATGATCTTTGCTGAATATACAATTCTGAATCGACAGTCCTTTTCTTTTGGCATTTAAAAAATACCATGTCATGCTTCCTTCTGCTTTCGTGGTTTCTTATGAGAGATCCATGGTCAGTTGAAACATTACCTTGCCTGCTTTTAATACTTTGTCTTTAGTTTTTAGTAGTTTGATTATGATGTTTCATGACATGGATTTCTCTATGGGATATTTACCCATTTGGAGTCCTCTGAGTTTCTTGAGTCAGTAGGTTGATGTCTTTCACGACATCGTGCACTTTATTTTTTCCTCTCTTTCTTGAACCCCAATAGCATGAATATTAGATATTTTTGGTTTTGTCATGTAGGTCCCTAATGTTGTTTTTTTTTTCCAATATTTTTTCACTCAGTTGTTAACTTGTATTGCTATATCTTCAACTTACTCCTCTTTCCTTCATCATCTCATCCTGCTATTGAGCTCATCAGATGAGCTTTTATTTTGGTTATTCCATATTTTAGGTTTAAATATTTTATTTGGTTCTTCTTTCTAGTTTTTATTTATTTAATGAGATATCTATCAGTCTGTCCCTCCAGCCGATTCAAGAGGATTTATTCTTATTTCTTGGAGCATATCTGTCCTAGCTCCTTTAGTGTCTTTATCAAATGATTCTGACATCTGTATCGTCTCAGTGTTGAACATTTGTGAGTTGCCTTTTTCCATGCAAGCAGAGCTCTTCACATGCTGAGTACTTCAGGGTTTCATCCTGGACATCTCTGGTTGTTATAAGACTCTGGGTCTTATTTAAATCTATGGAGAACTCTTTTTTTTTTTTTAAGGTTTATTTATTTATTTTGGTGGGGGAGGGGTGGGGAGGGAGGGGAGCAGGCAGGCCACTTCTATTGGTCTTTCATTTGTCCATTTTCATCCATGTTTGTTCTTTGGCCTGTGTGGGCTTCCAATAGCGGTAGCCTCTGTTGTCACAGAGCACCGACTCTGGGCGTGTGCGCTCCAGAGCTCCGGCTCGGTAGTTGGACACATCAGTCCAGCTGCTCCGTGGCACGTGGGATCTTCCCAGGCCAGGGATCAAACCAGTGCCCCTTGCACTGCAAGGCAGTGTCCTTACCCACTGGACCACCAGGGAAGCCCTGGAGAACTCTTAAGTATTTGTTTTACCAGTCAAACAAGCTGGTTGGATCCAGAGAGCCTTCAGGAGGTTTGATACTCCTTCCATTTTCAAAGCCTTGAACTGTTCACTACAATCAGTCTTACATTTGCACCATCCAGTGGCCATCTGAGACCTGGCCAAGAATCCACCCTATAGGTCAGCTCTCATAGCCTGTGAGATGCTGGTCAGGATCAAACATATATGTGAAGAGTTCATGGGATTAGAGGTCCATAAATACTTTTATGGGGTTGCTTCCTGGGTCTCCTCCCTCTCTGCCATCTCCACCATACATTCTAGTTTTCGTGTCATGTAGGTCCCTAATGTTGTTTTTTCCAATATTTTTTCACTCAGTTGTTAACTTGTATTGCTATATCTTCAACTTACTCCTCTTTCCTTCATCATCTCATCCTGCTATTGAGCTCATCAGATGAGCTTTTATTTTGGTTATTCCATATTTTAGGTTTAAATATTTTATTTGGTTCTTCTTTCTAGTTTTTATTTATTTAATGAGATATCTATCAGTCTGTCCCTCCAGCCGATTCAAGAGGATTTATTCTTATTTCTTGGAGCATATCTGTCCTAGCTCCTTTAGTGTCTTTATCAAATGATTCTGACATCTGTATCGTCTCAGTGTTGAACATTTGTGAGTTGCCTTTTTCCATGCAAGCAGAGCTCTTCACATGCTGAGTACTTCAGGGTTTCATCCTGGACATCTCTGGTTGTTATAAGACTCTGGGTCTTATTTAAATCTATGGAGAACTCTTTTTTTTTTTTTAAGGTTTATTTATTTTTTTTTTTTGGGGGGGGGGGGGAGGGAGGGGAGCAGGCAGGCCACTTCTATTGGTCTTTCATTTGTCCATTTTCATCCATCTTTGTTCTTTGGCCTGTGTGGGCCTCCCATCGCAGTGGCCTCTGTTGTCACAGAGCACCGGCTCTGGGCGTGTCGCTCCAGAGCTCCGGCTCGGTAGTTGGACACATCAGTCCAGCTGCTCCGTGGCACGTGGGATCTTCCCAGGCCAGGGATCAAACCAGTGCCCCTTGCACTGCAAGGCAGTGTCCTTACCCACTGGACCACCAGGGAAGCCCTGGAGAACTCTTAAGTATTTGTTTTACCAGTCAAACAAGCTGGTTGGATCCAGAGAGCCTTCAGGAGGTTTGATACTCCTTCCATTTTCAAAGCCTTGAACTGTTCACTACAATCAGTCTTACATTTGCACCATCCAGTGGCCATCTGAGACCTGGCCAAGAATCCACCCTATAGGTCAGCTCTCATAGCCTGTGAGATGCTGGTCAGGATCAAACATATATGTGAAGAGTTCATGGGATTAGAGGTCCATAAATACTTTTATGGGGTTGCTTCCTGGGTCTCCTCCCTCTCTGCCATCTCCACCATACATTCTAGTTTTCTGAGGCACCATTTATGGTCTTATGAGGCTTTATTTGTCTACTCTGCCACCTACTTCTTACAATGTGCCCATATCCAGGGCCAAGAAGTGAGAGGATAGAGAGAGAAAAATAAGTAGCAGGGTTCTCCTCACTTTCTTGGGGCCACAGTTCCTCTCGTCTGAGAGGAAGGACCACTCCCTTGAAGTTCAAAGTGCTACTGGCCACTGAGATCTGAGGAGCAAGAGAACAGACAAAAAAGAAAAATGAAAGATTATAAAACAAGATTTCTTGGGCTTCCCTGGTGGTCCAGTGGATAAGGACACCACCTTGCAGTGCAAGGGGCACCAGTTTGATCCCTGGCCTGGGAAGATCCCATGTGCCATGGAGCAGCTGAACTGGTGTGTCCAATTACAAGCCAGCGCCCTGGAGCTCATGTGCCCAGAGCCAGTGCTCTGCAACGAGAGAGGCCACTGAGATGGGAGGTCCACACAGGCCAAAGAACAAAGGTGGATGAAAATAAATAAATGAAAGACCAACAGAAGTGCCCCCGCCCCCCCCAAAAAAAAACAAGATTTCTCCTACTTTGTCTATATTTTGGGAGATATTTTTCTTCTTTTGCTGGAACTAAAGGGCTTCTCAGGGAAATCTTTCTGTCTGTGCCGATGGGTTTCAGAATGCCTTGAGTGCAAGGAAAGAAAGAAAGAAAAAAAAAATAAACTCGTGGTTTATCTTTTGATGGTTTAAGTGCAACTAAGAATTCTGGTATTCCTCCCCAATCCACCTGCTTTTTTTTTCTTATTACTTTTTACTTTTCAGAGCCCTCAAATAGCTGCTCCATACAATCTGTTCAAGTTTTATAATTGCATTCAGTGGGAGAGATGGGGTGGCATGTGCTTCTCCATCTTACTGGGAATCGGAACTTCAGAAGCTTTAAAAAATAAAGCACATAATAAAAAACATACCTAGGTCTCAAAGATTCTGAAAATAAAACACATACCTAGGCCCCAAAGATTCTGATTTCGCCTGTATGGGAGGATATATGACCAAAGGATGGGTTGGGTTTTGTTTTGAGATACCCCTTGGGATCTATGAACAAAGTTGAGAAGCTCTTTCATAAGCAAAGATACTTAAGGGCAGATTTTATTTTAAAATTCATAGCTATGGTTTATTACCATTTTCGCCAGACACTCCTACCCTGTTGAATATGTTAAAGGTTATTTAAATTTGTTGAATACAGGTGAGTTTATACTTGGGATTATGTTGCACCTGGTCATGAATTCCCACCAGGACGTTTATTAGCTGTGTGATTTTCAACAATTTGTTTGACCTCCAAGTCTCAGTTTTGCTTCTGGGAAATGGGGATAATATTAAAACCTACAATAAAGGATTGTTGAAAGGCTTAACTGAGATAATGAATGTAAAGCACAGAGCAGAGGGTCTGGAATGTGGTGAACATTGGTTCAATAAAATGTTAACTATTAGCACCACTCACAGTTAACGCGCAAGAAATTTGAAACTCAGCCAGATTAAGTAATTTATCCAAACTTTTTTCCTAGTGTTTTTTTTTTCTATTGGAAAGAAACTAATACTTACTTTAAAGGGAAATATTAGTATATTCATTAGATTTTTTAAAAGTCTCATTGACATAGTTGCAAATGCTCGACTTTTGCACAGTGACAGAGGATAAGTAAATCCCAGACCTGGCATTTCGCCTTGAACACTTTAAGCCCAGGAACAATCATTTTTTTGGAAAGTTCTTAAACAGGATGCATATAAATTTAGAATTGCATTTAGAAGCATCAAGTAAATGATTGGTGGACATATAATCCATGTGTATACATGATATATACTATGATACAATATTTGTGATTTATGTATAATGTTCTATTATCCAGCAAATTTTCAATAACCAGTAAGATCTCCCAGGTTTTCTAAATCAAAAGTGTCCGGTGTTATTTTAGTTTCTTTGCATTCCTTTAATTGTAATTTCCTTTCTAGTCTTTCCTTTATTATAATTTTTAAACAGAAAAAAATTTTTTTTCAAGGCAGAGGAGGTCCTGGTGCATTCCTAGGAGAAGTTTTATCATTATAACATGATTTGCTATTGAGAATCAGAATGGTGGCTCAATCTGACATTTTATCAGCCAATTTTTTAATAGGAATAGTTCCTTGGCAGTCTTCATTCCGTCATGTAACATTAGCCATGTCAGAAAGATGACACTGACAAAAAATTTAATGTACCTTTTAAAATCACACAAAGCTGTAAAATGTTTTCTTGATCTGTATGTGTAGGTGGAGGGAGGCAGTGATGGTACTAATATGGGAGGGTTGGGAGGAGCCACTAACTTACAGGGGAAATGACTCTTTTGATTCTCCGATGGTAAAGGCCAATGTCTTCCCAAATCCAAATCTGACATTCAGAACAAATCTAATTTCTGTCACATCTTCATGGACAATGATGAGTCCTTTACTTTGTGATTTCTATTCCTCAGCCTTCTTAATAGCATCTTCTGCTTCTTTGTCAGTCATCCCTGGTAACTCGCAGTGTTGGGGGGTCAGCTTTGGCAGCCAAGGGTTTCACACGACCAACTGGTTTTCGAAGAAGTTGTATTCCATGGAAACAAACTGTTACCTGGGCACGTGAGCAGCAAGGCCCAGTAACTTTCTCTATCTCTGTCTCTGTCTGTCTGTCTCTCTCATGCAGAATCTACCATAAGCACAAATGGTGATGCCTTGAATGGGGAGTCTTAGAAATGATCCATGATGTAGGTGTAGTGTGCCAAAAGCTTCCTTGGAAAAGGCTGCATGCTTCTGACACAGGGTAGGAAACCTTGGCTCTGAATTGCCCCTACTATGTGTATACCAAAAGCAGATGGTTCTTAAAGTATAACATGTCTGCTAATGCAGCTTCTCTGAACAGAGACTGGGATTGGATCTTAATCCCTCCCAGGTTTTCTAAATCAAAAGTTCCGGATGTTATTTTAGTATACTATGATACAATATTTGTGATTTATGTATAATGTTCTATTATCCAGCAAATTTTCAATAACCAGTAAGATCTCCCAGGTTTTCTAAATCAAAAGTGTCCGGTGTTATTTTAGTTTCTTTGCATTCCTTTAATTGTAATTTCCTTTCTAGTCTTTCCTTTATTATAATTTTTAAACAGAAAAAAATTTTTTTTCAAGGCAGAGGAGGTCCTGGTGCATTCCTAGGAGAAGTTTTATCATTATAACATGATTTGCTATTGAGAATCAGAATGGTGGCTCAATCTGACATTTTATCAGCCAATTTTTTAATAGGAATAGTTCCTTGGCAGTCTTCATTCCGTCATGTAACATTAGCCATGTCAGAAAGATGACACTGACAAAAAATTTAATGTACCTTTTAAAATCACACAAAGCTGTAAAATGTTTTCTTGATCTGTATGTGTAGGTGGAGGGAGGCAGTGATGGTACTAATATGGGAGGGTTGGGAGGAGCCACTAACTTACAGGGGAAATGACTCTTTTGATTCTCCGATGGTAAAGGCCAATGTCTTCCCAAATCCAAATCTGACATTCAGAACAAATCTAATTTCTGTCACATCTTCATGGACAATGATGAGTCCTTTACTTTGTGATTTCTATTCCTCAGCCTTCTTAATAGCATCTTCTGCTTCTTTGTCAGTCATCCCTGGTAACTCGCAGTGTTGGGGGGTCAGCTTTGGCAGCCAAGGGTTTCACACGACCAACTGGTTTTCGAAGAAGTTGTATTCCATGGAAACAAACTGTTACCTGGGCACGTGAGCAGCAAGGCCCAGTAACTTTCTCTATCTCTGTCTCTGTCTGTCTGTCTCTCTCATGCAGAATCTACCATAAGCACAAATGGTGATGCCTTGAATGGGGAGTCTTAGAAATGATCCATGATGTAGGTGTAGTGTGCCAAAAGCTTCCTTGGAAAAGGCTGCATGCTTCTGACACAGGGTAGGAAACCTTGGCTCTGAATTGCCCCTACTATGTGTATACCAAAAGCAGATGGTTCTTAAAGTATAACATGTCTGCTAATGCAGCTTCTCTGAACAGAGACTGGGATTGGATACACAGGGTTAGATGAGTACTAGACTGTCTTAGAAAAAAAAGCACAAGCGTGTCAAGTTGGGTATTGATTTTCATTTGCTAACAATATAACATGGTGGTCTAGAAGGAGTTGTGTTTGGAGAGAAAGGACAGATGTCCATAGCTGATCCCAGTCATACTCAGTGTGGATGTTTCACTCTGGGGCATTTGTCCTGTCAGTTCTCCTCTTTGCAGCAGACAATATGGAGGAGATGACAAAAATTGGATTTGACTAGACTGAGCCTTGAGTCTACTATTTACCAGCTATCAATGGGACACACATCTGCTCTGAGCCTCTGTTTTCTCATCTATATGATAGGAGTAACACCAACAACAACCACTAAGTTGTGATAATTAAGAAAGACAGTGATTAAAAATAACAATGAAAACCATAATGCTTTAAATAAATGCTGACAATAACAATGGGAGTAATAATAAACATTTGTAATGGGAAATGCTGATTGACGATGTACAATGTCCCAATGTCTTCCCTGAACACTTTTTGTGGGTCTTCTCACTTGATTTCCACTGCAACTGAATTAATTCTTTCTTTTCCCCATTGACTTAATGTCCAAATTTATGCATTTCATTTTGCAAATAAGGAGTACAAGCTCCATGAAAGAAGAAAACATATCTTCTCAATCCACAGGATGCCTGGTATGAATGTCTGAATACATTTAGGTCAGTAATTCTTAAACCAAAGTATGATTCTGCCATGTAGGGGAACTCTGGGCAACATCTATATTATTTTTACTTGTCACACCTGAGGAACAATACGGCATTTAGTCCACAAAGGTCAAGGATGCCGCTAAACATCTTACAATGCACAAGACATTCTCTTACAACAAAGAATTATCCAGCCAAAATGCCTGTAGTGCTGAGGTTGAGAAATCCCAATTCAGATAAATGAAAAAAGTCACTAAATGAATGCACATGCTGAACAATCTCCTAGGACATAATGTGTCGTGCAAAGCTTGCTTCTGACACAGGGTAGGAAACCTTGGCTCTGAATTGCCCCTACTATGTGTATACCAAAAGCAGATGGTTCTTAAAGTATAACATGTCTGCTAATGCAGCTTCTCTGAACAGAGACTGGGATTGGATACACAGGGTTAGATGAGTACTAGACTGTCTTAGAAAAAAAAGCACAAGCGTGTCAAGTTGGGTATTGATTTTCATTTGCTAACAATATAACATGGTGGTCTAGAAGGAGTTGTGTTTGGAGAGAAAGGACAGATGTCCATAGCTGATCCCAGTCATACTCAGTGTGGATGTTTCACTCTGGGGCATTTGTCCTGTCAGTTCTCCTCTTTGCAGCAGACAATATGGAGGAGATGACAAAAATTGGATTTGACTAGACTGAGCCTTGAGTCTACTATTTACCAGCTATCAATGGGACACACATCTGCTCTGAGCCTCTGTTTTCTCATCTATATGATAGGAGTAACACCAACAACAACCACTAAGTTGTGATAATTAAGAAAGACAGTGATTAAAAATAACAATGAAAACCATAATGCTTTAAATAAATGCTGACAATAACAATGGGAGTAATAATAAACATTTGTAATGGGAAATGCTGATTGACGATGTACAATGTCCCAATGTCTTCCCTGAACACTTTTTGTGGGTCTTCTCACTTGATTTCCACTGCAACTGAATTAATTCTTTCTTTTCCCCATTGACTTAATGTCCAAATTTATGCATTTCATTTTGCAAATAAGGAGTACAAGCTCCATGAAAGAAGAAAACATATCTTCTCAATCCACAGGATGCCTGGTATGAATGTCTGAATACATTTAGGTCAGTAATTCTTAAACCAAAGTATGATTCTGCCATGTAGGGGAACTCTGGGCAACATCTATATTATTTTTACTTGTCACACCTGAGGAACAATACGGCATTTAGTCCACAAAGGTCAAGGATGCCGCTAAACATCTTACAATGCACAAGACATTCTCTTACAACAAAGAATTATCCAGCCAAAATGCCTGTAGTGCTGAGGTTGAGAAATCCCAATTCAGATAAATGAAAAAAAAAAGTCACTAAATGAATGCACATGCTGAACAATCTCCTAGGACATAATGTGTCGTGCAAAGTCTATCTAGACACCAGAAAACTGTAAGCTCTTCATTTTTTTTTTATTCTGGCCTCACATCATTCCTTTATGCTCCCTAATTCTTCATTTTGTGTCTGATGAGGCTTTTCCCAGCAGAGGTAACTGCTTCATTCACTTTACTGATACAACAACTAAATAAAAACCAGAGAAAAATCCAGACAATCTTTTGTCCAAGGAAGACTGTCTCCTCTGCTACCTCCACAAGAGAGGTTTTGCTAAAACAATCTCTTTGAACATCTCTGGTCAGCCAAAGGGAAAAAGGAGCCTGTCTGAGCAAGCGTAAAACATGATCTGTTCCTGGTTCTTTTTAACTTTCCATCTTTATTTTTCCTTTTCCCCCATTTCTGATCTGCTTTTAATTTACTTTATCTTTCCAAATTATTCCTATTTTTGTGAAAGATCCTTAATTTCTGACATAAGGCAGGAAATAAACAAATTAAAAAGCAAAGACAGGTATTCTAAAGTAACATTTTCTTATGCATTTTCATTTTCTCCACCAGTATTTCTCCGACAGGGTTAGAATTTTTCTGTTAAGAATCACTCACCAGGCTTCCCTGGTGGTCCAGTGGTAAGGACCCCACCTTGCAGTGCAAGGGGGGCCAGTTCGATCCCTGATGTGTCCAACTACCTAGCCGGAGATCTGGAGCGCATGCACCCAGAGCTGGCACTCTGTGATGAGAGAGGCCCCTGCGATGGGAGGTCCATATGGGTCAAAGAACAAAGATGGATGAAAAAATAGATAAATGAAAGACCAATAGAAGAGGCCCCCCCTCAAACAAAAAGAATCACTCACCTGCAATGGCCTGAAGGGGTGGGATGGGGGGGAACTGGGAGGGGTGTGGAGGAGGGAGGGGGCCAGGATATACATCTAACTAATCTGGGATTACACGTATCTGTAAACAACAAAACTCTGTAAAAGTAAAATTAAAATAATTATTAAAAAAAAGAATCACTCACCTAGGGTGTAAGGAAGCTTACACACCAGTAAAAGCAGCAGCTAACAACCAACCTACAGGGGTGAGAAGGGCATGGGGAGAGACCAGGGTGAGAGAAATAAGAGATATTCGATCTGCTTTACAGTTTTGAGAGGGAAAAAAAGCACAACTTTGATTCTCAAATGCAAAAATATACACACAATGCAAGGAAATATTTTCCAAGGAAATGAGACAATACATAAGAAGAAGCTGAGAGAAAGAGGAAGAAGGAAAATACAACACACACACACACACACACACACAGAAGAGAGCAGGTCAGAGGGACAAATGAAGGCCAACCTCTCCCAAAGACCCAATTAAATGATTCTCGGCAACTTCCACCCCCTCATCCTGCTTCCTCCAAGCCTCACTGCCCTGGCATGCAAAGCCTCTTGCATATCTGTCCATGTAGATTTTATGGTGGAACCAAGGAAATGTAAAATGAGAATAATCCTTTTCACTTGTCCAATGTTCTCTTAGTCATTTATTGTCCACATGAAGCAGGAAGGCTTTCTTTCCTCCCTAATTGTGTGCTAAGCGTCCCCCTCTGTTCCATCCTCCCTCCCAAGCCACCAACAATCCTCTTTCCCTTTAGGATGAAATAGGATGACATGGGTCCTGTCCTCCTACCACTTACAGTCTCCAAAATAAACAAACAGAACACATACGGAGAAGCCAACTAAGGAGAAGATGGGACAACTTGCTTGCTCAAGTATAAGTAAAAAAAATTTGAATTGTTTTCTTTCAATATTGTAATTGCTTTGCTGCAATGTTCAATTTTAGAGGGGGAAATGCTTGGCAATTTTATACACACATACACATACACACTCTCCAATAATCTGTGTGTTGGTTGAGATGACCAACATTTGAAATAATAGGGTATCATTTTTAGTCATGAATGATGTCTCTTGGAGGTTAGTAATCTTGTGTAAAAATTCTTGGTAAATTAATTGCTTTGCTATTTAACTGTTGAACATGAAATATTTGATCTCCCATAATTTTAACATTAAAGGCTTTTTCTAATTTGTTGTGTTTACATCACCAAAGCAAAATGTCTGACTAACCAAAGACATGTTCAGCCCTTTCAAGATTCTAATAATAAACAACTCTAAGATAAAACATAAATTGACCCTAATACTGAGTATACAATTGGCAAAATAATTTTGTAAAGGAACATTACAGAAAGCAGGGAATTCTCTGAGGGAAAAGGATGGGATATGCATCTTATCATCATGGAATAGGACATTCTGAAGTGCTTGGAAAGAATTATTCATTTTCCTATGAAGGTAAAAATGGTTCTTTACTCCCATGTTCCCAACTCACCCTTATAAGCTAAGGATGAACAAGCGATATCACAGGAACTCATGTAGAAATTTTATAAGTCACAATTACTATTTCAGTCTCAGTGGCAGTTGCTATTTCTGTCCTTGCCTCTAGAAGTCTCACTGTGTCTTAGACTGGTGGACGGTCCAAGACTTTGTTAGAAAAAGTGTCACCTAGGTTTTCAAAAGTGATTCCAGACTCTTCTGATTGCTAACTTGTCACTAGACGCTTATTCTAAACCAATGCTTCTGAGACAGTTCTTCTTTCCAAAGGTATTGCCTATTTTCTGATTGCTAAGATACTGAAATGTCATCACCAGGAATTCATTCACACATTTTACAAGTAATAAATTCCTCTTGGACACTTGAGAAGACAAATCAAAATCTCTCTCCTTAAACAGTCTGTGCATCTCGTGTTTGAACTAAGGCAATACTGGACTTTGAAAGGCCATCAGGAGGCTGCATGAGTCCGTGTACATGACCGTCTGGAAAAGGCAAGAAAGACATGGCGATCGTAAAAAGATCCATGGATTCCATGGCCGGGGGGAGGCAGGGATGAATAGGCGGAGCAGGGAGAAGTTTTAGGGAGTAGTGAAACTACTCCACATGACCCTCTCATGGTGGATTTGTGGTTGTTGTTGTGTAACTGCTAAGTTGTGTCCAACTCTTTTGCGACCCCAAGGGCTGTAGCCCACAGAGATAGAACCCATGCCTCCTACACTGTCAGCTGGATTCTTTACCACTGAGCCATCAAGGAAGCCTATAATTATGGATACATGTCATTATATATTTGTCCAAATCTGTAACACCAAGCATGACCCCTGACATGAACTATAGACTTCAGGTGACTTTTATGTGCTAAGGTAGGTTCATCAGTTGTAACAACTGCATCACTCTGGTGTGGGGATGCTAACAATGGGGGAGGCTAATGCATGTGTGGGAACAGGGTAGATATGAGAAAGCTCTGTACCTTCCTCTCAGTTTTGCTGTGAACTCAAAACTGCTATGAAAAATCAAGTCTATTAAAAAAATGTCCACTAGTAAAATATAATCCATCTTGGAAAGAGTGAAGCCTTCCACTGATCAGCTCTTCTGAATCTATAAACCTATCAGTTACTTCAGTGCTTTTCCACTGCCAACAGCAAAGAACAGGATATCTGAAGGGGATGTGATGAAAGCAAACTTTGGTGGGGGCACTTTTACAAAGATGTGTCTGGAGAATGGGGCATTATCCAGAGAAAGAAGATCCAAATAGACCGTCGTAGGAAGGTAGTGAGCAGGCAACACTTGTTAGAGAAGGTTGGGACGTGGAGGTTGGAAGGGCAGCATGTGAATAGAGTTCCACAGAAGACAAGACGGTTCAAAAGACAGTATGACTCAAAATGGATCAAAGATCTAAAGACAGGAACTAAAACTACGAAACTCCTGAAAGAGAGGGATAAATTCCCATGACCTTGGGTTTGGCAATGTTTTCTTAGATGGACACCAAAAGCACAAGCGACAAAAGAAAAAAAAATAGATATACTGGACTTCGTTAAAATGACAATCTTTTGTGTGTAAAAGGATACCACTGAAAGACTAAAAAGAAAATCCACAGAATGGGAGAAAATAATTGCCAGTCAGGTATCTGTTAAGTGTCTAGTATTCAGAATATGGAAAGAGTTCTTACAAGGCAACAAACAACTAAAAAGTGAATAAAGGAATTAAACACAATTTCTCCAGAAAAAGATATACAAAAGGCCAATAAGCACATGAAAACATGTTCAAAGTCATTAATTATTAGGGAAATGCGAAACAAAGTCACACAAAAAATACCACTTCAGTCTCATTAAAATGGCTGTAACCCCCCAAAAAAGATAAAAACAAACACAGATGATCTTAGTGCATTTAACAAAGTAAAAATACGCTCACCCTAGCTCTGATCCTAAACACTGGAACCTGGGGGTAACAGACTGGCAGCTTTGTTGTTTGCACAATTATAATTCGTACTGTACACACAAAGGATATGGCTACCTTCTGTTAAATCTGTACTTTCTAAATATCAAAATAAAGGGAGATGAGGTATAAACCAATTTTTATTTAACTTGTTTGAAACATGAGTTTTCTTTGCTTAAAATAAGGGCTTTGCCCATTTTTCTGTAAGTCTCTTGCAATCCTGTGTAGAAGCTGTTCTCATTAAACACCAGCTAAGTCCATTCTCTGGTACTAGCTACAAAATTGGTTTCATATTCTATTTAACAATTTAAATAACTGAAGTGTTTCTAAAAATGAAAAAAAACAATGACTGCATTTACTACTTTGCCTGGCTTTCAACTAACAGGCCAGATGTCCCAGCACTGTGGTTTGAACTGAGAGATTGGCTCGTAGGTTGTAGAACTGTCTGGTTTCTTCTTGAACTGGGGAAGAGACACGTCTCCTACAGTCCTTATTGTCAAAAGAGGAATAGGATCGTGTACTATCCTGTTCTTACATAAACCACAGGTTGCTGTCATAGTATCTCTAGCTGGGAAAAGGTAAAAGTGATCCAGGATCTCACTACAGTAGGTGGAGGACAGGCTGCAGTATCCTTGCGCTTGGTTCCTAAGTCTTTCCACTCCACCACCTTACAGTCCAAACCTCTCAGACAGATGTTCAACGCTTTTCACAATCTGACACCACTTGTTTAAGCACTTGTTTCAAAACTTCATAAGCAGTTTCCCGCTGTAGTCAGGCTGATCTTTCTTTCAGCTTATAAACATGGCTTTTCATTCTTCAAGTCTTAGGTTATTTTCCCTTCCTTACTCTCATCACCTACTTTCCTGTCTCAGCATATATTGATTTACTTCTTCGCCATCTTCAGAATGCAATTTGGTCCCCCACCATTCATGAAAAATTCTGGAACCTCTTCAACTCCTGTATAACGGACATTCATTAAAAATAAATAAATAAAAATCACAATGAGACGAATTTATCTGTATAACTAACCTGGGCCCTTCACCATTGTTGGGCACAATGGTTTGGTTTATTCAATTTCTATTTCACCCTCTTTCTAGACAGGAGGATTTCTATAACCTCAACACCATTGACATTTGGGGCCCAGTAGTTCTTTGTCATGAGCGACTGTCTTGTTATGACAGAGTTTAATGGCATCCCTGGCTTCTACCCACTAGATGCCAGTAGAACTCACCCTCCAGCCACGACAACCAACAAGGTCTCTGTCATTACCAAATGTCTCCAGGGCAGTGAGAGGCAACAGACTCACTCCTAGTAGAGAACCACTCCTAGTGAATGTCTCCAGCCTGTCTAGGATTCAGGAGAAAGGCAGAGTTTCATATTCTATTTAACAATTTAAATAACTGAAGTGTTTCTAAAAATGAAAAAAAACAATGACTGCATTTACTACTTTGCCTGGCTTTCAACTAACAGGCCAGATGTCCCAGCACTGTGGTTTGAACTGAGAGATTGGCTCGTAGGTTGTAGAACTGTCTGGTTTCTTCTTGAACTGGGGAAGAGACACGTCTCCTACAGTCCTTATTGTCAAAAGAGGAATAGGATCGTGTACTATCCTGTTCTTACATAAACCACAGGTTGCTGTCATAGTATCTCTAGCTGGGAAAAAGGTAAAAAGTGATCCAGGATCTCACTACAGTAGGTGGAGGACAGGCTGCAGTATCCTTGCGCTTGGTTCCTAAGTCTTTCCACTCCACCACCTTACAGTCCAAACCTCTCAGACAGATGTTCAACGCTTTTCACAATCTGACACCACTTGTTTAAGCACTTGTTTCAAAACTTCATAAGCAGTTTCCCGCTGTAGTCAGGCTGATCTTTCTTTCAGCTTATAAACATGGCTTTTCATTCTTCAAGTCTTAGGTTATTTTCCCTTCCTTACTCTCATCACCTACTTTCCTGTCTCAGCATATATTGATTTACTTCTTCGCCATCTTCAGAATGCAATTTGGTCCCCCACCATTCATGAAAAATTCTGGAACCTCTTCAACTCCTGTATAACGGACATTCATTAAAAATAAATAAATAAAAATCACAATGAGACGAATTTATCTGTATAACTAACCTGGGCCCTTCACCATTGTTGGGCACAATGGTTTGGTTTATTCAATTTCTATTTCACCCTCTTTCTAGACAGGAGGATTTCTATAACCTCAACACCATTGACATTTGGGGCCCAGTAGTTCTTTGTCATGAGCGACTGTCTTGTTATGACAGAGTTTAATGGCATCCCTGGCTTCTACCCACTAGATGCCAGTAGAACTCACCCTCCAGCCACGACAACCAACAAGGTCTCTGTCATTACCAAATGTCTCCAGGGCAGTGGAGAGGCAACAGACTCACTCCTAGTAGAGAACCACTCCTAGTGAACCGCTCTGAACCTTGGAGGCAAAAAAGCTAAAAGCCATACAGTCAGACTCCACTGCATCTAGGATTCAGGAGAGGAAACAGGTTCTGATAAGCAAGTGAACCTGTGCTAGATCTGAAAGGCTCTAGTGAGGTGGGGACCATCTTCCTCTGCCTTTGACTGGTTCAAATGGCAGACAGGGTTGTGAGGCTGCCAAATATTTCTGCAGCCACATTCCATGTCCCTTCTCCTGGGTGCTGAGAGGGAGCTGTGTGGAAGTATAGGGGGAGTGGGCTGGTGTGAGGCATGGCTGCTCTCAGTGTTCCAGATCCCAGTCTCTAGTTTTCTGAGTGTCATGAGGCAATTTCCATAACTGCCCAGTGCTGGCCACTTCCAGATTTCAACTTCCTGATTCCTGAAATAACAGCTGTCAAAGCGAGGTCTTGAACTCAACAGATGCACTGGTGCCCTGCCCCTGGTGGTCAGTTCTGTCATGTTCAGTCAGTCAGTCCCAGGGACCATTGAAAGGGAACTCCTGAAACCTTCCACAATTTTCACACACCTAGTTTGCTTCATCCATCTTTTTTTCTGAATAAAAATTAGCTTCTCTTTCCTGCACTGAACCCATATAATGCCTTACCTATGATTATTCTACTCTTTTGCTAACTTCCTTTCTTTCTGAGTAGTTAAGCTTTTTACCGGGAGGAATTACACTTCTTTCTCTCATCTGCCTCCCATAATTGCCATCCAGGGCTTTGCTAAGAGTGGAAACAGGAAAGCAATTCAATTCATCTGTGTTTGGCATTCACTGAAAACCTGCTCAATGAATACAATCTTGGAAGAAGGGATGGAAAAAAAAAGAGATACACCACCCCCCTCAAAACCCAGTCCTCCCTCTTCCTCAGGGTGTTACAGAACCCGGACATGCACATCTGCTGCAGGAGAGAAAAAGTGCTTCTAGTAGGAAACTGTTGTGAGACTTTCTTACTAACAGGTTCAATCCCCTAAAAACTCTCCTAGAAAATCATCCATTTGCAAAAGCAGCTGATGACTCCCAGGTTATAAAAAGGTCTCTGTCATTACCAAATGTCTCCAGGGCAGTGGAGAGGGAACAGACTCACTCCTAGTAGAGAACCACTCCTAGTGAACCGCTCTGAACCTTGGAGGCAAAAAAGCTAAAAGCCATACAGTCAGACTCCACTGCATCTAGGATTCAGGAGAGGAAACAGGTTCTGATAAGCAAGTGAACCTGTGCTAGATCTGAAAGGCTCTAGTGAGGTGGGGACCATCTTCCTCTGCCTTTGACTGGTTCAAATGGCAGACAGGGTTGTGAGGCTGCCAAATATTTCTGCAGCCACATTCCATGTCCCTTCTCCTGGGTGCTGAGAGGGAGCTGTGTGGAAGTATAGGGGGAGTGGGCTGGTGTGAGGCATGGCTGCTCTCAGTGTTCCAGATCCCAGTCTCTAGTTTTCTGAGTGTCATGAGGCAATTTCCATAACTGCCCAGTGCTGGCCACTTCCAGATTTCAACTTCCTGATTCCTGAAATAACAGCTGTCAAAGCGAGGTCTTGAACTCAACAGATGCACTGGTGCCCTGCCCCTGGTGGTCAGTTCTGTCATGTTCAGTCAGTCAGTCCCAGGGACCATTGAAAGGGAACTCCTGAAACCTTCCACAATTTTCACACACCTAGTTTGCTTCATCCATCTTTTTTTCTGAATAAAAATTAGCTTCTCTTTCCTGCACTGAACCCATATAATGCCTTACCTATGATTATTCTACTCTTTTGCTAACTTCCTTTCTTTCTGAGTAGTTAAGCTTTTTACCGGGAGGAATTACACTTCTTTCTCTCATCTGCCTCCCATAATTGCCATCCAGGGCTTTGCTAAGAGTGGAAACAGGAAAGCAATTCAATTCATCTGTGTTTGGCATTCACTGAAAACCTGCTCAATGAATACAATCTTGGAAGAAGGGATGGAAAAAAAAAGAGATACACCACCCCCCTCAAAACCCAGTCCTCCCTCTTCCTCAGGGTGTTACAGAACCCGGACATGCACATCTGCTGCAGGAGAGAAAAAGTGCTTCTAGTAGGAAACTGTTGTGAGACTTTCTTACTAACAGGTTCAATCATACACTTCATTCCAGGCAAAGGGCCATGAACACACACTCTCCCTAGAAAATATCAATCAGGCATTTGGCTCTAAATAGCTATTCGCTGATGACTCCCAGGTTTACGTCCCAGGCCTGGCCATTCTCCTGGATCCCAAACTTGTGTACAGAAACACCAATTTGACATTTCTATTTGGATAGACGATATTCGTATTGAATGTAACATGTGTGAAATCAGACGCTTCTCCCAGCCCGGACTGCTTTTTTCACTGTCCTCTGCTTCTTCTGTAAATGCCAACATCATCCGCTCATGTCAGAAGCAACTAGAAATAATGACTAATTGCTCCCTTTCCCTCAACCTCCACTGTCAGACTATCAGCAATTTTGTGTTTTCACTCAAAAATCTATGTAAAATCCATCCACTTCGCTCCATCTCCATGCTACTTGCCTTGGTTCAAACCACCATCACTTCTCATTTCCTTACAGGGCTCAATGCTTTTTCTCTTTCTGCCACATTTTGAAACAAAAACTGAATCATGTCTCCACTCTGTTTAGATACGTTCTGTAGCTTCTCAACAGAACAAAATCAACACCCTTAAATCCATGGAACAAAGGTTTACATGAAGTAGCCACTGCACAGCTCTTCAAATTCACCCTATCCCTCTCTCCTATTCTTCCTGCTCCAGCCCCAGGTCTTTCTTGTGTGCCCTGATTTCTTGAGCTCTTAACTACCTCAGGGCCTTTGCACTTGCTTACCTTATCCCTATACTCAGGCTCTTTGCATAGCTAGTTCTTTTCCTCTTTCAGATCTTGGTGCTCATGTCACTTTTCAGTATGTTTTGCTTGATCAGCTCACCGTAAGTAAACCCCAGCCTCTAAGCCATTCCTATCCTATCACCCTGTTAATACTCCTTAGTGCCCTTTCAGTATTTTTTTTATTGCCTTGCCGAGCTTCATGAAACTCTTGGAAGAAGGGATGGAAAAAAGAGATACACCACCCCTCAAAACCCAGTCCTCCCTCTTCCTCAGGGTGTTACAGAACCCGGACATGCACATCTGCTGCAGGAGAGAAAAAGTGCTTCTAGTAGGAAACTGTTGTGAGACTTTCTTACTAACAGGTTCAATCATACACTTCATTCCAGGCAAAGGGCCATGAACACACACTCTCCCTAGAAAATATCAATCAGGCATTTGGCTCTAAATAGCTATTCGCTGATGACTCCCAGGTTTACGTCCCAGGCCTGGCCATTCTCCTGGATCCCAAACTTGTGTACAGAAACACCAATTTGACATTTCTATTTGGATAGACGATATTCGTATTGAATGTAACATGTGTGAAATCAGACGCTTCTCCCAGCCCGGACTGCTTTTTTCACTGTCCTCTGCTTCTTCTGTAAATGCCAACATCATCCGCTCATGTCAGAAGCAACTAGAAATAATGACTAATTGCTCCCTTTCCCTCAACCTCCACTGTCAGACTATCAGCAATTTTGTGTTTTCACTCAAAAATCTATGTAAAATCCATCCACTTCGCTCCATCTCCATGCTACTTGCCTTGGTTCAAACCACCATCACTTCTCATTTCCTTACAGGGCTCAATGCTTTTTCTCTTTCTGCCACATTTTGAAACAAAAACTGAATCATGTCTCCACTCTGTTTAGATACGTTCTGTAGCTTCTCAACAGAACAAAATCAACACCCTTAAATCCATGGAACAAAGGTTTACATGAAGTAGCCACTGCACAGCTCTTCAAATTCACCCTATCCCTCTCTCCTATTCTTCCTGCTCCAGCCCCAGGTCTTTCTTGTGTGCCCTGATTTCTTGAGCTCTTAACTACCTCAGGGCCTTTGCACTTGCTTACCTTATCCCTATACTCAGGCTCTTTGCATAGCTAGTTCTTTTCCTCTTTCAGATCTTGGTGCTCATGTCACTTTTCAGTATGTTTTGCTTGATCAGCTCACCGTAAGTAAACCCCAGCCTCTAAGCCATTCCTATCCTATCACCCTGTTAATACTCCTTAGTGCCCTTCAGTATCTAAGCTACCTTGTCTATCTCTGTTTTCTTGTTTATTGCCTTGCCGAGCCCAATCTCCCCCCAACTATAATAGAGCTCTTATTAGCACAGGACCATGGATTTATTTGTCTCACTGCTGTGACTCAAACACCTGAAATGAAGTTCAGCACGTTGCAGGCCCTCAGGAAATAGCTGTTGAATGAATGAATGGTTGAATATGCCCTTACCCAGGTTATTTCATTCTGGCAACACACATATAATGGGAAATTTACCAACTGAACTGTCTAAGTGTTCCGTTTAGTGTCATTAAGTACAGTCACACTGCTGTGCAGCCATCACCAGCAACCGTCTCCAGAACTCGTCATTTTACAAAATGGAAACTCTGTATCCACAATGACTTCCTGTTCCTCCCTCCCTCCAACCAATCTCTGGGGACAATCATTCTACCTTCTTTAGCTATGAATTTGACTACTCTCAGCACCTTATACAACTAGAATCATACAGTGTTTGCCCTTTTGTGACTTGCTTAGTTCACTTAACAAAATGTTCACAAAATCCATTCATGTGACAATATGTGTCAGAATTTCTTTCTTTTTAAAGGTTGAATAATAGTCCAATGCATGGACCACATTTTGTTTATACGTTCACTTTTCTATGGATACTTGGGTTGCCTCCACCTTTGGCTATTCTGAATAATGCTGCTATGAACATGTGTGTGCAAGTATCTCCTTGAAACCCTGCTTTCAATTCTGTATGTTGTATACACATATCCAGAAACACAATTTCTGGATCATAAGGTAATTCTGTTAATTTTTTTTTTGAGGAACTGTCATACTCTTTTTCCATAGCAGCGGCATCATTTTACATTCCCAGCAGCAGTGCACAAAGGTTTCAATTTCTCCACATTCTTGCCAGCACTTGTTGCTTTCTGTTATATTTTGTTTTCTTATAGTAGCCATCCTAATGGCTGTGAGGTGATATCTCACTACAGTTTTGTTTTATATTTCCCTCTCATGGACTTTTCAGCCATTTGTATATCTTCTTTAGAAAAATGTCTGTTCAAGTCTTTTGCACATTTAAAAGTCAGGTTTGTTTTTAAGTTGTAGGAGTTCTTTATGTATTCTGAATACTAAACCTTTATACCTGATATATTGTTTGCAAATATTTCCTCTCATTCTGTGAATTTCCTTTTCATTCAGTAGATTGTATCCTTTTTTTTTTTTTTAATTTGGTCTCTTCTATTGGTCTTCCATTTATTTTCATCCACCTTTATTCTTTGGCCTCTGTGGGCCTCCCATCACAATGGCCTCTCTCGTTGCAGAGCACCGGCTCCGGGCGCATGCGCTCCAGAGCTCTGGCTTGGCAGTTAGACACATCGGTCCAGCTGCTCCACGGCACATGGGATCTTCCCAGGCCAGGGAAGGAACTGGCGCCCCTTGCACTGCAAGGCGGTGTCCTTACTCACTGGACCACCAGGGAAGCCCAGACTGTATCCTTTAATGCACAGAGTTTTAAATTTTGGTGTAGTCTAATTTATCTGCCTTTTTTCTTTTGTTACCTGAGCTTCCAGTGTCGTATCCAAGAAATCGCTGCTAAATCCAAAGTCAACAAACTTTCCCCCTATACTATCATCTAAGAATGCTATAGCTTTAGCTCTTGGGTTTAGATCTTTGGTCATTTTTAAATTAATTTTTCCATATAATGTAAGATAAGGGTACATTTAATTCTTTAGTTTGTGGATATCCAGTTTTCCCAGCACCATTTTTTGGGGAAAAAGACCATTCTTTGCCCAATGAATGAACTTGACATTTACAAAAAATATTTGTCCATGTATATGAGAGTTTAGTCTGGGCTTCCTGTTCTATTTCACTGGTCTTGTTGTTGTTCAGTTGCTCAGTCATGTCGGACTTTTTGTGACCCCATCGACTGCAGCAGGCCAAGCTCATTTGTCCTTCACTCTCTCCTAGAGTACGCTCAAATTCATGTCCATTGAGTCAGTCATGCTATCTAACCAACTCATCCTCTGCCACCCCTTCTCCTTTTGCCTTCAATCCTTCCCAGCATCAAAGTCTTTCCCAATGAGTCCCTTCACATCAGGTGGCCAAAGTACTGGAGCTTCAACTTCAGCATCAGTACTTTCAATGAATAGTTAGGGCTGATTTCCTTTAGAATTGGCTGGTTTGATCTCCTTGCTGTTCAAGGGACTCTTCATTGGTCTATATATCTGTATTTATGTCAGTACAATACTGTTTTGATTACTGTGACTTTGTAGTAATTTTGGAATCAGGAAGTGTGAGATCTCTAACACTGTACTGTTTCAAAATTTGGCTATTCAGGGTCCCTGGAGATTTCATTTGTATTTTAGAATTGATTTTTCTATTTCTGAAAAAAAAAAATTGGGATTTTCATAGGCATTGCATTTAGACTGTAGACCATTTTGGGTGGTACTGACTTTTTGTTTGTTTGTTTTATTCTTTATTTTAAAGGTTTTACAGAGTTTTGTTGTTCACAGACATGTATGTTCCCAGATCATTCACTGGTGCACTCCTTTACTCACTGGACCACCAGGGAAGCCCAGACTGTATCCTTTAATGCACAGAGTTTTAAATTTTGGTGTAGTCTAATTTATCTGCCTTTTTTCTTTTGTTACCTGAGCTTCCAGTGTCGTATCCAAGAAATCGCTGCTAAATCCAAAGTCAACAAACTTTCCCCCTATACTATCATCTAAGAATGCTATAGCTTTAGCTCTTGGGTTTAGATCTTTGGTCATTTTTAAATTAATTTTTCCATATAATGTAAGATAAGGGTACATTTAATTCTTTAGTTTGTGGATATCCAGTTTTCCCAGCACCATTTTTTGGGGAAAAAGACCATTCTTTGCCCAATGAATGAACTTGACATTTACAAAAAATATTTGTCCATGTATATGAGAGTTTAGTCTGGGCTTCCTGTTCTATTTCACTGGTCTTGTTGTTGTTCAGTTGCTCAGTCATGTCGGACTTTTTGTGACCCCATCGACTGCAGCAGGCCAAGCTCATTTGTCCTTCACTCTCTCCTAGAGTACGCTCAAATTCATGTCCATTGAGTCAGTCATGCTATCTAACCAACTCATCCTCTGCCACCCCTTCTCCTTTTGCCTTCAATCCTTCCCAGCATCAAAGTCTTTCCCAATGAGTCCCTTCACATCAGGTGGCCAAAGTACTGGAGCTTCAACTTCAGCATCAGTACTTTCAATGAATAGTTAGGGCTGATTTCCTTTAGAATTGGCTGGTTTGATCTCCTTGCTGTTCAAGGGACTCTTCATTGGTCTATATATCTGTATTTATGTCAGTACAATACTGTTTTGATTACTGTGACTTTGTAGTAATTTTGGAATCAGGAAGTGTGAGATCTCTAACACTGTACTGTTTCAAAATTTGGCTATTCAGGGTCCCTGGAGATTTCATTTGTATTTTAGAATTGATTTTTCTATTTCTGAAAAAAAAAAATTGGGATTTTCATAGGCATTGCATTTAGACTGTAGACCATTTTGGGTGGTACTGACTTTTTGTTTGTTTGTTTTTATTCTTTATTTTAAAGATTTTAGAATTTTGTTGTTCACCGACACATATGTTCCCAGATCATTCATATGCATATCCCTGGACCCTCCCCCCACGCAGTTCCCCCCCTCCCATCCCTCCAGACCATCACCCCAAGTGATTGTAGGTACTCCTATTTCCTTAGCACAATGACAACAGCTATCTTTTCCACACATGACAGTATAGGTTTCCATGTTACTCCCTCCATGCCTCCCTCCCACTGTTCGGTCTCCACAATGTCCTTATGTCTATTCTCTGTTTTTCCATGAGTTCACTGCATGTGTTATCATGACCATCTTACTAGATCCCATATATATGAGTTAGTATACTGTACTTGTCTTTCTCTTTTTGACTTACTTCACTTTTTATGATAGGTTCTAGAGCTAGCCACCTCATTAGGACTGAGTCTTCTGCATTTCTTTTAATAGCTGAGTAGTATTCCATTGTCTATATGTACCAGGGCTTCTGTATCCATTCATTCGTCGATGGACATCTAGGTTGCTTCCATGTTCTGGCTATTGTATAGAGAGATGCAATGAACATTGGGGTACAGGTGCTTCTTTCAGTTTTGATTTCATCAGGATATAGGCCTAATAGTGGGATTGCTGGGTCATAGGGTGCTTCTATTTTTAGTTTTTTAAGGAATCTCCATATTGTCTTCCATAGAGGCTGTATCTCAGTTTACAGTCCCACCAGCAATGCAAGAGGGTTCCCTTTTCTCCGCACCCTCTTCAGCATTTGTTGTCTGTTGATTTGTTGATGATGGCCATTCTGATGGGTGTGAGGTGGTATCTCATTGTGGTTTTAATTTGCATTTCTCTAATGATAAGCGAGGTTGAGCATCGTTTCATGTGCTTTTGGGCCATCTGTATGTCCTCTTTGGAGATGCGTCTCTTTAGATCTTTTTCCCATTTTTTGATTGGGTTGTTCGTTTTTCCTGTGCTGAGTTGTCTGAGTTGCTTGTAGATTTTGGAGATTAATTCTTTGTCTATTGTTTCATTTGCTATGATTTTCTCCCATTCTGTGGGCCATCTGTTCACCTTTTTTGTGATTTCTTTTGCTATACAAAAGCCTTTACGTTTCATGAAGTCTCACATGTTCATTTGTCTTTTTAGTTCCGCTATTCTAGTAGGTGAATCAGAGAAGATATGTCCTTGAGTGGTTTGCCTATATTCTCCTCTAAGAGTTTGATGGTTTCTGGTCTTACATTTAGGTCTTTAATCCATTTTGAGTTGATCTTTGTGTATGGTGTCAGGGAATGTTCCAACTTCATTTTTTTGCATGTAGCTGTCCAATTTTCCCAGCACCATTTGTTGAAGAGGCTATCTTTGTCCCATTTTATAGTTTCGCCTCCTTTGTCAAAAATAAGGTACCCATAGGTGCGTGGGTTTATCTCTGGGTTCTTGATCTTGTTCCATTGATCTATAGTTCTATTTTTGTGCCAGTACCATACTGTCTTGACGACTGTTGCTTTGTAGTATAGTCTGAAGTTAGGGAGGCTGATCCCTCCAACTCCATTTTTCTTTCTCAGGATTGCTTTGGCTATTCCATATGAACTGTGTGATTCTTTGGTCTAGTTCTATGAAAAATGTCAATGGTAGTTGAATAGGTATTGCATTGAATCTGTAGATGATATTTGGTAGTATGGTCATTTTCACAATATTGATTCTTCTGATCCAGGAACATGGAAGATCTCTCCATCTGTTTAAGTCTTCTTTAATTTCTCTCATGAGTGTCTTGTAATTTTCTGTGTACAATTCTTTTGTTTCTTCGGGTAGGTTTATTCCTAGATATTTGATTCTTTTGGTTGCAATGGTAAAGGGGATTGCCTCTTTGATTTCGTTTTCTGATTTTTCATTGTTTGTGTATAGGAATGCCAGTGATTTCTGTGTGTTGACTTTGTATCCTGCGACTTTGCTGAATTCATTGATTAGCTCTAGTAGCTTTGTAACCGTATTTTTGGGATTTTCTATGTATAATATGTCATCTACAAAAAGAGAGAGCTTGACTTCTTCCTTTCCAATCTGGATTCCTTTGATTTCTTTCTCTTCTCTTATTGCTGTTGCTAGGACTTCCAGGACTATGTTGAATAGTAGTGGTAAAAGTGGGCACCCCTGTCTTGTTCCTGATCTTAGAGGGAATGCTTTCAGTTTTTCACCATTAACAATAATGTTTGCTGTAGGCTTCTCATAGATGGCTTTTATTATGTTGAGATAGGTTCCTTCTATGCCCATTTTCTGAAGAGTCTTTTTCATAAATGGATGTTGTACTTTGCCGAAGGCTTTTTCTGCATCTATTGTGATGATCATGTGGTTTTTGTCTTTCAATTTGTTGATATGGTGTATCCCATTGATTGATTTGTGGATGTTGAAGAAGCCTTGCATGTCTGGGATGAACCCGACTTGATCGTGATGTATGAGTTTTTTGATGTGTCATTGAATTCTGTTTGCTAGGATTTTGTTGAGGATCTTGGCATCTAAGTTCATCAGTGAAATTGGCCTATAGTTTTCATTTTTTGTGTTTTCTTTGCCTGTTTTGGGTATCAGGGTAATGGTGGCCTCATAGAATGTATTTGGAAGTTTTCCTTCCTGTGCAATTTTTTGGAAGAGTTTTAGAAGGACAGGCATTAGCTCTTCTTTAAATGTTTGGTAGAATTCAGCTGTGAAGCCATCTGGCCCTGGGCTTTTATTTTGGGGTAGATTTTTAATCACAAATTCGATTTCTGAGCTTGTGATTGGGTTGTTCAAAGTTTCTGTTTCTTCCTGGCTCAGTCTTGGGAGATTAGTCTTCCCCAAGAAACTGTCCATTTCTTCCAGGTTGTCCAGTTTGTTGCCATAGAGTTGCTCATAATAGTCTCTTAGAATCCTTTGGATTTCTGCATGATCTGTTGTAATCTCTCCTTTTTCATTTTTGATTTTGTTGATCTGGTTCTTCTCTTTCTCTTGATGAGTCTTGCCAGAGGCTTGTCAATTTTGTTTATCTTTTCAAAGAACCTTTTTGTTATATTTGTCTGTACTATAGTTTCTTTCATTTCTTTCTCATTTATTTCTGCCCTAGTCTTTATAATTTCTCGTCTTCTGCTGGCTTTGGGATGTTTTTGTTCTTCTTTCTCCAATTGTTTTAAGCAGAGGGTTAGGTCATCTGCTTCATATTTTCCTAATTTCTTGAGGTGGGATTGTATTGCTATAAATTTCCCTCTTAGAACTGCTTTTGCAGTATCCCATAGGTTTTGCACTGTCATGTGTTCATTGTCATTTTCTTCTAGGAATTGTTTAATTTCTTCTTTGATTTCCTCAGTGGTCAGTTGTTTTTTAGGTATGCGTTGTTTAATCTCCACGTGTTTGTGTTTTTAGTGGTTTTTTTCCTGTAGTTGATTTGTAGTCTCATTCCATTGTGGTCCGAGAAGATGGTTGACATAATTTCGGTTTTCTTGAATTGACTGAGGTTAGATTTGTGGCCCAAGATGTGGCCTATCCTGGAGAATGTTCCATGAGCACTAGAGAAGGAAGTGTATTCTGCTTTTGGATGGAACGTCCTAAAGATATCGATGAGGTCCATCTTTTCAAGTGTGGTATTTAAGGCTTGTGTTTCTTTATTAATTTTGTTTGGATGATCTGTCCATTGGTGTGAGAGGAGTGTTAAAGTCTCCTACTATTACTGTGTTATTGTTGATTTCTTCTTTTATGTCTGAAAGTACCTGTCTTATGGACTGAGGTGCCCCTGTGTTGGGTGCGTAGATATTCATGACTGTGATGTCTTGCTCTTGGATGGATCCTTTAATCACGATGTAGTGACCTGCCTTGTCTCTTAGAATCTTCTTTAAAATCTATTTTGTCTGATACGAGGATTGCTACCCCAGCTTTCTTTTGATTTCCATTTGCATGGAATATCTTTTTCCAACCTTTCACTTTCAGTCTATGAGTGTCTCTAGGTCTGAAGTGGGTCTCTTGTAAACAGCATATATATGGGTCTTGCTTCTGGAACCATTCAGTCAGCCTGTGTCGTTTGGTTGGAGCATTTAATTCATTTACATTCAAAGTAATTATTGATATGAATGTTCCTATTGTCATCTTCTTAGAAATTTGGGGTTTGATTTGTAAGACTTCTCCTACTCTATTTATTGGCTATATCAGGCCCTTTAACACTTGTTGTAAGGCTGGCTTTGTGGTACGGAATTCTTTTACTTTTTTCTTGTCTGTGAAGCTTTTGACTTCACCATCAATTCTGAATGAGATTCTTGCTGGATAGAGAATTCTTGGTTGGAGGTTATTCTCTTTTAGCCGTTTAAATGTGTCCTGCCATTCTCTTCTGGCCTGAAGCGTTTCTGTTGAAAGATCCGCAGTTAGACATATGGGGTTTCCTTTATATGTTATTTGTTGTTTGCTCCTAGCTGCTTTTAGTAATCTGTCTTTATATTTAGCCTGTGTTAATTTGATTAGAATGTGCCTTGGTGTGTTTCTTCTGGGGTTTATCCTGTATGGAACTCTTTGTGCTTCTCGGACTTGGTTGACTATTTCCTTTCCCATGTTGGGGAAGTTTTCAACTATGACCTCTTCAAGAATTTTTTCATAGCCTTTCTTCCCCTCTTCTTCTGCTCGAACTCCTATAATTCTAATGTTGGTGCGTTTGATATTGTCCCATAGGTCTCTAATGCTATCCTCAGTTCTTTTAATTCTTTCAGTTTTGTTGTGTTCTTCAGCACTTATTTCCACCATTCTGTCTTCTGGCTCAACTTCTTCAGCCTCTGATACTCGACTGTTGAGACCTTCTGTGAGAGGAGTGTTAAAGTCTCCTACTATTACTGTGTTATTGTTGATTTCTTCTTTTATGTCTGAAAGTACCTGTCTTATGGACTGAGGTGCCCCTGTGTTGGGTGCGTAGATATTCATGACTGTGATGTCTTGCTCTTGGATGGATCCTTTAATCACGATGTAGTGACCTGCCTTGTCTCTTAGAATCTTCTTTAAAATCTATTTTGTCTGATACGAGGATTGCTACCCCAGCTTTCTTTTGATTTCCATTTGCATGGAATATCTTTTTCCAACCTTTCACTTTCAGTCTATGAGTGTCTCTAGGTCTGAAGTGGGTCTCTTGTAAACAGCATATATATGGGTCTTGCTTCTGGAACCATTCAGTCAGCCTGTGTCGTTTGGTTGGAGCATTTAATTCATTTACATTCAAAGTAATTATTGATATGAATGTTCCTATTGTCATCTTCTTAGAAATTTGGGGTTTGATTTGTAAGACTTCTCCTACTCTATTTATTGGCTATATCAGGCCCTTTAACACTTGTTGTAAGGCTGGCTTTGTGGTACGGAATTCTTTTACTTTTTGCTTGTCTGTGAAGCTTTTGACTTCACCATCAATTCTGAATGAGATTCTTGCTGGATAGAGAATTCTTGGTTGGAGGTTATTCTCTTTTAGCCGTTTAAATGTGTCCTGCCATTCTCTTCTGGCCTGAAGCGTTTCTGTTGAAAGATCCGCAGTTAGACATATGGGGTTTCCTTTATATGTTATTTGTTGTTTGCTCCTAGCTGCTTTTAGTAATCTGTCTTTATATTTAGCCTGTGTTAATTTGATTAGAATGTGCCTTGGTGTGTTTCTTCTGGGGTTTATCCTGTATGGAACTCTTTGTGCTTCTCGGACTTGGTTGACTATTTCCTTTCCCATGTTGGGGAAGTTTTCAACTATGACCTCTTCAAGAATTTTTTCATAGCCTTTCTTCCCCTCTTCTTCTGCTCGAACTCCTATAATTCTAATGTTGGTGCGTTTGATATTGTCCCATAGGTCTCTAATGCTATCCTCAGTTCTTTTAATTCTTTCAGTTTTGTTGTGTTCTTCAGCACTTATTTCCACCATTCTGTCTTCTGGCTCACTTATCCTTTCTTCAACCTCTGATACTCGACTGTTGAGACCTTCTATAGTATTTTTGAGTTCAGCAATTGAGTTGGTTGTCTCCATTTGCTTATTTTTCATTTCTTGCATGTCTTTTGTCAGTGCACTAATTTCCTCTAATATTCTGTTTGCGGTGTTTTGCATCCTCATTGGTATAGCTTTTCTGAATTCTCTTTCAGATAGTTTGTCTATCTCCTCCTCTGTCATTTGAAGCGGTGTTTCTCTAGCCTGGTCCTTCATTTGTGCAGTGTTTCTCTGACGTTTCATTATTAGGTTAATTTTTGTTTCTTTGTGTGTGTCTGTGTGTGTGGAGTTCTTTTTCCCCCACCAGGCTTCTTGGTTGAATTCTCCCTTCCTTTGGGTTTCTGTCCTTCTAGAAGGGTTCAGTGGTTTGTGACTTGGATGGTGTTAGGTCTTGTTTACAGATGAATAATCTCTAGTGTTCTATGTTCTTTGATAGTGTGGGGTCTTGGAATCAGTGCTTCCACTTCGAGGATCCTTGGTTTGATGATTGGCAGGGGGTGTAGGCTCTATGTCTGGTTTGCTATGATGTTCCGTGATATTAGTTCACATACTAGCATCCGCGCCGTGGCACCGTGGCTTCTCCCAGCGCCGTGGCTTCTTGCTCCGGGTTCCGGCAGCTTCCGGTACTGACTTTTTAATAGTATTAAGTCTGTTGTTGAATTCTGTTTCCTACTGTCTTGTTAAGAATTTTTCATCAATATTCATCAGGGTCCGTAGTTGTCTTTTCTTGTAGTGTCTTTGTCTGGCTCTAGTATTAGGGAGATGTTGCCCTCCTAAAATGAACTTAGGAATGTTCCCTCCTCTTCAGTTTTTGGAAGAATCTGAAGAGACTCAATGTCATTCTTCTTTAAATGTTTGGTATAATTTGCCAAAGAAGCCATCTGGTCTTGGGCTTTTCTTTATTGGGAAGCTTTTTATTACTGATTCAATTTCCTTACTAGTTATAGTTCTCTTCAGATGTTCTACTTCTTTAGGATTGAGTCTTGATAGGCTGTGTTTCTAAGAATTCGTCCCTTTCATCCAGGTTATTCAATTTCTGGGCCTACAATTGGTCAGTCCTCTCTGACAATCCTTTTTTCTTCTGTAAAACTGACAGTCATGACTCCCGTTTCATTTCTGGTTTTAGTTTTGAGTACTCTCGCTCTTTCTTTTTTCTTAATGACTCTAGCTCAAGATTTGCCAGTTTTGTTGATCTCTCAAAGAACCAACTCTTGGTTGGTATTCATGGTTTTTTAGACCTTTATTGAAAAAGATGGGGATAAAAAGAAAACAAACACTTTAAAAATAATTATAAACTCAACTGTGTAGGAAAGGAGAGACCTGTTGAACTGAAAATGATATTGTCCCCACTTTGAGGTATAAAATTGGAAAAGTTCTGGCATTCTTCATTCCCAGCTTGGAAGAAGGGAGCTTTATTGTTTGCTTTGTGCAAAATAGGTAACTTTTAAGCCTATATTTACATATGTACTTCCTATGTACCAGATTTAAGCTTTTCCATGTATGAACTTGTTTAAACTAGTGAGGTGTATAGCCCTTTTAATGAATAATCTCTAGTGTTCTATGTTCTTTGATAGTGTGGGGTCTTGGAATCAGTGCTTCCACTTCGAGGATCCTTGGTTTGATGATTGGCAGGGGGTGTAGGCTCTATGTCTGGTTTGCTATGATGTTCCGTGATATTAGTTCACATACTAGCATCCGCGCCGTGGCACCGTGGCTTCTCCCAGCGCCGTGGCTTCTTGCTCCGGGTTCCGGCAGCTTCCGGTACTGACTTTTTAATAGTATTAAGTCTGTTGTTGAATTCTGTTTCCTACTGTCTTGTTAAGAATTTTTCATCAATATTCATCAGGGTCCGTAGTTGTCTTTTCTTGTAGTGTCTTTGTCTGGCTCTAGTATTAGGGAGATGTTGCCCTCCTAAAATGAACTTAGGAATGTTCCCTCCTCTTCAGTTTTTGGAAGAATCTGAAGAGACTCAATGTCATTCTTCTTTAAATGTTTGGTATAATTTGCCAAAGAAGCCATCTGGTCTTGGGCTTTTCTTTATTGGGAAGCTTTTTATTACTGATTCAATTTCCTTACTAGTTATAGTTCTCTTCAGATGTTCTACTTCTTTAGGATTGAGTCTTGATAGGCTGTGTTTCTAAGAATTCGTCCCTTTCATCCAGGTTATTCAATTTCTGGGCCTACAATTGGTCAGTCCTCTCTGACAATCCTTTTTACTTCTGTAAAACTGACAGTCATGACTCCCGTTTCATTTCTGGTTTTAGTTTTGAGTACTCTCGCTCTTTCTTTTTTCTTAATGACTCTAGCTCAAGATTTGCCAGTTTTGTTGATCTCTCAAAGAACCAACTCTTGGTTGGTATTCATGGTTTTTTAGACCTTTATTGAAAAAGATGGGGATAAAAAGAAAACAAACACTTTAAAAATAATTATAAACTCAACTGTGTAGGAAAGGAGAGACCTGTTGAACTGAAAATGATATTGTCCCCACTTTGAGGTATAAAATTGGAAAAGTTCTGGCATTCTTCATTCCCAGCTTGGAAGAAGGGAGCTTTATTGTTTGCTTTGTGCAAAATAGGTAACTTTTAAGCCTATATTTACATATGTGCTTCCTATGTACCAGATGCTCTTCTAAGCTTTTTCCATGTATGAACTTGTTTAAACTAGTGAGGTGTTATTATTAGTCCCATTTCTCAGATGAGTAGACTGAGAGAGAGAGAGAGTTTAAGTCATGCCTAGTAGATGTCAGAACTGTGATTTCCATTTAGGGAGACCATCTTCAGAGTTGCTATACTACTAATAAGTGTATCCTTTTGATGGATGTAATACACACAAACTGACCTTTCTTTTAAATTCTGCCAGTAGATCTGAATGCTGTTTAGAAGTTACCAATGAGATGGCCTTGACATATGCTATCCCTGCCCAGAAAGTTCGTTCTTCGAGCTTTGGGGTCCCGATCTTCTCTAAGCTGTCTTGCCAGTGTCTGGACAGCCATCTGAACCTCTGTGATGGACACCTTACGTGTCAAGCTGCCTCAACCAGGGTCAGCGTCACAGTCTGCAATGCCAAGGTGACACCACACTGGGCACCTGGGTCTGCGTGGTCAGTGTTACCTGACATGCTCCCTCTTCTGCCTTTCCCACACGCTGTGGCATCTGTCTCATGTTCTAACTTACTGTGCTTTCTTCATATTGTTGCTTGGGGCTCATCAAGTCTCTCATATAAAACCTAACTGCTGCCTTCACTTCAAGGCTGAACAATTTGATAGGGCCTGCTTTAAAAGGTCATTCCTGTTGTTTGTGGAGAAGAGCAGTGGCCAGATCAAAACAGAGTCAGAGCATCCGTGCCCGGTCAGAATCTGACTGGGTACAGGTGGAGAAGAGGGCAGATGGAAGCTACCTTGACACACGGACCTGACGCAATAATCTGTAAGTACACACGCGCGTGTGCACGAGTCACCGATTTCTTCTCCCTCCTGCTGGAACACTGAGTCAGGGAAAATATTTGGAGCCTGAGCCGGGATGTTGCTCGTGAAACAGAGATTTCAGGTGAGAAGTAAACCTGCAGAGCGGCTGTGTAGGAAAGGAGAGACCTGTTGAACTGAAAATGATATTGTCCCCACTTTGAGGTATAAAATTGGAAAAGTTCTGGCATTCTTCATTCCCAGCTTGGAAGAAGGGAGCTTTATTGTTTGCTTTGTGCAAAATAGGTAACTTTTAAGCCTATATTTACATATGTGCTTCCTATGTACCAGATGCTCTTCTAAGCTTTTTCCATGTATGAACTTGTTTAAACTAGTGAGGTGTTATTATTAGTCCCATTTCTCAGATGAGTAGACTGAGAGAGAGAGAGAGTTTAAGTCATGCCTAGTAGATGTCAGAACTGTGATTTCCATTTAGGGAGACCATCTTCAGAGTTGCTATACTACTAATAAGTGTATCCTTTTGATGGATGTAATACACACAAACTGACCTTTCTTTTAAATTCTGCCAGTAGATCTGAATGCTGTTTAGAAGTTACCAATGAGATGGCCTTGACATATGCTATCCCTGCCCAGAAAGTTCGTTCTTCGAGCTTTGGGGTCCCGATCTTCTCTAAGCTGTCTTGCCAGTGTCTGGACAGCCATCTGAACCTCTGTGATGGACACCTTACGTGTCAAGCTGCCTCAACCAGGGTCAGCGTCACAGTCTGCAATGCCAAGGTGACACCACACTGGGCACCTGGGTCTGCGTGGTCAGTGTTACCTGACATGCTCCCTCTTCTGCCTTTCCCACACGCTGTGGCATCTGTCTCATGTTCTAACTTACTGTGCTTTCTTCATATTGTTGCTTGGGGCTCATCAAGTCTCTCATATAAAACCTAACTGCTGCCTTCACTTCAAGGCTGAACAATTTGATAGGGCCTGCTTTAAAAGGTCATTCCTGTTGTTTGTGGAGAAGAGCAGTGGCCAGATCAAAACAGAGTCAGAGCATCCGTGCCCCGGTCAGAATCTGACTGGGTACAGGTGGAGAAGAGGGCAGATGGAAGCTACCTTGACACACGGACCTGACGCAATAATCTGTAAGTACACACGCGCGTGTGCACGAGTCACCGATTTCTTCTCCCTCCTGCTGGAACACTGAGTCAGGGAAAATATTTGGAGCCTGAGCCGGGATGTTGCTCGTGAAACAGAGATTTCAGGTGAGAAGTAAACCTGCAGAGCGGCTGCAGTGACCTTTCTTATTTGCAGAGTTTTCATTCTGCAGCTTGAGCGGCAGGGACCCTGACATCAGAGGCTCTGATGGCCCGAGGCTGTGTTAGAGAGGAAATAAATGAGCCTGCCCTACTTCCAGAGGCGCTAGTAATCTGTGAGCAGCGTGGAACCTGGGCAGGGTGAGACGTGTGTGGCCGAGCGACCTCTAGTGCCTGAAAGCGGCAGCTGCATCACCCGCTCCAACGGGCAGAAGGAGTCGGAGGGGACCCTGAATCTGAAGCACAGGGTCTGCTGTAAAGATCCTGTTTGTCCAGCACCGTCCAGGGTGTTAGGGAGGATTCAAAGGAATTACAAGCAGGCAAACTTAAGGAGCTTATCCTCTGGCCTGGGGAAATCAAAAGAGCATATGGTTTCCGTACTGACATGATGCCATAGAGGGAGTTTCTGAGAAGGGAGAGGACACCATGGATCAGAGTAATCCAGGAAACTGAACCTGGAAGGACAACTGGACTTTAGATGAAAAGAGGCAGGGCATCCTGGGATGGGCAGAAAGCAAGCCAGCAGGAAGAGGCACCTTGACAACATAAAGCAGAGATTTCCAATGAAAGTACCTTCTAGTCTGCGGCACTGGGATGATGGACAGCTAAGCCCAAGAACGGAAGATCCAGCCCCTTGGGGCTCTCCAGAGAGGACCCTGCTCAGGCCTCTGCTGCGGAAAACTGCCTCACCCCCCAGGCTTCACTGCTCTTCCAGTCAGAAGGGAGCTCAGGAGTTGCTCCTTCTGCCCCAATGTCTGGGGAATGATGTGACAACAGGATCATGGGCTGCAAACTCAAATACTACCCCAGCCAAAGAGCTCATGCAAATGCCTGAAATAGATGGGTGGAGGATTCTGGCACTTTGAAGAGGTCTGATTTCATTTTACATTTTGCACTGCTATTCAACCAGCCTAGAGATCTGAATTACAGCAGGAAGGGGTGGAGGCTTCCTCCAATGGGCAGCCGTGACTCAGCCCTGGCCAGTTGTTCTGGTCAGGAATGCAGGTCTGAGTGCCAAATATTCCAAGCCGGCAGGGGAAGTACGTTATCTAAAATTTTAGGTGACGTTTCTCCACATTTAACTGTTGGGTTGACTTTTTAATTTTTAGTTTATATTGGAGTATCGTTGATTTACAATGTTGGGTTAGTGGCAGGTACACAGCATAGTGATTCAGTTATACATATACATATATCCATTCTTTTTCAGATTCTTTTCCCACATAGGTTACACAGAGTACTGAGCAGAAAACACTGTACAGATCAAACAAAAAGTTTGGCCTGCAGGCTGTCCCTTTATTAACTGGGATTCGATGATAAGTTCTTTGATGTGCCTTTTTAACTATGACTTGGGGAAATCTAGGCAAGGAGTCGGAGGACCCTGATTTGAAGCACAGGGTCTGCTGTAAAGATCCTGTTTGTCCAGCACCGTCCAGGGTGTTAGGGAGGATTCAAAGGAATTACAAGCAGGCAAACTTAAGGAGCTTATCCTCTGGCCTGGGGAAATCAAAAGAGCATATGGTTTCCGTACTGACATGATGCCATAGAGGGAGTTTCTGAGAAGGGAGAGGACACCATGGATCAGAGTAATCCAGGAAACTGAACCTGGAAGGACAACTGGACTTTAGATGAAAAGAGGCAGGGCATCCTGGGATGGGCAGAAAGCAAGCCAGCAGGAAGAGGCACCTTGACAACATAAAGCAGAGATTTCCAATGAAAGTACCTTCTAGTCTGCGGCACTGGGATGATGGACAGCTAAGCCCAAGAACGGAAGATCCAGCCCCTTGGGGCTCTCCAGAGAGGACCCTGCTCAGGCCTCTGCTGCGGAAAACTGCCTCACCCCCCAGGCTTCACTGCTCTTCCAGTCAGAAGGGAGCTCAGGAGTTGCTCCTTCTGCCCCAATGTCTGGGGAATGATGTGACAACAGGATCATGGGCTGCAAACTCAAATACTACCCCAGCCAAAGAGCTCATGCAAATGCCTGAAATAGATGGGTGGAGGATTCTGGCACTTTGAAGAGGTCTGATTTCATTTTACATTTTGCACTGCTATTCAACCAGCCTAGAGATCTGAATTACAGCAGGAAGGGGTGGAGGCTTCCTCCAATGGGCAGCCGTGACTCAGCCCTGGCCAGTTGTTCTGGTCAGGAATGCAGGTCTGAGTGCCAAATATTCCAAGCCGGCAGGGGAAGTACGTTATCTAAAATTTTAGGTGACGTTTCTCCACATTTAACTGTTGGGTTGACTTTTTAATTTTTAGTTTATATTGGAGTATCGTTGATTTACAATGTTGGGTTAGTGGCAGGTACACAGCATAGTGATTCAGTTATACATATACATATATCCATTCTTTTTCAGATTCTTTTCCCACATAGGTTACACAGAGTACTGAGCAGAAAACACTGTACAGATCAAACAAAAAGTTTGGCCTGCAGGCTGTCCCTTTATTAACTGGGATTCAGACTGATCACATTTGTTCTGAACATCTTTTAAGATGCTGAATTAAACACACAAGTTTTACTATAATTCTTATGACTTGGGGGAAATCTATTGACTTTGGGGACTGCTTTAGCTTCTTTTTGATGAGAGAGGGAAGTGTTTTTTCTCTCATAAGGACCTTGAAGAAAGCCTGGGCTGAGTTCCTGAAGCCCTTTGCTTCTTTCTCTCTGCCCCTCATTTGCAAGCCCAGTCAACTTCCTAAGAGACTGTTTTCTTTTTTTTTAATAGATGTACAATTGACACAGGATTTCTCAGGTGACACTAGAGTTAAAGAACCACCCTTCTAACGCAGGAGACAGAAGAGACTTGGGTTCAGTTCCTGGGTCAGGAAGGATCCCCTGATGGAAGGCATGGCAATGCACTCCCGTGTTCTTCCTGAGAGAATTCAAGGGACAGAGGAGCCTGGAGGGCTACAGTTCATAGGGTCACAAAGAGTCGGACATGACTGAAGCGACTTAGCATGCACTCTCACATACATAGTGCCCTGTCAAAACCTTGACCCACAGAATCATGAACAAAGTAAAATTTTTTCCTGTTGCTCTATTAAATTTGGGGGTTTCTTATGCAGAAAAAATACCCAGAATATAATTGACATAGGTATAACTGATATACAACATTATACATGCTACTTTCAGGTGCACAACATAATGATTCAATATTTGTTTATATTGCAAAATCACAATAGGTCTAGTTAACATTCCTCACCACACAGAGTTACAATATTTTTCTTATGATGAGAACTTTTAAGATTTACTCTCCTAGCAACTTTCAAATATACAGTGCAGTATCATTAACTATAATCACTATGCTGTGCATTACATTGCCATGGCTGATTTATTCTGTAACTGGAAGTTTGTACCTTTTGACTACCTTCATCCATTTTGCCCACCCCCACCTCTGGCAGCCACTAGTCTATTTTCTGTGTCTGTGAACTTGAGTTTTGTGTTTTCTTTTATTTTTAGGTTACACAGAGTACTGAGCAGAAAACACTGTACAGATCAAACAAAAAGTTTGGCCTGCAGGCTGTCCCTTTATTAACTGGGATTCAGACTGATCACATTTGTTCTGAACATCTTTTAAGATGCTGAATTAAACACACAAGTTTTACTATAATTCTTATGACTTGGGGGAAATCTATTGACTTTGGGGACTGCTTTAGCTTCTTTTTGATGAGAGAGGGAAGTGTTTTTTCTCTCATAAGGACCTTGAAGAAAGCCTGGGCTGAGTTCCTGAAGCCCTTTGCTTCTTTCTCTCTGCCCCTCATTTGCAAGCCCAGTCAACTTCCTAAGAGACTGTTTTCTTTTTTTTTAATAGATGTACAATTGACACAGGATTTCTCAGGTGACACTAGAGTTAAAGAACCACCCTTCTAACGCAGGAGACAGAAGAGACTTGGGTTCAGTTCCTGGGTCAGGAAGGATCCCCTGATGGAAGGCATGGCAATGCACTCCCGTGTTCTTCCTGAGAGAATTCAAGGGACAGAGGAGCCTGGAGGGCTACAGTTCATAGGGTCACAAAGAGTCGGACATGACTGAAGCGACTTAGCATGCACTCTCACATACATAGTGCCCTGTCAAAACCTTGACCCACAGAATCATGAACAAAGTAAAATTTTTTCCTGTTGCTCTATTAAATTTGGGGTTTCTTATGCAGAAAAAATACCCAGAATATAATTGACATAGGTATAACTGATATACAACATTATACATGCTACTTTCAGGTGCACAACATAATGATTCAATATTTGTTTATATTGCAAAATCACAATAGGTCTAGTTAACATTCCTCACCACACAGAGTTACAATATTTTTCTTATGATGAGAACTTTTAAGATTTACTCTCCTAGCAACTTTCAAATATACAGTGCAGTATCATTAACTATAATCACTATGCTGTGCATTACATTGCCATGGCTGATTTATTCTGTAACTGGAAGTTTGTACCTTTTGACTACCTTCATCCATTTTGCCCACCCCCACCTCTGGCAGCCACTAGTCTATTTTCTGTGTCTGTGAACTTGAGTTTTGTGTTTTCTTTTATTTTTTAGACTCCACATATAAATGAGATCATGTGATATTTGAGCCTCTTTCTCATTAGAAAAATTGGCAATCCTATTAGAGATTAGAGGTCCTTTTAGCTCAACAATCTGTGATTCCTAAGGCACCATCTAGATCTAAAATTCTATGATTCTTGTTCCAGTCTGAAGGAGAATGTGTTTTCCAGCTGACCTCACATTACAGAAGCTCAGCGAGAGTTTCATTTTGTGTGCTGGATTTTGTCATCCTTCAAGGAAGGCTGTGCAGAGTGGCAAAATCATTTTTAACCCTGGCCACACATTGGAATGAACTGGAGGGCTTTGCAACAAACCTAATACCAAGACCCATTCAGGACCACCTAGACCAACTACAGGGACTCAGGAGGATAGGCCCCAGGCATGGGGATGTTTTGATGGTTCCTCAGGTTTTCTCACTGTGAAGCCAAGATTCAGAGCCACAGGGGTAAGCAAAGGTAGGCTTTCTAACCCACAATCTAGAATCTGACAAACCTGGGCAGTGGCAAGCCACATTTGCAGCCTGAGGCAAAAGAAAACTAAAATCTGACCTCTAATACATGCTTATCAAAACATCCTCCTCTGAATCTAGAACCTATTATACAAAGTGAAGTAAGTCAAAAAGAGAAAGACAAATACAGTATACTAACACATATATATTCAAACACACACAGAGAAGCAATGGAAAAACAGACACGGAGAACAGACTTATGCACACTGTGGGGAATGAACAGTGGGTAGGAGACATGGAAAGAGTAACATGGAGAACTATACTATCATATGTGAAAGAGACAGCTATTGTCATTGCGCTACGGGAATGGGGGATCCTGCAGGGGGGCTGTGCAACGGCCTGGAGGGGTGGGGTGGGAGGGACTGGGAAGCGGGTGGAGGAGGGAGGGGTCAGGGATATACATATGACTAATCTGGGATTATACATATCTGTAAACAACAAAACTCTGTAAAAGCAAAAAGCAAAATAAAAATTAAAGAAAAAAATCCTCCTCTAGGTCACACAAAATGAGAAATGTTTATAAAATCTCTATAATAAGAAATCAAGACCATCCATAACGTCTGGTCTGTGTTGTCCCATCTGCTCGTGAACGATGGTTTAACCTTGGCCATCAAGGCACTGGGGACTCCAGGTCCTGCAATGCAGGGAACCAACAGCTCACGGGAAACAAATGCCCCTGTCACACAACAGTGCAGGGTCCTAAAACAACAGTCTGTCTTTATTGCAAAGGATGACAATTTGTTCATCATGGATATTTTTGCACTCATTTAGATTTTTTAAATTACTGAATTTAAATATTATGTACCTTGATTACTGAGCTTTCTGCGCACGCCCTCCCCTTACAGTCTGCACTGGAGGAGAGCACTACACTCAGCCGATCCGAATCCCACTTCTGAACCTGAGTTTATCTCCTGCTTCTGCTTGGGTAAGTTCCTTAGCCAATCTAACCTCACTTACTTGTGTGCAAGATGACATTCATGCCAGCTCTTCTTTACAGGGCTGTGAAGTTTCAACGAGGTGACCTAGGGAAGTGTCCAGCACAAAGTGAGAAGCCTCTAATATGTCCTAATATCGGTTGGCCAATGCCACGTACGAAGACTGCGCAATACCATGGCTACCGTGGTCTAATGTGCTTATTCCAAAGAAGCTGGCTTACCTGGGGTTTGTCAATTCCTGGGTATAAGACTGGAGTTGCCTCAACATTGCAAAAATGTCTCCAACCACAGAATTCTTGATTAAAGGTGTTCAATCTCTTCCATAAAATCCTAGGGATCCACAAATAACCCAGTATTTAAGCTGAACAACGACTATATAAATTTTGCCTAATGGGCATAATTATTTTAATCTATTTTATGTCTTTGGATATGTGCAAATTTTATTTTATCAATTTAAAGAAAGGGTCTGT
Organism: Tragulus kanchil; assembly: GCA_022376925.1. NCBI lineage: Eukaryota > Metazoa > Chordata > Mammalia > Artiodactyla > Tragulidae > Tragulus > Tragulus kanchil. The sequence continues at coordinate 14,518,724 of JAIOJX010000005.1, forward strand.
CGATGTAAAATGTTGGAGAATTACTCAAGATCCTAGTTCTCAAAATTTAACGTCCTTAAGTCATCTGTGCTCACTTGAGTCTGACCCTTTGCGACCCCATGGACTGTAGCCCGCCAGGCTCCTCTGACCATGGGATTTCCCAGGTAAGAATACTGGAGGGGGTTGCCATTTCCTTCTCCAGAGGACCTTCCCAACCTAGGAATGGAACCTGCGTCTCCTGCATCTCCTGCATTGCAGGCAGGTTCTTTACTACTAAACCACTGGGGAAGTCCCAAGTCATCTGGGAGTCTTGTTAAAATTCAGTTTCTGATTCAGCACGTGTAACTGAGGTTCTGCATTTATAACAAGCTCTCAGGCAGGACTGGTTACCTCATTTGTGGGGCTCAGAAGGGAAGGAAATTTCAGGATTTCCTGTTAAAAAAGATTAACAGTTTCAAAATGGTGACCACAAACTATCAGATCACGTGCAGAGTCCTAAGCGTGAGGCCTTTGCCACTCTACAGGTCACGTGCCTGTGAATCCAACCCTGCTCCCAGGAGAAGCCCCTGCTGCTGGTCTATGCTTACTTTGAGTAGAAAAGATCTAATCATTGGTGTCCAGCAGAACTTGCAGTCACTTAGCCACACGGTGTCGTTAAGCACTTAAAATGTGGTTAGTATAACTAAAACTAGTTTTATCAAATTTTAATTAAATTTAAATAGCCCTGTGTGCCTCCTGGCTGCTACAATGGACAGCACACTTTGGTTGTCAGCTTTCTTCGGCAGAAAACCTCCTCTTCTAGCACATTATCAGTCTCCAGGCTGCCTACAAAACATCACCACCAAGGGGAGTCAGAAGAGATCTTTTTATTTACACTTTAGTAAGTCTATTATTATTATTAGGTTGGCAAAAAAAATAAAAATTACGTTCAAGTTTTTCCCTAACATCTTTCAGAAAAACTCAAATGAACTTTTTGGCCAACCGCATCTCATTATTTAACCTAACAAATAATGATATTCCAAATATTCTCACAGAAAAGAAAAAAACCCTGACCTTTTACTCTAGGAACCGCGTTTTTTAACATTCAAAACAATTTTCTACTTACCTCTCTGTGGAAAAATACTGGCGATTCATACGTTAAAAGCTTAGCTTTCACAGGAAATGATTGAGTGCTTACCTGCGTCTTTAAGACGAAAGTTGAGTGATGCTCTTCAATAAGAACATGCTTTTCTGCCGCCTGGCAATGTGACTTGATTTTCCTGAAGTTTTCAGGAAAGGAAACCGTTTTTCAGGAGTCTGAGCTTCTTCTCACGGTATTAACGCTCTGCGGTCGGACACCTTGATTCCGGTCACTGAACTGAGCATGCGTGGGAAGAAGCGAGATCGCGCGGGAAGACGCGAGATCTCGCGGGAATGCCCCAGGCTCACTTTTAGGAACCAAGAGGGAACTTAAAGTTCTGAAGGGGGCTTTGGGTTGTTGTTGTTGCTGTTGTTGTTCTCCTCCTGCATTTGTGAAATCTTCAGGTTGCTGCTTTCCAAACTCTGTTCAAGACTTTAAAACTTTCTTTTTGAAACAGGATTAATTGGGCACTCAATGAGACAGGAAACAAAGAGGAAGAGGTTGAGGCATTTAAAATCTAACTTCGTGGGACTTTCCTGGTGGTCCAGTGGCTTAAGACTCTGAGCTCCCAATGCAGGGGTCCTGGGTTCCATCCACATGCCTCAACTATAGATGCCTATTCCCCAAGGAAGATCCAGCAACTTGCAGTCACTTAACCACACGGTGTCGTTAAGCACTTAAAATGTGGTTAGTATAACTAAAACTAGTTTTATCAAATTTTAATTAAATTTAAATAGCCCTGTGTGCCTCCTGGCTGCTACAATGGACAGCACACTTTGGTTGTCAGCTTTCTTCGGCAGAAAACCTCCTCTTCTAGCACATTATCAGTCTCCAGGCTGCCTACAAAACATCACCACCAAGGGGAGTCAGAAGAGATCTTTTTATTTACACTTTAGTAAGTCTATTATTATTATTAGGTTGGCAAAAAAAATAAAAATTACGTTCAAGTTTTTCCCTAACATCTTTCAGAAAAACTCAAATGAACTTTTTGGCCAACCGCATCTCATTATTTAACCTAACAAATAATGATATTCCAAATATTCTCACAGAAAAGAAAAAAACCCTGACCTTTTACTCTAGGAACCGCGTTTTTTAACATTCAAAACAATTTTCTACTTACCTCTCTGTGGAAAAATACTGGCGATTCATACGTTAAAAGCTTAGCTTTCACAGGAAATGATTGAGTGCTTCCCTGCGTCTTTAAGACGAAAGTTGAGTGATGCTCTTCAATAAGAACATGCTTTTCTGCCGCCTGGCAATGTGACTTGATTTTCCTGAAGTTTTCAGGAAAGGAAACCGTTTTTCAGGAGTCTGAGCTTCTTCTCACGGTATTAACGCTCTGCGGTCGGACACCTTGATTCCGGTCACTGAACTGAGCATGCGTGGGAAGAAGCGAGATCGCGCGGGAAGACGCGAGATCTCGCGGGAATGCCCCAGGCTCACTTTTAGGAACCAAGAGGGAACTTAAAGTTCTGAAGGGGGCTTTGGGTTGTTGTTGTTGCTGTTGTTGTTCTCCTCCTGCATTTGTGAAATCTTCAGGTTGCTGCTTTCCAAACTCTGTTCAAGACTTTAAAACTTTCTTTTTGAAACAGGATTAATTGGGCACTCAATGAGACAGGAAACAAAGAGGAAGAGGTTGAGGCATTTAAAATCTAACTTCGTGGGACTTTCCTGGTGGTCCAGTGGCTTAAGACTCTGAGCTCCCAATGCAGGGGTCCTGGGTTCCATCCACATGCCTCAACTATAGATGCCTATTCCCCAAGGAAGATCACAGATACCCAGTGCCGCACGTGAGACGCAGCACAGCCAAATAAAGAAAGAAATATTTTAAAATAATGATAAAATAAGATCTAACTTCTTGGGTCCAAGAAATGGAGGTGAGAAGATGCTGCAAGAAGTTTGGGAGGACAGGCAAGAAGGAATGTAAAAGGGGCTCTGGGATCATACATGTCTGTGAACAACAAAACTCTGTAAAAGTAAAAAGTAAAATAAAAATTAAAAAAAAAAAAAAAAAAAGAATAACTGCCTGAAACCAAAACTCCAACCAACAGGAATTTATAAGTATTTGGAAAAAAACAGCCCTTGGTTTCTGTGACTTTTTCCCCTCCTCTGGATCTGTAGATAGTACATGGCTCTTGACATCAAAGCACAAAGCGCAGGAGGGATTAAACATTCTCCAAAGGGGTCGCTGCTTGGCAGCCCCAAGATACATTGTTTAGAAACCTAAAACCTGGAAACAGATCCGGGAGTCTATAAGGAGTCGGTAAATGACAGACTGACAGTAGAGGAAAAGGTAGTGTTACCAAAAGTGTTAAGTCAATCGGCCAAACATTTGGGTCAAATAAATATTGCTCAATACTTCTACTCTACAACAAAATAAATTCCAGACTGATTAAATATTTATGTGCTAAAAATAAACAAGCCCCCAAACAATAAAAGTGCTGGTGGAAGAGTGGAATTCTGGGGTCAGGAGTGTGTATGCACTTAATTTGACCACAGTTTACTCTCCCACTGGCTGTGCAAGGGTTCCGTGTCTAGATATGTGATATTATCTAGTTTCTGGTTTTTTGTCATTTTAATATGACACAAGTTTGTTTAAAGATGCACATCTCAGATTATTAATAAATTATAACATCTCTTCCAATACTGTTTAGTTTTTTATATTTCCATTTTTATAAAATACACTGTTTACCTCCTTTGCCCAGTTTCTACTGGGGTTTCTGTATTTTTCTTCTTGATTTGAGAAGGTTCCTTGTGTCTTGTAGACATTAATCCCTTGTTAATTTTCACACTGTGAAGACCATTTTCCTTCTTTGTCACTTTAAAAACATCGATTTTATAAATGTTAGTCTTTGAACAGGAGTCCTCATTCTGGTAAAGCAAACTCTGTCACATACCGTCCATAAGTGGATACAGTGGTATTTGTGATGGGAAGCTGGATGCAGTTGGAATGTTCACTGCTGGCACAGCAGATTGGTAAAACGTTAAGAGGCACACCAAGGAGGGCTGAGCGGACCTTAGAAGCAATGGAGCAAGTGCACACAGAACATTAAGGACAGATCTTAAAAATGAAATGCTGAGTTAAACAAGTAAGAAACATAATGAGATATGTAATGCAATATCATCTATGTCAATTAAAGTGTGTGAGCCTCATACAATACATATTTAGTAAAAACATACGCAAATGAAAAAGATACATATTCAACACCTTAGAATGGTTCTATGAAGGAGAACCATTGGCATAGGAAGTGGGGCTTGTAGGGGAAAAATAAATAAGAGAGGAGACTAAGCAGGGCCAACCACTAATAATATCTTAGGAAAGGAATCAATTGCACCTGAGTATCTTATACACAACCACAGGAAAAAAATACAGGTAAATATTTTTATCACGTAGAGGTAAGAAAAGACTTCCTGAAGATGATGCTAGAGACAAAAACTACAAAGGAAAAGGGTTTTTAAACTAGTGAAAGAAAAATATTTTGAATTATGGTAAATGCATGTAGCATAAAATTTGCCATCTTGCTATTTTTAAGTGCGAAGCTTGGTAGTGTTAAGTACCTTCACATTGCTTCACAACCAACCTCCAGAGCTCTTTTTGTCTGACAAAACTGAAACTCTGTTACCCATAAAATGACTCCCTGTGGCTCCTTCTACTCAGCCCCTGGCAACCACCATTCTGCATTCTGTCTCTATGACCTTGACCATGCTAGATACCCATGGTTAAGGGGACTCATCCAATAACTGTCCTTTTGTGACTGGCTGATTCCCCTTAGCATAGTATCCTCAAGGTTCATCCATGCTGTGGCAAATGCTCAATTTTCCTTGCTTCTACAGGCTGAATAATATCCCACTACACTGTGTGCTCTGTTTTGTGTACCCGTTCATCTACTGATGGGCACTTGGGTGAGTCTCACATTTTGGCTCTTGTGAATAACGCTTCCATGAAGAGATATTGAAATGTCTCTTTAAGACCATGCTATCAGTTCTTTGGGTATATATCAAGTGGAGAGACAAAGTCATGTGGTCATTCTATTTTCAATATATTAAGGAACTGCTGTGATGTTTTCCACAGAACTGTATCATTTTACATTCCCATCAACTGTGCACAAGAATTCCAAATTCTCCATATCCTTGCCAGCACTTTTTATCATCTGTTTTTTGTTTTCTTTTAATAGCATCCATCCTGATGGCTAAGGAGAGAAAATATTTTTTAAAGGTGAAATTTTAAAAACATGAAAAACTGGGGAAAAGTTTGCAAGGTATATGGTTTATATTTCTAATAAATAAAAGACTCAATAATCAATAAGAAAAAGATGAAAAAGAACTAAAAATTGCTGCAGGAAGACTTGAGGAAGCACTCAGGCGGCAGGCAATGTAGATTTACTTCGGCTTCTCGCGCACATGTACAGGTGATAGGATTTCCATCTCCTGTCAGAGCCTTTCTGCTCCTCTTAAGCGGTGCTCTGTGTATGTAGATCTGCTAATATGAACTCACTCCTTTTCATTCTAGGAACGAAAGCTGTCCATCAAAGAACTATGCTCCCTTGAGAAGGAGTGAGCTCCCCATCACTGGAAATGTTTGTCCTATGGAGGACATTGCTCATTGAGAAGGCATGATGCCACTAGTGAAAGAAAAATATTTTGAATTATGGTAAATGCATGTAGCATAAAATTTGCCATCTTGCTATTTTTAAGTGCGAAGCTTGGTAGTGTTAAGTACCTTCACATTGCTTCACAACCAACCTCCAGAGCTCTTTTTGTCTGACAAAACTGAAACTCTGTTACCCATAAAATGACTCCCTGTGGCTCCTTCTACTCAGCCCCTGGCAACCACCATTCTGCATTCTGTCTCTATGACCTTGACCATGCTAGATACCCATGGTTAAGGGGACTCATCCAATAACTGTCCTTTTGTGACTGGCTGATTCCCCTTAGCATAGTATCCTCAAGGTTCATCCATGCTGTGGCAAATGCTCAATTTTCCTTGCTTCTACAGGCTGAATAATATCCCACTACACTGTGTGCTCTGTTTTGTGTACCCGTTCATCTACTGATGGGCACTTGGGTGAGTCTCACATTTTGGCTCTTGTGAATAACGCTTCCATGAAGAGATATTGAAATGTCTCTTTAAGACCATGCTATCAGTTCTTTGGGTATATATCAAGTGGAGAGACAAAGTCATGTGGTCATTCTATTTTCAATATATTAAGGAACTGCTGTGATGTTTTCCACAGAACTGTATCATTTTACATTCCCATCAACTGTGCACAAGAATTCCAAATTCTCCATATCCTTGCCAGCACTTTTTATCATCTGTTTTTTGTTTTCTTTTAATAGCATCCATCCTGATGGCTAAGGAGAGAAAATATTTTTTAAAGGTGAAATTTTAAAAACATGAAAAACTGGGGAAAAGTTTGCAAGGTATATGGTTTATATTTCTAATAAATAAAAGACTCAATAATCAATAAGAAAAAGATGAAAAAGAACTAAAAATTGCTGCAGGAAGACTTGAGGAAGCACTCAGGCGGCAGGCAATGTAGATTTACTTCGGCTTCTCGCGCACATGTACAGGTGATAGGATTTCCATCTCCTGTCAGAGCCTTTCTGCTCCTCTTAAGCGGTGCTCTGTGTATGTAGATCTGCTAATATGAACTCACTCCTTTTCATTCTAGGAACGAAAGCTGTCCATCAAAGAACTATGCTCCCTTGAGAAGGAGTGAGCTCCCCATCACTGGAAATGTTTGTCCTATGGAGGACATTGCTCATTGGGCACATCTGGATCTAGGTTCCCATGATGCCCTGGGGTTTTGTGACTAACCGAACACAACACTTTATGAAAAGGCAAGAAGACAGCCTCAGTGGGAATTGTGTGTCTGAGGAGAAGGCTTTGTGACTCATGTCTGGCAGAACGTGGAGAGGGAGACTGAGATATAAGTTTAATTTTCTTGATGTCCTTTTGTCCAATTCACCATCAGCCCTCTCTGAACCGCTCCACCTACTGTCTCCCAGTAGGTCTCCACCATCTAAACATTTTTGCCTGCTCAGTCCTAATGATTTTGGAAAGATTTTTCTTCCTTCACAGAACCTTCTCTTAAAACTTCCTCCTACGGCTCTCACTGAGGTGTGTAAGGGAGGTGTGGTTCAAAGTTACTGATAGAGATTATGGGGCTCTATCCATCTGTCCACTCACCCCCAAACAGTGAGACCTCATGGTTAAGAGGATGGCCTCGGCAATCAAACCACTGTTTCTTTGTTTGTTTTGTTTTTGAAAAAGAAATTTTAACACCAAAAACATGCTATATTAACAATTAACAATTTTGTGATAGCTTCAGGTGAACAGTGGAGAGGCTCAGCCATACTTATGCATGTATCCATTCTCCCCCAGATCAAACCACTGTTTGAATTCAGATTTTACCAGCAACTCCCTATTCTTTCCCATACGTAGCTTTGGTTTCCTTTTTCACCATTTGGGGAAGATGATGCAAAAGAGAGCTCACGTTTACACTAGGAGTTAACTAAAAGCATCCTATGGACAGCCTCTCCTGAGAGGTAGGTACTCCTCACTCTCTGTGCTTGACCACCCACGGCATAGCCGCGAGACACTGAAGTGCTTCACTTCCCCCCACCCTGCCATCAGCACGCTTGGCCCTGTCTAAATGTGGCCTGTGACTGAGATAAGACAGGTCCTGAAAAGACAGGTCCTGAAACCTGGTGCTACAGCAATGTGTACGTGTGTCCTAAGTCGCTTCAGTCGTGTCCAACTCTTGGCGACCGTATCAACGGTAGCCCGCCAGGTTCTTCTGTCCATGGGATTCTCCAGGAAAGAATAACTGGAGTGGGTTACCATGCCCTTCTTCAGGGCATCTTCCTGATCCAGGGATCAAACCAGTATTCCTTACATCTTCTCTTACGTGGGCAGGCGATTTCTTCACCAGCACCACCTGGGAAGCCTGCTATAGCTAGAGTCCCGTAATGCCACTATTCTCTCCATTGATCATGAGAATCTGGAGAACAGCTAGCCTGTACACCAATGTGGCATTTATACACATTCATCTGGGACTGACTCTGGGTTGCTCAGGACATGATGTGTGTCTTGTCTCTGGAGGATAAGAACTATTGGTGACACTTCAGGGCACCCCCTTCAGAGAGAGACAAGCCTCCCAATCCCACAAGGTCACAGTGAATGCAGAACACGTGCTGGATTCGGTGGGTCCCTGCTGGGCAGTTTCTCTAAGTCAGGCTGGGGAAACAGAGGTCCTCCAGGTGCCAAGCAGATGCCTTGGAGAGAAATGACAGCTGTGGGTGGGACTCAGATCCTGGGGAACTCTGGGGCCTCACTGTCTGCGAGCTCGCCTTGGCAACAGCTCTTTTCCCTGTTCTCTTTTGAAAGGGAATTATGTGACTGCTGGCACTAGGCAATTATCATTTGTGAACATTTTTTTTTCTTGTGTCATGTCAGAGAAAGACACACACAAACCTTGCTTGTGAACAGTACATTCAGGAATCATAGGCACAAGCCAATCTAGTTTTAAACGATGTTGCCATCTAAATTCTATTAACCCTACAATGCATCAGACCAATTGCAATTTTTCCGATTAGCCCTAAAGAGTTTGCCACCATTTGGGAAGATGATGCAAAAGAGAGCTCACGTTTACACTAGGAGTTAACTAAAAGCATCCTATGGACAGCCTCTCCTGAGAGGTAGGTACTCCTCACTCTCTGTGCTTGACCACCCACGGCATAGCCGCGAGACACTGAAGTGCTTCACTTCCCCCCACCCTGCCATCAGCACGCTTGGCCCTGTCTAAATGTGGCCTGTGACTGAGATAAGACAGGTCCTGAAAAGACAGGTCCTGAAACCTGGTGCTACAGCAATGTGTACGTGTGTCCTAAGTCGCTTCAGTCGTGTCCAACTCTTGGCGACCGTATCAACGGTAGCCCGCCAGGTTCTTCTGTCCATGGGATTCTCCAGGAAAGAATAACTGGAGTGGGTTACCATGCCCTTCTTCAGGGCATCTTCCTGATCCAGGGATCAAACCAGTATTCCTTACATCTTCTCTTACGTGGGCAGGCGATTTCTTCACCAGCACCACCTGGGAAGCCTGCTATAGCTAGAGTCCCGTAATGCCACTATTCTCTCCATTGATCATGAGAATCTGGAGAACAGCTAGCCTGTACACCAATGTGGCATTTATACACATTCATCTGGGACTGACTCTGGGTTGCTCAGGACATGATGTGTGTCTTGTCTCTGGAGGATAAGAACTATTGGTGACACTTCAGGGCACCCCCTTCAGAGAGAGACAAGCCTCCCAATCCCACAAGGTCACAGTGAATGCAGAACACGTGCTGGATTCGGTGGGTCCCTGCTGGGCAGTTTCTCTAAGTCAGGCTGGGGAAACAGAGGTCCTCCAGGTGCCAAGCAGATGCCTTGGAGAGAAATGACAGCTGTGGGTGGGACTCAGATCCTGGGGAACTCTGGGGCCTCACTGTCTGCGAGCTCGCCTTGGCAACAGCTCTTTTCCCTGTTCTCTTTTGAAAGGGAATTATGTGACTGCTGGCACTAGGCAATTATCATTTGTGAACATTTTTTTTTCTTGTGTCATGTCAGAGAAAGACACACACAAACCTTGCTTGTGAACAGTACATTCAGGAATCATAGGCACAAGCCAATCTAGTTTTAAAAACGATGTTGCCATCTAAATTCTATTAACCCTACAATGCAATCTCCCTCAGACCAAAATATTGCAATTTCCTTCTCTTTCCACTTTCTTTTTCTCCAATTTAATTTGATTTTTGCTGTCTTTGGAGGATACACAGTAATCGGGTTAGGCCGTCGCCCATTCAGCATGGCCTGTAGAGTTCCTTCCCAGTCTAGTTCCAACCATTCTCTACTTCTTCCCTAATCCACTTTCTGCCCAGTGAATATCTCAAGAAGAACTGGACAGAGATAAATCGTTTTCCCTTAGAAATTTATCAGGTTGAAAAAATAAATAAATAATCTGCTGCCCTCCAACACTCAGAAAATCACGTTAGCCTAAGGTAGCAAGTCTGTTTATTTTCCTTTATCTCGGGGATAGATTTCATTATGAAAGCCAGGCCGGACTGAATGGCCCAAGAAGTCCCTCACACACAGGAAATGCCAGAAATAATAAATGAATGTGTTTGCAGTTGAAATGGTCCAATCTGGATTTCAGAAGGGATTGTGTTTGATTTTTTTTAAAGGGAATTAATCATATAGATTTTAAATAATAATTCTGCAACTTCAGCTCTTTTTGAGGGCGTGTAGAATTGCTTGCCAACTTCTGAAAGCCCAAAGAACGATCGATTTCACAAGACTGAAGCAATATTGCTTTTTATATAGCTAAAGGTGTAAACAAATATTTTCCTCTTCATGCATTTCTAAAGCTACGGTTACATTCATCAGATTCGATGAAAACAAACATATCTTTTTAAAAATCCAATCTTCTCTCATTCCTTCTCTTTCTATATCCAAGAAAGTGAAGAAGAAAATGCATGCATTAGAATAGGGCAAGTCATGGAGACTAAGTGGCTTGTTTATTTCTTTTTTATAAATTTCAGTTACATGTTGACATGTAAAGAAGGAAAAGGACTCTCTACCTACAATAGCTGGTCAAAAGTGCCTTTCTCTTCTTAAAAAAGGAACATGAAGAAGTAATAACAACATGATACTATTTCCATCCTGGCAAAGCGATGCCGTGGATGGTAAGTGCAGCTCAGCAGAGCACTAAGGTCTAGAATCATTCAAAGAGGGTCTCTGGCAATTGGGAAGCCTCAGTGAAACTCTATATAAAAATGCAGACACCTTGAACCTAGCTCTCATAGTCTGGTCAGCTTTGCTACCATCCTCAGCCTAACTTTAGACCGTGCCTCTCTAACCCATGCCTTCTCTGGTGGCTCATATGGTAAAGAATCTGCCTGTACTTCGGGAGACCCGGGGTCAATCACTGGGCTGGGAAGTCAAAAGACAACCCACTCCAGTGTTCTGGCCCAGAATAAAGAACTGGACAGAGATAAATCGTTTTCCCTTAGAAATTTATCAGGTTGAAAAAATAAATAAATAATCTGCTGCCCTCCAACACTCAGAAAATCACGTTAGCCTAAGGTAGCAAGTCTGTTTATTTTCCTTTATCTCGGGGATAGATTTCATTATGAAAGCCAGGCCGGACTGAATGGCCCAAGAAGTCCCTCACACACAGGAAATGCCAGAAATAATAAATGAATGTGTTTGCAGTTGAAAAGGTCACATCTGGATTTCAAAAGGGGATTGTGTTTGATTTTTTTTAAAGGGAATTAATCATATAGATTTTAAATAATAATTCTGCAACTTCAGCTCTTTTTGAGGGCGTGTAGAATTGCTTGCCAACTTCTGAAAGCCCAAAGAACGATCGATTTCACAAGACTGAAGCAATATTGTTTTTTATATAGCTAAAGGTGTAAACAAATATTTTCCTCTTCATGCATTTCTAAAGCTACGGTTACATTCATCAGATTCGATGAAAACAAACATATCTTTTTAAAAATCCAATCTTCTCTCATTCCTTCTCTTTCTATATCCAAGAAAGTGAAGAAGAAAATGCATGCATTAGAATAGGGCAAGTCATGGAGACTAAGTGGCTTGTTTATTTCTTTTTTATAAATTTCAGTTACATGTTGACATGTAAAGAAGGAAAAGGACTCTCTACCTACAATAGCTGGTCAAAAGTGCCTTTCTCTTCTTAAAAAAGGAACATGAAGAAGTAATAACAACATGATACTATTTCCATCCTGGCAAAGCGATGCCGTGGATGGTAAGTGCAGCTCAGCAGAGCACTAAGGTCTAGAATCATTCAAAGAGGGTCTCTGGCAATTGGGAAGCCTCAGTGAAACTCTATATAAAAATGCAGACACCTTGAACCTAGCTCTCATAGTCTGGTCAGCTTTGCTACCATCCTCAGCCTAACTTTAGACCGTGCCTCTCTAACCCATGCCTTCTCTGGTGGCTCATATGGTAAAGAATCTGCCTGTACTTCGGGAGACCCGGGGTCAATCACTGGGCTGGGAAGATCCCCGGGAGAAGGGAATGACAACCCACTCCAGTGTTCTGGCCTGGGAAATCCCATGGATGGACGCGCCTCATGGCCTACAGTCCATGGGGTTGCAAAGAGTCAGGTACAACTGAGCAACTAATACTTTCACTTGTCTAGCCCACTGGGATCCTGCCACCCTGAGACATGATGGATTTGACATTAAGATGACCTTAAAAAAGACATTTTGCAGGTAATAAGACTGCTAGGTCACAGATATTTTTGGTTATAGCCCAAGCAATGTGTCTTGAAACAGTCTCCAACCAGGAAGGCTGGGCGTAAATCAGGGTGCATTGCCTATAGTCTTCAAGAAGAGTCTGTGTTCAAAGAAGAATACAAGCCATGTAATCGATAGGGGCAAGAAAGAACATATAAAGGCCCATTGGCAAAATCTTGATATCTTTGTCAAAATTAGATTCACCACTGATAAAGAGATGAATGGGCCTGTCTGGATATCAATAAACATAAGCCAACATGACTATGTCTGTATACCTATCTACCTACCTATCTGTATCTCTGTTTATCTATCATGATATGAATATAGTTCCGGGTAACACGTTTTGCTAATACTTACTGTATTTATGTAACTTGTATATATGTGCTCAGTTGCTCAGTCACGTCTGACTCTTGGCAGCCCCATGGACTATAACCGGCCAGACTCCTCTGTCCATGGAATTTTCCAGGCAAGAATACTGGAGTGGGTTGCCATTTCCTTCTCTAGGGAATCTTCCTGACCCAGGGATCGAACCCACATCTCTTGCATCTCCTGCACTGGCAGGCGGGTTCATTAGGACTACACCATCCTTGGCAAAATAATGCCATGATATTTACTCTCTCTTTTTTAAAATGAGCAGAAGTAGCTCCTCTTTAGACAATGCAGCAGGCAAAAGTCTGTAATCAAATCATTGTCAGTGAGTCAAAGGGAACTGTAGAGAAAAACCCTCAAAAATGAAAATTGACTGGAAAAGAAGGCTTGTACACTTTGTGAAGTAGACATGAACACAATTACAATTTGTCTCAAACTTTGCAGGCAATTTACCTTTGGGTTGATGTCAAACAGGGAAAATTTCAGTGTGAGAACACTTTTTAAAGGAACTGATCAGTATTGGAGAACAGAGGAAACAGAGAGAAGGCAGATGGGCGTATTAATGGAACCGGCATCTCAGTCCTGCCTGCAGTGTTAATGGGACCACGACCGTGGAATGAATATCATTCAAGCAGATAATTCCTGTTCCTATTAACCCACCTTCAGCCTGCCACCCTGTCATTCTTCTAAAGTAGGAATTTTTTTCCTCTTTTCTATTTTTAGTTGGCAATTATATCTGAACGATAAAGTGCCACCATCATGTTTCCACAAAACTTTCTGGAAGGGAAGTCAAGATCCATAAGCACAAGGAAGACTTGAGGATCTTTGGCATAACCAGAGGCCCAGCAGAAGACTGCCTCGGTCAATTCATCCTGCTGCACACCTGAAACTCATACCGTACTATACAGCAATCATATCTGTATAAAACTGGAAGAAAAAAGGAAAGCATACCTCAAAGCAGTTTTATCATGATGGACCATTTTTACTGATCATGTGTCTAGCTTATCATCATTAATTACCTTGGTTTAACAAGTGGCCACCTATTGACTGGTTCAAATGGAAATGATGGGCCATTAAAGTTATCTGAAAGCAATGTAATTCATTCAAAGGGTCCTCATTGTCTGGGGAGGGCCTAGGTCAGGACACCATCTGCTGCTTCAGCGAACAAGCAATAATATTGGTGCTTTAGCGCCTGACTTGGCCCAGAGCTGAGCCTCTGTCTCATTAGCAGCTGGAGGAAGTCAAAGCAGAGTGCATGGGCACATGCCGATGGCATCTCATCCTTACTTGCTTTTTTAAAAGGGAAAGTCATGTAGACTGGAAGGCACAGTTGGAAAAATGAAGGTCCAGGGAATTGGACTGTGGTAGGGTTCTCTTCAGTCCTATCGCGGTTCTAAGAGACTGTTTGTGTAGTAGTGGATGGATAGCTTTCTCTCTGGCTTTCAATTCATTCTAGTCCATTCTAATCCAATTTAATCTCTCAACACACACACACACACACACACACACACGCACACACACACTTTCATCTTCATATGCAGAAGAAAGAGAAGGATAACCAAGGTGATAACGGAAGTCCTGAGTTAGGCAATGAGTGGACTAAGAGGATATCAAGGGATGCAGATGAGGCAACAAGGAGACACTTTGGACCTACAACCGTGGAATGAATATCATTCAAGCAGATAATTCCTGTTCCTATTAACCCACCTTCAGCCTGCCACCCTGTCATTCTTCTAAAGTAGGAATTTTTTTCCTCTTTTCTATTTTTAGTTGGCAATTATATCTGAACGATAAAGTGCCACCATCATGTTTCCACAAAACTTTCTGGAAGGGAAGTCAAGATCCATAAGCACAAGGAAGACTTGAGGATCTTTGGCATAACCAGAGGCCCAGCAGAAGACTGCCTCGGTCAATTCATCCTGCTGCACACCTGAAACTCATACCGTACTATACAGCAATCATATCTGTATAAAACTGGAAGAAAAAAGGAAAGCATACCTCAAAGCAGTTTTATCATGATGGACCATTTTTACTGATCATGTGTCTAGCTTATCATCATTAATTACCTTGGTTTAACAAGTGGCCACCTATTGACTGGTTCAAATGGAAATGATGGGCCATTAAAGTTATCTGAAAGCAATGTAATTCATTCAAAGGGTCCTCATTGTCTGGGGAGGGCCTAGGTCAGGACACCATCTGCTGCTTCAGCGAACAAGCAATAATATTGGTGCTTTAGCGCCTGACTTGGCCCAGAGCTGAGCCTCTGTCTCATTAGCAGCTGGAGGAAGTCAAAGCAGAGTGCATGGGCACATGCCGATGGCATCTCATCCTTACTTGCTTTTTTAAAAGGGAAAGTCATGTAGACTGGAAGGCACAGTTGGAAAAATGAAGGTCCAGGGAATTGGACTGTGGTAGGGTTCTCTTCAGTCCTATCGCGGTTCTAAGAGACTGTTTGTGTAGTAGTGGATGGATAGCTTTCTCTCTGGCTTTCAATTCATTCTAGTCCATTCTAATCCAATTTAATCTCTCAACACACACACACACACACACACACACGCACACACACACTTTCATCTTCATATGCAGAAGAAAGAGAAGGATAACCAAGGTGATAACGGAAGTCCTGAGTTAGGCAATGAGTGGACTAAGAGGATATCAAGGGATGCAGATGAGGCAACAAGGAGACACTTTGGACCTACAACCGTGAGACGCGCCAGATGTGCATGAAATCCTGGAAGACTTCATGAGTAAACCATGGAGGTGAAATTATATTTGAGCTCTTTCACCAGCCCATCTACAGTCTCACCCTGTTCCCCAAGTTTTGTTCTTCTCCCTCCATGGGACCTTCTGCCTATGTGCTGAGGACAGAGAGGAGTGAAACATGGGTTTGGAGGGCCAGAAGGGAAATACGAGAAGAGGAAAGAAACAAAGGTGAGAACTGAAGGACAAATAACAATCCCCTTGATTCCCCCACTTTCTGGACGTTGCCTCTATGTTTGCCCTGTTGAGCTTGTGATGATAAGAGCTGGTCCTGCAGCCTCAGCAGCCGAGGTATGAAAATCGGAATGACTCACCTTTGGAGAAGGACATCTTTGTGATGGGATAAATGGAATGACTATGTTCATTCATCAGAGGCTGCGATGCAATGAATTTCCAATTGGTCAGCTTCTAAATAATAAGACTTGTTGTAACGAAGGCTGAAGGGTACTTGAGTTTTGTTCTTGTGCTATAAAAGGCATCAGAATTTGCACTTATTTCAAGCTCAGTAGGAAGCTCTTTATATAAATAAAGAGCAAATTCTGACCAGTCAGTCTTCATCTGTGTGGACAATTATCGGATAAATCAGTGGCCAGACGTGAAAAGACTATGGTGCAAAGAGAAATAAAAGTTGTAGAGATAAGCTTGACAATGCCTATCCAAGCACCACTAAGGGTAGAGGATGCTCTCAGGCTGATGAAAGTTATGTTCCCATCTTAATGAGAGGACTGTCAGACTCTATGCCATTAAACATTCTAATCGAGTTCTGATGCCATACTTTCCAACCCCACTGTGGTGACTTAGCTTTCTAGAGAGCTTACTTAGAAGGAGAAGACAATGCTCAGGCCAGTAAAATTTCTGAGCTATCCAGAATTCCATTTTCTATCATCAGTTAATACACTTACATGTTATGTATCTCTTTGAACATTTTATGTGCAGTTCTCTGATTTGCAAACTGAATCAAAAATGACATCTTGTAAGCTCACTGGGGGATACCCAGGTGGTACAGTGGTAAAGAATCCACCTGCCAATGCGAGAGATGTAAGTTCGATCCCTGGATGGGAAGATACCCCAGAGAAGGAAATGGCAATCCACTCCAGTATTCCTGCCTGGGAAATTCCATGGACAGAGGAACCAGGCAGGCTACAGTCCATGGGGTTGCAAAGAGTCAGACACGACTGAGCATGCACGTAGGCATGCAAGCTCATTTCCTTCAGAGCCATAGGGCGTAGTCATTATCAGGATCCACAGTCATCTCCAAATATATAGCTCCCAAAATCAAGGGAAGCTGGCATGGACCAGGAAATCAAGTTGTGTAAGATTAGTCCATTCTGAAGGCGCCTTCAGTGAGTCATTTCTCACTGTTGACTCAACTGGTTATGTACTGGTTTTGAATTTACATACCACACACTTTACTTTCCATTACTAATTTCAACTTGCTCTTTAGCCTGCATTTTTGCTGATGGCACAAAACATGTAAGCCTGTCACCTCTTCTAGCTGAAAGGTATCTCCTCAAGGTTATTATCCAGTCTTTCAGCATTTCTCCTCCTATTAGGTTGATGAAGCTGTTCTCTGAATCCTTCCAGAATCTGCAGTGATGCTGCCTGAGGCACCTGCTCCTTTGGGCATAGGGTGAGCTCCAAGTTCATTGCCTCTGGAGCTTAGGCCCCTACTGTCTATGACCTCCTCATCTGGACCCCAGTTTTCTCCCGGGCAACCAGATCTCTGAGAATACCCAGACCTCTCAAGGAGGCCATCTCCGGGGTTGTTGACTTTCTCCCCCACCCTCAATGTGTCCGTTGCAGAGGCGTGCCACTTGATTCTGTTTCTGTTCCAATTCATGATCTGGGTTTTTTTTACCTCCCAAATATTTGAAGGCTCACCAGCTTTGGTGAAACTTAGCTTTTTTAAGGGAGGGGCTTACTTAGAAGGAGAAGACAATGCTCAGGCCAGTAAAATTTCTGAGCTATCCAGAATTCCATTTTCTATCATCAGTTAATACACTTACATGTTATGTATCTCTTTGAACATTTTATGTGCAGTTCTCTGATTTGCAAACTGAATCAAAAATGACATCTTGTAAGCTCACTGGGGGATACCCAGGTGGTACAGTGGTAAAGAATCCACCTGCCAATGCGAGAGATGTAAGTTCGATCCCTGGATGGGAAGATACCCCAGAGAAGGAAATGGCAATCCACTCCAGTATTCCTGCCTGGGAAATTCCATGGACAGAGGAACCAGGCAGGCTACAGTCCATGGGGTTGCAAAGAGTCAGACACGACTGAGCATGCACGTAGGCATGCAAGCTCATTTCCTTCAGAGCCATAGGGCGTAGTCATTATCAGGATCCACAGTCATCTCCAAATATATAGCTCCCAAAATCAAGGGAAGCTGGCATGGACCAGGAAATCAAGTTGTGTAAGATTAGTCCATTCTGAAGGCGCCTTCAGTGAGTCATTTCTCACTGTTGACTCAACTGGTTATGTACTGGTTTTGAATTTACATACCACACACTTTACTTTCCATTACTAATTTCAACTTGCTCTTTAGCCTGCATTTTTGCTGATGGCACAAAACATGTAAGCCTGTCACCTCTTCTAGCTGAAAGGTATCTCCTCAAGGTTATTATCCAGTCTTTCAGCATTTCTCCTCCTATTAGGTTGATGAAGCTGTTCTCTGAATCCTTCCAGAATCTGCAGTGATGCTGCCTGAGGCACCTGCTCCTTTGGGCATAGGGTGAGCTCCAAGTTCATTGCCTCTGGAGCTTAGGCCCCTACTGTCTATGACCTCCTCATCTGGACCCCAGTTTTCTCCCGGGCAACCAGATCTCTGAGAATACCCAGACCTCTCAAGGAGGCCATCTCCGGGGTTGTTGACTTTCTCCCCCACCCTCAATGTGTCCGTTGCAGAGTCGTGCCACTTGATTCTGTTTCTGTTCCAATTCATGATCTGGGTGATCTTTTAAAAACTCAGACTTTTTTATTGCCTCTTCCCCCAAAGTATTTGAAGGCTCACCATTGCTTTGACAACGATTCTTAATAAGTTCAATGGAGCTCCAAATGGACTGTTCCAGCCCTGCCCCAGCCCTGCCCCTGCCCCCGTCAGGTTCTTTATTCTCTCTAACCCCTGACCGTGCTCCAGCCCCACCAGCCCTCCTTCCTTTTATACAACCTGTTGTGCACCTGCTCACCACAGGGACTTTGCACATGCTGCTTCCTCTTCACTGAATGATCTTTCTCCTCTCTTGCCTAGTTACCTACTGTTTGTTCGTCAAAATCCAAATCAGTCATTACAAATTCAATGGATGAATATGCTGTAAAGGTATTTGTACATACCTTTATCATGCCAAGGGTTTCAAAAGTGTTGTTCAGCTTCTGGTGTACTCCAAATAATTCTCTTTTCTGAAATAGTAAGGCATACTACTGAGACCTAAAACCTCTTGCTCTAATTGAATGCTCAAATGATTAATATCTATGTTTGTCCACTAATCTGTTCTGCTTGGAGCAACTGCAAAGATGCTAACACAGATCTTGACCTGATAGGCCAAACTATTAGTAGTAGCTCAGTGGTTATTAAAATACAGCAGGATTTCTCAGTTCATTTTGACCAACAGAATAGCTGCTCTTAGCTACCTATGTCACCTCAGATACTGATGAATATATAGTTTTTTAATGACATTTTAAGATGTACTTGGTCAATTAATATATATTTGGTCATATTTTTCTCCCTGACTCACATTACAGTCAGAAACTCACAGTGGACTAAAGTGATATGGAATGATAATAAATGAAGTACAGTAAATATCTTTTGATTTTCTAAAAAGACTAAGTTATAATAACTTTACATATCTGAAGCATTTGATACAGATCCAATTGAAAAATAAACTTTGAGCAAGCCTTGGAGAAGGTTCCAAACAGCAGAATCTACCAACCTAGGAAACATAGGGTGAGCTCCAAGTTCATTGCCTCTGGAGCTTAGGCCCCTACTGTCTATGACCTCCTCATCTGGACCCCAGTTTTCTCCCGGGCAACCAGATCTCTGAGAATACCCAGACCTCTCAAGGAGGCCATCTCCGGGGTTGTTGACTTTCTCCCCCACCCTCAATGTGTCCGTTGCAGAGTCGTGCCACTTGATTCTGTTTCTGTTCCAATTCATGATCTGGGTGATCTTTTAAAAACTCAGACTTTTTTATTGCCTCTTCCCCCAAAGTATTTGAAGGCTCACCATTGCTTTGACAACGATTCTTAATAAGTTCAATGGAGCTCCAAATGGACTGTTCCAGCCCTGCCCCAGCCCTGCCCCTGCCCCCGTCAGGTTCTTTATTCTCTCTAACCCCTGACCGTGCTCCAGCCCCACCAGCCCTCCTTCCTTTTATACAACCTGTTGTGCACCTGCTCACCACAGGGACTTTGCACATGCTGCTTCCTCTTCACTGAATGATCTTTCTCCTCTCTTGCCTAGTTACCTACTGTTTGTTCGTCAAAATCCAAATCAGTCATTACAAATTCAATGGATGAATATGCTGTAAAGGTATTTGTACATACCTTTATCATGCCAAGGGTTTCAAAAGTGTTGTTCAGCTTCTGGTGTACTCCAAATAATTCTCTTTTCTGAAATAGTAAGGCATACTACTGAGACCTAAAACCTCTTGCTCTAATTGAATGCTCAAATGATTAATATCTATGTTTGTCCACTAATCTGTTCTGCTTGGAGCAACTGCAAAGATGCTAACACAGATCTTGACCTGATAGGCCAAACTATTAGTAGTAGCTCAGTGGTTATTAAAATACAGCAGGATTTCTCAGTTCATTTTGACCAACAGAATAGCTGCTCTTAGCTACCTATGTCACCTCAGATACTGATGAATATATAGTTTTTTAATGACATTTTAAGATGTACTTGGTCAATTAATATATATTTGGTCATATTTTTCTCCCTGACTCACATTACAGTCAGAAACTCACAGTGGACTAAAGTGATATGGAATGATAATAAATGAAGTACAGTAAATATCTTTTGATTTTCTAAAAAGACTAAGTTATAATAACTTTACATATCTGAAGCATTTGATACAGATCCAATTGAAAAATAAACTTTGAGCAAGCCTTGGAGAAGGTTCCAAACAGCAGAATCTACCAACCTAGGAAACAGTCCCTCTGGGAATAGTCATTTCTTTTCCCTATTTAGGCTGCTGCTGTTGTTTGGGTGAGTAGTTTGGTGTGCTGGTTGGCCAAGTGTTAAGAAAGCAAATGAGAAAATCCTGAAAATTCAGAAGAAAGAAATTCCTGTGTATGTGCGTGTGTGTACACACACACACACACACACACACACGCTGTGCACAGATACAAAGTTACAATCACTGGACCTAACAGAACAGACACAGATTTTCTTACTACTTGAAAATGAATGGGGACTTCCCTGGCAGTCCAGTGGTTATGGCTTTGCCTTCCAATACCTGGGGAGGGGGCTCGGTCTTTGGCTGGGGAGCTAACATCTCACATGCCTTGTGGCCAATAAAATCAAAGCATAAGACAGAGCAAGACTGTAACAAATTCAATAAAGACTTTAAAAATAGTCTGCGTCCAAAAAAAATTATTTTAATGAATAAATAAGAAAAGATTTCAATATCTGTTATTGGAATCCAAATAGTATTCAGGCATCATCTGGGGCATTTGTTAGCTTTCAACTTCTCAGATTAACTCAGCGACAATATCAAGAATAGAAAGGCAGTAAATGACAGAGTACCCAAAGGGAAAATGCAAGCTCAAGGTCTGAGTTCCTTAGCGGAGCACATCCAATCCCCCAGCATTCTTGCTTGAATAAGTGGAGTTTGGAGGAAGTGATATGGTCCCGGCCTCCCTCTGCAACTATAACCAGCAGGCAAGCTCCACAAGACAACATTCCAATAATTTCAGGTGGCTGTTCGAACAGAGCAGGGCTGTTATGAATAGAACAATGAAATACACATCCTCAGCCCCATCTATGTGGCTTCTCGAGGCACATAGATGCATGTCTGGATTCACTGTCCTAGTGTGCATGTTAGTGCACTTCTTATTCTTTCTCATGTCTTACTTTTTAAAATGCAAACTTTAATATCTTCGTTAGAAAGTTTTTCTTGGAAATAGATTTAAAACACAAGGAGTTAAATCTCTACAAGGGAAAGGACACTAATGTGAACTTGGTCATGTGGGACACACCCTTACAACAACCTCTCTAAGAACTCCGTTGTGTCTCTTCCACAGGGATACAAATGTCTCGCTGTAAATCCAAGATGTTACTGCTGACTTTCCATAGTTAGTAACGAATGCTTCTGATCTGCTTGCATAGACAACAGGAAATGAGTGACATTAGGGCCTTGGAAATAAATTATTGGGTATGTAGACCCAAGAATGCAATGTTTTGGGGTTACAGTTTTTCATCTGCTTACTCCATTTCATCCCATGCACTCCATTTACCTTTGTTTTTTTCTATATATCATTGTCAGGATGATCTTCCTAAGGATAGCTTTGCTCAGCCCTGCCCGGTTCAGAGGCTGCTCTTCACCTTTAGACTGATGTGGAAATCTTCACCCACAATAGAGACCTGCCCACATAAAATTCCAGCCAGGAGTGTAGCTATTTTTCACTCCATACCCTCACCCAACACCATACTTAAACTCTGCGTTAGAGACAAAGTAGATGGCTTCCTGTTCTCTGTTTATCTTTACATGGTTATTTCCCAGCGTATCTTTTAACATTTTTCTTGGGCCCTAAAATCCATCTCAAATATCATCTCTTTAATGAAACTTTTCCCTAGGTCTCCCAGTTACATACGTCCCCCTACTCTTTCAGTGGCAGCCTGGCTGTGTATTTCTCTTAACTACAGTAGGTCTGTATTCCTCCTAGAAGCGTGTGGACTTACCTCAATTCCCACCTCCATTCAGAACTCCCCAGGGGAAGCCCATGTGTCATCTCCATGCCACAGCCCAACCCCTACAGCCCAATCCTTGGCTCAAAATGGGCATCTTGAAAAGGAGCTGAATCAATGTATTTTTCCACTGATTTATGAGCAACCAAAAACTATCAGATATTAGGTGGATATTCTCTTCCCTTTAGAGAAGAAAGACTGTCTATCCATCCAGTTCTCTACTAACCTGTTACTATCTCATATCAGAAATGTTTCAGTGAGGTCAGGAAATAGCAAAAGAGAACCATGGGTCTTCTGATATTACAGTGCCTTAGGAGTACAGAGGCCTTAATTTGTCCCTAGACCCATTTCAAAGGGTGTGTGAATAGATATATACATGTGGGACACACCTTACAACAACCTCTCTAAGAACTCCGTTGTGTCTCTTCCACAGGGATACAAATGTCTCGCTGTAAATCCAAGATGTTACTGCTGACTTTCCATAGTTAGTAACGAATGCTTCTGATCTGCTTGCATAGACAACAGGAAATGAGTGACATTAGGGCCTTGGAAATAAATTATTGGGTATGTAGACCCAAGAATGCAATGTTTTGGGGTTACAGTTTTTCATCTGCTTACTCCATTTCATCCCATGCACTCCATTTACCTTTGTTTTTTTCTATATATCATTGTCAGGATGATCTTCCTAAGGATAGCTTTGCTCAGCCCTGCCCGGTTCAGAGGCTGCTCTTCACCTTTAGACTGATGTGGAAATCTTCACCCACAATAGAGACCTGCCCACATAAAATTCCAGCCAGGAGTGTAGCTATTTTTCACTCCATACCCTCACCCAACACCATACTTAAACTCTGCGTTAGAGACAAAGTAGATGGCTTCCTGTTCTCTGTTTATCTTTACATGGTTATTTCCCAGCGTATCTTTTAACATTTTTCTTGGGCCCTAAAATCCATCTCAAATATCATCTCTTTAATGAAACTTTTCCCTAGGTCTCCCAGTTACATACGTCCCCCTACTCTTTCAGTGGCAGCCTGGCTGTGTATTTCTCTTAACTACAGTAGGTCTGTATTCCTCCTAGAAGCGTGTGGACTTACCTCAATTCCCACCTCCATTCAGAACTCCCCAGGGGAAGCCCATGTGTCATCTCCATGCCACAGCCCAACCCCTACAGCCCAATCCTTGGCTCAAAATGGGCATCTTGAAAAGGAGCTGAATCAATGTATTTTTCCACTGATTTATGAGCAACCAAAAACTATCAGATATTAGGTGGATATTCTCTTCCCTTTAGAGAAGAAAGACTGTCTATCCATCCAGTTCTCTACTAACCTGTTACTATCTCATATCAGAAATGTTTCAGTGAGGTCAGGAAATAGCAAAAGAGAACCATGGGTCTTCTGATATTACAGTGCCTTAGGAGTACAGAGGCCTTAATTTGTCCCTAGACCCATTTCAAAGGGTGTGTGAATAGATATATACATGGCCGTGCATTAAGAAGTGGGAACCTGGCTTTCCCTGGTGGTCCAGTGGGTAAGGAGTCCACCTTGCAGTGCAGGGGGCACCAGTTCGATCCCTGGCCCAGGAATATCACATGTGCCTTGGAGCAGCTGAGCCAGTGGGTCTCATTGCAAGCCAGGACTCTGGAGTGCATGCACCCAGAGCCAGTGCTCTGCAAAGAGAGAGGCCACTGAAATGGGAGGCCCACACAGGCCAAAGAATGAAGATGGATGAAAATAAATAAATAAATGAAACAATAAAGGGGCCAAAATTGAAAAAAAAAAAAGGAGGGACCCTGCAGTATAGCACAGGGAGCTCAGCTCAGTGCTCTGTGATGACCTAGATGGGCGGGATGGGGAAGGGAGAATGGGAGGGAAGTCCAAGAGGGAGGGGATATGCATATACATACAGCAGATTCACTTCATTGTTCAGCAGGAACCAATAGAGCACTGTAAAACAAGCATACACCAATAAAAATACAGAGTCTGTGAACAGTGGGAAAATGCAGAGGGGGCAGGATTTGGGGAGCCTCTTACCACTAATAAGAAACTAGGTTAAAAAAAAGAAAAAATAATGAAATCATGCCATTTGCAGCAACATGAAAGAACTTAGAGGGGCTTCCCTGGCGATCCAGTGGGTAAGGACACCACCTTGCAGTGCAAGGGGCGCTGGTTCGATCCCTGGCTTGGGAAGATCCCACGTGCTGTGGAGCAGCTGGACCGATGTGTCCAATTACTGAGCCGGAGCTCTGGGGTGCATGCGCCCGGAACCAGAGCTCTACGACAACAGAGGCCACTGCGATGGGAGGTCCACACGGGCCAAAGAACAAAGATGGATGAAAAAAAAAAAATAAATGAAACAATAAAGGGGCCAAAATTGAAAAAAAAAAAAGGAGGGACCCTGCAGTATAGCACAGGGAGCTCAGCTCAGTGCTCTGTGATGACCTAGATGGGCGGGATGGGGAAGGGAGAATGGGAGGGAAGTCCAAGAGGGAGGGGATATGCATATACATACAGCAGATTCACTTCATTGTTCAGCAGGAACCAATAGAGCACTGTAAAACAAGCATACACCAATAAAAATACAGAGTCTGTGAACAGTGGGAAAATGCAGAGGGGGCAGGATTTGGGGAGCCTCTTACCACTAATAAGAAACTAGGTTAAAAAAAAGAAAAAATAATGAAATCATGCCATTTGCAGCAACATGAAAGAACTTAGAGGGGCTTCCCTGGCGATCCAGTGGGTAAGGACACCACCTTGCAGTGCAAGGGGCGCTGGTTCGATCCCTGGCTTGGGAAGATCCCACGTGCTGTGGAGCAGCTGGACCGATGTGTCCAATTACTGAGCCGGAGCTCTGGGGTGCATGCGCCCGGAACCAGAGCTCTACGACAACAGAGGCCACTGCGATGGGAGGTCCACACGGGCCAAAGAACAAAGATGGATGAAAAATAGATAAATGAAAGACCAAGAGAAGTGGCCCGCCTGCCCCCACTTCCTCACCAACCTGCCTCCCCCCTCCCCACCCAAAAAAAACAGAACTCAGGGATGATCATCCTAAGTGAAGCAAGTCAGGAAAAGAAAGAAATATACGGTATCACTTATATGTGGACTCTTAAGAAATGTTACAAATGAGCTTATTTACAAAACAGAAACTGGCTCACACTTTTCAAAAATAAATTTATGGTTGCCAAAGGGGAAAGATGGGGATAAATTAGGAGTTGGAAATTAACAGGCACACTCTACTGTGTGTGTATATATATATATTAATATAAAATATATATATATATATATAATATATACTCAACAAGGACTTCCTATAGAGCACCAGGAACTCGACACAATACTCTGTAATAACCTAAATGGGAAAGGAATCTGAAGAAGAACAGATACATGTGTATGTATAACTGAACCACTTTGCTGTACACCTGAAACTAACACAACATTGTAAGTCAACTATACTGCAAATAAAATAAAAATTAAATTAAAAAAAAGAAAGCAGGAGGGGATGGCAAGTGTGGGGTTGGAAAGAGCAAAGGAAGGTCACTAAAGTGGAGCGAGAAGACATTCCAGTTGGTTGAGACCAGGGCTGTTGAGAACCTACGGCACACACGGCCCTCTTGGAGCCTCTTCATCTATGAAATGCCACGGAGGTGATGAGGGTCCAAAGGCCTGGAAGATTCTTGAATTAAAAGGCAAGATGGAAAGGCCAACGCACAACCATTATTATTGTAAGGAACGTGTCATAGACAGAAACAGACACCACAATGCATAATTTTTTAAAAATAAATACCACGCTGTCAAATTGGAGAGTGACTGGCTGTGAGATACTTTGGCAACTGCAGCAGAGCAAATGTTCAGGAGAGGTGAGTATTTTTCCACTCTTCCAGAAGGCTGGGAGCATAAACAGCAACATTTTTTTTTTTTTTTTTTTGCCTCTATCTTTCAGTCGTGTCCATCAAATGAAGCTTTCAAGTTGAATGCTGAATAAAATACCCTAAACACAGCAGAGAGCAGGTCCAGACGGAACATCTTGAAACTGGTAAGCTGTGAGAGAAAGCATGCACACCCCACGTGAACGTTTCGGCAATGTCAGAGATTACAGCCCCTTAGGAAAAAAAAAAAATCAGGCTGTGATTCTCTTCAGCGCGATCCCTTTTAGTGATCTAGGGGGAATTGAAGTTTTTAACTGCAGGATGGACTGTCACAGCAATGTAGGCAGTGTTGATGGCATCGGAGGGGAGACCAGTTAGCTGGACACCCTGTACGCTGGGACAAACTAGGATGCGCTGAGAGCAGAGAAAACGTATTCAAGAGTCACGTCCCTCGCACCGGCCAGTGCTGCACACCAACCTCAGGCGCAGGGGTGAAGCAAGACCAGCCATGTTAGCATGGATTCAGGACCAAGGGCACAGCGAGAGAGGGGATGCAGCGGCGGCAGACTTGCCCACCAGCGAAGAGACTGGCTAATAATAGTTGTGTTTATACCAGAGAGAATTGAAGCCACAGCAGAAGGGGAAACTGAAGACATTACGTTTTAGTAGAGCTAATTTTGTAAGAAGGGGGAAAGCGCTGAGGGAAATGAAACAGGATAAAGCTGTTGAAGAGAAAGCCACGAAGGAAATAGAAAGTGTGCGGATAGAAGTGAATGCGTGGCCAAAAATCACTACAAGCTACCCAGCCATAAATATTCCAACAGGGTGGGGGTGGGGAAAGAAACCAAGGTGGGCTAAAATCAATGGTGAGAGAAACAGACATGCTCGGATCAGAAGAATTTGTCGAAGGCTAAGAAATCAAGGACTGGCGAAAAGCTGAGGAGTGAATGCACATAAATTGTGGAGAGGCCATTCTTTGGTTGAACAAACACCTCGGTTTACTCCTCTATGCATTTTCCTCCCAGTTCCCTTTCTGTCATCCTATGAATAGTCCTGTTTGTACTTTTCTGTCCTGCATCCACTTGATCCACATCCAGATCATTATTTAGGTTGTATTTACGCCCAGAAATTCTTGATTAAAGTTAGGGAAGTGGTTTATTTGAAGATGGGATGATGGGGACCTCACTTTGGGGGAAATACTAAAGGTTTAGGCCCTGGCTACCCTCCCTGGTAAGAATGCTTCTCTCAACATCAGAATGAGGTGAGTGAAGAACTTCTGAAGTGCACACCAAATAAATGAAGACATCAACAATGGATGTTAAGATCCACATCACGCTCTGGGGCACACAGCCACTGAGGAAGGCACAGACTGGCATCGCTGCCCCACTCTCCCCTTAGGACAGTCCCTGAATTCAGTGGGAAGAAGGCACACATTTTTATGTGGCTCTGCACAGGGTGAGAAAGGCACTGGAGACCTACAGCTTTTAAGCCTTAACTCCAATAAGTAGGTCAAGTGGCAGTCTGCAAATTAAAAATGAAAAGTCAGGAAGGGGCAAAAATTGTACCTCATGGCTCTATTACCAGCAAATGACTCCAACTCAGCTTGGTGAAAAGGGAAACAAAAATAAGAAAAAGAATCAATCACCTGATATGTGGAAATCAAATACATTTATCAGCAAGCACACACACTCTGAAATCCAAAATAGCATGTGTTTTAGTCTTTCATTTTAACAGATTTTGGGGTATCCGTTCATTGGGTAGCTTTCATTTGATACAAAGAGTCCAGAAAAAATGTCAGGCACTAGGAATTTCTACCTACAGGCAAGCTCCCTGTACCCTGATCCAAGAGGCCCTGTTGGGAGTAGCCATGGGTCAGGATTCCGCAGCCGACTCCATCTTTGCGTGAGCTACACTGAGAAGAGAGAGAAATGGCTAGGCTCTCATCACATACAGTAGAGAGCATAACATTTCCTCACTAAGAAAGCTGGGGGCTAGAGACAGCTTGACAGGCTGTCTCAAGGCTGACTTCTACCGGGGAAGATGAGGCCATACTTGGCTCTCGTATTAATATCCCAGCTTGGAGTAATGAGCTGGCCAACAATCTTGTGGAAAAACCAAACCAAACCTTTTGGCCAGCCCAGGATGGGACCAGCAGGAAATCAGAAGAGGGTTGTAATGGGTTAAATAATGTGCTCCCCAAATGCATTGTTCATCTGAAATCTCAGTGTGGTTTTATTTGGAAATAAGGTGGTTACAAATGTAATTAGGTAAGATGACGTTGCACAAATCCTAAGTCCACTGACTGGTGTCCATATAATACACAGACACACACACACACACCACACACACACGCATAGAGGAAAGATGATCATATGAAGATAAACAGAAGCAGAGTTGAGTGATGCAGCTACAAGCCAAGGAATGCCGAGGCTTGCCAGCAACCACCAGAAGCTAGAAAGAGGCTAGGAAGAATTCTCCCCTCGACTTTAGAGAGCGTACAGCCCGGCTGCCACCTTGACTTTGGACTTCTTTCCTCCAGAATATGATGTCAGAGAATCAATTTTTGTTTTAAATCGTCCAGTTTGTGGTGCTTTGTTATGACGGCCCTAGGAAACGAGTGTATATGAGGATGATCACAGACAGAGAGTCTGACAATGGGTGACAAAAGGAGTGAGGAGACAGAATAACTACAAAAAGAAGCCCAGAGGACAATAGAGGTACAGCCTCTCAGGACCTTTCCCTACAGAGTAAATAGCCTGATGCAGCCCCCACACACAGCTGGGGGTGGAGGGGAAAGGGAGAGTACATTTTAAAAATCAAGTCTCGGGACAATTTTGATGTGCATGAAAGTCACACTGAAATCCTCATTGGCCAGGTACTGCAAAGGGAACAGCAGGCAGGGGCAGAAAAGAAAAGTGTCTTTTGTTTCCAAGGGGCAGTGTTTTTAGCTGTACCCTGCTGGAAGCTATTCCTTCCCACTCAAAAGCAAGGTGAAAGATAAAGCGCTCCTCTTGACAGGCCGCAAGGAGAGATCAGAGGGTTTGCTGGAATCAGTACAGTAGGAGATTCAGGAACTTAGAATAAACCATGGTCATCAGGCTGAGAAGAGGTGTGGGGCAATTGCTTCCTGGCTATTAGTCTACCCAGCTCTCTGCGACCCCATGGACTGTAGCCTGCTAGGCTCCTCTGTCCATGGAATTCTCCAGGCAAGAATACCGGAGTGGGTAACCACTCTGTTCTCCAGGGGATCTCCCAACCCAGGGATCAAACCCAGGTTTCCCACATTGCAGGCAGTTCTTAACCATCTGAGTCCTCTGAGCCACCAGGAAAGCCCAGGAATACTGGAGTAGGTAGCCTATCCCTTCTCCAAGGCACCTTTCCAACCCAGGAATCGAATCAGGATCTCCTGCATTGCAGGGTGACTCTTATTTTATTTCTCTCTTTTTATTTTATTTTTTTAATTGAAGGATAATAGCTTTACAGAGGTTTGCTGTTTACTGCCAGACATCAACATAGGTATACATAGGCCCCCTCCCTCTTGAACTTCCCTCCCATTTCCCTCCCCATCCCACCCTCTAGTCTGTTACAGAGCCTTTGCTTTCCTCCAGAATATGATGTCAGAGAATCAATTTTGTTTTAAATCGTCCAGTTTGTGGTGCTTTGTTATGACGGCCCTAGGAAACGAGTGTATATGAGGATGATCACAGACAGAGAGTCTGACAATGGGTGACAAAAGGAGTGAGGAGACAGAATAACTACAAAAGAAGCCCAGAGGACAATAGAGGTACAGCCTCTCAGGACCTTTCCTACAGAGTAAATAGCCTGATGCAGCCCCACACACAGCTGGGGGTGGAGGGGAAAGGGAGAGTACATTTTAAAAATCAAGTCTCGGGACAATTTTGATGTGCATGAAAGTCACACTGAAATCCTCATTGGCCAGGTACTGCAAAGGGAACAGCAGGCAGGGGCAGAAAAGAAAAGTGTCTTTTGTTTCCAAGGGGCAGTGTTTTTAGCTGTACCCTGCTGGAAGCTATTCCTTCCCACTCAAAAGCAAGGTGAAAGATAAAGCGCTCCTCTTGACAGGCCGCAAGGAGAGATCAGAGGGTTTGCTGGAATCAGTACAGTAGGAGATTCAGGAACTTAGAATAAACCATGGTCATCAGGCTGAGAAGAGGTGTGGGGCAATTGCTTCCTGGCTATTAGTCTACCCAGCTCTCTGCGACCCCATGGACTGTAGCCTGCTAGGCTCCTCTGTCCATGGAATTCTCCAGGCAAGAATACCGGAGTGGGTAACCACTCTGTTCTCCAGGGGATCTCCCAACCCAGGGATCAAACCCAGGTTTCCCACATTGCAGGCAGTTCTTAACCATCTGAGTCCTCTGAGCCACCAGGAAAGCCCAGGAATACTGGAGTAGGTAGCCTATCCCTTCTCCAAGGCACCTTTCCAACCCAGGAATCGAATCAGGATCTCCTGCATTGCAGGGTGACTCTTATTTTATTTCTCTCTTTTTATTTTATTTTTTTAATTGAAGGATAATAGCTTTACAGAGGTTTGCTGTTTACTGCCAGACATCAACATAGGTATACATAGGCCCCCTCCCTCTTGAACTTCCCTCCCATTTCCCTCCCCATCCCACCCCTCTAGTCTGTTACAGAGCCTTTGTTTGGATTCCCTTAGTCTTACAGCAAATTCTCATTGGTTATCTATTTTACATATGGTAATGTTAAGTTTCCACGTTACTCTTTCCATACATCTCACCTACTCCTCCCTCCCCACAAGGTCCCTAATGTTTGGGGTTCATCCCATGGTCTTTCAATAGCCCTCTCCCTTAAAATTCTGAGCCCTGTCTTTTTAACTCTGAGAAGAAAAAGCTTGGGAAACCTCTGCCCAAGAAACATCAACTACACCCAGATCTTAATACATGCTGATGAACCCAAAATATATGTATCTAAAAAAAAAAAAACCAAACAGATAAACCAAATAAGTATCTAAAGCTCTGTTCTTTCTCGTTACATTCTTATTCCACATGAGGTCTCCCAACTGAACATGTTCAAAGTTCAACTAATCCTCTTTTCTCTATTACTCCTTTACCTATCTCAGCCCCCAGTCAAAAACCCTTGCTTTCCCTCAAGTTTCTTTCATTCACTATTGATATTTCAACTAAGGTTTATTGAAGTACTAGGTACCTAAGTGCCTGAGTGTGTAGAGATAAATGATACCTCAGAGAAGAGTAGGAAAGAAAGAAAAGTAAATATATATTACAGTTTAATAACAAAAGCAGAACTAGATGATGTATTAGAGGTAGCATGCAAGAGAAGGCGATCATCTGGATCAGGAGGGACAGTAGGTCAGCAGTGCTCAGAATCCTTCCAAAAACAGATGAGATAATCTCACCTCACATGAGTGACTAGTCCATCTCACTTAATCCTTCCCCCTCCTCACCCCCTGCACCAGTTCCCACCCAAGCCTGAATCCCGAGGATTTTCCTAGAATCACTTCCTACGCTTCCATAAATTTCTATCAGATCTATCTGCAAAAATCTCTCAGAACTTGTCTCTTGGATGAATTCAATTTATTTCCTAATGGACTAAACTCCTATTTCACTCTCAATTCTATCTTCTTGAGTGCAAAGAGTTCACCCACTTTGGTTGCTTGACTATCGTGTCTGAATAGAGCAATTTCTGTACAAAGTGGATGCTTAATTTCATTGAATGCAAAAATGCTCCACAGTGCAATTCCTAAAGCTTAGATCCAATCACGCCACTTTACTCTTTACAAATCGTCAGGGCTCCTCATTGCAGTCAAAGTAAAATTGAAGGTTGGCTTGGCAAACAAAGCCTTTTTTGCATTCTGGGCTCTGAAGATTCTATCAGCAGACATACCACTCCCTCAAGCTGCTGTGTTTTCTTTTCGGTGCCCTCTCTTAGAATTCATTTACCTTTCGGGTCCAGATGGACTTCCTGTCATTGGAAATTCAGATGTCTTCTTTCTGTTTCTCCCATCCATCCTCTCTGTCCCAGCACGACTATGACTTGTCCTAGACTATGTTCTTAGGCTCTCATAGTATTTATCACTAATTATGTCTTTGGCCTAGTCACATCATTTTGCACCAACATATCCACTTGCCTCAGAAAATTGTGAGCTCCTTGAAGACAGAGCCTGGGAGTCAGAACAACAGGGGGAAAAAATCAATCTAATTAGCATGTGTGATGGTGTCACTCTTGGGTCAAAGAGAAAACCACAAATACAAACAAATACAAGCTGATTGGAGGTTCTCCTTCTACTGTGTACATATTGCTGTCTCCCAGGGTGAAATTATAGTATGTTTATATAAGAAGGCAATCAAGTGTGTAATATATTTGGAAAGATTTCTATCAAAACGGTTGAGATTTTTAAAAATATTTGGGAGCTTACTAAGGATAAGCTTTAATTATCTAAAGACTCATTGGTTTGGAACACCTCATTGCCTTCTAAAACTAGATAAATGGATAGATACAAAGGTTACAAAACATGCAGCAATACCTTCAGAGCTAACACAAGATGACAAACTCTACTGATGTGATCTGCACCATTAAGCCCCCAAGGAGAAACTAGAAAACCAAAAGGATAAAAGCTCCATAAATTTCTATCAGATCTATCTGCAAAATCTCTCAGAACTTGTCTCTTGGATGAATTCAATTTATTTCCTAATGGACTAAACTCCTATTTCACTCTCAATTCTATCTTCTTGAGTGCAAAGAGTTCACCCACTTTGGTTGCTTGACTATCGTGTCTGAATAGAGCAATTTCTGTACAAAGTGGATGCTTAATTTCATTGAATGCAAAAATGCTCCACAGTGCAATTCCTAAAGCTTAGATCCAATCACGCCACTTTACTCTTTACAAATCGTCAGGGCTCCTCATTGCAGTCAAAGTAAAATTGAAGGTTGGCTTGGCAAACAAAGCCTTTTTTGCATTCTGGGCTCTGAAGATTCTATCAGCAGACATACCACTCCCTCAAGCTGCTGTGTTTTCTTTTCGGTGCCCTCTCTTAGAATTCATTTACCTTCGGGTCCAGATGGACTTCCTGTCATTGGAAATTCAGATGTCTTCTTTCTGTTTCTCCCATCCATCCTCTCTGTCCCAGCACGACTATGACTTGTCCTAGACTATGTTCTTAGGCTCTCATAGTATTTATCACTAATTATGTCTTTGGCCTAGTCACATCATTTTGCACCAACATATCCACTTGCCTCAGAAAATTGTGAGCTCCTTGAAGACAGAGCCTGGGAGTCAGAACAACAGGGGGAAAAAATCAATCTAATTAGCATGTGTGATGGTGTCACTCTTGGGTCAAAGAGAAAACCACAAATACAAACAAATACAAGCTGATTGGAGGTTCTCCTTCTACTGTGTACATATTGCTGTCTCCCAGGGTGAAATTATAGTATGTTTATATAAGAAGGCAATCAAGTGTGTAATATATTTGGAAAGATTTCTATCAAAACGGTTGAGATTTTTAAAAATATTTGGGAGCTTACTAAGGATAAGCTTTAATTATCTAAAGACTCATTGGTTTGGAACACCTCATTGCCTTCTAAAACTAGATAAATGGATAGATACAAAGGTTACAAAACATGCAGCAATACCTTCAGAGCTAACACAAGATGACAAACTCTACTGATGTGATCTGCACCATTAAGCCCCCAAGGAGAAACTAGAAAAACCATGGATAAAAGCCACAAAACTGGGGAGACTATAAAACATTCCACAGGAGAAGGGAAGGGAGGGCCAGAGTCCTAGACGCCTGAAAGAGATCTTTCTTCTTTTAGATATAAGGAGTAACTGCTGCTTATAAAGTGTTTTCAAAGTCGTGATGCCTTTGACTCTTGATTTTCAAAGCATGATTATGAATTTCAACTAATTGATCAACCTGAAAAACAGTTCTTAGAATTCAGTAATACTGGATCCCAATTAAAAAAGAGCAGAGATGCCTGGAGAAATCCCATAAAATTCCGTGGTTGGGTTAGAATTCTCAGGAGGAATAAGGTTAGCCCATGCAGATGTAAACTGGTCAGGTCTTGGTTTTGGGCCAGTGTCTCCCAAGTTCTGGAACCTTCATAAGATGAATTCAGTTCATAAAGGGCAGGTTTTTTCCGCAGCTCATTGAGAAGGACAGATATTTTTACTTTTAACAGTTGATTATTTTAATGCACCTTTGGACAATTTATAAATATAGCATCTTACTCATGACTTTATAATGTTCAAGATGGGTAAAGAATTTAAAAGGAAATCTTTTCAAAGAAAACCAGATCATACTGACATTGTGTGCTTATTGAAAGAAACCCCAGGGTGAAAGGTGACTAACAAGCTTTGGCAAATGTTGAGTAAGAAGAAGCCTGACTTTTATTGTTGCAAATTTGTGCATATTTAATCTATATGCCTAAGCTCAATGATTCCAAATTTATGACATTTTTATTTCTGAAGTGAAGTTCAAGGAAAAAGGATAGAAAGAAGGGATGATTTGAGGAAAAGTAAGCAAGTAGGGAAAGCCTTGGGCTTCCCAGGTGACGCAGTGGTAAAAGAATCTGCCTACCAATGCAGGAGACTCAGGAGATGTGGGTTTGATTCTTGGGTTAGGAAGATCCTCTAGAGTAGGAATTGGCAACCCTCTCAGTATTCTTGCCTGAAACTCCCAACGGACAGAGGAGCCTGGCAGGCTACAGTCCAAGTGTGGCAACCCAAGTGACAAACTCTACTGATGTGATCTGCACCATTAAGCCCCCAAGGAGAAACTAGAAAAACCATGGATAAAAGCCACAAAACTGGGGAGACTATAAAACATTCCACAGGAGAAGGGAAGGGAGGGCCAGAGTCCTAGACGCCTGAAAGAGATCTTTCTTCTTTTAGATATAAGGAGTAACTGCTGCTTATAAAGTGTTTTCAAAGTCGTGATGCCTTTGACTCTTGATTTTCAAAGCATGATTATGAATTTCAACTAATTGATCAACCTGAAAAACAGTTCTTAGAATTCAGTAATACTGGATCCCAATTAAAAAAGAGCAGAGATGCCTGGAGAAATCCCATAAAATTCCGTGGTTGGGTTAGAATTCTCAGGAGGAATAAGGTTAGCCCATGCAGATGTAAACTGGTCAGGTCTTGGTTTTGGGCCAGTGTCTCCCAAGTTCTGGAACCTTCATAAGATGAATTCAGTTCATAAAGGGCAGGTTTTTTCCGCAGCTCATTGAGAAGGACAGATATTTTTACTTTTAACAGTTGATTATTTTAATGCACCTTTGGACAATTTATAAATATAGCATCTTACTCATGACTTTATAATGTTCAAGATGGGTAAAGAATTTAAAAGGAAATCTTTTCAAAGAAAACCAGATCATACTGACATTGTGTGCTTATTGAAAGAAACCCCAGGGTGAAAGGTGACTAACAAGCTTTGGCAAATGTTGAGTAAGAAGAAGCCTGACTTTTATTGTTGCAAATTTGTGCATATTTAATCTATATGCCTAAGCTCAATGATTCCAAATTTATGACATTTTTATTTCTGAAGTGAAGTTCAAGGAAAAAGGATAGAAAGAAGGGATGATTTGAGGAAAAGTAAGCAAGTAGGGAAAGCCTTGGGCTTCCCAGGTGACGCAGTGGTAAAAGAATCTGCCTACCAATGCAGGAGACTCAGGGAGATGTGGGTTTGATTCTTGGGTTAGGAAGATCCTCTAGAGTAGGAATTGGCAACCCTCTCAGTATTCTTGCCTGGAAACTCCCAACGGACAGAGGAGCCTGGCAGGCTACAGTCCAAGTGTCACAGAGTCATACACTATTGAGTACAGGGAAAGTCTTATATGCAAATTATAAATGCCAGGTGAAGAAACCCAGCACAAATTCATTGAATACAGTGTACAAACCGGTCTTTGTGAAGATGCAGCTCTATTTCATGCAGACTCTGGTTCTCTCGAGTGTCCTGGGGAGACAGACTCTCATTTTCCAGAGAGGCCCAGAGAAAAAGCAATTGCTCACCATTCTTCTTGCCAACATCTTGCACCAACAGCACGCAGCAGTGGCTCATTCTAACAGTACAGTTAAACAGTACAGAACGGGCACATCCCATTTCTCTTGGTAGATTGGTAAAGATGAGGCTCAAAAAAACAGGTTAGGGCTTCCCCTGGTGGTCCAGTGGGTGAGGACACCGCCTTGCAGTGCAAGGGGCGCCGGTTCGAGCCCTGGCCTGGGAGGATCCCACGTGCCGCGGAGCGGCTGGACTGATGTGTCCAATTACCGAGCCGGAGCTCTGGAGTGCATGTGCCCAGAGCCGGTGCTCTGCAACGACAGACGCCACCGCGATGGGAGGTCCACACGAGCCAAAGAACGAAGACGGATGAAAATAGAGAAATGAAAGACCAATAGAAGTGGCCCACCTGCTCCCCTCCCTCCCCAACCCGACCCCCGCCCAAAAATAAATAAATAAATAAATAAATCTTTAAAAAAAAAAAAAAACAGGTTATTTTTTAAGTTCCTCCCCCACCTTTTTCAAACTACCTCTTCTAATTGCATGCTTGCAGTTGATAAGACTTTAATAGGAAAAAAAAAGACCAAGAAATATCAGAGGTGACACAGAGGCTGGTCACGTGTACTCTGCTAAGGCCACAGAAACAGGAGCCAGTCACCAGATTTGCCAGAATAAAGGCCTGGAACTTCACACTTCAGCCATTGAGGGATGCTCTGTTGTCTCCTACCGGAGGGCCCAGTCTCTGCCGTGCCCTAGGACATCTCTCAGCCTTGTCTCAGACCACACCAGTTCAGTCTAGTGGGACTCTCTCAACCTAGGGCAGAACTTCTTTGTTTCTCAAGACCCAGCCCAACCTCACTTCTTTCAGAAGATCCCTTGTTTCCGTGTCCTGAGTTATATCCAATACTCTGGGCTCCTGTAGTGCCCTCTCTCTCGCTTCCTCTCTCACCCCCTCCCTGCCTTCTTACCTCCCTTATTAGGTCCTTTAGGAAATGTTTACTGAGCACCTACCATATTCTATGATACTATATTCTTAAGCACAGAGCTGTAAAAGCAGGATCTGTTTTCATGGAGGGCATGTGGAGATACAGCTTTCTGAAACCACTCCAAATTGTGATACTTAGGAATTTAGTTTTTCTCAGGCATCCAGCAAAGTGATTCAGCTATATACACTTACACCTATTTTCTTTTTTCAGATTCTTTTCCATGGTAGGCTATTGCAAAATGTTGAATATAGTTCTCTCCGCTATAGAGTAGGTCATTGCTGTTTATCTACTATATAAGAGTGTGCATCTGTTCATCCCAAGCTCCCTTTTTATCCCTCCCCACCTCTTTCCCTCTTTGGTAGCCAGAAATTTGTTTTCTCTGTCTGTGAGACCAGCAGGCTTTTTGATAATAAAAGTTCCATGCTGACAGCAAAACTGGTCATGTGTGGTGACCTGAGGAGGATGGTTTACTTGAGGTTTCAGAGACAGACAAGTGCTTGCCAAAGAGAGAATTTTAAGCTGAGCCCCTGATGACACAAAAGAGACATAAATGGAAAGATCTGGAAAGTCAGTGGCAACAGAATCAGGAAAGGTTCTAAGGTCTCTTAAGAACTCTTGGGAGTTTCCAGAACAGAAACAAGGCCAGTGGGACTTGTGTGGACCAGTGAAGAGGGAATCAAGATGAGGTTAAAGAGGGAGGTAGGAGGGGCTTCCCTGGTAGCTCAGTGGTTGCAGGAGACACGGGTTCGATCCCTGATCTGGGAAGATTCCACAGGCTGTGGAGGAACTAAGCCCGTGAGTCACAACTATGGAGCCTGTGCTCTAGAGCCTCAGAGCCGCAAGTATGGAGCCCATGGGCCCTAGAGCCCAGGTTCCACAACAAGAGAAGTCACCACCACAAGAATCCTGCTCACCTCCACTAGAGAGTAGCCCCCACTCCCTACAACTAGAGAAGAGCCTGCAGCAGCCGCAAAAACCCAAAATAGCCAAAAATAAATAAATAAACAGATGGAGGTAGGAGCCAGGAACCACAGGCATTCTCGACCGTGGAGAGGCATGTGGATTTTATTCTGTGGGCACTTGGCAGCCTCCTTAGGTAGTTTTCAACCAGGAGGAGATGGGAGGATCTTCTCAAAATCACCAGAGGAGTGATTTTAAAGATGCACTTGTTTGCCAGATATTCTAATGCCTCAGGTCTGGGGCAGGCTGCGTGTCGCTGGTGGTGAACCACTGATCAAGCGGCTCTGTGGACCCATCAGACTCGACATGTTCAGAGCCCTGAGGCTCATCATCTTCCCCTCTCTCACCCTGCCTTTCACTGCACCTGGCCAACCTGCCTGCTCCTCTTATATCCTAATCCAACATTTGCAGCTCACAGCTATCTAAGTCCTACTTGACTTCTCCTTAGCTGTCTCCAAGAAATTTAACCAAACTGAATCCTGCTCATGTGATCATCAACGTGTCTCTTGGTTTGATCTCTCCTTACCGTGGTCGATGGCAGCGGTTCAGTTCAGTTCACCACCTCTCATCTGATATTCACAGTAGTCTCCTGAACATGCCCATGGTCGCCACGTGCAACGTATGAATGTCTTCTCTACAGTCAGCACTCTCTTTCTAAAAGAGACATAAATGGAAAGATCTGGAAAGTCAGTGGCAACAGAATCAGGAAAGGTTCTAAGGTCTCTTAAGAACTCTTGGGAGTTTCCAGAACAGAAACAAGGCCAGTGGGACTTGTGTGGACCAGTGAAGAGGGAATCAAGATGAGGTTAAAGAGGGAGGTAGGAGGGGCTTCCCTGGTAGCTCAGTGGTTGCAGGAGACACGGGTTCGATCCCTGATCTGGGAAGATTCCACAGGCTGTGGAGGAACTAAGCCCGTGAGTCACAACTATGGAGCCTGTGCTCTAGAGCCTCAGAGCCGCAAGTATGGAGCCCATGGGCCCTAGAGCCCAGGTTCCACAACAAGAGAAGTCACCACCACAAGAATCCTGCTCACCTCCACTAGAGAGTAGCCCCACTCCCTACAACTAGAGAAGAGCCTGCAGCAGCCGCAAAAACCCAAAATAGCCAAAAATAAATAAATAAACAGATGGAGGTAGGAGCCAGGAACCACAGGCATTCTCGACCGTGGAGAGGCATGTGGATTTTATTCTGTGGGCACTTGGCAGCCTCCTTAGGTAGTTTTCAACCAGGAGGAGATGGGAGGATCTTCTCAAAATCACCAGAGGAGTGATTTTAAAGATGCACTTGTTTGCCAGATATTCTAATGCCTCAGGTCTGGGGCAGGCTGCGTGTCGCTGGTGGTGAACCACTGATCAAGCGGCTCTGTGGACCCATCAGACTCGACATGTTCAGAGCCCTGAGGCTCATCATCTTCCCCTCTCTCACCCTGCCTTTCACTGCACCTGGCCAACCTGCCTGCTCCTCTTATATCCTAATCCAACATTTGCAGCTCACAGCTATCTAAGTCCTACTTGACTTCTCCTTAGCTGTCTCCAAGAAATTTAACCAAACTGAATCCTGCTCATGTGATCATCAACGTGTCTCTTGGTTTGATCTCTCCTTACCGTGGTCGATGGCAGCGGTTCAGTTCAGTTCACCACCTCTCATCTGATATTCACAGTAGTCTCCTGAACATGCCCATGGTCGCCACGTGCAACGTATGAATGTCTTCTCTACCGCAGTCAGCACTCTCTTTCTAAAAGAAAGAACGGGCTCATTATGAGTGAATCTCTGTCTGTGAAGGAGTCTACTGACATTTCCTGCCCAGATGGTGTTGACTCTCTAGCCCGTTAAATATCAGTTAATAACTCTGTATGCTTACAGAATACATTTCAAGTCTTTACAATGCTTTGTCAAACCCTTTTGAATTTGCCTCCAATGTGTGTCTCTCACACCTCCCTATTTGCCACAATTGTTCTTGCTTCTAGAACATTTCCTGCCCTTTCACGCCTCTCTGTCTTCTCACAAGCTC
Source organism: Tragulus kanchil (assembly GCA_022376925.1). Lineage (NCBI taxonomy): Eukaryota > Metazoa > Chordata > Mammalia > Artiodactyla > Tragulidae > Tragulus > Tragulus kanchil. The sequence continues at coordinate 14,558,977 of JAIOJX010000005.1, forward strand.
TTTCCTCCACCTAGAATGCCCCTCTTCTCAGGCCAACTTCACTTCTTTCTCAAGTTCCAGCTCAAATGAATCCTCTAAAAGTGTAGGTGCTGCGTTCTCCGTGCCCCCACATACAACATTTAGCACTTCACATTTCAGGACTTCTGGTTTGGGTTATAAATATTTGAATCCCTATGAGCCTCTCACGAGCAAAGCCTGGGTCTTATTTACCACTTTATTTCCCGCACCTAGTGTAGTATCTGGCATAGAGCACTTTAAAAGATACTCGTGGAGTGGATAAACCAATGAGTTACCTTCGGCTTCCACCCCCATTTGCTATGCATTGTTGGTAGCCACCTCCTCTCTGCAAACAAACACACACATATACACACACAAATACAAATAAGATCCAAGATTTCAAGCCGGTTCTGTTCAATGCCCCCCATGAATGCTTCCCCAGCCACAGTTTTAAATAATGTAAGGTGATGCTAAATTGGAATTATCTTGGCACAGTTAACAGCATCTGAGATTTAACTGAGTTTAGGCCAAAAGATTTCATTTTTCAAGTGGTTTGCCAAAATGGCTAAAACAGAAACAAGCAGGCACGGCTTTAAATATAGTTTGCTTCCTCTTCTGTTCAGGGAGTTACTGGCCCACTTTGAAACTGGAGAAAGCTCTCCAGGGGACAAAGGCAATGATCACTCCTTTTAGTTTAACTACAGGTAGGACAGCCACTCAGAGACCCTGAAGAGTTTGAACTATTTGTCCCGGTACTTTCGTTTGGGTTTACCTGAGACATTGCTCTGCTAAGAACTTGCTAATGAAAAAGCAATGTTGTGAACGGTTGGCTGTGCGTAGAATTCAAGGCAAGGAGGTCAGCAAGATCTAGAAAGATGTGTATCTCCCTTAGACAGAGGTTTACCCACTGTAACCACAAAGTTCAACTCAGATAGCAAAGGCAGCTTCAGGGCTGAACTGAAAGACTTCTGACACATAAACACCGAGAAACACAACCAGAGGCTGGGGGGAAGGGGACTTCTACCACACAGAGAAGAATTCTGTTGGTTCCCTTGGGTTGTTTCCACTGTGCCCCATTTGGCCTTGACAACAGGAAGGGGCTTCCCTGAACTGTGCCCTCACTTTATAGAATGCATGTTGCCAACGTCAGGATGAAGCCAATCCCGCACTGACCCTCTTCCCTCCCCTCAACTATGCAACAGGGCAATTCTAGTCCAGGAGAGTGACAGAGGCTTTGTGATCAGACAAACCAAAGACGGCTGAGAAAGGATAAGGCACGCACCAGGGGAGGCTGCATGGAAGCTCTGGACTTTGAGCAGAACCTGGAAGATACAAGAATCGGACGTCAGAGAAGAGGGGAGTGCTGCACTGCAGCGAAGGTTAATGACCAGAGACAGAGCAGAGGGAGGTTTGTCCAAGGACAGTTAGTAAACCTATTTAGCAGGAGAACTAAGTCCCATCAGATCTGTCATTTAAATCTTTAATCTGTTAATACTAATCAAATTCCTTCTATAGGCTGAGTACTATAGTAGAGGCCTGGAGAGGCAGGAAAAAAGCAGTTTATATCCTCAGATAACTCAGAGTTCAATAGAGGTATCAGCCTCGTAAACCAGTTCAGAGCAATTATGATTGATGCTGTGATAAGAGGTATCCACAAGTGCCTTGGAAGCTCACGGAGAGGACAGCCTAATTTCCTGGAGGATCCCGGGAACCTCCATGGAGGGGATTGGGTCTGTGACTCAGACAGTAAAGAGCCTACCAATGCAGGAGACCCAGGTCCTATCCTTAGGCTGGAAAGATCTTCTGGAGTAGAAAATGGCAACCCACTCCAGTACCCTGAAGCGTTTGAACTATTTGTCCCGGTACTTTCGTTTGGGTTTACCTGAGACATTGCTCTGCTAAGAACTTGCTAATGAAAAAGCAATGTTGTGAACGGTTGGCTGTGCGTAGAATTCAAGGCAAGGAGGTCAGCAAGATCTAGAAAGATGTGTATCTCCCTTAGACAGAGGTTTACCCACTGTAACCACAAAGTTCAACTCAGATAGCAAAGGCAGCTTCAGGGCTGAACTGAAAGACTTCTGACACATAAACACCGAGAAACACAACCAGAGGCTGGGGGGAAGGGGACTTCTACCACACAGAGAAGAATTCTGTTGGTTCCCTTGGGTTGTTTCCACTGTGCCCCATTTGGCCTTGACAACAGGAAGGGGCTTCCCTGAACTGTGCCCTCACTTTATAGAATGCATGTTGCCAACGTCAGGATGAAGCCAATCCCGCACTGACCCTCTTCCCTCCCCTCAACTATGCAACAGGGCAATTCTAGTCCAGGAGAGTGACAGAGGCTTTGTGATCAGACAAACCAAAGACGGCTGAGAAAGGATAAGGCACGCACCAGGGGAGGCTGCATGGAAGCTCTGGACTTTGAGCAGAACCTGGAAGATACAAGAATCGGACGTCAGAGAAGAGGGGAGTGCTGCACTGCAGCGAAGGTTAATGACCAGAGACAGAGCAGAGGGAGGTTTGTCCAAGGACAGTTAGTAAACCTATTTAGCAGGAGAACTAAGTCCCATCAGATCTGTCATTTAAATCTTTAATCTGTTAATACTAATCAAATTCCTTCTATAGGCTGAGTACTATAGTAGAGGCCTGGAGAGGCAGGAAAAAAGCAGTTTATATCCTCAGATAACTCAGAGTTCAATAGAGGTATCAGCCTCGTAAACCAGTTCAGAGCAATTATGATTGATGCTGTGATAAGAGGTATCCACAAGTGCCTTGGAAGCTCACGGAGAGGACAGCCTAATTTCCTGGAGGATCCCGGGAACCTCCATGGAGGGGATTGGGTCTGTGACTCAGACAGTAAAGAGCCTACCTGCAATGCAGGAGACCCAGGTCCTATCCTTAGGCTGGAAAGATCTTCTGGAGTAGAAAATGGCAACCCACTCCAGTATTCTTGCCTGGGAAATCCCATGGACAGAGGAGCCTGGCAGGCAAAGGAGTCCATGGGGTCACAAAGTGTCGGACACAACTGAGTGACTAACACATTCACTTTCTTAAAGATAAGCAGGAGGTTGCTAAGTCTACAGAAGAGAGCTCCAGCTATGAGAAGAATCTCTCTTTAAACCTTACGTCTGTTATTATTCACTATGAACCCTACAGTACTTCCGGTTTCCTAAATGGTTCTCATAGATGCCAGACTCACTTTCAGCCCTCTCTGTTTACCTGTTGTGTGCACCAGAGTCAGGGTGTCCATTCCTCTATGCCAAGGCCCAGTACCTCCCTGAAGCTTTCTGTGGTTTCCCCAACTCTAGTCCATAGGAAAAATGACATGAATGCTGATCCATCTGAGATTTCCATCAATCAGGCAAGACCGTGTGCAGGAGAGTAAGGGCTGGCATAAACTCATACAAAAGAACCACTGGTTGGGGAGGGTCCTTCTACGCCTGTTTCCAAAAACATCTCAGGAAAATGTAATGCCAAGTTAGCACTATTCCAGCTCACGGTGTTCTTTCTCCGCTTGGAAACTCTAAAACACTCTTTGTTGGTGCTGCCAACTTAGAATATATAAATGCATCATTTCAAAAATAAATTTGTCATTTTAATTGTTGCTTGTGTGTCACTAACTAGACAATAGTCGCTTGTAGAGTCAGCTGTATCTCTCTAACTTGATAAAAGGTCTTCCATGACAAGAACCAGCTCTCATGTTTCTTCTAGGCTGAGTACTATAGTAGAGGCCTGGAGAGGCAGGAAAAAAGCAGTTTATATCCTCAGATAACTCAGAGTTCAATAGAGGTATCAGCCTCGTAAACCAGTTCAGAGCAATTATGATTGATGCTGTGATAAGAGGTATCCACAAGTGCCTTGGAAGCTCACGGAGAGGACAGCCTAATTTCCTGGAGGATCCCGGGAACCTCCATGGAGGGGATTGGGTCTGTGACTCAGACAGTAAAGAGCCTACCTGCAATGCAGGAGACCCAGGTCCTATCCTTAGGCTGGAAAGATCTTCTGGAGTAGAAAATGGCAACCCACTCCAGTATTCTTGCCTGGGAAATCCCATGGACAGAGGAGCCTGGCAGGCAAAGGAGTCCATGGGGTCACAAAGTGTCGGACACAACTGAGTGACTAACACATTCACTTTCTTAAAGATAAGCAGGAGGTTGCTAAGTCTACAGAAGAGAGCTCCAGCTATGAGAAGAATCTCTCTTTAAACCTTACGTCTGTTATTATTCACTATGAACCCTACAGTACTTCCGGTTTCCTAAATGGTTCTCATAGATGCCAGACTCACTTTCAGCCCTCTCTGTTTACCTGTTGTGTGCACCAGAGTCAGGGTGTCCATTCCTCTATGCCAAGGCCCAGTACCTCCCTGAAGCTTTCTGCGTGGTTTCCCCAACTCTAGTCCATAGGAAAAATGACATGAATGCTGATCCATCTGAGATTTCCATCAATCAGGCAAGACCGTGTGCAGGAGAGTAAGGGCTGGCATAAACTCATACAAAAGAACCACTGGATGGGGAGGGTCCTTCTACGCCTGTTTCCAAAAACATCTCAGGAAAATGTAATGCCAAGTTAGCACTATTCCAGCTCACGGTGTTCTTTCTCCGCTTGGAAACTCTAAAACACTCTTTGTTGGTGCTGCCAACTTAGAATATATAAATGCATCATTTCAAAAATAAATTTGTCATTTTAATTGTTGCTTGTGTGTCACTAACTAGACAATAGTCGCTTGTAGAGTCAGCTGTATCTCTCTAACTTGATAAAAGGTCTTCCATGACAAGAACCAGCTCTCATGTTTCTTCTGTCAGGAGCATGACCCTGGGCCCTTGGGGGCACTGGTAACTGTCCCAGTGACAATGCTTACTTGGTGGTCCTCATTAGAAAACCCCACTAACCAGCCCTGTATGGAAATGTCCATCCACTCAATGGAACGTCCACAGAAAATATCCAATTAGTTGCTTTTCTCCAAAATTTCCCCGGCCATCTGGTCTGAAAGACAGAATGTCTCAGAGCATTGCCTGGTCCGTGACAGCAGCTCTAAGGTACTGACTGGATCTGCTCGCGTTTCTTTTATGCAAATGATTGTTAAAGCTACATCTCTGGCCCTGACACGTCCTGCGATGGTCACGACTCCTCTTCTTCTCTAACCCCAGTCATTAGATTCAGAATGTCCAGGATGCCCAATGTGTGCTCATCTGTACACCTGACCTTTCTCTGGCATCCATGCTGTAGCTCAAACCACAGCCCCACGGGACATCTTTCACTTCTAACAAGGGTAACTGTAGCATTTACCACTTAAGGTGTTGCGTTCTTGAGCATGAAAGGAGGCGCTCATAGTAATTACTCTGACACAACCAGGACCCACAGTGACTCTGCTTACTTTCTCTCACTCCTTGATGATTCATCAAGCAATCATCAGGTCTTATCCATTCTATCTCCGAAAGATCTCTCAGGCTCTGCTGACCCCATTTTGTTGCCATTATCTCTTGCTCTCAGTTTTACAAATTTCCAGTCCATTTTCTACCTAACAGAGGGATCTTTCTGAAATAGACATTTGATCATCTCACCCTGTGTTCAAAAACACTTCAAAGATCTTGGATTTTTTTTTTTTAAGAAACAAGTTCAAGCTCAATCTGTTCCCCACTTACCACTTTTTTTTGTATATTTCTCAGAAGCACTAATGCCAGTCCTACATTGTGGACAAATGTGAGCAAGGATCATCCACACTTGATGTTTCCCGTCTGTTCCTTTTTCTAGCCATCCATCCGTCCATCCGTCCATCTATCCACCTATTTGTTCACCAAATAACGTCAGTGAAGTTTAAACTCTATAAACAATGGCGTCAAGGCAGTCTACTCTCATTGTCCTTGTCTCCTATGACCCTTGCACACAATGTGTGATGCTTTAGGTTCCCAGCAAATGTTGTACTCTCTCATCACACAGCCTTTACACAGGCTCTTCCCAATGCCTCAAACCCTTCTGTTTCCTTACATCTTTCACAAGGTGAACTCCTATTTACCCTTCAGTACCCCTTCAATCTTACCCCCAAAATTTACAACTAGCCTCCACCCAGCAATTGGAATGCCTTAGCTAGAACATGAATCTAACCACGTCACTTCTTTGATTAAACAATTCAGTGATTTCTGATCTAGAAAATCCAACCTCCTTAGCAGAACCCTGAAACCATGGGTTTCTACTGCTCTTCTTTTCCTTTTACCACTCCTTGTGCCTAGGATGTCTCTCCATATTTTGGTGTGGCGGGGGCGGTGCTGGGTTTGAATCTTGGTTTTGACACTTATTGGGAAGTGATCTTGGGCAAATTTAGAATCTATCTCTGTGTGTTAACTTTATCCTGCATACAATAGGGATAATCACAGTATCAATCTCAGAGTCTGGGGGGAAGATGACACAAATGAGGATTTTTAACCAATGCATGTAATAAACACTTAGTGACTATTAGCCATCATTATTAGTGTGTTTATAGTTACTGGCACTCTACACGCTCCTTCAAGAAACATTATCTCGGGGCTTCCCTGGTGGTCCAGTGGGTAAGGACACCGCCTTGCAGTGCAAGGGACGCCGGTCCGATCCCTGGCCTGGGAAGATCCCACGTGCTGCGGAGCGGCTGGACCCATGTGTCCAACTACCGAGCCGGAGCTCTGGAGCGCATGCGCCCAGAGCCGGTGCTCTGCAGCGACAGATGCCACCGCGATGGGAGGACCACACGGGCCAAAGAACAAAGATGGATGAAAATGGACAAATGAAAGACCAATAGAAGTGGCCCGCCTGCTCCCTTCCCTCCGCACCCCACCCCCACCTAAATAAATAAATAAATCTTTAAAAAAAAAAAAAAAAAGTAAGAAACATTATCTCCTTCAAGAAACTCCTGTTCAGCCTCCAGGTTGCATTCATTCATTCAGTAATAGGTTTTAAACCCATACACATCTTCCAGAGACTCTCTAGATACTAAGAAATAAAGTTGAATCAAGAAGGGCTTGCTTTCAAGACTATCATAGTCTGATGCTCCTCCCAGATCCTGATGGTGGTAGTTTCACCATAAAGGCTCAGTATCCTCTGTTCATCTGGTACCTTCCCCCAGAGGTGGCAGGATCCTCAGAGGCATAAACGGATCTGTCCACTCTTGATCCTCCAGGGCCCAGGACACTTCCTGGCACATAGTAGGCTCTCAATTAATATTTGTTGGAATGTATACCATATTTTATCATTTGTCTTACACAACTCTTGGGAAATATTATGCAAGCAAGTCTGTCTCAAATGCATAGAAACCACCTTATACCAGTTCTAAAAATTGTCCTTGTTTCTGCTATGCTGGAGGAAATAAAAGTGTTACTGTATTCTTTGTTATTTCTGATCATTTCAGAAGTCTGAAAACCTTAGACAAAATATGCAACAGACTATTTTAAGTTATGGATAGGAGTGAATCACACTTATTTAGGTTACATTTTCTTAGTAAGCCTCATAAAAATAACCATTGTATATGTCTCTGAAGCATTAATGCCAGTCCTGTGTTGTGGACAAATTTAAGCAAGGATCCATCCAGGTCTTCTGTCCCTCTTTCCATCCACCCATCCGTCCATCAATCACTCCACCCATTGATTCACCAGTTACCATCCGCTAAGCTTAAACTCTATAAAAATGGTGTCAAGGTACGAAAATCTTCTTATGCATTTCAGTCTTTCTTTTTCAATATTTTAAGTTCATTGGAGTATAGGGTGGTTTACAATGTTGTATTAGGTGTACAGGAAAGTGATTCAGTTATACATATACATATATTCATTCTTTTTTAGATTCTTTTCTCATATAGGTTATCACAGTTTATTGGGTAGAGTTCTCTGTTTAGAAGCAGGTCCTTGTTGGTTATCTGTCTTATATACAGTAGTGTGTGTATGTTCATCCCAAGCCTCTGATTTATCTTTCCCTCTCCCACGTTTCCCCTTAGGTAACTATAAGCTTGTTTTTTGTTTTGTTTTGTTTTTTATTTATTTATTTTCATCCATCTTTATTCTTTGGCCTGTGTGGGCCTTCCATCGCAGTAGCCTCTCTCCTTGCAGAGCACCAGCTCTGGGTGCATGTGCTCCAGAGTGCTGACTCATAATTGGACACAGCGGTCCAGCCACTCCACGGCATGTAGGATCTTCCCAGGCCAGGGATCGAACCAGTGCCCCTTGCACTGCAAGGGGGACTCTTTACCCATTGGACCACCAGGGAAGCCCTATAAGCTTGTTTTTGTTATCTCTAAGCCTGCTTTATTTTGTAAATAAGTTCATTTGTATCTTTTTTTTTTTTTTAATGAGCCAGTATCTTAATTACTAGCTGCATCTTCTCAATATCTTCTTTTTTAGGGGGTGGGCGGGTCACTTCTATTGTTCTTTCATTGATCTATTTTCATCCATCTTTGTTCTTTGGCCCATGTGGGCCTCCCATCGCAATGGCCTCTGTTGTTGCAGAGCGCTGGCTCTGGGCGCATGTGCTCCAGAGCTCTGGCTCAGTAATTGGACACATCGGTCCAGCCACTCTGCGGCACGTGGGATCTCCCCAGGCCAGGGATCGAACCGGCGCCCCTTGCACTGCAAGGCGGTGTCCTTACCCACTGAAACACCAGGGAAGCCTCATTTGTATCTCTTTAAAATTATTTTCCATAATGAGTTATATCATATACCTGTAATGTTTCTTATAGAGTTTTCAGCATTAGAAGTAGAAGAAAAGAAGACAATATGAATGTGTAATTGCTCCTTTAAAACAGTTATTATTGCTATTATTATCTCATTATAAGCACTTTTTTCAGTGTTTGTGAGCATCACCAACTCAATGGACATGAATTTGAGCAAACTCTAGGAGATGGTGAAGGACAGAGGAACTGCATGCTGCAGCCCATGGGAATGCAAAAAGTCACGACAGAGTAACCGAACATGCCCTGTTTGGGGAAAAGTTATCTTTTGAAGAAAGTAGCATAAAGTTTTCACATTGCTTTGGTAAATCAAACCTGAATAAATAGGTAAAAGTCTTGAGAATGTCACAGAGCTAGGACATCAAGGCCTCACGAGCCAATAGAGAGAGATGATCATGTGGTTCTAAGTTAGACAGTAAACCTCCCAATGCTTGCTTGGCAAATTGTAATCATTATCAGTGCCAAGTACACTAATAACACTAATAAATCCAGTCCCCCAAACCAAACTTAATTGACCTGGGATAATTGCAAATGCCAGTTGTAGTAAAAAGGGAAAAGGCTTATCATGCACTCTCTTTATGGTTATACACTCTCAGAAGCAACCCGTCAAGAAAACACTTTCTTTTAAGAACCCCCCACAAGAACACATCAGTCCCCAGAGTGCATGGAGTTCTACCCTCTCCAAAGAGTCTGATCTTTACTGAATCAAATAAGAAAATGCTCTTGGACAAGTCATTCCCTGCATAGTTACAGAGCTCCATCTGCTGAACAAGGAACAAATAGCATACCCCAAAGCCAGGAAATCTCAAAGGTGATAAAAGCAATGGAGCAAACCCATGATGGCAGGAAAGCCATCACGTAGTCTGGCGAGAGAGCTCCTTTTCAGAAACAATCACGTAGTCTAATGAGACCTCCTTCTCAGAAACCCTGAGCCTGCCACCTTGCAGCCAAGTTCCGTTAACTTCATTAAACATTAAACAGCAACAAGCAAAGGTTGTATGGTTACTTGGCATCGTCTATCCTTATGAGAATAGTCAAGAAGTTGGAGGAATAATATAGGACAATTTCCAAGCTCACCTATGCTCCTTCTGCTGTGTGTGGGGACCCTGGGTTTCTAATCCTGTATAGAACCAATACAAATATATCCCAACTGTGAGTAACTGATGATAGCCTCACAGAAGAGTTGCTTTCTCTCTGTGTTCCAAAACCACTGCCACAGTTTCCAGTGTTTCCCTCAATATTGGACCATCAGCACTTCCCAGGGTATGCCCACCTGTTCTTCAGGAAGCAGCAACCCACAAACTCAAAGGCAGTATCTGAAACCATTTGCTTCTTTGGAGTGCTTTTTCTTACAGAGTGCATCTTGAAATCTCAAGAGACTTATTCCATGGGGACTTTAGGGAGACATTCTAACAGCAAGTTATCTTTTGAAGAAAGTACATTTTCACATTGCTTTGGTAAATCAAACCTGAATAAATAGGTAAAAGTCTTGAGAATGTCACAGAGCTAGGACATCAAGGCCTCACGAGCCAATAGAGAGAGATGATCATGTGGTTCTAAGTTAGACAGTAAACCTCCCAATGCTTGCTTGGCAAATTGTAATCATTATCAGTGCCAAGTACACTAATAACACTAATAAATCCAGTCCCCCAAACCAAACTTAATTGACCTGGGATAATTGCAAATGCCAGTTGTAGTAAAAAGGGAAAAGGCTTATCATGCACTCTCTTTATGGTTATACACTCTCAGAAGCAACCCGTCAAGAAAACACTTTCTTTTAAGAACCCCCCACAAGAACACATCAGTCCCCAGAGTGCATGGAGTTCTACCCTCTCCAAAGAGTCTGATCTTTACTGAATCAAATAAGAAAATGCTCTTGGACAAGTCATTCCCTGCATAGTTACAGAGCTCCATCTGCTGAACAAGGAACAAATAGCATACCCCAAAGCCAGGAAATCTCAAAGGTGATAAAAGCAATGGGAGCAAACCCATGATGGCAGGAAAGCCATCACGTAGTCTGGCGAGAGAGCTCCTTTTCAGAAACAATCACGTAGTCTAATGAGACCTCCTTCTCAGAAACCCTGAGCCTGCCACCTTGCAGCCAAGTTCCGTTAACTTCATTAAACATTAAACAGCAACAAGCAAAGGTTGTATGGTTACTTGGCATCGTCTATCCTTATGAGAATAGTCAAGAAGTTGGAGGAATAATATAGGACAATTTCCAAGCTCACCTATGCTCCTTCTGCTGTGTGTGGGGACCCTGGGTTTCTAATCCTGTATAGAACCAATACAAATATATCCCAACTGTGAGTAACTGATGATAGCCTCACAGAAGAGTTGCTTTCTCTCTGTGTTCCAAAACCACTGCCACAGTTTCCAGTGTTTCCCTCAATATTGGACCATCAGCACTTCCCAGGGTATGCCCACCTGTTCTTCAGGAAGCAGCAACCCACAAACTCAAAGGCAGTATCTGAAACCATTTGCTTCTTTGGAGTGCTTTTTCTTACAGAGTGCATCTTGAAATCTCAAGAGACTTATTCCATGGGGGACTTTAGGGAGACATTCTGCCACAGAACAACTCGCAAACCTTCCGGTCTCCCTCATTGTCTGAAAGATCCTAATTCCTCATTAGCAATTAGTTATTGTTGTCTAGGATCCCAAAGGCTTTCTAGTCAAATGCAAATACTTTCTTCTATGTTTTATCTGTGATATCTGCTCCCTCGCTTTGAATTGTACTTTGCTGTTGGCTTACTTATTCTTGAATCATCTTATGGAATCATCAGCTCAATAGTTGGATGCCTCCTGTCCTCTCCTGCTGCCCAGAAGCAGCTCTCTGCCTGGAGAAAGTCATCTACAAGGGGACAGACTCATGGACGAGGACCACGGGAAGCCTCTGAGAGACCATGCGAATCAGGCCAGCTTTTCCAAGCACTGAAATGAACCTGCAGGAGCCTTGCAGGCAAAGGTATATTTTGGGACATCAACACTGCACATTACAAGTTAAGTCTCCTGTTTCACATTAAGTGTCTCTCTCTCACTCTCTCCCACACACACATACACACACCCTAAGACACATTGATACCATCATTCATTTCTCATTGCCTCTGATTGTCTCTTTCTGTATCTGTCTGTCTTTTTCACTGTGTTTCAATCTCTGTGACTCTGTTTTCTGTGTCTATCTTAATCTACTTCTCCCCCAACGTATCCTTTTAATTAAAATAATGAAATCGTATTGTCAAATGGCTGTCACTAATTGGTCACATGAGCCAGTGTGACCTGCCCCATTTATAGGTTATTCTTTCTGAACTACAGAGACCTCACTGAATAAGGATTTTCCAGAGAAGAAATTGACACTTTTGTATTCCCAAGATTTGAATGCTTAAGAATGGTCTAGCATGGGAATTCCCTGGTGGCCCAGTAGTTATGACTCTGAGCTTTCACTGCCAAGGGTGAGGGTTCGATCCTGGCTAGTGAAGTAAGAGCCCACAAGTCATGTCATGTAGCCAAAAAAAAAAGAGAATGCCCTAGCAGTCTGCCAAAAGATAGATAGAGAAGAGGAATTACTCTGGGAATATTGAGTGCCCTCTGTCTAACCATGCCCAGGCAATAACCAGGAATTTGGTAATAATCAGAAATTATCAAGTAGTGCTATGGAGCTGAAGTGGAAGTTACATGAGGCCATCAGAATTCAGATTAAGGCTTTTCTAATGATTTTTTTAAATTGTGGCTGCTTTTATTGGTTCTTTATTTATTTATTTTCATCCATCTTTGTGCAGTGGTCTCTCCCATTGAATTGTACTTTGCTGTTGGCTTACTTATTCTTGAATCATCTTATGGAATCATCAGCTCAATAGTTGGATGCCTCCTGTCCTCTCCTGCTGCCCAGAAGCAGCTCTCTGCCTGGAGAAAGTCATCTACAAGGGGACAGACTCATGGACGAGGACCACGGGAAGCCTCTGAGAGACCATGCGAATCAGGCCAGCTTTTCCAAGCACTGAAATGAACCTGCAGGAGCCTTGCAGGCAAAGGTATATTTTGGGACATCAACACTGCACATTACAAGTTAAGTCTCCTGTTTCACATTAAGTGTCTCTCTCTCACTCTCTCCCACACACACATACACACACCCTAAGACACATTGATACCATCATTCATTTCTCATTGCCTCTGATTGTCTCTTTCTGTATCTGTCTGTCTTTTTCACTGTGTTTCAATCTCTGTGACTCTGTCTCTCTGTGTCTATCTTAATCTACTTCTCCCCCAACGTATCCTTTTAATTAAAATAATGAAATCGTATTGTCAAATGGCTGTCACTAATTGGTCACATGAGCCAGTGTGACCTGCCCCATTTATAGGTTATTCTTTCTGAACTACAGAGACCTCACTGAATAAGGATTTTCCAGAGAAGAAATTGACACTTTTGTATTCCCAAGATTTGAATGCTTAAGAATGGTCTAGCATGGGAATTCCCTGGTGGCCCAGTAGTTATGACTCTGAGCTTTCACTGCCAAGGGTGAGGGTTCGATCCCTGGCTAGGGAAGTAAGATCCCACAAGTCATGTCATGTAGCCAAAAAAAAAAGAGAATGCCCTAGCAGTCTGCCAAAAGATAGATAGAGAAGAGGAATTACTCTGGGAATATTGAGTGCCCTCTGTCTAACCATGCCCAGGCAATAACCAGGAATTTGGTAATAATCAGAAATTATCAAGTAGTGCTATGGAGCTGAAGTGGAAGTTACATGAGGCCATCAGAATTCAGATTAAGGCTTTTCTAATGATTTTTTTAAATTGTGGCTGCTTTTATTGGTTCTTTATTTATTTATTTTCATCCATCTTTGTGCAGTGGTCTCTCCCATTGCAAAGTACTTGATCTGGGCACATGTGCTCCAGAGCGCTGGCTCATAATTGGACACACCGGTCCAACATCTCCGCCACACGTGGGATCCTCCCAGGCCAGGGATCAAACCGGTGCCCCTTGCACTGCAAGGCGAAATCTACCCACTGGACCACCAGGGAAGCCCTTCTAATGATTTTAAAAAATAGATAGTGCTCAATCTTTGCTATAGAAATACCTCAAACCAGACTTCCACAAGTCTCTGATGAAGAGAACCAGAGGCAATTTCTGGTATCCACCTCCCTCCCCCACATTCCATTCACTGGCCACATCAACATCTGGTGGACATTCTGAGTGGAATGTTAAACAACTTTCCTAATTGGGAGGAGGAAAGTGGAGCATTCATGAGAAAGAACAGGAAAGATGATCAGAGAGGACAAAAGCAAGGGAGGAAAGCACTTTTTTTTTTTAAATTTTGGCCTCTTTCAATGGTTTTTTATTTGTATATTTTCAGCCATCTTTATTCTTTGGCCTGTGTGGGCCTCCCATCACAGTGGCCTCTCTCATTGCAGAGCACCGGCTCTGGGCACATGTGCTCCAGAGCACTGGCTCGTCATTGGACACACTGGTCCGGCCGCTCCACGTCACTTGAGATCTTCCTGGGCCAGAGATCAAACCAGCGCCCTTTCCACTAGCAAGAGTCTCTATCCACTGGACCACCAGGGAAGCCTGGAAAGCACTTTTTCAAAACTTGTAATACATTCCACGTTGAGCAATGGGTGAAAATAAATGAAAATTAAGTGAAGTTACTCATTTCTAAAGTAGATTCTAACTCATTTCTAAAGTAGATTCTAAGAGAGTGTTTTTCACATACTATACTGACAAATTCTAAACTGAGAACGCCTAGTGCTATTAAATATACAGTGTAAAAGGAACTTACAGGCTAGTCATAAAAGGGTACAGAGGTTTTGGAAATCAGTCTAATGGTATATCAAGATGATTCGTTTTTTTTTCATATCCATGGGAACGGTAATATAGAATCTGGATAGAATTCTAAGCACATATTCCTGAAATAGATTTAAAAATTAATGCACAGAGATGTTCATTACAGCATTATTCATCACGGCATTAAGACAGAAAAATGGAAACAACCTGAATATCTACCATTAGGGAGATATTTCAGGGAAAATGGTTTGCAGATAACTGTAAATACAGAGAAATGCTTACAGTAACTCGTTAGGAGAGAAAACTATAATCTAAACTATGATAGGGATTTATATGTAATTTTTTCCTTTTGATTTTTTGAGGTCTTATGAAGTCCCTTCCATGTGATAACATTGCTTTAACAACCATCCTCAGAAAACTGTAGACTCAAAGGCAGAAATTCAAACACCTGCATAAACCTTCTGAAAACTGGACCCACCAACCAGTTCTGATGCATGACTCCCTGAGGAAAGACACTGTGTCAATGTTTCCTTCTGAGGTTCTTAGACTCTCTGACAACTTTTTATGGTTATCCTTTATTGAATTAAAATCACCACAGCCCCAATTACCAAACTCCACAGAAATTTTCAGAAATCCTTTGGATGCCCAATCCTCCAGGGTTTTTATTTATATATTTTCAGCCATCTTTATTCTTTGGCCTGTGTGGGCCTCCCATCACAGTGGCCTCTCTCATTAGAGCACCGGCTCTGGGCACATGTGCTCAAGAGCACTGGCTCGTCATTGGACACACTGGTCCGGCCGCTCCACGTCACTTGAGATCTTCCTGGGCCAGAGATCAAACCAGCGCCCTTTCCACTAGCAAGAGTCTCTATCCACTGGACCACCAGGGAAGCCTGGAAAGCACTTTTTCAAAACTTGTAATACATTCCACGTTGAGCAATGGGTGAAAATAAATGAAAATTAAGTGAAGTTACTCATTTCTAAAGTAGATTCTAACTCATTTCTAAAGTAGATTCTAAGAGAGTGTTTTTCACATACTATACTGACAAATTCTAAACTGAGAACGCCTAGTGCTATTAAATATACAGTGTAAAAGGAACTTACAGGCTAGTCATAAAAGGGTACAGAGGTTTTGGAAATCAGTCTAATGGTATATCAAGATGATTCGTTTTTTTTTCATATCCATGGGAACGGTAATATAGAATCTGGATAGAATTCTAAGCACATATTCCTGAAATAGATTTAAAAATTAATGCACAGAGATGTTCATTACAGCATTATTCATCACGGCATTAAGACAGAAAAATGGAAACAACCTGAATATCTACCATTAGGGAGATATTTCAGGGAAAATGGTTTGCAGATAACTGTAAATACAGAGAAATGCTTACAGTAACTCGTTAGGAGAGAAAACTATAATCTAAACTATGATAGGGATTTATATGTAATTTTTTCCTTTTGATTTTTTGAGGTCTTATGAAGTCCCTTCCATGTGATAACATTGCTTTAACAACCATCCTCAGAAAACTGTAGACTCAAAGGCAGAAATTCAAACACCTGCATAAACCTTCTGAAAACTGGACCCACCAACCAGTTCTGATGCATGACTCCCTGAGGAAAGACACTGTGTCAATGTTTCCTTCTGAGGTTCTTAGACTCTCTGACAACTTTTTATGGTTATCCTTTATTGAATTAAAATCACCACAGCCCCAATTACCAAACTCCACGCAGAAATTTTCAGAAATCCTTTGGAGCAGTCGCCCAAATCCTCCAGGGTTTTCTCTAGTTGCAAACTTCAGAGGGTTTAGCTAAACTGAATATTACATGAAAATATAGTGTTACACGTTGACTTGCAAACATTCTTTGGTAAGATTTTAGCAACCATATTTTGGTGAATAAATGGAGCGAGGAGAGTGAATCACGGCCTGAAATGCCTTTGTCTAGAAAAGCCCATTCTTGTTTAGAAACCTGTCCCCTAGGGCCTGAGAGATGGGTACAGGGAACTACCAGACTGTTAACCGCACCTACTTCTGTCTCAATGTAGGAGGCTCTGTCGTAGAGAGTGAAGTAAGTCAGAAAGAGAAAGACAAATATCATACAGTAACACGTACATATGGAATCTAAAAAGAGAGTAGCAACAGTCCTATGTGCAGGGCAGCAAAGGAGACACAGGCGTAAAGACTGATTTTTGGACACAGCAGAAGGAGAGGGTGGGATAATTTAAGAGAGCAGCATCAAAACATATATAGTGCCATGCGTAGACTAGAGAGCCAGTGGGAATTTACTTTGTGGCACAGGGAACCCAAAGCCAGTGCTCCGTGGCGACCTGGAGGGATGGGCAGGGAGGGGCAGCCAGGAGGGAGGGGACACATGTAGGCCTGTGGCCAGCTCATGTTGATGCCTGGCAGAGGCCGTCACAGTGTCGTAGAGGAATTCGCCTCCAACTGAAATAAATAAATAAATGTAGTAGGCTTCACAGAAACTGTTGGTCTGATAGTTCAACCTTGTTTTTCTCTGTAGTTTCTGGAGAGTTATAGTTGCCAGACCAAGGCCCAGGGACTATCTCAATGACAGTGACTTTTCATAGGTCTTATGAAGCCCCACTGTAAAGTACTCAAAGGCAGAAATTCAAACACCTGCATAAACCTTCTGAAAACTGGACCCACCAACCAGTTCTGATGCATGACTCCCTGAGGAAAGACACTGTGTCAATGTTTCCTTCTGAGGTTCTTAGACTCTCTGACAACTTTTTATGGTTATCCTTTATTGAATTAAAATCACCACAGCCCCAATTACCAAACTCCACGCAGAAATTTTCAGAAATCCTTTGGAGCAGTCGCCCAAATCCTCCAGGGTTTTCTAGTTGCAAACTTCAGAGGGTTTAGCTAAACTGAATATTACATGAAAATATAGTGTTACACGTTGACTTGCAAACATTCTTTGGTAAGATTTTAGCAACCATATTTTGGTGAATAAATGGAGCGAGGAGAGTGAATCACGGCCTGAAATGCCTTTGTCTAGAAAAGCCCATTCTTGTTTAGAAACCTGTCCCCTAGGGCCTGAGAGATGGGTACAGGGAACTACCAGACTGTTAACCGCACCTACTTCTGTCTCAATGTAGGAGGCTCTGTCGTAGAGAGTGAAGTAAGTCAGAAAGAGAAAGACAAATATCATACAGTAACACGTACATATGGAATCTAAAAAGAGAGTAGCAACAGTCCTATGTGCAGGGCAGCAAAGGAGACACAGGCGTAAAGACTGATTTTTGGACACAGCAGAAGGAGAGGGTGGGATAATTTAAGAGAGCAGCATCAAAACATATATAGTGCCATGCGTAGACTAGAGAGCCAGTGGGAATTTACTTTGTGGCACAGGGAACCCAAAGCCAGTGCTCCGTGGCGACCTGGAGGGATGGGCAGGGAGGGGCAGCCAGGAGGGAGGGGACACATGTAGGCCTGTGGCCAGCTCATGTTGATGCCTGGCAGAGGCCGTCACAGTGTCGTAGAGGAATTCGCCTCCAACTGAAATAAATAAATAAATGTAGTAGGCTTCACAGAAACTGTTGGTCTGATAGTTCAACCTTGTTTTTCTCTGTAGTTTCTGGAGAGTTATAGTTGCCAGACCAAGGCCCAGGGACTATCTCCATGACAGTGACTTTTTCATAGGTAATCTTTTTTTAACTTTTTACTTTATGTTAAAGTGCAGTTCATTAACCCTGTTGTGTGCATTGTGGGTGTACAGCAAAGTGATTCAGTTATACATATACCTGACTTTTAAATTTTTTCATGAAATACAATCTGTTGGATTTTTTTCCTGTTAGTTTTAGGGGTTTTCTGTCCTTTCTGAGAACTATTTGCCTACCCCAAGTCACAAGGATACTTTTCTATGTTGTCTTCTAGAATCTTTATAGTTTTAGCTTTTCATTATAGGTCTACAATTCATTCTAAATTAAGTTTTCTGAGGTCTAAGGTCGGGTTCAAAGTGGATTTTCTTCCTGCATTTGTTTCACTGTTCTAGACCTATTCTAATGGGCCCTGGTGCAACCAGATCTGTGATTGGCCCATCAGCATCCTGCTCTTTCCCTGCCATAACTCAAACTGTGCGATCTTATCTGGAAATGTCTGTCTGAGTACTTTTCTTTTCCCAGCCTCCTCTTGCTTGCGTGACTTTTCTGTGTGTCAGAGGCATTTCTTTTGCCCGGAGGAAAAGTAGGATAGTTAAAGTAGGAATTTAAAAAGCAGGAAACAGTCAATGTTCTGTATTTCTTTTTAACCTCTAAACAGGCTTTTGAATATCTGAAGAGAAGTCCTGAGGGAATCAGAGAACAGAATTTAGACCACAAAAATAGAAGTAGAAAGAGGATGAAAGAAAAATGGACCATGGCTTCCCCACCAATACCTATAAATAGAGGGTCTTTTGGGCTGAGAAGCAGAAATGTGAAGGGATGGAGGGTGGACAGGACCTTAGGAGAGGCAGAGGCTGGGAATAAGTGGTCTGACAGGGCAGGATAAAGACAGACAAGTAGGGTCAGCATCAGAAAAATTGCTGAGCCTAGCAGACAGCACTCAGGATTTCTGGTGAAGCTGAACCAGTGCTTACAGACCACTGGCTGCTGTTCTAGGGCATCCAGCAATCTTCCCAACTGCAGACGTGTTAGCGATTCATCTGGTCCTTGGTGGCTTTCATTCTAATAGTTCAATTGTTTCTTGCTTTCCATCTGAAATGTATAGGTAGTCACTGCTTCCCTCCGTTTATTAAGAGCCTAGTATCTTCATAAATTCTTCTCCCAATTCTTCTCTGATGTGTTTAGGCCCTAACACCGAGAGATGAAATGGTAGACACTCCTGCATTAAGACTTGGGTGTAGGGTTTCCCTGGTGGTCCAGTGGGTGACAAGTCCGCCTTGCAGTGCAGGGGGTACCGGTTCGATCCCTGACCTGGGAGGATCCCATGTACCACGGAGCAGCTGGACCAATGAGTCAGCAGCAAGGGGGGCAGCTGCGATGGGGGGCCCACAGAGGCCAAAGAGTGAAGATGGATGAAAATAAATGAATGAAAAGACCAATGGAGGAGGCTAAAATTAAAAAAAAAAAAAGAAAGAAAGACTTGGGTGTGCCTGGACAATAGCGAAAAACATTCATATCACATACTCACTCTACAGTATTGTAATAACTCCTTTTTCTATCCTCCACTAAACTGAACACTGAGGAGGGCAAAGACCTTGGCAGTCTTGGTCAGCATCTAGCCCCGGTGCCCAGTGCAGTGCCTGGTATGTTGTAGGGGCTCAGTCAGCCCTACAGGGTTAAATCAGTGATTTGATAAAGAATGAGTGATTTTTAAATACACTGTACGTTCCTTACATAGGAAGAATATCAAGATAATACTGGTTTTTATCCTCAACATGTAAGATCTTAACACTACAACATTTAAAAAGAAAACTATTCATAATTTTAAGGTATTTTTAGACTTTCCTGTTTTGTTGTTAAGACTTCCCAACCTTGACGCTGTTTAGAGTCTGCCAGAAGCAGAAATGTGAAGGGATGGAGGGTGGACAGGACCTTAGGAGAGGCAGAGGCTGGGAATAAGTGGTCTGACAGGGCAGGATAAAGACAGACAAGTAGGGTCAGCATCAGAAAAATTGCTGAGCCTAGCAGACAGCACTCAGGATTTCTGGTGAAGCTGAACCAGTGCTTACAGACCACTGGCTGCTGTTCTAGGGCATCCAGCAATCTTCCCAACTGCAGACGTGTTAGCGATTCATCTGGTCCTTGGTGGCTTTCATTCTAATAGTTCAATTGTTTCTTGCTTTCCATCTGAAATGTATAGGTAGTCACTGCTTCCCTCCGTTTATTAAGAGCCTAGTATCTTCATAAATTCTTCTCCCAATTCTTCTCTGATGTGTTTAGGCCCTAACACCGAGAGATGAAATGGTAGACACTCCTGCATTAAGACTTGGGTGTAGGGTTTCCCTGGTGGTCCAGTGGGTGACAAGTCCGCCTTGCAGTGCAGGGGGTACCGGTTCGATCCCTGACCTGGGAGGATCCCATGTACCACGGAGCAGCTGGACCAATGAGTCAGCAGCAAGGGGGGCAGCTGCGATGGGGGGCCCACAGAGGCCAAAGAGTGAAGATGGATGAAAATAAATGAATGAAAAGACCAATGGAGGAGGCTAAAATTAAAAAAAAAAAAAAAAGAAAGAAAGACTTGGGTATGCCTGGACAATAGCGAAAAACATTCATATCACATACTCACTCTACAGTATTGTAATAACTCCTTTTTCTATCCTCCACTAAACTGAACACTGAGGAGGGCAAAGACCTTGGCAGTCTTGGTCAGCATCTAGCCCCGGTGCCCAGTGCAGTGCCTGGTATGTTGTAGGGGCTCAGTCAGCCCTACAGGGTTAAATCAGTGATTTGATAAAGAATGAGTGATTTTTAAATACACTGTACGTTCCTTACATAGGAAGAATATCAAGATAATACTGCTTTTTATCCTCAACATGTAAGATCTTAACACTACAACATTTAAAAAGAAAACTATTCATAATTTTAAGGTATTTTTAGACTTTCCTGTTTTGTTGTTAAGACTTCCCAACCTTGGACGTCTGTTTAGAGCCTCCTATATTCAATCTTTGGAGCCCTGTATATATTTTGTGTTCCAAATGGTAAGGTCATTGGAAGCACATCCTGGAATTCTCCAGGCAAGAATACTGGAGTGGGTAGCCGTTCCCTTCTCCAGGAGATCTTCCCAACCCAGGAATTGAACTCAGGTCTCCTGCATTGCAAGTGGCTTCTTTACTATCTCAGCCACCAGGGAAGACCATGTATTTGGCGCTTCAAATGGCAAAGTCCTTGAAAGCACAACACCCAGAGAGTGACAGCATGCACACATGCCATCCAAGGAAACTCCATTTCTTCCATTTGCAGGAAGTAGTTTGACAGACATAAAATTATTAAACTTTTTCTTTTGGACTTGTGGTAGAGTGAATAAGGATCCTCCAGAAGTGTCCACGTCCTAGTCCTCAGAATCTGTTACCTTCTATAACAAAAGGGATTTTACAAATGCAATTAATTTCAGGATTTTGAAATGAAGACATGACCCTGGATTCTCCAAGAAGGCCCAGTGTAATCACAGGGGTCCTTTAAGAGGCGTAGGAAGGTCAGAGTCAGAGAAGATGTGAGGATGCAAACAGGGAGGTTTGAAGTTCCTCTATGGTTGGTTTTGAAGGTGGAGGAAGAAGCCATGGACCAAGGGATGCAAGCAGCTGCGAGAAGCTGGAAAAAGGAAAGAAACAGATTCTCCCCTAAAGCTTTCAGAAGGAGCGCAGTCCTGCTGACTCTTTGATTTTTAAGGCTTCTGACCTCCAGAATTAAAAGATAATAAATTTGCATAGTTTTAATCTACTAAGTTTTGGTCAATTATTATGCAACAATAGAAAATGAATACTGTTCTACAAACTTTCCATTTGCATTGGCCATATACAGAATGCTGGCTGAGAGGGGCTTGAGAAGAGCCTTATGAGGTGATGCTCAACTGGGACAGAACAGGAATTCTATAAACAGAGCAGGTGATGCTAAAGAATTTAAATTATTCAGTTATGTATAAATTGCCTTATGAATATTTATAAGCATATGTCTGAATATTATAAACATATCCAGATTATATATATACATATAGATATATGCACACATATCACACCCAAATACACACATATACACTATCTTGGGAGAGGTGTAAACAAAAGAGTGTGGTATAAGAGTACCTAATCCATTTTTAATTACACATCTTACCCAGATTTTCCACAGATAGTACTGTAGTTTGCTTGAAAAAAAATAATGTTGTAAAAGTTAGTTTGAGAAGTGGAAGACAGAGTTCTTAGAGATAAATGAATGAATAATTAGAATTCGTTAAATTAGATTGAATAATGATGTACCAGTGTTTCATGATGGATCAGTGATGGATTTCATTGGATTTTTCCTAAGACTATGAAAAATCCTGATCTTTGAGCAAAGCTGAAAAATTACTTTGTATGCCTTATAGGATCAAGGTTAAATGTATAAATAGAAGCCATGAGTTGTGGTGCCAACTTCTTTTTTTTAAGATTTATTTATTTATTTTGGTGAAGATGGGGTGGGGAGGGAGGGGAGCAGGCGGGCCCCTTCTATTGGTCTTTCTTTTCTCCATTTTCATCCGTCTCTGTTCTTTGGCCCGTGTGGGCCTCCCATCGCAGTGGCCTCTGTCGTCGCAGAGCACCGGGTCTGGGCGCATGCGCTCCAGAGCTCTGGCTTGGTAGTTGGACACATCGGTCCAGCCGCTCCGCGGCACATGGGATCTTCCCAGGCCAGGGATCCAACTGGCGCCCCTTGCCCTGCAAGGTGGTGTCCTTACCCACTGGACCACCAGGGAAGCACCTGTGGCGCCAACTTCTAAAGTCGACCCCAATTATAATGTTTTGAGACATACCAGTGAGACCCTCTTAATCAAAACACACTCTCCACTTTCATCATAATGCCTAACATTCAATTAGCAGTCATTTATTCAATTAGGTTAGAAAGCTCTTTCGCCTCAGTCTTCTCTCAGAATGTCAAACCTCCATAAGGATAGGGAATCTCTCCAGGTCGCTATCTCCAGCTACCTTAGCAGAAATACCTCATGTAGATTCCTTTTGGGGGGAGTGGGAGGTGGGAAGGGAGGGGAATACTAAAGGAAGAAAAGAGGACACTGGAATCTGCCTAAGGCTAGCCAGAGCCAAGCTTAAGAACTCTGCACTCAAAACAGTTACCAAACTTAGCTGCAAGCAAAGTTGCAAAATAATCATTGCACGCAGATTGCTCTGTCATCTCTCTCTGCAACAGCCTGGTTTAGTAGTTGTCAATATGATTCCAAATTTAAAGATGCACAAAGCGAGGTACACAGCTAGAAATGAACAAGTCAGGACTAAGTTTAAGTGCCAGCATCGGTAGGATTCCTTATGCTGCCTGCATTCCTGTTGCAGAGCTTCCCTTTGGTACCAGCCTCTTCCTCATTGCCCCGCTGACTTTCCACCTCAGTTGCTTTGTGTGCTCCCATCACCCTGACGCCCAAGTCCTCTCATGCTAGAGCCTCCATTTTGATGGACTTCACACTCCTATTTCTTCCTTCAGCAGCAGAACTGGGGTTCATTTAACTCAAGGAGGGTTACAGAGGGCATGGGGACACTCCTGAGAGGTCTTCCATGAGCTTAGCACGAAGTTCAAGGGGGCAGAAAGTTAGAACACCCTTGGTTCAGTAGTAAGCAACAAACCATGACCATCTCTGTATTCCTTCAATGGCCAGTGAAGGCCACTCTTCGCAGGGCGCTATGGTAGCTGCCGGACAACGGAAGTCAGCATTGGGGAAATCTGAGAGCATGCAGTGGAAACACAACCACACACCCAAGCCTTCAAGGATAAAACACAAAAGAGGGTCTTGTGCTGGAGCCCCAAACAGTGGTCCAGGATTGGAGCTGGTGTGTAAGAAACAAAGCAAGGGTCTGATTGCTAGAAGGGGACTCCAGGTGAACGTCAGCGTGAGCCTGAGCAGCAGGTGTGCCTTGACCTTGACTGACTCATGTGAGATTCAGAGTTTCTGCTGGCTTCCGGGCGCTCAGCCTGCAACTGATGTCATATTGGCTGAGCCAGTGTTTTTCAAGCTTCGAGTCATAACCCATTCGTGATCGTGAAATGGGTTTAGTGAGTAGTAAAGAGCACTCATGAAAATAAATCAAATAGGGAGAATACCACGTGGAGATGAAGGGAGACTGGGTTGATGCTTTCACAAGTCAAAGAATGCCAGAGATAGCCAGCAAAACACACCAGAAGCTTCTCCCAGAAGCTGGGACAGAGGCGTCTCCCTCAAGCCCTCACAAGGAAACAACCCTACCAGCGCCTCATCCTGGACTTCCGGTCCCCAGAACTGTGAGACAACAAATGTCCACCGTGTAAGGCACCCACTTTGTAGTACTCTGTGACGCAGCCCAAGCAAACTAAGACAAGTTCTTCAAGAGCTCACCCACACTGGCATTTGTGCAGGAGGAGAATGGAACTTATCCTAATACCACTTCTTTACTTCTAGATGAGGTCAAGAGCATACCCCTTCTTCCTTCTTCTCCTCCTCCTCCTCACCTCTGCCCCCTACCCACCAGCCCCTCTTCTGGAGGCAACTGGGGGATGGAGTGATCTTGAACGGTGGTCAGGGTAGGTAAGTAGGAGGCGGGGGTGGTTATTGTGGGTCCTTTTTTCCTACTTAACCTACTTCACCTCCTGCCAGGAGTTCAAACAGAATATAAATAAGACCAAAGGCCACTGATTAAACTTACCTCTGCATCAAAAAACCGGCTAGTTCTAAGACTAGGTAGGCCATCACGGCTCGTGAGTCTGGCGTCTTGGAGGAGTAAAGAGACCTTGGGCAGCGCCTCTCACTCCTTCATCAGCCAGTGAGATTCACCTGTTTTTCTACAAATGCAGACCCACTTTTTTGGGGGGGGGTTCATCATGAGAGCATGCAGTGGAACCCCCCCCTTCAAGGATAAAACACAAGGGGCCCCAAACAGTGGTCCAGGATTGGAGCTGGTGTGTAAGAAACAAAGCAAGGGTCTGATTGCTAGAAGGGGACTCCAGGTGAACGTCAGCGTGAGCCTGAGCAGCAGGTGTGCCTTGACCTTGACTGACTCATGTGAGATTCAGAGTTTCTGCTGGCTTCCGGGCGCTCAGCCTGCAACTGATGTCATATTGGCTGAGCCAGTGTTTTTCAAGCTTCGAGTCATAACCCATTCGTGATCGTGAAATGGGTTTAGTGAGTAGTAAAGAGCACTCATGAAAATAAATCAAATAGGGAGAATACCACGTGGAGATGAAGGGAGACTGGGTTGATGCTTTCACAAGTCAAAGAATGCCAGAGATAGCCAGCAAAACACACCAGAAGCTTCTCCCAGAAGCTGGGACAGAGGCGTCTCCCTCAAGCCCTCACAAGGAAACAACCCTACCAGCGCCTCATCCTGGACTTCCGGTCCCCAGAACTGTGAGACAACAAATGTCCACCGTGTAAGGCACCCACTTTGTAGTACTCTGTGACGCAGCCCAAGCAAACTAAGACAAGTTCTTCAAGAGCTCACCCACACTGGCATTTGTGCAGGAGGAGAATGGAACTTATCCTAATACCACTTCTTTACTTCTAGATGAGGTCAAGAGCATACCCCTTCTTCCTTCTTCTCCTCCTCCTCCTCACCTCTGCCCCTACCCACCAGCCCCTCTTCTGGAGGCAACTGGGGGATGGAGTGATCTTGAACGGTGGTCAGGGTAGGTAAGTAGGAGGCGGGGGTGGTTATTGTGGGTCCTTTTTTCCTACTTAACCTACTTCACCTCCTGCCAGGAGTTCAAACAGAATATAAATAAGACCAAAGGCCACTGATTAAACTTACCTCTGCATCAAAAAACCGGCTAGTTCTAAGACTAGGTAGGCCATCACGGCTCGTGAGTCTGGCGTCTTGGAGGAGTAAAGAGACCTTGGGCAGCGCTCTCTCACTCCTTCATCAGCCAGTGAGATTCACCTGTTTTTCTACAAATGCAGACCCACTTTGGGTAATCAGAGAAGGAAAAAGAGGCTCTCTGGAAGACAAGGCAAGGCAATCCATGCTGCACTCCTCATGACCTCGGAAAGCAAGGCGCCCGTCCCCTCTTTGAGCCTGGATTCCACACGCATGTGTTGGAAGTGGGATTTGCAGTGTGGATCTGAATTGTTCCAGCCTCCAACACTGCGCCCAGGCCTTAACTGGAATCACTGTCTGTGGGAACTTTTGACAAGAGCTGGCAAGCTGCGCTTTTCTTTGAAATGTCGACGGGGGCGTCACACTTGCTCTCCCAGGAGAGGCAGGGCTCTGCAGCCTGCGAGCTGCAGAGCTTGCCCATCATCAGCAGGAGGGGAAATTGCCCTGGTAAATTACCAAGCAGGGCAAGGAGTCAGAAACTCTGTACGGGAATTGATTGTGAGGTTCGAAGATTGTGCGAGAAGAAAGCATTGTGACGTGTCGTGTCTTGCATGCTTTGGTTCTCTGAGGCAAGGAAAGCTTTAATTTTAAATCATGAGAAAGCCGTGACACACGATTTGAAAATATCCAGCCCTGTTTTGCCTTCCCTTAAGGCAAATAAAAGTCTTGAAATAAAAACGTTTCCACTGATTTTCAAATCTTTGCATGGGTTGTTTCTTTCGTCACACATTCTCTCTGATATTACTCACCGGCAGCTTAAATGGAAGTTATTAGCATGAATGAACACTCTTTTCTTAATGGCTGGATGAAATCCGTTGTGAAGCCCAAACAGCCAGACAGAGAAAAGCAATTAATAGAATTTGCCTTCCTCTAAAAGAAACAGAGTGTTCATGCAGCCATGGGCTGAGGGAAATGAATATGGTGGTTGATTATCGGGGGAGAAATTGACTAAATCCTGCTCATGGGTCAATTTGCAAATGCACTCCAAGAGGAAAACCCTGATCTGCGACCTCGAGGAACTGTACAAATGAATCACAAGACAAGATTTGGCCCGATGCCTAGCAGCTGATGAGATCACAAAACTCATTGCTCAGAAAATACGCTGTGGACCGAACTCTCACTCTGTTGCTTTCCACTGTAGAATGAGGATCTCGTCCTCCTTTCTCCTGCCTCCCCCCACCCATTATTAGAAGTAAAAATAGGACTGCCAAGTGTTTAACTTGTGTAATCTTACCAAGACGCGACATGCACTCTGTCATCCCACACTCGATTTTCAGTTGTGGCTCTTCTTGCTCTGTCTGGAGGCATCTCAGCAGTTAATGGGAGTGATTCAAAAGATGCTACTCCAATTCTGGATCTGTTTTCCAGCCTCCAACACTGCGCCCAGGCCTTAACTGGAATCACTGTCGGAACGGAGCTCGCAAGCTGCGCTTTTCTTTGAAATGTCGACGGGGGCGTCACACTTGTTCTCCCAGGAGAGGCAGGGCTCTGGAGCCTGCGAGCTGCAGAGCTTGCCCATCATCAGCAGGAGGGGAAATTGCCCTGGTAAATTACCAAGCAGGGCAAGGAGTCAGAAACTCTGTACGGGAATTGATTGTGAGGTTCGAAGATTGTGCGAGAAGAAAGCATTGTGACGTGTCGTGTCTTGCATGCTTTGGTTCTCTGAGGCAAGGAAAGCTTTAATTTTAAATCATGAGAAAGCCGTGACACACGATTTGAAAATATCCAGCCCTGTTTTGCCTTCCCTTAAGGCAAATAAAAGTCTTGAAATAAAAACGTTTCCACTGATTTTCAAATCTTTGCATGGGTTGTTTCTTTCGTCACACATTCTCTCTGATATTACTCACCGGCAGCTTAAATGGAAGTTATTAGCATGAATGAACACTCTTTTCTTAATGGCTGGATGAAATCCGTTGTGAAGCCCAAACAGCCAGACAGAGAAAAGCAATTAATAGAATTTGCCTTCCTCTAAAAGAAACAGAGTGTTCATGCAGCCATGGGCTGAGGGAAATGAATATGGTGGTTGATTATCGGGGGAGAAATTGACTAAATCCTGCTCATGGGTCAATTTGCAAATGCACTCCAAGAGGAAAACCCTGATCTGCGACCTCGAGGAACTGTACAAATGAATCACAAGACAAGATTTGGCCCGATGCCTAGCAGCTGATGAGATCACAAAACTCATTGCTCAGAAAATACGCTGTGGACCGAACTCTCACTCTGTTGCTTTCCACTGTAGAATGAGGATCTCGTCCTCCTTTCTCCTGCCTCCCCCCACCCATTATTAGAAGTAAAAATAGGACTGCCAAGTGTTTAACTTGTGTAATCTTACCAAGACGCGACATGCACTCTGTCATCCCACACTCGATTTTCAGTTGTGGCTCTTCTTGCTCTGTCTGGAGGCATCTCAGCAGTTAATGGGAGTGATTCAAAAGATGCTACTCCAATTCTGGCTATTTTAAGATCCTTCGCTTTTCTTAGCCGTGGATTTCTTCTGTCTAAATCTGCCCGACTGAGTTGGAAGCTTCCCAGAATCATCTTCTTTGGAAATTACATTTGTGCATCTAGGGTATATTTGTCGTTCCACCCACGCTCCAGCCACTTTTTGAGAAGTGCAGAGCAAGTCATGTGACAGTCATCAGTGTATTTGCACCCTTTTTTGTTTAAAAACATAATCTGCATTACAAATTGCACCAATTCCTGTATGTAGTAAGTCATCATTCAATAAAAAGCCCAAATGTATGCCTGTCACATTCAACATAATAAACTGCAAGTAAATACATCTTTTCTTAGTCCAAATCAGTCAGTAAATGATGTCTTTATTTTCTCTGTTATGCACCAAGTTTGCAATCAGCTTGATTCTTGATTCTCTCAGGCCAAGCCCGCTCAGCTTAAGAGCAGTGGAAGAGCGTGTTTTGTCAGGAGCATTTGGACATCTGAGGACAGACACACGGCCAAAACAGTCCATTTCTCCAATCCATTTTGTTGTACTTCCTCCTCCTCACTCCATTACTGTCACCATCTTCATCTTAAAGGCCAGCTGGAAAAGATTTATTAAATGATGTCTGCCTCGGAGGTGACAAGACCTTGTTCCCTACATGCCATCGATAAGTTTGTGGTTTATAAAGAAGTATGGTATCAAAGAAACACTTGTGCTCTTTAAACTGGAGTATACTTGCTTTACAATGTTGTGTTCATTTCTGCTGTACAACAATACACATGTGCTTCAGAAGTAAGTCAAAACGGGGTTAGGACTGCTGTCTTGTCACAGACATGAGTTCTTTGTTTTGGGAAGTATTATTTCACCTCTGAGAACTTCTGTTTTTCTGGTCTACGAGAGGAGGAGAACAGGTACCTTCCAAGATAAACGTGTTGACTTGAAAATATATGTGTATTGTACTAGGTGCAGAGTGCCTGCTCAGTTAAGCTTTAACTGATAACACAGAGGTGATCTTATGGAAAAAGGCAAGGTAGCCAGGTTATATTTACTTTGGATATATTATTTTAAAATTTTTAAGTCTTTATTGAATTTGTTACAATATCGCTTCTGTTTTATGCTTTGGTTGTTTGGCCATGAGGCATGCAGAATCTTAGGCCCTTTCCCGTGTTCTGACCCACAGCTCCTCCACTGGAAGGTGAAGTGCTAGCCACTCAGCTGTCAGGAAAGTATTGCTAATAACAGTTATGATATTGGCTACCACAATCACCTTTAATTCTGTAACAAGTAAGATCGACTCATCATTTCCTTTTTATGAACGAAGAAACTGAGACTCAAGTCAGCTTTTTCTACCTTAAGTTTGTATTCCTTCTTCATGAAGATCCTAACCGTTCCATTGCCCTCCCTTTGTCCTAAAAACAGTTCAAGCTTATGTCTGCCTTTGGATCCTTACACTAACTAGCTCATTTCTCTGCCTGGAAAATTCTACCTTCAGTGTTATATTTATATAAGTGGCCACTTCTCATTTCTTAGGCTTCAACTCGAAGGTCCCCTCTCCAGGGAAGTCTTCTCACTCCTCCACTGAATGCAGGCTCCTCCTCCCAGCCACAGCCTCAAATCCCCTTTGTGTCTTCATATGTTCCATTGACCCAGGGTCTGCCTAGCAGTGCCAGCGTCACAGGATGTAATGGTTATGCCCATGGGCTCAAGAATTAGGTAGTCTGAATTCAGATGTTAGTGTACCACTTTGTGGCAAGGGGTGCAGCCTGTGTATTCCCTACATGCCATCGATAAGTTTGTGGTTTATAAAGAAGTATGGTATCAAAGAAACACTTGTGCTCTTTAAACTGGAGTATACTTGCTTTACAATGTTGTGTTCATTTCTGCTGTACAACAATACACATGTGCTTCAGAAGTAAGTCAAAACGGGGTTAGGACTGCTGTCTTGTCACAGACATGAGTTCTTTGTTTTGGGAAGTATTATTTCACCTCTGAGAACTTCTGTTTTTCTGGTCTACGAGAGGAGGAGAACAGGTACCTTCCAAGATAAACGTGTTGACTTGAAAATATATGTGTATTGTACTAGGTGCAGAGTGCCTGCTCAGTTAAGCTTTAACTGATAACACAGAGGTGATCTTATGGAAAAAGGCAAGGTAGCCAGGTTATATTTACTTTGGATATATTATTTTAAAATTTTTAAGTCTTTATTGAATTTGTTACAATATCGCTTCTGTTTTATGCTTTGGTTGTTTGGCCATGAGGCATGCAGAATCTTAGGCCCTTTCCCGTGTTCTGACCCACAGCTCCTCCACTGGAAGGTGAAGTGCTAGCCACTCAGCTGTCAGGAAAGTATTGCTAATAACAGTTATGATATTGGCTACCACAATCACCTTTAATTCTGTAACAAGTAAGATCGACTCATCATTTCCTTTTATGAACGAAGAAACTGAGACTCAAGTCAGCTTTTTCTACCTTAAGTTTGTATTCCTTCTTCATGAAGATCCTAACCGTTCCATTGCCCTCCCTTTGTCCTAAAAACAGTTCAAGCTTATGTCTGCCTTTGGATCCTTACACTAACTAGCTCATTTCTCTGCCTGGAAAATTCTACCTTCAGTGTTATATTTATATAAGTGGCCACTTCTCATTTCTTAGGCTTCAACTCGAAGGTCCCCTCTCCAGGGAAGTCTTCTCACTCCTCCACTGAATGCAGGCTCCTCCTCCCAGCCACAGCCTCAAATCCCCTTTGTGTCTTCATATGTTCCATTGACCCAGGGTCTGCCTAGCAGTGCCAGCGTCACAGGATGTAATGGTTATGCCCATGGGCTCAAGAATTAGGTAGTCTGAATTCAGATGTTAGTGTACCACTTTGTGGCAAGGTGGCCTTGGAAAGTGACTTAATCTTGCTTTCTGTGCCTCCATTTCCTCCTCTAGAAAATGTGAATGCTAATAACGTCAGTGGCAGCATAAAAGTGTTGACAGGATTGAGTGAATTAACACAGGGAAGAGATGTGAATCAGTGTCTGAAGGAGACAGTAAGTATCCATGAACTTTCAGGATTAGGGAGCACACCTTGCTTTCGGACAGTATGTCAGCTGTTTGTGTTTATCAGTGTCCTCCCCACAGTGAAGGCACCGCGCCTCCCGTCGTGCTCATCCCTCTGTCCCTAGAGTCTAGCATGGGACTTTGTAGAGACCTAATAACAACGTGATGTTAATAAATAAAAGAACATTAGATGTGTGTGTATTAGGGACCAGTGAGCAAAGGTGTCAGGAAAAAGAGGTGAGGACAGAATAGCTGCATATTTAGGGGAGATGGTTTCTGGGGACTTTCTGCTTCTTTTTCACTGTGTATCAAGCGTTTATTCTCTCAGGGCCTTCCAAAGCCCTCTGCTCCTCTGTGATCTTGCCTCTGGGCACTCAAGCAAAGACCTCCTCTAACCAGCATCTCCACAGGTATGCTCCGGAGCCACGGGTGTAGCTTCATAAACCATTATGTCTCAGGAAGAAAAAGTCATGTTGAACTTTTTAGAAATAATGGCAGATTTTATGGCTACTCAAAAAAGGCCAGCCGTGGACCAACTCCATAAAAGATCAGTATCCTTATAAAAATAGAACGGGATCCAGAAGGCGAGCAAAGGCAGGGGGAGCCTTAACAAAAGCCACTTCACACACACACACACCCTCTTACACCAAGGTTTGAAATCTCCCCAGTGAACTTGCCAAGGAGAGCTCAGGTGGCAAACACACAGCTGGGCCTTGCATCGTTCTCATTCCAGTGACAAAATCCTCTGCATTCTGCTCTACTCCATTTCACCTAGTTTAAGGCACCCATCAGAACCACAGTATCTTGATGGGGCGTGTTCTCCCAGCCAGTCTTGGAGAAGGACCACACATTTGTTCCAAACATTTTGCCTGCAAGTGTCCACTGCCGGTCCTAATGGTCGGTCCTAGTGATGTCTGACTCTGTATTAAACCTGTAGGGATCAACCCCGAGACGCCAGCCAGCTTCAGCCTGTGTTCCTCTTTTGCCCTTAGTCCTATCCTGCTGCTTCCCTCCAACACAAAGAGCCCTCTAGAATGTTTTTTCCTGCCAGGCTGGCCGGGCTGCAGAGTTGCTGCCCACATTCCACAGTCAGGCTGCATTGTCTGGCGTTCTGTTCCAGTGTTTACTTAGAACGAGGGTGGGGACATTTTTCTGTAGAAGGTCACTGACCGTGAGAGAAAGTTTTTCAGAGGCTACATAAGTAGAAAGTGGGTAAATACCAAATATGAGGCTCAACCACTTTGTGTGTTTAAAATCGTCAACAAGGAAACAAATTAGAAGAAAACTAATAAAAGCTACTTTTGTCATAGAGGTTCTTTCTAAAGGAGAGATCGAGAGACAAATAGAAGTAGGAGAGAAGATAGCACAAAAAGTTTTAAAAATAAATACTGAAGCATCCATCAGTAAAACCCAAAGATTTAAAGAGAGCAATTCAATATACATATATGCATACACATATATAGGTTTTATACATACACACAGACACACACACGTATATACATATATTTAAATTAATACTGTGATGGTTGATTTTTTTCTGTTTATGTGCTGTTTGCAAGAAACACAATCTAACTATAAGGATCCAAAAAGATTGAAATTAAAGGATAGAAAAAGGTACTCTATAGAAATAACAACTGTGTCATTGCCTATGGCGTGTGACAGATTACCACAAATCATACTGCTTAAAGAATTTCAGGGGAATTCCTTGGTAGTCCAGTGATTAACTCTGAGCTTTCACTGCAGGGGACATGGGTTTGATTCCTGGTTGGGGAACTAGGATCCCACATGCCTTGTGGTGTAGCCAAAACAAAATTTTTTTAATAGGTGACTCAGTGAGTACAAGGATCGGTCTGCCAATGCAGGAGACGTGAGAAACATGGGTTCTATCCCTGGATTGGGAAGATCCCTTGGAGCGGAAATGGCAACCCACTCCAGTATTCTTGCCTGGAGAATCCCATGGACAGAAGAGCCTGGTGTGCTACAGTCCATGGGGTCCCAAAGAGTTGGACACGACTAAAGCAATGTAGCACTTAGCACACACACAAGAAAAATAAAGAAACCTTGAGGCTTTCTTTGGGTCAGGAAACCTGGAAGCTAGAGGTCACAAGTCCTAGGTCTCCTGAGGTGGGGCTCCCCTCCCCACCCAGGGCTGCTGGTGCCATAATTTTACTATGGCAAGGGCATATTCCCCCAGGTGAGGTGGATTTCCTCCTACGAGAATCACCTTAGGAAGGAGCAGAGAACACAGAGGCAAGCCTCACACTGGAGTGAGAGAAAACGACCTCTTCTCTCCGAGGCCTGGAGTGGTTTGGGCCCCAACTCTGGACTATGGAGCAGTTGGGAGCTCTTCCTGTGGGGACCCATCCAGGCACCGAAGGATGGCTCAGAATATGTGCTGTGTCGGTAAATTTCTCTCTGAATTACTCTTCCTATCCATTATTTCTGAACTTCCAATGAACTCTCATTAAGATACAAGCTAATGTCTTCCCGGTGATGGGGATTAAGAGAAAGGGCCTGTCCCAGGTTGGTGACAAGATAAACCAGGAAAAGCAATGCTTTTTCATTTGTGGCCAAAACGGCCTGACAGCATCAACAGTAGCTGTGAAAACCTGGGTCCAGAAGGAGGAGGAGCAGTCAATGACCAAAGCAGGAGTCTGGGGTCCAAGACCTGAGGGACCTGCACAGACTCCTAGAAACTGCTGGCAGACACTTTGGGAGAAATTATCTAGGTAACACAACACAGGATGTCAATGTCATTGGATTACCATAATAATATCCACAGCTGTTTACTGTGTACAAAATGCTTTCCATAAATGATCCCCCTTGATCACCCTAAACAGGCCTAGTATCTCTGTTGCTGTTCTGCATCTGAGGAAACTTTAACTGAAGCTCAGAGATAACTGAGCTCTGCTGAAGCCAACAGCCCCTCAGCAGCACTCGAGGCTTTGAACTGGACTTTGAAAATCTTAGCCTCATGCATGTCCCATTACTCACCTTGTTCCCTCTTCACCTAGTAGTCCAGGAAATTACATGAGAACAAGGACAGCAGTGCATGCTCTAAATAACAAGTTGGGCCCAAAGAGTTGGACACGACTAAAGCAATGTAGCACTTAGCACACACACAAGAAAAATAAAGAAACCTTGAGGCTTTCTTTGGGTCAGGAAACCTGGAAGCTAGAGGTCACAAGTCCTAGGTCTCCTGAGGTGGGGCTCCCTCCCACCCAGGGCTGCTGGTGCCATAATTTTACTATGGCAAGGGCATATTCCCCAGGTGAGGTGGATTTCCTCCTCGAGAATCACCTTAGGAAGGAGCAGAGAACACAGAGGCAAGCCTCACACTGGAGTGAGAGAAAAGCGACCTCTTCTCTCCGAGGCCTGGAGTGGTTTGGGCCCCAACTCTGGACTATGGAGCAGTTGGGAGCTCTTCCTGTGGGGACCCATCCAGGCACCGAAGGATGGCTCAGAATATGTGCTGTGTCGGTAAATTTCTCTCTGAATTACTCTTCCTATCCATTATTTCTGAACTTCCAATGAACTCTCATTAAGATACAAGCTAATGTCTTCCCGGTGATGGGGATTAAGAGAAAGGGCCTGTCCCAGGTTGGTGACAAGATAAACCAGGAAAAGCAATGCTTTTTCATTTGTGGCCAAAACGGCCTGACAGCATCAACAGTAGCTGTGAAAACCTGGGTCCAGAAGGAGGAGGAGCAGTCAATGACCAAAGCAGGAGTCTGGGGTCCAAGACCTGAGGGACCTGCACAGACTCCTAGAAACTGCTGGCAGACACTTTGGGAGAAATTATCTAGGTAACACAACACAGGATGTCAATGTCATTGGATTACCATAATAATATCCACAGCTGTTTACTGTGTACAAAATGCTTTCCATAAATGATCCCCCTTGATCACCCTAAACAGGCCTAGTATCTCTGTTGCTGTTCTGCATCTGAGGAAACTTTAACTGAAGCTCAGAGATAACTGAGCTCTGCTGAAGCCAACAGCCCCTCAGCAGCACTCGAGGCTTTGAACTGGACTTTGAAAATCTTAGCCTCATGCATGTCCCATTACTCACCTTGTTCCCTCTTCACCTAGTAGTCCAGGAAATTACATGAGAACAAGGACAGCAGTGCATGCTCTAAATAACAAGTTGCAAAGGGCACAGGCTAGGCTTAAGCACCATTTCTCATCTTGTGGCTTCCAAAGCTGTTGCTGGTGGCCGCTTGCATGATTCCACTGTGGTTGGGTAACCGCGGGATTGAGGAGAATGCGGGCTCCTGTGATTCGTCTTGTGCAGAGGAGTAAATTGAAGTTGCACAATCAATTTAGCTCCAAGTTCAAAGTTTCCCCCAATCTGGTCTAAAATCATTTCTCTTTTTTTCATTTCCTCTCTTAATTCCATGTGTATAGACACCTGGCCTCAGCATAACCTGAGTGACTCCTATTTCAAGTTGGTTTGTTCCTTTGCTTACTTGTTTTCTGAATCATCACCACAGCTCTTCCACAGTGTCTCTTTTCAAAGTAAATATCAGTTCCTGCAAGAAATTACTATGCCACAGAGACTTCCTTCGACAACAAAGAACACAGTCCTGTCACGTTTCAATCCCAGGAAGCTGCTCATTCAGATATACGATCTTTATACAGTCCTTAAAGATGGACCGTGAAGTGCTTTCCTTTGAGAAGAAAACATGACACAAAAATATAGGTTTGAAAGCGTACTCGCGTACGACTCCATATATACCATTATTTTCTCATACCTAAACCCTTTCATTTCACATTCATTTTTGATCCATTCATGTCACCGTGATTTGCAATAATTTCATAAAGACTCTAGCAGATATACCACTTTACAGCACTTGTATTGCTGTAAGGGTAAGGGTATTTAACTGTACTAAAATTGTGATGATGTTTTTACAGGCATCAAGCAGCTTTAGAAGGAGAAGGAAAATATTCCAGTGCCCTGGGCTGCAGCCCCATTTTCCTCTGCATCTGAAGCAGAACATCATCCGGTCATTTGTCTTTTGAGTGGTGAGGATTTTTCAAGGTTTCCATTCCTATAGTATTTGTACAGCCATCACTACTCAGATGTCTTGCCCTCCTGTGTTGTGGTCCTATCCCATTTAAACGGAAAACAAATCAGGAGAAATGAAGATCATCCAGATTTCCGCTCTGAGGAATCTGTTAGTGCCTCGTCTGGATGTTATATGGAGCGATGCAAATGCCCTCTCTGTTTAGGAAGTCCCTGTTTAGTACGGGCCATTTGGATGTTGACGAACACACAAAAATGACCTTTGTGCCACAGGAACAAACTTAAAATAGTTTATTAAGCTGGTGCGTAGGAATTTTCCACCTGAAACCATATTCCCACGGAGAAGTCTCCCTGGTTACAGGTTTTATTGGTTGCTTTGTTTATATTTGTCCTGTCCCAGAAAGAATGTGAGACAGCTAGTCACTGCTGTCAGTCTGATATGGTGTCCCATGTATTATTAATAAAAATCCTTCCAGTGCCCACTCTGATGACTTAAGGATGAGGATAAAGCAAATATTTTGGAGGTTTTTTTAGGACACCATTAAGATCTCACTAAAACCTCATGCAGACCCTAGCTTTCACTTAACCTATTAAAGATTTTTTAAATATAGATGCTCTTGTTTTCATTTAAATGGCTAGGAATTTTTTATGTTCACAAGGAAAACAAAATGATAAATCCTGATCTTAATCTGAAAACAGGAAAGTATTAATGGAGGCATTCTAGGTAATTCTAGGTAATCTGGGCAGAATCACCCTAGGTGAGCTGAGAAATAAGGAAGACTTATTTACCCAATGAATCAAGACCAGGAAGTGCTGGGTTAAGCTGTATACACTTTCACAATAATAGTAACATCTTCCATCTATCAAATACATGTCGGGGGCTTCCCCTGGTGGTCCAGTGGGTAAGGACACCGCCTTGCAGTGCAAGGGGTGCCGGTTCGAGCCCTGGCCTGGGAAGATCCCACGTACCGCGGAGCGGCTGGACTAATGTGTCCAATCACCGAGCCAGAGCTCTGGAGCGCATGCGCCCAGAGCCAGTGCTCTGCAACGACAGAGGCCACGGCGATGGGAGGCCCACAGGAGCCAAAGAACGAAGATGAATGAAAATAGAGAAATGAAAGACCAATAGAAGTGGCCCGCCCACTCACCTCCCTCCCCAAACCGACCCCCGCCCAAAGTAAATAAATAAATAAATCTTTAAAAAAAAAATACATATGTCATACCAGGCACTGTAATAGGTAAGGGTTTACAAATATTTGTCCTTTCCTATGATCCTACTATTATCAATAACCTACAGCAGAAAAAGTGGAGGTGAGGGGAGATGTGCACGCATCTCAAAGGGGTTCAAAGCTACAGCGGAGGATTTCCCCGGTGATCCCGTGGTGGAGACTTCGTCTTCCAGTGCAGTGGGTGTGGGTTCGATCCCT
The DNA here is from genome assembly GCA_022376925.1 of Tragulus kanchil. Lineage (NCBI taxonomy): Eukaryota > Metazoa > Chordata > Mammalia > Artiodactyla > Tragulidae > Tragulus > Tragulus kanchil. The sequence goes on from JAIOJX010000005.1 coordinate 14,596,867, forward strand.
GGCCAGGGAGCTAAGCTTCCACATGCCTCACAGTCAAAGACTAAACTATAGAACAGAAGTAATATTTTAACAGATTCAATATACACATTTAAAAAACGGTCTACTTTAAAAAAAAAAAAAAAAGTCAAAACAAACAAAAAATTAACAAAGTTCCATCTGTCAGGTTCCTGGCCTCCCCTTTCAGCATGGCAATTCTGCCTCTCACATGACACTATGACCACACACACCTGACATCATGAGACCCTCGTCTGCTTTGAGAAGGCTGAATGAAGCTTGGTAGGGTTCATGTGCACCCACATCATGGCTAATACTGGCTTTCTTTGGGATAAGCCTGGAGTCACCATAGGCCTGTGAACAACCCTGGTTCTAATCTGGAGTATCACATACATCGAATAGAGACTGGATCACAGACATCTTTGTGCAGGACCTAGCTGGCAAACAGTTCCCTTGCTGGTGTCATTCATTAGCAGAATTTGTAGGATCAGGATGGCAGAGACAACCACTTGGAGAATATGATAGACAAGAGATCTCAGGATCAACACGAATGAGTGCTGTCTACCACAGGCCACCTGTTTCGCAAGATGAGTGGGCAGAAAGAAACAGCAAGAGGAGCCGCAGGCAGGTGCCTTCATTGTGGTTTTTGAAGGGAATAATGGTCTTGGCACGGGAAGCAGGCAAAGCAGACATAGGATTGACTAGATTGAATCATTTCAGTGGGCTCTGGGGCATAGGGACTGTCCTTCGTCGTCTGATTTCTGGCCCTGGGGTGATTAGGGCAGTATGAGAGCAACCCAGAGTCTAGTCCCCAGCCTGAGGAAGTTTCCAGCATCCTTGCTGAAACCTAACTAATATATACGGAACAGAGAACAACAAAATAGTGTCTAATTGGGCAAGATGCATGCTACAGGCTTTAAAAAAAGGAGAAATGAATGTGAACTACCCATTCGTGAAGGAAACCTTGCACCGTAAAGGGTTTTATACAAAGGTAGACCTAACACGAAAAAGTGGATAAGGGTGCACGCATCTCAAAGGGGTTCAAAGCTACAGCGGAGGATTTCCCGGTGATCCCGTGGTGGAGACTTGTCTTCCAGTGCAGTGGGTGTGGGTTCGATCCCTGGCCAGGGAGCTAAGCTTCCACATGCCTCACAGTCAAAGACTAAACTATAGAACAGAAGTAATATTTTAACAGATTCAATATACACATTTAAAAAACGGTCTACTTTAAAAAAAAAAAAGTCAAAACAAACAAAAAATTAACAAAGTTCCATCTGTCAGGTTCCTGGCCTCCCCTTTCAGCATGGCAATTCTGCCTCTCACATGACACTATGACCACACACACCTGACATCATGAGACCCTCGTCTGCTTTGAGAAGGCTGAATGAAGCTTGGTAGGGTTCATGTGCACCCACATCATGGCTAATACTGGCTTTCTTTGGGATAAGCCTGGAGTCACCATAGGCCTGTGAACAACCCTGGTTCTAATCTGGAGTATCACATACATCGAATAGAGACTGGATCACAGACATCTTTGTGCAGGACCTAGCTGGCAAACAGTTCCCTTGCTGGTGTCATTCATTAGCAGAATTTGTAGGATCAGGATGGCAGAGACAACCACTTGGAGAATATGATAGACAAGAGATCTCAGGATCAACACGAATGAGTGCTGTCTACCACAGGCCACCTGTTTCGCAAGATGAGTGGGCAGAAAGAAACAGCAAGAGGAGCCGCAGGCAGGTGCCTTCATTGTGGTTTTTGAAGGGAATAATGGTCTTGGCACGGGAAGCAGGCAAAGCAGACATAGGATTGACTAGATTGAATCATTTCAGTGGGCTCTGGGGCATAGGGACTGTCCTTCGTCGTCTGATTTCTGGCCCTGGGGTGATTAGGGCAGTATGAGAGCAACCCAGAGTCTAGTCCCCAGCCTGAGGAAGTTTCCAGCATCCTTGCTGAAACCTAACTAATATATACGGAACAGAGAACAACAAAATAGTGTCTAATTGGGCAAGATGCATGCTACAGGCTTTAAAAAAAGGAGAAATGAATGTGAACTACCCATTCGTGAAGCTGTGACAGGAAACCTTGCACCGTAAAGGGTTTTATACAAAGGTAGACCAAAGTATATGTCCATCCATTCCTGTGTTATCTCTCAGTACCTTCATTTTCACATTTGAAAAAAAAGTGGAGGGGGGCTTCCCGGGTGGTCCAGTGGTAGAGTCCACCTTGCATTGCAAGGGGCACTGGTTGGATCTCTGGCCAGGGAGGATCCACGTGCCACAGGATGGCTGGACTGGTGTGTCCAATCACGAGCCAGAGCTCTGGAGCACATGCGCCCAGAGCTGGCGCTCTTCAACGAGAGAGGCCACTGCAGTGGGAGGCCCACACAGGCCAAAGAACAGATGGATGAAAATAAAATAAATTAAAAACCAATAAAAGAAGTCAAAATTTTTTTAAAATGTGGAGGTAACACTTGTCCTTTCTCATAGCTGGAGGGGATAATTACCTAGATCCGTGGCAGGAGGGGTGCCAGGATGCAGAGATATTTGAAGGAAGGACATCATCCTGTTAACTGGACAGAATGGGCAAGGAAATAAGAGACGGTCATCAAAACCTGAACAAATTGCAGGACTTCCTCAGTGGTCCAGTGGTTAAGACTCTGCACTCCCAGTATAAGAGGTGTGGGTTTGATCCCTGGTCAGGGAACTAAGATCCCAGATGCTGTGTGGCATGGCCAAGAAAAATTTTAAAATATATTCATTAATTTTTTTAAAAACCTGAACAAAGTGCATCCTTTGACACAAACTGAACTTTCCCAAAGGCACAACATTGAATGCTTCCTGTGTGGCATTTATCTGGCTTCATGTGTGGCAGAACTTAGCCTGTCAATCTCTTTTCACACATTTCTTATTATTCGGCAAACTGTGGAATCTTTAGCAAGAGCAAGCAGTTATCTAGTGCCAGGGACAACTTCAAGAGCTTTGGGGATGTATTAATACACTCTGTCCTCTGGAAACAATTCTGTGTGGTACTATTAACACTCTGTTTCACTAAGAAGGAAACTTAAGTACAGGGAAACAATTTGTCCACAGAGTCACAGCTTATGAATGGAAGCGCTGGTTTTGAGTCAAGATAGCCTAAATGGAGACCATCACTTAACCTCCAGGCTCTAAAGAAATCTCTCATCACACCATTGTGAGGCTTTGCAACCAGTTGGTAGAGCCAAGCAAAGGAAGAGCCAGCAGAAAGATCCTATTTTTATGAAACAGAAGTGTTGCAAGAGATACTGTACAGGAGATGCCCCCAGATGGACGTCTCACTGGTAGGGTAGAGGGACCCTTTGACCATCTAGATGCCATACGAGTGATTCTGCATACAGCCTCGTATGGAGGGCGTGGTGGGAGAGGACTGGGCACCTAAGAAACGGGAGACGATGGCAAGAGGAGGGATGGAGAAGCAGGACAGCAGGAATAGATGCTGAGTGGGAAAGGATTGAAAAGCGGGACAGTATTTTAGGCATCCAGGTCTCATGTTATTGACATACAACAAATGAATTATCTGAGTATCTCAGACCTTTTCTCTATGTTGAAATATTAATTCAATGAACCACAATGAGAGTGTTTTCAAAACTGGTGGATCAGCAGCCCAGAGTGGGGAATCTTTTGCTTATTTAAGCCTCTATGACCGTGAGGTTTGACCAGGATGAGTTTATCATCCATGGCATATTTACAAAGGCATGGTCTGGGTATTTTTGCTGTGGACACAGTTTATCAAATCAACAGATACTAATACTGTAAACAGTGGGGTAGGCGCTCTGGTAGATGCTGGGGAAAATTAGAAGTTCAGCCCCTACCCTCAAGGATCTCACTGTCTAGTGAACAGTCACATCCATATTTCATCAGTGAAAGTACAACAAAGCATGACAAGAAAGGGTACGGGGTCGCAAAAAGGCACAAAGGGAAAAAAACTTGACAATTCTAGCAAGTTCCACAGAAGAAGTGTCATGGCTGACTATCACAGAATTGGAGTTCTCCAGATGGAAGGGAAGGATGAGAAAGAAGGACATTCTTGGCAGAAAGGATCGATGGGCAAAAGATGCAAGTGTGAGAGAGCATAATGAATTCATGCACTTATAAGACGGTATTGTTTGCCTACTTAAATGGCACACCTTCCTTGTCTCACAGTGAGGACTCCATAGTCAGGCGTCTGAGTGTGGTGGAACTGTGTTATCTCCTTCAGAACGTTTCCCTGGGCTGCCCTCATGGTGCTCGCCCGCGTGGGGTCTGATTTTAAGGCTTGAATGGGGAAGGACCCACCGAATCAAGCCCATGTGGTTGTCGGCAGGATTCAGCTCTTTGCAGGCTGTTGGTCTGGCAGTCTCAGCTTCCTGCTGACTGTTGGCCAAGGGCTGCCTTGATGTACCCAGGTCGTGTGAACTTCCCTGACACAGCAATCTGCTTCATCAAAGCCTCCCATGGAGAGTCTGCCAGCAATTTGGAAGTGACCATCCTATGTCATTTAATCCAGAAATTTCATTGATTAGAGGCAAGTTACTAGACCTGCTCACACTCAAGGAGAAAAGAGTATACAAAAGCAAGTGTACTGAAGATGGGGATTTGGGAGGTTGGGGAGCATCTTAGAGTCTCATGCCATTCAGGCAGTTTCCTGTCTAGACGGAGGCTGGTAACGTGTGCCCTGCATTGTGAAATACCTTGCTAATTGAAAAACAGGATGAAACATTTTGGCTGGATCTATAACAACCTCCTCATTTGCTTTTTTCTTCGCTATCTTCTCAGGTTCTGCAGGTAACTGGTGCACCTCTCTTAGACCCCTGAAATCAAGCTCCTCGTGGGATGACAACGGCCCTGACTCTCCGTCTCACGTCTCCTGAGTTTGTCTCTAATCAGATTACGACTATATTATTAGACTCGGTTATCATATTATACTTTTTTTTATCAGATAGATAGAATTGCGAGTCCCCTTTCGACCCTCTTTAAATGCTTTTTCAGTGACTATTCCTCATTACCGGGGAGATGTATTCACCTCTGGCTCTTTCCAAAGGGCATGACTTTAAGGAGATAGCAGGTTTTGAGAAGTTATTAAAGAGGGGTGAAGACCACAGATTTCGTTGTCATGCCAGGTCTGAGGTAGTGTTTTCTTTTTATTTTGTGACGTGGGCTTCAGCACACGAGCCCCCGCCTGCCACCATCACCCAAGGGCCTTACTATGGGAGAGCTTCAGCGACGAGACAGGGCCTGTGAGCTGCCTGAAAGAGATCAGAGAGTATCTTAGAAACAAAGTAGAATTCGTCTTTCTCTCTGATCACGATAACCAGAAATGGAAAAGAACACCGAACCAAAAATAGTAGCTCCACTTATTCTGACAGCATAGGAAACTGAGAAGCTTCTGCTTGTGAGTTTCAGGACTTGAAGCAAGCAGCACCTCTGTGACTCTTTCTACTCATCTGTCAGGCATCAAGGATGAGAGAGATGCAAATGCATTTCCCTAAACAGAGTCCAGAATTGGATACAACGTTGAGCCCGGTTTGTACAGCTCTGAGTTTTACGGAAAGAGAGGCCCGAAATAGCTAAGCGGTCCACCCTCCCAATGGCAGTGTGGGGTTGCCACGGGTTTTAATAAAATTCTATTTATAGCCAGCCTTCCGGAGCCACAGTCACAATTGTCTGTTAAATAAAAGAAATACAGGATTATTGTTTACCTCATTGAGAGTGCCGTTTTACAGAACCTTCTAACACAGAAATGAACGGTCTTTAAGAACAATCTTTAGATGTGTGTGGGAAGGCAGAAAAATCACTTGCTTTGGGGTCCAAAAATACAGCTCCTAACCTCCACTTGGCTTCTGGGGGGCTCCCACACCCATGGGGGCCTACATTGGTAGATCTCAAGTGTTTTCACATGAGTACCCCTATCTGCAAAAGGGATCAAGTAAGTCATTTATTCAGGAATTTGAGAGAAGAGCCCGGAACAACTTCTTGTCATCATAATATCCATTTAAAATACTCCGATTTCCAAAGGCCTAGAGAACCAAGTTGTGGTTGCCAAGAGGGGGAAGGTTGAGGGAAGGATAGAGTAGGAGTTTGGGGTTAACAGACGTAAACTATTATACAGAGAGAGTAGACAAACATCACAGTCCTTGGTGTATAGCCCAGAGAACTATATTCAGCATCCTAGGATAAACCATAATGGAAAAGAATATTTTTAAAATTTTACATATCTATATTACATATATATGAGTTACTTTGCTATATAGCAGAAATTAGCAATGTTGTAAATCAACTATACTTCAATTAAAATTTTTTTCTTAAATTGTTTTATCTTAGAATATAGTTAATTTATAAGATCGTGTTAGTTTCAGGTATACAGCAAAGTGATTCAGTTATTTTTATATATACTATATACATATATATACACATGATTTAAAAACATCTTTAGCTACTCTGATTTACTATAAAAATCTATTTGAACTTTGGGTTCTAATTCATTGTATATGTGTTCTTGGTTTTTAAATAAAAATGGTTTAAATTACTCATTGTCTTGTAAATTCACCTTCCCAAAGCTGTGCCATGTTGATCCCGTGGCCTTGAATAGCCATGATGGCACTTTGCTGTGTATCTTGGAGGAAGGAGGAGGGGTATGTATTCCCGGGTTTTCGAAGTTTCACCCAAAGCAATTATACAAATGAGAGAACTGTTGTTGCTATAAAGCATGATTCCCAACCTCAAGTGGACACTTGACATGACCCAATTCTACGTGACTAATTCGTCACGTGCCCACTCTCAAAGCTCTGATTCCCTCTCTAAACATTCTCCTGAGCCAGTGGTCCTTTCTCAATGATCTCTTTTCCCTGAAAGAGAAAGATGAGCCCTTTGGGTAGCACCTTTCTCATACCCCTTCACCCAACCTGCCCGCTTACCTGTGCCTGCCTTCTCCCTCATTCTTCCTGTTATTACATACAAAGTGTCTACCCCCACCCCATGAAAGGTATGTGACCAGTACTTCCTTGTGCCTTCTCAGGGACTAGAGTCTGGATTATCTCCCTAATCGTCTGCATCCTTGACCTCTTCTCAGTTGGATTCTTCACATTAGGATCAGATGGTGGTGGTGGTGGAGATGGTTTAGTTGTGTTCGAGTCTTGTGATCCCATTAACAGTAGCCCTCCAGGCTCCTCTATCCATGGGAGTTCCCAGGCAATAATACTGGAGTGGGTTGCCATTCCCTTCTCCAGGAGATCTTCCCAACCCAGGGATGGAACCCTGGTCTCCTGCACTGCAAGCAGATTCTTTACGTCTGAGCCACCAGGGAAGCCCATTAGTGTCAGATAGGTTTCATCTAAAAAAATCAAAACACATATATACATTGCTGTATGTAAAGCAGATAGCTAGTGGGAAGCTGCTTTATAGCAAGGGAAGCTCAGCTCTGTGCTCTGTGATGACCTAAATGGATGGGATGGGGGGCAAGTAGGAGGGAGGCCCAAGAGGTAGAAGATATATATATATACACATAGCTGATTTACTTTGTTGTACAGCAGAAACTAACACAACATTGTAAAGCAATTACCCTTCAATAAAAAAAATAATAATAATTTTTAAAAAAGCAAACAGTGGCTTCCCTGGTGGTCCAGTGGGTAAAGAGTCCTCCTTGCAGTGCAAGGGGCACTGGTTCAATCCCTGGCCCAGGAAGATCCCACGTGCCATGGAGCGGCTGTACCTGTGTGTCCAATTACAAGCCAGTTCTCTGGAGTGTATGTGCCCAGAGCCAGTGCTCTGCAACGAGAGAGGCCACTGTGATGGGAGACCCACACAAGCCAAAGAATAAAGATGGATGAAAAAAAAAGCACACAAACCTCCCTTGATTCCATCTCCCATGACAGCTGACTTCTCTCTCCTATTTCTTTTCAGAGCCCTCATTGTTCCAAACTATTCCTCGTAGCTTCCAATTCCTCACATCTCCTTCACTTTAAAAATTTTTCTTACATTTATAATTAAAATCATATACATGCACAGCTTTCGGAAGTCAGCTAATACAACAAGATATATTGAAAAACAGCCTTCTGCCCTCGTTTGTATGCACAAGACTGTGACCAATGGCAAATACTTTCCATTGCCTCTGCTACTTCGAAGTGGATATCCACATTTCTAAATGATATTCTTGAACTTAACTTTATATAATATTCTGCACATCAAATTTTTCGCTCATTGTTATGTGGGTGAGAAAGACCCATATAATCCAAGCATTTTCATTACATGTTGTGCTATGCTACATTCTGTTCAATAAATATAGCAATCCTTTCAAGAGTGATCATCTGAGCTGTTTATACGCAACAATACTATGAAGATTCTTCTATGTATCTCTGGGCATGTGGATCAGATTTTTTCCCTACATTTCTAGATGTGGAAGAGGACCAATGCAACTTGTTTTTTTACATTCTTTATGAAACAGAAGATCTTAATATTAACTTGATATTAAAGTAGTCCAATTTATCAGTTTATCTTTTATGATTTGTCCTTTTGGGGTATTGCCCCCCCAAAGTTGTTTTTCATGCCAAAGTCATGAAAAAATTCTTCCATGTTTTCCTTCAGAAGTTCTAGTTTTACCTTTGACATTTAAGTGCCTGAAGAATGTTTGATTTATTTTTGAGTATCGCGCGCCCTCTTTCTCTTCAAACCCCTGTAACCTGGCTACCGTTTCCACCAAGTAACTGTGCACTAGAAGGTAGCCAGTGGTTTGCATGCTGCTTTCACTATGGACTATTACACACTCTAGTTCTCCTCTCAAGCGTTACCTTACTTTGTAATCACTCAGAAGCATTTGACAGTGGATTACTTCCCTGCTCCTTGAAAGATCCTCTTTCTTGACTTCCGTGATACCACATCCTTCCGGTTTACTTAAACACATCTGGCACCTTCTTCAGAGTCACTTGTGCCTGAATCCACTTCCCGCCTGACTTCTGAATAGTGGGGTTCTCCCGGGACCACCTTCCAGTCCTCTTCTCTCTCAGCCCTGCTTTCCCCAGGCAATCTCATCTACTCCTGGGACTTGTGAGGATGGTCCCCTAGAACTGAATTTCTAGGTTACCTCTCCCTTCTGGGCTCCCACCTTCCATCCCCTTTGGACAGCTTCCTGATGTCCCAAGTTTTCATGTCTAAAAATGAGCACTTCTTCCAGTTCAGTTAATGTCGCTCATACTCTCTGTCAAGTGCCAATATTGAGGGGGTGGGGGGTGTCATTCTTGATACTTCATTCTGCCTCACCCTCGCATCCAAGACAACCATAGATCTAGTCTCACACAAACTGCATGGGGAACCTGTTGAATTCTCTCCATCTTCACTACTAGGCATTCATTGTTTATCACCTGATATTTATAACAGTCTTCTAATCATTTTCCCTGCTTTAACTCTTGTTCTCTTTCCATTTCTTTTCCAAACAGAAATCTTTCATTGTATAGCAATACTATGAAGAATTTCTTCTATGTATCTCTGGGCATGTGGATCAGATTTTTCCCTACATTTCTAGATGTGGAAGAGGACCAATGCAACTTGTTTTTTTACATTCTTTATGAAACAGAAGATCTTAATATTAACTTGATATTAAAGTAGTCCAATTTATCAGTTTATCTTTTATGATTTGTCCTTTTGGGGTATTGCCCCCCCAAAGTTGTTTTTCATGCCAAAGTCATGAAAAAATTCTTCCATGTTTTCCTTCAGAAGTTCTAGTTTTACCTTTGACATTTAAGTGCCTGAAGAATGTTTGATTTATTTTTGAGTATCGCGCGCCCTCTTTCTCTTCAAACCCCTGTAACCTGGCTACCGTTTCCACCAAGTAACTGTGCACTAGAAGGTAGCCAGTGGTTTGCATGCTGCTTTCACTATGGACTATTACACACTCTAGTTCTCCTCTCAAGCGTTACCTTACTTTGTAATCACTCAGAAGCATTTGACAGTGGATTACTTCCCTGCTCCTTGAAAGATCCTCTTTCTTGACTTCCGTGATACCACATCCTTCCGGTTTACTTAAACACATCTGGCACCTTCTTCAGAGTCACTTGTGCCTGAATCCACTTCCCGCCTGACTTCTGAATAGTGGGGTTCTCCCGGGACCACCTTCCAGTCCTCTTCTCTCTCAGCCCTGCTTTCCCCAGGCAATCTCATCTACTCCTGGGACTTGTGAGGATGGTCCCCTAGAACTGAATTTCTAGGTTACCTCTCCCTTCTGGGCTCCCACCTTCCATCCCCTTTGGACAGCTTCCTGATGTCCCAAGTTTTCATGTCTAAAAATGAGCACTTCTTCCAGTTCAGTTAATGTCGCTCATACTCTCTGTCAAGTGCCAATATTGAGGGGGTGGGGGGTGTCATTCTTGATACTTCATTCTGCCTCACCCTCGCATCCAAGACAACCATAGATCTAGTCTCACACAAACTGCATGGGGAACCTGTTGAATTCTCTCCATCTTCACTACTAGGCATTCATTGTTTATCACCTGATATTTATAACAGTCTTCTAATCATTTTCCCTGCTTTAACTCTTGTTCTCTTTCCATTTCTTTTCCAAACAGAAACCAGACTGATCTTTAAAAATACAGTTGGATTTATGACTATCATCTGTACAAAACCCTTCAACGCTGATTATTTGACACTTGGGATGAAACCCCAAACCCTTGACATGAGTGAGAGGGCACTTCCCCTAAATGGCAGCAGCCCCTCTCTACATATAATCCAGTATACCTTGGGGTCAGCCTGGAATATTCGCCAGGTTTTTGTTTGTTTGTCTCTCCCCTTACGCCTCAGGTGAAGCGTCTAACCCTCACTCCCATTCTGTGCTTTGGTACTAACTTGTCCTTTCCTTTAGATCTTTAAATAGGGCCTTCCTGGTGGCTGGGTGGTGAAGAATCCACCTGCCAATGCAGGAGACAACCGTTTGATCCTTGGAAGGTGACACATATCCAGGAGCAACTTGACCCTGTGCGCCACAACTATTGAGGCTGTCCTCGAGAGCCCGGGAGCCACAGCCACCGAGTCCACAGGCCTAGAGCCCACACGCCCTAAAGCCCGTGCGCTGCAACAAGAGAAGTCCCCTCAATAAGAACCCCGTGCGCCACAACCAGAGAGCAGTCCCTCATTCACTGCAACGAAAGAAAACCCGGCGCAACAACAAAGATACAGCACAGCCAAAATTAAATCAATAAATATAGTGTTAAATACAATTGATCGGGCTTCCCTGCTGGTCCAGTGGGTAAGGACACCACCTTGCAGTGCAAGGGGCGCCAGTTCGATCCCTGGCCTGGGAAGATCCCACGTGCTGCGGAGCAGCTGGACCGACGTGTCCAATTACCGAGCCAGAGCTCTGGAGCACATGCGCCCAGAGCTGGTGCTCTGCAACGACAGACGCCACTGCGATGGGAGGCCCACACGGGCCAAAGAACAAAGATGGATGAAAACAGATAAATAAAAGACCAATAGAAGTGGCCCACCTGCCCCCCACCCTCCCCAACCCGCCCCCCCCAAAAATAAATAAAATGTTTCTCTTTAAAAAAATAAAAAAATAAATACAATTGATCGTGATAAGATGATTATCTGATCATTAACTCATTATCTGCATCCCCAACAGACCCTGAGCTCCTGGGGGTAGGGGTCATGTCTTTATTATTGTTATTATTATTCCTCCTGCTCCCTCCAGTACACCTCAGTGCCTGGCCCATATTAAGACCTCACTAAGGGCTTCCCTGCTGGCCCCGTGGGTAAAGAGTCCGCCTTGCGGTGCAAGGGGCGCCGGTTCAATCCCTGACACAGGAAGATCCCACATGCCACGGAGCGGCTGGACCAGTGTGTCCAATTACTAGCCTATGCTCTAGAGCACATGCGCCCAGTGGGAGGCCTGCGCAGGCAGAAGAACAAAAATGGATGAGAAATAAATAAATGAAAGACCAATAAATGTAGCCAAAATTTAAAAAAAAAAAAAAACTCACTAAGCCTATGTTAAACACTGAAGGCCCACAAAGGTGAGTGATGCCCGTTCCTCACTGAGAAGGCGGCACAGTCTTGTGGGGTTCCTAGGAGGTGGGACTCCAGCTCTCTGAACTCCTACGCAGTTTCTAGGACGGCAAGGCCGGAAGCGCCACCTTTCCTGCCCTGGGCCGCATTGTCCTCATCTGGAAGCTTCCCTGCTCCTGTCTATGCCCAACCCGACCCCATGGTTCCCATCACCATCCCTTCTAAGGTTGTGGTTTCTCTCTATGGGGAAGGTAGCCTAGGGGAATAAAAGTTTTCCCCACAGAGCCTGCTGAAGGGTACTGCCCAGCTGCATAGGCTATTATTGTTACTTAAAGCAGAAGGGTAATTAGTGTATTTGTTCTTAATTGCATCGTTGACCGTGAGAAGCACAAAACTGACCTAAGATTATCCTTGGAGCTAATTCGGATACAATAAAGGCAAGCTTATTACTATTCCAGCATCGTTGTGGTTTTATTGCCCCCTGGTGGCGATATTAATTATTTAGCCCTGCACATTTGAAGATGCTGCTGTTTAAACAGAGATCCACAGATTGTCCCCTGGATCTCAGTATTCACTTCTCTCTGAAACTAGAGACAAAACGCATGAGAGACTTGACGTAAATGTCTGTGTTGACTCCACCTATACTTTTTCTTTAAGGGCAACTGCTTTATCCCTTTTATTTCCCTTCCCACAGGAGACATTTCTGACCCTTGGAGGTACTGTCCAAGGAGGCAACCACCAGGCTGAGTAGCCATTTGGTCTCAGAGGAAAACTGGTTAAGGGCCCTCATTCTAGAGAACAATCTTAATCCAATGGAAGCAGTTTTCCCAGGGGATCTAGATGTTCAGGCTGAACATTTTTTCAGATGTATAATAATAGAATCCCCACCAACAGACCCATGAAGCTATGTAGAATAATTGCATATAATAATTGCACCCCAGGGACGTGTCACCTGGACACCTGTTTTCAAGTTTCCAAATGCGTTTTCACTCTTTAAATCAGAAGCTTAGGCAGAAGACACAATTCAGCTACTTTCACAATGGTCCATCCTTGCTTTAGTCTTTGAGATGATGTAGGGAAAAGGTGGGCATGGGGAATGACATTTCTAATTGACAGAAAGTGCTTTAGCAGCATTTATAGAGACAGAGAATGTTACTCAAATGAAATGTCTGGCCAGTCCCATATATACTAATCTATATACCCCTAAATTTTTTCTTCCGAAAATTTGGGTCCTCCATCTGGAAGCTTCCCTGGGCATTGTCCTCATCTGGAAGCTTCCCTGCTCCTGTCTATGCCCAACCCGACCCCATGGTTCCCATCACCATCCCTTCTAAGGTTGTGGTTTCTCTCTATGGGGAAGGTAGCCTAGGGAATAAAAGTTTTCCCACAGAGCCTGCTGAAGGGTACTGCCCAGCTGCATAGGCTATTATTGTTACTTAAAGCAGAAGGGTAATTAGTGTATTTGTTCTTAATTGCATCGTTGACCGTGAGAAGCACAAAACTGACCTAAGATTATCCTTGGAGCTAATTCGGATACAATAAAGGCAAGCTTATTACTATTCCAGCATCGTTGTGGTTTTATTGCCCCCTGGTGGCGATATTAATTATTTAGCCCTGCACATTTGAAGATGCTGCTGTTTAAACAGAGATCCACAGATTGTCCCCTGGATCTCAGTATTCACTTCTCTCTGAAACTAGAGACAAAACGCATGAGAGACTTGACGTAAATGTCTGTGTTGACTCCACCTATACTTTTTCTTTAAGGGCAACTGCTTTATCCCTTTTATTTCCCTTCCCACAGGAGACATTTCTGACCCTTGGAGGTACTGTCCAAGGAGGCAACCACCAGGCTGAGTAGCCATTTGGTCTCAGAGGAAAACTGGTTAAGGGCCCTCATTCTAGAGAACAATCTTAATCCAATGGAAGCAGTTTTCCCAGGGGATCTAGATGTTCAGGCTGAACATTTTTTCAGATGTATAATAATAGAATCCCCACCAACAGACCCATGAAGCTATGTAGAATAATTGCATATAATAATTGCACCCCAGGGACGTGTCACCTGGACACCTGTTTTCAAGTTTCCAAATGCGTTTTCACTCTTTAAATCAGAAGCTTAGGCAGAAGACACAATTCAGCTACTTTCACAATGGTCCATCCTTGCTTTAGTCTTTGAGATGATGTAGGGAAAAGGTGGGCATGGGGAATGACATTTCTAATTGACAGAAAGTGCTTTAGCAGCATTTATAGAGACAGAGAATGTTACTCAAATGAAATGTCTGGCCAGTCCCATATATACTAATCTATATACATATATATACTCTCTGCTATATGTTCTTTCCAAATATAGAACATTTCTCAAAAGCTAGAGACGGCTGTATTTATTGTTAATGGAAACAGTTCAGTAAGAAATGGCTGACTGTTCACAAAGGAGAACCAGCCGTAGAAATGCAGTTTTCCCTGCCATCTGCATTCCCATTTTTTCTCTGTTGCCCTGGATTTAAAATCAGCTAGCTCTGGCTCTGAATCTTGACTCCTTCCTCACTAGGTGCATTCCTTGAGGCAAGTTACTTAGGATTTCTAAACCTCAGGATCTTCTTGTCATCTACCAGATGGGTAGAATAATACCCACCCCATAGACTTGTAGTGAAGCTTGACTGTGATATTATATGTAAAACACTATGCAAAATGCCAGGCACATATTAGGCATTCAAGCAAAGGTAGCTGTTATCATTACTGTAATTATTCTTAAGGTTATTCAGAAGGTTATGAATGATCTTGAGGGGAAAAAAATAACACAAAGCCCATCAAAGCTAATTGTTTGCATTCAGGAGCAGTATTTAATCTCTTTTAAGAAAAGAATCTCTTTCAGAAGAGATTATGAATCTCTTTTAGGAGAGATTATGAATTGCAAATCATTAATGAATTATGTTCATTTCTGGGCTGCCCTGGTAGCTCAGTGGTAAAGAGTTCGCCTGCCAATGCAGGAGACACAGGTTCGAACCCTGATCTGGGACGATCCCACATGCTGTGGAGCAACTAAGCCCGTGAGCCACAACTATTAAACCTTCCCCCCTCATCCTTTCGGGGGTCCCTTCCCCAGTCTCGAGCAGTTTTCTCATGTGCCTGTGTTGATCAGTCCTCCGCCGAGGACTGAAGGAGACCCACTGCAGTCCCCAGAGTTCTCTCTGACTCCTCTTAGGTACTTCGCCCACAAACTCCAGCCAGTTTCCCTTCCTGAACTCCCAGCATCTTCTTCAAGGAGTCCACTGGCTGTTTGGGGTTCTCTGTACTATCATCTGGAATCGTTCTCAAGGCAGTTAGCTAAGGTACCCTCTCTCTTTGCTTTCCATCTCTCAGGGACCACTGTGCTTTATTGCCTGATGTCCACTGTCTTAAAAGCCATTGTGAGCTTCCTGGTGGCTCAGTGGTAAAGAGCCTGACGATGCAGGAGACTCAGGTTCAATCCCTGATCCAGGAAGATCCCACATGCTGTGGGGACTAAGCCTGTGTGTCACAACTCCTGAGCCTGCGCACTCTAGAGCCTGGAAGCTGCGACTATGGAGCCCATGTGCTGTGACTACTGAAGCCCATGCACACTGGAGCTCACGCTCCACAACAAGAGAAGCCCCTGCAATGAGAAACCTGGATGCTGCAATGAGAGAGCCGATCCCTCTGTCTGCAATAAGAGAGAAACCTGAGCAGCAACAAAGACCCTGCCAGCCAAAAATAAATAAAATTATCTTTTAAGTCATTATCTCACACATTTTATTTTTAATTGTTTCCAGTGGGAGGGTCACCCGGTCCTTACTACTCAATCTTCACTGGAAGTCTATCTGAATCCTGTGTCATCAGGGGAAGGCGAAGAAGGCTGGAGGCATCACTTTAGCAAATTTCCTGAATCTGTCAAGATATATAATCCTCATACAATTGAGAGAATTTTTGCTTTTTAAAAATGCATAGCAGATTCGGCGAAAAGGACAGGGGAGATGTCTCTGTCTTTTTTTTTTTTGACCTCTTGTGGCAACTTTGAAAACATTCTTTGCTTTTTCTCTAACAGAATGGCAAATAAAAGAATGTTTAAATTGTGGCCAAACTGAATTCAACGGAGGCTAAATGTGTAAGAAGATAACTTGTGGACTATTTCCCTCTAGCAGTTTCGAAGGGATATCATATCTGCTCAGAACAACTGAAGGACCAATTTTACTATGTTGTGTGGGGTCCTTTGAAAGTAAGACTCTCCCAGCTAAGTGAAGACCACCACTAACACCATTGCGAATATTTATCTCTGTCGCCCTTTCAGCACATGGCTGAAATAGTCAGTCTAGGTAATAGTCAGTTGGGATTCACTCTGGAGGAGGAATAAGAATAAACTGTAGCCTTGCCCACTATGGACAGTTCTTCAATTACATCTTTTAATTCTTCTGACCCTGCACGGAAAGAGATTGATGGCACTGTTCGTGATAAATGCTGTCTGGAGAGAACATGCCCCCTACTGCGGAGTTTCTAGAGCTCATCACCGTCTGGGTACCATCTCGGGGTCCCCATCGCTACTAACACTGCCTGTTTCAAAAGTAAAACTACATTTGGAGAAAAATGGAGGATTTCCGTCATGAAATACCCCATGATCTTCTGCTGCGGGCTAGAGAAGCTATAGCTAAGGGAAGAAGGAACAGCGGGACTCGTGCAGGCAATGTGGACTTAGGATCATGGGGGCATAACCATATCCTGGGCCCGTAGGTTGATAATTAAGCCCCTTTCTGACCCTCGGGTCCCTTAGATGATGTGTATAATAACACGCAACCTCTCCAAGAACAGGAAGATGATTGTATTGCTTCTCTTCTGTGGCCCGTGGGATTGATAAGTCATTATCTCACACATTTTATTTTTAATTGTTTCCAGTGGGAGGGTCACCCGGTCCTTACTACTCAATCTTCACTGGAAGTCTATCTGAATCCTGTGTCATCAGGGGAAGGCGAAGAAGGCTGGAGGCATCACTTTAGCAAATTTCCTGAATCTGTCAAGATATATAATCCTCATACAATTGAGAGAATTTTTGCTTTTTAAAAATGCATAGCAGATTCGGCGAAAAGGACAGGGGAGATGTCTCTGTCTTTTTTTTTTTTGACCTCTTGTGGCAACTTTGAAAACATTCTTTGCTTTTTCTCTAACAGAATGGCAAATAAAAGAATGTTTAAATTGTGGCCAAACTGAATTCAACGGAGGCTAAATGTGTAAGAAGATAACTTGTGGACTATTTCCCTCTAGCAGTTTCGAAGGGATATCATATCTGCTCAGAACAACTGAAGGACCAATTTTACTATGTTGTGTGGGGTCCTTTGAAAGTAAGACTCTCCCAGCTAAGTGAAGACCACCACTAACACCATTGCGAATATTTATCTCTGTCGCCCTTTCAGCACATGGCTGAAATAGTCAGTCTAGGTAATAGTCAGTTGGGATTCACTCTGGAGGAGGAATAAGAATAAACTGTAGCCTTGCCCACTATGGACAGTTCTTCAATTACATCTTTTAATTCTTCTGACCCTGCACGGAAAGAGATTGATGGCACTGTTCGTGATAAATGCTGTCTGGAGAGAACATGCCCCCTACTGCGGAGTTTCTAGAGCTCATCACCGTCTGGGTACCATCTCGGGGTCCCCATCGCTACTAACACTGCCTGTTTCAAAAGTAAAACTACATTTGGAGAAAAATGGAGGATTTCCGTCATGAAATACCCCATGATCTTCTGCTGCGGGCTAGAGAAGCTATAGCTAAGGGAAGAAGGAACAGCGGGACTCGTGCAGGCAATGTGGACTTAGGATCATGGGGGCATAACCATATCCTGGGCCCGTAGGTTGATAATTAAGCCCCTTTCTGACCCTCGGGTCCCTTAGATGATGTGTATAATAACACGCAACCTCTCCAAGAACAGGAAGATGATTGTATTGCTTCTCTTGGGGTAACTCCCCAGTTCTACGAGCAAGGATGCCGACATGAGCCGGCTCACTGGGCTGGACCCTATATTCTCCTAACTCCCAGGCAGCCACACTGGTCTCCACCCCCTCCCCTGCCTGGTCTAGGCATGCTCTGAGCCACGGCATCCTTGCTCGCTGTTGTCTCCCCTGAGAACCAGGCACAAGGTTCATTTCCTCTCTACCTCTCTTGACCCCCTAATCTAAAATTATACACCCTCTAGTTACACTCTGTCCTTTTCTGAGCTTTATTTTCCTATACAGCTTTTTTTTTTTAACCACTTCCTAGGGTATCTGTCTATATTTTTGTTTCTTCCATTGCCCATCTTGACTCTAAGCTCCCTGAAGGCAGGAATTTTGTTTTGGTTTCTCCACGACTTAGCGCAGCCCACACAGGCCAACGAATAAAACGTTAGATGAAAATAAATATAAATGAAAAAGAGGCATGATGGGGAAAAAGAAGAAAATGATGAGCATGTTTTCATTCTAGGTCCACAATCTCTGCCTGATGCCTCTGTGCTTAATGGTGGTTCCTACAAGAATTCCATCCACTGACATGTGGCTGAAACACAGGATGAAAGCAGATGTTATAGACCTACTATGAGCTCAGCAGAGTGTTAGGTTAATGGGCTATTAAAGGGTTAATGCGGCAGTTGCAAACTCCCCGGCCCTAAAGGGTCAGCATCATAGGGCCGTCGGCTGGTGCCTGGGAGTCTCTCAAGGCCCGGCGATAGGGAGCTCGCCCTGGCCATAAAGATTCTCCACCAGGTGTGGAAAGTAACAAGAACTGCACACCCCCATGCCCACAGACAACTCAAGGACAGCAGACTCATCACTAATTTCCCACTCAGTTTAGACAAAGACTTCGTTTCTGCGCCTGCTCTGAAGAATCCTCCTCCCTTTTTTTCTTCTCCCCTTTCCTCCCTAATAAAACCTCCTTGTCCCATCTCTGGGGCGTGACTTCACTGGCCCACCTCTTGGACCTGTGGATCTCGCCTGGGAACTCTTCCCAAATGGGCTCTTTCCCTAACAGCTTGCTGTCCGCCGTGTCTTTGCGATTCTTACACAGAGTACTTGACACTTAGTAGGTGCCCAATCCACCTCTGGGGAGCGAAATGAAAGCGAACCAGTTCTACAAGCCGAGACACGGGTGCCTCCTGGTATGTGGATGAAGCCCACGCAGGCACAAGGAATTGAAAAACTGAGTTCCTCTTTCTCAAAGGGCTTCTCAGGTGGCTCTCATAGTACAGAACCCACCTGCCAAGGCAGGAGACATACGAGAGGTAGGCTCGATCCCTGGGTTGGGAAGGTCCCCTGGAGGAGGGGCACGGCGGGCCACAATCCCTAGGGACGAAGAGTCCGTCCCTGTCGCACGCACGGTCCTTTTTTTCAACAGAGGCTGGCCCAGAGCCTGCTCAAGACTCTCACACACACCTCTTTGTCTGGGAAAGCCCTGACCTTTCCTCTATAAACAGCCTCCATCTCGCTCTCTCTCTTTGTTCACTGTCTCAGCCCCTTCCCTATCGCTGACCCCACACTCTTCTTTGTCTGGGAAAGCCGCCTGTCTCCATGTTTTCATTCTAGGTCCACAATCTCTGCCTGATGCCTCTGTGCTTAATGGTGGTTCCTACAAGAATTCCATCCACTGACATGTGGCTGAAACACAGGATGAAAGCAGATGTTATAGACCTACTATGAGCTCAGCAGAGTGTTAGGTTAATGGGCTATTAAAGGGTTAATGCGGCAGTTGCAAACTCCCCGGCCCTAAAGGGTCAGCATCATAGGGCCGTCGGCTGGTGCCTGGGAGTCTCTCAAGGCCCGGCGATAGGGAGCTCGCCCTGGCCATAAAGATTCTCCACCAGGTGTGGAAAGTAACAAGAACTGCACACCCCCGTGCCCACAGACAACTCAAGGACAGCAGACTCATCACTAATTTCCCGCTCAGTTTAGACAAAGACTTCGTTTCTGCGCCTGCTCTGAAGAATCCCCCTCCCCTTTTTTCCTTATCCCCTTTCCTCCCTAATAAAACCTCCTTGTCCCATCTCTGGGGCGTGACTTCACTGGCCCACCTCTTGGACCTGTGGATCTCGCCTGGGAACTCTTCCCAAATGGGCTCTTTCCCTAACAGCTTGCTGTCCGCCGTGTCTTTGCGATTCTTACACAGAGTACTTGACACTTAGTAGGTGCCCAATCCACCTCTGGGGAGCGAAATGAAAGCGAACCAGTTCTACAAGCCGAGACACGGGTGCCTCCTGGTATGTGGATGAAGCCCACGCAGGCACAAGGAATTGAAAAACTGAGTTCCTCTTTCTCAAAGGGCTTCTCAGGTGGCTCTCATAGTACAGAACCCACCTGCCAAGGCAGGAGACATACGAGAGGTAGGCTCGATCCCTGGGTTGGGAAGGTCCCCTGGAGGAGGGGCACGGCGGGCCACAATCCCTAGGGACGAAGAGTCCGTCCCTGTCGCACGCACGGTCCTTTTTTTCAACAGAGGCTGGCCCAGAGCCTGCTCAAGACTCTCACACACACCTCTTTGTCTGGGAAAGCCGCCCTGACCTTTCCCTCTATAAACAGCCTCCATCTCGCTCCCTCTCTCTCTTTGTTCACTGTCTCAGCCTCCCTTCCCTATCGCTGACTCTCAGCACAAGCTCTTGTACCTGAGTTTCAGTCTTCACCGAGAGAGAGAATGCTGCAGCCGCCTCCCGATGGCGGATCTCCTGGAGAGACTCAACAGACTTTTGAGGGGAGAAGGGCTGTAATTTCCTTCCAAGTAATTCTGCCTCTCAGGCCCTCACTGCTGTGTATTCGGAGAGGAGGGAGCGGGCAGCTCACTGAGCTACTCTAATTGTAGAGCAGGATCAAAGACGAGACGGGGGAAGGAGCGGGACGCAGGGGATCCTGGGGCTTGTACCAACCCCACCGGCTCAGAAGGGGGCTTCTCCAGAAGAAAGAAAACTGGCAGCATCCACTGTGAAAAGGGCAAGGCTTGCTTCCGGCTGGTGGTAAACGACACGTGATCCTTGGACTCCCTTTTCTTCCCTAGAGCTTTGAGGCCTGGTGCATGCGGGCTGGAGGGCAGCTGCATTGCCTTTGTGGGTCTAAACATGAGCCGGAAGCAAGCTTGTGGCGAAAAACCCAAAACCCCATCTTGTCCGAGAGCCGGATTATGGGGCCAAAATGTTCCTCTCTGGCAGCGATGTTGATTTGATAAAGCTGTGGACTCTCAATCAGAATTTAGAATATCTGCTTTACAAGAAAAAAATAGGTCAGCTTTAAATGTCAAAATCTTAAATGTCAAAATGTAGTCAGAATCACCTTCAGTTCCGTTCAGTCGCTTAGTCATGTTTGACTCTTTGTCACCCCACGGGCGGCAGCGTGCCAGGTTCCCCCGTCCTTCCTCATCTCCCAGAGCCTGCTCAGACGCCTGTCCACTGACTCAGTGAGGCCATCCGACCCCCTCATCCTCTCATGCAACCGTCTCATCCCCTGTTCCTTCTACCTCCTATTCTTCTCAGCATCAGGGTCTTTTCCAATGAAATGTCATAAATACTGTGGGTGAGTGAAGCCTTTGCCATGCCTGTATGTATTTAGTTAGTTATAATATATATATATATATTTATTTAATCCTCCCAATAACCCTGGGAGGTAGACACTGATATTACGGCTATGTCCCATTTTAAAGATGAGTAAACTGAGACTTAGGAAGGTGAAATCGTTGGTTGGCCTTCTCTGAAGCCCAGACGCTTCTCTCTGCTTTCCGAGGCACATGTATAATTCCGAGTGCTTCTTAAAAATGCCGTTTGGGAGCATCCATCCAGGATAGTGTGATCCAGTGTGCTTGTTCGGAAATCTGCATCTATGACCTCCCACAGAGGTCATTCTGAAACAGCTGCTGGAGTCCCTCACTGTGAGAATCGCTGCTCTGAGGGGGCTATTAAATAGTCAGCATATTCCTAGTAGAAGAGCCAGGAGCCGGCCCCCAGAGGCTAAGTAACTTCCTGGAGGCCACTCCACTACCAAGCCAGCTGGCCCAGCATTCTTTGCCCCGCATTCCAGTGGAGCAAATACTCCAGCCTCAGAGAGAGCTTTGTTCTCCCCCTAGTCTTTCAGTTCTGCAAGCAGCCAAACTCCCCTGGAGCGTCTAACAATACGTTCAAGGCCTGCACGGAAAAGTCACATCCCTCATTCAAAAAGTATCCATGCTGCGTGCCCACGTACTGCCAAAACTGGAAGCAGTGAAAAATCATTTCAATATTACTTTTCTTTAATTGTGAGAATATCAGTGTGTGAAAATTGCCACGTGCAACCTTAAGAGTGGTTACAGCTTTCTAAAAAGCCAGCTTGCCTTTCCGACAGCCATTCAGCAAGGACCCGCCTTCCCCCTGCACAGCCCCGCTGAGCAGCACCTGAGGCCCATGATCGGCCTACAGGTGGTTCAGAACTGGCTATTCAGGGTAGGCGGACATCGAAGGCTATAACATTATGATGACGATATTTCCCATGAAGCAACCGTCCTCTGAGCTCTTCCCCTGAGATGGGTGTTTTCTCTCCATATTTACCCAGTTTGTGTTGAATGAACCAACATCCAGATCAGTGGCTGAATGCCAAAGTTTGGCAAACAATTGTTCCCCTGTTCATCAGCCGGTTCATTTATTCCTGCCTGTTCTCTGCCAGAATCTGTCCTATCAAGTCCCTGAGAAGGAGGCTGAAAATAGATTCGCGCTCTGCATTTCAGGCGACGCCCCTAATTCACAGCTGGCGTCATGGCGAGCCTTCCCAAACGGATGACAGAAACCTCGACGAGGCAGAGGTGTTGCCTATGTCTTAACAATACGCTGGTACAGCTTGCCTTGACGAATAGTAGTTTTCTTTATTGCTCGACCATTCACAGACAGATCTGTGAAGTTTCTAAATGCGCTGGATTCTGTTACTGAGGCAACCTGCCCCAGAGGATGCCTCCGACAGAAACTGCACGTCTGAGCAACTCCACGGATGATGAAGGGAAGGACTGTTTTCCAGAAACACAGTGGTTGGGTTGTGGCGTCTGATAAAGGGACATGAAGAACCAGAGTACGGAGGTTTTAAAATCAGGTCTTGAAATTCAAGATGACATTTGAAATACCACCTTGCCTCCTACAATCTGGTGCTCTCTCTTCTTTCTCCAGAAGCTCCAAGGCTCCCTGCGCTCCTTCTCAGGAGGCAAAACAGCTGAGCAGCCCAGGAAGTTGGATCCCTTCCTCTACAGCCATCCTGTTGAATGGGCTCTCCTTTCTGGCAGGGAAGGGTCTTCGCCGTTGAATGAAGCCACTTAACCAAATGTTTTATGGGCCTGGGAGTTGTTAGTTCATGAGATAAATTCCCCTCGTATAGAAGCAAGGGAGTTCTGCGCCTTCCTGGAAGAGGTAAAAACTCTTTGCAGGCCATTAGGGTCTCACAGAATTATTGCATACTCTTGTGGGAATGACTTTATCCTTTTCAAATCAGAGACGAGCACACATTTCCCATAAAAGGCCAGATAATAAATACCTTCGGCTCAGTAAGCCATATGGTCTCTGTCACAACGCTTCAGCTCCGTAGCCGACCATCAGCCAGAGATAGAGAACGAATGGGAGCCTCTGTGTTCCAGTAAAACTTCATCTATGAACACGGGAACTTGGACGCCGTGTAAGTTTCATGAATCACTAATTAATGTGCTTTCTCCTTATATTTTTTTCAACCACTCAAAATCTATTCTTAGCCCATGTGTCAGATAAAGACAGGCAGTGGGCCACAGTTTTCGCCAGCCTCGCTTTCAGCCAACTGACTGATGAACTAGAAATATCAACACAGTCCTCCGCTTCTCTCATTTACCTAATCCTTAGTTAGCACTCGAAAAAATGTCAGCTCTTCCTGAACTAATTCGTCAGCTGGGACACGTTTGGGAATGAAAGTCAGCACATCATCTTTCTATGCATAGGAGGAATTCCAGTTAACTCAGTGGATTGGGTGGTCGGCCCAGATTTGACTCCTCTGATGTCCCACTGCCTAGAAAAGCTTGGGGTCTGAATTAAAGCTCTCTCGATGGATGAAGGGAAGGACCTGACAGAAACTACGTCTGAGCAACTCCACGGATGATGAAGGGAAGGACTGTTTTCCAGAAACACAGTGGTTGGGTTGTGGCGTCTGATAAAGGGACATGAAGAACCAGAGTACGGAGGTTTTAAAATCAGGTCTTGAAATTCAAGATGACATTTGAAATACCACCTTGCCTCCTACAATCTGGTGCTCTCTCTTCTTTCTCCAGAAGCTCCAAGGCTCCCTGCGCTCCTTCTCAGGAGGCAAAACAGCTGAGCAGCCCAGGAAGTTGGGTCCCCTCCTCTACAGCCATCCTGTTGAATGGGCTCTCCTTTCTGGCAGGGAAGGGTCTTCGCCGTTGAATGAAGCCACTTAACCAAATGTTTTATGGGCCTGGGAGTTGTTAGTTCATGAGATAAATTCCCCTCGTATAGAAGCAAGGGAGTTCTGCGCCTTCCTGGAAGAGGTAAAAACTCTTTGCAGGCCATTAGGGTCTCACAGAATTATTGCATACTCTTGTGGGAATGACTTTATCCTTTTCAAATCAGAGACGAGCACACATTTCCCATAAAAGGCCAGATAATAAATACCTTCGGCTCAGTAAGCCATATGGTCTCTGTCACAACGCTTCAGCTCCGTAGCCGACCATCAGCCAGAGATAGAGAACGAATGGGAGCCTCTGTGTTCCAGTAAAACTTCATCTATGAACACGGGAACTTGGACGCCGTGTAAGTTTCATGAATCACTAATTAATGTGCTTTCTCCTTATATTTTTTTCAACCACTCAAAATCTATTCTTAGCCCATGTGTCAGATAAAGACAGGCAGTGGGCCACAGTTTTCGCCAGCCTCGCTTTCAGCCAACTGACTGATGAACTAGAAATATCAACACAGTCCTCCGCTTCTCTCATTTACCTAATCCTTAGTTAGCACTCGAAAAAATGTCAGCTCTTCCTGAACTAATTCGTCAGCTGGGACACGTTTGGGAATGAAAGTCAGCACATCATCTTTCTATGCATAGGAGGAATTCCAGTTAACTCAGTGGATTGGGTGGTCGGCCCAGATTTGACTCCTCTGATGTCCCACTGCCTAGAAAAGCTTGGGGTCTGAATTAAACTTGGAGAGGTTTCAATGTGAACTCTGAAGCCCCTCAGCTGGGCGGCCTGGTACCAACACCCCGCCATGATATACTAATGTCCCCAGAACAGCTCTCTAGTTTTCCCGCCATCCTTAGAAGTGCAGCTTTCAGAAGAGATCGAAGAGGAAAACTAATTCCCCAGCCTGGGTGATGGCAAGTTTCTTCTTCATGCTGACCCACGAACTTCCAAAGATCCATTCTCTACCAGGGTCTTCCTTTTGGATGAGAAACTGGTGTGGCACTCAGGCTCTTAGCTGTAGCTTTACGTCATCGAGGTTCTTCCTAAATGGAGAATACCTTGATAAAACGAGGCCAGGGCTTCTTGATCTCTATGCTTGATTGTCCAACACAAACGTCATCTCATCCTTCTTTGTCACTTTCCTCCTCTGCTTCTTTCTCCTTTCCACTTTTCCTTTCTTCCTCTGTCTTTTGAGGTAATGATGTGAGGAAAATTCCTGACAGTGGTTAGGACTCAGCACTTTCACCCCAGGGGCATGGGTTCACTTCCTGGTCGAGGAACTAAGATCCCACATGCTACGCAGTGCAACTAAACTAACAAATACACAAGGTACCCCAAAAAACAAAGCAATGATTTGGTATTCTGATGTGTTCTGGATCTTCCCAACTCCACATGTAATCCTCTGCCAACAATCACAGAACCACAAGGAGCTTTTCAGGAATCTGGGATTTGGTCTTCCATCTCAAACCTACTGAATCATAACCTGCATTTTAACAAGATCTCCAAGTCTAAGAGGTACCAGTCCTTACAATACCATCCTCACTCCGGGGGAAAAACTCAAGACAAGCCTCAGGTGGCGGTGTGCCGCCCGGGGGCCGTGGAGGTGGGAGGTGAGGGGAGAGCCTTCCTCTGTAGCATTTATCCATTTCTATGGTGTGCATAGTCCTATCTTGGCTGATTTTAAGCTGTCAATGTGGCACCACTAAAGGTGGAGTTGGAAGTGACGTACAATATCACACCATGTCCCAGGAGACGAAATACTCAGGGATGCAGGAGGCGGTAATAAAACAATAAGCTCCAAGAGAGGAAATAAACTCAGAGATGCAGTGGCAATAAAGTGGCAATAAAACAATTAGGAACAATTAGGAGCTGTACTTATTACCTCTGTTTTTGTTACAACTAATTTAACGGTGAGTTGATATAATTCAATTTTTAGTATGGCTGTGTGGTACAACTAGGTCTGAATATTCCTGACAGTTGGCTCTCATGAGACGCTATGAGCAGGCTCAGCACCCGCCTTGAAAGGGGGCACTTTTCACACCTTTGGACCATAAATCATAGATTGTCTCAAAAGACATCTGCACAATGCATCTGAGTATCATTCATTCACACTGATGTCCAAGGAAATATCAAAGGGAAACATAAAAGATCTGCCGTATTTCTCTCTTACAGCTCATCCTGCAAACTTTCCTTAAACTTTGTCCAGAACAGTTTATAGGCATCCTCTTTGCTGAGTTCTTCTAGTTTAGAATTTTCCAGTTTGCAGCTGGAACATTTCATGGGACTTGAGTTACACGAGTTACACCCATGAGTTAATACAGAGATGTTCCTAAGACACCATATGAGTCTTCTTTCAGCTCTTCATTCACAAATTGTTAATGCTTGTTGCTCAATAATCATAATGCCTTGGCCTGAGGTTCATCTCCTCATGCCTTTTGTTCAGTTTTAGTCAAAGGGAAATTGATAGGCATCACAGCAAGTAAGGACAAAGAGGAAATCATTTTAAATGCTACACAGCAAAGAATCAGTTTCCTATAACAGAGCTGACCGTTCATTTCCTTAGCAGGATCCGGAGTTTCACCACATTTCCAAGAATCCCTACTAGTACTTTCCGGGTATGAGGGACACAGGGGACTGAGGAAGGTCACCTGGCTCCTCATCCCAGATCCTGCATTAACTGTGCCCACCCCCCACCCTGGCCCCCACAGACGCTCCCCATCGAGGTCCCTGAGTCAGCAGCCTGTAAAATAAAGGGCCTGGTAAATAATCTCTGGATCTTTTAAAGCTTTTAAAAATTTATCGAATTGAGCTTTTAAAAATTTATTCTGGGAATGTGTACACGGTGGACAGACTGTACTCTTCTCTATAAAAAATAAACAAATGCCAAAACCAAAAAATAAAATTAAATAAAATGTATTCTGGTAAATTAATTTTAATTGGAAATGGGATAAAAGGGAAAAATCAGGAAAGAACAATTTGTTGCTCATTTAGGCCGTCTGCCCGATCTGCCTTTTTTCATGGGTGACCCCATGTTCATGCTTTGAGAAAAACACGCACAGCCGTCCACCCTCTTTCCTTACAAGGTAACAGCTCATAAAATGGGCATCTTCCATAAAAATGATTTGCAGGACCCATTTCGCGGCTGGCCCGATGATCCTAAACGTCTGGCTTTCTTCCCCTGACTTCTGCACAATGCATCTGAGTATCATTCATTCACACTGATGTCCAAGGAAATATCAAAGGGAAACATAAAAGATCTGCCGTATTTCTCTCTTACAGCTCATCCTGCAAACTTTCCTTAAACTTTGTCCAGAACAGTTTATAGGCATCCTCTTTGCTGAGTTCTTCTAGTTTAGAATTTTCCAGTTTGCAGCTGGAACATTTCATGGGACTTGAGTTACACGAGTTACACCCATGAGTTAATACAGAGATGTTCCTAAGACACCATATGAGTCTTCTTTCAGCTCTTCATTCACAAATTGTTAATGCTTGTTGCTCAATAATCATAATGCCTTGGCCTGAGGTTCATCTCCTCATGCCTTTTGTTCAGTTTTAGTCAAAGGGAAATTGATAGGCATCACAGCAAGTAAGGACAAAGAGGGAAATCATTTTAAATGCTACACAGCAAAGAATCAGTTTCCTATAACAGAGCTGACCGTTCATTTCCTTAGCAGGATCCGGAGTTTCACCACATTTCCAAGAATCCCTACTAGTACTTTCCGGGTATGAGGGACACAGGGGACTGAGGAAGGTCACCTGGCTCCTCATCCCAGATCCTGCATTAACTGTGCCCACCCCCCACCCTGGCCCCCACAGACGCTCCCCATCGAGGTCCCTGAGTCAGCAGCCTGTAAAATAAAGGGCCTGGTAAATAATCTCTGGATCTTTTAAAGCTTTTAAAAATTTATCGAATTGAGCTTTTAAAAATTTATTCTGGGAATGTGTACACGGTGGACAGACTGTACTCTTCTCTATAAAAAATAAACAAATGCCAAAACCAAAAAATAAAATTAAATAAAATGTATTCTGGTAAATTAATTTTAATTGGAAATGGGATAAAAGGGGAAAAAATCAGGAAAGAACAATTTGTTGCTCATTTAGGCCGTCTGCCCGATCTGCCTTTTTTCATGGGTGACCCCATGTTCATGCTTTGAGAAAAACACGCACAGCCGTCCACCCTCTTTCCTTACAAGGTAACAGCTCATAAAATGGGCATCTTCCATAAAAATGATTTGCAGGACCCATTTCGCGGCTGCTGAGCTGTTTATGATCCTAAACGTCTGGCTTTCTTCACTGTGTGGGTTTCTGTTTACGTGACCGTCCGGTTCGAGGTCGGCCCGAGACCCCGCCGTCGTGGGGTGCCATCCGGGACGCCCCCACCGCCCACCTGTCCTGCAGCGCTTCCTCGGCCTGGAGTGCTACCTCGCCTTTCCTGCAACTGCCTCCTTCATTCCCCACGGGGTCCGTTAGTCCCAAAGCCAACAGCTTGAGCGTCCGGCTCCGGCAGCAGGGGCAGCGGCGTGTCCCACGGTGCCTTGGAAACAGAAGACGTCCCCGAAGGAAGCTAGCGCCTAGGATATTTTTAAAACGAACCTGGCCGGGCAGCGGGCTCTCCCGTCCCTTCTCGCTGGAGAGGGCATCCCAGGTGTGCCTTAAACGCCTCCGACCTTGCAGTTTCCGGTTACAAAAGCCCGATCGCCGCGCAGGTCCCAGGTCCGCGTGATGTTTATTGTGGCAACAGTTCCCGGCGGCAACTGCCCTAACTTCGAGCGCCTCCTGCCGAGCCTCCGAGCGCGCGAGCCGGGAGAGGCCGGGGCCGCCGGGCGCGGGGCAGGGGCGCGGGGCGCGCTCGCGGGGGCGCACGGGCAGCCTGGCCGGAGGAAAGGCACAGCGCGCACCATGGGGTGCGGACCTTCCCAACCCGGAGAAGCAAGACGCGTGCCTCCGCCCAAGAAGGGCTGGGAAGAGGAATTCAAGGTAACAAACAAACACACATACATAGACACACACACACACACACACACACACACACACGAGTATAAAGTCTTTTGCCTGGGAGGCCCGCGAGTCCCACGCCTGGAGGCGGCTGGAGCGGGGTCTGCGGGGGCTCCAGCAGCCCGCCTGGTGGATGAGCTTTGGGTATAAAGGGAAAAATCAGGAAAGAACAATTTGTTGCTCATTTAGGCCGTCTGCCCGATCTGCCTTTTTTCATGGGTGACCCCATGTTCATGCTTTGAGAAAAACACGCACAGCCGTCCACCCTCTTTCCTTACAAGGTAACAGCTCATAAAATGGGCATCTTCCATAAAAATGATTTGCAGGACCCATTTCGCGGCTGCTGAGCTGTTTATGATCCTAAACGTCTGGCTTTCTTCACTGTGTGGGTTTCTGTTTACGTGACCGTCCGGTTCGAGGTCGGCCCGAGACCCCGCCGTCGTGGGGTGCCATCCGGGACGCCCCCACCGCCCACCTGTCCTGCAGCGCTTCCTCGGCCTGGAGTGCTACCTCGCCTTTCCTGCAACTGCCTCCTTCATTCCCCACGGGGTCCGTTAGTCCCAAAGCCAACAGCTTGAGCGTCCGGCTCCGGCAGCAGGGGCAGCGGCGTGTCCCACGGTGCCTTGGAAACAGAAGACGTCCCCGAAGGAAGCTAGCGCCTAGGATATTTTTAAAACGAACCTGGCCGGGCAGCGGGCTCTCCCGTCCCTTCTCGCTGGAGAGGGCATCCCAGGTGTGCCTTAAACGCCTCCGACCTTGCAGTTTCCGGTTACAAAAGCCCGATCGCCGCGCAGGTCCCAGGTCCGCGTGATGTTTATTGTGGCAACAGTTCCCGGCGGCAACTGCCCTAACTTCGAGCGCCTCCTGCCGAGCCTCCGAGCGCGCGAGCCGGGAGAGGCCGGGGCCGCCGGGCGCGGGGCAGGGGCGCGGGGCGCGCTCGCGGGGGCGCACGGGCAGCCTGGCCGGAGGAAAGGCACAGCGCGCACCATGGGGTGCGGACCTTCCCAACCCGGAGAAGCAAGACGCGTGCCTCCGCCCAAGAAGGGCTGGGAAGAGGAATTCAAGGTAACAAACAAACACACATACATAGACACACACACACACACACACACACACACACACGAGTATAAAGTCTTTTGCCTGGGAGGCCCGCGAGTCCCACGCCTGGAGGCGGCTGGAGCGGGGTCTGCGGGGGCTCCAGCAGCCCGCCTGGTGGATGAGCTTTGGGTGGGCAGGGAGGGAGCAGGTGTTTAACTGTTGCCTCAACCGGGCGACTGGGCTAGCTTTTGTGTTTCAAGAGCCCTGGAAGGTGGTCCCACCCCGGGGCAGAGGCGGGAATTACAGGACAGCGGTGCGTTCTGCGTGGAGCGAGGTTGGTGGTGATGCTCGGGGGAACGTGAGACTTCCTGGGAGCCGCCATGTATTATTCCGGAAAGTGGGCCCTTTGGGAATAAGACCTGGAAGAGACCTCCGCAGCCCTCTGGCTGAGCTCTCTTGCATCTCACAAGACGATCCCAAGGCCCAGAGAGGTGGACCACTTGCCAGAGGCTGCACAGCTTGTTCGAGGGCACAGCTGGCGACAGTACCTAATGTTAAAGAGTCTCATTCCAGTACCCTACTACTATCCCGTAATTCTTCTAGAGACACAAAGGGGATTTTTGTTTCCCCTAGGGTAGGGTCTGGCGGGACGGGCTGGTGCGGGCAAAAATGAAGTCCATGATTCTTTACGTCCTCACTACCATCGCGAGAGTCCACAAACAGGACGAGGTATCAAGGTCCAGTGGCCTCTTCCTGGGTCTTTCTGCTTCTCCCATGTCCGCCTTGACCCGTATACCTTCCACACTAAGACCTGTCTTTCTAAGAAAAACGTTCCCTTTACTGTGCAAACGTTTACACAGTGACGTTACACTCGAATGTCCTCGTCTCCTCCCCATCTGCTCTCATTCCTCTGCAAAACCAAGAAACTGCAGTGCTCCTTTCTTCCAGGCTTCACCACACCCTGGGCCTTTCCCCCATGCCATTTCCCACTTCGTGGAATGCCCTCCTTGGAGCCTATTCCTGGTCCTGATGAACTCCTACCTGTCCTTCCGCAGGGAACCCGAGCACCAGTGCCCACTGTGACGCTCCCTGATCACGTGGTAGATATTTGTTTAAAGCTCCTTTGCCCTCAGACCTGGCCTTCTTGGGAGCAGTTTGGT
Source organism: Tragulus kanchil (assembly GCA_022376925.1). Lineage (NCBI taxonomy): Eukaryota > Metazoa > Chordata > Mammalia > Artiodactyla > Tragulidae > Tragulus > Tragulus kanchil. Next base: position 14,628,461 of record JAIOJX010000005.1, read on the forward strand.
TATCTTTGTTATTCATCACTGAAAAACACTTCTTTTTCTCTCTTTTTCCCCCCAAATATATTAATGTGTCTTTAAAGTACTAATCCATCCTATGTCCTTTTTGGGTACAAAAATCTTTTAAAATTGATGTTAGAGACCTGATTGCATAGAAGACTTCGGTAGAAGAAAATTTTCACTATTTGTTTTCTGGTCATTATCCTTTGTCTCATTTCATGGTTATTACTGACAAGAATTTTGTTTTACATAGAAAGAGGTGTTCTGAAAAGCAGTTCTTTACAAGTGTCAGATACTTGGGATCCCTCTGGGCCAAGCACCCCCAAGGCTGGGAAGGGATTCTGGGTTTCTTCTTGATCTTTCCTGAGTAAGATAGTCCCTGCCTCTTGCTTGGATTGGTCCAAGACTCCTAACTAGTCTCCCTGGTTGCTTCCTTCACGACCAGCTTCCACCAGCTCTGTGGCTCCATCTTCCATGTGACCGTCTTCCAGATGGAGCATTCTAAAATAAAACCTGAGTATGTCCACACACTGTTGGAAAAAAGTCACTGACCCACTAGGTAGGCACACCAACCAGTGGTCATGAATGTGAGGACCTGGGTTTGATTTCTGGATTCACCACTTGTTAGCTGTGTGACTTTGGTCCAGTTATTCCACCTCTCTGTTTCCTGGCTTCCTTATCAGTAAAATGCAAGTAATAAGAGTTTTGTGTAGAGTTGCTGGGAAAGAAATTAATGTTCAGAGCTTGGTATCAAGGTCCAGTGGCCTCTTCCTGGGTCTTTCTGCTTCTCCCATGTCCGCCTTGACCCGTATACCTTCCACACTAAGACCTGTCTTTCTAAGAAAAACGTTCCCTTTACTGTGCAAACGTTTACACAGTGACGTTACACTCGAATGTCCTCGTCTCCTCCCCATCTGCTCTCATTCCTCTGCAAAACCAAGAAACTGCAGTGCTCCTTTCTTCCAGGCTTCACCACACCCTGGGCCTTTCCCCCATGCCATTTCCCACTTCGTGGAATGCCCTCCTTGGAGCCTATTCCTGGTCCTGATGAACTCCTACCTGTCCTTCCGCAGGGAACCCGAGCACCAGTGCCCACTGTGACGCTCCCTGATCACGTGGTAGATATTTGTTTAAAGCTCCTTTGCCCTCAGACCTGGCCTTCTTGGGAGCAGTTTGGTTATCTTTGTTATTCATCACTGAAAAACACTTCTTTTTCTCTCTTTTTCCCCCCAAATATATTAATGTGTCTTTAAAGTACTAATCCATCCTATGTCCTTTTTGGGTACAAAAATCTTTTAAAATTGATGTTAGAGACCTGATTGCATAGAAGACTTCGGTAGAAGAAAATTTTCACTATTTGTTTTCTGGTCATTATCCTTTGTCTCATTTCATGGTTATTACTGACAAGAATTTTGTTTTACATAGAAAGAGGTGTTCTGAAAAGCAGTTCTTTACAAGTGTCAGATACTTGGGATCCCTCTGGGCCAAGCACCCCCAAGGCTGGGAAGGGATTCTGGGTTTCTTCTTGATCTTTCCTGAGTAAGATAGTCCCTGCCTCTTGCTTGGATTGGTCCAAGACTCCTAACTAGTCTCCCTGGTTGCTTCCTTCACGACCAGCTTCCACCAGCTCTGTGGCTCCATCTTCCATGTGACCGTCTTCCAGATGGAGCATTCTAAAATAAAACCTGAGTATGTCCACACACTGTTGGAAAAAAGTCACTGACCCACTAGGTAGGCACACCAACCAGTGGTCATGAATGTGAGGACCTGGGTTTGATTTCTGGATTCACCACTTGTTAGCTGTGTGACTTTGGTCCAGTTATTCCACCTCTCTGTTTCCCTGGCTTCCTTATCAGTAAAATGCAAGTAATAAGAGTTTTGTGTAGAGTTGCTGGGAGAATTAAATGAACTCAGTTCACATTAAGTGCTTGTACGAGAGCTTGGCACAGAATAAGCACTGAATATTAGTTATTGCAATCACTATTATTCCAATTATTTAGGTGAGATGAAAGGTTAAGGTCTTAGCACACCTTGCTAGCCCCCCTCAAGCTGTTGCCTCTCAAATTCCCCAATTTCATCTCTCCCTACCCTTCTGTTCCAGTTAAACCTCCCCTCGTGTTCCCCAGCCCCATTCTCTTCCTGCTTCTGTGCCTTTGCCCCGATGGGCGCTTTCCCTCAGAGCTTTTCCATAGGCAAATATGCCCCTGGGTTTTCACAGGACTCAAGACCACTCTTCTCGACAGCCCTGCCCCTCCCCCCATGCTAGCAGAGTGGACCTTAGTCCTTCTTCCATCACATTTCAGAGCATTTATGGTGCCTATTTATTTCCATGTTTGCCTCCTATCCTAAGCTATGACTGAGGAAGAGAACTGGTTTTTGTCTTTGTGTCGCCAATGCTTGTCTCAGTGCTTGGAGCAAAGCAGACGTTAACGAATGCTTTTTGGGTGCCTGCGTGTCCCTCCCAGCTCCCCACACTCCTTAGTGTCTTCTTGTCTCCTAGTAGCACAACTAGACTAGTGACAGCCAGCAAAGAGGGCATTCAATATTAAAATGATCTGAAAATAGACTCCGAATTGACTCTTTCCCTACTTCAAACATTTGACTTTGGAAATCTGATCTAGGAAAAGTGTAATTATTCATTACATACTCTCTGGCTGTCAGAACAGTACTTTTTGCTGCCTTCATAAGAGCATAGAGCTTGGGAGTTCACGTTTCTCACTAGTCTTTTAAATGAGATGAACACATTTGCTTGCATGAGATAGGTATGTTTCTTAGCAGTGCCACTTTAAAACAGTCTGAATCAAACTTCTTGAGATTTGCCTACAGACTTTCAGTTCACTTTACCTTCACGTGGCAAGAATGCCTGGTAATAAAATAATGCATAATAAACAATGGGAAATTATCCTTAGGAGAAATGCTCTCCTTCCATGTGATTACCTCAAAGCTGCTTGCCTAATATAAAAGGGGAGAGGCTAGATTGGAATGGATGATCTCTGAGTAACCTTCACAGCTTTCCCCTGAACTTTGACAGGACAATTCTAGTTTGCTGCCAGCCAGGTCATAGAGAATAGCAGGTGCATAGAGAATAGCAGGTGCGACGAGACATTAAGAAATACACACACACATACAGACAGAGAGAAAGGATGGAAATGGGAGGCTCGAGACGTCTTGGGTCAAGAGCCACGAACATGTTCACACAGTCCACTTTTATTGAGCGCTTAAACATCCAGGTGTTTGCAGGGAATGATAGAATAAGCACAGGCTGAAACTCACAGCCCTAGTCAATAATTATCCTCGTGACTCTTAAGTTGTTATCTCCTAATGGAAAGGGCATGCTACAGCTGAGAGGCAACTAGACCAGTAAGAAATTCAGTCTGTTCTCGTGCAGGCAGGGTTTTAACGTGCGCGGACTCCGTGTTCCAAAGTGCACAGCAGACCTCCCACCTGTGGCAGATAAGTATGACCCAGCTAATGAGCCCATGTGAATCAACTTGTTGTTGTCTTAGTTCTTTCTGTTATGTTTCTTATAGTTGTTTTCTGTCATTCTGAGATGTTTTTCCTCATAGCTCAGCCAAGGCTATAAAAACCTCCACTGGCTTGTTTCCCTTTGCAATCAGTAAAAGAGGCTACCTTTTTAAAGTGCAATTCAAAAAAAATTTTATTTCTCTGGTTTTTTGTTGCTTGCATGCTAAGTTGCTTCAGTCGTGTCCAACTCTTTTCGACCCCATGGACTGCAGCCCATCAGGCTCCTTGGTCCATGGGATTCTTCAGGCAGGAACACCGGAGTGGGTTGCCATGCCCTCCTCCAGGGGATCTTCCCAACCCAGGAATCGAACCCACATCTCTTAGTCTAACCTGTATCAGCAGGCAGGTGCTTTACGGCCCCCCTTTAAAACAAAGACTGCTTCAGTTCTCTTTACCTTCACGTGGCAAGAATGCCTGGTAATAAAATAATGCATAATAAACAATGGGAAATTATCCTTAGGAGAAATGCTCTCCTTCCATGTGATTACCTCAAAGCTGCTTGCCTAATATAAAAGGAGAGGCTAGATTGGAATGGATGATCTCTGAGTAACCTTCACAGCTTTCCCCTGAACTTTGACAGGACAATTCTAGTTTGCTGCCAGCCAGGTCATAGAGAATAGCAGGTGCATAGAGAATAGCAGGTGCGACGAGACATTAAGAAATACACACACACATACAGACAGAGAGAAAGGATGGAAATGGGAGGCTCGAGACGTCTTGGGTCAAGAGCCACGAACATGTTCACACAGTCCACTTTTATTGAGCGCTTAAACATCCAGGTGTTTGCAGGGAATGATAGAATAAGCACAGGCTGAAACTCACAGCCCTAGTCAATAATTATCCTCGTGACTCTTAAGTTGTTATCTCCTAATGGAAAGGGCATGCTACAGCTGAGAGGCAACTAGACCAGTAAGAAATTCAGTCTGTTCTCGTGCAGGCAGGGTTTTAACGTGCGCGGACTCCGTGTTCCAAAGTGCACAGCAGACCTCCCACCTGTGGCAGATAAGTATGACCCAGCTAATGAGCCCATGTGAATCAACTTGTTGTTGTCTTAGTTCTTTCTGTTATGTTTCTTATAGTTGTTTTCTGTCATTCTGAGATGTTTTTCCTCATAGCTCAGCCAAGGCTATAAAAACCTCCACTGGCTTGTTTCCCTTTGCAATCAGTAAAAGAGGCTACCTTTTTAAAGTGCAATTCAAAAAAATTGTATTTCTCTGGTTTTTTGTTGCTTGCATGCTAAGTTGCTTCAGTCGTGTCCAACTCTTTTCGACCCCATGGACTGCAGCCCATCAGGCTCCTTGGTCCATGGGATTCTTCAGGCAGGAACACCGGAGTGGGTTGCCATGCCCTCCTCCAGGGGATCTTCCCAACCCAGGAATCGAACCCACATCTCTTAGTCTAACCTGTATCAGCAGGCAGGTGCTTTACCCCTGGCGCCACCTGGGAAGCCCTTTATAAAGTACATCTACCAATAATTTGATTTAAAAAGGTTTCAACTCCAGGGAGCTCTGACAGATGACTCTTTCCCTTCAAACTGGTTGCCAGATTTGCTTCCCCAGAACTTTTGAACACAGCATATAATGCTCCTGGGTCAACAAACAAACAAGCAAAACACCTTTGTATAGTTAAAAGGAATATCTATTTTTGGAGTGCCGATAATTCCCATGCATGGCTGTTACTGTGGAATTCATAGCTTTTCAATTCTGTGTAAAACTGATAAACTTTTATCCCCAAGAAAATGACACATAAAGTAACATTGATACAAAATGTGGAAATAGCAAATCTGCACTTCTGCTACGGCTTCATCTCAAGGAGAAAATAAAACCTTCCACCACCTCCCCACCCCCATACCACTGCGGTGAAACTTCTTCTTGGTGTGAAAATATAAGCTCTGCATGCATAGACAGACCAGGAAAACTGTCTACACCAAATCCCCATGAGGCATAGATCTAATTAATTGGTAAATATCGCTCATCTTTGAACTATGTCTGTTCTCAAGTCTAGATTATTAAATTGGGTGTTAAAACTTCCAGAATGTGTTGCACATAGATAAGATATTTGAAAGACATCCTTAGTTTGCGAAACAGAAAAACCCTTACATATCTGTTTTAGAAACTGAAGGCTGTTGGTATATGTTCTTTTATGCTGGAAGATTGTGTTTCGTCAGCTACAGTTTGAGTTTTGGTCACTGACAGGGCTTGCAGGCAGACTGTATCTAAGTAAGCAGAAATGGGGAAGATTCTCGCTCCGGTCTGGAGGAGTGGCTTTTTTTTTTTTTAAACATTTATTTATTTATTTATGGGGGGGGTGGGGAGGGAGGGGAGCGGGCGGGCCACTTCTACTGGTCTTTCATTTGTCTATTTTCATCCGTCTTTGTTCTTTGGCTCCTGTGGGCCTCCCATCGCGGCGGCCCCTGTTGTCGCAGAGTGCTGGCTCTGGGCGCATGCGCTCCAGAGCTCCGGCTTGGTAACTGGACACATCCGTCCAGCCGCTCCGCGGCACGTGGGATCTTCCCAGGCCAGGGATCGAACCGGCGGCCCTTGCAGTGCAAAGCGGTGTCCTTACCCACTGGACCACCAGGGAAGCCCCCGGAGGGGCAGCTTTGATGAAACTATTGGAAGGTTGTGTGGCATTGAAATCTATTCTGACTTGTAGCTGACAGACGTCTTTGTGAAAAGCCATGTGTACTACTGGAAACATTCAGATTTGCTCTCTGTTCCACTGTGGGCGTTTTGTTTGTTTGTTGTTAAATCAGTTCCCTGTTTCAAGATCTCCACTGGGAAATCTCAAATGACAAAATTAGTCCCTGTGTGTAACTCAATGCTTCACTCAGTTTAAAAAAACGATGGACCTACAAAACAAAATGAACTTGTGAAAATATGTGCCTTACGATCACTTCAGATAATGGGTTTTAATATTTCACTGGGTAAGAGGAACAAGAATGCCCAGTATAATCTTTACCTTCAGTGTGCACTGTGAGCTCCTAAAAGATAAACATTAGACAGTCTCCTTTTCCTGTTACATGAAATATACTATGAAATATGTATACCTATAACTATATATTGGAGAAGGAAATGGAAACTCCAGTATTCTTGCCTGGAAAATCCCATGGACAGAGGAGTCTGTTGGGGCTACAGTTCATAGGGTCCCAAAGAGTCAGATATGACTAAAGTAACTTAGTATATAACTATATATATCTATGTCGATATATATGTCATATAACAAAGGAAAAGGAAGCTCTGTCTGATATGATTGTTTTGTATAATAACATAGCATGTAATATTTTATATGTAAAGACTCTTTTCCTGGGTCAGCTTACTATTCAGAGACCATGTGCGTAGTAACTGAGTCTTGAGAAGAAAGAGACGAAAGACAGAGAGAAAAGCCTGTAGCTGTTCTCACCCTTTCTCCTTGAGCCGAGCCGTGTTTCAGATCCGTTGAGTTTTGTTTGCTTACTTCTCTGTTTGTTCAGTTGGTTGGTATTTCGTATTTTCCCGTGTAGTTCTGAGCCACAGAACTCATTAGCTCTCAGCATAATGAACTGATTTGTTAGTGGGGGTAGTAACTGGACACATCGGTCCAGCCGCTCTGCGGCACGTGGGATCTTCCCGGGCCAAGGATCGAACTGGCGCCCCTTGCAGTGCAAAGCGGTGTCCTTACCCACTGGACCACCAGGGAAGCCCCCGGAGGGGCAGCTTTGATGAAACTATTGGAAGGTTGTGTGGCATTGAAATCTATTCTGACTTGTAGCTGACAGACGTCTTTGTGAAAAGCCATGTGTACTACTGGAAACATTCAGATTTGCTCTCTGTTCCACTGTGGGCGTTTTGTTTGTTTGTTGTTAAATCAGTTCCCTGTTTCAAGATCTCCACTGGGAAATCTCAAATGACAAAATTAGTCCCTGTGTGTAACTCAATGCTTCACTCAGTTTAAAAAAACGATGGACCTACAAAACAAAATGAACTTGTGAAAATATGTGCCTTACGATCACTTCAGATAATGGGTTTTAATATTTCACTGGGTAAGAGGAACAAGAATGCCCAGTATAATCTTTACCTTCAGTGTGCACTGTGAGCTCCTAAAAGATAAACATTAGACAGTCTCCTTTTCCTGTTACATGAAATATACTATGAAATATGTATACCTATAACTATATATTGGAGAAGGAAATGGAAACTCCAGTATTCTTGCCTGGAAAATCCCATGGACAGAGGAGTCTGTTGGGGCTACAGTTCATAGGGTCCCAAAGAGTCAGATATGACTAAAGTAACTTAGTATATAACTATATATATCTATGTCGATATATATGTCATATAACAAAGGAAAAGGAAGCTCTGTCTGATATGATTGTTTTGTATAATAACATAGCATGTAATATTTTATATGTAAAGACTCTTTTCCTGGGTCAGCTTACTATTCAGAGACCATGTGCGTAGTAACTGAGTCTTGAGAAGAAAGAGACGAAAGACAGAGAGAAAAGCCTGTAGCTGTTCTCACCCTTTCTCCTTGAGCCGAGCCGTGTTTCAGATCCGTTGAGTTTTTGTTTGCTTACTTCTCTGTTTGTTCAGTTGGTTGGTATTTCGTATTTTCCCGTGTAGTTCTGAGCCACAGAACTCATTAGCTCTCAGCATAATGAACTGATGTTGGTTTAGCTGGAGGGCTCATGTTCTGTAAACAGGAAGAGAAGCAAGGTGAGTCTCCCCACTAACAGCATACGTGAGAGTCACTAATAGAATTATGGGAACCTGAGGGTAACGGGGGCCCCAAACCTAGCGATAGTGGCTCCTCCTTAACCTCTGAAGGAACTTTGGGATGCTTCCAGAAGGCGGTCAGATGAACTCAACTATTTTAAATTGATGTGATTTTTTTAAATTGTGGAATTACCAAGAGTTTTATGCCAGTGTCCTGGCTTGTTCTTGTTTTCCTAGAGGGACTGTTTTCTACTTGGTCCTGAGAGTCATAATGTAGAGCCCGGAAGGACCTCCCTCCTTTAAACTGAAGCTCTGAGAGGTCTCTTATCCTTCCTTTCTAATATTTCAGGGCCCGCTCTTTCCCCCATTTTCATGGTTGCAGTCCTAAGTTCCTGTTTAATCTAGTCTTAGCTGGACGATTGCAGGCATTGTACCTGGTCTCCCATTCTGTCCCATCCTTCCTTCTACTCCTGCTCTTAGCACTAACCCAAGAGTGATTTTTCTAAAAGAAAAACCCATCACACCTGATCATGTTACTTCCACATCTGAAAAGCCTACCAAGGACTCCTCTTGCCTTCAAAATAAAATGACACATCTTTCTTTGTCACAAAAGACTTTGCCACCTCAGTGGCTACCACTTTCTACCTCAGTCTGTTTCTGCAAACCTAGCATAATTCCAGTTCCTGGGCGTGCCGTGTTGTTTCACACCCCGTCTTTGTGTGTACTTGGTCCTGTGTCTAGAAGGACCTTTCCTCCTTCCCTCCTTGGAGCTCAGGCTTTGTTGGTGGCTCAGTGGTAAAGAATCCACCTGCCAACGCAGGAGACACTGATTCAATCCCGGGGTCGAAAAGACCCCCTGGAGAAGGACAAGGTCAACCACTCCAGTATTCTTGCCTGGAGAATCCCATGGACGGAGGAGCCTGGAGGGCTACATACAGTCCATGGGGCTGAAGAGTCAGACACGACATAGCGACTAAAGAGCAACGGGAAGCTCATTCATCAAGACCCAGCTCAAGATCTTCTCATTGACATTTTCCTCAAATTTTCCAGCTTCTAGAGTGGCATTTCTTGGCTGGTGGCCCTTCCTTTACCTTCACTGGTGGCACTACAGCACTTCAACTGTGTCCCTGCTTCTGACGTCACATCCCCATCTTCCTCTCTGTAGTCATGGCTTCCTCTGCCCCCCCTCTTCTAAAGACACCTGTGATTACATTCAGAGCCCCGTGGATAACCAGGATATTCCTGCCATCCCAAGGTCCTTCATTTAATCACACCTGAGAAGTCCCTTTTGCTACAAAAGGTCACATCCACAGGTCAGTGGGTACTCTTCAGCCTCCCATAGACACTCGTTGGCTAAATATTCGTAAAGCAGACCTTGCAACATTTTAATTTTCCAAGAAACCATTTTCTGGGACCTCTCTGGTGGTCCAGTAGTTAAGACTCCACACTCCCAATACAGGGGACCTGGGTTCAATCTCTGGTAAGGGCACTAGACCCCACAGGCAGCAACCAAGAATTCAGATGCTGCAGCTAAAGATCCTGCCTGCCGCAGTGGAGACTTAAAATCCCATTGCTGGGGCTTCCCTGGTGGTCCAGTGGGTAAGGACACCGCCTTGCAGTGCAAAGGGTGCCAGTTCGAGCCCTGGCCTGGGAAGATCCCACGTGCCGCGGAGTGGCTAGACTGATGTGTCCAATTACCGAACCGGAGCTCTGGAGCACATGCGCCCAGAGCCGGTGCTCTGCGACAACAGAGGCCACCGCGATGGGAGGCCCACACAGGCCAAAGAACAAAGATGGATGAAAACGGATAAATGAAAGACCAATAGAAGGGGCCCGCCCTGTCCCCTCCCTCCCACCCCACCCCCACCAAAATAAATAAATCTTTAAAATAAAAAAAAATCCCATTGCTGCACTTAAGACCCGGTGCACCCAAATAAATAAATAAAAATCAATTGGAAAAGCAAAACAAAATTGTATATCAACTATACTTCAATTACTTCAAAAAAAAATCATTTTTAAAGAAATCTTGACTCTCACAAAGCCATTCCCTTTTCGCAGGCTGATGTCAGCGTGGCTTATTCCAGGGAGAATTACACACCCCAGACTGAAACTGTGCTGCCAGAGGACATTGTGGGCAGCCCCAGAGACCTGGACAAACAGGCCCAGATGGGAAGCTTACCCGGGACCATTCCAGAACGTTCCCCATCTCCTAGTGAAAGAAACGGGAGACTAAATTCAGGTAACGGTCCCCATTCATGTTGATCTCTGTAAACTATTGTTTCTCTTAATACATCTTAGCATATGTGTTTGGAGACTCTTATCCCTGCTCTGTGAGCTAGGTGATGCTTCATTTTTTTTTTTTTTTTTTTTTTTTGATGCTTCAAATTTTAAGGTCCCATTGCTTAGACATTAGGAGTTAGCTTTAGGCCTTCATTTTAGTAATACCACCCATTACTTACTCACATCATGATGTTTTTTGAGAAACTCTTTTTCCCTGGCTCTGTGAAGCTAAGATTCGTAAAGCAGACCTTGCAACATTTTAATTTTCCAAGAAACCATTTTCTGGGACCTCTCTGGTGGTCCAGTAGTTAAGACTCCACACTCCCAATACAGGGGACCTGGGTTCAATCTCTGGTAAGGGCACTAGACCCCACAGGCAGCAACCAAGAATTCAGATGCTGCAGCTAAAGATCCTGCCTGCCGCAGTGGAGACTTAAAATCCCATTGCTGGGGCTTCCCTGGTGGTCCAGTGGGTAAGGACACCGCCTTGCAGTGCAAAGGGTGCCAGTTCGAGCCCTGGCCTGGGAAGATCCCACGTGCCGCGGAGTGGCTAGACTGATGTGTCCAATTACCGAACCGGAGCTCTGGAGCACATGCGCCCAGAGCCGGTGCTCTGCGACAACAGAGGCCACCGCGATGGGAGGCCCACATGGGCCAAAGAACAAAGATGAATGAAAATGGACAAATGAAAGACCAATAGAAGTGGCCCGCCCGCTCCCCTCCCTCCCCACCCCACCCCCACCAAAATAAATAAATCTTTAAAATAAAAAAAAATCCCATTGCTGCACTTAAGACCCGGTGCACCCAAATAAATAAATAAAAATCAATTGGAAAAGCAAAACAAAATTGTATATCAACTATACTTCAATTACTTCAAAAAAAAATCATTTTTAAAGAAATCTTGACTCTCACAAAGCCATTCCCTTTTCGCAGGCTGATGTCAGCGTGGCTTATTCCAGGGAGAATTACACACCCCAGACTGAAACTGTGCTGCCAGAGGACATTGTGGGCAGCCCCAGAGACCTGGACAAACAGGCCCAGATGGGAAGCTTACCCGGGACCATTCCAGAACGTTCCCCATCTCCTAGTGAAAGAAACGGGAGACTAAATTCAGGTAACGGTCCCCATTCATGTTGATCTCTGTAAACTATTGTTTCTCTTAATACATCTTAGCATATGTGTTTGGAGACTCTTATCCCTGCTCTGTGAGCTAGGTGATGCTTCTTTTTTTTTTTTTTTTTTTTTTTTTTTGATGCTTCAAATTTTAAGGTCCCATTGCTTAGACATTAGGAGTTAGCTTTAGGCCTTCATTTATGTGAGTAATACCACCCATTACTTACTCACATCATGAGTTAATAAGATACTAAAAATCTTCTTGTTGATGACATAATTCAGTGTCTTTTTTACTCAAAACTAATAGTCCTGGGGACTTCCCTGGTGGTCCAATGGCTAAGACTGTGAACTCCCAATGCAGGAGGCCCAGGTTCAATTCCTGGTCAAGGAACTAAATCCCACAGGCTGCAACTAAGACCTGGAGCAGCCTAAGTGATTAGTTAATTGAAAAAACTAAGGACTTCTCTGGTGGTCCAGTGGGTAAAGAGTCCGCCTTGCAGTGCAGGGAGCACCAGTTTGATCCCTGGCCTGGGAGGATCCTGCATGCCGTGGAGTGGCTGGACCTGTGTGTCCAATTGAAAAAACTAAGGGCTTCCCAGGTGGTGCAGTAGTAAAGAATCCACCTGCCAAGACAGGAGACGACACAGACAATGCATGTTCAGTGCCTGGATCAGAAAGATCCCCGGAATTAGGAAATGGCAACCCACTCCAGTCTTCTTGCCTGAGAAATTCCATGGGCAGAGAAGCCTAGTGGGCTGCAGTCCATGGGATCTCACAGAGTCAGACACGACTGAGGTGACTTAGCATGCATGCAATTTCCTCTCGCCCTCCTCTCTGCCTCCCTGCTCTTCACAGCTACAGAGTATATTTGTTAACAATTTCAAGAAGGTTAATATGCTGAAGTGAGAGACATCTGGTTTGTGTGTGTCTGTCTGTGGGTTTTTCCTATCTTCCCATTACAAATTCATGAGAACGGTCTTTGTCACACAGTGATGGTAGAAACCTTCATACAAAGGTTCCATCCACTGGATGGAGTGAGATTCTTAAAATACAAAAGAGCCCATTTCTTTCTCTTTTAAGCATCAGTGGCTAGAGACTTTCTGTTTATTTATTTTGGCTGCACCATGTGGCATGCAGGATCCTGACCAGGCATTGAATTCATGCCCCTGGCATTAGCAGCGCAGAGTCATAACCACCGGACCACCTGGGAAGTCCTGAGAGCTCATTTCTGAGGACCTGTCAGGGCACCTTTCTGTTATGAAGCTGTAAACACGGATGCTTGCTTGTTTATTTATATAACTGGGTGATTTGTAATGGGGTGATCCCTCTCATTAGTGCGCCCCTATAAACTGCTTCTGTGTCATTTTTAGAATCACTAATAAAAACCTAGCTACCACTTGACTCCAATTCTGATTTGGTTCTAAGACTCTTTTCCAAAAGGCATGCTTTTAGTTATGCAGATTTAGCAGATGGCGTAATTGTAAACTCCAGGGTTGCCGAACTAGAAGCCTCTTGGCAACATCACGCTGTTTATCCTTTGTATACAAAGCATAGAAACCAAACTGCAACTCGTAAGAGTCACTGGAAGACTGTCTCATTCGTGGCTGTGGTTTAGCTTCATAATTATTGCACAGAACCCGTGTAATCGTACCCAAGTGTATAAGTGTTGTTACAACAAAAAGGTAGTATCTAGCAGCACACAAAAGACTGTTTTGTTATGTTAATATTCCGACCTGCTAAGCAAATAGTGTATTATGTTATGTGTATACTCTGTAAGGACATTAAGAGTTTGAACTTCCAAGGATTATAAAATTTGTAATAGAAACATATTTAGGTACAAGTGTTGCAACTAAGAAGTACTTATTCAGCATTTGATTGATTAAAATCTTTGTGCTTAAACTTCACTTTCTTTTTTTCTTTTCCTTTGGAAGACTTAATGATCAATGGGTTGATCCATAAACCCCAGACCTTAGAAAATCGAGAGCGACAGAAGTCATCAGACATCTTCAAGGAGTTAATTGTTCAAGGAATAATACAGAACCACAGCAAAGTATTTCAAAATGGAGAATCATATGATATCATGGCAAGTAATTTTGTAATTAACACTAGCTTATAGTAAAAACGGTCTTCCCAGGTGACTTGGTGGTAAAGAATCTGCCTGCCAGTGCAGGAGACTCAAGAGACTCAGGTTTGATCTCTGGGTCAGGAAGATCCCCTGGGAAATGGCAACCCACTCCAGTATTCTTGCCTAGAGAATTTCATGGACAGAGGAGCCTGGCAGGCTACAGTTATGGACTCACAAAGAATCAAATACTACTGAGTAAGTGAGCATGCACTCCATAGTTAAAAATAGCAACAGAAAATGACTGATAATGAGTTATTTTTTCAGCAATATGCATCTTAGTATCACAAGATAGATTATCATATAGCGTTTATCTAAGCCAGTTTTTTCTCCCACAAACTCCCCCACCCCTCCACAGATCATCCTTCTATATGGATTTAGGAATTATTTGATCATTAATGGTTAATTAATCCAATAAAACATATCTTGGGTTTTTTGAGACATAAGACCCATTGTGTAAAATGCCTTCCAAGGCAGTTACATAGAGTAGTGGTTAAAATGCCTTCCATCTTACAGCAATTCTTATTGAACTTTGCCTGTGCATTAGGTATGTGAATATAAAACTGAGTGCCGACTTATCCAATAAGAAAATAGGCCTACATACCAAAGTTTAGACAGATATGATTATATATATTTATATACACACTCTGAGGCCAGTCACAAGGAAATAAATGCAACGATCAAAATTGTCATACCCTTATTTTTCTTTTTGGATTCAGCTTAATGAATCTATCATTGTTTTTCTGTAGTGTGAGCAGTTATTTTTAGCCTGATTTTAAATGGTTGTAGTCAAAGTCTAGAGTTCTTCACTTTTAAATAAGTTTTTTGTAATCCTGTGATGAGAATCATTTTGCAATTTCTAAGAAGTACTTATTCAGCATTTGATTGATAAAAGAACTTAATTGATCAATGGGTTGATCCATAAACCCCAGACCTTAGAAAATCGAGAGCGACAGAAGTCATCAGACATCTTCAAGGAGTTAATTGTTCAAGGAATAATACAGAACCACAGCAAAGTATTTCAAAATGGAGAATCATATGATATCATGGCAAGTAATTTTGTAATTAACACTAGCTTATAGTAAAAACGGTCTTCCCAGGTGACTTGGTGGTAAAGAATCTGCCTGCCAGTGCAGGAGACTCAAGAGACTCAGGTTTGATCTCTGGGTCAGGAAGATCCCCTGGGAAATGGCAACCCACTCCAGTATTCTTGCCTAGAGAATTTCATGGACAGAGGAGCCTGGCAGGCTACAGTTATGGACTCACAAAGAATCAAATACTACTGAGTAAGTGAGCATGCACTCCATAGTTAAAAATAGCAACAGAAAATGACTGATAATGAGTTATTTTTTCAGCAATATGCATCTTAGTATCACAAGATAGATTATCATATAGCGTTTATCTAAGCCAGTTTTTTCTCCCACAAACTCCCCCACCCCTCCACAGATCATCCTTCTATATGGATTTAGGAATTATTTGATCATTAATGGTTAATTAATCCAATAAAACATATCTTGGGTTTTTTGAGACATAAGACCCATTGTGTAAAATGCCTTCCAAGGCAGTTACATAGAGTAGTGGTTAAAATGCCTTCCATCTTACAGCAATTCTTATTGAACTTTGCCTGTGCATTAGGTATGTGAATATAAAACTGAGTGCCGACTTATCCAATAAGAAAATAGGCCTACATACCAAAGTTTAGACAGATATGATTATATATATTTATATACACACTCTGAGGCCAGTCACAAGGAAATAAATGCAACGATCAAAATTGTCATACCCTTATTTTTCTTTTTGGATTCAGCTTAATGAATCTATCATTGTTTTTCTGTAGTGTGAGCAGTTATTTTTAGCCTGATTTTAAATGGTTGTAGTCAAAGTCTAGAGTTCTTCACTTTTAAATAAGTTTTTTGTAATCCTGTGATGAGAATAGCAAGATTGGTGTTGTTTTGCTCAGTTCTGTTGTTTGTTTTGGTTTCTTTTTAAGCCACTGTTTCTGGTAGCACCTATAATTCTAAAGTGTAGACAGAGAAAAAAAGAAGATAAAAAGAAGACATAAATAACACAGAAAAAAAGGCCTAAGGGAAAATGAATAGGGAAGAAAAGAATGAAACAGAAATGATAGAAATTGAAGCTAGAAATTACATCAAAGCCCCCTCAGTGGTGGCCAGTCTCCTGTGTTGTGGAGAAAACAATCAATGAGGAATAAAAAGATTCATTATTGAAATCAAGTTTGCCACCTATACCAAGTCACTTAGTGTTTCAGTAAAGGCAATTTCCTTCTCTGTGTGTGGAACTTGCTGAGAACGCATGAATAAAAGCCAATGTGCATTTTCTTTTTAAGAAGGAAAAAATAAGTCCTACAGAAAGTATTCAACGAAAGAAAGGAGATTGTTAAGCCTTGTGAATGGTATTATCAGGCTGCCAATAATAAGAGGAAGTGGGGGAAGGGAAGGCAAAAATGGATTATAGGATAGAAAAAATGCCGCTAACATAGGACAATGTACATTTGCACAAGGCCAATCAAGATACAGGGCATTTGGGAGTACCTTCTCTTACTTCAATGTACTAAAAAAATGGTGTGTCTTTAATATGGAAAAGACCAGGATAGGTATTTTTTCTCACTGCAGATAAATATCTGGGGGTCAGAAGATAAAAGATGGCTCAAAAAAAAAAAAAAAAAAAAAGACAGGAGAGCCCTCTGGAGGAGGGTAGATTGTGGGGACACTCTGCAACTAAGCGATGCCTTCTGAAGAGAGACGCCATGGACCCTTGAGCTCACACCAGCGGGAGGAGCCTTAACCTATTTTTCAGTGATTCCAGTGCCAGAGATGGATGAGTTCAGACTCAGACCTCACTAGGGCACTGACAAGGTTAATTAACACAAGCTACGTCATGAAAGAAATGTATCTATTAAAAACTGAAAACTACAGGCTTGACTTTCCTAACGGATTCAGCTTAATGAATCTATCATTGTTTTTCTGTAGTGTGAGCAGTTATTTTTAGCCTGATTTTAAATGGTTGTAGTCAAAGTCTAGAGTTCTTCACTTTTAAATAAGTTTTTTGTAATCCTGTGATGAGAATAGCAAGATTGGTGTTGTTTTGCTCAGTTCTGTTGTTTGTTTTGGTTTCTTTTTAAGCCACTGTTTCTGGTAGCACCTATAATTCTAAAGTGTAGACAGAGAAAAAAAGAAGATAAAAAGAAGACATAAATAACACAGAAAAAAAGGCCTAAGGGAAAATGAATAGGGAAGAAAAGAATGAAACAGAAATGATAGAAATTGAAGCTAGAAATTACATCAAAGCCCCCTCAGTGGTGGCCAGTCTCCTGTGTTGTGGAGAAAACAATCAATGAGGAATAAAAAGATTCATTATTGAAATCAAGTTTGCCACCTATACCAAGTCACTTAGTGTTTCAGTAAAGGCAATTTCCTTCTCTGTGTGTGGAACTTGCTGAGAACGCATGAATAAAAGCCAATGTGCATTTTCTTTTTAAGAAGGAAAAAATAAGTCCTACAGAAAGTATTCAACGAAAGAAAGGAGATTGTTAAGCCTTGTGAATGGTATTATCAGGCTGCCAATAATAAGAGGAAGTGGGGGAAGGGAAGGCAAAAATGGATTATAGGATAGAAAAAATGCCGCTAACATAGGACAATGTACATTTGCACAAGGCCAATCAAGATACAGGGCATTTGGGAGTACCTTCTCTTACTTCAATGTACTAAAAAAATGGTGTGTCTTTAATATGGAAAAGACCAGGATAGGTATTTTTTCTCACTGCAGATAAATATCTGGGGGTCAGAAGATAAAAGATGGCTCAAAAAAAAAAAAAAAAAAAAGACAGGAGAGCCCTCTGGAGGAGGGTAGATTGTGGGGACACTCTGCAACTAAGCGATGCCTTCTGAAGAGAGACGCCATGGACCCTTGAGCTCACACCAGCGGGAGGAGCCTTAACCTATTTTTCAGTGATTCCAGTGCCAGAGATGGATGAGTTCAGACTCAGACCTCACTAGGGCACTGACAAGGTTAATTAACACAAGCTACGTCATGAAAGAAATGTATCTATTAAAAACTGAAAACTACAGGCTTGACTTTCCCTAACATCTTTAAGAGAGCCAAAAAGGAAGGCTGTTTGTATTCATATTATGCAGAAATGGAATGGTTGTCAAGAGCATAGCTGGAGTGTTCTCAGAAGGCTTTCAGCATGATGGGACTGCAGAGGTAGGCAAGAATAACACAGTTGGGTTATTTTTTGTTTTTGTTTGTTTGTTTGTTTGTGCTTTGGAATTGGGCCAAGATGTCCAACAAAAGCCAGATTTGCAACAGGCCGGAACTGTAATGCGTCTTATTACCTACACAGTTCTGACACTGAACATTTGCATCATGCAGGAACCCTTCAGAACCCCAGCGACTGGTGGCAGAGGGTGGCCCAGAATGCGGTGCTTCTGAAAGCCCCCCGAGTCCTCCTGGGCAGCCCAGGCTGCGAACCGCTGCCATGACATTTCAATAAACATGTACACTGAGCCCTCAGATTCATTATCAAACTGGGAAGGGTTACAGCTTTTAAAACTCACATCCCCCCTACCCGCTGAAAGAGAGTCCTAAAATGTTCCAGAAAATGGAGCATATGCTCACTAGAGGACTAAGATGTTATCGAGGAAGCCCATGGAAATGTATAGATATAATTGCTCAGGGTCACAGGTAAAGTCTCTTTCAATTCAGGTGTAGCTGAGAATGAGTGTGTCAGACACCAGAGGTCTTGAATATCTGGGGAAAAGTTATGAGGCCAGTGCCACAAGATGAGAATGAACATTGAAGGGCTGAAAGGGGAACCTTATTAAGAATGAAAATATTATGAGACCGTTAATACATTTAACTAAGAAACAAAGAGCCAAAGGAAACAAAGGATAGTTCCAAAAAAAAAAAAGGATATTAGTGTCAGCAAGTACTCTGGTAGAATGAATTCAATCAGACACGTAAACTCTACTTCTTCATGACAGGCTTTTAAAAAAACTTTAAATATTATGAGAAATATACAACAATTAATGTGAGAATACTTTCAAAGCACAGCTACTTTGGGAGACCAATAGTATACTTTAATACAAGGGCATTCTAGAGGTAGATCTGTCCCCATCTTAGCCAAGTGGTTGTCTTTAATTCAGCTATTCTTAGAATGAAGTAGAATAAGAGATGCTGAAAAGGGAACTTCCCTATGAGCTAGTGTCTGTGTCCATGGGGCCCCCTCTTGTCTTTTTTGTTTGTTTGTTTGGCTGCTCTCTGTGGCATGTGGGATCTTAGTTCCCTGACCAGGGATGGAAGCCGTGCCCCCTGTAATGGGGCTATGCCTTCATCCGAACCCAGGGATCAACCCCCCTCTCTCATATCTCCTGCATTGCCAGGCAGGTTCTTTACCATGAGCTCCACCTGGGAAGCCCTCATGGGAAGTAGTAGGAGGTGTTTTCTCTTTCAGCTGTCATGAAAACCTTCAGAATAAAGCCAACAGCACAGCCCAGTGCAGAGGTGCTTTATCAGTTATTGTTCATTCTCTCCTCTACAAACCCAAAAATCCTGACACTAATCTCAATCCCAAATGAAAGTCATTTCTAGCTTATGGAATATTAAAAAATGATAGGGTTTAACTTTTTACCTTGAAATACACTTGTGTCCTTCATTCACCACCTTTTCCCATCTTGTATGAGTTCTTCAGGATTTTTTTCCTTCCCATGAGCCCTCGTCCCTCTCTATGTTCTTTCTTTCTTTCTTTTCTTTTTTGATAATAGCTTGTTTTTTCCCAGATATCTAATAGATATGTTTTTAGGAATTAATTCTATTGTTACCAGGAATTAAGTCACTAAGGATGAGTCCAGTTTTTACCAGTTTTCACATCATCGTTTTTCAAATCTATCCAAAAAATTTGTTTAGATTTCTGTCTCATGTCTTTCTCCTCTGCCAGTGAACACGTTTCTTCTCCATTTTAAAAAAGTGTCTTTCTCCAGGTGAACACAACTGAGAAGCCGCTGAGAAAGCCACCAACCAGGCTGAAAAAACTTAAGATCAAAAAGCAAGTAAAAGATTTCACGAGGAAGGACATGGAAGAGAAGATACAGGTGGTGGAGGAACGCAGGAAGGTAACCCAGTTCTCCTGTGAGGGGTGCTGCTCTGACCAAGCTCATCTTTTCTTTTTTAAAAAAGATTTATTTTTCTTTATTTGGGTGGATGGGGAGGGAGAGCCACTTCTATTGGTCTTTCATTTATCTATTTTCATCCATCTTTGTTCTTTGGCCCACGTGGGCCTCCCATCGCGGTGGCCTCTGTTGTCGCAGAGCACCAGCATGTGCTTTGCATGCGCTCCAGAGCTCCGGCTCTGTGATTGGACACATCAGTCCAGCCGCGCTGTGGTACGTGGGATCTTCCCAGGCCAGGGATCCAACCGGCGCCCCTTGCACTGCAAGGCGGTGTCTTTACCCACTGGACCACCAGGGAAGCCCCAAGCTCATCTTTTCTAATTGGCATCTTTAAGACAAATCACATGGACTGTAGTAATTCTTTTAGTCACCTCTAAGCTTCCTATGCCAGACATTTAATTTTTTTTTCTCTTTGTGTGGTGAGGAAATCAAGTACTATATTGAAGTTGGTTGAGTTACAGTGTCATCTATGTACCCTAAGGAAGCAATCACCACTTCTGAGAATTAAGTATGGTATTTTTTTCAATTAAAAAAAGAGAGAGAAACATCAACCAGGGCCACGGGTGGCAGCAGGTCGCCAGTGGAGGAAAGGAGCTGAGAGGAGGCAGGGCAGACCCTCAGACGACTCCTGCAGTATTTACACACACATCGGTCCCAATGACCCTCTGCCCACCATTCTGCTGAGAACCAGCCGCCTTCACGGCTTTGTTCTGACAGCCTTTACTTCGGGTCTCTTCTTGGCCTTTCAGAGAGCAAGGACTAGACCATGGCTGCATGAGAGTGCCTGGAGGGTATGGGGTGCTGGGGGAGGTGGGGGCTGCCTCCTTCCACAGTAATGCTTCAGTTTCTGTTGAATGACTGCATAATGGAATAGAGAAGCCAGGAATGTTCATTCCAGCCAGTATTAATGAGAACTTGGGGTAAGTGACTTGGACTGTTTTTCACCCTTCCACACTGCTTTTCAGACTAAAGAAGAAGAGATAAGAAAAAGGCTACAGAGTGACGGACTCCTGCACTCAGCCCATCCGTCAGGTTCAACTGAGCCAGCTGAGGGGGAGGTTCTATTTGCCAAAGGACTTAAAGCTGTGAGTTGTGCTGAGTTTGAACCTGACCTGCAGGGAGGAAAGCTGTTGAAAAGGAAGAAGACTAAAAGTGAAACGCCTTCAGAGACTAGAAACTACAGTTACGAAGATATCGGGGTCATGGAGTCAGACATGTCCTACAACCAAGAAGAGCGTGTATTCTGATAAGCCATAAGCCATTTTATGTGAATTTCAGGGAAAATGTATCCATTCCCTGAGGTGTGACATTCTTAATCTGCTGTTTTCCTTGACCCCTCATCCCCTGGGCTTCAGAAATGATTGAATGAATGAATGAATGAGCCCCTTGGGCTTTAGAAATGATTGTGTCGGCTGCCTGGGCTAGAGCTGGGTTGAATAAACTAAATGGCGGGGATAGCTTTAAAAAAATAAATAAAAGGAAAATTTGACCAACTTTGGTTTTATGAAATTGTTATTCACCTTCAGTGTGGCTTCCAACACTGTGAAAATGTCTTTCATTTATGAGCACCTTCTGCTTCCATTGATGTGTTTGTACCAAATGAGATCCTTCTTTTTGGTTCCTGCCCTTCGGCTATGTCTGCCCTATGAGTGTCCTTTAAGACAAATTGTATGGATTTGTGGTAAGTATTTTAATGATCTGTGTGTTGCATAGGGTATTCCCTAGTGGCTCAGACAGCAAAGAATTCGCCTGCAGTGCAGAAGGCCTGGGTTCGATCCCTGGTTTGGAAAAATCCCCTGGAGAGGGCAGTGGCAACCCACTCCAGTATTCTTGCCTGGAGAATTCCATGGACAGACCATGGGGTTGAAAAGGGTCTGACACGACTGAGCAACTAATTGTCTTTTATGCTTCAAATGCTATGCGTTTGGGGGTGTGTTTTTTTCTCCAATTCTCTGTGTTGTGATGAAAGCAAGATCTTGATTTAGCTGAATTATATGTCATATGTAAAACTTCAGAAAGTGATACGCAATTCTCAGAATTAGGTATCTATGGAATTTTCTTCCCATGAGAAAAGAAGAGCTTTCACTGGAGCAGGAGTGGGAGGAGGTCCAATGCCTGACTTCCCTGCAGAGTTTCCTGGCCCTCATCTTCCTGGAAGTATACTGGGGTTCATCCTTTTCCCTCACCACCCTCATCCTGTCAGTTTCAGGTCTTAGGAGTCTACGTTCTATGAAGAGCTCTCATATCCATGTTCATACTCTCTCCTGTCATTACCTAGTTCAGACCACCCCACCATCATTCAGCTAGATTACTGTAACTGTCGTCTTAATATTTTTTCAATGGTCTTGGAATATTTTCTACCACATCAGTAAACAAGGATGCCAAGGCCATCAAAGAGTGCAGCCCCTCAGTGTGAATGGATGAACCCTCTGGGGGTTCAGGAAGAAGAGAACACCTGCCATCCAGCAGCCCTCAGAGGGCAGCCACTCCCTACAAGGAACCCTGAGAGAACTCAGGATTTAAACTTACAGGCTTCTGGTCCCAGGTCACTGAGGTTCATTTCAAAGCAACTGATTCAGCCACTATGGAAGACAGTATGGAGATTCCTCAAAAGACTAGGAATAGAGACCCAGCAATCCCACTACTAGGCATATACCCTGAGGAAACCAAAATTGAAAGAGACACCTGTACCCCATTGTTCATTGCAGCACTATTTACAGTACTTAGAACATGGAAGCAACCTAGATGTCCATCGACAGATGAATGGATAAAGCAGCTGTGGTGCATATATACAAAGGAATATTATTCAGCCATTAAAAGAATGCATTTGAATCAGTTCTAAAAAGATGAATGAATCTAGAGCCTATTATACAGAGTGAAGTATGTCAGAGCAAGATAAATACTGTGTACTGACATATATATGTATGGAATCTAGAAAGATGGTTCTGGTAAATGAATGTGCAGAGCAGCAATGGAGAGGTGGAAATGGAGAACAGTCTTACGGACATTGGGGTGAGGGAAAGGAATATGCTGTGGGACTAGGGGATCTCAAACAGGGGCTCTGTGGTGACCTGGAGGGGTGGGATGGGAGGGAGATGAGGGGAGATGAGGGGGGTGGGGACATATGTAGACCTGTGGCAGTAACCAACAAGACCCTGTAAAAATAAATAAATAAGTTTTAAAAGTATGATGCATACTAGACTATGTCACAATATGTATAGCTTATTATTTATATAAAATTGTTTGTGGGCAACACAATGTTTTCATCTGTCCATAGGTTTTCTACAGAGGTGATCTCACACCAGTCCCTAGCTGAAGAGCTCTCATATCCATGTTCATACTCTCTGTCATTACCTAGTTCAGACCACCCCACCATCATTCAGCTAGATTACTGTAACTGTCGTCTTAATATTTTTTCAATGGTCTTGGAATATTTTCTACCACATCAGTAAACAAGGATGCCAAGGCCATCAAAGAGTGCAGCCCCTCAGTGTGAATGGATGAACCCTCTGGGGGTTCAGGAAGAAGAGAACACCTGCCATCCAGCAGCCCTCAGAGGGCAGCCACTCCCTACAAGGAACCCTGAGAGAACTCAGGATTTAAACTTACAGGCTTCTGGTCCCAGGTCACTGAGGTTCATTTCAAAGCAACTGATTCAGCCACTATGGAAGACAGTATGGAGATTCCTCAAAAGACTAGGAATAGAGACCCAGCAATCCCACTACTAGGCATATACCCTGAGGAAACCAAAATTGAAAGAGACACCTGTACCCCATTGTTCATTGCAGCACTATTTACAGTACTTAGAACATGGAAGCAACCTAGATGTCCATCGACAGATGAATGGATAAAGCAGCTGTGGTGCATATATACAAAGGAATATTATTCAGCCATTAAAAGAATGCATTTGAATCAGTTCTAAAAAGATGAATGAATCTAGAGCCTATTATACAGAGTGAAGTATGTCAGAGCAAGATAAATACTGTGTACTGACATATATATGTATGGAATCTAGAAAGATGGTTCTGGTAAATGAATGTGCAGAGCAGCAATGGAGAGGTGGAAATGGAGAACAGTCTTACGGACATTGGGGTGAGGGAAAGGAATATGCTGTGGGACTAGGGGATCTCAAACAGGGGCTCTGTGGTGACCTGGAGGGGTGGGATGGGAGGGAGATGAGGGGAGATGAGGGGGGTGGGGACATATGTAGACCTGTGGCAGTAACCAACAAGACCCTGTAAAAATAAATAAATAAGTTTTAAAAGTATGATGCATACTAGACTATGTCACAATATGTATAGCTTATTATTTATATAAAATTGTTTGTGGGCAACACAATGTTTTCATCTGTCCATAGGTTTTTCTACAGAGGTGATCTCACACCAGTCCCTATGGTGTGAAATGTTAAAGTAGCTGATGACTAAGTACAAAATCCTTGTACCAGAATGCTTCAGAAGCATTGGGATATCATTCAGATCTCTGCAAATAATAAAATTTAAATGACTAAAAATACATTTAATACCAATTTAAAGTAATTGTTGAAAGTTCATCTTCAAATTTGCTATATCTCCGAATAATAAGATTTCTCTTGAAATTCTATGCTCTTGTCTATGCTATGTATACTGGCTTGGGAGACGTGTTTGTTAAGTTAAAATATATATAAGTATAGGGCTTTCCTGATGGCTCAGGGGTAAAGACTCCACCTGCCAAGGTAGGATCCATAGGTTCGATCCCTGATCCCAGAGGATCCCACAAGCCTTGGAGCAACTCGGCCACAGCTACCTCGGCACAGAACCTGTGCTCTAGAGCCTGGGAGCCGCAACTACTGAAGCCTGAGCGCCCTACAGCCTGTGCTCAGTACCGGGAGACACTGCTAGAAGTCAGAGCACCACAATTAGAGAGTAGCCCCTGCTCCCTGCAACTAGAGAAAAGCTCAAGCAGCCGTGAAGACCTAACACAGCCCCTAAATAATAAATAAATGAATAAAATCATTTATATATATATATAGAGAGAGAGATGTGAGCATTCTCACTGATACCCTGGCTTGAAACCTCTCTCTATATAGTTAAATATGCTAGTAATAACACATCCTAAATGATAAGGCTTGTATTTTCATAGCAAGATCATCCATTTTAACAGGATGGAAAGAGAGACGCTTGCAGTGAATTAGCCAGATCCTGGGAACTGCGCTAAAGCTCTAGATATGCTTTGTGGTGTCTGCTCAATCTCCTAGAACCCTTTGTGACTCCATGGAGTGCAGGCCTCCAGGCTCCTGTCTGTGGAATTTTCCAGGCAAGACTACTGGAGCACGTTGCTCCGAGGGATCTTCATGACCCAGGGATCAAACCTGCATCTCTTATATCTCCTGCGTTAGCAGGCAGATTCTTTACCACTGCGCCACCTGGGAAGCCTAAAAACTTGAGGAGCCTAAAAACATGCTACTACTCATGAGACCACCTGAGGATTCAGAGATGAAGAGAGGGGGTTTCAGAGGCCGTAAACCATCCCGCCTTCCCAGAGCCGCCAGCATCTGCCAGGCAGGTGGTTTGTGTTTGAATCGGCTCTGACTCCAGTGAGCCATCCACCCATCCCTGCAAAACTTAAAAAACAACCCAAACCCACAGCTTCAAATGTAAATATCTTTTCCCATGATCGACTTTCCTTTTTAAAGATGATTCACACTCAACAGTAAGAACCAAGATTTCTAAAATAAAGCCTTTGGGAATAATGTTAAGTTTATCTACTGAAATAACATAATTGCTTTTCTCATTCCTATAACATAAAGTTTTGAGCCATCACTAGGCTATTTCGATTAAAACCAAACCACAACCTTCAGGGAGTTACGAGTCAGGAAGGTAAGACTAGGCCAACGTCTTTATAATCATTTTAACTGAGGGCAGCTGAAAAACGCCTGTATTTTCTTGTGAAAGATAGACTTGCTGGGTCTAATAGAAAGTACTTTGTACCTAGTAAAAAAATCCTCCAGGTTTTCTAGCGTAAAAAAAAAAGAACTTATGGATAATATATTTATTTAAAATGATATCTAAATGGTGTATTTAAAAATCTTTCACATACATTTAAAATATAGATGGTGTAAGACTATGTTAGCAAAAGTGCTTTTGCGATCACAAGGACAAAAATAGGGTTTATCTTAGGGTGTTGCTGTGGTGACTACCAGTCGTTTATGACAGTGCCTATCTCTGTGTTTGTTACTTCATTATCAGTAATGTAAGCTAAGATTTGAAGGAGTAATTATACAGTAAATACCGCATACTGAAGATGTATAATGATGCAGTGTGTCAGCGGATAGATCCCTTTTGCATTCACATAACCTGTACATGCAAAGCCTTCTTGTAGCATGGTGGAATGTATGTCTAGGTCAATAAAGGCATTATTTCAAAATAAATTGTGGGAGACGGCTGTTACGGTCTCTCTGGGTCACTTCTATTTGCTTCTTAAAAATAATAGCCTCCAAAAAAAAAAAAGCCTCCCCTTTGTTTTTATTTTTCTAATCCCGTAAGTGATATGTTACAAGCCACACACACTGAAAAACAGAAGAATCAAAAAGTACCAAGAATCCAACATCTTCCCCTCCTACCAAGAAAACTACTAGAAATATTTGGCTATATGGACTTGGAGGTTTTTTCCTGACATAAATGGACTCATACAGCATAAACTGTTTTGTAACTTGTTTTTTTTCAACTCCAAAGTACAATAGATTTTCATGTAAATAAATCTACTGCCACTGTATTATTCCTATGATGTAACATTGTTTGGTGTCCCTGTTATGTATTTAGGGACTCTCGTCCTTAAAGATGATCATAACACATTTCTGGTTTTTTTTTGTTTTTTTTTTTTGGCAAATTGGTAAGCAAAATAATTTGAACATTGTTCCTTTAACAACAGTCTGCACCTCTGGGAGGGCAGACTGCTGCTTACTCACCAAGGACCATGTGCCACAACTACTGAAGCCTGTGTGCCCTAGAGCCCGAGTTCCACAAGAGCAGTCAATACAGCAAGAAGCCTGCTCACCCTGACTAGAGACCAGTCCCTACTCCCTGCAACTAGAGAAGAGCCGGCAGCAGCAGTGAAAACACAGACTAGCCAAAAATAAATAAATAAATAAGAAATAATTGAACATCAGGGTCATGAAAATAGTAATTCAAGTCCTAGTCATTTCTAGTAATAAATACATACATTTTCTCTCTATAGAATACGCATCAATTCCTAAGCCAAACATAATGCTTTAAAAGGTACGTGATAGCTCATACCTTTTCCTCCTTAAGGAGGCAACCGCAGGGCTCATTTGTTCAATGGGAGAAAGACTATAGAGAATTAGTCCTTCTTCAACCCTGTGAGACCGACCTGTGCCAGTAGAACTCAGCATAAGACCCCTGACCAGCAGCAGCAGCAGCAGCACTTGGGAACTTGTAATAAACACAGGTTCTCAGCCCTGCCCCAGATCTTCTGTATCAAATCACAGGGCTGAGGCACCTGAGTTTAACAAGCTGTCCAGGTGGGCTCTCCATCTGGGACTAAAAGACCACTTTCCAACAGGTTCCGTTAATTACCCCTGAGCCCAAGGATCAAGTAGAATATTTAACAAGAATTGATTATATCTCTTCTGAAAACTGTTTTAATGCCATTTGTACTGGAGAAGAGTTTAGACCACTCACAATGCCTCTGCTCTTGTTCTTTGTCCATCTCCTGCTCGACCAGGGCCTGCTTCACTCACATGACTATCCAATCCTCTTAATTAGAAGGCTGAATCAGTCACTCCCTACTTGCTTGCCCTCTGCCCTGGCTGCTAGTTTCCCTGGTAACCAACGAGTCAACTGACATGGATTTCCCATCTAAAGGGCAGTCTCCTTCCCCAAGTCATGAGGGTCGAGGCTGGGTCCTGCCTGCTCCTGCTGTCTGCTGTCCACAGTGGGGTGTCCCTCGAACACCTTTGGTTTCAGACAGGTAAGATCCTCTATCCACTAGCGATCGATGTCTCCGTCACTGGCTCTGGGCTCTTTCCTTGGTCTCAAAGCCTTATAAGCCGGTGAGTGCTGCCCAACAACGAGCGATAATATTTAATTTTGAAAAGCGTTTTTTAAAAAATATGATCTGTAAAGGAATAGAAAGATTGTAAAAAAAAAATCTCAGAAGCTTCTACTCACACGGTTTCATAAAATATACACATCTCATCCTCCAATTCAAGAAAACTAAACCTGCAATTATAGATAAGATATAACAGATGTGGTTTTTGTAAAAGCTCTGACCATGCCTTGGTGTTACACCAAAGTATTTTCTCTTTTTTTTTGAGTTATTTATTTTGGGGTGGGGGTCGGGTTGGGGAGGGAGGGGAGTGAGTGGGCCTCTTCAATTGGTCTTTCATTTCTCTACTTTCATCCGTCTTTGTTCTTTGGCTTCTGTGGGCCTCCCATCGCGGTGGCGTCTGTCGTTGCAGAGCACCGGCTCTGGGCGCATGCGCACCAGAGCTCCGGCTCGGTAAATGGACACGTCGGTCCAGCCGCTCCGCGGCACGTGGGATCTTCCCAGGCCAGGGATGGAACCGGCACCCCTTGCACTGCAAGGCGGTGTCCTTACCCACTGGACCACCAGGGGAAGCCCTCACCAAAGTATTTTCAAGGGAAAGTATGTATACTTGTTTCAAGTTAAAATATTTAGGGTATATATGCACTACTTTTAAAGATTCTCTGCTTTTATTATTTTAAATAATCTCATCTGTTGTAATTTTTTAATATTTTATTGATTGATTGATTTTTGGCTATCCTGGGTTTTCACTGCTGTAAGAGGCTCTTCTCTAGTTGCAGGAAGTGGGGGCTCCTCTCTTGTTGCGGTGACTTCTCTTGTTGTGAAACGCTGGCTCTAGGGCTCACAGGCTTCAGTAGTTGCAGCATGTGGGGTCCATAGTTGCGGCTCCAAGGCTCTAGAGCACAAGCTCAATAGTTGTGGCTCACAGGCTTAGTTGCTCCACAGCATGTGGGATCTTCCCGGATCAGGGGTCGAACCCATGCCTCCTGCATTGGCAGGCGAACTCTTTACCACTGAGCTACCAGGAAAGCCCATCTGATGTATTTTTAAGAAAACTTCTAGCACAGTCTTTACTAGGTGACCTCAAAATGCTTAATATTTTAAGTTTCAAATGAGGATTTTTGTTCTCACATGCCATTCAAAATTGCAGAAAATATTTTTAAACCACTTAATGGAGTTTGCAATTTTAAAACGTTGAAAGACGCTCTCATTTATTCAGCCAATGCCTGTTCATTGGAGGTTGGAGTTATTGTCAATTTATCAATGTTATTGTCCACACCACAATGGCGGCTTAAATTTCATCTCATAAATTCTCTCAAATGGACACTTTGATTTTAGATCTTGTGTCTACCATTGCAGGGAAGTTGATGATGCAGGGAATTGCCATTTCCACAAGAATATTGTGGCAATGAACGATGGCTGGACTGGCCCAGAATTCTTGGGACTATTCATTTAGTTCTCCAAGAAGGGACTGTTTATCCCTTTGTCCTGCCAGACTTGTTGACATCTGTGCAGCTTGAACGTAGGAAATCCACATCAGAAAAAAAAAAGAAAACAAGTAATTCCCAGCTGCAGCTGATGAAGAGAAATTCACTTGGACCTTTGTCCTTGGCCTCAGGTGAACAATCAGGTGCTAGGAAGACTAATTGCTCTAGTGCGCAACAATCTCTACAGCAAAGCAACAGAGTGATGTCCTTGCGCAAAATATTTAGGGTATATATGCACTACTTTTAAAGATTCTCTGCTTTTATTATTTTAAATAATCTCATCTGTTGTAATTTTTTAATATTTTATTGATTGATTGATTTTTGGCTATCCTGGGTTTTCACTGCTGTAAGAGGCTCTTCTCTAGTTGCAGGAAGTGGGGGCTCCTCTCTTGTTGCGGTGACTTCTCTTGTTGTGAAACGCTGGCTCTAGGGCTCACAGGCTTCAGTAGTTGCAGCATGTGGGGTCCATAGTTGCGGCTCCAAGGCTCTAGAGCACAAGCTCAATAGTTGTGGCTCACAGGCTTAGTTGCTCCACAGCATGTGGGATCTTCCCGGATCAGGGGTCGAACCCATGCCTCCTGCATTGGCAGGCGAACTCTTTACCACTGAGCTACCAGGAAAGCCCATCTGATGTATTTTTAAGAAAACTTCTAGCACAGTCTTTACTAGGTGACCTCAAAATGCTTAATATTTTAAGTTTCAAATGAGGATTTTTGTTCTCACATGCCATTCAAAATTGCAGAAAATATTTTTTAAACCACTTAATGGAGTTTGCAATTTTTAAAACGTTGAAAGACGCTCTCATTTATTCAGCCAATGCCTGTTCATTGGAGGTTGGAGTTATTGTCAATTTATCAATGTTATTGTCCACACCACAATGGCGGCTTAAATTTCATCTCATAAATTCTCTCAAATGGACACTTTGATTTTAGATCTTGTGTCTACCATTGCAGGGAAGTTGATGATGCAGGGAATTGCCATTTCCACAAGAATATTGTGGCAATGAACGATGGCTGGACTGGCCCAGAATTCTTGGGACTATTCATTTAGTTCTCCAAGAAGGGACTGTTTATCCCTTTGTCCTGCCAGACTTGTTGACATCTGTGCAGCTTGAACGTAGGAAATCCACATCAGAAAAAAAAAAGAAAACAAGTAATTCCCAGCTGCAGCTGATGAAGAGAAATTCACTTGGACCTTTGTCCTTGGCCTCAGGTGAACAATCAGGTGCTAGGAAGACTAATTGCTCTAGTGCGCAACAATCTCTACAGCAAAGCAACAGAGTGATGTCCTTGGCAGATGGCTTTATGTGATGCTGGATTCATGTTGCTAATATATATATATATATATATTGACTCTTTTATACTGTTTTTCATCAGAGTTATTTCCCATAAGAACCATAATTTAAGATTGTCTACCCCAAACCTAAAATGATGCATCCCGTCTTCCTCCCAAGCTCTAGGCTGGGATCTCTCTTACCTCCTGAGAGTGTTCCTGCCAACTATTTATCACCAAAGGATTCAAATACTTTGCTTTCACCTTGGTTGAATTTGAGAAAGCGACACCAAAGCTTAAGATCATCTTTTCAATTTGACCAACATCTGATGTATTCATGCTCTGGTCTTGGAGCAGTTTATTTTGAATACCAGATCATTTTATTAGATATTTTTTAAAAGTAAAGTCTGTGTTGTATAGTTAAATGTTACAAAATTAAACTTCGTAAAAATTTTACAGCTTTGTAAAAATTTGTAATACGGAGAAATCTCCAAATTCTGCTTCCCTCTTTATACATCCCCCTTTTTATCTATGTTTTCCTTAGATATTTAAGAATCAAAACTTGGTGAAATTGCAAAGGGAC
Source organism: Tragulus kanchil (assembly GCA_022376925.1). Taxonomy (NCBI): domain Eukaryota; kingdom Metazoa; phylum Chordata; class Mammalia; order Artiodactyla; family Tragulidae; genus Tragulus; species Tragulus kanchil. The sequence goes on from JAIOJX010000005.1 coordinate 14,659,759, forward strand.
TACCTAATTAATCACAGGACACTAAATTTTTTAATTTTTCTACCCACTGTGAAATTTTCTTAAACACAAGGACTTTAAAAGGTTCGTCCCTCCGTAGTTATTTGCTTTGGTCTGTGGCCAGCAGGTGGCACCAAAGGACAATTTAAAAAGTCAATACGCATCACCATGGTAGACTAACAATCCGTTGCTTGAGCCCAGCTTTATTCGTCTTCTGGGGTGCCGGGCCAGCCGGCAGTCGAACAGATCCTGAAGAGAGTGGCAGATAGGCTAAGAAAAGAAAGAAGGACAGAAAAGATGGGGTTGAGAGGGACAGCAAGAAGGCAGACAACTCTACAGGTTGCTGACAAGTTTATTGAATTCGCTCATACCTTTTATACTTCACACAACAAGCAATTGCGTACACGTGCTTTAGAGGCCAGGTGTTGATCATAAACTAGGTGTTACCTCCTGGTGTGTAATTAACATTTTCAAAGCTCTTTAGATTACAATGGTTCTGGGTCATAATGCCCCTCAAGCCCTTTTCACCTGTAAAGAGGCTCCAGGTGTTCTTTATGATAACTCAGGCGCGTCTTCACAACACCTGGTGTGGCGGGACAGAGAGCTATGCTGTTATCAGCCCCTGTTTCCAGGGCAGCTCCCAGGGCTATGTTTCCTTAAAAGAAACCCCTTGAAACAGGGCAGCTCCCCACACTGGGGTGGTGTATGATTTACTCACCTCTCCCCAGCTAGAGTGTAGGACCCACACAGGAGAAGCTTGAGTCTGTTTTGTTACTGCTCTACCTCAAGGGTCAACAAGGGTGCCTGGCAAGTGATTGGCCCTCAGTAACAACTTGCTGAATGAGCACATGAATGATCACTCTACACTGAACTGGTGGTTGAATCCTAGACTATGTCCAGCACGCCAATGTCACCTAGTCCTCGTGACACAGAGTACTTTGCCCTTCTGAAGTACGTTCAAGCACAGGCAGACCTCCAAGCCTCTGGTCAAGAATTTTATTGAAAATTACGGCTGAAACTCAGAACAAATGAACTCGCCTTATGCAATCATTTACTGACAGTCTGCCAACAATCCCCTTTCGTCGATCCAGCTTTTGTCTGAACTTATGACTCCTAATGGCCTAAATTCTACACGGCTGGGCACGATGACACATGTTATAAGATACCAGCCAGTGAGAGAAAAATGTCCTCACCATTAGAATCATCTGTAAATTTTGGGTTTCCTCAGCCTAGCCAATATTTTAGAACCCGGAGAGTACATGATTGTAATCCATTTCTGTGAATCATGCTAAAATGGAATCATTTCTCTAGTGGTCACTTGTGTCTTTAAACCCTATGATATTTGCATTAATGTGAATCAAAAGGAAGGACTTAGGGCCTTTATCGTCCAAATTGCATTGTGTCCTGTATTTGAAATGCGATGGGTGTTACTAAAACCATTTCTTTTTGTCAGGTGAATAATTTTATTTGCAGTTCATTTGCTCAGAAGAGCGAGAGAAAGATCACACCCAAACTCTTTTGCAGCAGATTTTAAATGCTAAAGTCACCTCTGGTGTGTTAGAGGCCAGGTGTTGATCATAAACTAGGTGTTACCTCCTGGTGTGTAATTAACATTTTCAAAGCTCTTTAGATTACAATGGTTCTGGGTCATAATGCCCCTCAAGCCCTTTTCACCTGTAAAGAGGCTCCAGGTGTTCTTTATGATAACTCAGGCGCGTCTTCACAACACCTGGTGTGGCGGGACAGAGAGCTATGCTGTTATCAGCCCCTGTTTCCAGGGCAGCTCCCAGGGCTATGTTTCCTTAAAAGAAACCCCTTGAAACAGGGCAGCTCCCCACACTGGGGTGGTGTATGATTTACTCACCTCTCCCCAGCTAGAGTGTAGGACCCACACAGGAGAAGCTTGAGTCTGTTTTGTTACTGCTCTACCTCAAGGGTCAACAAGGGTGCCTGGCAAGTGATTGGCCCTCAGTAACAACTTGCTGAATGAGCACATGAATGATCACTCTACACTGAACTGGTGGTTGAATCCTAGACTATGTCCAGCACGCCAATGTCACCTAGTCCTCGTGACACAGAGTACTTTGCCCTTCTGAAGTACGTTCAAGCACAGGCAGACCTCCAAGCCTCTGGTCAAGAATTTTATTGAAAATTACGGCTGAAACTCAGAACAAATGAACTCGCCTTATGCAATCATTTACTGACAGTCTGCCAACAATCCCCTTTCGTCGATCCAGCTTTTGTCTGAACTTATGACTCCTAATGGCCTAAATTCTACACGGCTGGGCACGATGACACATGTTATAAGATACCAGCCAGTGAGAGAAAAATGTCCTCACCATTAGAATCATCTGTAAATTTTGGGTTTCCTCAGCCTAGCCAATATTTTAGAACCCGGAGAGTACATGATTGTAATCCATTTCTGTGAATCATGCTAAAATGGAATCATTTCTCTAGTGGTCACTTGTGTCTTTAAACCCTATGATATTTGCATTAATGTGAATCAAAAGGAAGGACTTAGGGCCTTTATCGTCCAAATTGCATTGTGTCCTGTATTTGAAATGCGATGGGTGTTACTAAAACCATTTCTTTTTGTCAGGTGAATAATTTTATTTGCAGTTCATTTGCTCAGAAGAGCGAGAGAAAGATCACACCCAAACTCTTTTGCAGCAGATTTTAAATGCTAAAGTCTTTTTAGAAGGATGGGGTAGGGTTTGGAAAATGTGACATTAATTCTTGTGTAGAGAGCATAGTGTCCTAAGGATGTTCTTTATGGAAATCTGTGGATCTCTCACAATGCTCAGCCTTAAACAGTACCCAGATCTAGCTAACTTATAGCTCAACACCCATCTAAAGAGGGATTCTGGTATTTTGGTGTTTCTTTTTTCCTTTTTTTACTTTAAGTATTTTTATGTTTTGGGGAGAAAAGTGAAACAACTCTTTGCCTAGAAAGTGTCCTTGATGACCCAGTCTTCACGCAACAAGTGCGAATTTAGCATATCTTTTGTGCTAGGTCTTAGGGATATAGAGAACAAGTGGTAAAGAGAATATAATATAGTTTTATTTAAAATGCTCATGCATTAGTGAGTTTTGCAAATAGATAATTGAAATCTTCAGAGAATCAGAATGCAATGCACTGAGGACTCCCCTGGTGGCCCTGTAGTTGGGACATCAGCTTTCCATGCAGGCAGTATGGGTTCGATCCCTGGTCAGGAAGCTAAGATCCCACATGCCTCCCAGTCAGAAAAAAAAAAATCCTGGAAGCAGTATTTTAACAAATTCAGTAAAAACTTTTAAAATGGTCTACTTCAAAAAAATCTTTTTTTAAAAAAAAAATGCAATGTGCTATATTCCAAATCAGAGGCACATAGGAACACAGAGAGAAATGATATTTCTGAAGGATCCCATGATGGTTTCGTGGGTAAAGTGACATTCAAGCAGAATCTTGACTGGTGAGTTGGAGTTGACCCAGTACAGAAATAGAAGATCTCCAGAGAGAGGCTTGTATCTGCAAAGACTGCTAGTGTGAAAGAACAGGGCCCAGGGAGGTGTTTGGTGTGCCTGAGCCAGAGGTGTGAATGGGAGGGAGAGGTCACTGGAAAAGCTGCAGTGTCTGTGGGCTCTGCTCCGTGGCTGGGCTTCCTGTCATAAACACACAAGCCTTCAGGTGGTGGACAAACTCGTCCAGTACAGACCTGGACCAACAGCAACAGCCTTCCCCAGGAACTTGATGGAAGATCAAATTTTCAGTCCCGACCCCAGCCTTCAGAATCAGAAATTCTAATTATGGAACCTGGGAATCTGTGTTGTATCTAGGCACCCGGCCAATTCTGATACACACTTAAGTTTAAGAACTACTGTTCCGGAAACAGCATGGGAGGTGCGGTGGGGTAAATACAGACCAATGATCTAGCTAACTTATAGCTCAACACCCATCTAAAGAGGGATTCTGGTATTTTGGTGTTTCTTTTTCCTTTTTACTTTAAGTATTTTTATGTTTTGGGGAGAAAAGTGAAACAACTCTTTGCCTAGAAAGTGTCCTTGATGACCCAGTCTTCACGCAACAAGTGCGAATTTAGCATATCTTTTGTGCTAGGTCTTAGGGATATAGAGAACAAGTGGTAAAGAGAATATAATATAGTTTTATTTAAAATGCTCATGCATTAGTGAGTTTTGCAAATAGATAATTGAAATCTTCAGAGAATCAGAATGCAATGCACTGAGGACTCCCCTGGTGGCCCTGTAGTTGGGACATCAGCTTTCCATGCAGGCAGTATGGGTTCGATCCCTGGTCAGGAAGCTAAGATCCCACATGCCTCCCAGTCAGAAAAAAAAAAATCCTGGAAGCAGTATTTTAACAAATTCAGTAAAAACTTTTAAAATGGTCTACTTCAAAAAAATCTTTTTTTAAAAAAAAAATGCAATGTGCTATATTCCAAATCAGAGGCACATAGGAACACAGAGAGAAATGATATTTCTGAAGGATCCCATGATGGTTTCGTGGGTAAAGTGACATTCAAGCAGAATCTTGACTGGTGAGTTGGAGTTGACCCAGTACAGAAATAGAAGATCTCCAGAGAGAGGCTTGTATCTGCAAAGACTGCTAGTGTGAAAGAACAGGGCCCAGGGAGGTGTTTGGTGTGCCTGAGCCAGAGGTGTGAATGGGAGGGAGAGGTCACTGGAAAAGCTGCAGTGTCTGTGGGCTCTGCTCCGTGGCTGGGCTTCCTGTCATAAACACACAAGCCTTCAGGTGGTGGACAAACTCGTCCAGTACAGACCTGGACCAACAGCAACAGCCTTCCCCAGGAACTTGATGGAAGATCAAATTTTCAGTCCCGACCCCAGCCTTCAGAATCAGAAATTCTAATTATGGAACCTGGGAATCTGTGTTGTATCTAGGCACCCGGCCAATTCTGATACACACTTAAGTTTAAGAACTACTGTTCCGGAAACAGCATGGGAGGTGCGGTGGGGTAAATACAGACTGACGCTCAGTAGATGGTTCCAAATCTATTGGGCTCTGACACAAAGCCAGAGGTATGAATATGGGCAGAAGAAGTTGCGTAAGAGAGGATCTTCTGAAACCCTACATTTAGCAGTTCAGCAAAGGACATCTAGAGCATCCGTTGTCAAATCTCATTGGTTACCAACATTTTCTGCGTGGCTTTTTAAAAACTATACCTTCTAGGACTTCCCTGGTGGTCTAGTGGGTAAAGAATCCACCTTGCAGCGCAAGAGGCGCCAGTTCAGTCCCTGGCCAGGGAAGATCCCACGTGCTGTGGAGCGGCTGGACAGGTGTGTCCAGTTACAAGCCAGCGCTCTGGTGCACATGCGCCCAGAGCAGGTGCTCTGCAGTGAGAGAGACCACTGCGATGGGAGGCCCACACAGGCCAAAGAATGAAGACAGATGAAAATAAATAAATAAAAAATTAATAAAAGAGGCCAAAATTAAAATTAAAAAAAAAAAACTATACCTTTTGGGTCCCACTCTCAACTCACCAAACAGAACTATCAATAGCTTGTTTTGGGGGGATGGCTGCCACGTAACGTGGAACCGAATTCCCCGTGCTTTACAATGGGACCTTGTTGGCTATCCGTCTTAAATACAGCCGTGTGTACATGACCGTCCCTAAGTCCCTAACTACCCCTTCCCCTCATTCTTACCCTGGCAGCCATAAGTTCATTCTCTGTCTGTGAGTCTCTCTCTGTTTTCTAAGTTCATGTGTATCATTTCTTTTTAGATAAACAGGAAACATTTTTATCAGCCTTGACCCATGCTGCTCCATTGTTTTCCAAAAGTGGATATAGTCAATTGAAGACAAGTTTTACTCTCTCCCTGTTCACACTGAATATCATGAAAATTTTTATTGCAATTAGGAGGGAAGATATGTTCATTTTACCCAGAATGAAATAACTTTTCAGTCCCGACCCCAGCCTTCAGAATCAGAAATTCTAATTATGGAACCTGGGAATCTGTGTTGTATCTAGGCACCCGGCCAATTCTGATACACACTTAAGTTTAAGAACTACTGTTCCGGAAACAGCATGGGAGGTGCGGTGGGGTAAATACAGACTGACGCTCAGTAGATGGTTCCAAATCTATTGGGCTCTGACACAAAGCCAGAGGTATGAATATGGGCAGAAGAAGTTGCGTAAGAGAGGATCTTCTGAAACCCTACATTTAGCAGTTCAGCAAAGGACATCTAGAGCATCCGTTGTCAAATCTCATTGGTTACCAACATTTTCTGCGTGGCTTTTTAAAAACTATACCTTCTAGGACTTCCCTGGTGGTCTAGTGGGTAAAGAATCCACCTTGCAGCGCAAGAGGCGCCAGTTCAGTCCCTGGCCAGGGAAGATCCCACGTGCTGTGGAGCGGCTGGACAGGTGTGTCCAGTTACAAGCCAGCGCTCTGGTGCACATGCGCCCAGAGCAGGTGCTCTGCAGTGAGAGAGACCACTGCGATGGGAGGCCCACACAGGCCAAAGAATGAAGACAGATGAAAATAAATAAATAAAAAACTAATAAAAGAGGCCAAAATTAAAATTAAAAAAAAAAAACACTATACCTTTTGGGTCCCACTCTCAACTCACCAAACAGAACTATCAATAGCTTGTTTTGGGGGGATGGCTGCCACGTAACGTGGAACCGAATTCCCCGTGCTTTACAATGGGACCTTGTTGGCTATCCGTCTTAAATACAGCCGTGTGTACATGACCGTCCCTAAGTCCCTAACTACCCCTTCCCCTCATTCTTACCCTGGCAGCCATAAGTTCATTCTCTGTCTGTGAGTCTCTCTCTGTTTTCTAAGTTCATGTGTATCATTTCTTTTTAGATAAACAGGAAACATTTTTATCAGCCTTGACCCATGCTGCTCCATTGTTTTCCAAAAGTGGATATAGTCAATTGAAGACAAGTTTTACTCTCTCCCTGTTCACACTGAATATCATGAAAATTTTTATTGCAATTAGGAGGGAAGATATGTTCATTTTTACCCAGATGATAACTCCTGAAGCTAAACAGTCTCCAAATGCTCTTTATTTCCCTTTTGTGAATTGTTACTTGTAGACCAATGACAGGCTTATTTCTGGAGATTTGTAATGTCCTCACGCTCCTCCTTTCATTCATTTCAACTACCAGTGTCTGGCGGGCGACAAGAACGAAGCCAAATGCCTACTCTCCCATTTTCTAACTCAGTGGGCAACACTAGATAGCCAGCTAATTGCCATGTGTGTGTTGGTTACTCGGTCACGTGGACTTTTTGCGACCCCAGGAACTGTAGCTCGCCAGGCTCCCCTATCCATGAGATATTCCTAGCAAGAATACTGGAGTGGATTGCCATGTCCTCCTTCAGGGGATCTTCCCGACTCAAAGACCGAACCTCTGTCTCCTCTGTGGCAGGCAGATGCCCTACCCTCGGAGCCACCTGCGCCTTGTGGCTCCAAACACGTCCCCAGCCTCCTTCGGGCATTCCTCTTCCTTCTTGCTGCTCTCTGCCCCCTCAGAGGGGTGACGCTGCCATTTCTGCACTTGGGAACAGTTATTCCTGAAAGCTGTGGTTCCTGACATCGAGGGCACATTAGAATCATCTGGGGAGTGTTTAAAATTCCCAATACTGAGCACCTTCAACATACCAATTAAATTAGAGTCTCCGGGGTGCGACCTGGCACCATTGCTTTTTGAAAACTCTCCCGAGGATTCCAAAGTATAGCCAAGGTTGAGAACCACAGCTTGATACCTGCAGCCACAGGCTGCAAGAGCCCATATGCAGTGGCCTTTCCCCTCCAGGAGCTCACAGCTGGGCGGTTTGGGTGCGAAGCACACTCCGAATGCTTTATAAGGAAGTGACTCTATACCCTACACACATTTATGGATGCATGCATAGGCCCACACTTTCAATGTGCCACTTATTTCTTTTAGATAAACAGGAAACATTTTTATCAGCCTTGACCCATGCTGCTCCATTGTTTTCCAAAAGTGGATATAGTCAATTGAAGACAAGTTTTACTCTCTCCCTGTTCACACTGAATATCATGAAAATTTTTATTGCAATTAGGAGGGAAGATATGTTCATTTTTACCCAGATGATAACTCCTGAAGCTAAACAGTCTCCAAATGCTCTTTATTTCCCTTTTGTGAATTGTTACTTGTAGACCAATGACAGGCTTATTTCTGGAGATTTGTAATGTCCTCACGCTCCTCCTTTCATTCATTTCAACTACCTGTGACTGGCAGGCGAGAAGAATGCAGACAAAAGTTTACTCTCCCATTGGGTAACTCAGTGGGCAACACTAGATAGCCAGCTAATTGCCATGTGTGTGTTGGTTACTCGGTCACGTGGACTTTTTGCGACCCCAGGAACTGTAGCTCGCCAGGCTCCCCTATCCATGAGATATTCCTAGCAAGAATACTGGAGTGGATTGCCATGTCCTCCTTCAGGGGATCTTCCCGACTCAAAGACCGAACCTCTGTCTCCTCTGTGGCAGGCAGATGCCCTACCCTCGGAGCCACCTGCGCCTTGTGGCTCCAAACACGTCCCCAGCCTCCTTCGGGCATTCCTCTTCCTTCTTGCTGCTCTCTGCCCCCTCAGAGGGGTGACGCTGCCATTTCTGCACTTGGGAACAGTTATTCCTGAAAGCTGTGGTTCCTGACATCGAGGGCACATTAGAATCATCTGGGGAGTGTTTAAAATTCCCAATACTGAGCACCTTCAACATACCAATTAAATTAGAGTCTCCGGGGTGCGACCTGGCACCATTGCTTTTTGAAAACTCTCCCGAGGATTCCAAAGTATAGCCAAGGTTGAGAACCACAGCTTGATACCTGCAGCCACAGGCTGCAAGAGCCCATATGCAGTGGCCTTTCCCCTCCAGGAGCTCACAGCTGGGCGGTTTGGGTGCGAAGCACACTCCGAATGCTTTATAAGGAAGTGACTCTATACCCTACACACATTTATGGATGCATGCATAGGCACACACTCACATGTGTATCTGAATGTGCCACTTATGTCATTATAACCCATAATTTGACCAACCAGTGGCATCGTTTCAAAACGCTGCCCTTAAAGCACAATTGGATTCCAACTTCCCTAAGAAATGGTTGGTTACATGTCACGATGCTGCATTGACTGAGGTAAAAATAAATAGACGTACAGATTAGAAAAACCATCTACAGATTACATGTTAAGAAAAAACTGAGACATTTACAAGCTAGAGATTAAAAAGGGTTTCACATTATTTCTCTTCACAGGAAATTCAAACACCATGACCCCTGAGGTTTCTGCACCAATACCTCTGTCCACCAGGTGGTGCTATAGACGAATTCATAAACTGGTGCCTTGGCCACAAGTGCAAGGTCGCTGGAGAAACTCAATCTTTCTGTAACAGAAATGGCTCTTCATTCATGGTCTGGATCTACAGCGATCAGAAACGGTTTTCTTACCTTTTTCTAACTGAGAAATAAAGTTAGGCCCACTTGAACCGTATTTATAATGATCAATCCAAATATTGTCTTTAGAATTTTTTTCAAATCTACATTATGTTATTGAATTCTATTGCATCTCCCAAACACTATTGCATTATCAAGGTAATTATAGATTTTAAAGTGGCTTCACCGGCTTCATTTTACAGACACTCAGTGCCTGCTTTTTCTATTAAAGCCAAGCATGAAATACAGTCTCCATCGTCATATATAAAGATCCAAACACACAATCCAAAAGAATTTATTTTTATGGACCTGACATCGAGGGCACATTAGAATCATCTGGGGAGTGTTTAAAATTCCCAATACTGAGCACCTTCAACATACCAATTAAATTAGAGTCTCCGGGGTGCGACCTGGCACCATTGCTTTTTGAAAACTCTCCCGAGGATTCCAAAGTATAGCCAAGGTTGAGAACCACAGCTTGATACCTGCAGCCACAGGCTGCAAGAGCCCATATGCAGTGGCCTTTCCCCTCCAGGAGCTCACAGCTGGGCGGTTTGGGTGCGAAGCACACTCCGAATGCTTTATAAGGAAGTGACTCTATACCCTACACACATTTATGGATGCATGCATAGGCACACACTCACATGTGTATCTGAATGTGCCACTTATGTCATTATAACCCATAATTTGACCAACCAGTGGCATCGTTTCAAAACGCTGCCCTTAAAGCACAATTGGATTCCAACTTCCCTAAGAAATGGTTGGTTACATGTCACGATGCTGCATTGACTGAGGTAAAAATAAATAGACGTACAGATTAGAAAAACCATCTACAGATTACATGTTAAGAAAAAACTGAGACATTTACAAGCTAGAGATTAAAAAGGGTTTCACATTATTTCTCTTCACAGGAAATTCAAACACCATGACCCCTGAGGTTTCTGCACCAATACCTCTGTCCACCAGGTGGTGCTATAGACGAATTCATAAACTGGTGCCTTGGCCACAAGTGCAAGGTCGCTGGAGAAACTCAATCTTTCTGTAACAGAAATGGCTCTTCATTCATGGTCTGGATCTACAGCGATCAGAAACGGTTTTCTTACCTTTTTCTAACTGAGAAATAAAGTTAGGCCCACTTGAACCGTATTTATAATGATCAATCCAAATATTGTCTTTAGAATTTTTTTCAAATCTACATTATGTTATTGAATTCTATTGCATCTCCCAAACACTATTGCATTATCAAGGTAATTATAGATTTTAAAGTGGCTTCACCGGCTTCATTTTACAGACACTCAGTGCCTGCTTTTTCTATTAAAGCCAATCATGAAATACAGTCTCCATCGTCTATATATAAAGATCCAAACACACATTAGACTCCAAGAATTGAATTTATTTTTATGGGATAAAGCATCTGAATGTTATCTGAGACAGGATTAAATGGAAAGCATTCCTGACCCTCCTCAACAGAAATAGGACCATCCTTGGCCCTGGGCCTGAGCGCTTGGCTAGACTAATACCCAGTTTCAGCAGAAGACCAGTTCAGCGGGAGCTACTGCTCACAGGGCTTGTAGAAATTCTCTAGAGCCTCAGTTAGAATTTCCAGAGGCAGCCGGTCACTGCCATCCCTTCAGCTATGCTGAAAAGGGCAGGATTTCTGATGTCCAAGTGGCCCAATTGCCACAGTGTATCCCGAGTTCCTCCGCCTCTAAGTGCAGGTTCCTCCCCAAAGGGTCTTTCCGCCATTTTTGTTGACATGGATAGGTCAGTGGAATAAGCCTGGGCTCTTCTGTTATAAAACTCAGCTTGGTATGAAGAGCCAGAGAAAGAAAAAGACATGTTTGCTTCCTTCTTGCACAAGGAGCCACGTCACCTCCGGAAAACTGGCTACTAACGAACAGGGAAAACGACAATTGTTATTTCCTCCTCCTGCTGGCATGGCTGAGTTTGGCTCGTCTCTGAGCCTGCCTCAGCAAATACAACACACTTGACATTCCTAACAGCTTCTTGGATGGGCTTATTGGTGCCTGAGTGCTGACCTGGCACTGTTTCGGATGGCTAGTTAATTCTTTCCTGCCATGCCCAGGGCCCAGGTCAGCTATGGATGGGGCTAGCCAACCTCTCAGGACATAGAGCAGAGCCCCTCCATCCGTGCCAGTGCTTTTACACGAACGCTGCTTCCTTCTTCTGAGAAAAGTTCTCCGAGAACATGGGTATTTGGAATGAACACAAAAGTTATCAAGGGGGAATTCCCTGGTGGTCCAGTGGTTAGGGGCTTCCCAGGTGGCACTTGTAAAGAACCTGCCTGCCCACTCAGGAGACATAAGAGATGCAGGTTCAATCCCTGGGTGGGGAAGATCTCCTGGAGGAAGGCATGGCAACCCATGCCAGTCTTCTTGCCTGGAGAATCCCATCAAAAGAGGAGCCTGGCAGGCCACAGGCCACAGGGTCTCAGAGTCAGACATGACTGAAACAACTTCGCAGCAGGAGCCAGTGGTTAGGACTTTTTTCTCTCACTGCCAAGGGCCCGGATTCAATCCCTGGTCGGGCAACTAAAATCCCATAACCCCCTCCCTCATCTCCCCAACCCCACCTCCCAAAAAAAAAAAAAGAATAAAAGTAAACATGGAAAGTGAGACGACGCAGAACTGGAACACTTAAGTCATGGGATTTAAGATTCCAGCATGTGGAGTCTTGGTTCCCCAAACAGGGACTGAACTGTCGTCCCCTGCATTGCAAGCGTGGAGTTCTGATCCCTGGACTGTCAGGAACGTCCCAAGCCATAAGTTTCTAAAAAGCAATCTGTGTCAAGGCTGATTTCTCACCTCTTTAGGGAGCTGGTCACCCAGGACAGGTGGGCACTGTTCTTTAGAGGGGTGCTTGCCCTGTGAGAGGCCAGCTGACTGACAGTGACCTGCAGTTCATGTGAAAACATCAGAGAGGGAAGGGATACTGTAGGTTAGTGGTCCCCCTGCACATTAGGCTAACGTGGGTGTGGTCAGGCGTTTCCTGACCTCGACACCTTCTACTGACCTCCTACTGGAGGTGCAGAGGGGCCCAAGAGAGAGTCAGATGACCCAGAAAAGGGAAGAAGCTCAGTATGGTTGGGACAAAATACAACCCCTACCAAGTCATCATGTGCCGTGCACTTTCCATCAACAATCTCCTTTAATATCTCGGCTCGGGGCTCTGTGATGACCTAGAGGGGTGGGAGGAGGTTCAAGAGGCAGGAGGTGTATGTACACATAGAGCTGATTCACGTTGTCGTACAGCAGAAACTAACACAACATGGTAAAACAATTCTATTCCAATAATTTTTTTTTTAAGGCTTAAAAAAACAGACCCCAAACAACTCTGGGTCATATTAATAGTAATATTCCAGTTTTTCAAATGAGGACATAAAAACTTTAAAATATGCCTCACAGGAAGTGGCCACATGTAAATGTGAATCCAGGCCTATCTGCCTCCAAGTCTCACCCTCTGAGATCAAGTTTTCTGCTTGGTCTTACAGACTTTGTCCACATCCTTCAAAGGAGGCAAAGAAGTAGTTCCAGATGAGGAGCTGCTTACTCTCAACCACCCTGGAATGCGGAGTGGGCGGGACAAAGGAAGAATTCTGCTCTGTGAAGTGACGATTGGGTGCAACAAGGCTGAGCCTAAAGGCAGAACCAGGCCTGCTTTTCTGGTGCCATCTTACTTGGCTTGTCCAAGGATGGCAACATACACTACCAGAACTCACTCCTTTTTACTTGGCTTGGGGCCTGGAACACTTAAGTCATGGGATTTAAGATTCCAGCATGTGGAGTCTTGGTTCCCCAAACAGGGACTGAACTGTCGTCCCCTGCATTGCAAGCGTGGAGTTCTGATCCCTGGACTGTCAGGAACGTCCCAAGCCATAAGTTTCTAAAAAGCAATCTGTGTCAAGGCTGATTTCTCACCTCTTTAGGGAGCTGGTCACCCAGGACAGGTGGGCACTGTTCTTTAGAGGGGTGCTTGCCCTGTGAGAGGCCAGCTGACTGACAGTGACCTGCAGTTCATGTGAAAACATCAGAGAGGGAAGGGATACTGTAGGTTAGTGGTCCCCCTGCACATTAGGCTAACGTGGGTGTGGTCAGGCGTTTCCTGACCTCGACACCTTCTACTGACCTCCTACTGGAGGTGCAGAGGGGCCCAAGAGAGAGTCAGATGACCCAGAAAAGGGAAGAAGCTCAGTATGGTTGGGACAAAATACAACCCCTACCAAGTCATCATGTGCCGTGCACTTTCCATCAACAATCTCCTTTAATATCTCGGCTCGGGGCTCTGTGATGACCTAGAGGGGTGGGAGGAGGTTCAAGAGGCAGGAGGTGTATGTACACATAGAGCTGATTCACGTTGTCGTACAGCAGAAACTAACACAACATGGTAAAACAATTCTATTCCAATAATTTTTTTTTTAAGGCTTAAAAAAACAGACCCCAAACAACTCTGGGTCATATTAATAGTAATATTCCAGTTTTTCAAATGAGGACATAAAAACTTTAAAATATGCCTCACAGGAAGTGGCCACATGTAAATGTGAATCCAGGCCTATCTGCCTCCAAGTCTCACCCTCTGAGATCAAGTTTTCTGCTTGGTCTTACAGACTTTGTCCACATCCTTCAAAGGAGGCAAAGAAGTAGTTCCAGATGAGGAGCTGCTTACTCTCAACCACCCTGGAATGCGGAGTGGGCGGGACAAAGGAAGAATTCTGCTCTGTGAAGTGACGATTGGGTGCAACAAGGCTGAGCCTAAAGGCAGAACCAGGCCTGCTTTTCTGGTGCCATCTTACTTGGCTTGTCCAAGGATGGCAACATACACTACCAGAACTCACTCCTATTTAATATATAGGGACATAGCCTAGAGATGCTATTACCAAATTTCCCCCTAAAACCTCAGCTTTAATTCCTCAACAAACAAAAAAGTATTTTAAAGTTTTTTTCTTGCTAGAAACAATAATATAGCCTTATGAAATCTGTAGATTATTCCTAATACTCAATATTTCTTAAATAACAGCATTTAACACAGGATTTTAAACAGAGTATCCCACCCATTAAAAAAAAATAATGACAGACCTTTTGGCTGAAACGGATATTCCCACTCCACATTTTTGCAGAAATGGATATGCCAGAAAGGTTCTGTTGAAGGAAGTCACACCATATTCAAAGCACCTTTTTTTCCAAATGTGACACGTACTGAGAAATCAAGATTTGCATTACGCAAAAGAGGAGATGATTTAAAATCAACCGCTCAATATAATTTGATAAACCATGCAAAGGAAACAACTTTTCCAGGGAGGCTCCTGCCTCCAGGAGTGACGTGCTTGTCCAAGTTACACAAATCACAGCCCTTTTCCTATCTGTGATTATTCAACCTTGGGACCAAAGAGAAAGTTGAGTGGGTCCCGTTCTAGTTGTGGGAACAGAAAGACATGACATGCAGGCCAGCATGTAGTGATAATGAAATCAACAGGAGAGAGGACCAGAGACAAAGCACAGATTCTTGAAATGGTTTGGTCTCTCATTGTAGTTTCTCAAGTAGGCCCGCATCCTTGCTCCTCATGCTGTATGGCCATGAGTCCCCTTTGATGATATAAGAACCTCTGGTCAAAGTATACCAGTTTTTCAAATGAGGACATAAAACTTTAAAATATGCCTCACAGGAAGTGGCCACATGTAAATGTGAATCCAGGCCTATCTGCCTCCAAGTCTCACCCTCTGAGATCAAGTTTTCTGCTTGGTCTTACAGACTTTGTCCACATCCTTCAAAGGAGGCAAAGAAGTAGTTCCAGATGAGGAGCTGCTTACTCTCAACCACCCTGGAATGCGGAGTGGGCGGGACAAAGGAAGAATTCTGCTCTGTGAAGTGACGATTGGGTGCAACAAGGCTGAGCCTAAAGGCAGAACCAGGCCTGCTTTTCTGGTGCCATCTTACTTGGCTTGTCCAAGGATGGCAACATACACTACCAGAACTCACTCCTATTTAATATATAGGGACATAGCCTAGAGATGCTATTACCAAATTTCCCCCTAAAACCTCAGCTTTAATTCCTCAACAAACAAAAAAGTATTTTAAAGTTTTTTTCTTGCTAGAAACAATAATATAGCCTTATGAAATCTGTAGATTATTCCTAATACTCAATATTTCTTAAATAACAGCATTTAACACAGGATTTTAAACAGAGTATCCCACCCATTAAAAAAAAATAATGACAGACCTTTTGGCTGAAACGGATATTCCCACTCCACATTTTTGCAGAAATGGATATGCCAGAAAGGTTCTGTTGAAGGAAGTCACACCATATTCAAAGCACCTTTTTTTCCAAATGTGACACGTACTGAGAAATCAAGATTTGCATTACGCAAAAGAGGAGATGATTTAAAATCAACCGCTCAATATAATTTGATAAACCATGCAAAGGAAACAACTTTTCCAGGGAGGCTCCTGCCTCCAGGAGTGACGTGCTTGTCCAAGTTACACAAATCACAGCCCTTTTCCTATCTGTGATTATTCAACCTTGGGACCAAAGAGAAAGTTGAGTGGGTCCCGTTCTAGTTGTGGGAACAGAAAGACATGACATGCAGGCCAGCATGTAGTGATAATGAAATCAACAGGAGAGAGGACCAGAGACAAAGCACAGATTCTTGAAATGGTTTGGTCTCTCATTGTAGTTTCTCAAGTAGGCCCGCATCCTTGCTCCTCATGCTGTATGGCCATGAGTCCCCTTTGATGATATAAGAACCTCATGGGCTTCCCTGGTGGTCCAGTGGGCAAAGAGTCCACCTTGCAGTGCTGGGGGCACCGGTTTGATCCCCGGTCCAGGAAGATCCCACGCGCTGCGGAGCAGCTGGACCGGTGTGTCCAATTACGAGCCGGTGCTCTGCAACCAGAGAGGCCCACAGAGGCCAAAGAATTAAGATGGATGAAAATAAATACATGAAGGACCAATAAAAGAGGCCAAAATTTAAAAAAAGAAAAGAAACTCCCATACTCTATCAACCTCTCTTTGTACAGAAAGCTCATTTCAGTCGTTCTTTTATCACACTCAAAGAAAACAACTCAGGACGAACATGCCATCAGACTGAAAATATATGAACTATTTGTCAAGAAATTTCGGGGCGATGTCAAGCCTTTCACTTCTTGATATAAGGAGGCCAACTTCAGTGCTAGAGCTGCCACGTGGTCCTTGCCTTCAAAGGGCTCCGTGAGAGCTGAGCGAGATGAAAGCAAGCAGAGGGTAGTCCTGTTGTGGATCTGACGTTTACATGAAAGGAAAACACTCACGCGTTTGCATGAGAGATCACAGCCTGGTGGGTGGGAAATGCTGTTAGCAATCCCACACTCCACCCCGGGGGCTGGTGCTCTGTCCCCAAAAGAAGCTGTGTTCAGAAATCTGTGGAACACAAGCCTTGGAATGTAAAGATGAAACTACCAAAATAGAGCTCAGTACAGAGGTCAAGGGGATCCAAGTACATTCAAGTTATGTCGGTAATTAAGCATTAGGGACTTCCTGTTCAAGGGTTAAGACGCTACACTTCTAATGCAGGGGGCATGAGTTTGATCCCTGGTCAAGGAACTAAGATCCCACATGCCGTATGGCCAAAAACATTAAAAAATAAATAAAAGTCAAATAAAGCATATGACAATTACAAGTACAGGTGAAATTAATACAGACTTTAGCCAGCCTTACTACATGCCAGGCCTCTGAAGACACTCTTTATGATTAAAGCCCTCATCCCAGGTGATTAACACCTTGGTTTATGTTTTTCTTCTCCCCTAAAGTCAGTTAATCATCTCAGAAGATGGGTCTGAATGCCACCAGGGGCATTATACCAATTGACTTACTGAGAACCTATTTCCAAGCCATTTTCAAGAACAGGAACCTTGGAAACACCCAATCAGTCAGAGGACACAACTGGCAAAGGAGTTCACGTCTCATAGTCCTCTCCCTGCTTCCCCTCAATGCAGCCTCCCTTTCACTTTTCCCATCTGCAGTGAGGATGGGGCACGGGGAACAGGACCTCTGCCTCTTAGTGATGGTGACTGGTCCTCCCTGCATGGGCTCTCTCACTTCCAACTGGGAACGTCCCTCACCGGTTGACCTTTTCTTCCCATGACAGAAAGCTCATTTCAGTCGTTTTTTATCACACTCAAAGAAAACAACTCAGGACAATGCCATCAGACTGAAAATATATGAACTATTTGTCAAGAAATTTCGGGGCGATGTCAAGCCTTTCACTTCTTGATATAAGGAGGCCAACTTCAGTGCTAGAGCTGCCACGTGGTCCTTGCCTTCAAAGGGCTCCGTGAGAGCTGAGCGAGATGAAAGCAAGCAGAGGGTAGTCCTGTTGTGGATCTGACGTTTACATGAAAGGAAAACACTCACGCGTTTGCATGAGAGATCACAGCCTGGTGGGTGGGAAATGCTGTTAGCAATCCCACACTCCACCCCGGGGGCTGGTGCTCTGTCCCCAAAAGAAGCTGTGTTCAGAAATCTGTGGAACACAAGCCTTGGAATGTAAAGATGAAACTACCAAAATAGAGCTCAGTACAGAGGTCAAGGGGATCCAAGTACATTCAAGTTATGTCGGTAATTAAGCATTAGGGACTTCCTGTTCAAGGGTTAAGACGCTACACTTCTAATGCAGGGGGCATGAGTTTGATCCCTGGTCAAGGAACTAAGATCCCACATGCCGTATGGCCAAAAACATTAAAAAATAAATAAAAGTCAAATAAAGCATATGACAATTACAAGTACAGGTGAAATTAATACAGACTTTAGCCAGCCTTACTACATGCCAGGCCTCTGAAGACACTCTTTATGATTAAAGCCCTCATCCCAGGTGATTAACACCTTGGTTTATGTTTTTCTTCTCCCCTAAAGTCAGTTAATCATCTCAGAAGATGGGTCTGAATGCCACCAGGGGCATTATACCAATTGACTTACTGAGAACCTATTTCCAAGCCATTTTCAAGAACAGGAACCTTGGAAACACCCAATCAGTCAGAGGACACAACTGGCAAAGGAGTTCACGTCTCATAGTCCTCTCCCTGCTTCCCCTCAATGCAGCCTCCCTTTCACTTTTCCCATCTGCAGTGAGGATGGGGCACGGGGAACAGGACCTCTGCCTCTTAGTGATGGTGACTGGTCCTCCCTGCATGGGCTCTCTCACTTCCAGAAGTCCTGGGAGCACGTCCCTCACCGGTTGAGGTGTCCTATTTATACCAGTGACCTTCCCCATGTCCAGAACCTGAACAGCTGCAGAATATCTATAACAGAATGGAAAGTAACTTGACACACATGTCAAAGAGAACACTGGAAAGACATATCTATCCAACCTTCCTTTTGGCTCTACGGGGCTATGCTTCTTTGAATCTATATCATAAAAATAGCAAAGGGGCCAGCAAGGGGCGTGAAGGAGAAGGCTGTTTTCAAAGAAATTATTTTGATTCCCCAAAAGGAAAGCCTGAAACAAAGAAGAAAATGTTTGAGATAAAGAAAAACATTACTGATAAAGACCCTTATGCACTGATATCATCTCTTTCTGAATTAGAAACAGTACACTTTTTGTTGTTGTTTTTAATTTTGATATAGAAGCTACTTTACTTGGGGGGGGCAGGTTGGGGAGGGAGGGGGCGGGTGGGCCACTTCTATTGGTCTTTCACTTATCTGTTTTCATCCATCTTTGTTCTTCCGCCTGTGTGGGCCAACCATCGCGGTGGCCTCTGTTGTCGCAGAGCACCGACTCTGGGCGCATGCGCTCCAGAGCTCCGGCTCGGTAATTGGACACATGGGTCCAGCTTCTCCATGGCACGTGGGATCTTCCCAGGCCAGGGATGGAACCGGCGCCCATTGCTCTGCGAGGCGGTGTCCTTACTCACTGGACCACCAGGGAAACCCAAAACAGTACATTTTTAAAGTACATCATTCCACTTAATAGATTTTTAAATGACAGCTGATATTTTTATTGGAACCCTTGAACTCCAGGATCCTGTGTATATAGCTCTGTATCTTCAGGGGATATCTAATATAGTCCTACATGTATAACAGTCACCCAATCCATGTGCCACAATTAATAGATTGTGACAATCCCAACAGTAATGGAGGATATGTGGGTGTTGGGTGTACACACCTGTAATCACAGGAAATCATTAGCATTGATGGGTATACACCCCACTGCTTAAGGGAAGGAGATTCCACAGGTCTCAAGTAGAGTGAAGACACTGGGCTTTATAAGAAGGAATGGAATTGGTTCATGTGTAGAGATGTGGGTGGACCCAGAGTCTTTCATATGGAGTAACGTCAAGTCAGGAAGAGAAAAACCAAGTACCGCATATTAATACACGTATGAAATCTAGACAAATGGTACAGGTGAAGCTATTTGCTAGGCAGGAATAGAGACGCGGATGGAGAGAGCGCACATGTGGGCATGGGGAGGGGCGACGGGGAGGATGAGTCGAACTGAGAGAGGAGCCTGGGCAGACAAGACACAGCCATGTGTGGAACAGAGTGCTGGTGGACGCTGCTGTACAGCACCGGGGGCTCAGCGCGGTCCTCTGTGAAGACCTGGATGGGTGGGATGGGGAGGTTGGGGGGAGGTCGGAGGTCAAGGGGATATATACACATATAGCTTATTCCCATTGGTGTACAGCAGAAACTCATACAACCTTGTAAAGCAATTATACTCCACTTAAAAAAAAAAACAGACACTAGGTTTTGTGGCAGGATAATGGCAGAGTATAAAAGCATCTTAAGTCATCATTTTTCAAATCAAAGAAACTCTTTCCTCCATCAACAAAAGAACTCCGTTGTCTGTCCAGTTACGGATTGAACTCACCTCTGCCAAGTCTGATTCCAAGGTTAAAGGCAAGGAATCCCCTTGTCGGGCCGGCACTCCCCGACCTCCCCTCCCCGTGACTCATCTTCCGGGTTCCACACCTCTGTCGGTCTGGAGGCGGTGCGCTGCCGACTCCTGTTGCTGCGATGTCTGGGCGAGGCTCTGAACGACTCAGTCCACGCTCGTATCATCCTTGGCTCGGAAACACACTCCCGTTTTTGAATAGTGTCGCCGGAAAACAGTAATGTTGTTTTGCCATGAGTAAACCGTCGGTGTTGCTCAGTAAAAAACACAAATAGCACACAAGCACATAAAAATGCTCAAAACACTTGGAAACACGTTTGTCTTTCTCTGAACACAGGCACTTATTTCTATCACACTCCCCCCAGTTTCACCCCCTGGCCAATTTCTGGGATATAAAAGGAGGTGTTGTTGTTGCTAGTCTTTTCAGAGAAAGTATGTTTTGAACAAAAGCATAGGAACATCCTTTCACCTATATGAAGAAAAATCGTACTTTAAGAATTCAAATGAGCCGCAAGGTGGAAATGGGGCAAAGGAACACAGATGCACTTGTCTATAAAATTTGAGGAAAGAGAGGTGGTTCTGGATAGGCTGTAAGTGTGCTGCCTGCTCTAGAAGTCTAGAAGCCTGTGACCTGAAAGAAACGGGTGGTAAGGAGGGAAGACAGGAGAGCCAAACGCTTGAAGCTGCATCAACAGATAACACTCTGGGATTTCCCTGCGGGTCCAGTGGCTAAGACTCCATGCTCCTAATGGAGGTCGCCTGGGGTTCCATCCCTGATCCGGGAACTAGATCCCACAGGCCACAATGAACAGTTCATGTGCTACAACTAGACTCTATTGCATGCTGTAATAAAGATCAAAAGTCTCGGAGGCCACAGCCAAGACCTGGTGCAGCCAAATAAATACATAAAATAAATACTTTAGAAAAGAGACACCACTTTCCTTCTCTCTTAACTGCAGCAGCACAAGGCTGACCAGGAGGGACCAAGGCCTAAAAATAGTGCCTATGTGTTGGGGAGATAAGGTGCTCGAGAACATACCCAGCTATGGAAGTTAGGAGGAGATAGAAGGCAAGCAGAGACTGGAATCAGACTGGTCAGACAATACAGAATGGATCTCAGAGGGGTCCACAGCAGAATGAGTGAGTCTTGGCTAGCAGAGGAAGACCAGGGACTCCCTGCTCCCTGTGTGCAAGAGATGCGTCCTTGGACCAACTCACCACCTTCTCATTTATATCTACTATTATTAAGCAGTCACCCTGACTAGCCAATTTTTAGCATCCTGAGAGAAGGGGAAAACAAATCATGTTCCTGTGATCTTTTCCTCCTACTACTGTGTTTTTTACAAATTGAAGGTTTGGGCAACCCTGCATCAAACAAGTTCATCAGCCCCCTTTTTTCCAACAGCATTTGCTCACTTCATGTCATTGGATTGCATTTTGGTCATTCTTGAAATATTCAAACATCTTCACTAGTGAACTTTGATGTCACTACGCTCAGGTGATGGTATTTTAGCATTTTTAGCGATAAAGTGTTTTCAACTTAAGGTAGGTACACTGGCTTTTTTTAGATGTCATGCTATTGCACACTGTAGTCTACAGTATAAACATTACTTTTATATGCACTGAGAAACAAAAAACATGTGTGTAACTCATTTTATTGTCGTATTATCGTTATTGGGATGTCTGGAACTAAATCACAGTATCTCCAAGGTATGCCTGTACTCTATTGCAGATATAATCCAAATTTAAAACATTTGGTAGACAGTCATATGCAAGAATCAAGGAAAACATTCCTTCTTGTCCGTAGTAATGCAGACCGTCATCTATCTTGTATAAATCTGATCTCTGGTGTGGAAAGACTTCTTTGGTTCCCAATAACTGGACAAGGGCATTAGTGAGAAATGGTGTTGAATAGAGTCCCTGGTGACAGAGATGGTTACTAACAATAAATATGGGTAGACTTCCCTACATTTCCCCAACTCCATACAGCTGGGCTAGGGGTCTAATGACTAGATCAGGACAATGACCTTCAAATCGCAGTGATGTTTGTCTCTTCCAAGTCTGGACATTTCAACACCAAGTGCTTCCTCTCTTCCCACCATCCCCTCTCTACGCTGACCTGGAAGCTGTATGAAGCAGACGACACAACAGATAGATGGAAGCCCAGACACCAGAATCTCTGGGCTTGGATGAGAGCCACCAAGGCGAGGCTGCATCAACCTGTTACCAGCACGAACACATTTTTGTTACATGTAGCGACTGAGAATTATTTGAGCTTTATTTGTTACTGGAGCATAACCTAGCTTTACCCTGACTCACATCATCTCTGGGGAGAGCAGGGGATAGATTCTGCTCTCCTTCTTACTGGAAAACTGTGGACAGAGGAAAGACAATGACTACTCCTTTAGAAAGGCTACTTTCCCACTCAATGGGAGCTGCAAAAATAGACAAGATGTAAACACAATGAGGCAAGGTCATTTTCTGTTTGCCCAATTCTCTGAAGTCCCTACTGATCTCCTGACCAAAGCCTTTTGTGACCAACTTTTCAGTGAACTTTACTGCATTTACCTGGAATTGAGATTCAAACATCTTCACTAGTGAACTTTGATGTCACTACGTCATTGGTTTACTTTGTTTTCAACTTAAGGTAGGTACACTGGCTTTTTTTAGATGTCATGCTATTGCACACTGTAGTCTACAGTATAAACATTACTTTTATATGCACTGAGAAACAAAAAACATGTGTGTAACTCATTTTATTGTCGTATTATCGTTATTGGGATGTCTGGAACTAAATCACAGTATCTCCAAGGTATGCCTGTACTCTATTGCAGATATAATCCAAATTTAAAACATTTGGTAGACAGTCATATGCAAGAATCAAGGAAAACATTCCTTCTTGTCCGTAGTAATGCAGACCGTCATCTATCTTGTATAAATCTGATCTCTGGTGTGGAAAGACTTCTTTGGTTCCCAATAACTGGACAAGGGCATTAGTGAGAAATGGTGTTGAATAGAGTCCCTGGTGACAGAGATGGTTACTAACAATAAATATGGGTAGACTTCCCTACATTTCCCCAACTCCATACAGCTGGGCTAGGGGTCTAATGACTAGATCAGGACAATGACCTTCAAATCGCAGTGATGTTTGTCTCTTCCAAGTCTGGACATTTCAACACCAAGTGCTTCCTCTCTTCCCACCATCCCCTCTCTACGCTGACCTGGAAGCTGTATGAAGCAGACGACACAACAGATAGATGGAAGCCCAGACACCAGAATCTCTGGGCTTGGATGAGAGCCACCAAGGCGAGGCTGCATCAACCTGTTACCAGCACGAACACATTTTTGTTACATGTAGCGACTGAGAATTATTTGAGCTTTATTTGTTACTGGAGCATAACCTAGCTTTACCCTGACTCACATCATCTCTGGGGAGAGCAGGGGATAGATTCTGCTCTCCTTCTTACTGGAAAACTGTGGACAGAGGAAAGACAATGACTACTCCTTTAGAAAGGCTACTTTCCCACTCAATGGGAGCTGCAAAAATAGACAAGATGTAAACACAATGAGGCAAGGTCATTTTCTGTTTGCCCAATTCTCTGAAGTCCCTACTGATCTCCTGACCAAAGCCTTTTGTGACCAACTTTTCAGTGAACTTTACTGCATTTACCTGGAATTGAGACTGGACAGAATTCTTTGCTGACTTGGAAAAAGACATGGCAATACCTTTGATGAAGCCATGGGTCTTAATCTGCCTAATGACTTCACGACTGCCTTCTCATTTATTGCACTGATGTTGAAGACTTTCTATAGCACTAGACTGCCTCCCATTTGCCAGTATCTTTTTGTCCAAGCCGGGTGCTTCAGTGAAATACTGACCTCTTGGCTCTAGGCTCTCAGAATTTCAAAATAGCACTACAAAGTATAGCATTTGATCAAAAGGACATTTCATTGTTACCCGAATAACAGCAGGTGGTCAAGTAAAACACGTGGGATATCAAAATTAACCCTTTTTATTTAAAACGAAGAACTTTCCTTAAAGACCTGATGAAATGATGTTTTTGAACATCCAAATGGGTAATGTACTTGAAAGTGCTTTTTGGAAAAAGGGTTTTTTTTTGTTTTTTGTTGTTGTTGTTGTTGTTGTTGTTTTGCTACTGTGCACAGAAACGCTCTGTTCCTTGGCTTTAGAAAAATGAAGACTACTCACCTTATTTTTAAGATTCTTTAACCTCGGTAAAAATTTTAGAACTACTATCATGCAGCCAGCTGTCTCATGGCTGCTTTTGTCTTTATCTGATAAAGCTGTGGATGTCCCCTCATTGCCTGCCTCTGTTTCAGGAGTGTACAATCTGGTTATTATGTGGGTTTGATTTTTTAAACACCAAAACCCAGCTTTTAGCCCATGGGTTTCTTTATAACCATTCTAAGGAGTCCTGGCAGACTGGAGCCATTTTTTCCCTTTTGACAGACCTTTAAATGATTCTTCATGCTTTTGTCACATAATTAAAATTAGATTACTTTAACTCCCTGCTGGCTGGCCTGAGTGGGGGCCCTTGTAAAGCCTCCAGCTGGCAGAGGGGCCTTTGAAAGGTGAAATATGGCCCAAACACCCCTCAGCCGCGGCCTCCTCAACCCCAGCCAGGAGGCCATTGTGTGCCTTGCCAGTTAGACAAGATTTACCCCCGCGTGTATCAATGGCAGCTTATTTTCCAAGGGCTAGATTTTCTTTTCAGTGAACTTTACTGCATTTACCTGGAATTGAGACTGGACAAGAATTCTTTGCTGAGTTGGAAAAAGACATGGCAATACCTTTGATGAAGCCATGGGTCTTAATCTGCCTAATGACTTCACGACTGCCTTCTCATTTATTGCACTGATGTTGAAGACTTTCTATAGCACTAGACTGCCTCCCATTTGCCAGTATCTTTTTGTCCAAGCCGGGTGCTTCAGTGAAATACTGACCTCTTGGCTCTAGGCTCTCAGAATTTCAAAATAGCACTACAAAGTATAGCATTTGATCAAAAGGACATTTCATTGTTACCCGAATAACAGCAGGTGGTCAAGTAAAACACGTGGGATATCAAAATTAACCCTTTTTATTTAAAACGAAGAACTTTCCTTAAAGACCTGATGAAATGATGTTTTTGAACATCCAAATGGGTAATGTACTTGAAAGTGCTTTTTGGAAAAAGGGTTTTTTTTTGTTTTTTGTTGTTGTTGTTGTTGTTGTTGTTTTGCTACTGTGCACAGAAACGCTCTGTTCCTTGGCTTTAGAAAAATGAAGACTACTCACCTTATTTTTAAGATTCTTTAACCTCGGTAAAAATTTTAGAACTACTATCATGCAGCCAGCTGTCTCATGGCTGCTTTTGTCTTTATCTGATAAAGCTGTGGATGTCCCCTCATTGCCTGCCTCTGTTTCAGGAGTGTACAATCTGGTTATTATGTGGGTTTGATTTTTTAAACACCAAAACCCAGCTTTTAGCCCATGGGTTTCTTTATAACCATTCTAAGGAGTCCTGGCAGACTGGAGCCATTTTTCCTTTCGACAGACCTTTAAATGATTCTTCATGCTTTTGTCACATAATTAAAATTAGATTACTTTAACTCCCTGCTGGCTGGCCTGAGTGGGGGCCCTTGTAAAGCCTCCAGCTGGCAGAGGGGCCTTTGAAAGGTGAAATATGGCCCAAACACCCCTCAGCCGCGGCCTCCCCTCAACCCCAGCCAGGAGGCCATTGTGTGCCTTGCCAGTTAGACAAGATTTACCCCCGCGTGTATCAATGGCAGCTTATTTTCCAAGGGCTAGATTTTCTTTTCAAAAGACTTGGAGTCGGGAGTTGGTATGTGTGTTTCTAAGAAGCCGGAGCTCTTCTAGTCCCCGTTTTCCAGCACCTCTTTGCCTGGTGGCTCGGCTGAAACGGACCAGCAAAACCAACCACCTGAGCGATAGAGTGTCACACAATTTGGCGTCCAAATTCTTTGGCTTCTCCATCAAGGCTAAAGGCAAAATCCCTCCTCGCTCCTCTGGGCTATTCTCCTTTAAACCTGCCCCACCTCCTCCCCTCTGTGACCAGGACACTCCTTGGCTGCAATTCTAAGCACCGCTTCAATTGGGTTACCCCTGGAAGCAGATCTACAAAACAGCTCTTCACAGCACACCTACTCCTGCTGAATGCTTAACACCTGCGCCTTCTCTCTTTCTCACACCTTCTCCTTTTCTTCCCCAAAATACAGAGGCAGGACACGTAAAGTCCAGTGTTACTATTCATCAAGGAATGTCAGCTCTGTCTCCTGAAAGAGCAGTTCTTGGTCACTCTTGCCATTTTCTCTAGCCAGAGGCCTCCTCACAACCTCTCCCTGGATCGTTTCATCCATCCCTCAGCCTGCATTCCACTTGTCCACATTCTATTATACAGCCCCGCCAAGAGAGAGGGTTTGAACATGATGTGATGTGGACAAGACTCTGTGTTAGCAACTTATCAGGGCTGTGACACAGAGTGAGTGAGTTAATGTCTCTGCCTTTTGTTTCCTTTTTTATGATACCCACCTTATTTTGGGGTTTTTCCCCCTTTAGTTTTCTTTATAACCATTCTAAGGAGTCCTGGCAGACTGGAGCCATTTTCCTTTCGACAGACCTTTAAATGATTCTTCATGCTTTTGTCACATAATTAAAATTAGATTACTTTAACTCCTGCTGGCTGGCCTGAGTGGGGGCCCTTGTAAAGCCTCCAGCTGGCAGAGGGGCCTTTGAAAGGTGAAATATGGCCCAAACACCCCTCAGCCGCGGCCTCCCCTCAACCCCAGCCAGGAGGCCATTGTGTGCCTTGCCAGTTAGACAAGATTTACCCCCGCGTGTATCAATGGCAGCTTATTTTCCAAGGGCTAGATTTTCTTTTCAAAAGACTTGGAGTCGGGAGTTGGTATGTGTGTTTCTAAGAAGCCGGAGCTCTTCTAGTCCCCGTTTTCCAGCACCTCTTTGCCTGGTGGCTCGGCTGAAACGGACCAGCAAAACCAACCACCTGAGCGATAGAGTGTCACACAATTTGGCGTCCAAATTCTTTGGCTTCTCCATCAAGGCTAAAGGCAAAATCCCTCCTCGCTCCTCTGGGCTATTCTCCTTTAAACCTGCCCCACCTCCTCCCCTCTGTGACCAGGACACTCCTTGGCTGCAATTCTAAGCACCGCTTCAATTGGGTTACCCCTGGAAGCAGATCTACAAAACAGCTCTTCACAGCACACCTACTCCTGCTGAATGCTTAACACCTGCGCCTTCTCTCTTTCTCACACCTTCTCCTTTTCTTCCCCAAAATACAGAGGCAGGACACGTAAAGTCCAGTGTTACTATTCATCAAGGAATGTCAGCTCTGTCTCCTGAAAGAGCAGTTCTTGGTCACTCTTGCCATTTTCTCTAGCCAGAGGCCTCCTCACAACCTCTCCCTGGATCGTTTCATCCATCCCTCAGCCTGCATTCCACTTGTCCACATTCTATTATACAGCCCCGCCAAGAGAGAGGGTTTGAACATGATGTGATGTGGACAAGACTCTTGTGTTAGCAACTTATCAGGGCTGTGACACAGAGTGAGTGAGTTAATGTCTCTGCCTTTTGTTTCCTTATTTTAAAATTAGGGATAATGATACCCACCTTATTTATGGAGGTCAACAGAATCTCTTCTTCCGCGCTAAACTCTGATTAAAATGTGTGGTGCCCTTAAGAAGAGACCCACAGTTCAATTTCCAGAATTTCATTTCTGAGTGGAAAGCTACCTACATGTCACATAAAGTCATCTGCTAACAGTCACACAAGTGTGTTTCCAGGAGCATCTTGAGACTCACAAGGAACCAGCCTTGTT
Organism: Tragulus kanchil; assembly: GCA_022376925.1. Classification (NCBI taxonomy): domain Eukaryota; kingdom Metazoa; phylum Chordata; class Mammalia; order Artiodactyla; family Tragulidae; genus Tragulus; species Tragulus kanchil. Next base: position 14,687,912 of record JAIOJX010000005.1, read on the forward strand.
CTGGTCATTTTGTCCTCATTTCACATCGTCCCAGAAAATAACTTGGTCATGATTACAGGGAATATGACAAAAACATACAGCAAAACCGATATTCGTATGTTTAAGTGGTGTATTTGTGGTCCAATTCTTGTTTTCAGTTGTTATCAGGGTTGCTACACAGATTTCTTTTAAAGAAAGACATGCTAAAAAGAATGTCAAGAAACTTACGCTAAGTACTTTAAAGTTTTGATTCAAGAGAAAGAAATAAAAGAAATGCATCAAAGCCAAGAAGGTGATAAAAAGATGGCAGCGATAGAAAGGGAGCTGGATGGTCAGTGAACACTGAACCGTAGGAAAATGGAGGGGGAGAACTGAAGTCTAGTGTCCTAATTCACACCTAAGTTTGAGAAAGCATGGTAAGGCACCGCTTCAGTGACCTACAACAATCAGTTCTAAAAATCCAACCTGTTCTAGAATTTATCCTTTTCAATTACTTCTTTGTTTTGAGGCATTTTAAAAACAAAAAAGGAAATTCCCTTGCAGCCCAGTGATTAGGACTCATAGCCAATGGCCGGCCGGCAGGGGTGCAGTCCCTGGTTAGGGAATTAAAATCCCACAAGCCTCGCAACATGGACAAAAAAGAAAAGAAAAGGAAAAAAAAGAAAGAAAACTCACCTGCAAATGCTAGGAAGCCTTTATCCTGCACTTCCTTATCAGATGAATTGTCACCTATAGGAATTCTTATGGAATGGGTACAAGGCTGCAAACAACCCTGGGAGAACATATTCAAGCCACTCAGGAGAGGATCAAAAGGTAGCAGGAGGGCTTCCCCTGGTGGTCCAGTGGGTAAGGACACCGCCTTGCAGTGCAAGGGGCGCCGGTTCCATCCCTGGCCTGGGAAGATCCCACGTGCCGTGGAGCGGCTGGACCCATGTGTCCAATCACTGAGCCGGAGCTCCGGAGCGCATGCGCCCAGAGCCGGCGCTCTGCAACAACAGAGGCCACCGCGATGGGAGGCCCACACGAGCCAAAGAACAAAGACGGATGAAAATGGAGAAATGAAGGACCAATAGAAGTGGCCCGCCTGCTCCCCTCCCTCCCCAACCCGACCCCCGCCCAAAATAAATAAATAAATAAATCTTAAAAAAAAAAAAAAAAAGGTAGCAGGATACAATAAGTAACTGATGGAAAATTCTCTTAGGGAAATTTAGTGTATGTCAAAGGTGACTATTTCAAATAAATCAGAAATTTCAAGTTATTCAATAAATGGTATTTAGGACAAGACGGTAGCCACCTGGAAAAATTAAATAAAATTCATATCACATTTCTGGAACCAAAATAAATTTCAGATAGAAAACATATTTAAATAAAACCATAGAGTGTTAAAGAAAACAAAAATAATTTAAATAATTATGGAGTGGCAAAAACTTTCTAGGACCCAGAACACAGAAACTATAAAAAAGATGATTTTAACCAAGTAAAAATTTAAAATTCTGCACATTAAAGAAAAACAAAAAGCAAGACGACCATCACACAGAAAAGTAACTGAAATCCATATCACAGATGTGAAGATGAGTTCTTTCTTACGGAAAGACTTAAAAATCGCTCCTAGGTACATACACATATTCTTAACCTTGTTCATATTAAACATAATGCAAAGCAAAACCATAAAAAGACATGGAAAGAGATACAATGTCAATGAAAAGTCAACAGGATTTCTTAACTCTTACCTGCAGAGGAACACCTAGAGATGGTGGTTGATTTGCAGAAACTTCTTGGTAAAGTCTGGAGGGTTGTGTGAGAATTTGCATTTCTTTTTTTTTTTTTTTTTTTTAAAGATTTATTTATTTATTTTTGGGCGGGGGTAGGGTTGGGGAGGGAGGGGAGCTTGGTCTTTCGTTTTTCTCTGTTCATCCGTCTTTGTTCTTTGGCTCCTGTGGGCCTCCCATCGCGGTGGCGTCTGTCGCTGCAGAGCACCGGCTCTGGGCGTATGCGCTCCAGAGCTCTGGCTCGGTAATTGGACACATCAGTCCAGCCGCTCCGCGGCACGTGGGATCTTCCCAGGCCAGGGCTCGAACCGGCGCCCCTTGCATTGCAAGGCGGTGTCCTTACCCACTGGACCACCAGGGGAAGCCCGAGAATTTGCATTTCTAATAAGCTCTCTCAAGCCAGCTGCCCACTGACCACACCCGGGGCAACTCACCTTGCTGGTGGGCATGTGCATTTACATTACCAGGCTGGAAGGCAATTTGTTAACCTCTTTCAAAATAAAAAGAGCCCAGTTGTTAGCAATTCCACAAAGAAGCAATGGAAGTGATTGAATATGCAGATAGAAGAAATCCATACAATCCAGATTCCATCCATACAACTGAATGTGCAAATGGAACAAGAAAAGGGCTGAGAGGGAAGCACAGAAATCCCCAGATATTTTAACGCTATAAAGAAGTTTCAGAAAAGAGAAGAAAACCATGTTCATTTCTCTGTGTGTGTGTTGTTGAATGTCCATCCTCATGACCTGTCCAAAGCTACTCTGTAATCTATCTGTCTCAGATAGTTTCCAAAACTTCTTCAAATTTACTTATTAACACAAAAGGATGCAAAGTGCTGCTTGCTTTTCATGGAGTTCTCTGTTCTGTCACTGTGGGCAGATGGTCACAGCTTCCTGCTCTTCGATTGTCCAGACAGGAAGCATCAAAGTCACTGAAATCCATATCACAGATGTGAAGATGAGTTTTTCTTACGGAAAGACTTAAAATCGCTCCTAGGTACATACACATATTCTTAACCTTGTTCATATTAAACATAATGCAAAGCAAAACCATAAAAAGACATGGAAAGAGATACAATGTCAATGAAAAGTCAACAGGATTTCTTAACTCTTACCTGCAGAGGAACACCTAGAGATGGTGGTTGATTTGCAGAAACTTCTTGGTAAAGTCTGGAGGGTTGTGTGAGAATTTGCATTTCTTTTTTTTTTTTTTTTTTTTTAAAGATTTATTTATTTATTTTTGGGCGGGGGTAGGGTTGGGGAGGGAGGGGAGCTTGGTCTTTCGTTTTTCTCTGTTCATCCGTCTTTGTTCTTTGGCTCCTGTGGGCCTCCCATCGCGGTGGCGTCTGTCGCTGCAGAGCACCGGCTCTGGGCGCATGCGCTCCAGAGCTCTGGCTCGGTAATTGGACACATCAGTCCAGCCGCTCCGCGGCACGTGGGATCTTCCCAGGCCAGGGCTCGAACCGGCGCCCCTTGCATTGCAAGGCGGTGTCCTTACCCACTGGACCACCAGGGGAAGCCCGAGAATTTGCATTTCTAATAAGCTCTCTCAAGCCAGCTGCCCACTGACCACACCCGGGGCAACTCACCTTGCTGGTGGGCATGTGCATTTACATTACCAGGCTGGAAGGCAATTTGTTAACCTCTTTCAAAATAAAAAGAGCCCAGTTGTTAGCAATTCCACAAAGAAGCAATGGAAGTGATTGAATATGCAGATAGAAGAAATCCATACAATCCAGATTCCATCCATACAACTGAATGTGCAAATGGAACAAGAAAAGGGCTGAGAGGGAAGCACAGAAATCCCCAGATATTTTAACGCTATAAAGAAGTTTCAGAAAAGAGAAGAAAACCATGTTCATTTCTCTGTGTGTGTGTTGTTGAATGTCCATCCTCATGACCTGTCCAAAGCTACTCTGTAATCTATCTGTCTCAGATAGTTTCCAAAACTTCTTCAAATTTACTTATTAACACAAAAGGATGCAAAGTGCTGCTTGCTTTTCATGGAGTTCTCTGTTCTGTCACTGTGGGCAGATGGTCACAGCTTCCTGCTCTTCGATTGTCCAGACAGGAAGCATCAGGCATAAGCCTTGTCACTTTCCCTCCAGCTACAGGAGACACACTTCAAGCTCTCCAAGTAACTCCTTGAAGCCCTTCTCAGGTTTGTGGGGTGGGAAGGCAGAATCTTGTATCTTGTTTAAGCTGCTATTTCTGGAGCCTCCGCCCCTTGCTTCACTGAAATAGATGTAGCTAGAGATCCTATGGTGGTGTTATTTAGTTGTAAAGTCCTACTCTTTTCCACACCAGAGACTACAGGCAGCCAGGCTGCTCTGTCCATGGGGTTTCTCAGGCAAGAATACTGGAGTGGGTTGCCATTTCCTTCTCCAAGGGATCTTCCTAACCCAGGGATGGAACCCAGATCCTCCTACATTGCAGGCAGATTCTTTACCACCTGAGACACCAGGGAAGCCCCTAGAGATTCTACTACATAGACTCTAATGCCAGAGACCACAAATACGCCATGTCTGGCAGTTGAGATATTTGGATTTTTTTTGTTTGTTTTAATTTTGTTTTATTAAAAGAAAGTCCCACCTTTAGGGAAAGAAATAGACACATAATACTATGTAAGTTTAAGGTGTACAGGTGTTGATTTGATAAATTGATAAACTGCAGGATGAAGGCCATAAGAGTATTAGCTACTACCTCCATTCCATCATGGCATTACAGTTCTTTTTCATGCTAAGGATATTTAAGATGTACTATCAGCAACATACAAGTAGACGATACAGAATTAATAGCTACAGTCACCATGCTGTTCATTAGATACTGAAATCATTGATCTTCTAAGTCCAAGTTTACACCCTTTGACTAAGGTCTCCCCATTTCTCCCACCCCCTCCTCTCCTAGTGATCAGGACTCTGATTCTCTGAATTCACCTTTTTTGAGATTTCACAAGAGATATTTTGTCAGACTCTTGGTCATTATTCTCAAATCAGAAGATTTTACATCGATTTCCAAATTTCTAGAAATTTGAAAGATCTACCAATAAATGGCCTGCATACCTCCTTTGCAAAATTTGGCTACAGCTAAACCATGGTTGGAACTTCCCTGCTGGCTCAGATGGTAAAGAATCTGCCTACAATGAAGGATACCAGGTTCAGTTCCTGGGTTGGGAAGATCCCCTGGAGAAGGGAATGGCTACCCACTTCATTCTTCTTGCCTAGAGAATTCCATGTTCAGAGGAGCCTGATGGGCTACAGTTCACGGGGTCACAAAAAGCCAGATACAGCTGAGTGACTTTCCCTTCACTTCAAGCTGTGGTCATCCCTGTAGTGGGGCCCACGGGTGCCCTGGTCCAACCATTCCCTTGTCTTGGGCTCACTCATGGTTATGCGGGCAGTGGAGCCTTTCCTCTACCTTCCTGTTTCTTTCCTGGGTGTACATCTCAGTGTGTTACCCCACCCCAATAGAGCTTCTTCCCTACAGAGCAGGGATGGCCCCAGCTAAATCCGCAAATATCCCCAGCATCCTACCACACCTTTCTAAACCACTTCCCCACATTGATTGCCTCTTCCCTCCCTCCAAGTCCACCAAGTTAGTGCTTTTTTATTGCCCCAGATTCTCCTCCTTTCTGAAAGGAGATCATCTGTTTCATACTAAATTGTTAGTGATCTAATGCATCTTTGGGTGAGGGGAGGTGGAATCTATCCAGAAAATGTTTAGCACTTCCAAATGGTGAAATTCCAGCCTGCTGGACACTGGGATGAATGAGGGATTTGAGAGAAGGAGACTCTAAGACCCTCCAAACCACACCTTGTGGACCGCTACTCATGAGAAGGGCTGTTCTTTTTTGGTCCACTGGCTAGGGTGTTGCCAAGGAATCCCTACCCTTAGTTGGTTCTTTCTGGAAGAAATATTTATATAATTCATTCCTATTCTGAGATGGGGTGCTCTGTACATTTTAGCCTACCATGCTTACTAAGTGCCAACAGTGCAGTAAGGATCCTCATTCTCAAATCAGAAGATTCACCTTTTTTGAGATTTCACAAGAGATATTTTGTCAGACTCTTGGTCATTATTCTCAAATCAGAAGATTTTACATCGATTTCCAAATTTCTAGAAATTTGAAAGATCTACCAATAAATGGCCTGCATACCTCCTTTGCAAAATTTGGCTACAGCTAAACCATGGTTGGAACTTCCCTGCTGGCTCAGATGGTAAAGAATCTGCCTACAATGAAGGATACCAGGTTCAGTTCCTGGGTTGGGAAGATCCCCTGGAGAAGGGAATGGCTACCCACTTCATTCTTCTTGCCTAGAGAATTCCATGTTCAGAGGAGCCTGATGGGCTACAGTTCACGGGGTCACAAAAAGCCAGATACAGCTGAGTGACTTTCCCTTCACTTCAAGCTGTGGTCATCCCTGTAGTGGGGCCCACGGGTGCCCTGGTCCAACCATTCCCTTGTCTTGGGCTCACTCATGGTTATGCGGGCAGTGGAGCCTTTCCTCTACCTTCCTGTTTCTTTCCTGGGTGTACATCTCAGTGTGTTACCCCACCCCAATAGAGCTTCTTCCCTACAGAGCAGGGATGGCCCCAGCTAAATCCGCAAATATCCCCAGCATCCTACCACACCTTTCTAAACCACTTCCCCACATTGATTGCCTCTTCCCTCCCTCCAAGTCCACCAAGTTAGTGCTTTTTTATTGCCCCAGATTCTCCTCCTTTCTGAAAGGAGATCATCTGTTTCATACTAAATTGTTAGTGATCTAATGCATCTTTGGGTGAGGGGAGGTGGAATCTATCCAGAAAATGTTTAGCACTTCCAAATGGTGAAATTCCAGCCTGCTGGACACTGGGATGAATGAGGGATTTGAGAGAAGGAGACTCTAAGACCCTCCAAACCACACCTTGTGGACCGCTACTCATGAGAAGGGCTGTTCTTTTTTGGTCCACTGGCTAGGGTGTTGCCAAGGAATCCCTACCCTTAGTTGGTTCTTTCTGGAAGAAATATTTATATAATTCATTCCTATTCTGAGATGGGGTGCTCTGTACATTTTAGCCTACCAGATGCTTACTAAGTGCCAACAGTGCAGTACGGCTATCAACAGACACACACACACATAGAGGCATGTGCACACACAGACACACACACTTGACCATAAACTTAGCCGCGTGGTCCACATGTAGAACGTAGGAAGTAGCTGCTCTGAAATCTTAACTCACGTCCGTGGATTTGTACAACTCAGTCTGAGAGTCCACGTTTTAAGAAGAATGTCAATAGATTGTGAGCCTTCTGACGAAAGAAACTAGGAGAGGGGAGACGATGGAACCATGCCAGTAATAAGAGAAGGCTTAAGGAAAGACACAGAGGCCTTCTTCAAAGGTTTGAAGGGCTGTCCCTGACAGGGAGCCTGATAGATTAGGTTTTTGTGGTGCCGAGGAACAGACCAAGACCAGTGGAGAGATGGTAAGGATGAGAGTGGGAGGCGATACGGGCTCAGGAGAGAAAATTTAACAGCTACTAGATGGAGATTGCAGGAAAATGACTTTCCCTTTCACTAAAAATATCCCAGGAGAGGCTGTCTGACCATCTGTTTGGAATGCTACAGAAAGTAAGCTTACAACAGTCGGTGGCCTGATTTGATGTTGCTGGGACTTTGGATACCAAATCCCACTTTTTGTATGATTCCCCTTGCATTTCACAGAGAATGTAGCATCCACACATGCAGGATAATGTACCTATTCCTTTGGAATTTCAGTATAATCATTCAGGTCCAATTACATCCATGTTCTCTTTCAGACCCAGCATCTAGGATTTCTGTAATTCCACCTTTATGCCCCTTGAATGTGCACCCTTTGTATTCTTGTTATCAGTAAGCATGTGAAATAGATTTTCGCTCTGCGGGGTTTTCCTAAGCACTCTTGCAAAGCAAATGTTGTGGCCCATTGTTTATTTAATGGATAGCCTTTTCCTGTCCCCAGAACATGGCTAACATATCTATGATTCACATTCAGAGGACAGAAGGATTGTTCTGGCTTGCGCTTTTCCTTCTTTTGGCCAATTGGAGAGATATTTATAAACATTTATTGATTTGGATTCATAAACCAAAGGAGGGGGGGAATCTTACTGGGCTGGTTGCTATGGTAACCAGCATTTCACACGTGTACTCACCAGCCAGCAGTGAGGGCTCAAAACAAATGGCAAAGCCTACCTGTAGCTTCAAACTGCATATTTGCTCCTTTTACATTTTTAACACTATTGATACGATGTATAAACTAGATAACTAATGAGAGCATACTGTATAGATAGCATGGGGAACTCTACCCAACCCTGGATGGTGACCTAATTGGGAAGAAAATTCTAAAAAGAGGGGATACGTATATATGTATAAGCGGATTCATTTTACTGTACAGGAGAAATTAATACAACATTGTAAAAGCAATTTTATACATCAATAAAAATTAATACAAAATTTTATGTAGTAAGGCTACATTTTAAATTCTGTCAGCCGAACTATTCACCATCTCTTCCTATATGTACAGGGCTACTTTCATCATATATAAAGTCGGGCTTCCCTGGTGGTCCAGTGGGTAAGGACACCGCCTTGCAGTGCAAGGGACGCCGGTTCGATCCCTGGCCTGGGAAGATCCCACGTTCCGTGGAGCGGCTGGACTGATGTGTCCAATTACCTAGCCGGCGCTCTGTGACAACAGAGGCCACCGCGATGGGAGGCCCACATGGGCCAAAGAACAAAGATGGATGAAAATAGATAAATGAAGGACCAATAAAAGAGGCCAAAATTAAAAAAAAAGAGAGAGAGAGAATTCAGCAAAAATCATCATATATAAAGTCTCCATACATGTGTGCTATTCCAATACTGTATCTGCTGTTTCCTTACACGAATACTACAGGCGTCCAGGTGGCTCAGTGGCCAAAAATCTGTCTGTCCAGGTAGGATACCCAGGAGAAGAGGGTTCAATCCCTGGGTCGGGAAGATCCCCTGGAGTAGGAAATGGCAATCCACTGCAGTATCCTTGCCTGGAGACTTTCATGGACTGAAGAACCTGGCAGACTTCAGTCCACAGCGTCGCAAAGATTTGGACATGACTGAGCGGCTGGAGCTCACTCGCTTGCACACAAATATAAAAACTTTAAAAAAAAGAACACATCTACCAATGACATTCTTCACAGAACTAGACCAAAGAATCACACAGTTCATATGGAAGCACAAAAGACCTCGAATAGACAAAGCAATCCTAAGGAAGAAGAATGGAGCTGGAGGGATCAACCTCCCCAACTTCAGACTCTACTACAAAGCAACAGTCATCAAGACAGTATGGTACTGGCACAAAAACAGAAATATCGACAAATGGAACAAGATAGAGAACCCAGAGATAAACCCACGCACCTATGGGTACCTTATTTTTGACAAAGGAGGTGAACATATAAAATGGGACAAAGACAGCCTCCTCAACAAATGGTACTGGGAAAACTAGACAGCTACATGCAAAAAAATGAAGTTGGAACATTCCCTGACACCATGCACAAAGATTAACTCAAAATGGATTAAAGACCTAAATGTAAGACCAGAAACCATCAAACTCTTAGAGGAGAATATAGGCAAACCACTCAAGGACATATCTTCTCTGACCCACCTACTAGAATAGCGGAACTAAAAAGACAAATGAACATGTGAGACCTCATGAAATGTAAAGGCTTTTGTACAGCAAAAGAAATCACAAAAAAAGGTGAACAGACAGCCCACAGAATGGGAGAAAATCATAGCAAATGAAACAACAGACAAAGAACTAATCTCCAAAATATACAAGCAACTCAGACAACTCAACACCAGAAAAATGAACAACCCAATCAAAAAATGGGAAAAGGACCTACACAGACACCTCTCCAACGACAACATACAGATGGCCCAAAGGCACATGAAACGATGCTCAACCTCGCTTATTATTAGAGAAATGCAAATCAAAACTACAATGAGACATCACCTCACACCCGTCAGAATGGCCATCATCCACAAATCGACAGACAATAAATGCTGGAGAGGGTGCGGAGAAAAGGGAACACTCCTGCATTGCTGGTGAGAATGTAAATTGATATAGCCTCTATGGAAGACAGTCTGGAGATTTCTTAAAAAACTAAAAATAGAAGCACCCTACGACCCAGCAATCCCACTCTTAGGCTTATACCCTGATGAAATCAAATTTGAAAGAAGCACCTGTACCCCAATGTTCATTGCTGCTCTCTATACAATAGCTAGAACATGGAAGGAACCTAGATGTCCATTGGTGAATGAATGGATACAGAAGCTCTGGTATATATATACAATGGAATATTACACAGCTGTAAAGAGAAATGCAGAAGAATCAGCCCTAATGAGGTGGCTGGATCTAGAACATATCCTAAAAAGTGAAGTCAGTCAGAAAGAGAAGGACAAATACAGTACATTAACACATATATATGGAATCTAGTAGGATGGTGATGATGGCACACGCAGTGAAGTGACGCAAAGACAGACATGGACAGTGGACATATGGACGTTGTGTGGGAGGAACAGAGGGTGGGAGGCGTAAAGGAAGTAGCCTGAAGGTCTGTACTATCATAAGTGAAGAAAATAGCTATAGTCATTGCTCTGCGAGAAAAGGGGATCCTTCAAGGGTGCTGTGTGATGGTCGGGAGAGGTGGGAAGGGGGGGGATATACATATGACTAATCTGGGAACATACATATCTGTAAACAACAAAACTCTGTAAAAGTTAAAAGTAAAATAAAGCTGTTTTAAAAAAAAAAAAAAAAAAGAACACATGGGAAAACCTTAGTTTCTCACTTAGGGAGTAGCTTGGAATTGTTTACCGTTCCCCTTATTGGATTTTATCCCCTGCTCTCTATAGTGTCTTGAAGTAAATATAGTTTAAAATCCTTAAAAAAATCAACTCGCTATTATTAGAGAAAATGGGAAAAGGACCTACAAATCTCCAACGACAACATACAGATGGCCCAAAGGCACATGAAACGATGCTCAACCTCGCTTATTATTAGAGAAATGCAAATCAAAACTACAATGAGACATCACCTCACACCCGTCAGAATGGCCATCATCCACAAATCGACAGACAATAAATGCTGGAGAGGGTGCGGAGAAAAGGGAACACTCCTGCATTGCTGGTGAGAATGTAAATTGATATAGCCTCTATGGAAGACAGTCTGGAGATTTCTTAAAAAACTAAAAATAGAAGCACCCTACGACCCAGCAATCCCACTCTTAGGCTTATACCCTGATGAAATCAAATTTGAAAGAAGCACCTGTACCCCAATGTTCATTGCTGCTCTCTATACAATAGCTAGAACATGGAAGGAACCTAGATGTCCATTGGTGAATGAATGGATACAGAAGCTCTGGTATATATATACAATGGAATATTACACAGCTGTAAAGAGAAATGCAGAAGAATCAGCCCTAATGAGGTGGCTGGATCTAGAACATATCCTAAAAAGTGAAGTCAGTCAGAAAGAGAAGGACAAATACAGTACATTAACACATATATATGGAATCTAGTAGGATGGTGATGATGGCACACGCAGTGAAGTGACGCAAAGACAGACATGGACAGTGGACATATGGACGTTGTGTGGGAGGAACAGAGGGGGGGAGGCGTAAAGGAAGTAGCCTGAAGGTCTGTACTATCATAAGTGAAGAAAATAGCTATAGTCATTGCTCTGCGAGAAAAGGGGATCCTTCAAGGGTGCTGTGTGATGGTCGGGAGAGGTGGGAAGGGGGGGGATATACATATGACTAATCTGGGAACATACATATCTGTAAACAACAAAACTCTGTAAAAGTTAAAAGTAAAATAAAGCTGTTTTAAAAAAAAAAAAAAAAAAAGAACACATGGGAAAACCTTAGTTTCTCACTTAGGGAGTAGCTTGGAATTGTTTACCGTTCCCCTTATTGGATTTTATCCCCTGCTCTCTATAGTGTCTTGAAGTAAATATAGTTTAAAATCCTTAAAAAAAAATAGAATCATTGACAGAGAGACCCAATCAGACTCACGCTGGTTTCCGGATCTCATCTGGAAAAAGAAATACTCAATCTGAAAACAACAGAATACAAAGCTGTGGAGCTAGAATCTTAGAAGAACTTCCTCATGACCTCCAGAGGCTGCGAGAGAGCAGTGAGCTCACGGGGCTCCACAGCACAGGACGGGGTTAAGACGGCGGAGTGGAGGGACAGGCGCTCAGCCTCTCCCACCAGAGCACCAAGATCACAGCTAGCAGCTGAACAACATCAGCAAGAAGACACTGGAACCCACCCCCAAAAGAAAGATACCCCACATCCAAAGACAAGGGAGAAGCCACAATGAAACGAAGGCAAACGGAAGAAATAAGAACTATAATCCCATAAACCTTCAGAACTGACACCACAATCATAGAAAGATACCCAAGATGAAAAATCATTGACAGACGTGTTCTTTTAAATCAAATAATTTTTAATCAAAAAAGAAAATCAGTTATTTCTGATACCCATGTGATAGCATATTACATTGAAATAGAAAAATTCAAAAAAAATTATTCCTGAGAAGAGTAATTTACTCTGTATCTCCCTAGCGGACATTTTCCAGATTTATGTGACTTTTAATCAACTTGATTGTCAAGAATTAAAAAGATTCTGCCTCAGTTCTCTGCCCTGTGTTGCAGTTAATATGGAAGAAGTTTGAGTTCTATTTTTTATCAAGAAACTTACAGCTGGAATCAAGGACCACAAATACAACGCGTCAGACACACAGGAGAAAGGTAGTAATATGAGACGCCAGGGAACCCAGAGGGTGACAAAAGCAAAGCAGGCTGGGTGGAGCACAGGCTGCAGAGGGAGACGGAGCTCATTTGACCCTCGTGTCGCTCCGAGTGGACAACTTCATTTTTCTGGAACCCTCTGAAATCAGAATCAGATCTCCCAATTGGGTGATCTTAAGGATTAAATTTCAGATTTATATAAAGTACCTAAAATAATGTCAGACCCTATAGCAACCCAGGGCATTGGCAGAGGAGCCCAGAGGAGGATTTCTAGGAGCCCTTCCTATAACAGAATGGCAATGATCTTAGGGTTCACATCTTTCAGGTGGCTCTCCTGCTTAAGAAGCCTCACCCATCAGGGCTTGTGTCTGACCTAATTCCCTCTAATTCTCAGACCCTTTGATCACTCCTAAGCATTCAATTCCAATATTCTCTATGGTCAGTGCCATGAAAAGGGGCCTTATTATACCTTCTCAGATGGGAGTAGGAACACATGACTTCTTGGCAAAGTGCAGATGGGGAGACTAGTCTTTCCTCTGTGGGATTTTCTTCTGTCCCTCTTAAAACCTGATCCTTTCTTCCTATTGTCAAGAAAAAGAGAAAATGTTCTATGGCAGAGCTGATTTTATGCCATGACAAAATGTGTGTGTGTCCATGTAAACGCTTTCCATACGGCAGGTGCCCATGGGCAACCACAACCAGTCATGTTTAAGTGAACATGAGACAATAACAGGACTTCATTTTCACATGCATATAGGCAGGTAGGTAAAAAATCCTATGAAGGATTCATTAGAGATTATGAAATACATCTGTTCTATGAGATCACATCAGAGTCAAGGTGATCTTTCTTTAAATGATGTTAATTAAGGCTGCCTGAGAATAGCTGTAGGCTGTTTAGGGGATAATAGTAGAAACCAGGGGGCTTCCCTGCTGGCTCAGTAATAAAGAATCTGCCGGCCGATGCAGGAGATGTAAGAGATGCCAGTTTGACCCCTGGGTTGGGAAGATACCCTGAAGGAGTGCACGGCAACCCACTCCTGTACTCTTGCCTGGAGAATCCCCGTAGACAGAGGAGCCTGGCTGGCTATGGTCCATAAGGTCGCAATCAACACTTCAAGCTCTTGACGGAGAAGATTTGTCCAGTGCCTTGAGTTCCTTTATGCCTCTCCCAGGTAAGTTATAACATATTCAAGAAACCAGGCCGCCACCAGCTCCCCAGGAGTTTCTGCTTTGCAGAGTTAAGACCTCTGGCCTTGTTTCACTCTGGTTTAAATCTGTTGTTGCCTCCTGGATATACAGTGAAATTCTTGAACCTTATATTCTGCTTATCCTGAGTCCCTTCAAAATGTCTTCAAGAAAAAAAGGGAGAGAGACTTCCCTGGTGGTCCAGTGGCTAAGACTCCATACTCCCAATGCAGAGGACCTGGGTTCAATCCCTGATCAGGAAACTAGGTCTCACATGTTGAACTAAAGATCCTGCAATGCTGCAGCTAAAACCTGGTGCTGCTAAATACATAATTTTTTAAAAGGAAAGAACAGAGGAAAAGGGCATGAATTTCTTTATAAGGAAGCTTTGGACCAAATGACCTCCCTGCCCATATTCAGCTCCCTATTGACCTAAACCACAAGACTATCACAGAACCCTTCCCTCTTGCCTGAAGGACCATCAAAGAGAGCATCCCAGGTCTCACAAGAGGACAGGTCGCTTGACAGGAGAGGCCATAAATAAATAATTCACTCCCAGGTCCAATTTCTTTTGTTTCGTTTAAGTGTCCAAACAACACCTTGTTGTTTTATTAATGTAGGTGTCTCATTTCCATTCTCAGTTTCAAAGCCAAGGGAATTGGAAAATAAAAAACAAACCCCAAACCAAACACCTAAATCTGTTAGCAGGCCAGCCCATCAATCTCCCCATAAAAAGTGTGTTACGTTGATATACTAAAGACAAAGAGTCTATCGGCATTGTCTCTAGTCTGATTGTTTAGGCCACATAGCTTCCTATCCTACCTTTGTTTGCCGCATCAGTGCTGGCTTACAATGAGAAGCCAGCCCTGGCAGGCTATAAAGTGGACTCTACCAATCTGTGTGATCAGCTGGTAAAGGAAAATTGGCTCACATTCTCCAGGATGGATCACGAAAATGAACTCCAGCCATGCCCGAGTGATGGTGGAAGAACCTAGGAGAATGTTGTGCCCAGGCCAATGCCAACATGGAATTGTCAGCTAAGGACCTTGAAGAGGTCCAGGCAGGCTCAGAATCAGAAGGAACTGTAGAGATGGTCTGGTCCAGTCTCCAACAGGCAAGAAAACAGAGGTCTAGGCAATCCAAATAACTTGAGCGCTAGCATGATCTGGGAGCCAAGACAAGAGTGAAATCTGGTCCTTCTGACCCTCAAGCCAACACTATAACCTGAGGTTCTTAAACAGAATGACCTAGCCCTGGGAATATAAATTCACCTTCCAGGGACTTTTATGGTGATCCAGTGGTTAGGATTTTGCCTACTTTTTACACCTCTTACCAAGCCTGTTGAGATGTGTTCAAAACAACGGGTAGAATTAGTGAAGTATGTATTCCTGATCTGTTTTTGTCCAAAGAAACAGGCTATAAACGTGGATCATCTGTGTAGCTGTTAGCACTGCTGTCTGCTGTTCTTCACCACTTCTTTTATCCATTGTATTATACCTCCCCACATGCCTTCAGACCTCTTCCTATGAAGCAGCAAAACACACTTCCCTGTTATTTGATTCACCTGTTTAGTCCATTGGAAGTTTAGCCACTCCTCCCTGCCCATATTCAGCTCCCTATTGACCTAAACCACAAGACTGCCTCCCTCTTGCCTGAAGGACCATCAAGAGAGCATCCCAGGTCTCACAAGAGGACAGGTCGCTTGACAGGAGGCCATAAATAAATAATTCACTCCCAGGTCCAATTTCTTTTGTTTCGTTTAAGTGTCCAAACAACACCTTGTTGTTTTATTAATGTAGGTGTCTCATTTCCATTCTCAGTTTCAAAGCCAAGGGAATTGGAAAATAAAAAACAAACCCCAAACCAAACACCTAAATCTGTTAGCAGGCCAGCCCATCAATCTCCCCATAAAAAGTGTGTTACGTTGATATACTAAAGACAAAGAGTCTATCGGCATTGTCTCTAGTCTGATTGTTTAGGCCACATAGCTTCCTATCCTACCTTTGTTTGCCGCATCAGTGCTGGCTTACAATGAGAAGCCAGCCCTGGCAGGCTATAAAGTGGACTCTACCAATCTGTGTGATCAGCTGGTAAAGGAAAATTGGCTCACATTCTCCAGGATGGATCACGAAAATGAACTCCAGCCATGCCCGAGTGATGGTGGAAGAACCTAGGAGAATGTTGTGCCCAGGCCAATGCCAACATGGAATTGTCAGCTAAGGACCTTGAAGAGGTCCAGGCAGGCTCAGAATCAGAAGGAACTGTAGAGATGGTCTGGTCCAGTCTCCAACAGGCAAGAAAACAGAGGTCTAGGCAATCCAAATAACTTGAGCGCTAGCATGATCTGGGAGCCAAGACAAGAGTGAAATCTGGTCCTTCTGACCCTCAAGCCAACACTATAACCTGAGGTTCTTAAACAGAATGACCTAGCCCTGGGAATATAAATTCACCTTCCAGGGACTTTTATGGTGATCCAGTGGTTAGGATTTTGCCTACTTTTTACACCTCTTACCAAGCCTGTTGAGATGTGTTCAAAACAACGGGTAGAATTAGTGAAGTATGTATTCCTGATCTGTTTTTGTCCAAAGAAACAGGCTATAAACGTGGATCATCTGTGTAGCTGTTAGCACTGCTGTCTGCTGTTCTTCACCACTTCTTTTATCCATTGTATTATACCTCCCCACATGCCTTCAGACCTCTTCCTATGAAGCAGCAAAACACACTTCCCTGTTATTTGATTCACCTGTTAGTCAGGTGAACCACTTTGGCCAATGGTATCTAACAGAAGTGGCCTTGGCAGAAGCTTAAAATGTGCTTTCCTATATCCGTTTGCTCTTGTGTCTCTGCCATTACATATGATCATTCTCAAAGCCTGCTGTACCCAGGAGGAGGTCGAGGGACAGATGGAGCAGAGCCACCTCCAGTCAGCTCCAGATGTCTGGGTGGGTCCAGCCAAAACCAGTATTTGGTTATTGCATTTGAGAACTTTGAAGATAATCATCCTACTGGCTTCCATTCTTTTGTTGAAAAGTCAACTCTTACTGTTTCCCACCTGGTTATTGCTGGATTATTTTTCTCTCTTCTTATTTTTCACATTTAACTGTGATGTGCTTAGATATGGTTTTCTTTATATTTATTTTTCCTGAGGGTTTCTTAAATCTGTGGCTTGATGTCTTTCAGGGCTGTTGTCTTCTTGTTGTTCTTTTTTATTCTCAGCCATTATCTTTTTATGTATTGCTCTGGCCCTATTAACTCTTTCCTCTTCTCGTAGAGCTCCAGTAATACATGTACTAATGTTTACACCGTATGTCCTGTCTCTTACATTCTTATGGATATTTTCCACTTTTTGTTATTATACTCTGGGATTCAGCATGGATATTTTCTTGTGATCTGTCTTCCACTTATTAAATATCTTTCCATCTGACCTCAATCTGCTAATAAACTCATTGAATTCTTAATTTTAGATATTATATTTTTTTACTTCTAAAATTTTCATTTGATTCTTTGTATGTTTTCCATTCCTTTGTCAAATTTCTCATCTGATTTTTTAAAAATATTCTGAACTTTCTAAACCTCATTAGATACCCCATTTTCTATAGATCTGTTTCTACGTTAAATTATTTCTCTTGTGGCTTTTCTATATTATGTGGTACCTTCATGTGACTGGTCAGTCTTTGTTGAGTGCGGACATAACATGTGGAAGATGGTAAAGTTGATTTCAGATGATGTCATTTTCCCCCAGAGACATACTTGCTTCTAACAGGCTAGGTTAAAGCCTTTGCAAACCCAGATCACCTTAATCCAAACAAAGATTGAGATGGTTCAACACTGGTCCATTTCTGGTCTCCCCTAAACCGAACATATAGTTCCTCTGGGCCCCAAAGCTAAGGTGAGGGTTCCCAAGGTATTCCCCATCCTTGGAAGGCCATGATCTTCTTTTCTTTGTCCTCCTAAATTTGTGAGTCAATGGAGAGCTTTTGCTTTTTTTAATTGTATTTATTTATTTTGTTTTTGGGTCTTTGTTGCTGTGCACGAACTTTCTGTATTTCTGGCACGCAGGGTCTGCTCTCTAGTTGTGGTACACAGGCTCCTCATCACAGTGGCTTTTCTTTGTTGTACAGCACAGGCTGTACATGTACAGGGTTCAGTAGCTGCAGCATGCGAGCTCCAGAACATGAGGTCAGTATTTGTGGTGCATGACCTGAGGGATCTTCCTGGGTCAGGGATCAAAATGGTGTCCCCTGCATTGCAAGGCAGATTCCTAACCACTGGCCCACCAGGGAAGCCCTGGAGAGATTTTTTGAAACTCTCAGCTGCCTTTTATGAAATGAACATCTGCCTCTGAGAGAAAGTGGTTACAAATACTGAGCCCAGTTCTCTGTGAGTCAAGTCACTCAGTCATATTCGTCTCTTTGTGACCCCATGGATGGGGTCATGGATGAGCCATGAAATTGTCCAGGCGAAAGTCCTGGAGAGGATAGCCTATCTCTTCTCCAGAGTATCTTTCCAACCCAGGAATCAAACCCAGGTCTCCCACATTGTGTGCCAATGCTTTACAATCTGAGCCACCAGAGAATCCCCTCATTCTCTGAGTTTCCTTTTATCCTTCCTTTCTTGTCATGACTCCAATGGTGAGTTTCTTGTCTATGACACCTAGGCATTTCCATTTCTATCAAGTGAAGTAATGTATTATATTTTATGGTTGATATTTCCTTATGATTTAACATCATTTAGAAGTTAAAAGTGTGAATTCAAACCATCTGGATTCGAATCCCAGCTCTGCCACATATTGGTTATGTGACCAGGCGCAAGCTACCCATGTTCTTTGAACATCAGGTCCCTCATTCGTAAAATAATCCAGACCACCTACGAAGAGAAAGAGGATTAATATAAGTGAAGTGCCTACAGCAGTATGTGGCATATATTAAAAGTTCAATAAGTTATTAACTATTATTGTTCTCACTATTTTTCCTATGATCATCACCACCATTGTCATCTCATGTATTGCCATGCATTTATGCCAAAAACAAAGCCCTTTTGACTGGAAATGCAATATCTTTTCTTTCTAATCCCAAACCAGTATCACCCTGCCATCTGCCATACAAAACGAGATCCCCTCCTCTCTAAGCCCACATAGGCTCAGAAGATGCAAATCAACTTTAAATTTAGTCTGTGTAAATAAACTATAATTAGGAAACATAAAGTGTTTCAAGGGTGAATGATATATTTCCAGACTAATTATAAATGATTTTTATTATCTTCTCTCTCTTTCCTTGAATCATCTGAATCATGGCTTCTCGACACCAGGGCAAATAATTGAAGGGAGGGACTTGACGATCAGTGATACCACCCATGGCTCAGCCTTTAAAAACATGCTTTGAGTTGAATACCCCGGGTTTGAGTCCCTAGAGACAGAGGTCCTCAGAGTGCGAAGTCTTAGCAAGAATGAACCAAGTGGAGGATGATGAGGGAGGTTCTGTAGCAAAGACTAAGTGACTCCTTGACATTCTCTGATTTCTGACGTGACAGGCACTGATCCCCCCTAAAAGGCGAAAGTCCTGGAGAGGATAGCCTATCTCTTCTCCAGAGTATCTTTCCAACCCAGGAATCAAACCCAGGTCTCCCACATTGTGTGCCAATGCTTTACAATCTGAGCCACCAGAGAATCCCCTCATTCTCTGAGTTTCCTTTTATCCTTCCTTTCTTGTCATGACTCCAATGGTGAGTTTCTTGTCTATGACACCTAGGCATTTCCATTTCTATCAAGTGAAGTAATGTATTATATTTTATGGTTGATATTTCCTTATGATTTAACATCATTTAGAAGTTAAAAGTGTGAATTCAAACCATCTGGATTCGAATCCCAGCTCTGCCACATATTGGTTATGTGACCAGGCGCAAGCTACCCATGTTCTTTGAACATCAGGTCCCTCATTCGTAAAATAATCCAGACCACCTACGAAGAAAGAGGATTAATATAAGTGAAGTGCCTACAGCAGTATGTGGCATATATTAAAAGTTCAATAAGTTATTAACTATTATTGTTCTCACTATTTTTCCTATGATCATCACCACCATTGTCATCTCATGTATTGCCATGCATTTATGCCAAAAACAAAGCCCTTTTGACTGGAAATGCAATATCTTTTCTTTCTAATCCCAAACCAGTATCACCCTGCCATCTGCCATACAAAACGAGATCCCCTCCTCTCTAAGCCCACATAGGCTCAGAAGATGCAAATCAACTTTAAATTTAGTCTGTGTAAATAAACTATAATTAGGAAACATAAAGTGTTTCAAGGGTGAATGATATATTTCCAGACTAATTATAAATGATTTTTATTATCTTCTCTCTCTTTCCTTGAATCATCTGAATCATGGCTTCTCGACACCAGGGCAAATAATTGAAGGGAGGGACTTGACGATCAGTGATACCACCCATGGCTCAGCCTTTAAAAACATGCTTTGAGTTGAATACCCCCGGGTTTGAGTCCCCTAGAGACAGAGGTCCTCAGAGTGCGAAGTCTTAGCAAGAATGAACCAAGTGGAGGATGATGAGGGAGGTTCTGTAGCAAAGACTAATGAATGACTCCTTGACATTCTCTGATTTCTGACGTGACAGGCATATGGTGTTTATCAATAAATAAAAAGGATATAATTACAGAGGCTGCAGCATTCAGGGCTTGGTAACATTTGGTAAGCTGGAAGGCTGTCTGACCCACTCTTTATCCTGACAGGTGGAATAAAATAAAGTATCTCCATAAAAGTCTATTCCTACTATGCAACAATCTTTGGTTGCCTTTAGCTCCCGCGAAGAAGCAATGGTCATGCTCTAATGTCTCTCCATGGATGTATGTTAATATATTATTTAAATGACCCTTCGAGGTAATCACAATTAGTCTTTGCAGCTTTTAATGCACAGCTCCTTAAAAATACCCCCAGTCTGAAGGTCAGGGTTTTCCATGGTGTGTGCTTAGAGTAAAATCTTTGTTATCACCTGTAACTTCTTTTTTCTGTCAAAGCTCCCATTCAATCTTTAGGAAATCTCATTGGTTCAATTGTTGCTCTGTCTCCAGAGCTTCACACTTTCCCTCACTTCTTTATTACTATTTTTTAAATTTTATTTGGCTGCACCTGCTCTTAGTTGTAGCATACAGGATCTTGCTCCCTGCCCAGGGATCAAACCCCAACCCCGTGCACTGGGAGTGTGAAGTCTTCACCACTGGACTGCCAGAGTAGTCCTCCATTTCCCTACTTCTGCCACCACCATAGTCTATGTCTCGTCACCTTTCACCTTGTTGACTGTGATCACCTCTTAATAATCTCCTGCTAACATCTAGCGGGATGTCACAAAATCCTGCGATGATTCCAAGTCCTTACAATGGCTTCCCAGGCCCTTGGATCTGGACCCATTTTTCACCTTCCACTCCCTTTACTCCAGGTGATTGGTTCCTTGCTCTTCCCTCATGGCTTCTCGACACCAGGGCAAATAATTGAAGGGAGGGACTTGACGATCAGTGATACCACCCATGGCTCAGCCTTTAAAAACATGCTTTGAGTTGAATACCCCCGGGTTTGAGTCCCCTAGAGACAGAGGTCCTCAGAGTGCGAAGTCTTAGCAAGAATGAACCAAGTGGAGGATGATGAGGGAGGTTCTGTAGCAAAGACTAATGAATGACTCCTTGACATTCTCTGATTTCTGACGTGACAGGCATATGGTGTTTATCAATAAATAAAAAGGATATAATTACAGAGGCTGCAGCATTCAGGGCTTGGTAACATTTGGTAAGCTGGAAGGCTGTCTGACCCACTCTTTATCCTGACAGGTGGAATAAAATAAAGTATCTCCATAAAAGTCTATTCCTACTATGCAACAATCTTTGGTTGCCTTTAGCTTCCTCCAAGAAGCAATGGTCATGCTCTAATGTCTCTCCATGGATGTATGTTAATATATTATTTAAATGACCCTTCGAGGTAATCACAATTAGTCTTTGCAGCTTTTAATGCACAGCTCCTTAAAAATACCCCCAGTCTGAAGGTCAGGGTTTTCCATGGTGTGTGCTTAGAGTAAAATCTTTGTTATCACCTGTAACTTCTTTTTTCTGTCAAAGCTCCCATTCAATCTTTAGGAAATCTCATTGGTTCAATTGTTGCTCTGTCTCCAGAGCTTCACACTTTCCCTCACTTCTTTATTACTATTTTTTAAATTTTATTTGGCTGCACCTGCTCTTAGTTGTAGCATACAGGATCTTGCTCCCTGCCCAGGGATCAAACCCCAACCCCGTGCACTGGGAGTGTGAAGTCTTCACCACTGGACTGCCAGAGTAGTCCTCCATTTCCCTACTTCTGCCACCACCATAGTCTATGTCTCGTCACCTTTCACCTTGTTGACTGTGATCACCTCTTAATAATCTCCTGCTAACATCTAGCGGGATGTCACAAAATCCTGCGATGATTCCAAGTCCTTACAATGGCTTCCCAGGCCCTTGGATCTGGACCCCCATTTTTTCACCTTCCACTCCCTTTACTCCAGGTGATTGGTTCCTTGCTCTTCCCTAAAATTTTAGACAGTGTCCCTCAGCCTGGAAACATATGCTTCAGGTCCTCGTTCACAATTTGCCTCTCAGTGAGGCTTATGTTACCAACAACCCTACTGAAAATGAGAACCTTCCCTCATACAAGTACAGCCTAAGTAATACTGATAAAAGAGTGGCATTGAGATTAGGATACTGACAGACATCATACACACCAAACACTTTTCAGAAAAGCACTTCTCCGCCTCATGCTCATAAGAAACAACCTAGAGGGCATATATGTGTGCCCACGGCTGACTCCTCCTGAGGTATGGCAGAAGCCAGCACAGTATTGTAAAGCAATTATCCTTCAATTAAAAAGAAAGAAAGAAATAGCACAGAGCCATTCATCTTTTTAACTCGTCTATGGATCTGTATGGTTTGAGGAAAATTCTAGAAATCCTTAACCAATGCATTTTGGCATTTAGTGTTTTGTGAAAGAAATACTCAAAATAGTTCCAGGAAAATAGAGGTAGATGTGGGTTTTCAGCTTCTCCAGTGGCTGAACTGGTAAAGAGTCAACCTGCAATGCAGGAGACCTGGGTTCGACCCTTGGGTGGGGAAGATACCCTGGAGAAGGGAATGGCAACCCACTCTGGTATTCTTTTTTTTTAATTTTTATTTATTTATTTATTTATTTTTGGCTATTCTGGGTTTTCACTGCTGCCACAGGTTCTTCTCTAGTTGCAGGGAGTGGGGGCTACTTTCTAGTTGAGGTGAGCAGGCTTCTTGTTGCGGTGACTTCTCTTGTTGTGGAACTCGGGCTCTAGGGCACAAGGACTTCAGTAGTTGCGACACATGGGCTCCATAGTTGCGGCTCTGAGGCTCTAGAGCACAGGCTCTGTAGTTGTGGCTCACAGGCTTAGTTCCTCCACAGCATGTGGGATCTTCTCAGATCAGAGATTGGACCCGTGTCTCCTGAATTGGCAGGCACATTCTTTACCACTGGGCTACCAGGGTACCAGGGAAGCCCTCCGTTCCAGTATTCTTTTTTTTTTTTTTTAAGATTTATTTATTTATTTATTTTTGGGCGGGGGTCGGGTTGGGGAGGGAGGGGAGTGGGCGGGCCACTTCTATTGGTCTTTCATTTCTCTATTTTCATCCGTCTTTGTTCTTTGGCTCCTGTGGGCCTCCCATCGCGGTGGCCTCTGTTGTCACAGAGCACCGGCTCTGGGCGTATGCGCTCCAGAGCTCCGGCTCAGTAATTGGACACATGGGTCCAGCCGCTCCGCGGCACGTGGGATCTTCCCAGGCCAGGGCTCGAACTGGCGCCCCTTGCACTGCAAGGCGGTGTCCTTACCCACTGGACCACCAGGGGAAGCCCCGTACCAGTATTCTTGCCTGGACAGAGGAGCCTGGCAGGCTACAGTCTACGTGGTTGCGAAAAGTGAGACATGACTGAGAGACTAACACTTTTACTTTACTTCACAGTTCAACATTAAGAAAAAAATCTCCAAACCTACCATACTTACTAATCATAATTATTCTATTCTTCCAAAGCTTACTGATATAACTGAAGCAATGACTGTCAATATGAATAGGAGGGAAATATATATTATATTCATAAATATATTCACTAAGAAACATTTTCAAGAAAAGGTAAATATTTAGTGGCCATATTTGTGTACAATATTTGCACCTAAGCTAATTTATTTTGATACACGGGACTATGTTATTTCTTATAAAGTACAAAGCAGCCTAAGAAAGTGTTTGTTTTTTTCATGTAAAATCGCTTGTTGGTCTTCTTTTCCTAAGAAGAAAACAATGACAGTTTTTTACCCATAAGTGTGCAAATAAAAGAAAAGGTAAGTTGAAATTGGAAGAAAAACACAATTAGGAAAAAAACCTGTTTTTAAAGCTGTGAGGGAAAATATTTTATAAACATCTTTCTAGGATTAGAAGAATAACCAACTGTGCAGTTAGTTACTTAAGTTAAATAACTTTTACAAAAGTGATTCATCTCTTGAATTTTCCTTTTAAATTAAAATACAATGGCTTTCAGGGTGATGGCCTACATTGACGTGGATTCTCAGTGCACATTGAAAATGACACTGTTCCCATATCCAAACAGGGGCCAAGTGCCTTCATGCAGTGTAACATAAATAGAAACAGAACAGATAAGCCAAAGTAAATTATTCTCATAAAATGTTTGGGTTGTTTCACTGTGTTTTTATGAGCATAATGAGATGAATTCCTTTGCTTTGTAAACAGAAAGAAATAGATATCATAACCACAATTATTCATATACACATGCATATTAATCTTTATATCTTTATTTTCACTGTTTATGTGATTAAAACACAGAACAGAAAAGTTTCTTTATTTGTATAAGATCGCCTCAGATTCACTGCCAGAATCTGACAGAAACTCTGATTGTGTTTGACTCTTCAGTGGGTGTTTTGGCTCATTTATTGGCGCTCGTCTCTTCTGCAGAGCCTAATGCAAGCATACGCTTCCCCGGTGACTCAGTGGTAAAGAATCCACCTGCCAATGCAGGAGTTCTGAGTTCGAGTCCTCAGTTGAAAAGTCCACAGGCCAAAGATCCCACACGCCACAACTGAAAGAAAAAAAATAGGAAACATCCCTCATACTTCAACGAAGACCCAAAGCAGCCAAATAAAAAATTTAAGAAGACAGTCCTCAAAAAACCAGTGGTCTATGGAAAATCAAGCAATGAGAAAAGCTTGAATCCCAGAAAATACATCTATTTTAAAAATTAAGTGCTCATACTTATCATAGTTTTTTACTGCTTCCAAAACATGCACTCTGTTATGTTTCCTTCCCAAAAGAACCCTGAATCTTAAAACCACAGGGTTCAGTAGGGTTCCTCAGTTCTAGGCCATCCTGAGTCTGAGTACATCAAGGCCTCCATCCATGGGCCTGAGGCATGCATCCCACGATGGGAAAACAGAATGGAGGCCAGGCCTAAGGGAAGCAATGAGTCACAGACCTTGGCCTCTATGCTTAGTTCAAAGGTGAACTTGCAACCTAAGATGATACAATCCAAAGGAAGATCAGGCTTTGGTTTGAAAACAGGACAAAAGGCCATCTGTTTTCCCCGGCCTGTGACCAAGGAGGCTCCTGGCTCTGACTGCTGCTGGCAGTCAACTTGCCACCTTGAGGGAGTGGGCTTGGGAACAAAGCCCACCAGCAGAGGGGCGATGACAAAGACAGGAGGACCTCAGCCAAGGTGGTCATCATTTTGGTGACAAGAGACCCCTTAGGGCTGAACCACACCTTAAGCCTGCCATGCCTCTGGACTGTCCAATTCTAGGAGACAAAAAATCCTTTTGAGTACTTGAGTCAAGGTGACTTGGGATTTTTCTCACTTACCAACAAAATTATTCTATTTTATACAGCAATGTCAATGAGGATTCTAGAAACTGACATTAATAGGCTCCTGCTAGATGTCAAATCTGCATTACCTTTTGAAGGGCAATTTGGCCATATATATCAAAATGTCTAAATATCAGCATACCGTTCAACCTGACATAAAACTTGTAAAAATTTATTCATTCATTCCACAACTGTTTAAGCACTTCCTATGTGCCAAACACTAAGCTAGGAGTTGGGGGTTCAGCCATGGAGAAAATAAATTCCCTTATGGAACTAGTCTTAGGACATAATAAAGGATATATAAAAATATTTATCAACAAGGATATTCATTTCAATGCTCTTTATAATAGGGAGGGTTTCCCTGGTGATTCAATGGGTAAAAAAATCCACCTGCCAATGCAGGAGACCCAGACTTGATGAAGTAACCCAAACCAGGTTGGCTAATGATTGCTCAGACTAGGCGCTAGGTCTCCTGTCTTGGGATCCTATGGTATCTCTGCCACACTGTGTCTTCTGCCTCCCAGCAACATCATTTGAATGAATCTGTCATCAAGAGAAGTCATTCAATACATTTGGATGATCATCAGCGCCTTAAAATAACTTGGCAGCTCCAAGGCACTGTTTAAAGACGTGAAACCAAAGTACACCCTGAACTTAAAATGTGAAAAAGCACACGGCGGATTTAAACTGTTTGCACTCTCTTCCTTCCCTTTCGGATTTATGTAATAGAATTCAAAGCGTGCGTATGCTTAAAGCCACTTCTACATGGGCGGAGTGAAGCTGCCTCAAAGGCAAGGTGAGCACTCCCACCACTTTCATTTTTGCCCTTCTCTTGGTCTCCCAAAGTGACCCTGTTCTTTCTATTTTCTGGATCACTTGCCACCTTGAGGGAGTGGGCTTGGGAACAAAGCCCACCAGCAGAGGCGATGACAAAGACAGGAGGACCTCAGCCAAGGTGGTCATCATTTTGGTGACAAGAGACCCTTAGGGCTGAACCACACCTTAAGCCTGCCATGCCTCTGCACTGTCCAATTCTAGGAGACAAAAAATCCTTTTGAGTACTTGAGTCAAGGTGACTTGGGATTTTTCTCACTTACCAACAAAATTATTCTATTTTATACAGCAATGTCAATGAGGATTCTAGAAACTGACATTAATAGGCTCCTGCTAGATGTCAAATCTGCATTACCTTTTGAAGGGCAATTTGGCCATATATATCAAAATGTCTAAATATCAGCATACCGTTCAACCTGACATAAAACTTGTAAAAATTTATTCATTCATTCCACAACTGTTTAAGCACTTCCTATGTGCCAAATACTAAGCTAGGAGTTGGGGGTTCAGCCATGGAGAAAATAAATTCCCTTATGGAACTAGTCTTAGGACATAATAAAGGATATATAAAAATATTTATCAACAAGGATATTCATTTCAATGCTCTTTATAATAGGGAGGGTTTCCCTGGTGATTCAATGGGTAAAAAAATCCACCTGCCAATGCAGGAGACCCAGACTTGATGAAGTAACCCAAACCAGGTTGGCTAATGATTGCTCAGACTAGGCGCTAGGTCTCCTGTCTTGGGATCCTATGGTATCTCTGCCACACTGTGTCTTCTGCCTCCCAGCAACATCATTTGAATGAATCTGTCATCAAGAGAAGTCATTCAATACATTTGGATGATCATCAGCGCCTTAAAATAACTTGGCAGCTCCAAGGCGCACTGTTTAAAGACGTGAAACCAAAGTACACCCTGAACTTAAAATGTGAAAAAGCACACGGCGGATTTAAACTGTTTGCACTCTCTTCCTTCCCTTTCGGATTTATGTAATAGAATTCAAAGCGTGCGTATGCTTAAAGCCACTTCTACATGGGCGGAGTGAAGCTGCCTCAAAGGCAAGGTGAGCACTCCCACCACTTTCATTTTTGCCCTTCTCTTGGTCTCCAAAGTGACCCTGTTCTTTCTATTTTCTGGACACTTCATGTAAAAGAGGCATTAGGACTTTCATGATTGAATAACAGTTATACATTTCCATTTCACTTTCCTTACCAGCTTAGATGTGGTTTAATGCAGCATGCTAGAATTCTCCCAGAGGTGGATCTGAGCTGAACTGACGAGGCTCCTGACTGCCAACTCTTCTGCACACGAAAATAGCAGCATAACCTATTACACACATTTGTTATCAGTTACTAAGAGAAAATTACCAACCCACCCAGAGAAACAGAAAGACATTTGATCATGGGACTTCTCCAAAGGGCAGAAAACCCGTTCATTTTCCATCAGAGGGTTCACAGACTGTCAGAAAAAGGTAGACATTTCCAAACAGGCAAAACAGAAGACTTCACAGAGTCCATATTTTTGTTTTCCAAAAAGAAAAAAAGTGCCTGGCCTAACTACTTTACAAGGGGTAAGTGCTGACTAAGAATGCATTTTCTTTCCTCAAGCTTGCAAGTAGGTATCTTGAAGACAGCAGTTCTCTTCAGTAGAAATTTCTTCAGTGTTCCTGTGTGTAGGATCCTGTGGGTGGATGTGGATGTGCTCAATCGTGCCTGACTCGGTGAACCCACCAGGCTCCCCTGTCCATGGGATTTTCCAGGCAAGAATACTGGGGTAGGTTGCCATTTCCTTCTCCAGGGGGAATCTTCACGACCCAGGGATAGCGCTACCTGGGAAGCCCGTGTAGAACCCTGCAGAGGATTTAACTGACCTGCAGGAGATCCATTAGCTCCTAAGAGACCAATCCTGCCTGGAGGATACTTACTGTCCAGGGCAGTACTACCTCCGGAGCAGGCATCTCCTTAGACCAGGAGTGTCATACTTCTCTCCCTACTCATAAATTCCTCTATTTTCTCAACATTCTTCATAGGAGTGGATTTCCATAATGCATTGAAGAGGAAGAGGGAGCGGAGTGGGGCCGGGGGAGAAAATGGATAAATGAATGTAAAACTTGGAAGTTTGGTATCAGCCTTTAATAGTCATATAGAGATTTTGAACCAAGTGCACAATTATTTACTGTAATACAGTCCTATGGATCTTGCCATGGAGGAGGAACCAAGGATCTAGGGTCATCCATATGTAGTCGCTTGGATATGATAAGCTTGGAACCTATTTTTAACTTTAAAAGTGTTTCATGGCTCTCTCTTTCCAAAGAAGCACGCATCACATTGTGCGAGGTCTGTGAATATACAAGGGTCCATTTCTGCCAACAGCAGCTGAGAAAGCAAAAGGATTACCCAAGTATTGTCTTTCAAACCTGAATCTATAATGGGTAATTATACAGAAATATGTGGTACTGAATAACCTTGAAACTTTGAATTCAGAAAGATCTCATGTCCCCAGGGCTACACGGTCTGATGGCTCAGGTTCATAAATCCACCTAGAATGGATCTGCCTATCGTAACTATACCCACCTTGGTGCAAATGTCAAACCAACCCAGTGTCCGTAAAGCCTCACCCGAGCCCAGGGCCTGCCTTTGGGGGGTGCCCAACGGTTTGTCAAGCCAGAACCTGGTATGAGTTATGGCTTCCATTTAATTTGGTTTGGCATACCTCTCTATATATGGCTGAGTCCCTTCACCGTTTACCTGAAAGTATCACCGCATTCTTAATCGACGATACTCAATACAAAAAAGAGATTTTTTAAAATTAGTTTGGAAAATAAGGAATTCCATTCCTCTCAATCTTTGTTTTCAGTGAATCACATAACACCAGATTATTAGTAATGCTTTCATTGTCTCCGGAACTCAAAATCATGGGTATCCAGGTAATTGTTAATACAAAATGAAGGAAGTTTCAAACCAAAAACTATCAAATATATTGGACTGAAAAAATAAAAGCGACACCAGGCCAGGAAGAGGGTGTTGTTTTCTCTGGGACGATGGCAAAGGAAGCATCTTATTTCCAGAAGCTGAGTTCTGTGACACAGGTATCCCAGTGTAGGATCAGAATTTCCTTGTTGACTTCACTGCTTTACCTAGTGAACATCAGAGCTACGGGTCACCCTCCCAGGCTTGCTTCTTCCCTTCTCACAGTCTCCCTGGGTGGACTCCCCGTCTGGGCAGGAAGAAAAGTGAACTTATACTCCGCTCTGTAGGTAACTTCCCCTCGCAAAAGATGTTTCCCCTGAGCCTCTGGGCTTCTCTGGTGGCTCAGTCCAGAAAGAATCGGCCTGCAATGAAGGCGATCCAGGTTTGATCCCTGGATGGGGAAGATCCCCTGGAGGAAGACACGGCAACCCACTCCAGGATTCCTGCCTAGAGAATTCCATGGACAGAGTAGCCTGGCGAGTCACCATCCATGGGGTTGAAAAGAGTTGGAAACAGCTGAATGACTCACACACGTAAGTACAGTAATTCTTAAGTGGCACCCAAA
Organism: Tragulus kanchil; assembly: GCA_022376925.1. Classification (NCBI taxonomy): domain Eukaryota; kingdom Metazoa; phylum Chordata; class Mammalia; order Artiodactyla; family Tragulidae; genus Tragulus; species Tragulus kanchil. The sequence goes on from JAIOJX010000005.1 coordinate 14,717,928, forward strand.
GATGGATGTTGAATATTAAAAAAACACGCCTCCTCTGTTTCATGGCTTGCGTTGTCTTTCAACTTTCTAAAAATCGTCTTTCATCATACCATGACTTTTAAACCTGTCTTTTCATTCAGCAGAGAGGAGAGGGTGTTGTTTACCATTTCACCTTCTAGTTCTAATGTGCCTGTAAAATATTTTTCTTCAACTGGACTTCAAAAACTTTTTTTTTCTTTTTAAGAAACTTCAGATTTCTTTCGATTTCCCACTGGGGGTTCAAACTTAAAGAAACTGGTGACCTCCAGAGGCCAACGGCATGCATATGTCAGCAAGATAAAAAAGAGAATTTAACATTTTGCACAAGAGTATTTGCATTCTTCTTAGCTTTGCAAATGCAGTACATCTCATCCTCTCGGCTGTCTGCAAAGGTGCCCTGGAAGGAGGAACAGAAGTATGTGCCTCTCTAAGAGGGTAACAAACTGAACTCAGCTGCTTTAAAGGAAAAATCTTTCAGGTACATCCTATTAGTAATGCTTTCATTGTCTCCGGAACTCAAAATCATGGGTATCCAGGTAATTGTTAATACAAAATGAAGGAAGTTTCAAACCAAAAACTATCAAATATATTGGACTGAAAAAATAAAAGCGACACCAGGCCAGGAAGAGGGTGTTGTTTTCTCTGGGACGATGGCAAAGGAAGCATCTTATTTCCAGAAGCTGAGTTCTGTGACACAGGTATCCCAGTGTAGGATCAGAATTTCCTTGTTGACTTCACTGCTTTACCTAGTGAACATCAGAGCTACGGGTCACCCTCCCAGGCTTGCTTCTTCCCTTCTCACAGTCTCCCTGGGTGGACTCCCCGTCTGGGCAGGAAGAAAAGTGAACTTATACTCCGCTCTGTAGGTAACTTCCCCTCGCAAAAGATGTTTCCCCTGAGCCTCTGGGCTTCTCTGGTGGCTCAGTCCAGAAAGAATCGGCCTGCAATGAAGGCGAGCCAGGTTTGATCCCTGGATGGGGAAGATCCCCTGGAGGAAGACACGGCAACCCACTCCAGGATTCCTGCCTAGAGAATTCCATGGACAGAGTAGCCTGGCGAGTCACCATCCATGGGGTTGAAAAGAGTTGGAAACAGCTGAATGACTCACACACGTAAGTACAGTAATTCTTAAGTGGCACCCAAAGATGGATGTTGAATATTAAAAAAACACGCCTCCTCTGTTTCATGGCCTGCGTTGTCTTTCAACTTTCTAAAAATCGTCTTTCATCATACCATGACTTTTAAACCTGTCTTTTCATTCAGCAGAGAGGAGAGGGTGTTGTTTACCATTTCACCTTCTAGTTCTAATGTGCCTGTAAAATATTTTTCTTCAACTGGACTTCAAAAACTTTTTTTTTCTTTTTAAGAAACTTCAGATTTCTTTCGATTTCCCACTGGGGGTTCAAACTTAAAGAAACTGGTGACCTCCAGAGGCCAACGGCATGCATATGTCAGCAAGATAAAAAAGAGAATTTAACATTTTGCACAAGAGTATTTGCATTCTTCTTAGCTTTGCAAATGCAGTACATCTCATCCTCTCGGCTGTCTGCAAAGGTGCCCTGAAAGGAGGAACAGAAGTATGTGCCTCTCTAAGAGGGTAACAAACTGAACTCAGCTGCTTTAAAGGGAAAAAATCTTGTGCCCAGGGGCAACTACTGGGTGGACTTTAGTGAATACTCTTGGAAAGGACCCTGTGCCAAATGCGTGTGTAGAGAGGACACGTTCAGCTCACATGAAGTATCTTCATTCAGATCTCAAAGAGGAACATGATTGTTCAGCCTAATTGAAGGCGCTCTTGATTTTAAAAAGAAGCTGATATACAAATTAAAAATAAATGAACGGGGTTTTCCCTTGTGGCTCAGTGGATAAGAACCCGTCTGCCAACGCAGGAGACACAGGTTCGAGCCCTGATCCGGGAAGATCCCACATACCGCAGAGCACCTAAACCCACACATCAACAAAGACCCAACACAGTCAAAAATAAATAAATAAAAGTTGTTTAAAAAAAAAATAAATGAACGCACTCACGTCTGTATTTCCACATATTGCTTTAAAGGTTTGCCTGTAGAAACCCATGATTATGTAACAAGTCGATTTCAAAAATTACACCTCTTACAACTGCATCCTGATAAAACAGTTGAGATCAAGTCACTAAACATTCTTGCCATTCAAATAAAAGAAAATAGAGGAACTCTTGGCTGGGGGGCGCGGGGCGGGGCGGAGAGGATCTAGGGTAAGAAATCTGTATCAATCTCCGGACCAGTTAAGGAGGAACAAGTTAAAGAGGAAGCAAATTCGGCGACCGTGCGGCGAGGCACTACTGTACGGCCCTTTGAAACCGAAGGCGGTGTCTGACGGACAGGTGTCCACGGCTGCTGAGCTTGGCTGGGCGGTGAGCTACGAGAGCTCGCGCCTCTCCAGCACAACCCAGGGGCCACAGCGGTTCTTTCCTCTTGGCTCCGTCTCGCTGATTGTCCCCAGCACCGGCTCTCTGGGGTCAAAGGCGGTTGGGGGCCCTCCTCCTCACCCTCCAGACCCCTTTAAGGTTCTTTCGAGTTCCCACTGGGGGTTCAAACTTAAAGAAACTGGTGACCTCCAGAGGCCAACGGCATGCATATGTCAGCAAGATAAAAAAGAGAATTTAACATTTTGCACAAGAGTATTTGCATTCTTCTTAGCTTTGCAAATGCAGTACATCTCATCCTCTCGGCTGTCTGCAAAGGTGCCCTGAAAGGAGGAACAGAAGTATGTGCCTCTCTAAGAGGGTAACAAACTGAACTCAGCTGCTTTAAAGGGAAAAAATCTTGTGCCCAGGGGCAACTACTGGGTGGACTTTAGTGAATACTCTTGGAAAGGACCCTGTGCCAAATGCGTGTGTAGAGAGGACACGTTCAGCTCACATGAAGTATCTTCATTCAGATCTCAAAGAGGAACATGATTGTTCAGCCTAATTGAAGGCGCTCTTGATTTTAAAAAGAAGCTGATATACAAATTAAAAATAAATGAACGGGGCTTCCCTTGTGGCTCAGTGGATAAGAACCCGTCTGCCAACGCAGGAGACACAGGTTCGAGCCCTGATCCGGGAAGATCCCACATACCGCAGAGCACCTAAACCCACACATCAACAAAGACCCAGCACAGCCAAAAATAAATAAATAAAAGTTGTTTAAAAAAAAAATAAATGAACGCACTCACGTCTGTATTTCCACATATTGCTTTAAAGGTTTGCCTGTAGAAACCCATGATTATGTAACAAGTCGATTTCAAAAATTACACCTCTTACAACTGCATCCTGATAAAACAGTTGAGATCAAGTCACTAAACATTCTTGCCATTCAAATAAAAGAAAATAGAGGAACTCTTGGCTGGGGGGCGCGGGGCGGGGCGGAGAGGATCTAGGGTAAGAAATCTGTATCAATCTCCAGACCAGTTAAGGAGGAACAAGTTAAAGAGGAAGCAAATTCGGCGACCGTGCGGCGAGGCACTACTGTACGGCCCTTTGAAACCGAAGGCGGTGTCTGACGGACAGGTGTCCACGGCTGCTGAGCTTGGCTGGGCGGTGAGCTACGAGAGCTCGCGCCTCTCCAGCACAACCCAGGGGCCACAGCGGTTCTTTCCTCTTGGCTCCGTCTCGCTGATTGTCCCCAGCACCGGCTCTCTGGGGTCAAAGGCGGTTGGGGGCCCTCCTCCTCACCCTCCAGACCCCAGAGCATCCAATTCCGGGCATCGCTGGCGGAGCTCGTGGGCCCCCCGCCCAGGAGGGCTCTGGCCTCCCAGCGAACCGCCCCAGACCTCCGGCCCCCAGGTCGTCTGTCCCGCTCTCCGGCCCTGTCGCCGCGGCCGAGCGCCCAGAGCTCGCGCCGCCGTTTTGGAAAGCGACGCAGCTCCCAGCTCGGGCGCGCTCCCCGCGCCCCGGGCCCCGGCGGAGGCCGCGCCGAACGTCCGGGGCTCCGACGGGCTAGGACCGGCGACGCCTGCGGCCAGGCCGCCGCCGGCCGTCCCCAGCCCTACCCGGCGCCGGCTCCAGCGCCCGAGCCCGGCGGCCCAGCGCCGCGCAGGGAGAGAAGCAGCTGTTCCCAACAGCTGGGGGGCGGCGGCGCCGGGCGCCCCAGGTGCGGCCGCGGCCAATCGCAGGCGTCCGGCCCGCCCCCTCCCCAGCCGGGCGCCGACCCCAGGCCCGCGGGGGAAGGGAGCAGAGAGGTGGAGAGCCGCTCTCGCCACTCGTCTTCCAGCTTCCGCGGCGGGAGGGGCCGGACCCGAGCCGCAGCCCCGCCGCCTCCGCGCCCGGACGCTCTCGCCGCCGACCCTCCCCGGGCCGCCCCCCCCCGAGACACCTACCTAATTTCTGGGGGAGAACAGTCTACCTCTCCAACGCACCCGGATCTTCGCCGCAGGACCACCCCCCTCTCATTTCGCGTCGGCCTCCCCGCCGCGTGAGTGGCGACACACGCATCCTCCGGCACCGGAGCCTCGGCCGGACGGTCCGGAGAATTTGCACCGCGACCGGCAGGGGGGGCGGGAGGAGCGAGCGCAGTCAGGTCCCCGGGGCTGCTGGCGACTTCGGCAGCCTCGCTCGCCCCCGGGTCGCTCGCCCCCGCCGCGCCGCCGCCCTCGCCCCCGGGCTCGCCCGCCGCCCCCGGCGGCCGCGGAAGGGCGCGGGAGACGCGGAGCCGGAGGAGGAGGCGCAGCCGCTGCCCGAGCCGCAGCCGCAGCCGCAGCCGGAGCCCCAGCCGCGGGGCGGGCGCGAAGATGCACACGACCCAGAAGGACACGACGTACACCAAGATCTTCGTCGGGGGGCTGCCCTACCACACCACGGACGCCAGCCTGCGCAAGTACTTCGAGGTCTTCGGCGAGATCGAGGAGGCGGTGGTCATCACCGACCGGCAGACGGGCAAGTCCCGGGGCTATGGATTTGTAAGTGGCGCGGACGGCTGGCGGAGGACGGGGGTGCGCGTGCAGCTGGGGGGCGGCGGGGGCGCAGAGAGCCCGGCGGGGAAACTGAGGACCGCGGGGGCGGAGAGAGAGCGAGGGCCGCGGGGCCCGAGGGGCGGGAGTTTGGAGTGAGGGGCCCGGCGTGGCCGTGCGCGGGGACCCCCGCGGACGCGAGCGGCGCTGCCCCTTTGCTCCCGGCTGAACGGAAAGTTTGAGCGCCGCGGAGCCGGGGAGGGAGGGCCGGCGCCTGCCTCGCGGGGTTCCGAGGGGACCGAGAGCGCGGCGGGGTCGGGGGACAGGCGGCGCGGGGGTGGAAGGCGAGAACGGTGAAGCCCGCCGGACTTGGGGGGTGCGGAGATCTGGGAGGGAGGGGCCGCAGCCCCTGGGAATTGCACTCCAGGGTGGGAGGCTGGCTGGTCGCTCAGCGCGCTGTGGATTTGTAAAAATGCGTGTGTTTCCCTGGCGCTGCGGCTCCCCGCCAGGACGTCTTGGGGCTCTTCTTCTTAGGCCACCCCCCCCCCACTTTTTTTTTTTTCATTAAATTGCAAAGACGCGTTCTTTTAAAAGAGAAGCGTCTGGCTCTTTGCCGAACAGAAAGAGAGCATAGTAAGCTGCCCGGAGATTTCAGCGTGCAAATTCGGCTGCCGAGGAGCGGGGAAGCCCCAGCGCAGGACAATAGCTATTGTGGTTGAGGAGCATCTGCGGGGTTGGGAGCGCCGGGCGGACGTGAGGCTCGTCTTCCTTTAAAGCACACCGTGGCTCTCGGGCCGGGTGGGGACACGGGGAATGGTCGGGGGAGGGGCAGCCTGGACTTGGTCTGAGGCTGAATTCAGGCTTCCGAACCTCGGCTAGGCCCTAGCAGCACCCTTAGAAGTTCAGGGGTCAGGGGGAGGCGGCGGTTTGTTCTTTCCGTCTTTCTGTATTCTTCTTATACTTTTTTTGTTTTAGATGGAGGGTCAAGGATCATTCTAGCCCCCCTCACACACCCCCGCCCCCACCAGAAGACAGAAGGAAAAAGTTTAAGAACCAGCCATGTTTATTCACACGCATAACTTTTCCAGTGCGATTCTCGGTTTCTTCAGGGATTGATTGAAAGCTCTGTGTGTGTCTGTGTGTGTGTGTTGCTAAGGTCACCATGGCTGACCGAGCTGCGGCCGAAAGAGCCTGCAAGGATCCCAACCCCATCATTGATGGCAGGAAGGCCAACGTGAACCGGCGGAGGGGACGGGGGGGCGCGGAGCGGGGGCGGGGGGGAGGGCCCGGCGGGACTGAGGACCGCGGGGCGGAGAGAGAGCGAGGGCCGCGGGGCCCGAGGGGCGGGAGTTTGGAGTGAGGGGCCCGGCGTGGCCGTGCGCGGGACCCCCGCGGACGCGAGCGGCGCTGCCCCTTTGCTCCCGGCTGAACGGAAAGTTTGAGCGCCGCGGAGCCGGGGAGGGAGGGCCGGCGCCTGCCTCGCGGGGTTCCGAGGGGACCGAGAGCGCGGCGGGGTCGGGGGACAGGCGGCGCGGGGGTGGAAGGCGAGAACGGTGAAGCCCGCCGGACTTGGGGGGTGCGGAGATCTGGGAGGGAGGGGCCGCAGCCCCTGGGAATTGCACTCCAGGGTGGGAGGCTGGCTGGTCGCTCAGCGCGCAGTGGATTTGTAAAAATGCGTGTGTTTCCCTGGCGCTGCGGCTCCCCGCCAGGACGTCTTGGGGCTCTTCTTCTTAGGCCACCCCCCCCCCACTTTTTTTTTTTTTCATTAAATTGCAAAGACGCGTTCTTTTAAAAGAGAAGCGTCTGGCTCTTTGCCGAACAGAAAGAGAGCATAGTAAGCTGCCCGGAGATTTCAGCGTGCAAATTCGGCTGCCGAGGAGCGGGGAAGCCCCAGCGCAGGACAATAGCTATTGTGGTTGAGGAGCATCTGCGGGGTTGGGAGCGCCGGGCGGACGTGAGGCTCGTCTTCCTTTAAAGCACACCGTGGCTCTCGGGCCGGGTGGGGACACGGGGAATGGTCGGGGGAGGGGCAGCCTGGACTTGGTCTGAGGCTGAATTCAGGCTTCCGAACCTCGGCTAGGCCCTAGCAGCACCCTTAGAAGTTCAGGGGTCAGGGGGAGGCGGCGGTTTGTTCTTTCCGTCTTTCTGTATTCTTCTTATACTTTTTTTGTTTTAGATGGAGGGTCAAGGATCATTCTAGCCCCCCTCACACACCCCCACCCCCACCAGAAGACAGAAGGAAAAAGTTTAAGAACCAGCCATGTTTATTCACACGCATAACTTTTCCAGTGCGATTCTCGGTTTCTTCAGGGATTGATTGAAAGCTCTGTGTGTGTCTGTGTGTGTGTGTTGCTAAGGTCACCATGGCTGACCGAGCTGCGGCCGAAAGAGCCTGCAAGGATCCCAACCCCATCATTGATGGCAGGAAGGCCAACGTGAACCTGGCATACTTGGGAGCCAAACCAAGGATCATGCAACCAGGTGAGAAAGGTCCCTCCCCGCCCCCACTTTTGAATAGAAGGAATTCCTCTTTGAGAAGACACTAGTTCCCTGAGAATCCGTAGAAGGGCTCCTCAAGTTGAACTGTGGCTGCTGATTACCAAGACGTGAAAGACAGATGAGGCTTGAAAACACTCCTTTCCTGACTTGAAATGTACCTGTGGGCAAAAAATAGACCTTGGCGTTGAGTTCAGTTTATACACAGCCAGACTTGGGCTTGACTCACCTGCTTCCTGTGTCATCCCTCAGTTTCCGTTTTCTGGGTTTTGCTCACTTGTAGATCATTCACGGGTTGGGTGATATGGGACAGACTTGTCAGTGCCAGCTGCCAGCTGTTCTTCTCTACTTGGTGGTGTTTTGTCTTCTGCCACCAGTTGTCCTGTGTTCAGAGCAGGCATTTCAGCCGGGTCAGTGACTCAAGAGAAGCCTAGGGGTGGCAGTGGTTCCTGGACAGTAGATGTTCTAAGTGAAACCACAGAATATCAGTGATGACCGAAAAAAAAAAAAGAGATTTCATGCGCTCCAGGACCTTTATGTTGCAGAAGAAGAAACACATGCAGAGATGAGAAATGGTTACTGCAAAGCCACGTTGCTGTTAGTCACCAAAAGGGAGAGAATTTCATCTATGTGAAAGCATGGCCTTTGGGATTATTTACAACACTGTCTTTGGCATTAGCACACATAACTGTGAAACTATTGAACTATTTTTCCTTGGGCGGCAGCTTTAAATTGTATAGTCTTAGTCCTGAAGTCTGTCCTTCTGAAATTTGGGAAAGAGGTGGACATTTTGATCCAAACAGATTTACTAGGAAATTAGATGGTCAAAAAAGGGAATGCATGCACAGATATTCATAAACACTAAAAACATGTGTTTGTCTAAAACAGTGTGTGTGTTCTGCTACCCAGAAGAGAGTTTGTTCTGTAAAGTTTTAATATAGTATTAATTTTAATTTAGTATTAACAATTTACAAAACAGATTATAGTAATCTGTAAACTCCATAATCTTCCAAAGTATTGTCCAGAGCATTCCAGAAAGTTGCAATTAAAAGGCCCCTTTGGCAACAACGTGAACCTGGCATACTTGGGAGCCAAACCAAGGATCATGCAACCAGGTGAGAAAGGTCCCTCCCGCCCCACTTTTGAATAGAAGGAATTCCTCTTTGAGAAGACACTAGTTCCCTGAGAATCCGTGAAGGGCTCCTCAAGTTGAACTGTGGCTGCTGATTACCAAGACGTGAAAGACAGATGAGGCTTGAAAACACTCCTTTCCTGACTTGAAATGTACCTGTGGGCAAAAAATAGACCTTGGCGTTGAGTTCAGTTTATACACAGCCAGACTTGGGCTTGACTCACCTGCTTCCTGTGTCATCCCTCAGTTTCCGTTTTCTGGGTTTTGCTCACTTGTAGATCATTCACGGGTTGGGTGATATGGGACAGACTTGTCAGTGCCAGCTGCCAGCTGTTCTTCTCTACTTGGTGGTGTTTTGTCTTCTGCCACCAGTTGTCCTGTGTTCAGAGCAGGCATTTCAGCCGGGTCAGTGACTCAAGAGAAGCCTAGGGGTGGCAGTGGTTCCTGGACAGTAGATGTTCTAAGTGAAACCACAGAATATCAGTGATGACCGAAAAGAAAAAAAAAGAGATTTCATGCGCTCCAGGACCTTTATGTTGCAGAAGAAGAAACACATGCAGAGATGAGAAATGGTTACTGCAAAGCCACGTTGCTGTTAGTCACCAAAAGGGAGAGAATTTCATCTATGTGAAAGCATGGCCTTTGGGATTATTTACAACACTGTCTTTGGCATTAGCACACATAACTGTGAAACTATTGAACTATTTTTCCTTGGGCCGGCAGCTTTAAATTGTATAGTCTTCGTCCTGAAGTCTGTCCTTCTGAAATTTGGGAAAGAGGTGGACATTTTGATCCAAACAGATTTACTAGGAAATTAGATGGTCAAAAAAGGGAATGCATGCACAGATATTCATAAACACTAAAAACATGTGTTTGTCTAAAACAGTGTGTGTGTTCTGCTACCCAGAAGAGAGTTTGTTCTGTAAAGTTTTAATATAGTATTAATTTTAATTTAGTATTAACAATTTACAAAACAGATTATAGTAATCTGTAAACTCCATAATCTTCCAAAGTATTGTCCAGAGCATTCCAGAAAGTTGCAATTAAAAAGGCCTTTTTTAATAGCTCACGATTCAGAGTTGTAGGAAGATTTGTGACATGTAACTGTTCTTGGTCTCATTCCACAAGAACTTTATGTCTGATTTTCTAAGGTCTTAGTCTGTGTCTGTCCACAAAGCTTTGTAGATCATTTCTAGTTTTTACCTGAAGCCTATTGAAAACTGTGTTTAAATGAACACTAACGTTAGTAAAATGACTTTAAAAAACCTATGTATGATATTTTCTTCAAAGTATTAAGAGAATGGTTACCTTTTCTAAGTGAAAGGTGTGAGTGCTTTTTATATGTAGAAGTAATAAATGCCTAGCCATGCACAAATAGAGAATGTGGTGTATTTTTTTTTTTTTAGGTTTTGCCTTTGGTGTTCAACAGCTTCATCCAGCCCTTATACAAAGACCTTTTGGGTAAGTAGATGAATCAGGCCCGCCTGAGTTTCAATATGGCTATCATTTGTTAACCTGCCTCTTTATTATATCCAGACCAGACCATCCTGTCACAGACTGTTCCTGATTATACGTATTCATATATGTTTGTGTATTTTGAATGCTGATAATATAAATATTTTTAGATGAGTCAAGTTATCTGACCAAGTATGCAGCCTCCAAACCCGCCCCATTTTGAGCTTATGATTAACAAAACAAAACTACCAGGTATGACTTGTGTACAGACGATTGTGTCCCCACACCATTACTGCTGTTCAACTTGACTCAATTGTATTTATCTCTTTCTAACCTGACAGGGCTCCTATACAGTTAAGCTAACTGATCAGAAGGATACCATGATAAGAGGTGGAATAGTTCTGTTTGGAATTAAACTCTGTAACCAGTAGACTCAGACACACAAGCTCGGATGGTGATTAACGATGCATGGATGTTGGTGTTGTTGTTTTATTTTTATTTTTTTTCACAATAGTCAATAGACTTCCGTGTGCTTTATTTTATTTATTACAGTCATGAAGTGGTGTTGATAGCTAAACTGTGTGCTTTTTTTTTTTTTTACTTAATTGAAAAGAGCTGTAGTGAAAGTGTTTTCTTTTCCTCGGGGAAGGGGCTTTTTGTGTTTTGGTTTTGGTGGTGGTGTTGACGGGTGTTGACTTTGCCATGGGAAGCAAAGGGCCTTTTTTTTTTTCCCTTGCTTTTAAGCTGTAGCCTGTGACTTCCATTTAACCGTACTTTTGTAGTGAGTGCTCAATGGTGTGATTCCCTCTGTAAGAACACAGATTCATCGCTTGCATGTCCTAAGTTTCTGTTTTACTGGGGTGTTTTTCTGGGAATGGGGTTCGTTCTTTGGCAGTGCGTATCTACTTTTAGGCCTTCTAATTGAAAGGTTCAGTAGCTCTCATCAGATTTCGGTAACACTGGCCAGTTTTTTTTTTTTTTTTTTGAGTAGAGTAGCACTAACCGTCACTTTTCAGACCTCACTTGGGTGAACAGCCTGCTCATACTTGGGTTCTCTGGGTTCTGTGGTTACTAGCCTTCCCTGTCCAAGCTCCCCACCTTCCCTTCCATTCAGACTCGATATGGCTGGGAAATCCCCACGCACCTGAGTTTACTCTGAACACCTAGGGTCTGTTGTGACTGTTTTCTAGCTGATCCTCTTGGCTGTAACTAATGCCGAGATGCACACTCTCTTTGTAAATATTCTAACTCATTTGAAGTGCTTCATCCTCAACCATATTAATAGTTTCTTCTGCAGTTTATCATCTGAACATCTACATGGGTAACTTGAACGGTTAGATTCTATCTACAAAGATAGGTATCTACTGAGAATTGATCCAAAGAAGCAATAACAATTTGACTTGGAAGATTCAAGTTATATTTTCCATGAATACCTTCTTTATAACCTTCCCTTAACCATATTGCGATTCTCACTCTTACTGCCAACTCTTCTTTTTGAAACCGCGGAAGTGTCTTCTGTCTAATAGGATTAGAAAGGGTCGTCATATATCCATAACGATGCCCCATCCAAACCATTGTGCGTACAGATGACAAATAGTAGTTGAAGAGTCCAACCACTACTGGGGATTCCCCCTCTCATTGGTCTAGACTAAGCTTAAGGTAGAATTGGGGAGAACATTCATCTTAAGAAAGGATGGTGAACATTCATAACCCCAGAGAGCTGTTACACATCTTAAATCGATCAACCAGGAGTAGCATGTGTGTATTTTTCTCTGTGCTAGTGGATGGTACAAACTAAGGAGACTGCATTTGGATTTGGGAAACTAACACAAACCCATCAAGAACTAAATAGCTAAATTACTTGGTATTATTTAAAGTACAAGAGGGAATTCTGAATAGCAAGAAAACAGGTGAGTTGGAGGAGTTGGACAAGGCTTTGTGAGGACTGGAACAAGACTTGGACCAGTGGGTATATCTGGACAGGTGAAAGGAAGAAGGGACGGGTCTAAAGAGTAAAGGATGGGGGGACCATCAGTAGAGGCACAGAGGAAAAGAGCCTCCGTGTATGGAGAAATGAGGCTTTCATGGAGGATCTTGACAGGGAGACATAGAAATTTGGACTGGCTGTGGTAGTCCTTACGGATCCACGAGAAAGTAGTGTAAGGTCAATGAGAACAAACAGAACGTGTAAGTCAAGTGTATTTGGATATTAACCTTTAGCTGTTCATCCCTTCTCAGAATAGCTGTCTTTCTAAAGGATGGTGGTGATTACTATTGGCATAAATTGTTTGACCTTGAAGTTCTTATTAGAAATACCCTTCCAGATAGACCAGGCAAGGTTTCTCTTTCTTTTTAGGGGTTCTTAGCCCTGCTGTAATCCCCAGTTGTCTGTACGTAACAAATCACACCTGGTCATCCTCAATTCTATTTGAATGCCCCGTGTTCTTATTTGTAGGCCTGGAAAGAAGCTTCAGAAGTTTTCATCTTACTTGTTTGAAATTCTTAAGAACTATGTTTTTATATGGTCTTTAAATGGCCCCCACATTACTCTGGGCCTTTAAAGAAAAAAATCTTGGCTTCTGATGTAACACGGTGGGCAGATGTATGGAAACTGATGAATTTGCTGAACTACATCTTATAAATATTTTATATTGGAAAGAATCATTTTCTTACTGAAATCTTGGAGAGGAGAGATTATGGATCTGTAAGTAGAAAATTCCAGGCTAGGTTAGATCAGGTTGAAACACACTTAAATATTGACTCATTACTCCTTTAAGTGCTAAGTTTTATTCTAGTTGTGTTACTATAGGATAAATATTGTACTGTCCACCAAGTGGGGCAGGAGAGACAGTAACTAACATTAACTGAACACCCAGCCTGGATGGGACATAAGGAGACTGCATTTGGATTTGGGAAACTAACACAAACCCATCAAGAACTAAATAGCTAAATTACTTGGTATTATTTAAAGTACAAGAGGGAATTCTGAATAGCAAGAAAACAGGTGAGTTGGAGGAGTTGGACAAGGCTTTGTGAGGACTGGAACAAGACTTGGACCAGTGGGTATATCTGGACAGGTGAAAGGAAGAAGGGACGGGTCTAAAGAGTAAAGGATGGGGGGACCATCAGTAGAGGCACAGAGGAAAAGAGCCTCCGTGTATGGAGAAATGAGGCTTTCATGGAGGATCTTGACAGGGAGACATAGAAATTTGGACTGGCTGTGGTAGTCCTTACGGATCCACGAGAAAGTAGTGTAAGGTCAATGAGAACAAACAGAACGTGTAAGTCAAGTGTATTTGGATATTAACCTTTAGCTGTTCATCCCTTCTCAGAATAGCTGTCTTTCTAAAGGATGGTGGTGATTACTATTGGCATAAATTGTTTGACCTTGAAGTTCTTATTAGAAATACCCTTCCAGATAGACCAGGCAAGGTTTCTCTTTCTTTTTAGGGGTTCTTAGCCCTGCTGTAATCCCCAGTTGTCTGTACGTAACAAATCACACCTGGTCATCCTCAATTCTATTTGAATGCCCCGTGTTCTTATTTGTAGGCCTGGAAAGAAGCTTCAGAAGTTTTCATCTTACTTGTTTGAAATTCTTAAGAACTATTTTTTTATATGGTCTTTAAATGGCCCCACATTACTCTGGGCCTTTAAAGAAAAAATCTTGGCTTCTGATGTGACACGGTGGGCAGATGTATGGAAACTGATGAATTTGCTGAACTACATCTTATAAATATTTTATATTGGAAAGAATCATTTTCTTACTGAAATCTTGGAGAGGAGAGATTATGGATCTGTAAGTAGAAAATTCCAGGCTAGGTTAGATCAGGTTGAAACACACTTAAATATTGACTCATTACTCCTTTAAGTGCTAAGTTTTATTCTAGTTGTGTTACTATAGGATAAATATTGTACTGTCCACCAAGTGGGGCAGGAGAGACAGTAACTAACATTAACTGAACACCCCCTACTTGCCTGGTACTGATAAAGGATTTACATAAATTATGTAATTTAATTTTCACAGTAATTATCTGAGGAAGACACTGTTAATGTCCTTTCCATGGGTGAAAAACTGAGATGTAGGGAGGTTAATGAACCCGCAACAGCTACTAAATGATAGAATCTTGATTCTGGGTTCAGAATCACAGTTTACGTGACTTCCAAAGCCCTGTTCCCCTCTGTGTCAAGCTGTAGCCCCAAAGACACAACTGTGCTCTCTCTTATAATCTAGTAAGAAAACTGAGAAGCATGCAGACTGGCTATCCAAATGGTTTCAGATAAGGCAGAGTGGCCTCAGGTTGGCGGGATTCAGGAAGTCTTCATGAAAGAGGTAGAGGTAGATTTTAAACCTTGATGGAGGCTAGGGAACTCTTGCAGTGAGTATATATTCCTCATTGTAGGTCCTTCATATTCAAGGTTGGAACTATTAGGTTCATTTCACTTATCTGAAATGATGTGAGGCAAAAACGGTGAAGCCGATTCTTGAAGGCTTTACACACGGTGAGGAGGGGAGCTAGGGTGGACAGGATGCCGTTTCAACAGGTAGAGGTGGAGGGAGGGTTGGTGTCCCTGGCCCAGGGTTGCCATGAGCCCAGGTGAAGCTCTAGGTGTCTGTGGTGTGTCCAGGGAATATCGAGGAGCCCCGCTGACCTGGATTCAAAGAAAGGTGGGAAGAAATACTGGAAAAAGTATTTTGGAGCCAGAGGATAAAAGTTCTGGCATGCCAAAGTTTAATTGAGAAGTTTGCATTTAGGTTGGTAGGATGTTAGGGACCTAGGTGACTTTACACAGGCGAACGAGATGCAGACTGTGTCAGCAGTTTATGGGACAGGTTGGAAGAAGCAACCCTTTAGGATGTCCAATGTCACAGAGAGATGCCAGCGGGACTTGAAGAGGCAGGAAGAAAAGGAAAGCAGAGTCCATTTTCTTTGAAAACTATCCGAGGTGTCCACTTTGGTCTTTATTTTATTACTACTAGGCGTGTACATTCTGTGCTGCGTTGAGGCAAAGGATGTCGGTAGCTCTCTAGTGGGAAGGAGATTCCCAAACTGCCTTGATGGGTTCCAGACTGATAATACCTACAGGAACTGCTTGAGAAGCCCCACCTCCCCTTGAGCCCGATTCTGCTTCCTTTCCTGAACCCCCGGGTTTTGGTCTTAAAGCAATTATCTGAGGAAGACACTGTTAATGTCCTTTCCATGGGTGAAAAACTGAGATGTAGGGAGAATGAACCGAAGCTACTAAATGAAGAATCTTGATTGGTAGAATCACGTTTACGTGACTTCCAAAGCCCTGTTCCCTCTGTGTCAAGCTGTAGCCCCAAAGACACAACTGTGCTCTCTCTTATAATCTAGTAAGAAAACTGAGAAGCATGCAGACTGGCTATCCAAATGGTTTCAGATAAGGCAGAGTGGCCTCAGGTTGGCGGGATTCAGGAAGTCTTCATGAAAGAGGTAGAGGTAGATTTTAAACCCTGATGGAGGCTAGGGAACTCTTGCAGTGAGTATATATTCCTCATTGTAGGTCCTTCATATTCAAGGTTGGAACTATTAGGTTCATTTCACTTATCTGAAATGATGTGAGGCAAAAACGGTGAAGCCGATTCTTGAAGGCTTTACACACGGTGAGGAGGGGAGCTAGGGTGGACAGGATGCCGTTTCAACAGGTAGAGGTGGAGGGAGGGTTGGTGTCCCTGGCCCAGGGTTGCCATGAGCCCAGGTGAAGCTCTAGGTGTCTGTGGTGTGTCCAGGGAATATCGAGGAGCCCCGCTGACCTGGATTCAAAGAAAGGTGGGAAGAAATACTGGAAAAAGTATTTTGGAGCCAGAGGATAAAAGTTCTGGCATGCCAAAGTTTAATTGAGAAGTTTGCATTTAGGTTGGTAGGATGTTAGGGACCTAGGTGACTTTACACAGGCGAACGAGATGCAGACTGTGTCAGCAGTTTATGGGACAGGTTGGAAGAAGCAACCCTTTAGGATGTCCAATGTCACAGAGAGATGCCAGCGGGACTTGAAGAGGCAGGAAGAAAAGGAAAGCAGAGTCCATTTTCTTTGAAAACTATCCGAGGTGTCCACTTTGGTCTTTATTTTATTACTACTAGGCGTGTACATTCTGTGCTGCGTTGAGGCAAAGGATGTCGGTAGCTCTCTAGTGGGAAGGAGATTCCCAAACTGCCTTGATGGGTTCCGCAGACTGATAATACCTACAGGAACTGCTTGAGAAGCCCCACCTCCCCCTTGAGCCCGATTCTGCTTCCTTTCCTGAACTGAGATATTTCAATCTCTCCGTGGTCTTCTGGATGCTCCTTCCCTAAAGCCTTAAAAAAAAAAAAATAGAACTCCAGAGTTTCATTTGCCTTCCTGATGGCTTCCTAACCCTTGCCAGACTTTGTGGAGGTTTCTGGTATTCCTGGGAACTTTATACTCACTGGTTGGAAGCATCACATGAAAACTATTAATGTAAAATAAATGCACACAAGAGTCCTGTAAGAAACCTTGCCTGTCTATCAGTTAAAATGTTCCACACACACACACACACACACACACACAAAGTTATCCTGCCTTTCTGTGGGCTACAGTTATTTTTAGTTACCACGTTTTTATTCAGAGATAGAAGCCTAGCAACCCTCCTATGGTCTCGGGAGCTTTGGGAGCACAGGGGTTAATGTTTCCGTATCAGTGAGGTTCCTACTGGCTGGCCTTTGCAGCGGATGGATGTCTAACTTTGGCCTTATAAAGACATTTTACCCCGCTGGAAACCCTTGTCGCATGACAGGATCAAAAATAGCCCGGCCGCAGCCCCCGCTGTCCATCACCGCATGTAAACGGGCACGAGTGAGGTGCTCTTATCCGTGTCTGCACATGGTGGACGCGGCAGCCTCCGGGACAGTGTTTCATAAAGCCACACCTGTCGCTGGGAGCGAGTCAGTCAGGGGCAGCCCTCCGCGGCATGTTGACTAAGGTAGGATGTTAGGGACCTAGGTGACTTTACACAGGCGACGAGATGCAGACTGTGTCAGCAGTTTATGGGACAGGTTGGAAGAAGCAACCCTTTAGGATGTCCAATGTCACAGAGAGATGCCAGCGGGACTTGAAGAGGCAGGAAGAAAAGGAAAGCAGAGTCCATTTTCTTTGAAAACTATCCGAGGTGTCCACTTTGGTCTTTATTTTATTACTACTAGGCGTGTACATTCTGTGCTGCGTTGAGGCAAAGGATGTCGGTAGCTCTCTAGTGGGAAGGAGATTCCCAAACTGCCTTGATGGGTTCCGCAGACTGATAATACCTACAGGAACTGCTTGAGAAGCCCCACCTCCCCCTTGAGCCCGATTCTGCTTCCTTTCCTGAACTGAGATATTTCAGTCTCTCCGTGGTCTTCTGGATGCTCCTTCCCTAAAGCCTTAAAAAAAAAAAATAGAACTCCAGAGTTTCATTTGCCTTCCTGATGGCTTCCTAACCCTTGCCAGACTTTGTGGAGGTTTCTGGTATTCCTGGGAACTTTATACTCACTGGTTGGAAGCATCACATGAAAACTATTAATGTAAAATAAATGCACACAAGAGTCCTGTAAGAAACCCTGCCTGTCTATCAGTTAAAATGCTCCACACACACACACACACACACACACACACAAAGTTATCCTGCCTTTCTGTGGGCTACAGTTATTTTTAGTTACCACGTTTTTATTCAGAGATAGAAGCCTAGCAACCCTCCTATGGTCTCGGGAGCTTTGGGAGCACAGGGGTTAATGTTTCCGTATCAGTGAGGTTCCTACTGGCTGGCCTTTGCAGCGGATGGATGTCTAACTTTGGCCTTATAAAGACATTTTACCCCGCTGGAAACCCTTGTCGCATGACAGGATCAAAAATAGCCCGGCCGCAGCCCCCGCTGTCCATCACCGCATGTAAACGGGCACGAGTGAGGTGCTCTTATCCGTGTCTGCACATGGTGGACGCGGCAGCCTCCGGGGACAGTGTTTCATAAAGCCACACCTGTCGCTGGGAGCGAGTCAGTCACCTGACCTGCAGAGGTTCTGCGTGTGTGCATGACCACGCGGCTGGTTTCTGACAAGCAGTTAAGAACATCTCTAAGTGTCCTCAGAAACACTTGATGATGTCGTTTCTCCTGGCACTGGGAAAGATCTACAAGTCTAGTAAAACTGAGTGTATTTTTATCATCAGGGTCAAAGTTCATTACCCTCTGTGATAAATTCATCTTTTCCATGGATGTTCATTAATGAGTGCTTTCTGAAAAGGCAAAGCAACGTTTATGGTTTTCAAAATTGTAATGTGAAGTTTTCTGTTTTGAGTTCTTTAAAATTCACATATGGTTATTCTTGCTTGTACTTTTCTTATATGTTGCTTTTGGCAGCAACCAGATGGCATTATGGTGTCATATTTTTAGAAATACAGGGGGTTTTGCTGGAGATTATTCTAAAGAAAGGTGACAATAAATCAGGTATTCGTGGTAGCATTTTTAACTGAGCCATTGTGAATCGCTAGAGTGAGAATTGAGATGCATGGGTTTTAAAAATACCTCTTGTGAACTTTTTTTTAACAAAATTAACTTCTAAATAAGGCCGTTGGAGTGTGTTTTGTATGTGACCTCTGAATGTGTAATTTTAAAAGGGACTTAATTTTTGTTTCACGTTAACTTTTGCAGGATAATACACTATAATAGAACTGGTTGTATAGAATATCTACCAGTAGGGAAGATTTAGAACAGATTTGCTAATCTGTTTCTGTTGAGTTTGAAGATAAAACAAGAGTTAGTAGATGCCAAAAAAAAAAAAAAAAAAAGTGTCCTTACTCTTATGTAACCCTTTTAAGTTGATATTAATTTGAGAAATACGTAGTTTGTGTTTCCCTATCCCTAGCTTCTCCTTCAACCTCATCATTTCCCCAAAACCCCTTCTGTCTGTCTTGCATAGAGATAAACAAGCTGGCTGACCTTCGGTTGCCTGATAGTCAAACAGGTTTGATTGACCCTTGTGCCTTTATGAATTTAATGGAGAAAAAGAGAGAAAGAAAGACCAAAAGCGTGCTGCACATCTCTTTGGGAGTCACTGCCATGAATGTTAATAGCATTTCTGTAGCTTCCCACAACAGCCTCTTGTGAGCTGCACTACAGTTCGTTTGAAAAGTGTGATTCTGCTGTGTTGACCACACTTGTGACCTTTTAAACTCCTTTTTTATTTTGTCGCCTGCTTTTTTTTTTTTAATTGTCATTATCTTTAATAAGGGTGACTGAGGTTGCAGAGAGATTAATGTGTGCTGAGTCTGCATAGCAATTTCCAGTAGGGTTGCCATGATAATATACAGACGGATTTTGTGGAAATTGTCGTTTTGAGAAACCGGGCCCATCACCCTTATGGAACGGAACAATCCACGGGTTCCCTTTTGAATCCTATGTTCACGCTTAAGAATGTTTCCATTGGCTAAACCGCTTGTGTTTTATGAACTTACCACAAAATTTTCTGAAGTCTTAATTCAGCACTTAGGACTCCCTCCTTCGTGCGAGGCCCCCTGAACCGTGATTTATTTTTCCAAACTTTGGCTCCATGGTATTTGTTGGTTCCAAAATGTTCCTGAATAGACGTTCCCGCGGGGAGGGGATATCCTATTTTCGTTGTTGAATGCCTCCTGGGGCACTCCATGATCCGGGCTCCCGCCAGACGCCTTTCGCCGATGACTGGCAAGTCGATATTGTGGCAACCCTATGCTCATAATAACCACTAAATTTGAGTTTGTCTGATCTCGGAACGAGCCAGGCTGCAGCCAGGCGGCCACTCCGGCCTGACTCTCTTTTCCATTTCTCAACAGGATACCTGCCCACTATGTCTATCCGCAGGCTTTCGTGCAGCCTGGAGTGGTCATCCCCCACGTCCAGCCCACCGCCGCGGCCGCCTCCACCGCACCTTACATCGACTACACGGGAGCCGCGTACGCACAGTACTCGGCGGCCGCCGCCGCCGCCGCCGCCGCCGCCGCCTACGACCAGTACCCGTACGCAGCCTCCCCGGCCGCCGCGGGCTACGTCACGGCCGGGGGCTACGGCTACGCGGTGCAGCAGCCAATCACAGCCGCCGCTCCTGGGAGCGCCGCCGCCGCCGCCGCCGCCGCGGCCGCGGCCGCCGCCTTCGGCCAGTATCAGCCGCAGCAGCTGCAAACCGACCGAATGCAATAGGCCAGCAGCCCCCGATCAAAGTCGACTTGTTTTCTCTTTCCAAAATGTCCCGGTTTTCAGTAGCTAATGAGAGTTAACATTGACTTAACAGCTTTAAAAAAGAAAAAAAAAAAGCTATGCTATTATGAAGCAGAATTATGATGATTATTTTTTGTATACTCTAGTAGTCGTTCTAGACGGGCAAGAGAGGAGAAGGAAGGGGAGTGGGCGCAGGTTTGGAAATCAGTCCCAAAGAGCCTGAGTTCAATACAAGGCCGCGACGTAATGGTGGCAGGAGGAAACTGTGGAACTTCACTTTTATAACGGGATTTTTACTTTTGCTCTTTTTATAGTATCAGGGAAGCAACTGCCTTTTACCACTTAGAAAATGCTATTTGAATCTAGTTGAACCAGGGAATACAGAGTGAGCAATATGTAGCTTGAATTACATTTAAAAGCAGATTTTTTTTTTTTAAAGAAAAAACGGTGAAAGCACTGATTGTCGTTTTTAGCCCTCACTATGGCCTAGAGAACTTTTTTCAAGTAAGAAGGTGATGTTCTTACTCTCTCAAAAAACGTGGGCATCGAACAATCAATCTAGGAGCGTGGCAGTGGGTGAAGCGGTGGACAGGCACCAAAGCTATTTTCTCATCCGCCCAGTGGATGAGAGGAACTGAAACAAGTGATGTGGAATGAATGGGTGCAACAGCTGTACAGACAATCAATAACACACACAGTTCTGGAAAGAACACATCACTTGTGCTTGTTTGATGAGCTTGTCACATTCTAATCCCTCTCCCCATCCTGTTTCAATTTTGGGAAACTTGTATCTGCTGGCGTCAGCAATTCTGATTCTGAAATAGGATCAGGCTTTTACTACATACAAACAGCCTTCTCTTTCTATTTATCGTGTCGACTCGTGGCTTATGATTAAAGGCAGGCAAAGTTGGCAGACTCTTCAACCCTTAAGAGCTGTCTTAAGGACGTTTATTTTTTTTCCCTTTTTAAATAATTTTACACTTTTTAGTATCTATTTCAGAGTCATATTTAAAACTATTTATTAGTGAATACCGTACATGAGACAGCAAGGTTACTGAGATGACAATTCTTCAACGGTTAATGATAATGTGGTTTATACTGTGCCTTAATAGTAATGCTATTTAAGATATTTATTTTTAAGTTTTACTATGCTGCACTCTAAAGAAAGGAACTTTAGATGTGACACTGTAAAATTATGTATTCATCTCATGGCATAAATTATTTAGTAGGTCTAGATGTAGCATATTAAATATTAACCTATTCAACTAAAGATGTTGACTTGGATTTATTTAAATTCATATGTGCACTGTATAAGAGAATACTCTTACATTAACACATTTTAGTTTATTTTAGTTTTTAGGTTTTTCTTTTTTTTCTAAGAGGATCTATTGCTAGTTTCATGCTTCCTTCTCTGATTTTTGCTGGTACTTCATTAGTTTAACACCCTTCTTACCTAGTGTATGTAGTTTTTAAATATGCTGCTTTACATTTTTCTTCTGAAACTGCAATACTTGCAATTTTTATTCTTAAACTAAATTGAATACTATTTTACACTGTATTGGATTTTTATACTTGAACAATTTCATACAAGGGAAGACAGGTTAGCCTTTTTATGGACTTTCTCCATTATCACTGGATTTACTTTTAAGTATTCCCATACTAGACAGTGTTATGTAATGTAGACATGACTCTCCTGTGCAAATTATTTATTCATTGTGTATATTGCTTTATAACATTTCAGATCTTCTAATCTATTCACTTGTATTAAATATACTTTTTAAAAACTTCTGTTGCATTGATTGTTCCTAATTTTGTGGTAATAGAGGAATGATGTCTCCCTTTAATTAGAATTAATGGTGTGATTTACAGGCAACCTGTTCAGTGAGCAGAAAGCTTCCCAGAGGCCTTCGTTTTATACTTTTTAAGTAAATTGCATTAACTCAGTATCTGCCTTACCTTTAGCAAATGGTGTAGGTCCTTTCCCAATAGTGAACCCTAAAGGACGATTCATGGACTGAAGGGTGCTGAGATGACAATTCTTCAACGGTTAATGATAATGTGGTTTATACTGTGCCTTAATAGTAATGCTATTTAAGATATTTATTTTTAAGTTTTACTATGCTGCACTCTAAAGAAAGGAACTTTAGATGTGACACTGTAAAATTATGTATTCATCTCATGGCATAAATTATTTAGTAGGTCTAGATGTAGCATATTAAATATTAACCTATTCAACTAAAGATGTTGACTTGGATTTATTTAAATTCATATGTGCACTGTATAAGAGAATACTCTTACATTAACACATTTTAGTTTATTTTAGTTTTTAGGTTTTTCTTTTTTTTCTAAGAGGATCTATTGCTAGTTTCATGCTTCCTTCTCTGATTTTTGCTGGTACTTCATTAGTTTAACACCCTTCTTACCTAGTGTATGTAGTTTTTAAATATGCTGCTTTACATTTTTCTTCTGAAACTGCAATACTTGCAATTTTTATTCTTAAACTAAATTGAATACTATTTTACACTGTATTGGATTTTTATACTTGAACAATTTCATACAAGGGAAGACAGGTTAGCCTTTTTATGGACTTTCTCCATTATCACTGGATTTACTTTTAAGTATTCCCATACTAGACAGTGTTATGTAATGTAGACATGACTCTCCTGTGCAAATTATTTATTCATTGTGTATATTGCTTTATAACATTTCAGATCTTCTAATCTATTCACTTGTATTAAATATACTTTTTAAAAACTTCTGTTGCATTGATTGTTCCTAATTTTGTGGTAATAGAGGAATGATGTCTCCCTTTAATTAGAATTAATGGTGTGATTTACAGGCAACCTGTTCAGTGAGCAGAAAGCTTCCCAGAGGCCTTTGTTTTATACTTTTTAAGTAAATTGCATTAACTCAGTATCTGCCTTACCTTTAGCAAATGGTGTAGGTCCTTTCCCAATAGTGAACCCTAAAGGACGATTCATGGCACTGGAACTTGGTGACCTGAAGGGTGCTTGGAAGGAGAGGGCTACCGGGGAACAGTCAGCTCAGAGCTGGAGTAGTGGGACTTCCCTGGTAGCTCTGTGGTGGAGAGTTTGCCTGCCAATGCAGGAGACATGGGTTTGATCCGTGATCCAGGATGCTCCCACATGCTGTGGAGCAACTAAGCCCGCGAGCCACAACTAGGGAGCCTGTGCTCTAGAGCCTCAGAACCACAACTATTGAAGCCCATGAGCCCTGGAGCTCGAGCTCCACAACAGGTCACTGCAACAAGAAGCCTGCTCACCTCCACTAGAGAGTAGCCCCCACTCCCCACAACTAAGGAGCCTGCAGCAGTGAAAACCCAGAAGAGCCATAAGTAAATAAAGTAGTACAGTGATGCTGAGCTCAACTAAACAGGTTTGGTGCTCACCCCTACCATTTACTAGCAGCGGGAATAGAGCACATTGCTTGCTTTCTGTAGTCCACTTTTGGGGTGAGATTTTCCTTGATTTCTCACTTAGAGTTTTGGGGACAGAAATACCTATCTTACACAGTTATGTAAGTATTAAAGGATATCAACTATGGCGGGGAGCGGGGGCGGGGGAGTTTGTTCAGGTTTTTCCACAAGATGGAAAAAAACCTGAACAAACTTTTTGGCAAAAAGGTTCTTGGCACAGAGTCAAAAATGTTACGATTTATCTAGATAAATGATGCAGTTGCTGTAATGTCTTATAGCAAAAGCTAACCCAAGAGGAAATCACTTCTTGGAATGTTTCTATTTTAAAATTTTTGTCCACAGGGATGTGGCCATGACCGTCATTGATTGTCTTAAAAGTGTATGTTAGGTTAATTATGGAATGGGTTGTTGGCTGGTCCTTTGATCTCAATATTTTCCAAATCCATAATATACTGTCTTTTATTGAATTCCATTTGTTTTTGAAAATTATAAATAGAAAGTTGTAACAGATTCCAGCATGCCTTCTACTTGATGATCGCTATACTTTTTAGAGCCCCCATGATCTTCAACCTTCATTGCTTTTAATTTTCGAAAGAGACAGACAACCACCGTATCTCTAGAGAGATTGTGTTGCACCCAAGATATTATCTTGGATCAGTCAAATAATTTCTAAGCTACTTAATTCAGCCAGTGCATCAATGATTATTTTATTCCAAAAGGCAAGTGCTACATTTAATATTTCAGATTTGCAAAAAGTCACTTGTGCCCTTTATATGTCATGTTGATTGCTGGGATTTAAAATGAAATGTTACTTGATTTACCAATAAAAAATAGGTCAGATGATTCTGGGAAAAGCTCATTGAAAAACAGCCATGTTCAGAGAAGCCAAAAGTTCATGTACCCCTGACTACACCTTTCTTGGAGAAATTTACTGATGTATACTAACATCAATATTAGCACTCATAGAGAAAACAAAGTTTTTGACTTTATAATGTTAGAGCACGTATTTCTAAAATTAAGTAGAAGTTCTTAATTTCTAATAAAGAGGGGGGGGTACCCATGATGCAAGGTCTCCATGGGTCAGGAAGCTAGTTATGTTTGTAGAGTTGGAGAAAGCAATGGTTTGTGATTCAAAGAGCTGGCTGAATCCTGTTTTCTTTTTCCTCCTAGCAGCATGATCTTGAACCCCTCTATCGTGGTAACAAGTAAGCTGATAGTACCTGACATGTCGCTTTGTTTACCTCTCAGGTTTTACTGATCAAATGTGTTAACTGATATGAGAGCATTTTAGACATTCTGAATTATTAGGCAAACGGATAATTTGGAAATTTCCCTCCATTGGCTTGTGTGAAATGACTCTTCCAAAAGAGGACAAAATTGTTATCTCATGTTATCTTCACTCTTCCCGACCAAATCACAGCGTGAGCGGCATAAAAAATCACACTGAAAGATGTAGGGATTGCTCAAGGGAAGGAAGGGGAAACAAGATTAGGGGAATATATTTCTCTCACGGGGAACCATATTTTTAGCTCCTTCCTCACTCCTGTCAAATATTGTTCTTAATTCCCTCTGAGGCTTGAAAGCGTTCATTAAGATGACAGTCTGAAGTTTGCAGGGGCAGAGGTGAAGAGGAACCAAAAAATAAGTAAGTGCATTGTGATGCTTACTTATGTGGTCTTTTTGCCTTCAAGACTTCCAGGCTGTTTTCCATGGAAATTCTAACTTTGTTTTGCTTCAGTACTTCATACAGAACAGGTTTCATTTTGGATAATTGATCTGAGTTGACTTTTATAAGTTCAGCAATGACGTTAGCTATGTCATTTACCTTCCAGACTTTGAAATCCCCATCATAAGTGAAAGTGAAAAAGAAACTACACAGTACATGTATAAACACTTCAGAAAATTTAGATATAAAGGATTTTTAGCTTTGATATTATGTATTATCTCAAAATTGCACAGTATTTGGTCATTCTCCACCAACTTCATCAGAAAGGAAGTCTATAAAGTCCCCTTCTTGAACTTCTCTGGTGGTCCACTGGTTAAGAATCCACCTGCCAATGCAACAGACAGCGGTTTGGTCCCTGGTCAGGGACAATTCCATAGGCTAAGGACCACAGGCTGCATGCTCTAGAGCCGGTACTCCACGAGAAAATCCATGGCAATGAGAAGTCCAGGCACGGGGACCAGGATAGCCCGCGCCGACCCCCATAACTTTGCCCAAAACTGTAGAAAGCCCTAAGGCAACAATGAAGAGCCAGCACAGCCAAAGATGAATTAAGTACCCTTTCTCCCATCACTTATCTCCTGGAAGATGAATATCACTGCTTTTTTTTCAGACGCTACGTCTAAGCCATCAATATACTTAAGTGAGTGGAAGAGTGTGCATTGTTTTTCCTGTTTCTACTCTTAGAGGTCATTCTGATTACATCATAACAGGGATGGAGCCTCAGTCGTTATTTCTTTTCATTTAATAGCCCAGATAATATGTTCATGAAAGGGCAAATATCTCAAATGGACTTCCAGAGTGAGCACGAAACAAAAACATAGTTTTGTCAAGTAGAAATATGTGCGTGCATGCTCCGTTGCTCACTCAGGTCCTACTCTTTTGGACCTAGTTCTCCAGGGTCCTCTGTCCATGGGATTCGCCAGCTAAGAATACTGGAGTGGCTTGCCATTTCCTTCTCCAGGGCATCTTGCCCACCCAGGGGATGGAACCCACCTCTCCTGCACTCAAGGCAGATTTTTTAACCACTGAGCCACCTGGGAAGCCCTGAAGAAGGAGGTTTAGCTCTCTTCTTAAACTATGTTCACCTGAGAGTCCCAACCAGAAATGAACTTGTTTCCTTTCTGCAATGCTCTAAGCCGCGCCACCTGGGCTCAAGATGCGTCAGGTGAGGCGAAGGGGATAGATTGTTTGGAGAGTCTTAAGAGTATGGACTTCCCTTCGGCGTTTGCTTGTGTCCTTTTGAAATGTGAGAAAAGAAGGATGTGAACAGGAAGTCGAAGAAAAGAAAAAAAAAAGCATTTTTGAAAACCGCTGGAAGGAGGCTGCGCCAGAGTGGGAGTCACGTGGGCGGGTCACGTGCAGCGAGGCCCCGCCTCTAAGGGCGCCACGTGAGCCGGAGCGGGGAGGCGGCTGGCTGGGCGGCTGGAGGCTTCGTCTCGGGTGAGAAGCGACATCTTTAAAGGAAATGGATGGCTAGATCTAGGTTTCTAGTCAAATAAAATCAGACCCAACAGCTGAATTGTTGAACTATGCTTGAAAAGGTTCTGATGTGAAAAAGAAAGTATATTCTTTGTCACTTAAAGTTTAGCAACAGACAAGGGTGCCTCTGGGAGTGTCCACAGAGCTTCCGCGTGGTCCTTGGACCTCCGGGATAGGAAGCGTCCTCTTTATTTAGCGTCCCTTTCCATTTTAACTAGACAACTAGGGTGTGGAGGGGAAGGCTGCCGGACAGGACTTCTGGTCGTCCTAGCAGTGAAGCCGCCTCGCTTCCGGGTGCAGGTTGATCCCTGGGTGCCGGGCAAGAGGTCTCCCATGTCGAGGGACTTACAGAGAGAGAGAGGTGGGGGAGGTTTAAGAAAAGTGTTCCGAACTTGCTAGCCAGTGTACTTTCCATTAACGCAGGACAAGGTCATGTGTGGCCAAGAAAGGTGAGCTCTGCACATCACTGTTGGCACCTGCTTCCGCCTCCATGCGGGTCGCACCTGTAGGTGGGCCTTGGGAGAAATAACAGAAGGTTGAAGAAGAGATGCAGCCTGGACCAGTAACCACACGCCAAGTACCAGGTACTTGTACTTAGGCCTCATGAACCGTGAAGGAGGTCGTGGTATCCCCACGGGGCAGTGAGCCTCCTGCCCAGCCACAGCTTCAGCATGGTGCTGAGCAGGATGGGGATGGGGTGGCCTGAAACCACCTCCTCTGCACACCAGCGGACCACGCTGCTTCCCGGTGATTCTTTCTAGTGAACCCTCCCTGGGTTCCTCGGACAGAGCCTCTGGTTCCTTGTCCTCGATTTCCTGTGACATACGAGTATGTGACCCCTGAATTAGTGGAGGCAAAATTCCTGCACATAGATACGAATGCCTGGAAAGAATGGGGTTGGAAGATACCTTGGCGCTGAGAAGTGTTGCTCCATTTCATCCCCAGTTACAATCCAGTCTGCTCTTTTGCCTGACATCTAGCGAGGCCGTCTAAGGCGCCACGTGAGCCGGAGCGGGGAGGCGGCTGGCTGGGCGGCTGGAGGCTTCGTCTCGGGTGAGAAGCGACATCTTTAAAGGAAATGGATGGCTAGATCTAGGTTTCTAGTCAAATAAAATCAGACCCAACAGCTGAATTGTTGAACTATGCTTGAAAAGGTTCTGATGTGAAAAAGAAAGTATATTCTTTGTAACTTAAAGTTTAGCAACAGACAAGGGTGCCTCTGGGAGTGTCCACAGAGCTTCCGCGTGGTCCTTGGACCTCCGGGATAGGAAGCGTCCTCTTTATTTAGCGTCCCTTTCCATTTTAACTAGACAACGAGGATGTGGGGGGAAGGCTGCCGGACAGGACTTCTGGTCGTCCTAGCAGTGAAGCCGCCTCGCTTCCGGGTGCAGGTTGATCCCTGGGTGCCGGGCAAGAGGTCTCCCATGTCGAGGGACTTACAGAGAGAGAGAGGTGGGGGAGGTTTAAGAAAAGTGTTCCGAACTTGCTAGCCAGTGTACTTTCCATTAACGCAGGACAAGGTCATGTGTGGCCAAGAAAGGTGAGCTCTGCACATCACTGTTGGCACCTGCTTCCGCCTCCATGCGGGTCGCACCTGTAGGTGGGCCTTGGGAGAAATAACAGAAGGTTGAAGAAGAGATGCAGCCTGGACCAGTAACCACACGCCAAGTACCAGGTACTTGTACTTAGGCCTCATGAACCGTGAAGGAGGTCGTGGTATCCCCACGGGGCAGTGAGCCTCCTGCCCAGCCACAGCTTCAGCATGGTGCTGAGCAGGATGGGGATGGGGTGGCCTGAAACCACCTCCTCTGCACACCAGCGGACCACGCTGCTTCCCGGTGATTCTTTCTAGTGAACCCTCCCTGGGTTCCTCGGACAGAGCCTCTGGTTCCTTGTCCTCGATTTCCTGTGACATATGAGTATGTGACCCCTGAATTAGTGGAGGCAAAATTCCTGCACATAGATACGAATGCCTGGAAAGAATGGGGTTGGAAGATACCTTGGCGCTGAGAAGTGTTGCTCCATTTCATCCCCAGTTACAATCCAGTCTGCTCTTTTGCCTGACATCTGATTGTGTACCTTCTTATCAGTGGGGCACCCATGTTACAAAATATAATGCCAATTTGCTGTACATGCCTGCTTTATCCGTTGATAATACTTTAAAAACACTCCGTGGGGGGCTTCCCTGGTAGTCCGGTGGCTAAGACTCTGGGCTTCCAATGCATTGGAGCACTGGGTTTGATTCCTGGCCAAGGAACTAGATCCCACATGCTGAAGCTAAAGATCCTACCTGGAGCATCCAAATAAATGAAAAAATACTAAAACAGAAACCAAAAAGACAACCGCTCCATGTAGAGAACAATCTAGTGGCTACCAGGGGGGCGAAGGGAAGAGGGAAGGGCAACAGAGGAAAAGAGGCTTAAAATATGTATAAAACAAATAAGCTACAAGGATATATTGTACAGCACAGAAAATATTGCCAATATCTTATAATAACTATAAATGGAATATAATCTTTAAAACTTGTAAATCACTGGTATATACCTGAAAATATGAACATGTTAGTCACTCAGTTGTGTCTTACTCTTTGTGATCCCATGGACTGCAGTCCACCTGAAACTTACAAAATACTGTACAATAATATCTTAATTTAATTAATATTATGTTACTGGTGTACAGTATGACCACAATTTTAAAGGTTTTACTCTGTTTATAGTTATTATGTATAGAACATTGACTATACTCCCAGTGTTGTACAGTATATGCTTGTAGCTTATTTTATGCCTACTGGTTTGCCAGTAACCACACGCCAAGTACCAGGTACTTGTACTTAGGCCTCATGAACCGTGGGGCTGAGCAGTGAGCCTCCTGCCCAGCCACAGCTTCAGCATGGTGCTGAGCAGGATGGGGATGGGGTGGCCTGAAACCACCTCCTCTGCACACCAGCGGACCACGCTGCTTCCCGTGATTCTTTCTAGTGAACCCTCCTGGGTTCCTCGGACAGAGCCTCTGGTTCCTTGTCCTCGATTTCCTGTGACATATGAGTATGTGACCCCTGAATTAGTGGAGGCAAAATTCCTGCACATAGATACGAATGCCTGGAAAGAATGGGGTTGGAAGATACCTTGGCGCTGAGAAGTGTTGCTCCATTTCATCCCCAGTTACAATCCAGTCTGCTCTTTTGCCTGACATCTGATTGTGTACCTTCTTATCAGTGGGGCACCCATGTTACAAAATATAATGCCAATTTGCTGTACATGCCTGCTTTATCCGTTGATAATACTTTAAAAACACTCCGTGGGGGGCTTCCCTGGTAGTCCGGTGGCTAAGACTCTGGGCTTCCAATGCATTGGAGCACTGGGTTTGATTCCTGGCCAAGGAACTAGATCCCACATGCTGAAGCTAAAGATCCTACCTGGAGCATCCAAATAAATGAAAAAATACTAAAACAGAAACCAAAAAGACAACCGCTCCATGTAGAGAACAATCTAGTGGCTACCAGGGGGGCGAAGGGAAGAGGGAAGGGCAACAGAGGAAAAGAGGCTTAAAATATGTATAAAACAAATAAGCTACAAGGATATATTGTACAGCACAGAAAATATTGCCAATATCTTATAATAACTATAAATGGAATATAATCTTTAAAACTTGTAAATCACTGGTATATACCTGAAAATATGAACATGTTAGTCACTCAGTTGTGTCTTACTCTTTGTGATCCCATGGACTGCAGTCCACCTGAAACTTAGAAAATACTGTACAATAATATCTTAATTTAATTAATATTATGTTACTGGTGTACAGTATGACCACAATTTTAAAGGTTTTACTCTGTTTATAGTTATTATGCATAGAACATTGACTATACTCCCAGTGTTGTACAGTATATGCTTGTAGCTTATTTTATGCCTACTGGTTTGTAGCTCTTCCTCTCCTCACTTTCCCCCTATCTTGCCTTTTCTCTCATCCCTCTCTCTACTGGTCAACACTGGTATTTTCTCTTATCTATGAGTCTGCTGCTTTTGTGTTTCATTCACTAGTGTTGTAGTTTTCAGATCTCAGGTGTAAATGATATCACACAGTATTTATCTTTCTGGTTTGTTTCACTTAGCACGATGGCCTCCAAGACCATCCCTGTTGCTATGAATGGCATCACTTCATTCTTTTTATGGCTGAGTAGTAGTTCATTCTGTGTATATACACCATACCTTCTTTGTCCATTTCTCTGTTGATGGACGCTAGGTTGCTTCCATATCTTGGCAAATATACATAACTGCATACATTATCTTAAATCCTCACAGCCTCACTATAGACCTGACATTATTGTCTTCACTTGATATGGAGGCTAGAGTCAAAACCGAAGGTGGTAGAACTGTGAGTTGAAACCCAGGTTTGAGTGATGCCGAAGACGAACTGCAGCTGGGTTAGTTTAACAGTCTCTTTCTGTGTCACTAGGAATGGTCTCAGACATTCTAAGTTAAGTTTAACAAGCATGCCTTCAATCTGTAGGCCCTTCAAAACCAAATTAAGGACCCCAAGGCAAGTTATTTACATGATTAAAACACTTTAACATATATAAAGATACATATAAAGATAGCATAGCACAACAGCCTCTGAATTTAATTTCTGTGGTCAGCCTTTGTCCAGTCACCATACTAAGGGCTGTAATGACTAGTTATCTTGATGTCTATCCATTTGTGCTTTCTTAGGAAATATATTATACTGTGATTTATAATTACAAATGACTGTAAAATCGAATGAGCATATGTCAGAGAGTGTCAGGCGGTTATACACTTTTCATAAATACTGCCAGTTTTAGTAGTAACAACATGGAGTTTAATAGTGGAATATGCATATTAGAGGTGTATGGTTCAAGTCGTCTGCCATGAGTGAGCGGGAGTAGCGAGCCTGACTGTCTCCAGGCCAGTTAAGAAGAGATGAAGGAGGCGAGGAGAACTTGATGAAGAAATAGTGCCAGAACCAGGAGCCACAGCAGCTTGGGGATGGCTGAGCGCGAGGTATGCACTTGCCGGGCTGGAGGACGGAGACCGACGGCCCACGCAGGCTCTGTGCGTGGCCGTCAAGCACACATGGGCAATGGCTTTCTGTCCTGGGCATACCGGGCATCTTGATAATTCACACTTTCCTAACAGCTGCATTTCTTATCATCTTTGGCACATTTCTCCAGGATGCACAAAGCTTCTTATCTTGCAAACATTCCCTCTCTGGACTGCTGTCTCTCTCAGCTGCTTAGAAGCCATGTCCCTTAAATCTCCCAGCTGTCTTTCTTACCTTTCAGCTCTTGTTCCCTTTATCTGTAAATTTTTTTTTAATCTTCCCCAGCTGCCCCTTTTGGCACACTCATTGTCTCTCCGTTCCCTCAGAGTGAGACAGTTCAGCACGCTGATGTGGGGAGGGAACAAAACCATTAGAACAATGCATTTGCAAAATTAGCCCTGAAATCTAGTAAGAAAAAAATTCATCTCAGCATTCCTCCAACCTGAGCACTGCATGAATCAACTCACGCAGCTCTGAAATAGCATCGAAGAGGAATGGTCTCAGACATTCTAAGTTAAGTTTAACAAGCATTCCTTCAATCTGTAGGCCCTTCAAAACCAAATTAAGGACCCCAAGGCAAGTTATTTACATGATTAAAACACTTTAACATATATAAAGATACATATAAAGATAGCATAGCACAACAGCCTCTGAATTTAATTTCTGTGGTCAGCCTTTGTCCAGTCACCATACTAAGGGCTGTAATGACTAGTTATCTTGATGTCTATCCATTTGTGCTTTCTTAGGAAATATATTATACTGTGATTTATAATTACAAATGACTGTAAAATCGAATGAGCATATGTCAGAGAGTGTCAGGCGGTTATACACTTTTCATAAATACTGCCAGTTTTAGTAGTAACAACATGGAGTTTAATAGTGGAATATGCATATTAGAGGTGTATGGTTCAAGTCGTCTGCCATGAGTGAGCGGGAGTAGCGAGCCTGACTGTCTCCAGGCCAGTTAAGAAGAGATGAAGGAGGCGAGGAGAACTTGATGAAGAAATAGTGCCAGAACCAGGAGCCACAGCAGCTTGGGGATGGCTGAGCGCGAGGTATGCACTTGCCGGGCTGGAGGACGGAGACCGACGGCCCACGCAGGCTCTGTGCGTGGCCGTCAAGCACACATGGGCAACGGCTTTCTGTCCTGGGCATACCGGGCATCTTGATAATTCACACTTTCCTAACAGCTGCATTTCTTATCATCTTTGGCACATTTCTCCAGGATGCACAAAGCTTCTTATCTTGCAAACATTCCCTCTCTGGACTGCTGTCTCTCTCAGCTGCTTAGAAGCCATGTCCCTTAAATCTCCCAGCTGTCTTTCTTACCTTTCAGCTCTTGTTTCCTTTATCTGTAAATTTTTTTTTAATCTTCCCCAGCTGCCCCTTTTGGCACACTCATTGTCTCTCCGTTCCCTCAGAGTGAGACAGTTCAGCACGCTGATGTGGGGAGGGAACAAAACCATTAGAACAATGCATTTGCAAAATTAGCCCTGAAATCTAGTAAGAAAAAAATTCATCTCAGCATTCCTCCAACCTGAGCACTGCATGAATCAACTCACGCAGCTCTGAAAAGATGAGGCATCGAAGAGGCTTGCACAGAGAAATGCCAAAGAGAACCACAGGGCACTTAATTGTCCAAAACAAGAGATTTCTTTCCTTAGAAAAGCAGAATCTCTCTGGGAGCAGCCTCCTCAACTTTGTGGAACACCTTCTCTGTGGCATCAAGTGTTAACTGGCCTCCCCACTGCATATAGGACGGTGAATGCTACAAGCTGGAAACAAATTTCACTTCACATGGGAAACACTATGGTGTCACTTGCCTATCACCAATACCTGTAGCGAGTTCTCTGCTTTTGTAATCAGTGTGATTGTCATGCCTCAGGGTGATTCTTTTGAGAGGATCTGAGTGGTTCCACGGGGTTACCAGATTTTCTTAATACGATGGAGTCTCAGTGACTGAGAGAAATAATGTAATTTTTAAAATTACATAACAAGGACTTGAGAACCTCTGAGAAAGAGGGAAAGCTTTTGGGATGCTCCCCTGCTAGGCGCAGCTAGGAGTTTCTGGCTTGGCAACTGTCACTCATCCGGTCCCACTCAAGAAGTGCTCCAGGGGCTTCCTTGGTGGTTCAGTGGGTAAAGAGTCCACCTTACACTGCAAGGGGTGCCGGTTCGATCCCTGGCCTGGGAAGATCCCACATGTCATGGAGCGGCTGGGCGGGTGTGTCCAATTAGGAGCCAGTGCTCTGAGACGCATGCGCCCAGAGCCGGTGCTCAGCAATGAGAGAGGCAACTGCAATGGGAGGCCCACACAGGCCAAGGAATAAGATGGATGAAGATAAATACATTTTAAAAAAGAAAGAAAGAAGTGCTCCCTCGAGGTCCCGGGGCTCAGAGTCTTTTTTATTTTTTTAAGATTTATTTATTTATTTATTTTGGTGGGGGTAGGGTGGGGAGGGAGGGTAGCAGGCGGGGCACTTCTATTGGTCTTTCATTTGTCCATTTTCATCCATCTTGCGGTGGCCTCTGTTGTCGCAGAGCACTGGCTCTGGGCGCATGCGCTCCAGAGTTCGGGCTCGGTAATTGGACACATCGGTCCAGCCACTCCACGGCACATGGGATCTTCCCAGGCCAGGGATCGAACTGGTGCCCCTTGTACTGCAAGGCGGTGTCCTTACCCACTGGACCACCAGGGCAGCCCCCGGGGCTCAGACTCTTACACTTCCAATGCACAGTTGCATGTTCAATTCCTGGTTAGAGAACTAAGATCCCACTTACCATGCAGTGTGGCCAAAAAAATATTAAAAACAAAACAACTGATTAAAAAAAAAAGAACTAAAGAAATACTCCAAAAGTAAGATGTCCTGGGTAATCCCTAGGTTCTCTTTGGAGTGGGCCAGTATCCTCAGAAATTTGAACAAATCTGTTAAACTATCTTTGTGTTGCTAATATTCTCTTAAGAGTGTTATTCCAAAGAATGATACCAACCAATAAATCTCTTTTTTGGGGTGGGGTGGGGGAGGGGGCAGGTTGGGAAGGGAGGGGGGCAGGCGGGCCGCTTCTATTGGTCTTTCATTTATCTATTTTCATCCATCTTTGTTCTTCTGCCGTGTGGGCCTCGCATCGCTGTGGCCTCTGTTGTCACAGAGCACAGGCTCTGGGCACATGCACTCCAGAGCTCCAGCTCGATAATTGGATACCTTGGTCCAACCGCTCCACGGCACGTGGGGTCTTCCCAGGCCAAGGATCGAACCAACACCCCTTGCACTGCAAGGCGGTGTCCTTACCCACTGGACCACCAGGGAAGCCCTATAAATCTCTTGATTGTATTAAAATAGATACCCACTATACTTTGAAGTAAATGGCAGCTTTTTATATACTTAGGTCCAGTTTCTTGAGATGAGGGGAAAATCAACAAGCAAGGTCCACTTGAATTGGATTTTCTCACTTTGACTGTTGTCTCAATCAGATCAGTTGCTGTATCTGAATATATTCTGTAAAAACCTGCATTGACCATAATATGCCAGAATGAATAGTTAAACACATACATACAGACACATATATGTATCCAGATCACAAAAAGCAAGCTCTTTCTGGCTCTTGCTAATTAGGTAACAGTTTGGATCGTGGTAGAAAACAGTTTGTGTTAGAAGGACTGACGCTCATCGGGGCACCACAGAGGAAGCTTGATGCTCTGTGATGACCAGAGGGGTGGGATGGGAAGTGAGGGAGGGGGGCTCATGAGGGAGGGGTTAGATGCTTGCGGATGGCCCCATTCACTTCGTTGTACAGCAGAAACCAGTACAACATTGTAGGGCAGTTGTACTAAATTGAAAACAAATGTTTAAGAAAGAACAGAAGCTCTATAGCTCTAAATGATGGGTTGATGTCATTTTTAAGATCGTGCAGTTCCAAACATTATCAACTCAGCACGTCATAGGGCTGGGGCAGACAAGTCATGCAGTCAGGGGATTCTACAAATTATAATTTAAATACGAAAATCATAATTATTTTTCATGTCCAGAATCATTCCTTTTCCTTTTTGTCCTTACAGTGTTCCACTTTCCTTTTCTCTTTGTTGCAATGATATCAACACTAAAATCTCATCTTCCTTGGGCTTTACTGGGCCTTTCCTGTGTGCGTGCGTGCTAAGTCACTTCAGTTGTGTCCGACTCTTTGTGGCCCCATGGACTGTGGCCTGCCAGGCTCCTCTGCCCGTAGGGTTCTCCAGGCAGGAATACTGGAGTGGGTTGCTATGCCTTCATCCTAACCCAGGGATTGAACCCAAATCTCTTATGTCTCCTGCATTGGCAGGTGGGTTCTTTACCACTAGCGCCCCCTGGAAAGCTTCTTTCCTATGCATAAGGCGTGTTAAATATACTATTACTACATCTTTCTGGGACTTGGCTTCTGTATAATAGCCAGTGTATGACAGCTAACATTCCCTTGATATTATTCATTTTTATGAGATCTTTGAGTCAATGACTTTACACAATCTCTGATAGAATAAGGTATGAGTAACTAAGATGAGAAGTAGTTTCTTCAAACTAAAATGTTCACTGTTTTATAGATCAGTTATTTTTCTTATAATTATTCCAGAGGAATTGTTTGCAGTGATAGAATTGTAATTATTTTTGTGATTTGGGTTAAGTTGAGTTAGATAGCAAGTACGTGTTTATAGATTCTTCAGACACAGATGTCAGGGCAGACATGAGTGCAAACATAAAGGCTATAAAAGACACTGGGAACATGCAAGTGCACTGAGGAATGAGGTAAAGTATTCTCTAAGGGTGGGAAAATAAAATGAAGGTACATCATAGTGTGGAGAATTGTAAATCTGAACAAAGAAACATTGAACTGTTGAACTGTTTTGGTGTCTGTGGTGGTGTTACAGGCCTCCCCAAAACCTAGGTGTGCAAAATCAGAAACCAGCCCCTTGTGCATCTTTGCTGTCCTGTGGGTCAGAAATTCAGAAAGGGCACAGAGAGGGCAGCCCTTCTCTGCTATACAGTGTCTGTGGTAGACCAGCAGTCATGGTTAGGATGGCCACGGGGTCTGGAATGCTTAGTGACCCAAGTAGCTGGGGCTTGGAGGATCCCTTCCAAGACGGCAGCTCCAGCATGGCAGTCTCATGGCCGTCTGACTTCCTGCACAGCAGTTCAGACTCCCCTGAGCAAGGTGAAGGTGGCATGACCTTTCTTGGCCCAGGCTGAGAAGTTCCGTAGCCTTGCTCGTGGCGGGTTCTGTGGATTCCAAGTGGGTCACGAAGGCCAAGCTGCATTTAGGGAAGAGGATGTAGACCCTACCTCTGGATGGGAGGAACACAAATATTTGGCATCACCTTTAAAATGGCCATATTAGGGGCTTCCTGGCAGTCAGGTGGTTAAGATTTCACCTTCCAGTGCAGCAGGTGTAAGTTCAGTCCCCAGTCAGGGAGGTAAGACCCCATGTGCCTTATTGCCAAAAGAGCAAACATAAGACAGAGCAATATTACAACAAATTCAATAGAGGCTTTAAAAGTGATCCACATGAAAACAAAACAAAACAAAACAAAACAACCCTGCCATACTAGTAAAGTTTTTTTTTTAGTATAAATTCACTTACCTTTACTGCCTTCTTCATCCTAATACCCAATTTATAGGTGTTAAATTCTCTTCCCCTTTCTGTGGCTATATTTGCTTATTTTTAAAAAATGTGAATTTATTTATTTTTAATTGAAGGATAATGGCTTTACAGAATTGTGTTGGTTTCTGCCAAACATCAACTTGAATCAGCCATAGGCATACATATTATATTTGCGCATCTTTGAAATGTAGGACCTGGTGTGCTGAGTTATGACTAGGAGAGCCCTGGAATCTAGCTGTATAAGAAGTGACTTCTGATCCAAACTAATCTTAATAACCACACAGAAATTCAGATGCCACCAGGGTATGTTAAGTAGTTATTAGATATAATTTATCACTCAACTGTTTAGGAGACTGGCACTTTTTCTAAATCTGATAACCAACTAGCCAGATGTTAGGGTGTGAGTCTAAATTCCTAGAGCTGGGATATGCTCTAGAGGAGAAAGAGCCACATCTACGGAACACAGAGTGACCAGAGCAGTACAGGCCAGGAACCCACATCCTGAGAAAGCCGGCAGCCTGTACAATTAGAAGGACACTGAAGAGGAAGGTCAGGGGCTACAGGTGCAATCCCTGCCCCATCAGTGATCACCATTATGTGCCTGGGTAAGTGCCTCACTTCTTCGTCTTCTGTTTCCTCATCTCTGAAGAATTTGGCTAAGTAACCTCAGGAGTTCCCTTCTTCCGATTACAGTGACACTCTGAGCTTTATTCAGGTCCCTCCTGCCATGCTCCCAACAGGGCAGCTCTTCAAGCATGTATGAAAACAAGATAGGGGAAATAAGTAAAAAGCATTTTTGGTGACTGCTTCATATTACAATAGAGCTTTCTAGCCCTTTGCATGTTCCAGGCCATTCTTACCTGTGTTAACATGGCTTCACGAAAAGAAGAAAGACATGAGAAAGAGCTTAAAGAGAAGGTACTTGGTGCCAATAGGCTATTATTAAGATTATGGGTCCCTATGACTCAGACCGTAAAGAATCGGCCTGCAATGCAGGAGACCTGGGTTTGACCCCTAGATTGGGAAGATCTCCTGGAGAAGGAAATGCCTAGCCATTCCAGTCTTCTTACCTGGAGAATTCCATGGACAGAGGAGCCTGTGAGGTCACAAAGAGTTGAACACAACTGAACTACATCAATTTAAAAATTAAAATAAGCTGAAAAAAATAAATAAATAAAAATGGCAGGTTACATAATATTTACAAAAAAAAAAAAAGAGTTGGGCCTAAAGAGAGCTTCCTGGTCAGCTTGCCAGGCACCTGAGAGATGTCGCTCCAGAGCAGTGAGAACAATGGCCAGGTGCCTCCCCACCCGCTGTATTCACTCAGCCAGGAAGAGCTGCTCTTCCTCTGAGAGGCAGCTTAAGCAACGGCCACCCTCGCATTGCCTGGAGCTGCCAGAGGGGACGTCTGGGCCTGCGGAAGTGAGGCTGAGAAGCTGTGTCCTATTTGTCTAGGGCAACGGGGCGCTCGCTTAACAGTGAGATCCATCAATAATCCATGGCCCTGTGGAGAAAGAACCCTATGAATAAGAAATATCACTGTTTGTCCAAGACGGAGCCAATGATGCCGTCCGTCCAGGGAAACCGAATACGCGCAGTGACGCAGCGCTCTCTGAACTTTCCAGTGACACCACCAGAGAGCTTAGATCAGAAGCAGTTTTAGAAGATGCATTCGACACAGAGCAGTCCTTTCTGCCAGCCTCATTTGTTGGGATCAAAGGCCGGTCAGAAACACACTTCACCCATGTGTCAATTGTACTTCAACAGAAAGAGAAAGAGAGAGGTGAAGGAGGGAGAGAGAAAGAAAGAAGGAAAGGGGGAGGGGAGGGAGACGAAGGAAAGACACTTGGCTAGGTGTTTACTTGATTGTTTTTCTTCAATGTTGGTCAAAGGCTGAGTTGTTTGGGGGC
This sequence comes from Tragulus kanchil, assembly GCA_022376925.1. Classification (NCBI taxonomy): domain Eukaryota; kingdom Metazoa; phylum Chordata; class Mammalia; order Artiodactyla; family Tragulidae; genus Tragulus; species Tragulus kanchil. Next base: position 14,757,375 of record JAIOJX010000005.1, read on the forward strand.
TGAGGCATTATATCAGGTCACTGTTTAAGCATAAATATGTTACCTACCTGGCTTTAGACCCAGTGTGGAAGACTGAAAATCACCAGGATTCCCCAGTCTAGTTTTTATTCCACTTAGAGCTCCTCATCCTCTAGACCTGTCTAGTTCTTCTTTATGGTCACATTTAATTATTAATCCTTCCTTACTTCTAGCTTCTAATTTAAGAATGCATTAATAGATTGCTCAGTCGGGAGTTTGCCAAAATCATGGCAGGACAAGGTCATTGCTGCCTGATGGCTCGGGAGCTTGGACTTGGAGGCAGACGGATCTGGGACGGAGATTAGGCTCCCTTGTGCCCTGGGGAGTGACCTTAGGCAAGTTCCGTACCTTCTCTAAGGCTCTGTTTCCTCCTCTGTAAGAGGGCGATGAGGCGTCATAAAATATGACATGTAAAGGACTGCTAAAGGCAAGGAGTAAGCACTCCATAAAGGGTAGAGGTTTTCATTGTTTTTTTCTTAATTATTCATCTGACAGATATGTATTAAGTGTTTAATATGTGCTAGGTTTTGCCTTAAGCATTGGAGACATAGGAGTAGAACAACGTACAGCTTTGGGACTCATGGAACTTATGTCTGGGAGGAGAGGAGACCAAAAATAAAAATAATACAATAGGTGAAAAAAGGATGATAGAGAATGAAAATGGAAAGAAATTGAGAGTGATAGGGGTGGGAAGGAGGGTAGTGGCATTTTACTAGTTTCTCTGATAAGGTAACCTTTACATCAGGAATACGAGGATGTAAAGGGAGTAAGGCCTGTGGGCATTTGTCAAAAGATCACTTGTGGTACCGGGAATTTCATGTTCAAAGGCCCTGAGGCAGGAGTCGGCTTGATGTGTTCAAGGAAGGGCAAGGAAGATAGTGCAGGTAGTGCCGAGAAAGAAAGGCTGAGAAGTGGTCAGGGAGATGGCAGGGGGCAGACAGAACTCTGTACAGTTTTATAGACCACGGTGATTTGGATTTTGCTGTGGCTGAGATAGGGAGCCTCTGACATTGACAGGCAGAGGGGTTGAGCTAGCGTGCAGGAGGTGAGGCTTGAGTGCACGCAGCCCTCCAGGGTTGGAGGAGAGAAGACACATTGCAAGGGTGCAGAAGCAAATAGGGTAGAAGTGAGGGTGGTGAGGGCCAAGTTCACTTGTGATTGGTTCAGTTGTTTTCTCTGCAGTAGGTAAATAGTAATGTCATTATCTACAAGCAAAGCTGGCAAAGGTGAGAATGGTGAGCAAGGTTCTGTGTGTCCTGGCTGCTCCCCACCACCTCCCTGACCTCATCTCCTCCTGCTGCCCCCTTACCTTCTCCCCTCTAGCTGCACTGTCTTCTTTGAACACACCAAACACACTCCTGCCTCAGGGCCTTTGCATGTGCAGTTCCTTGTGCTTGGAAAGATCTTCCTGCAAATGCCCACGTGGTTTAGTTCTCTTACTGTTGTTCTATGTGTAATGTCATCTTATCAGAGAAGCTTCCCACACTCACCCACTTCCTACCTCTGTCTCTCCTTCTCTACCCCCTTTCCTTCTTTACTCCTTGCTATCACGTTTATCACCTCTCTGAAAAGTGTATTTGCTTACTTGTTTATTTTTTGTCTTCCATGTCCCCGGAATTTAAGCAGCACAAGCACCAAAATTTTATGTTTTGAGAAGGGAGGTGAAAGTAAGATAAAAGTCGAGTAGGACTGTGGCGAGAAACAGAGTAGGATCGACAAGCAGCTCTCAAGATCTACTAAGGTTAATGGCCATGAATTTCAACACTGTATCTTTTTAAAATATATGACAATATTTAGAAGTAGCTTGTTTTCTGAAAAAAAAAAAAATACAGTTTCATGAACAAACAGGAGAGGTTTAAAAGAAAAAGTCACGAGATATCTAATGAAATGTTCTGGTTGTCATTCACATGATGCTGCTGGAAAGTATTCCAAGAGCCCCCAACGCTGATAGCTCAGCTTAGATCTTTGCCCCCAAGATACCTTTGCATTTCACATCATCTACCGCCTATGAGACACTGTCCTTTTAGGAAATTCAGAAAAGCCATCTGGACCAAGAAACAGACCTTCCCGCTCTCATGACTAAAGGCTGAATGGTAGAAAGAAAGTGCCTTTACCTAGAACTTTTTGGGGTTCTTTGTATAAAGTCGAGTGTTTGACTTGCTCCTTTTTAGGACAGTGGCGCGCTGAAGGCAGGGAGCGTCTTTGTGTATAGTATGGCTCATTTATGTACAAGTGTAGATGTGCAGTTGTGTCAACTGAACTCAAAGGGTAATAGGGCAGAGAGTGTTTCCTCATCACTCTCTGAGGCAGAAATGTGTTCACCTCTGAAACAAAAGTGGACTACATCAAGATCACGTGCACTTCCTCATATCTGTCTTGGGTTGCCTTGTTCATGAATGATACGGTTCGGGTGCTCCGGATCGCTGATATTTTCCTGAATTATTGCCTTGATGTTTCCTTCAAGGGAAGAAATGGAAGAAGGGGTGGGAAGACCCGGCCCATCTCTGATCAGCCTGCAGAGGTGTGCCGCTGTGAGCGGATCCTCAGGCCTCTGTGGCTGAGGATAAGGTTTGAATGGCAGTCAGGCTTCGAGTCTGTGATGTTCGGCACTGCCACGCTGTGCCACGTCACCTTCACGCCAGTACCGAGGATTTCTGGCTGAGAACATCTGGAAGGTGGCCGGTGACAGGGAAAAGATGCAGCAGGGTGCCAGCTCCTCAGGAGTCCCTGCAGGTCCAGTGGTTAAGACACGGGCTCTCAGTGTCATGGGCCCAGGTTGGATCCCCGTCCTGGAGCTAAGATCCCCACAAACCATGCAGTGCGGCCAAACATAAACTAAAAAGCACAAACTCCTCAGACTTTTGAATAAATGTGATACATACCACTTCTCAGACTCCATTGACCAAGCATGATTTCAGGGGGTTGAGAAAGTAGAATCTGTTTCCTCGCAGGAAGGGCAGACAGATGTTGGTAAACTGCAATACAGCCTACAGTAGAGATGTCTATTGACTTAAATAGTTCTGTATGGGTTGATGAAGATTGGATGAGTTGAACAGATTTGGGTAGGTTGGATCAGACCGATGCAGAGCCGAGAACTTGAATCCATGCGCTGGTGTGTGGTGTCAGTAATTAAGTCTGAATTGAATATAGCATAAGGCGAAATTAACTTAGATGGGGCTTGGAATGCAGAGAGCTGTGTGCTTAATGAAGATGGTTTACTGATGAGAAAGTGGAAGCCTCCGTAGAAGAGATGACTGGCCACACATCACAGAGAGTCAGTGAGGAAATCAGATTCTCACTTTCCTAGTTTGGTTCTCTTTGTATCTATCATAACTGGAAGCCCATCTGGAAAAACAACAATACCACCACAGTCCCCCTCGAGGTAGTTACCTGACATCTGTTTATAAAATACGTTTTCTAAGTAAACTTTTAAATAATAAAAAGAGATAAGAAAAATCTACACTCCCTGCCTTGTACCTGCACTTCACCTCTGGACAAGTAACCACGGTTGATGCCTGCTTGTGTATCTTCCAGAAAGTTTCTCCCAGGCACACACATGTATATGTGATGTTTTTACACAAATTATATGACACACATGTGCCATGTGCTTTTAAAATTTCACAGTATGTACAGTAGAAATTAATATTGTAAATCCACTATACTTCAATAAACAGATAAGTTAACTAACAGTTATCCTGAACATCTTTAGTATCTGTCTATGTGGATCTAACCCTTGTTTAATGGCTACATGATATTCTGCTATGAATATCACTGTCTATATAACCAGCTAGCTGTTACACACATTTAAACATTTCATATATTTTTACATTACAAGTGATGAAATATATCACCTGTATTCTCAGACTTTCTAATTTATATCTCAAGCCCTTGCTTTTCTTCCAGGCTATTATACTACGTATCTACTTTGTATCTTCATCTTTTTTTAGTTTATTTTTTTAATGTGGACCGTGTTTTATGTCTTTATTGGTTATGATACTGCTTCATGTTTTGTTTTTGTCTTTTGCCCACACGGCGTGTGGGATCTTAACTCCCCAACCAGGGATTAAACTTGCACCCTCTGCATTGAAAGGTAAAATCTTTTAACCACTGGACTTCCAAGGAAGTCCTTGTAGCCTCACTTTTAATAAATAATAGCTATCACATCTGAGATGGTCAGAAAAGAGAATTTTTGTGTGTCCCCATGAAATGTTCCCTTTCCTAATCTTCCTCTTTGCAGTTAATGACACCTTGATCCACCCAATAATATAGAGTAAAATATTAGCAGTCATTCTTTTTTTAAAATTTTTATTTATTTATTTATTTTTGGCTCTTCTGGGCTTTCACTGCTACTGCAGGCTTTTGTCTGGTTGCAGGGAGTGGGGGCTGCTCTCCAGTGGAGGTGAGCAGGCCTCTTGTTGCGGTGACCTTTCTTGTTGTGGAACTCGGGCTCTGGGGCACAGGGGCTTCAGTAGTTGTGGCTCTGAGGCTCGAGAGCACAGGCTCTAATAGTCGTGGCTCAGACTTAGTTGCTCCACAGCATGTGGGATCTTCCCGGATCGGGGATCAAACCCATGTCTCCTGCATTGGCAGGTGAACTTTTTACCACTGAACTACTAGGGAAGCCCAGCAGTCATTCTTCTTCCCTGTCTTGATTTTTGTGTTCAGTTTCTTGCCGGCTTCTGCTCCAACATAAATCTCAACTTGCGCCGCTTTCCCTGACCTCCACGGCTGTTACTCCAGGCCAGGCTCTCGTCATGCTTCCCCTGGTTCACTGCAGTCGCCTACTAGCTGCTTTCCCTTGACCCTTCTGGCCTGTTCACATTCACCACCAAGTAGCCAGAGTGAGCTGTTATTTTTATTATCAAACAGCAGTATATTGGTTTGGCTATAAAAGTTCATTTGGGTTTTTCCATACCATCTTATGGAAAAACCCAAATCAACTTTTTAGACCAACCTGATACATGTAAGTGTATATATGTGCATATACATCCATAAAATTGATGAACTGAAATGCACGGATTTTAATTTTCTGTTTTAGAAGCTTCAATCCTATCATAGCATATTTTTGGGGGGGGCCACTTCTATTGGTCTTTCATTTATTTATCTTTGCTCTCTGGCTTGTGTGGGCCTCTCATCGCAGTGGCCTCTCTCGCTGCAGAGCACTGGCTCTGGGCTCGTGCGCTCCAGAGTGCTGGCTTGGTAGTTGGACACATACGGTCCAGCCGCTCCGCGGCACGTGGGATCTTCCCAGGCCAGGGATCGAACCGGCGCCCTTGCATTGCAAAGTGGTGTCCTTACCCACTGGACCACCAGGGAAGCCTCCTATCATAACATATTGATAGAACAGTAACAACATCAGAATGTTTTCTCAGCCTCTTTATAATCAGTCCCTGTCCCCTGTCTCCAACCATGGTGTTAATCAATTGTTCAGATTTTTTCCTCCTTAGATAAGTTTAGCTTGTTATAGAATCTCACATACATAGAATCAACAGTGTTCTTTTGTGTGAATCTTCTTTTACTTAGCACAGTGTTTTTGAAATTTATTCATGTTGTTGAATGTATTAATAGTTTATTCCTTCTTATTGCTGGCTAGTATCTACTCTATACCTGTACCACGATGTGTTTATCCATTCTTGGATTAATGAGCACTTGGGCTGTTTCCAGTTTAGGGCTTTTTAGAAATAAAGCTGTGTGAACATTTCCATACAAATCAATTTTTGGACCTATATTTTCATTTCTGCTGGGTAGAGACTTCAGGAGTGGAATTGCTGGGTTATAGGATAAGATTATGCTAGGTTTTATAAGAAACAATCAGATCATCTTCCAAAATTGTTACACTATTGTGTACTCCCAGCAACAGTGTATGGGAGTGCCTGCTTTCTCTTTCTGCTCTGTGGTTTTATTTCTTGTTCACTCTTTAAGAGCCATCCTTTGGGCTTAAAGCTCATATCCCTCGACACTCCCAGGGCTTCCCTAGTGGTTCAGTGGTGACGAATCTTCCTGCCAAGCAGGAGACTTGGGTTTGATGCTTGGGTCAGGAAAATCCCCTGGAGAAGGAAATGGCAATCCACTCCAGTACTGTTGCCCAGGAAATCCCATGGATAGAGAAGCCTGGCGGGCTATGAACTGAAATGCACGGATTTTAATTTTCTGTTTTAGAAGCTTCAATCCTATCATAGCATATTTTTTGGGGGGGCCACTTCTATTGGTCTTTCATTTATTTATCTTTGCTCTCTGGCTTGTGTGGGCCTCTCATCGCAGTGGCCTCTCTCGCTGCAGAGCACTGGCTCTGGGCTCGTGCGCTCCAGAGTGCTGGCTTGGTAGTTGGACACATACGGTCCAGCCGCTCCGCGGCACGTGGGATCTTCCCAGGCCAGGGATCGAACCGGCGCCCTTGCATTGCAAAGTGGTGTCCTTACCCACTGGACCACCAGGGAAGCCTCCTATCATAACATATTGATAGAACAGTAACAACATCAGAATGTTTTCTCAGCCTCTTTATAATCAGTCCCTGTCCCCTGTCTCCAACCATGGTGTTAATCAATTGTTCAGATTTTTTCCTCCTTAGATAAGTTTAGCTTGTTATAGAATCTCACATACATAGAATCAACAGTGTTCTTTTGTGTGAATCTTCTTTTACTTAGCACAGTGTTTTTGAAATTTATTCATGTTGTTGAATGTATTAATAGTTTATTCCTTCTTATTGCTGGCTAGTATCTACTGTATACCTGTACCACGATGTGTTTATCCATTCTTGGATTAATGAGCACTTGGGCTGTTTCCAGTTTAGGGCTTTTTAGAAATAAAGCTGTGTGAACATTTCCATACAAATCAATTTTTGGACCTATATTTTCATTTCTGCTGGGTAGAGACTTCAGGAGTGGAATTGCTGGGTTATAGGATAAGATTATGCTAGGTTTTATAAGAAACAATCAGATCATCTTCCAAAATTGTTACACTATTGTGTACTCCCAGCAACAGTGTATGGGAGTGCCTGCTTTCTCTTTCTGCTCTGTGGTTTTATTTCTTGTTCACTCTTTAAGAGCCATCCTTTGGGCTTAAAGCTCATATCCCTACGACACTCCCAGGGCTTCCCTAGTGGTTCAGTGGTGACGAATCTTCCTGCCAAGCAGGAGACTTGGGTTTGATGCTTGGGTCAGGAAAATCCCCTGGAGAAGGAAATGGCAATCCACTCCAGTACTGTTGCCCAGGAAATCCCATGGATAGAGAAGCCTGGCGGGCTGCAGTCCACGGGATCAACAGAAGAGCTGGACACAACTTAGTGATAAACAACAACACCACTCCTGGTTTGGGTGGGCTCTAGACTTTATCTCCTTCCAGGGGGCCTGAGCATCGATTAAACCAGAGATTAAATTCACCAAAATTAAGCACACACCCTTAGGATAAAAGCCAATTTCAGGGATGTACCAACTAGGATTCCTGGTATTATTTCATTTTGGCATCTGCAAATCTCTTACGTATTTGCAAGATCTTGAAAGCCTTAAACATACACAATTATCCAGAATTTTTAGTTGGTTTTTTTTGACCACTTCTCTTGGTCTTGCATTTATTTCCATCTTTGTTCTTTGGCCTGTGTGGGCCTCCCATCACAGTGGCCTCTCTCGCTGCAGAGCACTGGCTCTGGGCACATGCGCTCCAGAGCTGCAGCTCAGTAGTTGGACACATTGGTCCAGCTGCTCCACAGCATGTGGGGTCTTCTCAGGCCAGGAATCGAACCGACGCCCCTTGCACTGCAAGGCAGTGTCCTTACCCACTGGACCACCAGGGAAGCCCCTGAGAATTTTTAGTCATTTTTAATGAGAGAGATTCATTTTACATTTTAATCAGATTAGATTTCATTCAGGACATCTAGTCTACCATGCTGTCATAATTGGAAGTCTTCAGAATGTACTTTAAAAACTGTAAAAGCAGATCATATCTCACATCTCTGATTAAAATGATCCAACAGTTTCACATGGCCCTCACAACAACACGGCAACTTCCTGTTTTGATCTTCAAGGCCCTGTGTTGGACGATCTGTACTTCAGTCAGTCATCAGTTCAGTTGCTCAGTCGCGTCCTGCTCTTTGCGACCCCATGGACTGCAGTGTGCCAGGCTTCCCTGTCCTTCACCATCCCTCAATGCCTGCTCAAACTCAAGTCCATTGACTCAGTGATGCCATCCAACCATCTCGTCCTCTGTCGTCCCCTTCTCCTTTTGCTTTCCATTTTTCCCAACATCAGGCTCTTTCTCAGTGAGTTGTCTCTTCGTGTCAGGTGGCCAAAGTATTGGAGCTTCAACTTCAGCCTCAGTCCTTCCAAGGAATATTCAGAGTTGATTCTCTTTAGGACTGACTGGTTTGATCTCCTTGCACTCCAAGGGACTTTCAAGAGTTGGATGACCTCTGCTTACCCCTGGGATTTCATTCTTAAAGCCCCACCCTTCTGTACGTGGGCTTTCTTTCTGGTCCCGAGACACAGCCATCCTTCCCCATCTTAGGATATTGCTGATTCTTCCACCTGGCTGCCTCTTTGTTTATCTTTAATATATTTTCCTGACTTTGACCTCTGAAGCAGCCCCCTCCCTCCCAATCACTCTTTACCCCAACAGTCTTTTATTTTCTCTTAGCTTTTATCACCATAAGACATCATAGTATTTTATTTTATTCTTTTTCATAGCATTTTATTTATTTGCTGGTTGTCTGTCTAGCCCTTGGAGAGAATGCAAATTCCATGAGCGCAGAGACTGTGTGTCATTTGTGTTTTGCTGCTGTTTTCCCAGTGCCTAAGACTATACTGATAACCTAGAAGCATTCAGTGAGGACTTGTTAAATGAAAGCACAAATAAACATGTTCTGCAGGGACTAGCCTCTTGTTTACAATAAAGGGAGCCTACCAGAATATGTAAATATTAAATTTCCTTTTAAAAACAAAGCTGATTTCCTTTTTGATCTCCTTTATCTAGTGTTATTTGGATTCTTCAGAAATTTACTAGGGACTTCCCGGTGGTCCAGTGGTTAAGAACCTGCCTTGCAAGGCAGGGGACACAGGTTCAATCCCAGGTCGGGGAACTAGGATCCCACATGCTGTGAGGCAACTAAGCCAGTGTGCTACAACTGCTGAACCCTTGAGTTCATGGCTGCAACTAGAGAGAAGCCCAGGTGCTGCAACTAACACCCAATACAGCCAAATCATTTTTAAAATTTACTTTCTGTGCATATTATGTATGAATTACAGGGACTTCATTGTTTGTTTTATAAAGAAGATACTAAAAAGGTAAAAAAAAAAAAAAAAAAAAGGTTAGGGAATTCCCTGGCATTCCAGTGTTTAGAACTCACTGCTTTCACTGCCGGGGGCCTGGGTTTGATTCCTAGTTGGGGAACTAAGATCCCACAAGTCTCATGGTGTGCTTCACCCCCCCACTCCACCAAAATTTAAAAAACTGGTTTTCAAAGAGTTGAGAACCACTGTGTTAAGTGCTCATGACTCCTTATAATTTAAACACAGACCTGTATTTGTCCAGTGTTCTACTGAACAGCTTGCCTTCAAACCCTGCATAGCCCTTTGTCGTGTCCAGGGCAAATTTCCTCATCCAGCTTCACAAAACTTCCTCGCCATCTCTGCTCTTGGGGTTTCTCTCTCTTGCTGCCCTTCTGTTACTCTTACTCATAAGCTATATGACCTCTGAAGCAGCCCCCTCCCTCCCAATCACTCTTTACCCCAACAGTCTTTTATTTTCTCTTAGCTTTTATCACCATAAGACATCATAGTATTTTATTTTATTCTTTTTCATAGCATTTTATTTATTTGCTGGTTGTCTGTCTAGCCCTTGGAGAGAATGCAAATTCCATGAGCGCAGAGACTGTGTGTCATTTGTGTTTTGCTGCTGTTTTCCCAGTGCCTAAGACTATACTGATAACCTAGAAGCATTCAGTGAGGACTTGTTAAATGAAAGCACAAATAAACACGTTCTGCAGGGACTAGCCTCTTGTTTACAATAAAGGGAGCCTACCAGAATATGTAAATATTAAATTTCCTTTTAAAAACAAAGCTGATTTCCTTTTTGATCTCCTTTATCTAGTGTTATTTGGATTCTTCAGAAATTTACTAGGGACTTCCCGGTGGTCCAGTGGTTAAGAACCTGCCTTGCAAGGCAGGGGACACAGGTTCAATCCCAGGTCGGGGAACTAGGATCCCACATGCTGTGAGGCAACTAAGCCAGTGTGCTACAACTGCTGAACCCTTGAGTTCATGGCTGCAACTAGAGAGAAGCCCAGGTGCTGCAACTAACACCCAATACAGCCAAATCATTTTTAAAATTTACTTTCTGTGCATATTATGTATGAATTACAGGGACTTCATTGTTTGTTTTATAAAGAAGATACTAAAAAGGTAAAAAAAAAAAAAAAAAAAAAAGGTTAGGGAATTCCCTGGCATTCCAGTGTTTAGAACTCACTGCTTTCACTGCCGGGGGCCTGGGTTTGATTCCTAGTTGGGGAACTAAGATCCCACAAGTCTCATGGTGTGCTTCACCCCCCCACTCCACCAAAATTTAAAAAACTGGTTTTCAAAGAGTTGAGAACCACTGTGTTAAGTGCTCATGACTCCTTATAATTTAAACACAGACCTGTATTTGTCCAGTGTTCTACTGAACAGCTTGCCTTCAAACCCTGCATAGCCCTTTTGTCGTGTCCAGGGCAAATTTCCTCATCCAGCTTCACAAAACTTCCTCGCCATCTCTGCTCTTGGGGTTTTCTCTCTCTTGCTGCCCTTCTGTTACTCTTACTCATAAGCTATATGGAGCAATCATATTGTGGATACGGGGTAACAAAGAGGCTCTTGTGCCTGACACCGACTGTATTGCACAGTTCACATTACACGGTGGTCTTTCTAAAGTTTCAAAGCTGACCACCTTCCCAGCATACACTGCCGGCCGGACTGAACCCCTTCCCCTCAGCGCGGCCATACTGCCCAGGCTCCATCTGAGTTCTTTAGTCTCCTTCCCACCCCCACTCATGCCCTGTACTTCTTCCCTGTGACCACATCTGCAGTTCTCAAGACAAGTTCTTATGTTCCCGGAACAGACTTGGACAGATTTCCCAGGCAGAGTCATTCCCACCCCATCTCTCCTTGCTCACTGCCAAAATCTGTAATCATCCTCCAGAAGTGAGCTCAGCCATCACTCCCACTTTGGAGTTTTCCCTCAACTTGCCAGACTGGATTGCTGGGTCTGAGAAAGCCTGAAGTTGCTTCCCATAAGCCCTTGAGTCATCACACTTCTGTGCTGTAACTCCTCGTCTATACCCCCGACTGTAATGCCGGCTCCTCATAAAATCACAATCAGCCCGTGTTTATAAGAGACCAGACACAGAAGAGAGATGTGCCAAGCATTCCTTGAGTAGATTAATGAGTCTTGCACTCATATGGTATATTTCTTCCAAGGAATATCATTTTCAATCTCTGGTTTATGAGCTTGGATTAATATTTCCCCATGGTACTTGAGACTTCTTTTATACATCCTTAAGAGTAGAATTAAACCATACTTAATATAATTATTGCCTATCTGCCACAGGCAAAGCAATCGGGGCTTGAAAACAAACAAACGAAAGACAACCCGTAGTGTAGTGACGCTCACCGTCGCGAGGCCATGGCTGCATCAGAGATGTTTGAACGTTAATCAAAGTTCATTTTACAGGAGCGGAAGCTGAGTGAGGTGAAGCCTCAAAGGCAGGTTGTAGTAGAATTAGACTAGCACCAGAATTTCCAAGTAGGAAGAACACAGACAGACACACACGCACGCACGCACGCACGCACGCACGCACGCAGAAACACAGAGAGTAGGAGAGTGCTTTACGTGCAGGAAGCGTTCATATCTAGCCAGTAAATAACACCTGCTTTATGTTGTTAATTTTAAAGGTGTATTTATTTATTGTGGTTTACTTGGGGCTGTGCTGGGTCTTTGTTGATGCACACAGGCTTTCTCAGGCGGTGGTGCAGGGGCTTCTCGAAGCAGTAGCTCCTCTTGTTGTGGAACCGGGGCGCTAGAGTGCTTGAGCTTCAGTAATTGCCCCACATGGACTCTAGAGCACAGGCCCAGTAGTGGTGTATGTGCTCAGGTGTTCCCCAGACCAGGGACCAAACCTGCGTCCCACGCTTTGGCTAGCAGGCTGCCAGCCACTTGGACCACCAGGGAAGTCCTTGTTTTAGTTTGTATTTATTTATATATTTATTTATTTTTTTTGAGAGGAAAGTAGAGTTTATTAGAGTGGGAAAAAGGAGAGTCACTGCCAGTACAGCGGGCCAGCTAAGGGAGAGCATGGGAGACGCTGCTAGCACAGTGGGCCAGCTCAAGGGAGAACCAACATCAAGCGGGGGTCTTTGATCTATTGTATAGCCAGAGTCTAAGGAGTGGTGTAGGGGTCTTAAGGATCATTGCTGATTGGACGGTGTGCTGGGTGGGGTGGAGTGATGACTGCAGCCTGAGGGAAAGACAGTAGGGTCCAAGGAGTGGCATGGGGTCTTAAGGATTGGACGGTGTACTACAGCCTGAGGGAGGGAAGCACAATAAGCTGTTTTTATGTTTTATTAATTAATTACTTGATCTGGGATTTTGGGGGGGCGGGGCCACACTGTGTGGCATATGGGATCTCAGTTCCCTTATCAAGGATTGAACCTGTGCCCCCTGCGACTGCCAAGGAAGCCCTATGACACCTGTTTTAAAGATTGGAACCATTAGTAAAATGATACGATTGATTGTAGCCTCCGACAAGTAATTTAGACTCTGAGCCGCACTTTCTCTCACTTACAAAGCAGGGGTAGTAATGGCTGCTGTCTGTAGTGTTGTGGGAATTATGAATGATGCAGGTGAAACACTGTCAGCTAGGGATGCTTCCACTGTGAGCAGCGTAAAACCCGGTCATATCTGGAGAAGGAAATGGCAACCCACTCCAGGATTCTTGCCTGGGAAATACCATGGACAGAGGAGCCTCGTGGTCTAGAGTCCATGGGGTCGCAAGAATCAGATGTGATTAGTGACTGAACACAATGAAGACTAAGAAATACAGCTATATCACCAATGTAACACTAATTTGAACATATATCATTTATTAGAACATCTATAGGCTATGTCAATTATCACTTTGGAGAATCATGTTATCATACTGAAATTATACTCAGAGAAGCCCTAGGGAAACAGTGGAAATGTTTAAAGTAGATTTTCCCTATGAAAGGTCTTCATAAATCTTACAGATCTTGCAGAATATAAGACATGAACTGGAAAATCCATGAAAATAGATTAAATTTGGGGGTATAATAGTTATCTCTCTCAACTAATTGATGTTTTATATTGTATAAATAAAATAAGACTTAATGTTTTTATTGTGAAGAAAACAATCATAGCATCTTAAGCAGATAAGAATTTTTTATAATATATACTAAAAGTTTGGATGGAGAAATGCCCAGCAGAATTCTTCTAGTAACAGTGCTATCCCATCACCGTCCCTAGCTAGAGAAAAAGCTACAAGAGCAACGGTTTGGCTTTTAAGCGTCTGTAGTAGAAATATCAGGAGGAAGAGAATGGGGGGTAACTTTTTAAAAAACCTTTATTTATTTGGCTGTGTTGGGTCTTAGTTGTGGCATGCAGAATCTTTTAGCTAATGGCATGTGGGAATCTAGTTTCTTGTCCAGGGATAGAACCTAGGCTCATGCATTGGGAACATAGAGTCTTAGCCGCTGGGAAATCCTCGGAATAGCTTTTCAATAGCCAGTGAATATGACCTTCCACAGGAACCTACCATAAGAGGCTTAATTTTTGTCGTTTAGTCGCTAAGTCATGTCCGAGTCTTTTGCAGCATCTTGGACTGTCGCCCACCAGGCTCCTCTGTCCCTGGGATTTCCCAGGAAAGAATGCTGGACTGGGGTTGCCATTTCCTACTCCAGGGGATCTTCCCAACCCAGGAATTGAACCCACCTCTCCTGCATTGGCAGATGGATTCTTTACCACTGAGCCACCAAGGGAAAGAGTTGCTAATAAGCAGTAGTTGAAATTTCAAATAAATCTTTGAGGTTTGCTGTGAGTTTCGTAGTCGTCTTGATCTCTATGCCCTTAAACAGTGAACGTCTCACTGCAAAGAGGCAATCAAGTGTTGGCTGGTTTTGGTTAGTGCTCTGTGGTGCTCCCACATCGTGTCTTATACATTTCTTGAGATTGTCCTGGGATGGCGGGGATTTGGTGACTTGAGTGATGAATGCCATTATTTTGTCATTAGCCTTCACGGTAAAGATCCAATATTAAGCTGGTCTTTATATCTATTTTTAGTACCTTGTACTTGAAGGCAGAGGACATTAGATAAAACCCCCAAACACAGTGAGGACCATGAGAGAATGAAAATATGTAAGTGGAAACATGAAGAATCAAGCCATCCTTTATCATCCCTAACAGCTTCAATAAAATGACTAACTCTTCTCAGAGTCAAAAATAATTCAGAATTTAACTGGCAAGGGTATTTTAAGGTTCTGTCTTTTTCTATTTTTCTCTGGCTTTGGTGAAGCTATGAATTATGTTACAGGCACTGAGCATCTTGAAATAGGAGTTACTAAGACAACGTCTTGAATTAAGAATTAATTGCATCTTTAAAAATTCTCTTATATGCCCATACAAACATACTGGTATTGTGCTTCTCATCTCGTCTTGGCTCAACATCTTCCTAAATGGAGATTATATTCTTTAAATTCTGAAAGTTAACATTTTCACACATCCACAAGTAGAATCCTTGACAGAGAATCTTCCTCCAAAAGGAAAGCTACTTGCTGCACATAATGGAGTCATATTATATACTTAGTGGGTCTCCAGGCTCAACTTCCACCAAATCATAGTCAATAGCTGCTGTTACCTGAAAGTTGCTTCCAGAGTTCCCGTGATTATTTGTCAAAAGTACTTGGACTTTTGGTTGCTTCTCTTAATTTCATGTTGTGAACATGAGGTTCCTCTAACGTGGTGAATTATGTGCCTTTGAATTTGAACTATGTAAGAGCTGGAAGGTGCTCCTGATGGTAGGAACAAAGTATTCCTGGAAATAGCTCTGTTCTTTAGAGAAACAGAAGCCTTCCTGTGGACACAGAATATTAAGGGTGAAAGACTCCGTCAGTAACATACAACTCAACCTACTTAATATTATTCATAGAGAACCGAAGCACAGATTAGTTACCTCACTTATTCGGGACTATAAACTAGTGGCAGGAGGAAAACAAAATTCCAGGCGTTTGTGAGCTTAGAGCTCCTTCATACCATTTTATGGAAATAATAATGGTCCTCTTCCCATCCGCTCCATTGGGCACCTCCAGACTGGGTGTCAGCCATTGTACTAGGTGTTACGGATACAAAGGGGTTGAGACATGATCTTGCCCTTACAGAGCACATACTCTTTAGAATCTTGGAGGGGAATGAGAAACATGGGAAGGCCCTGATCTGAGGAAAGTCATCTCTGCCCATAGAAGAGAGGGGCACAGTAGCAGTGATAGTGATTTAAATTAAAGGAAGCCTTTTTTCTTACTAATTCTGTCTGGTTCACAAAAATCTGTCTTAAGAGTTGTCTCCTGGCTCCATGTCCAGAAGAATGAGAAAACAAATCTTGGCTCAGCCTTTTGCTTTATGCGTCTCACTGTCTTTATCTACACGTAAGAATGATGACAATATCTAACCCTTAGGCTTGTGACAGTAACAGCAGAACCTCTAAAGTGTGCAGTAAGGGGAAAAACTCACTATAGAGGAGGTAGCCCTCAGAGAATCTGATCTTCTTCCTGTATTTATCCAGTCCAGTGTTTTGTTCAATTTGCCCTTCAAGCCTACGAGGAGCGTTTCCTCAATACCATTCCTTTTATGCCTCTTGGATCTGGTGGCTCCGAAGCTGCTGGCAATGCAAAGCCCTTAGAAATTTACAAGAGACACTGTGGTTGGTGAGGGTGGGAAGAGCTGAGTTGGACATGTAGAGTGGACAATTTTTGGTTCTTTCTAACCGTGATTATTTGTCAAAAGTACTTGGACTTTTGGTTGCTTCTCTTAATTTCATGTTGTGAACATGAGGTTCCTCTAACGTGGTGAATTATGTGCCTTTGAATTTGAACTATGTAAGAGCTGGAAGGTGCTCCTGATGGTAGGAACAAAGTATTCCTGGAAATAGCTCTGTTCTTTAGAGAAACAGAAGCCTTCCTGTGGACACAGAATATTAAGGGTGAAAGACTCCGTCAGTAACATACAACTCAACCTACTTAATATTATTCATAGAGAACCGAAGCACAGATTAGTTACCTCACTTATTCGGGACTATAAACTAGTGGCAGGAGGAAAACAAAATTCCAGGCGTTTGTGAGCTTAGAGCTCCTTCATACCATTTTATGGAAATAATAATGGTCCTCTTCCCATCCGCTCCATTGGGCACCTCCAGACTGGGTGTCAGCCATTGTACTAGGTGTTACGGATACAAAGGGGTTGAGACATGATCTTGCCCTTACAGAGCACATACTCTTTAGAATCTTGGAGGGGAATGAGAAACATGGGAAGGCCCTGATCTGAGGAAAGTCATCTCTGCCCATAGAAGAGAGGGGCACAGTAGCAGTGATAGTGATTTAAATTAAAGGAAGCCTTTTTTCTTACTAATTCTGTCTGGTTCACAAAAATCTGTCTTAAGAGTTGTCTCCTGGCTCCATGTCCAGAAGAATGAGAAAACAAATCTTGGCTCAGCCTTTTGCTTTATGCGTCTCACTGTCTTTATCTACACGTAAGAATGATGACAATATCTAACCCTTAGGCTTGTGACAGTAACAGCAGAACCTCTAAAGTGTGCAGTAAGGGAAGAACTCACTATAGAGGAGGTAGCCCTCAGAGAATCTGATCTTCTTCCTGTATTTATCCAGTCCAGTGTTTTGTTCAATTTGCCCTTCAAGCCTACGAGGAGCGTTTCCTCAATACCATTCCTTTTATGCCTCTTGGATCTGGTGGCTCCCGAAGCTGCTGGCAATGCAAAGCCCTTAGAAATTTACAAGAGACACTGTGGTTGGTGAGGGTGGGAAGAGCTGAGTTGGACATGTAGAGTGGGACAATGGGAAGAAAGCTGTCGTGGCAGCCACTGCCGGCTCCAGCACCACGACGGACGTGTGGCTGCCAGCCCACCAGCCTAGGCCGGCTCTGGAGCAGCCGGCTGAACGAAGAGCCTTCAGCCCCAGGCTTCAGAATTTCCACTCCACCCTCTTTGCTCACCCTCTGCCATGTGAGTATCAAGAGGGGCTAGTGTAGAATCATTTAGACAAATGTCATTCTCTACACTGGGAATAGTTGGACATATCTAAGGGTTTTTTAAATTATAAAATAATGACAATTTTCATTATTGTAAAATGAATGTCATGTTTAAAAATTGGAAACAAAAATGTCAAAATACAAACATTTAATATTTTGAAATGTCACCATCTTCTAAACACAAGCATGGCAGTGAATTGTTGAAAAAAGGATTTGCTGTATGGATAATCAGTATTTTTTGAGGGGGGAGGGCGCAGGTTGGGGAGGGAGTGGGGCGGGTGGGCCACTTCTATTGGTCTTTCATTTGTCCATTTTCATCCATCTTTGTTCTTCTGCCGTGTGGGCCTCGCATCGCGGTGGCCTCTGTTGTCACAGAGCACAGGCTCTGGGCGCATGCGCTCCAGAGCTCCAGCTCGGTAATTGGACACCTTGGTCCAACCGCTCCGCGGCACATGGAATCTTCCCAGGCCAGGGATCGAACTGGCACCGCTTGCACTGCAGGGCGGTGTCCTTACCCACTGGACCACCAGGGAAGCCCAGATAATCAGTATTGCACCAGGGCTTCCCTGGTGGCTCAGTGGTAAAGAACCCATCTGCCAATGCAGGAGACACAGGTTTGATCCCCAGATAGGGAAGATCCCCTGCAGAAGGCAACCCACTCCAGTCGTCTTGCCTGGGAAATCCCACGACAGAGGAGCCAGGTGGACTACAGTCCATGGGGTGGCAAAAGAGTCGGACATGACTTACCGACTAAAGAACAACAATTCACCACTGTTTCAGGAAAGGAACATTTTTTCCTGAAAAATGTCACAATGATAATAAATATATTCAGAGAATTCATTGCATCATTTCAGGTATCTTGATTTATATGTATATTATTATACATATTTAGTATAATATGTGTATTAAATTTGGGAAACCAGTGAATATGCCTATGTCAAGGACACCTTTGATCTGTAATCATAATAAATTAATATCTAGTACTCTCTGCTTTCTGGGCATTATAAAATACAAAAATAAATGCCCTCAGAATGCTCAGAGTCTAGTTGGGGAAACAACCCTTTCTGCTGCCAGAAACTGACCTCAGTGTCTTGCTAGCAGCTACTGACTGTGGTCCAAGATTCTAAAAAAAGGCATCCCAACTCACAAATCAACTCCAAATTGCAGAAGAAATACAGTTGCACATTTACCACCAGTTTTCTTGTCTTTTTTTTAATGTCTCTGGTGCTGCCTCATCTACTGTCTATCCAAGGAGAAATGTGTTGCTGGGCCTTTGTTCTACTTACACATTAAAATACAGGATTAAGGACATTATTCACATGGGTCAGGCTAGTGGGCTTTAAAATTTTTAGATTATTCATAGAAATTTTTGCTTCCAGTTACCTAAATAACTGCCTTAGTTCTTTAAAAGTATACTCATAGGATGAAATTGAGTCATATTCAAAAGAATGTTTGTTTATCCACTTATCTGGTACACCAGAAAAGGGAGCCATAGATTTATCCAAATCTGAGTTGCCTGGCAACTGCATCAGCTTTCCGTTCTAGTTAACCAGCTGTGGGTGAAGCTGCTAGAGTTCAAGGACTGAGCTAACACTCACATATTTACAGGAGGCCTAGAGCAACAGCCAACCTGGTCTCTGATCTCAATAGAATCAGTGCTTCTGGCATTTATAAGATAATAAGCTCCTAGAGTTGAAAAGGGCCCAAAATGTTATTTAATCTAAGTGCCATCCTGTCTGTGACTTCACTGCTGAGCCCTGGACCAACCACTCCATAAACATCTGCCAGTCAGTGAACCATTAAACTCAAAACTTTTTTCAACAATGCATTAGCATGCTTGAGTTTAAACAGATGGTGAGATTTCCAAATAATAACAATGTTTATGTTTCAACATTTTTTGTTCTCCAATTTTTTTAAAAGGACACATACTTGTTTTACAATGAAGAAAACCATTGTTGTTTATCCCATCTTTGGACAGTTTTTAACCCATGAAAATTCTTCCTTGGACTGAGACAAAAATCTCTCTCTCTGTTCTCCCTATTGAATATAGTTTGCCACTTGGTGCCTTATAGAGCAAATCTAATGTCTTTCCCGTGTGACAACCTAGCAACATTTTGTCCTCATCTAAGTTTTTCTTCCAGGCTAAATTCTCCTTTTCTTTAATCAAACCTGGTGCACATAGTGCCGAGTCCGTCATCATCTTAATCAATCATCTCTAAATTTAAAGTGGTTTTCTTACATTGTTTTGAAACTACTACCCTGAGAGTAGAAGACAGCCTTCAAGGGATCACGGAATAAGTTCAGACCATGACTTAACTTGGTGCCATGCTTCTGTAAGGCAACTCAAAAGTGCATAACCTGATTGATATAAACAATATTTGAACTTGATAGATATTGAATTTATTGGGGACAAAAACTTTGGTGGCTTGTCCACATACATAGTTATTAAACAAAGCCTCGTCCATCGTGTTGATATATTTTAGAGTTTTTGGACCCAAATATAAGACCTTAAATTTACCCTGCTAAATCTCATTTAATTCTGTCTCTCCGTTTAATCAGTCAAAGACTCCTTATTCTTCTCTCCAGTATACCCTTTCTTTCAGCTTGGTGTCATATTAACATGTGATGAACCGCATTGTCTATACTCTTCCCCAAATAGGTGACGAAACCATTTAATGGATACAAAGGACAGAGTCCTACATAAATCTTGAAAGCTATCCCCAGCCTGACAGTGATCCATTAATCCACCTTTGATTACAGTCATTGAAACAGTTACTAATCCTTGTCTCTAGCCCATAATCCTCTCTTCGTGAAGGATATATATATCATGAAGAACCTTGTCAAATACTTTCCAAGAGCCAGAAGAAGAGAACTAAGATATGCTGGCCACTTCTTGCCTTCAAGTAATTTATAGTCCCTCATTTAATTCAATTGGTTATTTAACACATTTATTGATCATGTATTATATTCCAGATGCTCTTCTAGGCTCTGAGGCTGTATAGAAAAACAAGATTTTCTAAAATTCCCTCACATACAAGTATTATCCTCATTTTGCAGAGTAGGAAAATGAGGGCCAGAGATGTGAACTAACTCCCAAGGCAAACATATAATTCCCACTGCTACACATACACACAACATATAATTCCCACTGGAAGAGCACAGAGATAGTTACAAGCAGCAGCTGTTTCTGAGAGGCACAGAGACTTGGGGATCTGGGAAACTTTTCTTTTTATTAGTTTTATAGTATACCCTTTTGTTCTGCTAAAAAATCCAGCTTCAGTTATTACTTTTTCAATAAAAGTCTAGTTCATTATGGTTTTGTTAGGGGGAAGGGTAGTGGTGAAAGATTATGAACATGAACTTTAATTTGTTATACAGAAGGACAAAGACAAATACAAGATATTCTAAACTGCTGGTGTCCTTTGCATTAAACACAGTATTAGTGTTCTCTTTGAAAACTGAGAGCACTAAATGACCTCAGTGTTCACCCTCTTTTCTGTGCCAGGACTTGGAGCTATGGTACAGTAAACATAAAAGCTATATATGTATCCTTTTTCTTGAAGTTCTTCCCATGCCAGATAAGGGAACTTGCCATATTCTTTTTTTTTTTTTTTCTTTTGTGGGGGTAGGGGGAAGGCCGCTCTAGAGTTTCTTTCTTTCTTTATTTATTAAAAGATTTATTTATTTATTTATTTTGGCGGGGGTAGGGTGGGGAGGGAGAGGAGCAGGTGGGCCACTTCTATTGGTCTTTCTTTTGTCTATTTTCATCCATCTTTGTTCTTTGACTCCTGTGGGCCTCCCATCGCGGTGGCCTCTGTTGTCGCAGAGCACCGGCTCTGGGCGCATGCGCTCCAGAGCTCCAGCTTGGTAATTGGACACATCAGTCCTGTCGCTCCGCGGCACATGGGATCTTCCCAGGCCAGAGATCGAACCAGCACCCCTTGCACTGCAAGGCGGTGTCCTTACCCACTGGACCACCAGGGAAGCCCCATATTCTTTTTAATACTTGCGTTATATAATCCTGCAGGAATGTACCGTATCTGAGTTAACCAACCTCCTATTGAGGGACGGTTGCCTTGTTTATAACCTTTACAATTGATAGCAATTATTTTAATTTCTTTAATTCAAAATATGTAACACATACTGAGTGTCACACTGTGTTTCAAGCAGTTTACAAAAGGGAGTTCAGTTCATCTCTAACTCTTTGTGGTAGACACTGATCCTATCATCCCTGCCCTACAGATGAGGAAACTGTGAGTAGAGCAATGGAGTGATTCGTTCCGGGTCACACAGCTGCAAAAGCAGAAGTTGGCCTTCAAGACCAGGCTGTTCTGGCTAAGAATTTGTGTTTTTTGAGGGGCTTTGATTCCTCTTCATTGCTGCAGCACAATTGTCTATTTCTGAAGTAGATTGGTTGCTAGGCATAAGGAATGAAGCGTTCTTTTCGTAGCCAGCATTAGCATGCGGGAAAAAAAAGTGAGATGAGAAAAAAATAGGTGATAAAATGCATCTAGGGCCACTTCCATTCCAGTTTACTAACCTTACTCCCCACAACCTTGCAAAGCATGTTGGACGCAGGCAGATCTAACCCTTTCAAACGCTGTCTCCCTGTGAGGCCAAACACATTGAAGTAGAAATGACAGTCCAACAAATCAGCTGTTAAATCTTGCAGAAAAATAGTACAGACACTGGTGTAATTTTGCATGAAGTTTTTGTTAGGGTGCATGCTTTTATGTTAAGGGTAAACAATCTAAGTTTTCTAAAAGGTGAATTTGTTTCAAGAAATCTTTTTTTTATCGAAACTACAAGTATAGCTTCTTAGTCAGAAGAGAAGCAATTTTGTTGTCATGAAAAACTCAGAAGCCAACATGGACTTAATTCTTTTTCCCAGATGCAATGTAATTGGTTCTCTGGTGCCAGTTTTTGTATTTCTTAAAGATGACATCGCATGCTGCCAGTAGTAATACTGTTTGGGTCTCATCAGTCTTGAGGGGGAGCCTTTGTCAACAGTTTGAGTTTTAAACTTGACAAACTCCACTCTCCCACGCTCAAGTGGTAAATACCAAAAAATAACTGCCAGTTTCTTTTAGTACATACAACGCTAATGAGTTCACTGCTCTAATTTTACTTCTAGCCTTTGGTACAGCTGAAGCTTTGCCTGTGTTTTAGTAATGACCTAAATGTTTGCACATTTTTGAAAGTCTGAGAATATGAATCACCTTGAGAGAAATAGATTTGATCAGAACACGAGAGCTACATCTGAACAATTTCTTTACTCTTGTTAGTGGTGGTAGAAATGCAGTTTGAACTTTAGGATGAAAAAAAACTATGGAGAAAAATGAAGAGAGGGTATTAATGAAAGCATATGCAACTCTTAGCAACCAAAAGAGAAACATTCAGAAAGTTAATGGCTCAGCTGGGAGACGAATTAATTTGGTGTCCTAAGAGAAAAGATAATACTTCTCAAGATTTAGAAGGACTTACAAATAAATTTCCAAAAATATTGAAAATATTTGAGATGCTTCCTGGCATTTCCTTTGACACCCACAGAGGTGAGACCCACTGAAGATGCTCCCCTGTATCTGGTGTCTCTGGTTTAGCATGATCTTATTTTACAACTCTGTAATTTGTAGATAATGCAATGCAAATATATATTTTTAAACATTTATTTATTTGTTTATTTTTGGGGGAGCGGGTTGGGGAGGGAAGAGGTGGGCGGGCTACTTCTGTTGGTCTTTCATTTGTCTGTTTTCATCCATCTTTGTTCTTTGGCTCTTGTGGGCCTCCCATCGTGGTGACCTCTGTTGTCAAAGAGCTCCGGCTCTGGGCGCATGCGCCCCAGAGCTCCGGCTCGGTAATTGGACACGTCAGTGCAGCCGCTCTGCGGCACATGGGATCTTCGCAGGCCGGGGATGGAACCAGAGCCCCTTGCACTGCAAGGCGGCCCTTACCCACTGGACCACCAGGAAGCCCTGCAAATATTTTTTGTCAGTAGTCCCACAAATAAATTTTGGCTCGTCAAGGGACAGTTGCTTTCTCTCTCTTACCCTCCAGACACAGCTGATTTTTGCCCCAGATGCAATGTAATTGGTTCTCTGGTGCCAGTTTTGTATTTCTTAAAGATGACATCGCATGCTGCCAGTAGTAATACTGTTTGGGTCTCATCAGTCTTGAGGGGGAGCCTTTGTCAACAGTTTGAGTTTTAAACTTGACAAACTCCACTCTCCCACGCTCAAGTGGTAAATACCAAAAAATAACTGCCAGTTTCTTTTAGTACATACAACGCTAATGAGTTCACTGCTCTAATTTTACTTCTAGCCTTTGGTACAGCTGAAGCTTTGCCTGTGTTTTAGTAATGACCTAAATGTTTGCACATTTTTGAAAGTCTGAGAATATGAATCACCTTGAGAGAAATAGATTTGATCAGAACACGAGAGCTACATCTGAACAATTTCTTTACTCTTGTTAGTGGTGGTAGAAATGCAGTTTGAACTTTAGGATGAAAAAAAACTATGGAGAAAAATGAAGAGAGGGTATTAATGAAAGCATATGCAACTCTTAGCAACCAAAAGAGAAACATTCAGAAAGTTAATGGCTCAGCTGGGAGACGAATTAATTTGGTGTCCTAAGAGAAAAGATAATACTTCTCAAGATTTAGAAGGACTTACAAATAAATTTCCAAAAATATTGAAAATATTTGAGATGCTTCCTGGCATTTCCTTTGACACCCACAGAGGTGAGACCCACTGAAGATGCTCCCCTGTATCTGGTGTCTCTGGTTTAGCATGATCTTATTTTACAACTCTGTAATTTGTAGATAATGCAATGCAAATATATATTTTTAAACATTTATTTATTTGTTTATTTTTGGGGGAGCGGGTTGGGGAGGGAAGAGGTGGGCGGGCTACTTCTGTTGGTCTTTCATTTGTCTGTTTTCATCCATCTTTGTTCTTTGGCTCTTGTGGGCCTCCCATCGTGGTGACCTCTGTTGTCAAAGAGCTCCGGCTCTGGGCGCATGCGCCCCAGAGCTCCGGCTCGGTAATTGGACACGTCAGTGCAGCCGCTCTGCGGCACATGGGATCTTCGCAGGCCGGGGATGGAACCAGAGCCCCTTGCACTGCAAGGCGGCGTCCTTACCCACTGGACCACCAGGGAAGCCCTGCAAATATTTTTTGTCAGTAGTCCCACAAATAAATTTTGGCTCGTCAAGGGACAGTTGCTTTCTCTCTCTTACCCTCCAGACACAGCTGATTTTTTGCATCTATTTGCAGATTTATTTCATGATTTTCCTGTGCCTCCACCATTAAAATTCTCCTTAAAACCAGCTATTGCATCTTATTGGTTCCTTTATTAATTAATGAGTTAAATGTTTTGGTACTTACTAATTTTAAATAGACTGTATAAAAGTCATGATTTTCTCTTATGAAAATTATTTTTAACAACTGAACAAATTGCTATATATTTCACTTTAATTAACTTTTTTTTTTAATTTATTTATCTTTTTGGTGGGTGGGGTGGGGAGGGAGCGGGGTGGGCGGGCCACTTCTATTGGTCTTTCATTTCTTTATTTTCATCCATCTTTGTTCTTTGACTCCTGTGGGCCTCCCATCGCGGTGGCCTCTGTTGTCGCAGAGCACCGGCTCTGGGCGCACGGGCGCCAGAGCTCTGGCTCGGTAATTGGACACACCGGTCCAGCCGCTCCGCGGCACGTGGGATCTTCCCAGGCCAGGGATGGAACCAGCACCCCTTGCACTGCAAGGCGGTGTCCTTATCCACTGGACCACCAGGGGAAGCCCTAATTAACTTTTAAAATTGCTCAAGCCATCACTTCATTTTGCAAGAGAACCTCTAGGTTCCATTTCCTAAGAACAGGATATGGAAATACAGCTGTTCCCTTCAGCTCTTGTTCATCATCCTTATCTTGCAAATAAATTTTTAATAAGATTTATGAAAATACTAATTTAATGATATCTTTTGTTTCCCTTATAAATGTTTCATTCATCGAATTCCTTAGGGCTTTAAGTCAGGAAAATTTATCAAAGAGACAGTATAGCCGTTCTGTTAGAGAAATTGGTTTTCTCCCCTCATCTTTCTTGCTTTTAGTATTTTTTAATATATACTTTTTTATATATATTTTAATTCTTTATTTTAAGGGTTTTACAGAGTTTTGTTTTAACATATACTTTTAATATCAGTGCTATCATTCTCTTTCTCTTTTTACTTTGTAATGTCCAAACCAACTGATATTATATATAGTCTAATATTTATGCCGAAACTATGCTTATGGTGGGGCCCAAATTGAAGAAATGTCTTTAAGTTATATAGGTCTTACAAAATATGTTCAGATTCTCCTGATGCATAAATTAATGCTGAGAGTATTGAATCTTTGAGAAAATAGACTCTCTACCTTCCAGGAAATCTCTTAATAAGTATCACAATTGTTTCAGCAATAATTACTAAAGTCGTACGTATTAGATAACCACGCACACATATGCCCTCACCCCAAAATACTGAAAAGGAAACATATTTTTCATTGAACTTGATTTCAGTTTGAGACTTCCTTTAAATTTGCAATCAGTCTACCTTTGAAATGATTGACTTCCCTGGTGGCTCAGATGGTAAAGAGTCTACCTGCAATGCAGGAGACCCGGCTTCGATCCCTGGGTTGGGAAGATCCCCTGGTGAAGGAAATGGTAATCCACTCCAGTATTCTTGCCTGGTGAATTCTGCACATAGAGGAGCCTGGGCGGCTATAATCCATGGACTTGCAAAGAGTCGGACATGACTGACTAACACATACACACAGACACCTTTGA
Organism: Tragulus kanchil; assembly: GCA_022376925.1. Lineage (NCBI taxonomy): Eukaryota > Metazoa > Chordata > Mammalia > Artiodactyla > Tragulidae > Tragulus > Tragulus kanchil. The sequence goes on from JAIOJX010000005.1 coordinate 14,783,498, forward strand.
AATAAGTGAAAACATTTGGGATGCTTCAGTAATATTTGAGTGTCAGGAGCAGATAGGAACCAGAAATTTGTAGTGGCAGAATTTTATTAACCCCTTAAGACTGTTCTTATGGAACCTGCAGTTAAAGGGTCATAGAAGGGAAAGACTCAAGGAGGACTGGGGAGGTTAGGTGAGTTAACTCTCATCATGAACCCTGAGACTTCTTTGTATCCATAGCAGTCTCCTCAAGGGCGGAGAGTCCAGTCTTTAACTTGCTGTTTCAAAAAATTTAGAAATAGGAACTATTGGCAGCTCTGATCCCAAAGCTCCCAGGAAGCAGTATTCAGGGAGTAAATAGACCCAAAATGCTACTTACATTTATAGATAAAGCAATTTTGTTTTAGTGTTCTTTTTTTTTTTTAAATTTTGGCCTCCTCTATTTTTTTCATTCTTTATTTTAAGGGTTTTACAGAGTTTTGTTTTAACATATACTTTTAATATCAGTGCTATCATTCTCTTTCTCTTTTTACTTTGTAATGTCCAAACCAACTGATATTATATATAGTCTAATATTTATGCCGAAACTATGCTTATGGTGGGGCCCAAATTGAAGAAATGTCTTTAAGTTATATAGGTCTTACAAAATATGTTCAGATTCTCCTGATGCATAAATTAATGCTGAGAGTATTGAATCTTTGAGAAAATAGACTCTCTACCTTCCAGGAAATCTCTTAATAAGTATCACAATTGTTTCAGCAATAATTACTAAAGTCGTACGTATTAGATAACCACGCACACATATGCCCTCACCCCAAAATACTGAAAAGGAAACATATTTTTCATTGAACTTGATTTCAGTTTGAGACTTCCTTTAAATTTGCAATCAGTCTACCTTTGAAATGATTGACTTCCCTGGTGGCTCAGATGGTAAAGAGTCTACCTGCAATGCAGGAGACCCGGCTTCGATCCCTGGGTTGGGAAGATCCCCTGGTGAAGGAAATGGTAATCCACTCCAGTATTCTTGCCTGGTGAATTCTGCACATAGAGGAGCCTGGGCAGCTATAATCCATGGACTTGCAAAGAGTCGGACATGACTGACTAACACATACACACAGACACCTTTGAAATAAGTGAAAACATTTGGGATGCTTCAGTAATATTTGAGTGTCAGGAGCAGATAGGAACCAGAAATTTGTAGTGGCAGAATTTTATTAACCCCTTAAGACTGTTCTTATGGAACCTGCAGTTAAAGGGTCATAGAAGGGAAAGACTCAAGGAGGACTGGGGAGGTTAGGTGAGTTAACTCTCATCATGAACCCTGAGACTTCTTTGTATCCATAGCAGTCTCCTCAAGGGCGGAGAGTCCAGTCTTTAACTTGCTGTTTCAAAAAATTTAGAAATAGGAACTATTGGCAGCTCTGATCCCAAAGCTCCCCAGGAAGCAGTATTCAGGGGAGTAAATAGACCCAAAAATGCTACTTACATTTATAGATAAAGCAATTTTGTTTTAGTGTTCTTTTTTTATTTTTTTTTTAAATTTTGGCCTCCTCTATTGGTCTTCTATTTATTCATTTTTATCCATTTTCACTCGCCGGCCTGGGTGGGCCTCCCACCACAGTGGCCTCTCTCGACGCAGAGCACCGGCTCGCAATTGAACACACCGATCCAGCCGCTCCACGGTATGTGGGATCCTCCCGGGCCAGGGACTGAACCTGCGCCCCCTGCACTACAATCAGACTCTCTACCCACTGGACCACCAGGGAAGCCCTGTTTCAGTTTGATATTTCTTACTGCTGTAAATGACAACACTTTCTACAATACTGTTTACTTAACAGCAGAGTTCATCCTTCATGTTAAAAGTCCTCCGTCCTGCTGAGTCCCTTTCTGATCAGCCCAGTAAATCTGCTGGTCACCAGAGGAAGTATAGGGTGGCGTTTGAGAGTCAAGCCGGATCCCACCATTTACTTAATCATTTATTTCAATCCCCCTTCTGGGAAATGACTAATGATGGTGTCTGTCATAAAGGGCTGGTTTGAGGATGAACAGAATCAATGCAGGGGCTTCCCAGGCAGTCCAGTGTCTGAGGTTCCGAGCTCCCCATGCAGGAGGCCCAGATTTGGTCCCTGGTTGGGAAACTGGATCCCACAGGCCCGTGGGAACATGGACGTCCTCCTAGATTCAAGCACAAGTTAGAAGACTTTTAACAGAGAATCTCACAGCTCTAAATAAATTCAGGAGAGTCCCTTAGACTGCAAGGAAATCAGACCAGTCAATCCTAAAGGAAATCAACCTTGAACATTCATTGGAAGGACTGATGCTGAAGTTGAAGCTCCAGTACTTTGGCCAGCTGACGTGAAGAGCTGACTCATTGGAAAAGACCCTGATGCTGGGAAAAATTAAGGGCAAGAGAAGAGGGCAACAGAAGATAAGATGGTTGGATAGTGTCAGTGACTCAATGGACGTGACTTTGAGCAAACTCTGAGAGACAGTGAAGGACATGGAAGCCTGGCATGCTGCAGTCCATGGGGTCGCAAAGAGTAGGACGTGACTGATCCACTGAACAACCAGCACCCAGATAAATTATTTGAAATGTTTTAAACAAGTTAATTTTTAAGCATTTCTTTTTATATAAAACCATCTCTGTGTTTTATGCATCCTCTAATGGCACTTCATGTGTAATATAAAAGAATATTTTTCTTCTGTATCCCACTGGACGCCAAATGCCATACTGTCTAAGACAGAAGTTTATGGGGCTGTTGAGCCCTTGTAATGTGTCCAGTGAAGAGCTGAATTGTTCACTTAAATTAATAAAAACTGTAATATCCACCTGTGTCTAGAAGCTACCATATTGGACAGAACAACTCTAGAACATTTGTTACTAGAAATCTGTTTCATCTTCATTCTTTCCCTGTCTGGTTGCGATTTTAATTTTTCAGTCCTCACCAAAAGGCAACTGATAAAGGTCTTTCCTGGTGGCGGTGGTGGAGACTTCAGTTCTGGGAGAAGAACTGCGTAGGGTGGAGGAGGGAAGCACAGCAGAACTTTTCAACTCAGACGACCACCTCCATCCTTCCAGAAAGTTCTTTTGGACAGCATTCCTCTCTAGAGGGTGGCAGAAAGTATTTGAACATGACAGGTTTGAACTCATGTGCAAAATGAAATTTGCTGTCTGCTCACTTCCAGAGCTAGGAACAAGAGTAGTTATTGAATGATAGTGGCTGCTTATCTTAAAATACTCAGAGCAAAGGCTACAGTGAATCAGCCATGTTCGAGCAGGCTCAAACGCAACCTGGTCATGATTGCTTCGGACACCAAGACTTTAACGAGCTGCTCAATTGGACCTGACTGGGAAATCAATTCCTAAAGGAAATCAACCTTGAACATTCATTGGAAGGACTGATGCTGAAGTTGAAGCTCCAGTACTTTGGCCAGCTGACGTGAAGAGCTGACTCATTGGAAAAGACCCTGATGCTGGGAAAAATTAAGGGCAAGAGAAGAGGGCAACAGAAGATAAGATGGTTGGATAGTGTCAGTGACTCAATGGACGTGACTTTGAGCAAACTCTGAGAGACAGTGAAGGACATGGAAGCCTGGCATGCTGCAGTCCATGGGGTCGCAAAGAGTAGGACGTGACTGATCCACTGAACAACCAGCACCCAGATAAATTATTTGAAATGTTTTAAACAAGTTAATTTTTAAGCATTTCTTTTTATATAAAACCATCTCTGTGTTTTATGCATCCTCTAATGGCACTTCATGTGTAATATAAAAGAATATTTTTCTTCTGTATCCCACTGGACGCCAAATGCCATACTGTCTAAGACAGAAGTTTATGGGGCTGTTGAGCCCTTGTAATGTGTCCAGTGAAGAGCTGAATTGTTCACTTAAATTAATAAAAACTGTAATATCCACCTGTGTCTAGAAGCTACCATATTGGACAGAACAACTCTAGAACATTTGTTACTAGAAATCTGTTTCATCTTCATTCTTTCCCTGTCTGGTTGCGATTTTAATTTTTCAGTCCTCACCAAAAGGCAACTGATAAAGGTCTTTCCTGGTGGCGGTGGTGGAGACTTCAGTTCTGGGAGAAGAACTGCGTAGGGTGGAGGAGGGAAGCACAGCAGAACTTTTCAACTCAGACGACCACCTCCATCCTTCCAGAAAGTTCTTTTGGACAGCATTCCTCTCTAGAGGGTGGCAGAAAGTATTTGAACATGACAGGTTTGAACTCATGTGCAAAATGAAATTTGCTGTCTGCTCACTTCCAGAGCTAGGAACAAGAGTAGTTATTGAATGATAGTGGCTGCTTATCTTAAAATACTCAGAGCAAAGGCTACAGTGAATCAGCCATGTTCGAGCAGGCTCAAAACGCAACCTGGTCATGATTGCTTCGGACACCAGGGAAAGATGAGCTCTGGGACCTTGGCATTCAGGCTGGATTCTATGTGGAGAGTTGGAAAACTATCTACAGAATGTACTCTTACATAATGAATAAGCTTCCCTCACTGATAAATGCCAATTTTCCAGTGGACCATGGAAAATGGGCTATTTTTGGCCACTCAGTGGGAAGCCATGGAGCTCTCACTTGTGCTTTAAAGAACCCTGGGAAATGCAAATCCGTGTCAACATTTGCTCCAATTTGCAACCAGTTCCGTGTCTTTGGGTGGTTGGGAGGGCAAAAAGTCTCTCAGTGGATATTTGAAATCAGATGGAAATAACTGAAAAGCTTATGTCACTGCTGTTCTTAGTAAGGGTTAGTCAGGTTCTAGTTAGACATGATCAGGGGTAATGACTAAATGTTTCAGCCACACAGCTAATTTCTGACATCAGTTGTTTCCAGATGACAAGAGGCTTATGCTTATAATTACTTTGCAGTCTTCTCTAATGAGCACATCAGTGTTCCAGCAGTATTCCCAAATACAGGAAAAATCAGGCACGAGCATCTTTTCTGAGTTATAGAAGTTGGAGTAAAGAAGAATACAGTTAATTTGATTTTAAAATATGTGTTTTTATGACACTAAGAGTTTGATTGTGTAACTGAAGCATCTAAATGCAAGAAAATACATAAGAAAGTCCAGGTGCATACTTAGGATTGTAGGAGACTCATCAAACATGTTTAAATACCACCACACAAGTATTGAGACTTTTCTGTAGTTACTTTTTAAAGAATGTAGGCTGACTGGTCATATTTTGCAAATATGTTTGACACTTTTTTTGAGGTTCTAATAAGTCATTCAAGACTTGTCCGAAGATCAAGTGTCATTGAGGGAAGTATGAATTTTCATTGCTACATCTGTGAGAAGTAAGAAATTAATCACTTTTTCCCTCAAAGTCAACTTAGAAGTAAGCCCCACCTCTTTTTTCTTCTTCCTCATCACATCAGGAACTGGAACTATAGACTGTACTGCATTCTGGGCTGGAGAATCCTCTCCCTTCCGTGGGACTTTTCTGGTGATCCAGTGGCTAAGACTCTGTGGTCCCAGTGCAGGAGGCCCAGGTTCCATTCCTGGTCAGAGAACTAGATGCCACATGCCACAACTAAATATCCCAAATGCCACAACTGAAAAAGAAAAGAAGATCCTGCGTGGATGCAACAGAGAGTGAAGATCACATGTGCCACAGCTAAGACCTGGAACAGCCAGAGAAAGACAGACAGACAGACAGGCAGAGGGAGGGAAGGAAAGAAGGAAAGAAAGAAGAGACTGTTCTTCCTTTCCATTTGTCACCCTTTCCAGCAGGTAGTTTCAGAGGTTTACATGGGTTTTGTTTCATCCACTATTACTTCATCAACACTGGGAGAAATTCAGAAATGCAGAATTTCACCCATTCATGCTTTTATTATCCTTAAATCAGGAAATCGAAAATGTAGCTCTTCTAAACTCCTTCCATTTAGATTCAGGACCACATAGGGAGACCTGCCACATGGTCACAGGTGGTGGACTTGGAGGCTTTTATCCCAGGCCTTGGGTCGCATCCCCCCGCCTGAGACACCCACAGCCATGCCCGCTAACTCTGGCTCCACAGGCTGGCCCTGGCTATGGTGCCATCCATCCTGTCTGCCCTGCACAGAGTTCCACGTCTTTTCCGCTGCCTTCTCCAGGTCCTTCCCTGCGTGCACTGCCAGATGGATCTAAAGTATCTTCGCCTTTCTTTTCATTGTTGCATGCCTCCATTTCTTCAGCCTCAAGCCCTATTGATCCTTGAAAAGTAGAATCATGGTCCAAGGGCCAATGCTGAGCAGTACCCCAGGTCCTCAGTCAGAGCCTCCTCCCTTCCTCCCACCACTGGCTCCCTAACTATAACACGTTCAACAGGCCCCAGAGACTTTCTGAAATGGCATAAAGTGAACAAAGTTATGTTTTCTCTGTATCATATAAAATCTAGCTGCCAGTGGTCTGTGGAGATATTCAAAAGGACAGTAATGGAAAAAGCTAAAAGAGTAATGTCAACAACAAAAAGCTGAGTGTTTACTGTAGCTTCAGATACGCTTCAGGGAGCATTGGTTACCCCCCATGAGGACCAGCAGACGCCCGGATGCTATAAGCAGAAATGTGCATGTTGACTCTCTGTCCTTAATTCACACAGAGGAATTTCCCTCTGTAAGCTCAAGTTCTTGTGTTGGCAGCTGAGAAAACCACTGACAGCTGGGGAGTTATTTTCTCCTTGGTCACAAGATGATGGAGATGATCTAGGGTGGGAAGTGAGGGGGAGAGAAGAAGGAGGCAAATGCTCAGTGCTCTGACCAGAACTGGGAAGAAGGCTCATAGGTCTTCCTTTCATGTGGGTCGAATGCACAAAGAACTTGTGTTTGTTCTTACATTTGATAAGAAACAACAGGAACACATCAACAAACTCTTAAGGTGTCATAAAGAAGGATCAGGCTTAAATCAGCCCTTGTTTCTTTTTCTTTCTTTCTTTTCTTGGATCATTACAAAATACTTAATCCAGATTGTGTTGTTTCCAAAAAACCCAAGGAATCCACAAAACTCAATAGAACACTATTTTCCAAGTATGAGAGCTAGCCAGGAAAATTATTAGAAGCTAATCCTCCCTGTTTTGTTGACTAAAACAGGCAGAAACTTGGATATCTGGAGTCCACCATTGTAAAACATTTTTAGGTGCCTTGGCTAAGAATATACCTGATGAGAGAAGTTAGTGTTTGGGAATTTTCCACTTGCTGTCTTAGCGATTCCCCAAATCTGCAGGTCAACCTGCTCTTTATTTTATATGTGTTAAGCATCCTCTCTAATATGCGCTACGTATGTAATGCATCTGTACAATATTAAATTCATAATGGACCACTGATTATTATATTTACTGCTTAAAATTAATTTGAACAGTGAGAGTTTCTTCCAGACGGTGACTATTTTTAGATTGTTCCCTCACTGAATGCCACTGTTGTAGCTGGATGTTTTGGTCTTTCCATCACTTGAAAGAGAACTGTTAATTCTGGCTACACTCTAGGTAGACTCCTCCATGTCCTTCTGTCTTTCTTCCCCATCCTTAGCTGTTCCATCTTGCATCAGTACTACAGAAGCTTTACTTCTACTGTGATCAAGTGAGAGAGACAAGTGTGCTCCACCTAATAAACATAATATCATTTTTAAACTAAAATCGAATTCTCTGTTTTAGCTATACATTTTGACTTTGCCTTCAATTTAACAGCAATGAAGTATATCATGAAAGAAATATGAAAAGAAGTGGAAGGAGATACAAATACTAGTGTGTCACGTTAGGATGATGTGATTATTTTTGTTCTGTGTTTTCATTATTTTCTGTTTGTTTCGTTGGGTTTGTTGGTTTGTTTTGGTTTTGACTACACGCGATAGCTTGTGCGATCTTAGTTCTCCAATCAGAGACTGAATCTGGGCCCGTGGCAGTGAAAGCATCAAGTCTTAGCAACTGGACTAGCAAGGAATTTCCTATTTTCTTTAGTTTGAAGATGTTCCATTAAAATGAAAGATAGATAAACTTGCCCTCTTACTAATAGACCTTTGTCTAGGGCTTCCTGGTGGTCCAGTGGGTAAAGAGTCTGCTTTGCAGTGCAAGGGGCACTGGTTCGACCCCTGGCCCAGGAAGATCCCACATGCTGCAGAGCAGCTGGACCGATGTGTCCAACTACAAGCCAGCGCTCTAGAACACATGTGCCCAGAGCCGGTGCTCTACAACCAGAGAGGCCACTGCAATGGGAGGCCCACGCATGTTAAAGAATAAAGATGGATGAAAATAAATATGTAAAAAAAAATAAAATAAAAGAGTCTAGAAGTTAAAAAAAAAAAACCCTTTGTCTAACCACTGATCTGTGATTTAATTTTGTAATTATTGATTAGTTATAACTCATAATTAGTTTTTGTCATGAAATGCATCTGTACAATATTAAATTCATAATGGACCACTGATTATTATATTTACTGCTTAAAATTAATTTGAACAGTGAGAGTTTCTTCCAGACGGTGACTATTTTTAGATTGTTCCCTCACTGAATGCCACTGTTGTAGCTGGATGTTTTGGTCTTTCCATCACTTGAAAGAGAACTGTTAATTCTGGCTACACTCTAGGTAGACTCCTCCATGTCCTTCTGTCTTTCTTCCCCATCCTTAGCTGTTCCATCTTGCATCAGTACTACAGAAGCTTTACTTCTACTGTGATCAAGTGAGAGAGACAAGTGTGCTCCACCTAATAAACATAATATCATTTTTAAACTAAAATCGAATTCTCTGTTTTAGCTATACATTTTGACTTTGCCTTCAATTTAACAGCAATGAAGTATATCATGAAAGAAATATGAAAAGAAGTGGAAGGAGATACAAATACTAGTGTGTCACGTTAGGATGATGTGATTATTTTTGTTCTGTGTTTTCATTATTTTCTGTTTGTTTCGTTGGGTTTGTTGGTTTGTTTTGGTTTTGACTACACGCGATAGCTTGTGCGATCTTAGTTCTCCAATCAGAGACTGAATCTGGGCCCGTGGCAGTGAAAGCATCAAGTCTTAGCAACTGGACTAGCAAGGAATTTCCTATTTTCTTTAGTTTGAAGATGTTCCATTAAAATGAAAGATAGATAAACTTGCCCTCTTACTAATAGACCTTTGTCTAGGGCTTCCTGGTGGTCCAGTGGGTAAAGAGTCTGCTTTGCAGTGCAAGGGGCACTGGTTCGACCCCTGGCCCAGGAAGATCCCACATGCTGCAGAGCAGCTGGACCGATGTGTCCAACTACAAGCCAGCGCTCTAGAACACATGTGCCCAGAGCCGGTGCTCTACAACCAGAGAGGCCACTGCAATGGGAGGCCCACGCATGTTAAAGAATAAAGATGGATGAAAATAAATATGTAAAAAAAAATAAAATAAAAGAGTCTAGAAGTTAAAAAAAAAAAACCCTTTGTCTAACCACTGATCTGTGATTTAATTTTGTAATTATTGATTAGTTATAACTCATAATTAGTTGTCACTTCTCATATTTGTCATGTTTTCAAAGTCATGATCTTATTTTGCTTCTTCCCAATAATTAGAATTTTAAATATATATTAAGCACCATGGGCAACAGTTTTATTTCCTGTGCTATCTCAGATGCACTGGTCTATTTCTCTGGGCTCTGACATTAAATCTGGATTCGTTTCAGTCAGCCAACCAACGAAAACTGCTTACTGACCATGGTTGCGTGTCATGTTCTCCTTGGCTGGGATCACTGTGTACAGCTGTGAAGGTGTGCCCGGCACTAGGGCACCTGGCCAGCGGGGCAGTGGAGGCTATTTGTCAACATGTGTCATGAGGTAGAGGACTGTGGGCAGCTCTTTCTTTAGTATTACATAATGATATACAGTAAGTGTGACCTCTGCATGTTCCTGCTTTTAGGCACTTAAATTTAGATAGATGAGACCTGGAAAATAAAAGTTGAGAGAGTAATTTCTTTATATTGTAATGAATAAACTGCAAATTTATTCCATTTCAAAGGTATTCAGTGACAGGAGAGATGATTTTGGACTGGAGTGTTTAGCTATAACTCCAACAGGTCAGCAGAATATAAAAAGAATCCTTAGGTGTAAGCCCAGCAGTCATATCTGTTTATAGCAACATAAAATTTTCAGGCAGGGACAGTCTCACCAGCAAAGTGGGTTCATAAGAGACATGGCCTGTGGTCTGAGAGGTGTCCATCGGTCCTTTTTTGTCCTTTGGTCTAGGGCTTCCTGGTGGTCCAGTGGGTAAAGAGTCTGCTTTGCAGTGCAAGGGGCACTGGTTCGACCCCTGGCCCAGGAAGATCCCACATGCTGCAGAGCAGCTGGACCGATGTGTCCAACTACAAGCCAGCGCTCTAGAACACATGTGCCCAGAGCCGGTGCTCTACAACCAGAGAGGCCACTGCAATGGGAGGCCCACGCATGTTAAAGAATAAAGATGGATGAAAATAAATATGTAAAAAAAAATAAAATAAAAGAGTCTAGAAGTTAAAAAAAAAAAACCCTTTGTCTAACCACTGATCTGTGATTTAATTTTGTAATTATTGATTAGTTATAACTCATAATTAGTTGTCACTTCTCATATTTGTCATGTTTTCAAAGTCATGATCTTATTTTGCTTCTTCCCAATAATTAGAATTTTAAATATATATTAAGCACCATGGGCAACAGTTTTATTTCCTGTGCTATCTCAGATGCACTGGTCTATTTCTCTGGGCTCTGACATTAAATCTGGATTCGTTTCAGTCAGCCAACCAACGAAAACTGCTTACTGACCATGGTTGCGTGTCATGTTCTCCTTGGCTGGGATCACTGTGTACAGCTGTGAAGGTGTGCCCGGCACTAGGGCACCTGGCCAGCGGGGCAGTGGAGGCTATTTGTCAACATGTGTCATGAGGTAGAGGACTGTGGGCAGCTCTTTCTTTAGTATTACATAATGATATACAGTAAGTGTGACCTCTGCATGTTCCTGCTTTTAGGCACTTAAATTTAGATAGATGAGACCTGGAAAATAAAAGTTGAGAGAGTAATTTCTTTATATTGTAATGAATAAACTGCAAATTTATTCCATTTCAAAGGTATTCAGTGACAGGAGAGATGATTTTGGACTGGAGTGTTTAGCTATAACTCCAACAGGTCAGCAGAATATAAAAAGAATCCTTAGGTGTAAGCCCAGCAGTCATATCTGTTTATAGCAACATAAAATTTTCAGGCAGGGACAGTCTCACCAGCAAAGTGGGTTCATAAGAGACATGGCCTGTGGTCTGAGAGGTGTCCATCGGTCCTCTTTGTCTTCCCAAATGCTTCTGGACCTTACCCTCCCCTCGGCACCCGGGACTAGTGAGTTAGCCCTTTGAGTTCAGGTAAAGCCATCAGAAGATGCCCTTTAAATAGAGAAGATAGTTTCCAAAGACCATACCAAACATGGTCGGCCAGGATGATTCTCTCCCGCAAGGCCAATCGCACCTCTGTCCTGGAGAACCAGGGCCTGGTCACTGGAGCCTGAGATGCTGGCTTTGCAGAAGAACTTGGAAAGCAGCAGCAGGAAGGAACCACTTCTCTGTGCTTTACTCGCTGGTATCTTGATCAAGTTTTAGACATAGATGACTCCAAAAAAACATGATAAAAGCTGCGGATCATCTGCTCAGATAAATGCCCCACATCGAAAACAGTAGACATGGTTTATGGAGCTCCCGGCCTCCTGAAGCTTGCCTAGGGAACACAGCTAAGCATCTCTGTTGATTGAACAAATGAGAATCGTCTCTTGGATTGTCTGCAGGTGCCATGGAAACCAGCCTCGCTCCTTCATTCTTTTCCATTTACAGTTCACCCCTCTCCTTCCGGGCTCCTCTTTGCCACCCCCACCCTACTCGCGGGTGGACAGAAGTATCAAAATAGTGACTAAGAATCCTCACCCTGGGACAAAGAGGTGTGCTGCTGCCTCCGATCTGTTTCCATTTCCTAGAACTGTGTGACCAAAAGCAAGGGGTGGCCAGAGGAGGCTGGGGCTGTGCGTGGCGGTGGAGGGGAAGGTGGGTGATGGGGGCGTGCTGTGGTTTTGCGGTGTGGCCAGCTCTGCCGTACTCTGTAACTGCGCCATCCAGGGAGAGCTCAGTCTGCCTTCTCCACACCAGGGCAGCAGGAGACCACCTGGCCTAGCCGTTAGAGAGTCCTCTGTCATACAGATGCTAGGTCAGGACAAATGGAAGTAAATAAAAATAAAAATCTTTATTAAGAGAGGCAAAAGTTTGAAATATTTTAAATTTGTTTTTAGAGTCTTTGACTTCTTGAGCACAAGCTTCCAATGGAGAGGAGAGGATCGTGATATGAGAGCTGAGCTACCCCCATTCCCTCTTTGAGAAGAAAGAACATAAAGAACTCACTCACATGGTAAGTGCTCAGTAAGGTTTCTCTGTGGTTACCAGCTCTGTTTGCTTTGAGTAGGGTGTTCTCAGCATCCACAATGTGCAGATCAGCTGCAGGTAAATTGCCATTGATAACTTTCCACTGAGAGTTATTACAATGAAATGCAAACTCTCATGAGACATTGGAAATGTGTTCTCTTCAAAACTCTTAACTCCTAAGAGGAAATGTTTGTAGAGACATGTTGTTATTATTCTTTCCTCCTCATGCGCTGGGAAAAGCTTCAAGAAAGAATGCTGTGGAGACTTCTCTGGTGGTCCAGTGGCTAAGAAGACTTTGTACTCCCCCTGCAGAGGGCCAGGGTTTGATCCCTGGTCAGGAACTGGGTCCCACGTGCAACTAAGAGTTTGCATACTGCAACTAAAGCCAAGGGTTTGAAATCCTGGCATAACCCTAACTCGTTGATTGAACAAATGAGAATCGTCTCTTGGATTGTCTGCAGGTGCCATGGAAACCAGCCTCGCTCCTTCATTCTTTTCCATTTACAGTTCACCCCTCTCCTTCCGGGCTCCTCTTTGCCACCCCCACCCTACTCGCGGGTGGACAGAAGTATCAAAATAGTGACTAAGAATCCTCACCCTGGGACAAAGAGGTGTGCTGCTGCCTCCGATCTGTTTCCATTTCCTAGAACTGTGTGACCAAAAGCAAGGGGTGGCCAGAGGAGGCTGGGGCTGTGCGTGGCGGTGGAGGGGAAGGTGGGTGATGGGGGCGTGCTGTGGTTTTGCGGTGTGGCCAGCTCTGCCGTACTCTGTAACTGCGCCATCCAGGGAGAGCTCAGTCTGCCTTCTCCACACCAGGGCAGCAGGAGACCACCTGGCCTAGCCGTTAGAGAGTCCTCTGTCATACAGATGCTAGGTCAGGACAAATGGAAGTAAATAAAAATAAAAATCTTTATTAAGAGAGGCAAAAGTTTGAAATATTTTAAATTTGTTTTAGAGTCTTTGACTTCTTGAGCACAAGCTTCCAATGGAGAGGAGAGGATCGTGATATGAGAGCTGAGCTACCCCCATTCCCTCTTTGAGAAGAAAGAACATAAAGAACTCACTCACATGGTAAGTGCTCAGTAAGGTTTCTCTGTGGTTACCAGCTCTGTTTGCTTTGAGTAGGGTGTTCTCAGCATCCACAATGTGCAGATCAGCTGCAGGTAAATTGCCATTGATAACTTTCCACTGAGAGTTATTACAATGAAATGCAAACTCTCATGAGACATTGGAAATGTGTTCTCTTCAAAACTCTTAACTCCTAAGAGGAAATGTTTGTAGAGACATGTTGTTATTATTCTTTCCTCCTCATGCGCTGGGAAAAGCTTCAAGAAAGAATGCTGTGGAGACTTCTCTGGTGGTCCAGTGGCTAAGAAGACTTTGTACTCCCCCTGCAGAGGGCCAGGGTTTGATCCCTGGTCAGGGAACTGGGTCCCACGTGCCGCAACTAAGAGTTTGCATACTGCAACTACAAGGTCTCAAGTGCTGCCACTAAGACATGGTGCGGCCAAATAAATCTGGTCTTTAAAAAAGGGCAGCGTTGGCCATTCACTCATTAAAAATCTGCAATTAAACCTAAACATTAAAAAATGAACCCTGTGTTCATTAGCTGTTTTCCATGTACTGGTATTATCTCTTACTGGAAAGGGGGAAATGGGAGGCAGGTAAAATAGCAAGTGGCCTAGAATCTGGTCTCAGAGTCTCAGCAGCCAGTGGGTGGGTGGGAGACCCCAGCACAGCCTCTTCATATAAAATCGTCAACTGAAATGTTTTACACTATATAAAGGAAGATAGAACAGTGGAACCATTCCAGCGATGGGTCCCTGGCCCCCACGTGTCTGCCTTGTTATCAGCTTTCTGGTTGAGCCTGATGGGCAGCAGCTGCCGTGTTACCCGGAGGGACAAAGTCACTGCGGGGGTGGAGTCTCTGAGGCCATGTAGAGGCCCAGGGTGGAATGAAACAAGAGTCTCGTTAGCTTCGGCAAGGAAGGGGACCTTAATTCAAATGTAATGTAGGGCAAAGGTGTCGAAGTGAACCCAGCACCATCCTGGTAAAGCCGATGACAAGATCATCCGCTAAGGAGAAAGGCAGGGATGTGGGTTGGAATCTCAAGATCTTAAAAGATTTAGAAGCACCCAGTGTCTGTCCTCTTCTTTCCAACTCTACCACCTTCCGAACTAATTCTGTAAAAGAAAAATGTTTCCGTAAGTGTGTACTCGATGACCTTTCTGGGTCAGCCTTGGGAAGATAGCCTTGAACCTTTAGACCTGCTTTCTTGGAACTTTCAAGTCTAATTGGAAAATACGGACAGTAAGTGTCAGAGAGCTGTCAAAGTTCACTGGCGGGGCCGGGGTGGAGCCCCATGCGGGCCTCTGTCGCATAGCAGACACATGCTGTGCCAGGTGAGATTAGTTAAGGGACAGTTCAGGCACCAGGTTAAGACTTACTACTTTCCCATCAAAACAAGTGAATTATTTCTTAGAAAATTTCTCTGTCTCCTATCTCTTTCCAGTCTTGGACGGCACCACCAAATTAACAGTGACATGATTCTGGCCCCAGAGGGTCAGTAATCCCTCAGTGCCTGCCCCTCATGCACTGGGGGCAGCTTAGGCCAAGATCAAAGAGCTCCACCTTCTGAGACCTAACCGTCTTCCCAGATCTGGGTCCACAGCTCTGCCTTCCCGCTAGGCTCCCTGGCTCTCCTTTGTCCCTGTCCCAGCCTTCACCACCTGTCCGCTTCTGTCCCTGCTGGCCTTTCATCTTGAGCGCCCTTCCTCAAGTGCCCTTTCTTTTGGTTCTATTTCTGCTTGAAGGATCAGCGCTTACTTCCACCAGGATAGTTCGCGGGTCACCAGAACTAGAAGCAACCTCCATCTCCCTCACACCCGCAAACTTTGTTCAGGCTTCTTTTAAGCCATGTTTTAAAGTCTTCCTTACACTGTGGTTATTCCTATACTCTCTTCATCTTCTTACTCACTTACAAACCTAAGGGGAGGATTTGTGGTTCATTCATTCACTGTCATACTCCATGACACATTATATTCCAGTGCAAAATATACTTAGCCAGAAGAAATGCTCTATTAATGATTGCTGAAGTTAATGCTGGAGAAAAAAAAAAACGTTCCATGTTAATTGGAAGCTTGGATGTTTTTTGTGGACCTGTAAAAATTGGTTCTTGGGCATATTTTATTTTTTGTACTCCTGGAACATATATATATATATACACACACACACACACACACACACACGCATATGTTTTTTAAAATTCATCTGTTCATTCATTCATTCTTCAGTACAAACATACTGAATACCTAAAAAAAAAAGTGAGGCGTGTACACGGTAAGGACAACCTGACCCTGGATATTCGCAATGTGTGCATCACTTGGTGTGGTCACGGACACAAACCGTGTCATTTTGTTTCGCTTCTTTCCAGACAAAGGGGAGCAAAGAGGTGCCCCTTACCAACGCTGCTGGGCGAAGAGCAGTGTAGGGTAGGAAAAACGCACATTTAAGTGGTTTCCTGTAGGGTCAGAATGAACCTTGTCATGGACAGAACCAAATTTCATGCAGTTTTAACACCGACAGAAAATACTGGCTTTTTAGACACTCATGCTAGTGTTTGGAAATTTTGCTGGAAGAAATATCAGTGACAGCCCCCAGCCCCCTTCTCTGTAATTGTTTTCCTAGCATTCATTCAGTGAAGAGCTTCAAGTCTACTTTCTCAAATTGAAATAGACTAATGAAAATTGAAAACCAGTGTTTTCCTTTTAACAGGGTTAACAAAAAAAAAGTCAAAATCTCCAGTTTTGTAATTATAATCAACATGCAAAGGAGAATGGCCACAGATACAATAAAATTCAACTGGTTTAGGGTACATTTATTTTTAAATAATCAGGCAGGTTTTTAAAAAGATGTATGTAAAGTACATTTTTAAATCCATTGTTAAAATGTTGTTACAAAATATGAGTGCATCTGAACTTGATGTCCAGCTAAAGTATTGCTTCTCCACCTCCCTCCCCAGCCAGGAATTTTATCCCTAAACTGGGGTCGGGGGAGCACACAGGTCCCTCTGTAGCTCCCCAAGGGTCCCTCCTTCCTCTGCACAAGTCTTTGAGGATCCGATCTGTGGCTTCTTCAGCCAAGAGCCTCCGGGATCTTTCCAGACTTCTTTGCAAGGTTGCCTGATACAAGGAATTCTTTTCTCTCTGAGCCTGCCGCCCTCTGCCTCGCTCCTCTCCCTCTTTCTCCCACGGCCCATCTGCCCCTCCTCTCCTCCACCCGCCTCTCCCCTCCGCTCCCCTGTATTTCCACTCCCCACCAGCGGAGCTTGGCTCTCCTGCCTGCCTCCCTCTCCCTTTCTCTCCCCCTCCGTCTGTATTTGGAGCTCCCGGAAGCCGCCGGCCACTCTCCCCAGCAGCAGCGTGACTGACGCCGACTCTTACTCAGCGGGGAGGAGGAGGAGGAGGAGGAGGAGGAGGGGAGAGGGCGGCGGGAGGAGGGCTCGAGTGGCCGATCGCGGATTGACATCGCCCAGCACCGAGTGCAGAACCCCCGGGCAGGTAATCCAGAGCCGCCGGGCCGGGCCTGGAGGGGCTGGGGTGGGCGCAGGTGCGGGGGGCACCCTGCCACTGCGCTCGGAAGTTGCGCTCCAAGGGAAGGGTGCAGAGGGGCCCGGGCTGCGGTGCGCTGGAGTAAAGGCGCCAGTGGGCCAGGATGCCTGGAGCACAGGCGGCCTCGGGGGCCCTTGCACGGGCGAGTGCTCCATCTGGGTCAGTGCAGCCGCGCTCCCCGCCCCCCGCCGCCTGCTCGGTGCGGGAGCAGAGCGGGCTCGGGGAGGGGCTGGACCCGTGGCCTGCCGAGCTCCAGGCTGGTCTAACTTTGGGGGTGCTCGCCCGCCAGGCTCAGAGCCTGGAGAGGGTGGGGGGAGCTGCAGAGTCGTGGGAAGAGGGTAGTTATCATTAGACTGAATTTGACCCTAGCCAAGAAGTGCTGGAAAGAAATGGACCTGGCTTCGCTGTAGAACCAGACTTAAGGTCTTGAGTCACTTTTGAAAAATGCACTGGCCATTGAGGCATTGAGGGACGCTCAGAAGAGGTCACCTCACCATGGGTTTCTGTCTCCTTGGGTTAGAGGGGGTGTTGGTGGAAGTAGCTTCGTTATCTTCACTTTGGGGACTAATCATCACATATGCAAATAGCCTTGCCTTTATGGCCATCAGAGTGCCTCACAAATAGGCTGCAAGGTTTAAAGATATTTGAAATTGGTGCGTTCTCTTAAAATGAGTGAATATGGATATTGAACTAGATCCAGACAGCAAAAAGTGGAGATGAACACCGCAGAAAAGGTCAAGAACGTCGGGATTCATGGGAATGCAGAAGTCTATGGGACTTAACCCACCTAAGTTTACCAGAATTGTGTGCAGGGTGCTAATTCTTTATTGCTTATATAAGACCTCTTTTTTACTTAAGGAACATGGCTTAGAATTCTTGGCAAAATATCTCAGCCCATTTAGTGTAAGATTACAGCTGTGGAGTCATCTTTGGGGAAATTCTTCTTACAGTTATGCGACTCCAGTTAGAATGTAAGCCTCCTGAGGGCAAGGTGGGGTTTTTGGCAGTTTTTACTGCACAGAGCAGTCTGACTCACAGCTCCTAGTGAGCAGGTAGTCAAAGTTTGTTAAAAAGATTAACCCAATAGTTTGAGTGTGACTGTGACTTTTTGGAAGATACCACATTATTTTGCAAGGAAAGACTATTCTTTGATTCCCAAATGTAAAAGTCCTTAATAAAGTTAGAATGGAGGTATCATAAATATTTATTAAAGAAAAAAAATTGACAGAGTTCACGAGGGTAACTGTCAAGGCAATCGTGGTTAGTTAGGGAACAGGTTTTTGTTGCTCATTGTAGAAGTGAGAAGTAATTTAATGTGTTGATCTGGTGTAGGGTTTGGCAAACTTTATGAGTCAAGGGCTGGATAGTAAACTTGTGGGCTTTCTTGGTTCTGTGGTCTCTTGAGTAACTACTCATCTGATGAGTTGTAGCTTGAAACCAGCCACAGAAGATGACTAAAGAAACAACGCGGCTGTTATTTCACTTTATTCACTGGACACTGAAACTTGAAGTTCATATCATTTTCACCAGATTGATATTTGTTATCCAACTCTTCACAACCCCATGGACAGCAGCACACCAGGCTCCCCTGTCCTTGAAATAGTATTGAAATACTCTTCTTTTTTTCAGGCATTAAAAAACGTATAATTCATTTTTAGCTTGGGAGAGGAGGGGAGGACACAAAAGCAGGTGGGGAGAAGGGCAGGTTTATCATGTGGGTCGTGGTTTACTCTCCCCCTACTGTGTGTAGATTTTGGAGAGGAACCTGGTTTTTAAGATTTTTTTTTTTTTTGGATGTGGACCATTTTTAAAGTCTTTGTTGAATTTGTTACAATATTGTTTCTGTTTTATAGTTTCATTTTTTGACAAGGAAGCATGTGGGAATCTCAGCTCCCCAACCAGGGATTGAACCTGCATTGGAAGGCAAAGTCTTAACCACTGGACCTTCAGAGAAGTTTCTAGAAAGGCATCATTTGAAAGGGTTAATGGGCCAGATTTTCTGGGTGTCTAAGTCATACCTAGGAGTTACGTTAATGCCGTCAAGAGTAGCATTAACTTATTCTGTGTATTACAGTGTTTCTGTTTTGCATTGAGTATTTCCTAACATATCTTTATGTATGAAATTTCTTTTTGTTTTTACTTTTTTTTCCTTTTCCCCATCATGCCTCATTTATTTATATTTATTTTCATCCATCTTTTTTATTCTTTGGCATGTGTGGGCCTCTCACTGCAGTGGCCTCTCTCATTGCAGAGCACCGGCTCTGGGCGCATGTGCTCCAGAGTGCTGGCTCATAATTGGACACACAGGTCCAGCCGCTCCATGGCACATGGGATCTTCACGTGCCAGGGATCAAACCAGTGCCCCTTGCACTGCAAGGCAGGTGGGTTGAAATCTGGTGTAGGGTTTGGGCCCATTGTAGAAGTGAGAAGTAATTTAATGTGTTGATCTGTTGGGTTGAAAGTCAAGGGCTGGATAGTAAACTTGTGGGCTTTCTTGGTTCTGTGGTCTCTTGAGTAACTACTCATCTGATGAGTTGTAGCTTGAAACCAGCCACAGAAGATGACTAAAGAAACAACGCGGCTGTTATTTCACTTTATTCACTGGACACTGAAACTTGAAGTTCATATCATTTTCACCAGATTGATATTTGTTATCCAACTCTTCACAACCCCATGGACAGCAGCACACCAGGCTCCCCTGTCCTTGAAATAGTATTGAAATACTCTTCTTTTTTTCAGGCATTAAAAAACGTATAATTCATTTTTAGCTTGGGAGAGGAGGGGAGGACACAAAAGCAGGTGGGGAGAAGGGCAGGTTTATCATGTGGGTCGTGGTTTACTCTCCCCCTACTGTGTGTAGATTTTGGAGAGGAACCTGGTTTTTAAGATTTTTTTTTTTTTTGGATGTGGACCATTTTTAAAGTCTTTGTTGAATTTGTTACAATATTGTTTCTGTTTTATAGTTTCATTTTTTGACAAGGAAGCATGTGGGAATCTCAGCTCCCCAACCAGGGATTGAACCTGCATTGGAAGGCAAAGTCTTAACCACTGGACCTTCAGAGAAGTTTCTAGAAAGGCATCATTTGAAAGGGTTAATGGGCCAGATTTTCTGGGTGTCTAAGTCATACCTAGGAGTTACGTTAATGCCGTCAAGAGTAGCATTAACTTATTCTGTGTATTACAGTGTTTCTGTTTTGCATTGAGTATTTCCTAACATATCTTT
This sequence comes from Tragulus kanchil, assembly GCA_022376925.1. Classification (NCBI taxonomy): domain Eukaryota; kingdom Metazoa; phylum Chordata; class Mammalia; order Artiodactyla; family Tragulidae; genus Tragulus; species Tragulus kanchil. Next base: position 14,803,668 of record JAIOJX010000005.1, read on the forward strand.
ATGTATGAAATTTCTTTTTGTTTTTACTTTTTTTTCCTTTTCCCCATCATGCCTCATTTATTTATATTTATTTTCATCCATCTTTTTTATTCTTTGGCATGTGTGGGCCTCTCACTGCAGTGGCCTCTCTCATTGCAGAGCACCGGCTCTGGGCGCATGTGCTCCAGAGTGCTGGCTCATAATTGGACACACAGGTCCAGCCGCTCCATGGCACATGGGATCTTCACGTGCCAGGGATCAAACCAGTGCCCCTTGCACTGCAAGGCAGGCTCTTTACCCACTGGACCATCTGGGAAGCCCTGAAGTTTCTTTTTTGATTCATTAATTATGTGATATACATAGAAATAACTGGCTAAGTTTATACGTACACTATAAACAATATTCAAATAACCGCCTATAGCCTTGTCATGGGCTTCCCAGGTGGCGCAGGGGTAAAGAGCCCACCTGCCAGTGCAGGAGACTGAAGAGACATGGGTTTGAATCCTGGGTCAGGACGATCCCCTGGAGGAGGGCATGGCACCCCACTCCAGTACTGTTGCCTGGAGAATCCCATGGACAGAAGAGCCTGGTGGGCTACAGTCCATGGGGTCACACAGAGTTGGACACGACTGAAGTGACTTAGTGTGGCAGCTGTATCACAGCTTTGAAACTAGGGCTAATGAACTAGATAATTATAAAAATGTAATCCATAGAATGGGGAGAACATATTTTAAAATCCTGTATTTGATGAGGAACTTATATCCAAAATATATAAAGAGTTCTTACAACTCAATAATAAAAAGATAAGTAACCCAATATTAAAATAGTCAAGATATCTGAATGATTGTTTCTCCCAAGAACATATACAAATGGCCATAAACCATGAAAAGTTGGCTCAACATCATTATTCATTGAAAAAATGCAAATCAAAACCACAGTGAGATACTACTTCACTCCCACTAGGATGGCTAGAATCAGAAAGTCAAATAATTAAGTGTTGGTGAGCACACGAAGGAACTGGAACCCTTGGGACCCTTATACATAGCTGGTAGGAATATTATCTGGTACAGTTGCTTTGGAAAAAAGTTTGGCAGTTCCTCAGAAATTAAACATTTACCATGTGATACAACAATTTCACTCAAAGTGTATATATATATATATATATATATATATATATATATATATATATATATCCAAGAGAAATGAAAGCATACGTCCACGCAAAACCTGTACACTAATGTTTATACCAACACTGTTCATAACAAAATAAACCAGATGGCTGTTGGCTGATGAGTGAATGAATAAAATATGGTATGTACATACAGTGGGATAAGGGTTTCTCTAGCTCAGTGCTAAACAATCAGTGTAGGAGACCCACATTGCATCCTTGGGTTGGGAAGATACCCTGGAGTAGGAAATAGCAACCCACTCCAGTGTTCTTGCCTGGAAACTCCCAGGGACAGAAGAGCCTGGCGGGCTACAGTCCATGGGGTCGCAAAGAGTTGGACACAACTGAATGAGTAACACTTACGCCATGGGATATTATTTGGCCACAAAAAAGAATGAAATACTGATACAGGCTACAAAATGTATGAACTTTGAAAAAAGCATTCTAAGTGAAAGAAGTGAATCATGAAAGGCCACATATTGTATGATTCTGTTCATACGGAAATGTTCAGAACAGGGCAATGTATAGAGACAGAAAGTAGGTTAATGGCTTCTTAGGGGTGGGTTTGATGGTGGGTGTGGTCGTGAAAGGGTGTAGGGTGTCTTTTTGAGCTGGCAAAATGTTCTAGATGGATGAGAGTTGTGACCTTCATCAGATGGTACACTTCAAATGGGTGACTTGGACAGGACGTCCCCTGCAGACAAACCTTCACAGTGCAACCTTTTGAAGATGCATTGTATTATGAACCTATGACGGTGCAGTGCTAGACTCATCTGTGAGCCGTATCTCAGTAAAGCTGTTAAAACAGAAGGCTGAAAAAAAGAGCTGGATGACTACCTGTATTGTGGCGTTTTTCTTTATACATTTCTCCTATGACAGACCTTGTGACCGTCCCAACACTGGATTTTGTGTTGACCATTCCCGATTTTATTGTAAAATAGTTTTGTGACATCCATATGTATTCTTAAGCAATTTTGTTTACATTTGCTTATTTTTAAAGCTGCATCTTTTATTTTTTTTTTTTAAAGGCTGTGAGGTTTATTTATTATTTATTTATTTTATTTATTTATTTTGGCGGGGGTGGGGAGGGAAGGGGGGTGGGCAGGCCACTCCTATCGGTCTTTCATTTGTCTGGTTTTATCCATCTTTGTTCTTTGGCTCCTGTGGGCCTCCCATCGCGTGGCGTCTAGTGCAGAGTGTTCATGGCTGTTGGCTGATGAGTGAATGAATAAAATATGGTATGTACATACAGTGGGATAAGGGTTTCTCTAGCTCAGTGCTAAACAATCAGTGTAGGAGACCCACATTGCATCCTTGGGTTGGGAAGATACCCTGGAGTAGGAAATAGCAACCCACTCCAGTGTTCTTGCCTGGAAACTCCCAGGGACAGAAGAGCCTGGCGGGCTACAGTCCATGGGGTCGCAAAGAGTTGGACACAACTGAATGAGTAACACTTACGCCATGGGATATTATTTGGCCACAAAAAAGAATGAAATACTGATACAGGCTACAAAATGTATGAACTTTGAAAAAAGCATTCTAAGTGAAAGAAGTGAATCATGAAAGGCCACATATTGTATGATTCTGTTCATACGGAAATGTTCAGAACAGGGCAATGTATAGAGACAGAAAGTAGGTTAATGGCTTCTTAGGGGTGGGTTTGATGGTGGGTGTGGTCGTGAAAGGGTGTAGGGTGTCTTTTTGAGCTGGCAAAATGTTCTAGATGGATGAGAGTTGTGACCTTCATCAGATGGTACACTTCAAATGGGTGACTTGGACAGGACGTCCCCTGCAGACAAACCTTCACAGTGCAACCTTTTGAAGATGCATTGTATTATGAACCTATGACGGTGCAGTGCTAGACTCATCTGTGAGCCGTATCTCAGTAAAGCTGTTAAAACAGAAGGCTGAAAAAAAGAGCTGGATGACTACCTGTATTGTGGCGTTTTTCTTTATACATTTCTCCTATGACAGACCTTGTGACCGTCCCAACACTGGATTTTGTGTTGACCATTCCCGATTTTATTGTAAAATAGTTTTGTGACATCCATATGTATTCTTAAGCAATTTTGTTTACATTTGCTTATTTTTAAAGCTGCATCTTTTATTTTTTTTTTTTAAAGGCTGTGAGGTTTATTTATTATTTATTTATTTTATTTATTTATTTTGGCGGGGGTGGGGAGGGAAGGGGGGTGGGCAGGCCACTCCTATCGGTCTTTCATTTGTCTGGTTTTATCCATCTTTGTTCTTTGGCTCCTGTGGGCCTCCCATCGCGGTGGCGTCTGTAGTTGCAGAGCGCTGGCTCTGGGCGCACGCGCTCCAAGAGCTCCGGCTCGGTAATTGGACACATCAGTCCAGCCGCTCCGCGGCACGTGGGATCTTCCCAGGCCAGGGATCGAACCGGGGCCCCTTGCACTGCAAGGTGGTGTCCTTACCCACTGGACCACCAGGGAAGCCCCTGCATCTTTTATTTTGCATTTCTTTAAGAGGGATCTTTTATTTTGTTGCACTGATTGAAGGATTTGTGTGTGTGTGCGTGCGTGTGTGTGAGAGGGGGATGCTGTGCTGGGTCTTTGCTGCAGCACGCAGCCTTTCTCTAGCTGCAGCACATGGGCTCTGGAGCGAGGGCTCAGTAGCTGTGGCCAGTGGGCTTCGTTGCTCCGTGGCATGTGGGATCTTAGTCCCCCAGCGACAGACTGAACCCATGCCCCCCGCCACACACACTTTGGAAGGAGAATTCTTAACCACTGGACCACCATAGAAGTTCCCTTGATTTTTTTTTTTAGTTTATAAAAAGTGATTCGTTATAATCTGAGCCACCAGGGAAGACCACCTGTATGCTATTTGTTGGCCAATAGTCCACAGTTTATCCGTTCGCTTCTTGATGGCCATTGGGGTTGGTTCGCTTGCTTTGTTATTTTGGAGACTTTCTTCCCATGTGTCCTGGCACACATGCAAGTTCTTCTATGTGATTGGGAATGGGCCATGTATTTTAATTACTGAAAAGAGAGTTGGGTCTCCTTCTGACTTATATAATAATGGTGTGTCTCCAGCTTTTTCATTTCCCCAAACCAAGTGATTTAATCTGATATTCTGACTTCTCGTCCTATTTAAATTTTAGTTGTAATATCTAATTTCTCATCTCCTAAGAAGTGTGGAAAAACACTATTCTAAAATGCTAAAATGAATTTGCTTAATAGATGTTAACAAGCTTCTTCCACTGTGGGGGAGGGAAGTCCGGTGAAGTTTCACAGGATAAACATTATTTGCATGAAAAGAGTGTTAGTCAGTCATCGACTATAACCCTTCAGGCTCCTCCTCCATGGAAGTCTCCAGGCAGGAATACTGGAGTGGGTTGCCATTTCCTTCTCCAGGGGATCTTCTCGATATTTGCATGCTAGTACACAATTATTAGTTGGTTTATTGTCAGTTTTCTGTCTACAGGGTTGTAAAACAGCTGAGTTATGGACAACAAATGGCTGAAATAACCAGATGGATGAATAGTTAGGCTACTCACTAAATTTCAGTCTTCCCCAATTTTTCCTTACACTGATGATTTAAATAATTTTAATATTTCATCACCATGTGATGTTAAGTATATAATTCAAGGAGTTCAAAAAATTTGAGTGACATTTCTGTTACAAAATTTCATCCACTTGCATCTCATTACTGAAACAGTTTCCGAAGATTTACAGTGATTAAAAACAAAAATTGATAATCAAATTGATTTTCAACCTGCACTTATTTTATCAGTAAGTATACTCGTCCCATATGCATGAGAGAACTGAAAAATAAGAGCTCTAAAGAGAGATTTTCAATTAGAAATTACTTTTTGTCTACATTTACTAATATTTGTAAGTATTTGTAGTATTCGTTTTGTTTTGGTAAGTTCATTCTAATTAGAGTTATTGTGATAACAATCAGAAGAACACTCTTTTGAGCTTCCCTGGCGGCTCAACTGGTAAAGAATCCACCTGCAATGCAGGAGACCCTGGTTTGATTCTTGGGTCAGGAAGACCTCCCAGAGAAGGGATTGGCTACCCACTCCAGGATTCTTGGACTTTCCCTGGTGGCTCAGATGGTAAAGAATCTGCCTGCAATGCAGGGAACCTGGATTGGTGGTCATGGCAACCCACTCCAGTATTCTTGCCTGGAGAATCCCCATGGACAGAGGGGCCTGTCAGTCCATGGGGTCACAAGGGGTCAGACACAACTGAATGACTAAGTACAACACAGCATATATATAGATAGGTAGATTTATGTATGCTTTTGATTCAGATAGTATGGTAAAAAAAGGTAATGAAATAAAAGAACAAAAAAATAAAGTATAAAATTGTAACTAGGAAATACATGGAGTGTTAGTCAGTCATCGACTATAACCCTTCAGGCTCCTCCTCCATGGAAGTCTCCAGGCAGGAATACTGGAGTGGGTTGCCATTTCCTTCTCCAGGGGATCTTCTCGATATTTGCATGCTAGTACACAATTATTAGTTGGTTTATTGTCAGTTTTCTGTCTACAGGGTTGTAAAACAGCTGAGTTATGGACAACAAATGGCTGAAATAACCAGATGGATGAATAGTTAGGCTACTCACTAAATTTCAGTCTTCCCCAATTTTTCCTTACACTGATGATTTAAATAATTTTAATATTTCATCACCATGTGATGTTAAGTATATAATTCAAGGAGTTCAAAAAATTTGAGTGACATTTCTGTTACAAAATTTCATCCACTTGCATCTCATTACTGAAACAGTTTCCGAAGATTTACAGTGATTAAAAACAAAAATTGATAATCAAATTGATTTTCAACCTGCACTTATTTTATCAGTAAGTATACTCGTCCCATATGCATGAGAGAACTGAAAAATAAGAGCTCTAAAGAGAGATTTTCAATTAGAAATTACTTTTTGTCTACATTTACTAATATTTGTAAGTATTTGTAGTATTCGTTTTGTTTTGGTAAGTTCATTCTAATTAGAGTTATTGTGATAACAATCAGAAGAACACTCTTTTGAGCTTCCCTGGCGGCTCAACTGGTAAAGAATCCACCTGCAATGCAGGAGACCCTGGTTTGATTCTTGGGTCAGGAAGACCTCCCAGAGAAGGGATTGGCTACCCACTCCAGGATTCTTGGACTTTCCTGGTGGCTCAGATGGTAAAGAATCTGCCTGCAATGCAGGGAACCTGGATTGGTGGTCATGGCAACCCACTCCAGTATTCTTGCCTGGAGAATCCCCATGGACAGAGGGGCCTGTCAGTCCATGGGGTCACAAGGGGTCAGACACAACTGAATGACTAAGTACAACACAGCATATATATAGATAGGTAGATTTATGTATGCTTTTGATACAGAAAGTATGGTAGGGTAATGAATAAAAGACATTAAAGTATAAAATATGTAAATCTAGGATAAACTCTTTATAGAACGAGAACAATGGAAATGTAATTTATAGGAGAAATATAATCATGAAAAATTTTGACTGTCAAGAACAACCTCTTTATGTATTCTTTTACAATACATGCTGATGAATTTCAACGCATGTATTTCAGAAAGCGATAAAATTGTTTTAGTTTTACATGTCAGTATTTACAGAATACTGAAAACTACATTCTTCATAACAATTCATACTATGGTGAAAATTTTTACATGTCAACCTGAAAATGTGAATGAAGGATTTACAGAATTCTTTTAGGTGTTATATACAAGAAAGCATTTGAAAATCCTTATGAGGCTCATCCTGTCTCTGTTTTGTGATTGAAAATAAGAGTCTGTGATGTGGCAAACCATTTTGGCACATTTAATATTGATAAACGAACCAATTCACTAGTTGATAGTGACTTCTTGTTCTACTAGATTCAGAGAAGACATTTGAGAACTAAAGTTCTTGATACTTGTGACACCTCTCCAAAGAGGATGGTAGCCCACTACGTTTTATTTGTTTCTTTTTTTACAGTTATATTAATATCTTAATTCATTTTCCTTGTTCTTCCCTTGGAGTCATTAGCTGTAATGCATTGCATTTGTGTGTGTATGTATATAATAACCAGATAGATAGCGCTCTTTGGATCTGTGAATATACAGCTTTCACCAAGTTTGGAAAGTCTTCAGCTGTTATTTCAAGTATGTTTCCTACCTCAGTCTCTTTGTCGTCTTCTGGAATTCCAGTGACACTAATATCAAATCTTTTAGTATTATCCTGCAGGCTTTTTAGACTCTTCACTTTTTTGTTCAACCTTTTCTCTCTGTTCTTTAGATTGGATAATATCTACCTCAGTTTACTGATATTTTCCTTTGCCTTCTCTCTTCTGCTTTAGATCCCATACCGTGCATTTTGTACTTGTTATTGTATTTTTCAGTTCTAAAATTTTTACTTGTTTCCTTTTATAGGTTCTGTGTCTCTGTTGAGAGTTTTCCATTTATTTCAAGACTGTTTGCCCTTATTTCTTAGAGCATAGTTAAAACAGCTCTTGTGAATCTATCTGATTGTTTCAACATCTGTATTATCTCGGACTTGGCATGTGTTAATTGTCTTTTCTTTTGAGGGTTGGCCATATTCTCCTGGTCTTCTGCAAATTATGAATATTTTTTAACTGAATTCTGAACATTTTGAGTATTAGGTTGTGAGACTTGGGGTTCTTTTGAAATGTTCAGTGTTTTGTTTTTCCAGGCTTTCAACCCATTTCTGTCTTGGATCCTGTGGGCAGTGGTTCCAGCATCAGTTCAGTTTGCAAAAGCCTTTTATCTGTTGCATTGGATTCCGTGGAAGTACTGTTTAGTGGTTCGTCTGGGACTTCAGCCGTGGGACTTGAGCAGAACTTAACTTGCAGTCCAGTCTTCATAGTCTTTGGGCCTGTCCCACACATGCACAGCTCAGGGGCAAGCCTGGGGGGCTGGCACTGGTTCATGGACAGTGTCAAGGTACTCCCCCCTTCTTCAGCTTTCTCTACTCTGGGATTCCTCCCACACCCTCCTGCCCCTGTGAGCCTTTTCCTGATCTTCTGGCCAGAGGACTGGGTTTCTCTTGAGGTTTTAGCTGCTTGTGCTGCTGCTGTTCAGTTTCCTGAAGACAGGGGCAAAGCACTGAGGGAAGAGCAGGAGGGAAAAATGACAGGGATTCTGTCTACACTCTTTGTACCACAAAGCCCCCCTTTCTTTCCTCCTCTGGCAATAAGATGCAGTTCTTCTTGGAGACGTTTTAGCTGTATGGACTTGCTGTTCTACAATGCAGTTCTCCAAGGCCTGCCACTCTTGGAAAAGAAAAAAGGAAAAAACCCAATCAGTACAGACTTGCTCTCATGTTCTTCCACTTACACAAGCCTCCTTTTCAAGCCTCCTTTTCAAGTCTGCTGATTGAAAAGAGGAGGTTCTCTCAGAGATGTTTTGTTTGTTTTCCTGTTTGTGTTTTACTGGCCACACCGTGCAGCATGGAGAACTTCTCCAACCAGGGATCGAACCCACGCCCCCTGCACTGAAGACGCAGAGTCGTAACCAATGAACCACCAGGGAAGTCCTTGCTTGTCGCTTGCGTCCTGTGTGTTCTTCCAATCTTAAGGCAGCTCTGGAGAGAAAAGAGAAACAAACCTAGAAATGCACTCCCCAAACGGTTCCTTTTTCTCTGTTTTGAATGCCCTCCTCAGGCCTCCTGCTGCTGTTTATCCTTCAGAGGCAGGAAGTTGCCTCTTGCATTTTGAACACAAGTTAGAATGTAGTGAGCATGTTCCCTCTTCATCTCTGGGAGCTCCTCCTCCTTCCTTACTCCTTTCTCCCTCTGTTTTCCCCACCCTTCACCATTCTTTCCTTTCTGCTTTGCCTTCTTTCTTTCTCCTTTACTTAAGGCTCCCAGGTCCAGATAGCAAAAAAGAACTTTTAGTCGTCTAGTGGTCCACAGCTCTATTTAAAAGTTGATTTTCTCATAAATCAAAGTCAAGAACAGAAGTAAACCCAGGAGCCTGGAGCCACATAAAGAAAGAAGCAGAACAAAATGAAAAGGTTAGAGGAGAGCTCTTCAGTCAAATCCATCGGCCAGCGGGGCAAAGCACTGGGAGGGGGAATGAGCAGGAGGGAACAACTTTTCCTGATCTTCTGGCCAGAGGACTGGGTTTCTCTTGAGGTTTTAGCTGCTTGTGCTGCTGCTGTTCAGTTTCCTGAAGACAGGGGCAAAGCACTGAGGGAAGAGCAGGAGGGAAAAATGACAGGGATTCTGTCTACACTCTTTGTACCACAAAGCCCCCCTTTCTTTCCTCCTCTGGCAATAAGATGCAGTTCTTCTTGGAGACGTTTTAGCTGTATGGACTTGCTGTTCTACAATGCAGTTCTCCAAGGCCTGCCACTCTTGGAAAAGAAAAAAGGAAAAAACCCAATCAGTACAGACTTGCTCTCATGTTCTTCCACTTACACAAGCCTCCTTTTCAAGCCTCCTTTTCAAGTCTGCTGATTGAAAAGAGGAGGTTCTCTCAGAGATGTTTTGTTTGTTTTCCTGTTTGTGTTTTACTGGCCACACCGTGCAGCATGGAGAACTTCTCCAACCAGGGATCGAACCCACGCCCCCTGCACTGAAGACGCAGAGTCGTAACCAATGAACCACCAGGGAAGTCCTTGCTTGTCGCTTGCGTCCTGTGTGTTCTTCCAATCTTAAGGCAGCTCTGGAGAGAAAAGAGAAACAAACCTAGAAATGCACTCCCCAAACGGTTCCTTTTTCTCTGTTTTGAATGCCCTCCTCAGGCCTCCTGCTGCTGTTTATCCTTCAGAGGCAGGAAGTTGCCTCTTGCATTTTGAACACAAGTTAGAATGTAGTGAGCATGTTCCCTCTTCATCTCTGGGAGCTCCTCCTCCTTCCTTACTCCTTTCTCCCTCTGTTTTCCCCACCCTTCACCATTCTTTCCTTTCTGCTTTGCCTTCTTTCTTTCTCCTTTACTTAAGGCTCCCAGGTCCAGATAGCAAAAAAGAACTTTTAGTCGTCTAGTGGTCCACAGCTCTATTTAAAAGTTGATTTTCTCATAAATCAAAGTCAAGAACAGAAGTAAACCCAGGAGCCTGGAGCCACATAAAGAAAGAAGCAGAACAAAATGAAAAGGTTAGAGGAGAGCTCTTCAGTCAAATCCATCGGCCAGCTATTTGAAATCAGATGGTCACACTCCCACTTGTTGATAATGTCCATGCATACCATGGGCCCAGCAATTAAAACTGATTCTTAGAGCTTTTAAGAGCGTTGCTGGATCTGTTGTTCACTTGTATAGAAATTCTGCAATGGATACCAGAATTTGGAGATTAGAAGGAATTGCAGCAAACCTGAAAAAAACAGAATGTGAAAGCCGCTCTGGACTTCGGCAGTGGTCCGGTGACTAAGACTTGTGCTCCCAATGCAGGGGGCCCAGGTTTGATCCCTGGTTGCGAAACTTCATCCCACATGCCACAACTAAGTCTGCAGACCTCGACTAAAGATCCTGCCTGCTGCAGCTAAGACCTGACACAATCAAATAAGTAAATAAATAAGTAAATACTAAAAAAAAAAAAAAAAAAAGACACCATAGATTGCTGGGAATACCCGGAACCACTGAATTAGTATTTGTGAGAGTGGAGCCCAGAAATCTGCATTTAAGAAGCCCCACTTCTCCCTTCTGATTCTGATGCACAGAAGAGGGGTGCAGTGAGACGTACACTCTGTTCCGTCACCTATTTTGGCCCCTCCGATCGATATGTTCCAGGAGCGAGGGGTGTGGCCATTCAGAAGCGAGGGGTGTGGCCATTCAGAAGCGAGGGGTGTGGCCATTCAGAGCCTCCGCTGATCAGGTTTTGTCACCACCTGTGGCTTTATAGGAGCTGAGAGCCGCCACACTGCTCAGTTTGAACTGATTTTCACCCCTTCTTTGCAGAAAGGAGCAATACTTATTTTTTATTAGTTTTTTTCCTCGTAGCTTTATTGAGGTGTAATTTGGCAGACCATAAAATTCACCCACTTAAAGTACACAGGTCAGTGATTATTAGTGCTTTGTGCAGCAGCCACCGCGGTCCTGTCTTAGGTCACTTCCATCTCTCAAACAGAAATTTCTGTGCTCATTTGCAGTCACTCCCCGTTTCTCTCTCCCACCCAAGGCACCCACTAATCTAGTCTACTTTCTGCCTCTACAGATTTCCTTTTTCTGGAAAGTCATAGAAATGCATCATACAATACATAGTTGTCCGTCTGGTTCTTTCACTTAGCATAGTGTTCTTGAGGTTCGTTGCGGTTGTTTCCATTTTGTCTGTGTGTGTGTGTGGCCATTGTGAATGATGTTGTCATAAGCATTTGTGTGTGTGTCTTTGTGCATGTGGACATATGTTTTCTTTTTTAAATATTTATTTGGCTGTGCTGGGTCTTAGTTATGGCATGTGGAATCTAGTTCCCTGACTAGAAATCAAGCCAGGCTCCTTGCATTGGGACCACCAGGGTTGTCCTTGGATATATGGGTTCATTCCTCTGAAGTAAGTAAATATGAGTGGAATGGCTAGACAGTATGGTAGAAATGTGCTTCACTTTTTTAGCAAACTTTCAACCTTTTACATTCCTACCAGCAACGTCGGAAGATTCCAATTTCTTCACAACATTACCAGTGCTTGGTATTGTTTATCTCTTTGGTTGTCACATCCCAGTGGGTGTTTTCACTTCACCCAATGAAGGTATAACCTCATGGTTACAGGTAGAACAGAGAACCTACTGTCATTGTGGTTTTGATTTGTATTTTCCTGAGATGTGACATTGCACATCTTTATAGGCAATGTTAGCTCTTGACATATCTTCTTTGGAAAAATGTCTCTTCAGATATTTTGCCCACTCTTTAGATTGGTGTGCTTAACTTCCTTTCATTGAGTTTTAGGTGTTCTTTATGTGTTCTGGATGCAAGAGGAGCAATACATTTACTTTAAGGAGAAACAAAAGGTTCATGGAAACCCTGCCCAGGCTGTGGTAGCCTGGCCAGGGGGGACTCCATTGTTCTTCTTTCCCCAGAGCCAGAATGAACCCAGGGGGCACTCTTAGAGGCATCTCTTTGACCTCTACCGCCTAGAAGCCCTGAGCAGAGCAGAACAGCAGCAGATAGAAAAGCACAGGAATAGAAAGAGACTTCAACAGCATAGGAGTGTAGAAAGGGTATGGGAAGAGGAGGGGATGGGGCTCCTTTTCAGCAGAAGGTCTTTACTTCATGTTTAACTAAGGGAACACCCACTTCATGAAGGGAATAGGAGTCTGTCCTGGTCCCAGTCAGCATTCAGAGTCTGTAACTTTATGTCTTCATCCTTAACCAACCCCACCACCCCAAATCAGGGCACAGCACCAGCCTTCAGGATATACTTAGACGTTCCCCATGGTTTCAGGTTCCACTGGACTCTCTTCTGCTGAAATAGCCCAGTGCCCCGTGTCCCAGTGTCCTACAGGGATGGCTGTCCCCAGCAGGCAAACTGTCTGCTCCCCAAGGAAATCATGATACCTTGAAAACAGAGTCTGTGTCTCATCTGTATGCGTAACCAGCAGAAAACACACTTGCATACAACTGTAAGTGCAAAAAATGAAGAGGAAAGAATGAGTTCATGTATTAGAAGTGAGAAAACAGAGACTCGGATTAAGTAATCTGCCCGGAGTGACATGGGTTGTCAATGAAGGGATGGGGTCTCAAATTAAGATTCTCTGATACCAAACATACTTTTCCAGTGTAGGAGACTGGGCTTAGCCCTGGGTCAGGAACATTCCCTGGAGAAGGGTTGGAAACCCACTGCAGTATTCTTGTCTAGAGAATCCGTGGGCAGAGGAGTCTGGAAGGCTGTAGTCCAGCAACGCGAAATTCTCTTAAAACCAGTGCTTGGTATGTTTATCTTTGGTTGTCACATCCCAGTGGGTGTTTTCACTTCACCCAATGAAGGTATAACCTCATGGTTACAGGTAGAACAGAGAACCTACTGTCATTGTGGTTTTGATTTGTATTTTCCTGAGATGTGACATTGCACATCTTTATAGGCAATGTTAGCTCTTGACATATCTTCTTTGGAAAAATGTCTCTTCAGATATTTTGCCCACTCTTTAGATTGGTGTGCTTAACTTCCTTTCATTGAGTTTTAGGTGTTCTTTATGTGTTCTGGATGCAAGAGGAGCAATACATTTACTTTAAGGAGAAACAAAAGGTTCATGGAAACCCTGCCCAGGCTGTGGTAGCCTGGCCAGGGGGGACTCCATTGTTCTTCTTTCCCCAGAGCCAGAATGAACCCCGGGGGCACTCTTAGAGGCATCTCTTTGACCTCTACCGCCTAGAAGCCCTGAGCAGAGCAGAACAGCAGCAGATAGAAAAGCACAGGAATAGAAAGAGACTTCAACAGCATAGGAGTGTAGAAAGGGTATGGGAAGAGGAGGGGATGGGGCTCCTTTTCAGCAGAAGGTCTTTACTTCATGTTTAACTAAGGGAACACCCACTTCATGAAGGGAATAGGAGTCTGTCCTGGTCCCAGTCAGCATTCAGAGTCTGTAACTTTATGTCTTCATCCTTAACCAACCCCACCACCCCAAATCAGGGCACAGCACCAGCCTTCAGGATATACTTAGACGTTCCCCATGGTTTCAGGTTCCACTGGACTCTCTTCTGCTGAAATAGCCCAGTGCCCCGTGTCCCAGTGTCCTACAGGGATGGCTGTCCCCAGCAGGCAAACTGTCTGCTCCCCAAGGAAATCATGATACCTTGAAAACAGAGTCTGTGTCTCATCTGTATGCGTAACCAGCAGAAAACACACTTGCATACAACTGTAAGTGCAAAAAATGAAGAGGAAAGAATGAGTTCATGTATTAGAAGTGAGAAAACAGAGACTCGGATTAAGTAATCTGCCCGGAGTGACATGGGTTGTCAATGAAGGGATGGGGTCTCAAATTAAGATTCTCTGATACCAAACATACTTTTCCAGTGTAGGAGACTGGGCTTAGCCCCTGGGTCAGGAACATTCCCTGGAGAAGGGGTTGGAAACCCACTGCAGTATTCTTGTCTAGAGAATCCCGTGGGCAGAGGAGTCTGGAAGGCTGTAGTCCATGGGTCACGAACATCAAGTTATGAGTGCTAGCCTCTTAATCTTCAGAGAGTCCATCTTAGAGAAGTATTTGTACTACGAGAGCGACCAGGGTGGTTCTGGGAAGTGACTCCACAGCTGGAGAGGACACATGGCATGGGAGATCGTTTCTCTGTGTGGTTTGTTTATGATGCCATTCAGTACCCTACTCTGGACTTGGTGAACGTGACTGGAGGTCACGACCTCAAGGGAGGTTACCTCTGATTTGTGGGACGAGGGATGACCTCTTGGAGGATTGGGATTCAGAAAATGAATGCACCAGTGCCTGAAGGGGTCCTGGAAGAATTGGAGACGGCAGGATGGTGGTATAGAAGAGGGGTTGGGGCCGTGTCTGGGAAGGGATGAGTGGACTCTGATGGGCTCCTAGGAACCTGGTGAGGCATAGAGCTTGGGCTTCTCCAGTGGCTCAGTCAGTAAAGAATCTGTCTTCAGTGTAGGAGACCTGAGTTCTACCTGTGGGCTGGGAAAATCTAGAGAAGGGGATGGCAACCCACTGCAGTATTCTTGCCTGGAGAATCCCATGGACAGAGGAGCCTGGCGGGCTATAGTCCGTGGGTTGCAGAGAGTTGGACATGACTGAGAGACTAACCACGACAAAGAGCTAGGGGAAGGCCTTTTGAAAATCAAGCTGAAGTTTGCTTATTTGCTTTTTCCTCTATGGTGGAACATTGTTAGAGGCTTTTATAGGAATCAGTTGGCTAATCAGGATCTCAAATATATTTTCTCTAGTTCTGTGAAAAATTTCAAGTGTTCTTATATTTGTGTAACTGTCTGATCTTTTCTTCTTCTTTTTTTAAATTTTGGCCTCTTTTTAAAAATTATTTATTTATTTATTTATTTATTTTCATCCATCTTTATTCTTTGGCTTGTGTGGGCCTCCCATTGCAGTAGTCTCCCCTGTTGCAGAGCACTGGCTCTGGGCACATGCTCTCCAGAGCGCTGGCTCGTAATTGGACACACCAGTCCAGCCACTCTGCGGCATGTGGGATCCTCTTGTGCCAGGGATCGAACTGGTGCCCCTTGCACTGCAAGGCTGACTCTCTACCCACAGGACCACCGTAGAAGCACTCATCTTTTCTTTTCTGATTCTACTGTTTCAGAGACTCTTGCAACTTTTTTTGCAGTAAAAGAAAATGGTGGCTTTGAGACGTCCCTGGTGATCCAATAGCTAAGACTCCCACTCCCAATGCAGGGGCCCCTGGGTTCAAACCCTGGACAAGGAACTAGATCTCACATGCTGGAAGCTAAAAGATCCTACGTGGCACAACTAAGACCCAGCAGAGTCAAATATATAATATAAATAAATATTTTTTTAAATAATAAAAATTATGACATTTTTGCCATTTCGTTGAGAAGCTGGCTCCAGGAGTCCCTTGGGAATCAGAAAATGAATGCACCAGTGCCTGAAGGGGTCCTGGAAGAATTGGAGACGGCAGGATGGTGGTATAGAAGAGGGGTTGGGGCCGTGTCTGGGAAGGGATGAGTGGACTCTGATGGGCTCCTAGGAACCTGGTGAGGCATAGAGCTTGGGCTTCTCCAGTGGCTCAGTCAGTAAAGAATCTGTCTTCAGTGTAGGAGACCTGAGTTCTACCTGTGGGCTGGGAAAATCTAGAGAAGGGGATGGCAACCCACTGCAGTATTCTTGCCTGGAGAATCCCATGGACAGAGGAGCCTGGCGGGCTATAGTCCGTGGGTTGCAGAGAGTTGGACATGACTGAGAGACTAACCACGACAAAGAGCTAGGGGAAGGCCTTTTGAAAATCAAGCTGAAGTTTGCTTATTTGCTTTTTC
Source organism: Tragulus kanchil (assembly GCA_022376925.1). Taxonomy (NCBI): domain Eukaryota; kingdom Metazoa; phylum Chordata; class Mammalia; order Artiodactyla; family Tragulidae; genus Tragulus; species Tragulus kanchil. The sequence goes on from JAIOJX010000005.1 coordinate 14,819,685, forward strand.
CTCTATGGTGGAACATTGTTAGAGGCTTTTATAGGAATCAGTTGGCTAATCAGGATCTCAAATATATTTTCTCTAGTTCTGTGAAAAATTTCAAGTGTTCTTATATTTGTGTAACTGTCTGATCTTTTCTTCTTCTTTTTTTAAATTTTGGCCTCTTTTTAAAAATTATTTATTTATTTATTTATTTATTTTCATCCATCTTTATTCTTTGGCTTGTGTGGGCCTCCCATTGCAGTAGTCTCCCCTGTTGCAGAGCACTGGCTCTGGGCACATGCTCTCCAGAGCGCTGGCTCGTAATTGGACACACCAGTCCAGCCACTCTGCGGCATGTGGGATCCTCTTGTGCCAGGGATCGAACTGGTGCCCCTTGCACTGCAAGGCTGACTCTCTACCCACAGGACCACCGTAGAAGCACTCATCTTTTCTTTTCTGATTCTACTGTTTCAGAGACTCTTGCAACTTTTTGCAGTAAAAGAAAATGGTGGCTTTGAGACGTCCCTGGTGATCCAATAGCTAAGACTCCCACTCCCAATGCAGGGGCCCCTGGGTTCAAACCCTGGACAAGGAACTAGATCTCACATGCTGGAAGCTAAAAGATCCTACGTGGCACAACTAAGACCCAGCAGAGTCAAATATATAATATAAATAAATATTTTTTTAAATAATAAAAATTATGACATTTTTGCCATTTCGTTGAGAAGCTGGCTCCAGGGAGTCCCTTTGGAGATGAAAATAAAGATGAAGGCAGGGACCTTGGCCATATGAGTCTGTCCCTTAGTAGAAGAACTCCCTGGCTTGACTGAGCAGGGTGTGCTGGCAGTCTTCTCCCACAGCCAGGATACGTATTTTCATCATTCTTGATTTTCTAGGTAACTATTTTCTTAGCAGATAGTGAGGACTTAGTGAATGCTGCAGTGTGTTTAGTTGGCTAGTTGATGAATGGATGAGTAATACCATGGTGTGTTTCTTCTATATATACCATTACTCCAATTATTAATAGTGAATCACGAGGTCACTCCCCTCAGTGATTGGTAACTCACAGAGAAAAGAAAGAAGGTCATTGATAGAGTCTCAGATAAACAGAACCCACAGTCCAGGAAAGTCTGGTGTGATGATAGTTTAACAAATATTTTTAATTTGGGTGGACTTAGAGGGAAAGTAGTCTATTATGACTTTATTTTTTTCAGAGAGTTCACATAAAAGCCAGCTGGCCAACCTCATCATGGAAAAAGTTTGAAACTCTTCAATTTCCTGTCACGTCAAGGCTATTTTCTATTTAATCTTGGGCTCATGATCTTTGAAATCCTTGGATATGGGTTTCTCTTATAGAACCAGAGGGGAAACATCCCACAAGTATTTCTGTATCATTGACCTAGTGAGAAACTTAACCCAGCAACCTGGAAGACTTGGCTCTTTATTTAACCTGAAAATATTATCAAAGGAACATTTACTTGTATTATGAACTTGCTATGGGAATTTTATAAAATTGGACAACGTGGAGTTTTTCAAAACCTAAAGAAAAAGAGCTTTCCTGTTGATCCAGTAGTTAAGACTCTACCTTCCAATGCAGGGGGGTAGGTTTGTTGTCTGGTCAGGGAACTAAAGTCCCACATGCCATGGGCTACAGCCAAAAATTAAAAAGTAAACAAAGCAACGACAGCAAAAAGCTATGGGAAATCCAGAGGTTCACAATGGAGAGAGCAAGTATATGCTTTCCAGACATAGGAGGAAGCCGCTGCAGCAGAGTCAAATATATAATATAAATAAATATTTTTTAAATAATAAAAATTATGACATTTTTGCCATTTCGTTGAGAAGCTGGCTCCAGGAGTCCTTTGGAGATGAAAATAAAGATGAAGGCAGGGACCTTGGCCATATGAGTCTGTCCCTTAGTAGAAGAACTCCCTGGCTTGACTGAGCAGGGTGTGCTGGCAGTCTTCTCCCACAGCCAGGATACGTATTTTCATCATTCTTGATTTTCTAGGTAACTATTTTCTTAGCAGATAGTGAGGACTTAGTGAATGCTGCAGTGTGTTTAGTTGGCTAGTTGATGAATGGATGAGTAATACCATGGTGTGTTTCTTCTATATATACCATTACTCCAATTATTAATAGTGAATCACGAGGTCACTCCCCTCAGTGATTGGTAACTCACAGAGAAAAGAAAGAAGGTCATTGATAGAGTCTCAGATAAACAGAACCCACAGTCCAGGAAAGTCTGGTGTGATGATAGTTTAACAAATATTTTTAATTTGGGTGGACTTAGAGGGAAAGTAGTCTATTATGACTTTATTTTTTTCAGAGAGTTCACATAAAAGCCAGCTGGCCAACCTCATCATGGAAAAAGTTTGAAACTCTTCAATTTCCTGTCACGTCAAGGCTATTTTCTATTTAATCTTGGGCTCATGATCTTTGAAATCCTTGGATATGGGTTTCTCTTATAGAACCAGAGGGGAAACATCCCACAAGTATTTCTGTATCATTGACCTAGTGAGAAACTTAACCCAGCAACCTGGAAGACTTGGCTCTTTATTTAACCTGAAAATATTATCAAAGGAACATTTACTTGTATTATGAACTTGCTATGGGAATTTTATAAAATTGGACAACGTGGAGTTTTTCAAAACCTAAAGAAAAAGAGCTTTCCTGTTGATCCAGTAGTTAAGACTCTACCTTCCAATGCAGGGGGGTAGGTTTGTTGTCTGGTCAGGGAACTAAAGTCCCACATGCCATGGGCTACAGCCAAAAATTAAAAAGTAAACAAAGCAACGACAGCAAAAAGCTATGGGAAATCCAGAGGTTCACAATGGAGAGAGCAAGTATATGCTTTCCAGACATAGGAGGAAGCCGCTGCAGGTCTCAGTAGAAAAAACTAATCTAGTCTCTCCTTTTAAATGGAAATTTCTCCTGTGAAAATCTGGCTTTCCGCCTGATCTAGGATTATGCCAGTGAGTGGGCAGCCAAGGGAAAGGCAATGAGTGTAGCCAATTAATTAGTCAATCAAAAAATATTTATAGAATTCTCCGCGTGCACAGCAGCATGCAAACTCAGTAGGAGTTGCAAAGAAAGTGAGATACAACCTAAGCCCATCAAAAGCTTGAACTGGCCTTGGGAGGCAAGGTATCCATGTGCTAGCAGAAAGATGGCACAAGGCAAGTATTTTCATTGGGCAGTCTTTATATATATATATATATTTTTTTTTTTTTTTTTTCCTCATTTGGTTGCACCAGGTCTTAGTTGGAGCCGGTGGGATCTTTAGTTGCTGCATGCAGAATCTAGTTCCCTCACCAGGGAACAAACCCCAGCCCCCTACATTGGGAGCGTGGAGTCCCAGCCGCTGGACCACCAGGAAAGTCCCCAGGCAGTCTGTCTTGTCCATATGAAGCATGTAATACAGACAGATAGGCTGTTATTCTGTGCTTATCACCACTTCCTTTGTGACATGGGGTATCAGCGTTCAAAGCAGCTATGGAAGCTTTTTATAACTGGTTAGGCTGAGGAGCTAGGGCCTTGGCAGACCCCTTACGCCTGAGCTTAAGGTGATTTGATGGAGAAAATATGAGAGATAAAGAAGGATTTTTCTCTAATAGTAGTTCCACAGAGATTGTGTTTGTGTCCTCAGAGGACCATTTAAAAGCAAAACGGTCCTTATAAAAATGTTTGGGGTGCGGAGAAACTTTGTGACTACAAAATCACTAATTCCATAGCAAAATTTTTGTTTTATAGTAACCATTACACATGGACTTGAGAAAAACCTCTTTTAGAAATGTTGGAGGAATAAATACACAGACAGAGGAAAGTTAAATATTGAAAAAAATAATGATAAAATTGTATGGACCTGAAGTTTTCAGTTAGTCATTTCCATTGGCCAGATTTTCTAGATGATTGCTCAGTGTTTCAAGTTCACAGTGACCTGATGTAGTGGTGTGAAATCTGTTCCCATGAGAGCAAGGTGAGCTGGAAGAGCTTCATGACAGCAGCTGACATGCCTGTCACTGACCTCGTGCCGGACACATTAGGTTTTTCTGTGCATGTTTATAGCAGTCCTGTGTAAAGGTAGTAACCAAAGTAAACCAAGATTGAGCTCTTTTCCCAAAAGTCCACCACATAGTAATTTGAAAGCCAACCCCTTCTCCACAATCCCAGTTAAAGATGAGCAAAACAGTTGAGACCTTATAAAAAGGTTTGAAATTGTGGGGAACTCTCCCATTCTGGAAACCGCTATGAAAAAGGATAGGAGTACTGTTTCTCTTCATGTTTTAAATGTAGTCGTTGTACTATTGGCATAAAGCTGGACATTAGACATAAAATTGGACAGTGTATGTGCATGCATGCTAAGTCGCTTCAGTCATGTCCGACTCTTTGCAACCCTGTGGATCATAGCCTTCCAGGCTCCTCTGTCCGTGGGATTCTCCAGGCGTGAATACTGGAGTGGGTTTCCATGCCATCGCCCAGGGAATCTTCCTGATCCAGGGACTGAACCCACATATCTGAATATCTGCAGTTTAACAATGCGTTTTATAGGATGATCAGTGAGGCAGAAAGAATACATATGTATAGTTTAAACAGTGGAAGAGCTGGGCGTCCCTGGTGGCTCAGTGGTAGAGAATCCACCTGTCAGTGCAGGAGACATAGGTTCGATCCATTGTCCGGGAAGATCCTACATGCCTCAGAGCTGCCAAGTGCATGTGCCACAGCTATTGAGCTTGTGGTCCAGGAGCTGCAGGTTCTGAGCCCACACACTGCATCTGCTGAAGTCCACATGCCCTAGAGCCCATGCTCCACAACAAGAGAAGCCACTGCAGTGAGAAGCGCTTGCACTTCAGTTAGAGAGTCGCCCCTGCTCACCACAGCTAGAGAAAAGCCCAGGCAGCCGCAAAGAAATTAAATATTGAAAAAATAATGATAAAATTGTATGGACCTGAAGTTTTCAGTTAGTCATTTCCATTGGCCAGATTTTCTAGATGATTGCTCAGTGTTTCAAGTTCACAGTGACCTGATGTAGTGGTGTGAAATCTGTTCCCATGAGAGCAAGGTGAGCTGGAAGAGCTTCATGACAGCAGCTGACATGCCTGTCACTGACCTCGTGCCGGACACATTAGGTTTTTCTGTGCATGTTTATAGCAGTCCTGTGTAAAGGTAGTAACCAAAGTAAACCAAGATTGAGCTCTTTTCCCAAAAGTCCACCACATAGTAATTTGAAAGCCAACCCCTTCTCCACAATCCCAGTTAAAGATGAGCAAAACAGTTGAGACCTTATAAAAAGGTTTGAAATTGTGGGGAACTCTCCCATTCTGGAAACCGCTATGAAAAAGGATAGGAGTACTGTTTCTCTTCATGTTTTAAATGTAGTCGTTGTACTATTGGCATAAAGCTGGACATTAGACATAAAATTGGACAGTGTATGTGCATGCATGCTAAGTCGCTTCAGTCATGTCCGACTCTTTGCAACCCTGTGGATCATAGCCTTCCAGGCTCCTCTGTCCGTGGGATTCTCCAGGCGTGAATACTGGAGTGGGTTTCCATGCCATCGCCCAGGGAATCTTCCTGATCCAGGGACTGAACCCACATATCTGAATATCTGCAGTTTAACAATGCGTTTTATAGGATGATCAGTGAGGCAGAAAGAATACATATGTATAGTTTAAACAGTGGAAGAGCTGGGCGTCCCTGGTGGCTCAGTGGTAGAGAATCCACCTGTCAGTGCAGGAGACATAGGTTCGATCCATTGTCCGGGAAGATCCTACATGCCTCAGAGCTGCCAAGTGCATGTGCCACAGCTATTGAGCTTGTGGTCCAGGAGCTGCAGGTTCTGAGCCCACACACTGCATCTGCTGAAGTCCACATGCCCTAGAGCCCATGCTCCACAACAAGAGAAGCCACTGCAGTGAGAAGCGCTTGCACTTCAGTTAGAGAGTCGCCCCTGCTCACCACAGCTAGAGAAAAGCCCAGGCAGCCGCAAAGACCCAGCACAGCCAAAATTAAATACATAAATAGGTAACTAAAAACAGTGACAACTACCTTTCCTTCTAGGACATTGTTTCCAGAACATCTGATTATTCCAAGACAGTATATGAGAAAATACTGATTAACTCTATTCTTAATGAATTGTATGAATTTTTTTATAAATGTATGTAGTTGATGTGAGGGAAGTTTGAATTGTTTAAATATTTAGAATACTAACTTCTTTATTTGAAAACATACAGACTTGTTTTATAAACTCACCCAGAGACAAACAATATACACTGTCCATTCTTCAGTCTTTTCTACACTCTTGAAAATCATCAGTAAGAAAACATTTAAAAATTTTTTGATGAACAACAGAGCATATCATCATGAAAGCTCAAAGCACTGGGGATAAAGAGAAGATCCCGTGAACTTTCTCCAGAGAGGAAGACACGGATTACATCCGAAGGAAGAAGGATCCGAATGGCTTTGGATTTTTTCAGTAGCCACCTGGGAAGCTGGAAGAGAATGGAGTGAAACCTTTAAAATTCTGAGGAAGATTTCCAGCCGAGAATTCTACACTCTGGCGAACCAGCAGTCACATGTGAGGGCAAAATATAGATATCTTCAGACTGATAAGGTCTCCAAAAAACTGACCTTTCAGAGGTCAAAAATGTACCTCTTTTCACAAGATAACACTCTTCCCGGTTAAGAAAATACCCCAAGAAAGAGGAAGATGTAGACTCTAAGAAACAGGCAGTGGTGCACAGGAGGGGGAGGGAAGAGTGGAGGGGGAGGCAGACCCCAGGTGTCAGGGGTGCAGCATCTGGAGGGATTTTCCAGAAGGATTGCCTCTGGAAAAAAAAAGCCAAGAGAATTCCAAATGTGAAAGGAGACTTGCGCAACTGTGGAAGAGCTTGGAGCTGAGTGATAAATGATAAAGAACACTGAGAAGCTGAACGACATGGCTGGGAGGTTCTGAGCCCACACACTGCATCTGCTGAAGTCCACATGCCCTAGAGCCCATGCTCCACAACAAGAGAAGCCACTGCAGTGAGAAGCGCTTGCACTTCAGTTAGAGAGTCGCCCCTGCTCACCACAGCTAGAGAAAAGCCCAGGCAGCCGCAAAGACCCAGCACAGCCAAAATTAAATACATAAATAGGTAACTAAAAACAGTGACAACTACCTTTCCTTCTAGGACATTGTTTCCAGAACATCTGATTATTCCAAGACAGTATATGAGAAAATACTGATTAACTCTATTCTTAATGAATTGTATGAATTTTTTTATAAATGTATGTAGTTGATGTGAGGGAAGTTTGAATTGTTTAAATATTTAGAATACTAACTTCTTTATTTGAAAACATACAGACTTGTTTTATAAACTCACCCAGAGACAAACAATATACACTGTCCATTCTTCAGTCTTTTCTACACTCTTGAAAATCATCAGTAAGAAAACATTTAAAAAATTTTTTTTGATGAACAACAGAGCATATCATCATGAAAGCTCAAAGCACTGGGGATAAAGAGAAGATCCCGTGAACTTTCTCCAGAGAGGAAGACACGGATTACATCCGAAGGAAGAAGGATCCGAATGGCTTTGGATTTTTTCAGTAGCCACCTGGGAAGCTGGAAGAGAATGGAGTGAAACCTTTAAAATTCTGAGGAAGATTTCCAGCCGAGAATTCTACACTCTGGCGAACCAGCAGTCACATGTGAGGGCAAAATATAGATATCTTCAGACTGATAAGGTCTCCAAAAAACTGACCTTTCAGAGGTCAAAAATGTACCTCTTTTCACAAGATAACACTCTTCCCGGTTAAGAAAATACCCCAAGAAAGAGGAAGATGTAGACTCTAAGAAACAGGCAGTGGTGCACAGGAGGGGGAGGGAAGAGTGGAGGGGGAGGCAGACCCCAGGTGTCAGGGGTGCAGCATCTGGAGGGATTTTCCAGAAGGATTGCCTCTGGAAAAAAAAAGCCAAGAGAATTCCAAATGTGAAAGGAGACTTGCGCAACTGTGGAAGAGCTTGGAGCTGAGTGATAAATGATAAAGAACACTGAGAAGCTGAACGACATGGCTGTAGGCAATGGGCTGTGCAAGAAGTGGAGCACAGTCTTAGCATACCTCATGGTTCAGCTGTGGAGAGTCCTGGTTTTGTTAACACTGATGATGGGTCACACAAATACTGTGATGCCATGTTGTTGGGAGGAAGAGACAAGAGAAAAGGTGCACGATGTGCTAGTGGGGATGGGGCAAGAGAAAAAAAAGAAAAGCCCTTGTGTTTCTGGAGGGCGCTCAGTGGATAATGCCTAAAACTGAAGGATATAAACAAGACATAGAGATAGAACCATGCTACTTAGAGATAAGGAGGTAATTACTAAAAGAAACAGCTAAAATAATTGAACGTGGTTGACTGTTAAGACAAAGAATGAAAGGAGGCAGTCCAGGGACTCTTGTGTTTTTGTGATAAGCCTTGGAAGAAACTATCAGCTCTTTACATTCTGTGCATTCTTTGATAAAAAAAAAAAAAAAAAGAAAAAACTTTTTAAAAAGTAAAGGATAATTCAAAGAACAAAATGACAAGGATGAGTTACTCTTCCCATTATAAAGAAACTCAAAATACTCAAAAGTTAATACAAAACATGGATTTATTGCAAGTATAATATCCTAAAACATTCAAAAGAGAAAGCCATGAAATTCCATGTTCCTTTCCTTTTTCCTCCTGCACATCCTTACTCTCTAGTCAAACTCTCTCAAGGTGTTAATGTCTTTGATTAGCATCTGGCGAACCAGCAGTCACATGTGAGGGCAAAATATAGATATCTTCAGACTGATAAGGTCTCCAAAAACTGACCTTTCAGAGGTCAAAATGTACCTCTTTTCACAAGATAACACTCTTCCCGTTAAGAAAATACCCCAAGAAAGAGGAAGACGTAGACTCTAAGAAACAGGCAGTGGTGCACAGGAGGGGGAGGGAAGAGTGGAGGGGGAGGCAGACCCCAGGTGTCAGGGGTGCAGCATCTGGAGGGATTTTCCAGAAGGATTGCCTCTGGCGAAAAAAAGCCAAGAGAATTCCAAATGTGAAAGGAGACTTGCGCAACTGTGGAAGAGCTTGGAGCTGAGTGATAAATGATAAAGAACACTGAGAAGCTGAACGACATGGCTGTAGGCAATGGGCTGTGCAAGAAGTGGAGCACAGTCTTAGCATACCTCATGGTTCAGCTGTGGAGAGTCCTGGTTTTGTTAACACTGATGATGGGTCACACAAATACTGTGATGCCATGTTGTTGGGAGGAAGAGACAAGAGAAAAGGTGCACGATGTGCTAGTGGGGATGGGGCAAGAGAAAAAAAAGAAAAGCCCTTGTGTTTCTGGAGGGCGCTCAGTGGATAATGCCTAAAACTGAAGGATATAAACAAGACATAGAGATAGAACCATGCTACTTAGAGATAAGGAGGTAATTACTAAAAGAAACAGCTAAAATAATTGAACGTGGTTGACTGTTAAGACAAAGAATGAAAGGAGGCAGTCCAGGGACTCTTGTGTTTTTGTGATAAGCCTTGGAAGAAACTATCAGCTCTTTACATTCTGTGCATTCTTTGATAAAAAAAAAAAAAAAAAGAAAAAACTTTTTAAAAAGTAAAGGATAATTCAAAGAACAAAATGACAAGGATGAGTTACTCTTCCCATTATAAAGAAACTCAAAATACTCAAAAGTTAATACAAAACATGGATTTATTGCAAGTATAATATCCTAAAACATTCAAAAGAGAAAGCCATGAAATTCCATGTTCCTTTCCCTTTTTCCTCCTGCACATCCTTACTCTCTAGTCAAATGTTTGTGCTTCTCCTCTCTACACTGTAGATTATAGGGAAACTTCCACTTAGGGTTGGCTTTTACTTGAATAAGATGACTAGAACATCTGGAGGCCAAGTTTGAGCTACAGCATCTAAGCCAGTCTCTTGAGTCTCCATCTGTGTATGTGGCTTCTCTTTGCTTCTCTTAAGAGTGTTAGAATAACTTCAATCCAGCCGTCTTGTCCCGTCCACCGCCTCTGCTGGCTTCCTGGTTCAAGCTCATCTGTCTGTCCACCTGGCCTGGACACATTCCTTCCCCTGGCCTGGCCGCCTACATTTGCTTTGACTGGCCTGTCCACTTCCTCAGCTTAAGTCTTGATTCCTGGCTCCCCACCTCCTCATCTGAGCTTGGCTAAATCCACTTTGGAGAACTAAGGCGAATGGAACCGCCTGGAGGAATGTGGAGAATCTGCAGCTTTCTCCTTTCTTCATTCTTGACGGCCTGGCTGGCAGCTGAGGGCACAAGTCGGGGAAGTGTGTGTGTGCTTGTGTGTGTGTCAGTGGTGGGGGACGCGGGGGTGGGCGGGGAGAAGAGGGCGCAGTCTTGGACTCCCATCTTTTGCCCTGGGAATGCTCTCGTGTATTTTTGACATCCTGGTGTTGTCTTTCTATTATTTGTTCTGCGTGTCTCTTAGATACCGTTCTAAAATTTAAAACCCAGAGGCATCTTTCCAGCTTCCTTGTATGAGCAGTGTTCTGACCTCTTAAGAGGTGGTGGCCAGACTTCAGCTCCTGGTGATCTTATATGAAGTGACATCCTATTCACTTTTAGACGGCATTCTCCACCAGTCTGCCTGGCCCAGCAGCTTCTGGGCTCACTCTTGTCTTTCAACATATGGAGCACTATGAGATAGTGTGTGTTTGAATCTTGTCAGAGAGGCTGATTAAGCCACAGTCCGGGACAGCAGTCCTACGTATGAGATGTCCCAGGCCTTCCTGAACAGCTCTGGAGCAGCTGCGGGTGGCTGGTTCTTCTCCTTTGGGGGAGACCTTGCTAACAAAGCACACACATTGTTGCTCTATCATGGGCTAGGTCCACGGTGGTAACATTTGGCCCGTTGAGTAGCAGGGAACATAGATAACGGTGAACAGATGGGCCCCTATGAAAAGATTCAGGGACATGTATCATTTCTCAGTTGGTCTTCAGCCACCTACAAGATACCCAGTTCCCTTGTTAGATTACATAAAAAATTCAGTTAAATTTCTTCTTCCTTTTTTTTTTCAATTGACATGGAAGCAAAAACCCTGACGATAAGAGGAAGAGAATAGATGAGAAACTTCTAATTTTGAATCCCCTTGGGTCAAGATGCCAATTTCAGCTGCTCAGAGAACACTGCCCCATATTTTGAAAGAGGAGCTGCTGGCAGTTTCACTGAAGATGACTTTCCAAAATAGACAGTGAACTCCCCCATCCGTATCGGTTGACCATCTGACACTTGGACACAGAATTACAGAGCCATTCACGCGTTTTGATATGTACAACCTTGCTTTTAAAAATGGCCATGGCACGTCCTAATTTATGCTTAAGGTCAGAACTAACGGAATACAAAATACAAAAGAGAAATGCATTGCCTGGTACCCAGAAGCAGTGGAAAATAGTGACACAGAGCAGTAAAATTTCCTTACCCTCTGGGCAAGTGCTGTCTCTTGGTGTAGGAGCATGCTAGTCTCGTTAGCTCAGAATGATACTTGGAAAGTTCATAAGAGTGAGAGAGGGACTTCCCCGATGGTCCAGTGGTTAAGTCTTCGGCTTCAAAGCCGGGGGTGCAGGTTTGATCTCGCTAAGACTGCACATGCCTCATGGCCAAAAACTTAAAATATGGAACGGAAGCAATATTGTAACAGATTCAATAAAAGCTTAAAAAGAGAGTGAGAAGAACTCCAGACAGTTGTAGGTTGGTATGGTCAGAGTTGTGGTACATATACCTGGATCTGACACACCTGGCCAAGTTAGACTGGGTTCATCAGAGGTGGCCTTAATAACATTGCATTCCAGGGGCAATAATGTTAAAGTATTTGTCCTGTGTGGGCTTCGCAGGTGGTTAAGTAGGAAAGAATCTGCCCGCCAGTGCAGGAGAACCAGGTTTGATCTCTGGGTCCGGAAGATCCTCTGGAGAAGGAATGGCAATCCACTCCAGTATTCTTACGGGGGATGTTCCATGGACAGAGTAATCCGGCAGGCTATGGTCCCTAGGGTCACAGAGTTCGACACGACTGAGCATGCATGCAGATACACTCAGTGTAGCTATCTAAGATCTGTTTTGAAGCAGATAGGTAGATACCCAGCCCCATTTCTGTTCTCAGTCCCTTAGCTTTGAAACCAGTTTAACTCTGCCAAGAGTGCTGGGTAACTAAGGATCTATGTGTCCCAAAACAGCCCCAACAAGAACTAAATGTTTTCTAAAAATAACCAGCGGAAAATAGAAATAACCTGTTTTACTATTTTCTTTATTTATTCTTTTATTTTTTATTGTTATTTTTGGCGGTGCTGGGTCTTCCTTGCTGTGCATGGGCGCTAGTTGCAGCGACGGGCTTAGTTGCCTCGTGGCACGTTTTGATATGTACAACCTTGCTTTTAAAAATGGCCATGGCACGTCCTAATTTATGCTTAAGGTCAGAACTAACGGAATACAAAATACAAAAGAGAAATGCATTGCCTGGTACCCAGAAGCAGTGGAAAATAGTGACACAGAGCAGTAAAATTTCCTTACCCTCTGGGCAAGTGCTGTCTCTTGGTGTAGGAGCATGCTAGTCTCGTTAGCTCAGAATGATACTTGGAAAGTTCATAAGAGTGAGAGAGGGACTTCCCCGATGGTCCAGTGGTTAAGTCTTCGGCTTCAAAGCCGGGGGTGCAGGTTTGATCTCGCTAAGACTGCACATGCCTCATGGCCAAAAACTTAAAATATGGAACGGAAGCAATATTGTAACAGATTCAATAAAAGCTTAAAAAGAGAGTGAGAAGAACTCCAGACAGTTGTAGGTTGGTATGGTCAGAGTTGTGGTACATATACCTGGATCTGACACACCTGGCCAAGTTAGACTGGGTTCATCAGAGGTGGCCTTAATAACATTGCATTCCAGGGGCAATAATGTTAAAGTATTTGTCCTGTGTGGGCTTCGCAGGTGGTTAAGTAGGAAAGAATCTGCCCGCCAGTGCAGGAGAACCAGGTTTGATCTCTGGGTCCGGAAGATCCTCTGGAGAAGGAATGGCAATCCACTCCAGTATTCTTACGGGGGATGTTCCATGGACAGAGTAATCCGGCAGGCTATGGTCCCTAGGGTCACAGAGTTCGACACGACTGAGCATGCATGCAGATACACTCAGTGTAGCTATCTAAGATCTGTTTTGAAGCAGATAGGTAGATACCCAGCCCCATTTCTGTTCTCAGTCCCTTAGCTTTGAAACCAGTTTAACTCTGCCAAGAGTGCTGGGTAACTAAGGATCTATGTGTCCCAAAACAGCCCCAACAAGAACTAAATGTTTTCTAAAAATAACCAGCGGAAAATAGAAATAACCTGTTTTACTATTTTCTTTATTTATTCTTTTATTTTTTATTGTTATTTTTGGCGGTGCTGGGTCTTCCTTGCTGTGCATGGGCGCTAGTTGCAGCGCACGGGCTTAGTTGCCTCGTGGCACGTGGGAAGCTCCTGGAACAAGGACTGAACCCGTGTCCCTGCACTGGCAGGCAGACTCCCAGTCACTGGCCTGCCGGGGACGTCCTTTCATTCTTATTATTCCCAATGAAAACCTACACCATTCAAAAAATGGTAATTTAAAACAAATTCATCTACAAAAACACTGAAACAAACTGTAAGTAGAAGACAGTCAGCTGGTGGCGGGGATGGCCTCTGTTGCCTGCCAGGTGACGCAGTTTAGAAAACTCATGCTTCTGTGCCAGACTCTTTGATTTAAGGTGATAGAGTAAGCCAGGATTATCAGCAGGTTTACTGTCCCCTGTGTAATTATACTTTAACAGGATTATTAGAAATAGCATATGCGGACACTGCTTAGTAGAAATTTTGACACTATTTTAGTAGAAAAATAAAAGAAAACTTCCTTTTATTTTTCCTCTTGCTTTTTTATTTTTTAAATCCTGGAAGCATGATAATACATTTACAGGAGACTTGGAAAATACAGGACAAAGTTACATATAGTTCCTATAAATTAACAATAATTTCTTAGGTAGATAAATTAAGATTTTTTAGAGTTTCACTATCCAACTCTTAAAAATTAACAGAATGAGTATACAGAAAAGTAGGAGGATATAGTAGACCCCAAAGCACCATGAGTCAATTCAATATAGTTAAGATTTATACAATTTTCACACAACAGTAAGATAAAAATTCTGTTCAAGTTTGCATAAACTATGAACTAGAGACCCTGGAACATGTCCAGGGACATAAAACAAGGTACAAAGTTTTCCTGGCCTAAGGTATTGAAATCATACAGAGTCTGTTCTCTTATCACTGTGGACTTATGTTAGGAATCCATATCAAAAGATATTTGAAAATAACTGACATATTTTCCAGTGCAGTGGTTCACAGACTTTTAAGCAAATGTTATACGAGGTTTATCATAAAGAAACATCCATGGAGACGCATGATAATGGTGTGAAAGAGAGCCAAAGACAGGGAATATTTATGGCAATATGAGACTTGTGAACATCCCTCAACTGAATGGAAAATAAGCTTAATATAGTTTTTTATTCCTGCCCCAAGTGTTTTGAATTTCACCTGTTTCCCTGACATGTAAAAATACTCTCTAGGTAACTAAAGCCCTAGCCATTCCGAATAATTTCTATTTTCCTTCTTGTTGCTGTTACGTTTAGTGGTGTCAGCTTGCTAATCCTCCCTGATGCTCATATGGCCTCCTTTGGCTCTGGCATTTTCCTAGGATGGCGGACATGCAGGGGCTCATGGAAAGACTGGAGCGGGCTGTCGGCCGACTGGAGCTGCTGTCTGCAAGGGCACACGAGCCTCCCGGGGCCTGCCGGGAAATGAACGGCGTCAACGGAGGTAAGGCCACGCAGCTGTCGTCACTGGGTCCCTGAAGTTTGTACCCATCGTGGAGTTCTCGTGACACAGTTCTATCAACTTTCCTTAATTGCCCCACTTCTTCCTTTCTATATGACCATGGGATGAATCAGGTGGGAGCGACCCCCCAAAAAAAGAAAAAGGGAAAAAGTCTCAACCCAGCGTCCACAAGAATGACCCGTATCTGTGTGTGTTCACAGCGCTGTCCCTGAGCCAGATGCCGCCTTTCTTTCATTTCAGTGTTTGTCCTGCCCTTCCCCGCTCAGTGACTAAGTATATTACCATCAGGAGACTTTAACAATTAATGTTCTAAAAAAAAGGTAGATAAATTAAGATTTTTTAGAGTTTCACTATCCAACTCTTAAAAATTAACAGAATGAGTATACAGAAAAGTAGGAGGATATAGTAGACCCCAAAGCACCATGAGTCAATTCAATATAGTTAAGATTTATACAATTTTCACACAACAGTAAGATAAAAATTCTGTTCAAGTTTGCATAAACTATGAACTAGAGACCCTGGAACATGTCCAGGGACATAAAACAAGGTACAAAGTTTTCCTGGCCTAAGGTATTGAAATCATACAGAGTCTGTTCTCTTATCACTGTGGACTTATGTTAGGAATCCATATCAAAAGATATTTGAAAATAACTGACATATTTTCCAGTGCAGTGGTTCACAGACTTTTAAGCAAATGTTATACGTAGGTTTATCATAAAGAAACATCCATGGAGACGCATGATAATGGTGTGAAAGAGAGCCAAAGACAGGGAATATTTATGGCAATATGAGACTTGTGAACATCCCTCAACTGAATGGAAAATAAGCTTAATATAGTTTTTTATTCCTGCCCCAAGTGTTTTGAATTTCACCTGTTTCCCTGACATGTAAAAATACTCTCTAGGTAACTAAAGCCCTAGCCATTCCGAATAATTTCTATTTTCCTTCTTGTTGCTGTTACGTTTAGTGGTGTCAGCTTGCTAATCCTCCCTGATGCTCATATGGCCTCCTTTGGCTCTGGCATTTTCCTAGGATGGCGGACATGCAGGGGCTCATGGAAAGACTGGAGCGGGCTGTCGGCCGACTGGAGCTGCTGTCTGCAAGGGCACACGAGCCTCCCGGGGCCTGCCGGGAAATGAACGGCGTCAACGGAGGTAAGGCCACGCAGCTGTCGTCACTGGGTCCCTGAAGTTTGTACCCATCGTGGAGTTCTCGTGACACAGTTCTATCAACTTTCCTTAATTGCCCCACTTCTTCCTTTCTATATGACCATGGGATGAATCAGGTGGGAGCGACCCCCCAAAAAAAGAAAAAGGGAAAAAGTCTCAACCCAGCGTCCACAAGAATGACCCGTATCTGTGTGTGTTCACAGCGCTGTCCCTGAGCCAGATGCCGCCTTTCTTTCATTTCAGTGTTTGTCCTGCCCTTCCCCGCTCAGTGACTAAGTATATTACCCAAGTCAGTATCAGAAAGAAGCGAATGTTCTTAATTAGAATGTAAATGGGAAGGAATTATCATTGTGTCCATGTTAATTTTAAAGAGAACAAGTCATTAAGTGCAAGCACTGCAGTTTTGAAGGAAGAGACTCTGATGGGAAGCCAAATACTACTCTGATGTCACATGATCACATGGCATTGTTTTATGTTTACCTGTTCCTCACTAAATATGTTCTTAAAATTACGTGCTGGATTTCCCTAGTGGTCCAGTGGGTAAACGGGCACTGGTTCGATTCCTGGCCTGGGAAGATCCCACGTGCTGCGGAGCATCTGGACGGGTGTGTTCAGTGACGAGCTAGTGCCCTGGAGCGCATGCGCCCAGAGCTGGTGCTCTGCAATGAGAGAGGCTGCAGCAGTGGCCAAGGAATGAAGATGGATGAACATGGATAGATAAAAAACCAATAAAAGAGACCAAAAATTTAAAAAAAGTGTTCAGAGTTAAAAAAAAATATGTGTTAAGGCCATACATTTTTAAAAAGATTTAAAACATCATGTAATCAAACATATAAAAAATTAGCTACTTTTAAAAAGATACTATGCATTGCCAGTTCTCTGTTGTCTACAGTGATTTTTCCAACTTCTTTTTACCTAAGGTTGCAGATTTAGCAAATAAGAATGCAGGACACCCAGTTAAATTTGCATTTCAGATAAACTACTTTTTTTTTTTTTTGGTAAACATGTGTTCTGAACATTCTGTGGGATATACTACATGATACGTACCTCCTTTAAACATTTATTCAGTGTTTATTTGAAATTCAAATTTAAATGGGCAATCTGTATTTAATCTGGCAACTCTATTCTTGTCTCACACCCCTTTCCTCTGTATCTGACCCATTTTGAATTTTGTCAGTCTTTTGGAGCTTGAGAAAAGCCTTGGGGAAAAGGGGACTTCAAAAAAAAAAAAAAAGATCCACACGGGTGCTTCTAGAATTTCAGGCGTATTTGGAGCTGTGCCTTGTATTACATGCCCTGGGACAAAAATTACTGCGTGAGCACAAATGTACAGGCCGGGTTTTTCTCCCCCTCCTCTCTCCTCAAACATAATGACAATTAAAATGCTTTGAATGAATTGAAAAGGATGTTGTTTAGAGGAAGGCGGCCAGGGGCCTCTTAAGGTTTTTCCCCATCAAATGAGACACATCTATGATTTCATTTTAAGCTCCACTTTGTTGCCCATACCGTTGGTATATGAGATTCAGTAGACTTTATTTGTAAGGAAATATTTTCATGTTCTCTTCAGTAACTTTGTTTCCTTATGCCTTTTGGCATCAGGTGATCAAAAGACATTTCTGAGATTGCTGCCCACAAATATAAAGCCTGCGAATACATAAAAAAGTTAAAATCCAACTCCCAGGAGGCTGTGTAATGTGGCTGAGTTAAGGAAAAAAGAAATTCCAATAATTCAGACCTCCCTTACACAAAGAGGTACAAGACTGCTCTTTACTTTCTTCATAGATGAATTCCCTCGGAAAATTAATAAGCTAAGTGAATTTGGAAGGCATATAATTAAATTACTTAAGTATTTAAACGCATTTTCTAGTAGAACAAATCATTCCAAACCAGTTATTAAAGTTCTCTTAAAACAACTTAGCCAACCACTTACTGTCCTATTGATAATATGAAATGGAGACAGGTACTTAGTTAGTAGGATCATTAGTAAAGGTCCGAATGATATCCATTCTTTTTTCGGGGGGGGGGGCGGGGGATACTTCTCATTTATCTATTTTCATCCATCTTTGTTCTTTGGCCCGCATGGGCCTCCCAACGCAGTGGCCTCTCTCACTGTAGAGCACCGGCTCCGGGCGCATGCGCTCCAGAGCTCCTGCTCGGTAGTTGGACATATCAATCCAGCTGCTCCGCGGCACGTGGGATCTTCCCAGGCCAGGGATCGAACCGGCGCCCCTTGCACTGCAAGGCGGTGTCCTTACCCACCGGACCACCAGGGAAGCCCTGATGTCCATTCTTTTTTTTTTTTTTAAAGATTTATTTATTTATTTATTTATTTTTTGGGCTGGGGTCGGGTTGGGGAGGGAGGGGAGCGGGCGGGCCACTTCCATTGGTCCTTCATTTCTCTATGTCCGTCTTTGTTCTTTTGGCTCCTGCGGGCCTCCCATTGCGGTGGCATCTGTTGTTGCAGAGCGCCGGCTCTGGGCGCATGCACGCCAGAGCTCCGGCTCGGCAATTGGACACATCGGTCCAGCCGCTTCGCAGCACGTGGGATCTTCCCAGGCCAGGGATCGAACCGGCGCCCCCTGCACTGCAAGGCGGTGTCCTTACCCACCAGACCACCAGGGAAGCCCTGATGTCCATTCTTAAAACCTTGTCTTATCCTAAACAACATCACTTCCACTTCTTCTGAATTAGTCAGCTTTGGTAATTCTCTCCATTCTATCTTTAAAAAATCCTTAAGGACAATCTCACCTTAAATATAAATACCATCACTACCATGATGTTATAATTAATTTTTTGAACTTAAGAAGAAACTTCTAGAAGGAACCTAATTCATTAGAAATCCATAGGATGCACAGATCAGAGAACTGGTCTGTAAGTCTGGTGTTATGATGTGTTTTATGATGTGTTGTCCCCTCACCTTGACAGTCAGGTAAGCTAGGCTCAACACTTGAGGAAATATTTTCATGCCTGCCAATTGACAAGTACTGTGCTAGGTTCAGGGGGGTCTAAGATGAATTATACACAGTCCTCACCTTCCAGAATCTCTGGTCTTGATGTATTACTATTCAGGTCCTCAAACACTTTGATTAAGAGACGCTCAAAGGATGTGAGCTAGGGAGACAGGTCATTAAAGGCTGCCCAGAGGAGGTGTGAGCAGAGCTGAGTGATAAAAACAAACTGGAAAATATTCCCTTTTATCACTGTTCTTTCTGCTACGCAGAGGCCTCTGTCACGTTTTAAAACCTGCTCCCACTTTAAACACTCAGCAGAGACCCCTTAGACCTCTTTCGTGGCAACAAAACAGGTGTGTCTGTTTCCAAATGGATCCATAAGGAATCTTTGGGTTTGCACCTCTTTTATGTTATAGAAGTTGGTACATACTGCATTTTGAACTTTAGGATAGCTCAGCTTCAATACCCTTCTTGAAAGTGAGATTGTAGGTGCAGAGGTCTATAAACAACTGTTTCCGTCTCTCTCTGGGCCTGTGGAAATGGCAACGAGGAACCAGGGAAAAGGAAGGATGTTTATCGTATACATTTATCAGCTTGGATATTTCTGTCCGGTGTAAGAAAGGGACTCCTAAGTTTGACTTTAGATTTTAATAGCCTGTACTGCTTCATTTGTCAGTATTATCTTTCTCAATATAAGAGACAGGCAGCCAGGGACACAGACAAAAGATTTTTTTTAATGAAAAGGCAGGGGGAAAATGCAGAGCACACCAGGTTGGGCCGTTGCCGCTTCAGCTTTTCTAGTGTTTGGCAGATCAGAATTCACTGTGGATTAGCTCACCAGTCATTTTTATGCCCGCCCTTGATGTCTCTCCTCCCTCTGGAATAAAATGGGTGACATCAGCTTTCTTTCCCTACCTACCCAGGGTTCGTTATTACCTTTTAATTGTTGTGAGTAATCTTGGTAACTGTTTGCAAGGTCGTTCTTGGACTTGGACAGGTGGATATAGAAGAATGTACACTGGCTTTGGACTCCGGAGGGGTATGCAGTTTTGGGATCTGCCAAAGACTTTACTCGGTTGCACCACGCATGGTGAATCATAGGCTCTGTCTGCATCTTCATTTCCTCCTCAGTCAGAGTGTGACAGGGCTGCTTCCCCATGGGTTTGGGGGACAATCAAATGAAGGTATGTAGGTGAAAGCACCGACTTGGGGGACAATCAAATGAAGGTATGTAGGTGAAAGCACCGACTTGCTGACGTATGTCAGAAAGAGGAAAATGAACGTTGTATATGACTGCCTATGTATGAAATCTAGAAAGATGGTATAGATGAACCTGTTTCCAGGGCAGGAAAAGAGTCGCGGGTGTAGAGAATGAACGTGTGGCCCCGGGGAGGGTGGGGGAATGGTGGGATGAGCTGGAGATAGGGATGGACATATAGGCACCAGACATATAGCTAGCGGAAGCTGCTGTCTAGCACAGGAGCTCACCTCTCCCACTTTAAACACTCAGGAAAAAAATGTGTCTGTTTCCAAATGGATCCATAAGGAATCTTTGGGTTTGCACCTCTTTATGTTATAGAAGTTGGTACATACTGCATTTTGAACTTTAGGATAGCTCAGCTTCAATACCCTTCTTGAAAGTGAGATTGTAGGTGCAGAGGTCTATAAACAACTGTTTCCGTCTCTCTCTGGGCCTGTGGAAATGGCAACGAGGAACCAGGGAAAAGGAAGGATGTTTATCGTATACATTTATCAGTTTGGATATTTCTGTCCGGTGTAAGAAAGGGACTCCTAAGTTTGACTTTAGATTTTAATAGCCTGTACTGCTTCATTTGTCAGTATTATCTTTCTCAATATAAGAGACAGGCAGCCAGGGACACAGACAAAAGATTTTTTTTAATGAAAAGGCAGGGGAAAAATGCAGAGCACACCAGGTTGGGCCGTTGCCGCTTCAGCTTTTCTAGTGTTTGGCAGATCAGAATTCACTGTGGATTAGCTCACCAGTCATTTTTATGCCCGCCCTTGATGTCTCTCCTCCCTCTGGAATAAAATGGGTGACATCAGCTTTCTTTCCCTACCTACCCAGGGTTCGTTATTACCTTTTAATTGTTGTGAGTAATCTTGGTAACTGTTTGCAAGGTCGTTCTTGGACTTGGACAGGTGGATATAGAAGAATGTACACTGGCTTTGGACTCCGGAGGGGTATGCAGTTTTGGGATCTGCCAAAGACTTTACTCGGTTGCACCACGCATGGTGAATCATAGGCTCTGTCTGCATCTTCATTTCCTCCTCAGTCAGAGTGTGACAGGGCTGCTTCCCCATGGGTTTGGGGACAATCAAATGAAGGTATGTAGGTGAAAGCACCGACTTGGGGGACAATCAAATGAAGGTATGTAGGTGAAAGCACCGACTTGCTGACGTATGTCAGAAAGAGGAAAATGAACGTTGTATATGACTGCCTATGTATGAAATCTAGAAAGATGGTATAGATGAACCTGTTTCCAGGGCAGGAAAAGAGTCGCGGGTGTAGAGAATGAACGTGTGGCCCCGGGGAGGGTGGGGGAATGGTGGGATGAGCTGGAGATAGGGATGGACATATAGGCACCAGACATATAGCTAGCGGGAAGCTGCTGTCTAGCACAGGGAGCTCACCTCTGTGACAACCTGGATGGGAGAGATGGGAAGGTGGAGAGAGGCTCAGAAGGGAGGGCATATATGTGTACATACAGCTGATTTACTTCATTGTACAGCAGAAACCAACACAACCTTGTAAAGCGATCATACCCTGATTAAAAAAATAAAAAAATGAGAAAGTACTTACTTAGGATCAAAAAAAAATAGGAAGACACTGCTTTCTTGACCCACTGAGACATGTTTAATAAATACTGATGGGGTGAGTGAATGGCTTAGTGAATAGAAAGAAAATGACGTGAATGACATGAACCTTCTGTGTTACCTATACAAAGCTTTCACTACCAGGGAATAACACAGTGTTCTTTTCCACAGGTGTGGCACCCCCCTCGGTGGAGGCCTTTGACAAGCTGATGAACAGCATGGTAGCTGAGTTTTTAAAGAAGAGTAGGATCCTGGCTGGTGACGTGGAGACCCATGTGAGTATTTTTTCTCCCTTGTCCTCTGTGGAGAGGCTGACTGCTATTAAAATGTTTTAAAGATAATGGTCATAGGGCTTCCCTGGTGGTCCAGTGGGTAGAGAGTCTGCCTTGCAGAGCAAGGGGCACCAGTTCAATCCCTGGCCCGGGAAGAGCTCACATGCCGCGGAGTGGCTGGACTGGTGTGTCCAATTAGGAGCCAGCACTCTGGAGCACATGCGCCCAGAGCCAGTGCTCTGCAACAAGAGAGGCCACAGAAGTGGGAGACCCACACAGGCCAAAGAATAAAGCTGGATGAAAATAAATGAATTAAAAAAAAAACAATAAAAGAGAACGAAATTAAAAAAAAAAAGTTAAAAAAAAATGATCATAACCACGGGTGGCAAAGGATGGAGCGAGATTGGAGCCCTTGTGCACTGCTGTTGAGGATGTAAAAGGTGCAGCCCGTACGGAGAAGAACATGGCAGTTCTGCAAAACATGAAAAATAGAATTATCATATGACCCAGCAGTTTTACTTCTGGATACAGACTCCAAAGGATCGAAAGCAAGGTTTCAAAGAAGTAGTTGTTTACCCATCTGTTGACAGATGAATGGATAAACAAAATGTGGCCTGTACATACTATGGAATATTATTCAGGTACTAGAAAAGAGGAAATCCTCACACATAAGAAAATATGATGAACCTTAAGGACATAAAAAGATACACTGTATTGGGGAATTCCATGGTGGTCAGTGTTTAGAAATTGGTGCCTTCACTGGTTGGGAAACTAAGATCCCGCAAGCCGCGTGGCACAATCCCCCTCCAGAAAAAAACTCCTGTATGATTTCGTTTATACGAGACAGAGTAGTCAGATTCATAGAAACAGAAAGTAGACCAGTGGCTGCCAGAAGCTGGAGAGAGGGATAAAAACAGGGAGATGTTTAATGGGTGTAGTTTTAGTTTTGTGATGCAAACTAAACTGCAGGAGAAATTCTGGCAGTCTGATGCACAACAGTGTGAATATACTTAATGCTGAGCTGCACACTTTAAAAATGGTTTATATGATACATTTTGCATTGTGTGTATTTTACCATAATTTTTAAAATAAAAGCTGCAGCCTGAGGAAAAGCAGAGTTTAATTTATAACCGTGAGTATTTTGCTCCCTTGTCCTCTGTGGAGAGGCTGACTGCTATTAAAATGTTTTAAAGATAATGGTCATAGGGCTTCCCTGGTGGTCCAGTGGGTAGAGAGTCTGCCTTGCAGAGCAAGGGGCACCAGTTCAATCCCTGGCCCGGGAAGAGCTCACATGCCGCGGAGTGGCTGGACTGGTGTGTCCAATTAGGAGCCAGCACTCTGGAGCACATGCGCCCAGAGCCAGTGCTCTGCAACAAGAGAGGCCACAGAAGTGGGAGACCCACACAGGCCAAAGAATAAAGCTGGATGAAAATAAATGAATTAAAAAAAAAACAATAAAAGAGAACGAAATTAAAAAAAAAAAGTTAAAAAAAAATGATCATAACCACGGGTGGCAAAGGATGGAGCGAGATTGGAGCCCTTGTGCACTGCTGTTGAGGATGTAAAAGGTGCAGCCCGTACGGAGAAGAACATGGCAGTTCTGCAAAACATGAAAAATAGAATTATCATATGACCCAGCAGTTTTACTTCTGGATACAGACTCCAAAGGATCGAAAGCAAGGTTTCAAAGAAGTAGTTGTTTACCCATCTGTTGACAGATGAATGGATAAACAAAATGTGGCCTGTACATACTATGGAATATTATTCAGGTACTAGAAAAGAGGAAATCCTCACACATAAGAAAATATGATGAACCTTAAGGACATAAAAAGATACACTGTATTGGGGAATTCCATGGTGGTCAGTGTTTAGAAATTGGTGCCTTCACTGGTTGGGAAACTAAGATCCCGCAAGCCGCGTGGCACAATCCCCCTCCAGAAAAAAGCTCCTGTATGATTTCGTTTATACGAGACAGAGTAGTCAGATTCATAGAAACAGAAAGTAGACCAGTGGCTGCCAGAAGCTGGAGAGAGGGATAAAAACAGGGAGATGTTTAATGGGTGTAGTTTTAGTTTTGTGATGCAAACTAAACTGCAGGAGAAATTCTGGCAGTCTGATGCACAACAGTGTGAATATACTTAATGCTGAGCTGCACACTTTAAAAATGGTTTATATGATACATTTTGCATTGTGTGTATTTTACCATAATTTTTTTAAAATAAAAGCTGCAGCCTGAGGAAAAGCAGAGTTGTAGAATTTTATAATCTCTGGATTGGTAGAGACTTTTAATGGTATCTAGGCCAGCTTCCCAGTTTTAGGTACTTTTTAGACATTTTTAAAATATTTAATATTTTTCCTGAGGCTAGACATTATTTGCATGTATTTAATGAAAGTAAAAGCCAAACCAGTTAAAAACCTAAAAGAAAAAAATGTATCACCATGTTCTTTTTATTCATTTGCCTTTGTTTCTTGCAGAGGATTGAATTCCAAATCCATCTGCTTGTAGATTTCTCAGCAAGAGAGCAAAACCATTTTCATTATAGACTCACAGAAAATCTGAGTCTTGAATAAAGTTGTGATTTGCAGTTAAAAAAAAAAGTATAAAGGGATTCTCTTTTTGCTCCTTCTCCAATTAGACGTCGTATACCACACTCCACGCAGTCTTCCAGGGGATCTGGTGTCTCAGGTCCTGGAACTGCAGTTAAACAGGCCCTTGTTTCGTCACATTTGCAGTGCATTTGTTCATCACATGTAAGAAAAATGAAGACGCTTCTCATGGCCTCCCTTTTTATTAAATGTTACTGTTGAAATACTCATTGGCAAAAGAGAGGAAGCTGCGGTATACCAGAGGTCTAGAAAAGTCCGTGTAGTAAGACACACTTCAGAAGTATCACAGAAGTCTAGATATGCTCTGGTTTGTTCTTGAACTTGATGATTTTGTTTACAGAAACCTGGTCTGCAGTAATGTAGTGGCTGAGCTTCTTTTTCTTCTTCCTTTTTCTTTTTTTTTTTTCTTTTTGTGTTTTTTCTTTGTGGCTGAGCTTCTAATGTATTGACTCTTTATAGCAGTTGAAAACTAACATATAATATGGAATATTAGCTCCAAGAGTATAAAAGAGATTCTCAAATAATTGAAGAACAGTTATTCTCTTGAACACTATTGTAATAATTACAATATCACCATTTTTACCATTAATATTGACATTATGCTTCTGAGGTACATGGTACATTATACATTCTTAATAATGTCACACGAAATTCTATATGGTGCTTTTTTATACTAGGGAATAATGAAGCCTATGAATACGTAGATTTAACTTTGCATTTTCAAAACAGTAGGGTTGGCATACTAAGTAATTCTCTTCAAACTGCATAGTAGCATTCCTTTAAATTCTTTTCAGAACAAAGTGAGTTATCAATAACGTGTAGCTTAATTTGTGTGAAGCTTTTTCTACTCCCCACTCGTCAGCCTGAGAACAGTATGACTCAAAGGAAGGAATATTCTCAATGATGAATATGTAATGATTCAAGAAATTTGTGCTTTTCACTAATTAGTTTTTTGAAAAAGAAGGAAGGTGGGGAAAGAAGAAAGGAAGGAAGGGAAGAAAAAGAATAACACTTGTCATCTGAAAATGTAAACTCGGGTTCTACAACAGAGAGAGAAGTTCAGGCAGCTTTTGTCCATCTGCCCGTGGCTTGAATACGTTGAACAAGCAGTTTATTTTTTCTCTGCTATAGAACCATGTGTCACTGGCATTGCTTGCAGCTGCTGCCTCCCATAAGCCAGAAGTGGGGGTTGAACTTTGTTCCAAGAACACACCTGTTGCCTAGGCAGAAAAAAAATCCCCACATACCTGATTGTACAGTATGGAAATTTGAGAATGACACAAATGTGCATCATGTTAACTCCTGTTCCTCTGTGTAAAAGCTGTTTCACAGACACTAACAATGAAAAAAGACAGCCGAGCTATGATTTAACGTCTGTCTTGATGTGTTGGCTGGTAGTCGGTCTTAATTTACTGAACACTCAATAGTCTATTGACAGAACAGACCACAAAGAAGGGAACTAATAGCTACAATTAGGAAGCTCTGCTGAACTGAAGAACATAACAGGTTTAGAAAAGATTAGATCTTGTAAAGCCGCCATGTATGCCACATAAACCGAAGGGCTTATTTAAATTACCTTTCAATCCAGAAACACTGACTCAGCTTGCACCCTTTTAAGAAATAATAAACAAAGCATAATTTTATAATAGATGTTTAGGGTAAATATAGTCCTCTGGGTCAAAGGAAAGGATCCCCTAGAAACTGGGTCTACAGAATTCTAAGCCCTTGGTCAGCCATCATTTTATCCTTAAATGGGCAAATGTGGGATGGATTTTTTCTTATGCTTTTTAGCAAAGCTGTCTTGTTATTATTCATGGTGTATGGAGCTAATCTTTGGTGTATTTTAATGATTTGACAGTCATGAAACAACTGCAAATCATATAGCTCTTCCTAACTCAAGCCCTTTTTGGAGATCTATAGAATTTACATGTTCTTTTCAGAACAAAGTGAGTTATCAATAACGTGTAGCTTAATTTGTGTGAAGCTTTTCTACTCCCCACTCGCAGCCTGAGAACAGTATGACTCAAAGGAAGGAATATTCTCAATGATGAATATGTAATGATTCAAGAAATTTGTGCTTTTCACTAATTAGTTTTTTGAAAAAGAAGGAAGGTGGGGAAAGAAGAAAGGAAGGAAGGGAAGAAAAAGAATAACACTTGTCATCTGAAAATGTAAACTCGGGTTCTACAACAGAGAGAGAAGTTCAGGCAGCTTTTGTCCATCTGCCCGTGGCTTGAATACGTTGAACAAGCAGTTTATTTTTTCTCTGCTATAGAACCATGTGTCACTGGCATTAAGCTTGCAGCTGCTGCCTCTCCCATAAGCCAGAAGTGGGGGTTGAACTTTGTTCCAAGAACACACCTGTTGCCTAGGCAGAAAAAAAATCCCCACATACCTGATTGTACAGTATGGAAATTTGAGAATGACACAAATGTGCATCATGTTAACTCCTGTTCCTCTGTGTAAAAGCTGTTTCACAGACACTAACAATGAAAAAAGACAGCCGAGCTATGATTTAACGTCTGTCTTGATGTGTTGGCTGGTAGTCGGTCTTAATTTACTGAACACTCAATAGTCTATTGACAGAACAGACCACAAAGAAGGGAACTAATAGCTACAATTAGGAAGCTCTGCTGAACTGAAGAACATAACAGGTTTAGAAAAGATTAGATCTTGTAAAGCCGCCATGTATGCCACATAAACCGAAGGGCTTATTTAAATTACCTTTCAATCCAGAAACACTGACTCAGCTTGCACCCTTTTAAGAAATAATAAACAAAGCATAATTTTATAATAGATGTTTAGGGTAAATATAGTCCTCTGGGTCAAAGGAAAGGATCCCCTAGAAACTGGGTCTACAGAATTCTAAGCCCTTGGTCAGCCATCATTTTATCCTTAAATGGGCAAATGTGGGATGGATTTTTTCTTATGCTTTTTAGCAAAGCTGTCTTGTTATTATTCATGGTGTATGGAGCTAATCTTTGGTGTATTTTAATGATTTGACAGTCATGAAACAACTGCAAATCATATAGCTCTTCCTAACTCAAGCCCTTTTTGGAGATCTATAGAATTTACATGTTAATGTTTGTAAATGTCTAGAACATTGATTTTTTATCATGATTAAAGTGGACAAAATATTCTTCTATCAATTGTTCAATAAAGATGCGAGACCCACTCTGTAAAAGTAAAAAGTAAAATAAAAAAAAAAAAATGAGAGACCCATAATTTAAACAAAAGGGCCATAACATTCAACAAAAAGTATAACATGCTACACATGGTAGGATTAAAACGCACTACGCAATATTGTAGATTTGAGTTCCCAGGCTTTATAAAGGATGAACCTATTTAGACATGATTATAGGGCTACTTTTAGTGGGTTGTGCTTACTCTTGTGCTTACTCTTCCTAGAACTTGTTACTGACTTAAATTGTCTACAGAATGTCTTGTTTATTTTATGCCTAGCGGGTTAGGTAACATGTCCAAAGGGTGGAAAAGTAAGAATGATCTCCTCTTGTTTGTGTTTGGATTTCAAAGCTGGCTCTTACTTTTTATAGCATGACCTTGAGCTAGCCCGTTATCCTTCTCAGTGACGAGGCTGGACCAGATCACTTCCAAGGGCTCTCAGAGCCCCTTTGAGTGACTCACTGTTGTCTCAGTGTAAAAGCATGGGAGAGCTGCTCAGTTGCCAAATGAAGAGCTTGAGATAGAACAGCTTCATCACCAATGTAAAATATATATATATATATATATATATATATATATATATATATCTTGATCCATGCCAGGGAAAGTACCTCAGACATCTGAACTTGCAAAACAAGCAGAAGGGAATGTCAGAAAAAAGGATACACAGAATACTAAAGATAACATATCATCCTACTTCATGATGATACAGAAAAAAGTCAGACTACTTTGTTTAAAAAGACCTTGAGGGACTTCCCTGTTCATCCAATGGCTAAGACCCCATGCTCCCCAGGCAGGAGGCCCAGCCTGCCAGCTAGATCCCACATGCCACAGCTAAAGGTCCTGCATGCCACAACTAAGACCTGGCACAGCCAAATACGTAAATATATTTTTAAAAATCAAAATAAAAAGAAGCCTCCATGAGTCTGTCCTTCTTGGTCTTACTGGTCATCACTTCTTCCTTGACATGGACTTATCTCAAGAATAAATAATACAAAATTGGCTACATACGTATTTTATTATTTGTATCCATATTCTTTCTTTGATTTTAGAAAACCTTTGTGGGTAATGTATACTCAAAAAAACAGCCATTCGCATTTTTGGTGGTTTATAATCTGGGTCTACATGGAAACCCTTCGCCCCCACCAAACAAACAAACAAAAAAGGAATCAGAAGAAATTTGGTGCTTCCTGAGAAACTTGTATGCAAGCCAGGAAGCAACAGTTAGAACCAGACATGGAACAACAGACTGGTTGAAAATTGGGAAACGAATCCATCAGGCTGTGTATTGTCGTTGTCACTCTGCTTATTTAACTTACATGCAGAGTACATCATGTGAAATGCTGAGCTGGATGAATCACAGGCTGGAAAAGTAAGAATGATCTCCTCTTGTTTGTGTTTGGATTTCAAAGCTGGCTCTTACTTTTTATAGCATGACCTTGAGCTAGCCCGTTATCCTTCTCAGTGACGAGGCTGGACCAGATCACTTCCAAGGGCTCTCAGAGCCCCTTTGAGTGACTCACTGTTGTCTCAGTGTAAAAGCATGGGAGAGCTGCTCAGTTGCCAAATGAAGAGCTTGAGATAGAACAGCTTCATCACCAATGTAAAATATATATATATATATATATATATATATATATATATATATATATCTTGATCCATGCCAGGGAAAGTACCTCAGACATCTGAACTTGCAAAACAAGCAGAAGGGAATGTCAGAAAAAAGGATACACAGAATACTAAAGATAACATATCATCCTACTTCATGATGATACAGAAAAAAGTCAGACTACTTTGTTTAAAAAGACCTTGAGGGACTTCCCTGTTCATCCAATGGCTAAGACCCCATGCTCCCCAGGCAGGAGGCCCAGCCTGCCAGCTAGATCCCACATGCCACAGCTAAAGGTCCTGCATGCCACAACTAAGACCTGGCACAGCCAAATACGTAAATATATTTTTAAAAATCAAAATAAAAAGAAGCCTCCATGAGTCTGTCCTTCTTGGTCTTACTGGTCATCACTTCTTCCTTGACATGGACTTATCTCAAGAATAAATAATACAAAATTGGCTACATACGTATTTTATTATTTGTATCCATATTCTTTCTTTGATTTTAGAAAACCTTTGTGGGTAATGTATACTCAAAAAAACAGCCATTCGCATTTTTGGTGGTTTATAATCTGGGTCTACATGGAAACCCTTCGCCCCCACCAAACAAACAAACAAAAAAGGAATCAGAAGCGCAAGTTTGGTGCTTCCTGAGAAACTTGTATGCAAGCCAGGAAGCAACAGTTAGAACCAGACATGGAACAACAGACTGGTTGAAAATTGGGAAACGAATCCATCAGGCTGTGTATTGTCGTTGTCACTCTGCTTATTTAACTTACATGCAGAGTACATCATGTGAAATGCTGAGCTGGATGAATCACAGGCTGGAATCAAAATTAATGGAAGAAATTTCAACAACCGTAGGTACGTACATGATACCACCCTAATGTCAGAAAGTGAAGAGAATCTAAAGAGTCTCTTGATAAAAGTGAAAGAGGAGAGTGAAACAGCTGAAAACAAAGATCATAGCATTCAGTCCCATCACTGTGGCATATAGATAGAGAAAAAATGCAAACAGTGACAGATTTTATTTTCTTGGGCTCCAAAATCACTGTGGATGGTGACTGCAGCCATGGAATTAAATCCTTTTTCCTTGGAAGAAGAGCTGAGACAAACCTAGACAGCATAGTAAAAAGCAAGAGACATCACTTTGCTGGCAGAGGTCTGTATAGTCAAAAACCAAAGCTGTGGTACTTCCGGTAGTCATGTACAGATGTGAGAGTTGAACCATAAAGAAGGCTAAGCACTTTTGAATTGTGGTGTTGGAGAAGACTCTTGAGAGTCCCTTGGACTGCAAGGAGATCAAACCACTCAATCCTAAAGGAAATTAACCCCGAATATTCACTGGAAGCACTGATGCTGAATTTGAAGCTCTAATACTTTGACCACCTGATGCAAAGAGATGACTCATTGGAAAAGATGCCGATGCTGGGAAAGACTGAGAGCAGGAAGAGAAGGGGGTGACAGAGGATGAGATGACTGGATGGCACCACCAACTCACTGGACATGAGTTTGAGCAAACTCTGGGAGATGGTAAAGGACAGGGGAGCCTGGCGTGCTGCAGTCCATGGGGTCACAAAGAGTCAGACACAACTAAGAAACTCAGAAACAACAATGAAGCAGCCCATTCCACACAGAGGTTCCTCACTCTCCTGCTTGGCTTCATCTATGTTAGCCCTTCTATTGACTGGTTTCTTGCTAATAGTTTTTTGTGTGGCGGGGTGGGGCGGATTGGGAGGGAGGGGGGCGGGCGGGCCACTTCTCTTGGTCTTTCATTTCTCTATTTTCATCCCTCTTTGTTCTTTGGCCCATGTGGGCCTCCCATCGCGCAGCCTCTGTCGTCAGAGAGCACTGGCTCTGGGCACACACGCCCAGAGCTCCGGCTCGGTAATTGGACACATCGGTCCAGCTGCTCCGAGCACGTGGGATCTTCCCAGGCCAGGGATCGAACCGGCGCCCCTTGCACTGCATGGCCGTGTCCTTACCCACTGGACCACCAGGGAAGTCCCTTGCTAATAGTTTTAATCTAAACATTTATGTTGGTTATAATTAAACATGAATACCTTGGCAATCTCAGGCTCAAAGGGTCTGTTCATCTGTCACATTCTCCAAGTAGCAGAGACCAAAAAAACAGTGACTTGTACAAAGAATTCTGCATCTAGGTTTCAAACAGGCTTAAATTTTGCAGTTTTGATAGGATTATTAGAGGAAGAGATACCTTTTTCCTTGGAAAAATCAAACCTAGACAGCATAGTAAAAAGCAAGAGACATCACTTTGCTGGCAGAGGTCTGTATAGTCAAAAACCAAAGCTGTGGTACTTCCGGTAGTCATGTACAGATGTGAGAGTTGAACCATAAAGAAGGCTAAGCACTTTTGAATTGTGGTGTTGGAGAAGACTCTTGAGAGTCCCTTGGACTGCAAGGAGATCAAACCACTCAATCCTAAAGGAAATTAACCCCGAATATTCACTGGAAGCACTGATGCTGAATTTGAAGCTCTAATACTTTGACCACCTGATGCAAAGAGATGACTCATTGGAAAAGATGCCGATGCTGGGAAAGACTGAGAGCAGGAAGAGAAGGGGGTGACAGAGGATGAGATGACTGGATGGCACCACCAACTCACTGGACATGAGTTTGAGCAAACTCTGGGAGATGGTAAAGGACAGGGGAGCCTGGCGTGCTGCAGTCCATGGGGTCACAAAGAGTCAGACACAACTAAGAAACTCAGAAACAACAATGAAGCAGCCCATTCCACACAGAGGTTCCTCACTCTCCTGCTTGGCTTCATCTATGTTAGCCCTTCTATTGACTGGTTTCTTGCTAATAGTTTTTTGTGTGGCGGGGGGTGGGGCGCGGATTGGGGAGGGAGTGGGGTGGGCGGGCCACTTCTCTTGGTCTTTCATTTCTCTATTTTCATCCCTCTTTGTTCTTTGGCCCATGTGGGCCTCCCATCGCGGCAGCCTCTGTCGTCGCAGAGCACTGGCTCTGGGCACACACGCTCCAGAGCTCCGGCTCGGTAATTGGACACATCGGTCCAGCTGCTCCGCAGCACGTGGGATCTTCCCAGGCCAGGGATCGAACCGGCGCCCCTTGCACTGCATGGCCGTGTCCTTACCCACTGGACCACCAGGGAAGTCCCTTGCTAATAGTTTTAATCTAAACATTTATGTTGGTTATAATTAAACATGAATACCTTGGCAATCTCAGGCTCAAAGGGTCTGTTCATCTGTCACATTCTCCAAGTAGCAGAGACCAAAAAAACAGTGACTTGTACAAAGAATTCTGCATCTAGGTTTCAAACAGGCTTTAGACAGTCTTAGCCAGTTTTGATAGGATTATTAGAGGAAGAGATACCTTGCGCATCGTCCATTCCAGGATACATCCTCATTTCTTTTGCTTTGTCTTTCTGCCTCCCTCCCTCCCTCCTTACCTTTCTTTCTCCCACCCTTCTCTGCCTTCTTTCTTTCCTTTCTACCTGTCGTTTTCTCTTTCTTTCTTCAGAGAAAGAAACTACAATCTAGAGAGGTTGGTGATGTAGGTACTATGTTGTATGCAGCACCGTGGCCCCACGGCAGAGCAGGAATCCTGTCTCCAGTGTCTGCATCCATGGTTTAGGAGATGCCTGACTTAGACCCTCTGGTCAGCTGTCTGCCACTGCCTTTGTAGGCAGCGGAACAGCTGGGAAGAAGCAGCGGTCCTCATCTGCCACCTCTTTTCATCCTCGCCATTCAACATCTGGCACCATTCCCCCATAGGTCCCGCAGTAGGTCATGACGATGGGCACAAGGGGTGAGGAGAGGGTGGAACATCACCGTAACTTGTGTCTTTCACGTGGTTCCTCAGAGCAGCTCTGAGGGAGGCAACGGAACAGTGACCTCCAGCACAGATGAGCTATGTTTCTCCCGGGTCTTTGCTTCTCCCCTGTTACTAAACCAGCCTGGTCCCGGCCTGGTCATCACTCACTGCACTGTTGATACTAAATTTACCGAATTCAGAAAGATCACAGATCTGTCCATCTCTGTTACGATTTCTTCCCAACAAGATGGAGAACTTGAATTCTCAGCACTGAACACATCATTTGCTACCCAACATATGCTTTGACTCACTGCCCATTCCTGCTGAGTCGCTGGCCTTGGTTGGACTTCTCTGTGACTGCTTTTTAACCTAAGGATGTTTGCTGTCAGCACATCTAATCCCTGTCTCTTTCCTCGAATGTTTTAGTTTCCTAACACATGTTCAGTCTTGGGGAGGGTCTTTTCTTTTTTTTAATTTTTGGCCACTTTTATTGGTCTTTATTTATTTTTCATCCATCTTTTTGTTCTTTGGCCTGTGTGGGCCTCCCATTGCAATGGCCTCTCCTGTAGCAGAGCACCGTCTCTGGGTACATGTGCTCCAGAGCACTGGCTCGTCATTGGACATACCGGTCCAGCTGCTCCGCAGCATGTGGGATCTTCCCGTGCCAGGGATCGAACCGGCGCCCTGGCAAGGCAGACTCCTTACCCACGGGACCACCAGGGAAGACCGGGGAGGGTCTTAATAAGGAACTGGACTTGAAGTCTCAGCATCTCCGAAAGGGCCACCAAGCATCTCTAGCCACCAGGATCTCACTATTTACGCCACCAAAAGTAAATAGGTCATCCGAATGTTTTGCTGAAACAATGACCTAGGTTTCTTGAACTTCTCAGGCTAAGATGAGACCTGTGCTTTTCTTTCTGCTGCTTAAAGGGAGCCTAAGAAAACCTGTGGCACCCTTGCCCTGATGCTTCTCCTCTGTTCTGTGTTCACTGGCGGAGGCAAAGTGGAAAGCAGAAATATGCAGGAATGTCTTCTGAGCAGACTGAGGCTTCTGTCTGCACATTGTGGTATTTAAAGTGAATGGCCAGCAAGGACCTCCTGTATAGCACAGGGGACTCTGCTCAATGTTATATAGCAGCCTGGACAGGAGGGGAGTTTGGGGGAGACCGGATACATGCATATGTATGGCCGAGTCGCTCTGCTGTTCACCCGAAGGGAGGCAACGGAACAGTGACCTCCAGCACAGATGAGCTATGTTTCTCCCGGGTCTTTGCTTCTCCCTGTTACTAAACCAGCCTGGTCCCGCCTGGTCATCACTCACTGCACTGTTGATACTAAATTTACAATTCAGAAAGATCACAGATCTGTCCATCTCTGTTACGATTTCTTCCCAACAAGATGGAGAACTTGAATTCTCAGCACTGAACACATCATTTGCTACCCAACATATGCTTTGACTCACTGCCCATTCCTGCTGAGTCGCTGGCCTTGGTTGGACTTCTCTGTGACTGCTTTTTAACCTAAGGATGTTTGCTGTCAGCACATCTAATCCCTGTCTCTTTCCTCGAATGTTTTAGTTTCCTAACACATGTTCAGTCTTGGGGAGGGTCTTTTCTTTTTTTTAATTTTTGGCCACTTTTATTGGTCTTTATTTATTTTTCATCCATCTTTTTGTTCTTTGGCCTGTGTGGGCCTCCCATTGCAATGGCCTCTCCTGTAGCAGAGCACCGTCTCTGGGTACATGTGCTCCAGAGCACTGGCTCGTCATTGGACATACCGGTCCAGCTGCTCCGCAGCATGTGGGATCTTCCCGTGCCAGGGATCGAACCGGCGCCCTGGCAAGGCAGACTCCTTACCCACGGGACCACCAGGGAAGACCGGGGAGGGTCTTAATAAGGAACTGGACTTGAAGTCTCAGCATCTCCGAAAGGGCCACCAAGCATCTCTAGCCACCAGGATCTCACTATTTACGCCACCAAAAGTAAATAGGTCATCCGAATGTTTTGCTGAAACAATGACCTAGGTTTCTTGAACTTCTCAGGCTAAGATGAGACCTGTGCTTTTCTTTCTGCTGCTTAAAGGGAGCCTAAGAAAACCTGTGGCACCCTTGCCCTGATGCTTCTCCTCTGTTCTGTGTTCACTGGCGGAGGCAAAGTGGAAAGCAGAAATATGCAGGAATGTCTTCTGAGCAGACTGAGGCTTCTGTCTGCACATTGTGGTATTTAAAGTGAATGGCCAGCAAGGACCTCCTGTATAGCACAGGGGACTCTGCTCAATGTTATATAGCAGCCTGGACAGGAGGGGAGTTTGGGGGAGACCGGATACATGCATATGTATGGCCGAGTCGCTCTGCTGTTCACCCGAAATGATCACAGCATCGTCAGTCGGCTATACTCCAATACAGAATAAAAAGTTCAAAAAAAAAAATACCCTTTCAGAAGATTGTTTGCGCTGTCAGAAATCTAATCACTTTACTTAGTGCTGCACAACAGAGGTCCTTTTCCTTCCTCTTGCCTTTTTCTTTTTTTCCCCTGTCTTTCTTTTGTCCTGAAACTATGCCAATAATGTGAACATTTGTTGTTGTTTTCAATCTGGACTTCAGGATAATTGAATTATTTGCCTGGAGGCTGCTTCAGCATCTGAAAATTAATACTTTGTCTAAAAGTAATGACCTGATCTCATTTAGATTATCTTATTATTTCTATTCAAGCAACCATCCCCACAAAACACACCACACACACAGACACACACATGGTATCTCCACACATGGGTATCTACTCTTCATAGATGGTAGATATAAGAATTCCTTATAGGACTTTCTTGATAACTCTGTGGTAAAGAGGTCACCTGCTAATGCATTAGACGCAGGTTCAATCCCTGATCTGGGAGGATCTCACATGCTGAGGAGCAGCTAAGCCTGTGAGCCACAACTATTGAGTCTGTGCTTTAGAGCCTCAGGGTCGCAACTGTTGAGCCTATGTGCCACAACTAGTAAAGCCCATGTGCCCTAGAGCCCGAGTTGCACAAGAAAAGTCACTGGAACAAGAAGCCTGCTCACCTCAACTAGAGAGTAGCCCCCACTTCCTGCAGCTAGAGGAATGCCTGTGGCAGCAGAGAAAACCGAGAATAGCCAAAAATAAATCAATAAATAAAATTTAAAAAAAAAGAATTGCTTATAATGCTGTGTTAACTCCATATAAGAAAAACAGCCTCTGACTCGAGTCATCCTAATTGTAGGATATGTGTTTGCAGATTTCTTAGTGTGCATAAATCAGCTACAAAATATGGTTTTTAACCTTTAATATATTTTCCCCTTTCCAGTTATATTTAGAATATGGTTGAACATTGTAAGCTCTGAAACATGGCAGTTTACACTTTTATAATACATTACAAGCCAGTTCTTTTTAATGTATTAAGTATAAGATGTTTTGATTCTTGGGTCTATAAGATCCTTTGGAGAAGGGAATGGCTACCCACTCCAGTATTTTTTCCTAGAGGATTTCATGGACAGAGAAACTTAGTGGACTATCATCCATTGGGTCACAAAGAATCAGACATGACTGAGTGACTTTGGTGATGTAAAAAAAAAAAAAAGACAGGATATTCAGTGAACTAATAATTTATCACTGTATGTATGTGTTTGCAATGGAAATCCTTTCCTTTTCTGAAAACACTTTGCAAAACAAATGTTTTAAATGGTAAGGTTGATAGCTGACTTTCAATGGCTTTGGTTAAAACAGCTTAACATACAGAAAAGGTGGCTTGATTTATCCCTTACAGGGCTACCTGTTGAGTGTTGGGATCCAGTTCAAGGTTCCAGAAGTGTGCTGTTTTCTTCTTGTCCTCTCAGTACTGTGCCCATAGTAAGCGGTTGATAAAGGTTTGCTAAATGAATGAATGAAAATGAATATGTAAAGGAATCAAATTATTGAATCCATGAACTCAGGAATGTACTTTGTCTAACAATGAATCAAGCAACATTGTAGATGAGGAGTTATAAGAAAATCAAAGCCAGGTTTCATGTTGTGAATTAGCAAGAAAAAAACATAGATTCTATAGATTTTTATCATGAATGCATACATGTGCATGTGTACACACACACACAGCCTGATTTTATTGTAGCCCTGACAATACATCTAGTACCCTCTTCATTCCTGTTTATAGTTTTCATTCCTCTTTTATAGTTGAGGAAAGTTAGCCATTGAAAGACCAGAGGTCAAAGGCACCTTAAGAAAGCTAGATGTGAGTTCCTAAGTAACAAGAAAATCCATCAATATATTGACTTGTAGTTTAGTAGAAATCCCATGAGCTCTGTCTCTGACAGAATATGTTTGTGAGCCTTACTGTAGGAATTTTAAACCGAAGGCAAGAGTTAGAAAAAGGATAACTCTGGATTTTGTTTGGTTTTTCTGTTTGGATTGGATTTTGGCATGTTGTTTCCCCTGCAGCCATTAACATTAAAATGACGGCCATCAAGCAAGAAATAACTTTGGAGTCAAAAGGGCTAGTTGGGAAAGTGTTCAGGGCTTCATGGCATCTTATTTCCAATAATTAGTTCTTCCTGGCCTCAAGAGTCTTTAGTTATATTTATGTAATTTTGAATATTTGGATGAGGAGTGAAAAATTTAGTTGTTGTTTGGTAGCTAAGTCATGTCCAACTCTTTTGCGACCCCATGGAATGCAGCCCACCAGGCTGCTCTGTCCATGGGATATCCTAGGCAAGAATTTCCTAGGATAGTATTGCCATTTCCTTCTCCAGGGGATCTTCCCAGCCCCTGGATTGAATCCACGTCTCCCTGTTTGTCAGGCAGATTCGTTACCACTGAGCCACCTGGCAAGTGAAAAAGGGCTAAATGTTGAGTTGTGGCTTGATTTATCCCTTACAGGGCTACCTGTTGAGTGTTGGGATCCAGTTCAAGGTTCCAGAAGTGTGCTGTTTTCTTCTTGTCCTCTCAGTACTGTGCCCATAGTAAGCGGTTGATAAAGGTTTGCTAAATGAATGAATGAAAATGAATATGTAAAGGAATCAAATTATTGAATCCATGAACTCAGGAATGTACTTTGTCTAACAATGAATCAAGCAACATTGTAGATGAGGAGTTATAAGAAAATCAAAGCCAGGTTTCATGTTGTGAATTAGCAAGAAAAAAACATAGATTCTATAGATTTTTATCATGAATGCATACATGTGCATGTGTACACACACACACAGCCTGATTTTATTGTAGCCCTGACAATACATCTAGTACCCTCTTCATTCCTGTTTATAGTTTTCATTCCTCTTTATAGTTGAGGAAAGTTAGCCATTGAAAGACCAGAGGTCAAAGGCACCTTAAGAAAGCTAGATGTGAGTTCCTAAGTAACAAGAAAATCCATCAATATATTGACTTGTAGTTTAGTAGAAATCCCATGAGCTCTGTCTCTGACAGAATATGTTTGTGAGCCTTACTGTAGGAATTTTAAACCGAAGGCAAGAGTTAGAAAAAGGATAACTCTGGATTTTGTTTGGTTTTTCTGTTTGGATTGGATTTTGGCATGTTTTTTCCCATGCAGCCATTAACATTAAAATGACGGCCATCAAGCAAGAAATAACTTTGGAGTCAAAAGGGCTAGTTGGGAAAGTGTTCAGGGCTTCATGGCATCTTATTTCCAATAATTAGTTCTTCCTGGCCTCAAGAGTCTTTAGTTATATTTATGTAATTTTGAATATTTGGATGAGGAGTGAAAAATTTAGTTGTTGTTTGGTAGCTAAGTCATGTCCAACTCTTTTGCGACCCCATGGAATGCAGCCCACCAGGCTGCTCTGTCCATGGGATATCCTAGGCAAGAATTTCCTAGGATAGTATTGCCATTTCCTTCTCCAGGGGATCTTCCCAGCCCCTGGATTGAATCCACGTCTCCCTGTTTGTCAGGCAGATTCGTTACCACTGAGCCACCTGGCAAGTGAAAAATTCAGTAGATTGTCTCAATATATTCAGCACAGACAGTCCCAGACTTTTAAATAAGGACTTTTGTTGCAAGGTTCACCTGCAAGTGAGTTCTTAGAACCTTGGAAAACACTTGCCTGTAGACTTAATGTACGGGGAGAGTGGTTCATTTTATATGCAAAGACACAGAATAGTGTTACTCTGTGTGTGGTTCACAGACCACTGGCATCCGCAGACTCTGCTCATGGTATTTCACGAGATGAGGACAGAAATGGAAAGACACTGCAAACTTTTGTAACAGTCCAACAGTGATTTTAGGCTGCTAAATCAGATAATTAAAAAACACTTGGAATTGTACTTTGTGTGCCTTTATTTCATTTTTCTAGTAAGGCTCTTTTATTAAATGTGTTTTACAAAACTGTCAGTCTGTCAGAGATGAGAAATTAAAAAGAAAATTTCACTGAAGGTTTTCACTGAAGTAGCACCATGCAGTGCAACAATGTTATTGAAAACCTCTTCCACCATGATTTTAGTTAGGTAAAGCAGGAAAATCGTAGTATTAAATGAAAAACAGTTGTTTATTATGAATGCTGATAACCTGAGGGAGTGTGCATTTCATTCGTGAAGGACTTAGAACCTGATAGGTATTTCTGTGCAGGTTCTGCATACTTTCAGACGGACCTGATTCCTTTCTTCTTTTGCTTCCAAGCCTAGGGTTTTTCGTTTTCTTTGTATGAGTTATATTTCTTTCCTGCAGCCATTAACATTAAAATGACGGCCATCAAGCAAGAAATAACTTTGGAGTCAAAAGGGCTAGTTGGGAAAGTGTTCAGGGCTTCATGGCATCTTATTTCCAATAATTAGTTCTTCCTGGCCTCAAGAGTCTTTAGTTATATTTATGTAATTTTGAATATTTGGATGAGGAGTGAAAAATTTAGTTGTTGTTTGGTAGCTAAGTCATGTCCAACTCTTTTGCGACCCCATGGAATGCAGCCCACCAGGCTGCTCTGTCCATGGGATATCCTAGGCAAGAATTTCCTAGGATAGTATTGCCATTTCCTTCTCCAGGGGATCTTCCCAGCCCCTGGATTGAATCCACGTCTCCCTGTTTGTCAGGCAGATTCGTTACCACTGAGCCACCTGGCAAGTGAAAAATTCAGTAGATTGTCTCAATATATTCAGCACAGACAGTCCCAGACTTTTAAATAAGGACTTTTGTTGCAAGGTTCACCTGCAAGTGAGTTCTTAGAACCTTGGAAAACACTTGCCTGTAGACTTAATGTACGGGGAGAGTGGTTCATTTTATATGCAAAGACACAGAATAGTGTTACTCTGTGTGTGGTTCACAGACCACTGGCATCCGCAGACTCTGCTCATGGTATTTCACGAGATGAGGACAGAAATGGAAAGACACTGCAAACTTTTGTAACAGTCCAACAGTGATTTTAGGCTGCTAAATCAGATAATTAAAAAACACTTGGAATTGTACTTTGTGTGCCTTTATTTCATTTTTCTAGTAAGGCTCTTTTATTAAATGTGTTTTACAAAACTGTCAGTCTGTCAGAGATGAGAAATTAAAAAGAAAATTTCA
Organism: Tragulus kanchil; assembly: GCA_022376925.1. Classification (NCBI taxonomy): domain Eukaryota; kingdom Metazoa; phylum Chordata; class Mammalia; order Artiodactyla; family Tragulidae; genus Tragulus; species Tragulus kanchil. The sequence goes on from JAIOJX010000005.1 coordinate 14,860,469, forward strand.
CTGAAGGTTTTCACTGAAGTAGCACCATGCAGTGCAACAATGTTATTGAAAACCTCTTCCACCATGATTTTAGTTAGGTAAAGCAGGAAAATCGTAGTATTAAATGAAAAACAGTTGTTTATTATGAATGCTGATAACCTGAGGGAGTGTGCATTTCATTCGTGAAGGACTTAGAACCTGATAGGTATTTCTGTGCAGGTTCTGCATACTTTCAGACGGACCTGATTCCTTTCTTCTTTTGCTTCCAAGCCTAGGGTTTTTCGTTTTCTTTGTATGAGTATATAATTACTTTGCTTTGATTACAAGAACAACTTTGGAACTCACATGTGGGGCTAAAAAAAAGAAAGAAGAGATTTTTCTGAGGATAACAGAGCAGGAATTGAAAGTTGAGGTTAGAAAGGTGATATATCTTCTTATTGAAGATTTGCCTTATTAAAATAAAGTCTGGGGGCTTCCCTGGTGGTTCAATCTGCCTGTCAATGCAGAAGATGTGGGTTTGATTTCCGGGTCAGAAAGATCCCTTAGAGAAGGAAATGGCAACCCAATCAAGCATTCCTGCCTGGGAAATCCCATGGGCAGAGAAGCCTGGCAGGCTATGGTCCATAGAGTCGCAGAGTCGAACACGATTTAGAGATGGAATGTGTAGGCACCCAGGGGCCTAGTCTTCAAAAACTTGTTACCTATTTGGAAACCCAAGAAATACACACGTGCATGAAAGTTAAATAAGAGTATGACTTAAATAATACAAAGTGAGAAGACGGTGCTTAGAGTTTCGGTGCATTCTAGAATGAGGCCTACTCACTGCCCCGAATTTTTCTGATTCAGTACAGCAGCCAAGTATCCTTTACTTGTGTAGACCCCAAAATCCGTCAGCCATTCAGTACTTCGCTCAACAGTCCAAGGATTTAGTTTAAATATGGTTGATAAAGTGCTTTTGATTTCTTAAGCGTCAGAAACGCAAGTTGGAGAATTCGGATAGGGACCAGTCTTTCAGGTGTTTGGTCGCTATGCATTGGCTGAATTTGAAAGTAAGGTTAATTTCAGGGAAGAGTTTTGTTCTGACTACCAGCTTATTCTACCTGTCAGAAAAGCCAACAGATTTAAATATACAGCAGTGTTTTCTTTTTTTTTCTATTCTGATGGCTTAAGAAATACTGGTTTTAATTATTTCAAACACTTGATTTTAAACAAATGTACTCTGCAACAATTGTTTAGAAAAGCTCTATGTTGGGGTTTTTAAAGTATAGTGATTGGTTTTATACTATAGATTTTACAAACTTTTCTACACAGATTGTTTGCGACCTGCTGGTTTACCTTACACTGCGTGTTCTGGGCCTTTCTGTGTCAGTAAGCTGAGGTCTATCTTGTCCCTTTTAATGACTGCATAGTATTTCAGTGCGTGGTTTTACCCTCCTTGATGTCAACAGTCAAAAACGTAGGCAGGAGGAATAATATGTAGAGCCCACATGAGGGTGAGACAGGTAGAGCCTCGGGGGTGACTGGGGACGCACACCTGTGCTCCCAGACAGCCTCACTTGGTCTCTTCCCTGGAAGGATGGGTGTCCAGTGCTATCATGTGAAAAAATTAGTGACATTGGGCTTTTTTCCAGTTTTTTCCCCTATTAGAAATGAAGTTATAGTGCATATCCTCATAGAAATACTATTCTGTAATTGTACAAATATTTTCTCAAGGAACATTCCATGGACTGGAAGTGCTAGGTCAGTGGTAAACGCTCCCAAATAACTTACTGTCCCCCCCCATCCCCTGCCGCCCTTCCTCCCGCCACACACATTGTACTGATTCATACTCTGTGTCTAAAAGTGCTTTAGGCTGTTGGGTGATAATTACAAAGTAGCAAAATAAGAATTTTAGGGATGCAATGCATGATTTGAATCCACATTATTATTCATGGTATTAATTCTTTAAAATTACTTTGGGGCTCCCCTGGTGGCCCAGTGGGTAAAGAGCCCGCCTTGCAGTGCAAGGGTTGCCGGTTCGATCCCTGGCCCAGGAAGATCCCAGGTGCTGCAGAGCAGCAGGACCAGTGTGTCCAATTACAAGCCAGTGCTCTGGAGCACATGTGCCCAGAGCTGGTGCTCTGAAACGAGAGAGACCAAGGCAATGGGAGGCCCACTTGAGCCAAAGAACAAAGGTGGATGAAAACACATAAATGAAAGACCAATAAAAGTGGCCAAAATTTGAAAAAAAAATTCCTTTGCCCTCTCTTGCACTAGCAAGAAGATATAAACAAAGCTATATGTCCCCCTATACATCATTTTTTTTTTTTGCCAGAGAAAAGCATTTATTGGTTCTTCCTTTTGTTTACTTGACATGGAAGGAAATTTGTTTAAATTGGTTCTCTGGGGTTGGATGTGACATGTTCTGGATGGGATGTTACTTTAATGGAAACCAATAATACAGCTGAGCTACGCAATAGAAGATTTCAGGCCCAGATGTAGAAAGGACATGTTGGAGCTGTTCCTTGGTGTCAGAACTGTGCACTGAGGCTGATGTAAACTACTTATGTGAGCTACAAGTTGCCAAGGCAACAGTCCTATTAATGAAGAATGAACCTCTCTTATTATCAGTGCCTGGATGATTTTAAAATAAAATATGCCTAGTCGTCTCACGTTGACATTTGCATTATTCATCTAGTGCCTGGAAGAGGGGCTATCATGTGAAAAATTAGTGACATTGGGCTTTTCCAGTTTTCCCTATTAGAAATGAAGTTATAGTGCATATCCTCATAGAAATACTATTCTGTAATTGTACAAATATTTTCTCAAGGAACATTCCATGGACTGGAAGTGCTAGGTCAGTGGTAAACGCTCCCAAATAACTTACTGTCCCCCCCCATCCCCTGCCGCCCTTCCTCCCGCCACACACATTGTACTGATTCATACTCTGTGTCTAAAAGTGCTTTAGGCTGTTGGGTGATAATTACAAAGTAGCAAAATAAGAATTTTAGGGATGCAATGCATGATTTGAATCCACATTATTATTCATGGTATTAATTCTTTAAAATTACTTTGGGGCTCCCCTGGTGGCCCAGTGGGTAAAGAGCCCGCCTTGCAGTGCAAGGGTTGCCGGTTCGATCCCTGGCCCAGGAAGATCCCAGGTGCTGCAGAGCAGCAGGACCAGTGTGTCCAATTACAAGCCAGTGCTCTGGAGCACATGTGCCCAGAGCTGGTGCTCTGAAACGAGAGAGACCAAGGCAATGGGAGGCCCACTTGAGCCAAAGAACAAAGGTGGATGAAAACACATAAATGAAAGACCAATAAAAGTGGCCAAAATTTGAAAAAAAAATTCCTTTGCCCTCTCTTGCACTAGCAAGAAGATATAAACAAAGCTATATGTCCCCCTATACATCATTTTTTTTTTTTGCCAGAGAAAAGCATTTATTGGTTCTTCCTTTTGTTTACTTGACATGGAAGGAAATTTGTTTAAATTGGTTCTCTGGGGTTGGATGTGACATGTTCTGGATGGGATGTTACTTTAATGGAAACCAATAATACAGCTGAGCTACGCAATAGAAGATTTCAGGCCCAGATGTAGAAAGGACATGTTGGAGCTGTTCCTTGGTGTCAGAACTGTGCACTGAGGCTGATGTAAACTACTTATGTGAGCTACAAGTTGCCAAGGCAACAGTCCTATTAATGAAGAATGAACCTCTCTTATTATCAGTGCCTGGATGATTTTTTTAAAATAAAATATGCCTAGTCGTCTCACGTTGACATTTGCAATCTACCTACTCATCTTTCCTTTCTAGGCTGCGAAACGATTTAGCTGTATTCAGTAAGCATGCATTCTTTCTTTGCTAAGGAAAGTGGAATCATTGGGGGAAAAAACCCAGCTAACTGGAAGGGCAGTACAAATACTAATTTATAACAATTACCTAGTATAAAATTATTGTCCTTTTGATACATGCTTTGGCTAAGGCAGAGCCTGAAATTGACTGGAACTTGGTGGGTGTTAGAGCAGGCCAGAGTCTTTAAATTGACTTGTCTTTATGATTTAATGGAACGTTGCCAACATATTTATAAATAAGTGGAGTGTGACATTACCGCTTCCTTCTCCTGGCCAGACTGTAAATTTTTTTTTAGTATTTTACTTTTTACTTTTACAGAGTTTTGCTGTTTACAGATACGTATGATCCCAGATTAGTCATGTGTATATCTCCCCCATCCCACCCCTCCAGACCATTGCACAGCACCCCTGCAGGAGCCCCTTTTCTCACAGTGCAATGACAATAGCTATTTGTTTCACATATGATAGTGTAGGTTTTCATGCTACTTCCTCTACACCTCATTTTATTTTATTATGTGTACACTGGAAATTAAGAAAAACCTGTGGTTGATTTGTAGGCTTTAGGGAGCCCTCCTGTCTTGAAAAGCCAGGCAGCCATGTTACGGGAAACAATGGTTAGTATGATGGGGTACCGAGCATGTGCTTCCTGGGTTCTAGAGAGAAGGAGATCATTTCTTCAAAAGAGAATACATTCCTGGGACTTCCCTGGCAATCCAATGGTGAGGACTCCACACATGGAGTGTGGGATCAGTCCTTGGTCAGGGAACTAAGATCCCACATGCGTGGCCAAAATAATTAAAAAAAAAAAAAAAAAAAAAGAATACATTCCCTTTTTCAATGAGAATACTTCTTATGTTTTGTGCAGCTAACCAGATGGGAAAATTTACCTTTTCACTTATGGTTATCAGCAACCCATTCCTTTCAAATTGAGTTGTTTGTTTTCTGTTCCACATAACGAGTGCCTTGTCGCCTGTTACTAGTCATTCTCAACTTGTTTCCCCAGAGTAGATACTCAGAACTTTCTGATTATGAAATTAAATAATAAACTTAGATTGCTTTTAGTTTCATCTTTTTTTTGTTTTTTATTTTGGGAGGGGGTGGGTTGGGGAGCGAGCGGGGTGGGCAGGCCACTTCTATTGGTCTTTCGTTTAGCTTATTTTCATCCCTCTTTGTTTTTTGGCCCGTGTGGACCTCCCATCACAGTGGCCTCTGTTGTTGCAGAGCACTGGCTCTGGGCACATGCGCTGCAGAGCTCTGGCTCGGTAATTGGACACATCGGTCCAGCTGCTCCGCAACACGTGGGATCTTCCCAGGCCAGGGATCGAACCGGCCCCCCTTGGACTGCAAGGCGGTGTCCTTACCCACTGGACCACCAGGGAAGCCCCTAGTTTCATCTTTTTTTTAGTGTTAAAATGTATCCATTTTAGTCCCATCTTCTTAAAAAAATTTTTTTCTGATCATAAAATTTCTATGTTTGAGGTAGAAAATTTGACAAAAGAGTATATGAGAAAGAAAATAAAAAACCACACATAATCCCTCACACTCAGTTACCTGCCACTGACACCCCGGCATAGTTACTCCATCAGGACCTCGCTCAGAGTCCTCCTTGATGAGACATGATCAGCACTGATCTTTGAGGGCCATGTGTCTAAGGACAAGTGACACATGCCAGGCAGGCTCCCGCTGGTCCAGGGGAGACACTGAGATGGTGACAGAAATGAAAGGAACAGTTGTAGTCCAAGCAGAACTTGGCCCTTCTATGTCACTGTTGCAAGTCTAGGGTCAACAAGCAGCAGTCAATCTGATGCCTCATTTTTTAACTTCTTTCTTTAGACTACATGGCTGACAAAACAGATTTTGCCATCAGAACAAGTTTTACAACAAACATGCATACACTTTTCCTTGTTCATAGCAATTCTGACTTGCTTCTTTGTGCCTTTCCTATTGGTACATAGAGGAGAGAGAGCTGTTTCCCAAACGTATGCAAAATAGGCAGAAGTCCATGGGAACTCAAGATGTCATCCAGAAGAGACATGGTGTACTTGCGTGTTTTGTTTCTTGCATTGGGGTTTGTTTTCTGTTCCACATAACGAGTGCCTTGTCGCCTGTTACTAGTCATTCTCAACTTGTTTCCCCAGAGTAGATACTCAGAACTTTCTGATTATGAAATTAAATAATAAACTTAGATTGCTTTTAGTTTCATCTTTTTTTTGTTTTTTGTTTGGGGGGGGGGTGGGTTGGGGAGCGAGCGGGGTGGGCAGGCCACTTCTATTGGTCTTTCGTTTAGCTTATTTTCATCCCTCTTTGTTTTTTGGCCCGTGTGGACCTCCCATCACAGTGGCCTCTGTTGTTGCAGAGCACTGGCTCTGGGCACATGCGCTGCAGAGCTCTGGCTCGGTAATTGGACACATCGGTCCAGCTGCTCCGCAACACGTGGGATCTTCCCAGGCCAGGGATCGAACCGGCCCCCCTTGGACTGCAAGGCGGTGTCCTTACCCACTGGACCACCAGGGAAGCCCCTAGTTTCATCTTTTTTTTAGTGTTAAAATGTATCCATTTTAGTCCCATCTTCTTAAAAAAATTTTTTTCTGATCATAAAATTTCTATGTTTGAGGTAGAAAATTTGACAAAAGAGTATATGAGAAAGAAAATAAAAAACCACACATAATCCCTCACACTCAGTTACCTGCCACTGACACCCCGGCATAGTTACTCCATCAGGACCTCGCTCAGAGTCCTCCTTGATGAGACATGATCAGCACTGATCTTTGAGGGCCATGTGTCTAAGGACAAGTGACACATGCCAGGCAGGCTCCCGCTGGTCCAGGGGAGACACTGAGATGGTGACAGAAATGAAAGGAACAGTTGTAGTCCAAGCAGAACTTGGCCCTTCTATGTCACTGTTGCAAGTCTAGGGTCAACAAGCAGCAGTCAATCTGATGCCTCATTTTTTAACTTCTTTCTTTAGACTACATGGCTGACAAAACAGATTTTGCCATCAGAACAAGTTTTACAACAAACATGCATACACTTTTCCTTGTTCATAGCAATTCTGACTTGCTTCTTTGTGCCTTTCCTATTGGTACATAGAGGAGAGAGAGCTGTTTCCCAAACGTATGCAAAATAGGCAGAAGTCCATGGGAACTCAAGATGTCATCCAGAAGAGACATGGTGTACTTGCGTGTTTTGTTCTTGGCAGTGATGGTGTAAACGGCAGTTTGGGTGTTGCTTTGGCCCTCTCCAGGCATCCCCAGATAAATAGGAAAAAACTAACAATAAACCCAGGGAATATCTCATGCACTGAGGATGAAAGCATCTTTAGAGAACTTTGCTATTTTTAACAAACAGAAACCATCCAAGTAAAAATAGAGCGTTTATCATAGAATCTCTTAGTGACCCCCTATCAGCACAGTCCCACCGTTCTTTCCACCAGATAAGGCCCCTAAGCCCCTCTCACACAGGAGTTCAAGACCATTCCCTGCCCCAAGGCCATGATACAAAAATGCACATCACAGAGCAGATAATGGGAAAATGCTCTGTCATCAGAAGGACGAAGCTGGGACAGAAGTTCCAAAATTTCTGAAAATGGAAACAGAATACGCTTTTTCTCATTTAAGAAAGAGCTGGAAAGTTCATGCCAATGTCAATTCCCTGGTTTCGATGTTGCACTATATTTAAGTAAGATGTAAGTAATGAAGTAAACTGGGGCCTCCTTGGTGGCTCAGAAGGCAAAGAATCTGCAGCAGTGCAGGAGACCCAGGTTCGATCCCTGAGCTGGGAAGATCCCCTGGAGAAGGCAGTGGCATCCCACTCCAGTATTTTTGCCTGGAGAAGTCCATGATCATCTTTGAGGGCCATGTGTCTAAGGACAAGTGACACATGCCAGGCAGGCTCCCGCTGGTCCAGGAGACACTGAGATGGTGACAGAAATGAAAGGAACAGTTGTAGTCCAAGCAGAACTTGGCCCTTCTATGTCACTGTTGCAAGTCTAGGGTCAACAAGCAGCAGTCAATCTGATGCCTCATTTTTTAACTTCTTTCTTTAGACTACATGGCTGACAAAACAGATTTTGCCATCAGAACAAGTTTTACAACAAACATGCATACACTTTTCCTTGTTCATAGCAATTCTGACTTGCTTCTTTGTGCCTTTCCTATTGGTACATAGAGGAGAGAGAGCTGTTTCCCAAACGTATGCAAAATAGGCAGAAGTCCATGGGAACTCAAGATGTCATCCAGAAGAGACATGGTGTACTTGCGTGTTTTGTTCTTGGCAGTGATGGTGTAAACGGCAGTTTGGGTGTTGCTTTGGCCCTCCAGGCATCCCCAGATAAATAGGAAAAAACTAACAATAAACCCAGGGAATATCTCATGCACTGAGGATGAAAGCATCTTTAGAGAACTTTGCTATTTTTAACAAACAGAAACCATCCAAGTAAAAATAGAGCGTTTATCATAGAATCTCTTAGTGACCCCCTATCAGCACAGTCCCACCGTTCTTTCCACCAGATAAGGCCCCTAAGCCCCTCTCACACAGGAGTTCAAGACCATTCCCTGCCCCAAGGCCATGATACAAAAATGCACATCACAGAGCAGATAATGGAAAAATGCTCTGTCATCAGAAGGACAAGCTGGGACAGAAGTTCCAAAATTTCTGAAAATGGAAACAGAATACGCTTTTTCTCATTTAAGAAAGAGCTGGAAAGTTCATGCCAATGTCAATTCCCTGGTTTCGATGTTGCACTATATTTAAGTAAGATGTAAGTAATGAAGTAAACTGGGGCCTCCTTGGTGGCTCAGAAGGCAAAGAATCTGCAGCAGTGCAGGAGACCCAGGTTCGATCCCTGAGCTGGGAAGATCCCCTGGAGAAGGCAGTGGCATCCCACTCCAGTATTTTTGCCTGGAGAAGTCCATGGACAGTGGAGCCTGGCGGGCTAAGGTCCATGGGGTTGCAAAGAATAAGTCTAACACACACACTCTCTTTCTCTCTCTCTCTCTCTCTCCTAAACTGGGTGAACACAGCATTTCTCTGTACTGTCCTTTTAACTTCCTGTGAACCTATAATGATTTCAAAACACAAAGGTGGAAAAATATGTTGATTTGTTATGTATAGGAATTTTGGAAAATTAGGGCAGTGTGATAGAAGCATTTTCAAAAATTCTAAAATTTTCGTGAGCTAGTATCTCTTTATAAATAATTCTTTCTTGAAAAAATTAAAAAGAAATGGTGGGAGGGGTGGGAAGGGGGGGATATATATGTGACTGATCTGGGAACATGCATGTCTGTAAACAACAAAACTCTGTAAAAGTTAAAAGTAAAGGTTTTAAAAAAAATAAAAAGAAAAAGAAATGGAAGAAGGATTTTCAATTTCTGGTTCTACATGTAAGGAGCTTGGAAGTCACGACTCTATCCAAATGATGAGGAAAAATCTGAACTCTAAAAAAGCAACTCTTGTTGGGTCCTTAAAGGAGGACGCAGGGGAAGCTGTTGTCCCTAAGACGAGAGAAACAGGTGAATACAGGGAGTTTGGGCTTATTGGAGCAGAGACTCGTAAGCAAAACCATCAAGGGAACCAGTTGTTGTTGTTCATTTGCTAAGTTGTGTCTGACTCTTTGCAGCCCCATGGACTGCAGCACGCCAGGCTTCCCTGTCCTTCCTTATCTCCCAGAGTTGGCTCAAGCTCATGTCCATTGAGTTGATAATACCATACAACCATCTCATCCTTTTTCACCCCCTTTTCCTCCTGCCCTCAATCTTTCCCAGAATCAGAGGCTTTTCCAATGAGTTGGCTCTTCATATCAGGTGGCTAAAGTATTGGAGTATTTAAGTAGAAAAACCTGAATTATTATTGGCAAATTATTGGAAGCTCAGGGCAGACCACTCAAAGTTAAGAACTTCAGGAGAACCCAGTCATTGTCAGCCTCCACAAATATTTTGAAATTTACCTCCAGGAGCTCAAGTAGGTTGCCACAGGAAATACTGGAGAAAAATCCCATTGGGCTTCTGGCCGGGGGAGGGCAAAAGGAAGCATTTTGAAATAAACCAGAGCACTGTGTTCTTAGGAAGGCACCAGCATTACCCTACTACCAAAATAAAACAAAGACATTGTAAGAAAACTATCTGCATCTCTGTGAACATAGATGCAAAACTCCTCAGTAACATACTAATTAAATCCAAAAAAGTATAAAAAAGGATTGTATACCACGATAAAGTTAGATTTCTCCAAGTATTTCTCCAAGTATGCAAGGTTGGTTCGACATTCAAAAATCAATTAATGCCATCTGTCACATCAGCAGACTAAAGAAGAAAAATCACATGATTGTATCAATAGATGCAGAGAAAGCATTTGACTAAATCCAGCACCTATTCATGATTAAAATTCCATAAACTAGGATTAGAAGGAAACCTTTTCATTTTATAAAGACCTCTACAAGAAGCCGACAGCAGACATCATACTTAATGGTGAGAAATTCAAAGATCAGGTGCAAGCTAGGAAGGTCCCCTCTCATCAGTCCTTTTCACCATCAAACTAGACATCTTTGCTAATGCAGACAAGTGAGAAAGGAATTAAAATCACACCACTTGGGAAGGAAGATATAAAACTGTCCTTTATCACAAATGAAATGACCTTCATTTATCTAGAAAGTTCAAAAGATTCAACAGCAAGAAAAGCCCTCCTAGAACTAATTCAGCGATTACAGCAGGCAGTATTTGCTAGGGAATTCATTGGATATGTAAATTCTTGGATCCATCCACATCTACTGAATCTGAACCTTGGGGTGAGACGTGACAATGTCTGGTTTAACAAATCCTCCAGGTGATTATAATGCAGACTTCATGTTGAGAACTGCTGGTGTAAGCCTTCTTCATGGCTCTTCATGTCAACCCGGATAATGTGGATAGTCTGCCTTAGTAGTTGGTGCATGTGTTCATGTCTGCACCATTCAGCACCTTCAGTCGTGTTTTAAGCAAAGTCGTCAAATGGGTGAAACTTGTCTTTGGCATCCTCTCACCTCTTTTTGTCAGCTCATTTTCCTCTCTTGCTTTCATCTGTCAGGTTCCCTTTTACCTCTTTGTTGGATGAAACTCAAGAGACTTCTCCTTCAGGATAGATTAAAGGGCCCTAAGGAATAAGATCTAAAAATACCACACCTCTAATTATAAAATATGGGACCTTGGCAGACTTGTGGGGGAGGAATGTGAAGATGGCGTGGACAGTGACCCTCCCAGGGCTCACAAGTCACACCTGATGAACAGGTGCCTGTTCCCTTGACCTTTAGTCAGACACAAAGGACCCCCTTCCCTTTGCTCTGTGGTTTGCAAGAAGAGAGCTGATCCAGTCATAAGATCTGGAAATGCCTTCAGCACAGGCATCCTGGCTGGACACATTCTGCATCTCCTCTAAGTTTTACTTACACCGTTTCTCCCAGTTGCACCTGTTCATTGTGTCATCCACATGGTGCTTTGTGGCCTTTAGATTTCCTAAAATAATAATGCAAAGCTTTGATGGGTATTCAGAGACCAATTTGGCTTCCCCGGGAAACTAGTTCTCTCTTGAGGGTATTTGATGATACTAAACCGTATTCACTGGTCTCTGTTTATCCCAAGGCTTACTTTAAACTGATTCCTGAAATTCGTTCTCCTACTCTTTCCCCTCAGATTGCAGAACAAGGTGGTGCACCAACCTGTCTGGCCAAGAACTCCAGTTGAAATGCCCACCCTTGCCTCTTACCAAAACTGTCCCTTTCCTCTCTGCACACACGTGCTCACAGGCAGATCGATGTGGTGCGTGTATACCCACAGAGGTCACTGAGGTGCTCTGAGCCTGGCACACGTGTGATGAACACACTCAGCAAAAACCCTCAATTATTTGTCGTTACTGAAAATCCCTACGTTTGGCTTTTTCTTTCACCATGTTTCGAACGGCCTGAGTGAGCCAAATTCTCCCTTTCAAGTTATCATAACTCAGCAGGTTCAGAGGAATTGCTACTGGTGCTGTCTGGTTGAGGGGACTGATGGAACTTTCCAGAAGTAAAAAGCAGGTGGCACAGAGTATCTTAAAGGTGCAATAAAAATTCTTTGAAATGTAGACAGATGAGGTTAAAAATGAATGTAATTCAGAGTCTACTAGTCATACCCAAGTTCCAGGGTACCTCCACCACTGTTGAGTGAAAGGCCATGTGGGGAAAGAGACTAATTAATGAAATTGGCTATCTTCACTAATCAGACCCACTAGAAAATTGTTCAGTTAGCAAAGGGCTAAATGTTATTTCTTGGGAAAGTGAAAAAAAAAAAAAAAGAGGCCAGTGATTGTGTTCATCTTGGGATAACTACAAAAATATTGTTAGTGCCACCTCTGAGCTGAGTTCTCACGGAAGAAGGCAGGCAATCCCAAATTACTGTTCCCACAGCAACTGTGGTTCAGCCGACTCTGCAAGGCTTGTTGTAGATGAGGACCATCCTTCTGTGTTCTCATTGCTGGGAGAAGTGCAGTTCTTTTATTTATATCTAAGCTGTGGGAAGTTTATCTCATGAACTTCTTTTTGGAAATGTGGTTATTAGAGACTGACGGAAGTCCTTCTGAACCACTGAAAATAAACGTTGATGTATGGATAAGCATTTATGCCACTCATGAGCTTCATGTTCAGAAGGTCATAATGGTCTCCAAGGCAGTAAAATTTGAAAATTCTCTTTTTTCCTAAGGAATATGCAAAATTTGAAATTTCTGAGTGTTGTAATCATGGGACTCAGGCTACCAGCACAAAGAGGAGATGGTGTTCTCCAAAATGGAAAGTACACACGCATTTAAATATTCATAAGACTTAATCTGTTATGTTGATGATGAATTTGTAATTCTAAATATAGATGATCTACCAATCTTGGTTTGATTTTAAGCATTTTCTTGTTAGTAGGAAAAAAAAACTCTGGATGAGAAATAATGAGAAAAGTTAAGCATTCCCTTTTACTGTCCCCTGTTCTATCAGACTCTAGATTAGGTAGGGCCCTCTTTTTTTGAAGTGGAAAATAAACCAGTCCCCAGTATGGTGGTGAAATGCTCAAGGAATCACTCATAGGGTCACTAGAAGTAGTGTGTTAGGGAGAAACAAAGCATGCAAAAGAAAGACATGGGCTTGCCCTCAAAGAAAATAAAACAATGAAAAGAAACAGATTCCTCACTATGGCTTAGTAAGAGTGTAACTTAGACTCTTAAAATTTGATAAGAGTATTAATATATTTTAAAAATAGTTTTGGGGGGCTTCCCACGTGGCACAGTGGTGAAGAACCTACCTTCCAATGTAGGAGACATAAGAGACATGGGTTCGATGTCTGGGTCAGGAAGATCCCTTGGAAAAGTAAGTGACAACCTGCTCCAGTATTCTTGCCTGGAAAATTCCAGGAGTCAGGTGGGCTGCAGTCCATGGGGTATACATAACTGAGCAACTGAACACACAAAATAGTTTAAGGTGATAGAACAATAAGAATGAAACCCAAAGAGAAATTGAAGTCTAATGAATCAAAACAAAAACAACATTAATACAAAGCTGAAATATGAATTATAAATGTTCATGTATATGAGACCCTACTGAATATCTCTTTATCAGCAATAGAGAAAACTATTGATATAATCTCAGTCAATACAAATGATAGATATAGAAATTAAAGGCAGAGAGAGAATCTAAAAGATATTAAAACATTCAAATATTACACAACATGAGGATAATCATTGGAACCCCTGAGTGGAGAATCTAACAAATGGAACAAAAGATTAATTTATATTAAAAAATTTCCCATAGATGAAGAAAGTACCAAATCTATTCCAAGAAATGTTACACAGAATGCTCAAAATCTAAGCATAACTTAGTTAAGCTGTTAACCTTTCAGGATAAAGAAAGAATGCTTCAGGTGTCAGAACAGAAAAGTCAGTTTTCTACAAAGAAGAAAAAAGCCAAGCTGGCTTATACGTGCGCATTGCTACATTCATTGCTATCTCTGCTCATGGTGAGAGAGAGAGACTCAGGGAAATTACAGCCAAGATGTTGTTAAAATATATAGATGCCAGGGAGACATGCTTGAGACTGAAGAACTTGAGCAACTTTGAGCCGTCTTTGAGGAACACGCTTGATAATGGGAGTCCAGTCAAAAAAAAGAAAAAACTCAGAAATGGAGAAGTCAGGGTAAAATAACTGGTGAGAACCACTAGGTATATCTAAATGTAGAACTAATTCTCAGTATCTGTGGGGATTAATATTACAGTAAGAATAATAGCTTAAAATATATGAAAAATAGAGACCAGAGACAGGAGGAAGTAGGAAAGTCCTTGTGTTCTTGTCTTTCTCAGCAAGGAGTCAATTAATATTGTCTAAAATTATGTCATTTAAAGTATAAACAAATAATTATTCCAGTCTCTTAATATTTTATATGTTTAGCTTAGAATGGGGCTTCCCCTGGTGGTCCAGTGGGTAAGGACACCGCCTTGCAGTGCAAGGGGTGTACATAACTGAGCAACTGAACACACAAAATAGTTTAAGGTGATAGAACAATAAGAATGAAACCCAAAGAGAAATTGAAGTCTAATGAATCAAAACAAAAACAACATTAATACAAAGCTGAAATATGAATTATAAATGTTCATGTATATGAGACCCTACTGAATATCTCTTTATCAGCAATAGAGAAAACTATTGATATAATCTCAGTCAATACAAATGATAGATATAGAAATTAAAGGCAGAGAGAGAATCTAAAAGATATTAAAACATTCAAATATTACACAACATGAGGATAATCATTGGAACCCCTGAGTGGAGAATCTAACAAATGGAACAAAAGATTAATTTATATTAAAAAATTTCCCATAGATGAAGAAAGTACCAAATCTATTCCAAGAAATGTTACACAGAATGCTCAAAATCTAAGCATAACTTAGTTAAGCTGTTAACCTTTCAGGATAAAGAAAGAATGCTTCAGGTGTCAGAACAGAAAAGTCAGTTTTCTACAAAGAAGAAAAAAGCCAAGCTGGCTTATACGTGCGCATTGCTACATTCATTGCTATCTCTGCTCATGGTGAGAGAGAGAGACTCAGGGAAATTACAGCCAAGATGTTGTTAAAATATATAGATGCCAGGGAGACATGCTTGAGACTGAAGAACTTGAGCAACTTTGAGCCGTCTTTGAGGAACACGCTTGATAATGGGAGTCCAGTCAAAAAAAAGAAAAAACTCAGAAATGGAGAAGTCAGGGTAAAATAACTGGTGAGAACCACTAGGTATATCTAAATGTAGAACTAATTCTCAGTATCTGTGGGGATTAATATTACAGTAAGAATAATAGCTTAAAATATATGAAAAATAGAGACCAGAGACAGGAGGAAGTAGGAAAGTCCTTGTGTTCTTGTCTTTCTCAGCAAGGAGTCAATTAATATTGTCTAAAATTATGTCATTTAAAGTATAAACAAATAATTATTCCAGTCTCTTAATATTTTATATGTTTAGCTTAGAATGGGGCTTCCCCTGGTGGTCCAGTGGGTAAGGACACCGCCTTGCAGTGCAAGGGGCGCCGGTTCGAGCCCTGGCCTGGGAAGATCCCACGTGCCGCGGAGCGGCTGGACGGATGTGTCCAATTACCGAGCCAGAGCTCTGGAGCGCATGCGCCCAGAGCCGGCGCTCTGCAACGACAGACGCCACCGTGATGGGAGGCCCACAGGTGCCAAAGAACGAAGACGAATGAAAATAGAGAAATGAAAGACCAATAGAAGTGGCCCGCCCACTCCCCTGCCTCCCCAACCCGACCCCCCCAAAATAAATAAATAAATAAATCTTTAAAAAAAAAAAAAAAAAAGAATACTGGAGCAGATTGCCATTTCCTTCTCCAGGGAATCTTCCCATCCCAGGGATAAAGCCTGCATCTCGCATATTGGCAGGTAGGTTCTTTACCACTGAGCCACCAGGAAAATCCAAAATGATCAGTTAGATCATTTAGAATGATGCATAATAATTATTATAGTGCAGAAACTTTTATTTGAAGCTTACCAATTTTTTCTCTTTAATAATTCTCAGTATTCAATTATAATGAAAATTTTTACTCTTATTTTGAAAAGTAGTACTTAGAGTATGGTCCCATTTTACCCAAGTCTGTCTACATATGGATTTTAAGAGGTGGATGCTATGATGTTCATTTTGTATTAATAATGATTATTTTTAGGTTGCATGGCATTTTAAAACAACTTTAATCTTTGTAACTTACAGCATTTAAACAATTATTCTGAATAATTCAGCTTCATCTTATGAAAACAGCTGTATGACATTTCTTAAAAACTAATTGGGTATGATATAAACATTTGGAATTATTTTCTTCTTGATAAGTCTTCTGTAACTTTTAAATTTTTAAAAAAATTAAAGAATTAACTAATTAGTTAAGTGGGTAGAAGGTAAGGAGAAGAGAATATGGTCCCATGCGTTTGAAGACCTTCCCACCTGCCCAGCTCCTTCTGGGCGTTGAGGTAGATCTGAAACCTCCTCCAGACCTGTCTTACTCAACAATTGTAGAAACCACTAGTTCTCATATCTTAAATATTAATTTTTGTTTATTTATTTGGCTGTGCAGGGCCTTAGTTGCCACAGGTAAATCTTTAGTTGCAGTATGTGGGATTTGGTTCCCAGGCCCTCTGCATTGGGAGCGTGGAGTCTTAGCCACTGGACCATCAGGCAAGTCTCACATGAGCCTATCTTTATGAGGATATAGTAAGGGGCAATTTTCTTTCCCCTGTAAAGTGTAGAACAAACTGGGGCATGAAAGAGGACAGAAGAGACACCCTTTGGAAAACAGTTGCATTTTGAGACTCAAAGATTTTTTGGCAGCTTTGTGGAGATATAATACATATAACTTTCACTCTTTTAAAATGTACAGTTCGGTGGTCTTCATTATATTCACGAAGTGGTGAAACCATCACCACTGTTTAACTCCGGAACATTTCACCAGCCCCCAAAGAGCTCCATACTCATTAGCAGTCACTGCCCATTCCTCCCTCCCACCAGCCCCTGGCAGCCACTAATCTACTTGCTCTCTGTAGATTTGCTTATTCTGGACATTTCATATAAACGGAATCATACAAATGTGGGCTTTTGTGACTGGCTTCATTCACTCAGCATAATGTTTTCAAGGTTCCCCATGTTGTAGCATGGATCAGCACTTCATTTCTTTCTAATGCAGAATAATATTCCATTGTATGGATATATCACATTTTGTTGATCCATGCATCAGTTGAGGGACATTCTGTTTTTTTCCTGCTTTCTGGCTATTATGAATAATGCTGCTCTGAGCATTTATTTACCAGCTTTTGTGTGGATAGGCATTTTCATTTTTCTTGGCTATATACCTAGAGGTGGAACTGCTGGATCATATGGTAAGTCCCTGTTCATGAGCTCGAATAATTAAATTTCCCTGTTTCTTTTTATTCCCAGGCAGAAATGGTGCATAGTGCTTTCCAGGCCCAGCGAGCTTTCCTTCTGATGGCCTCTCAGTACCAGCAGCCCCAAGAGGTAAGCGTGCGTCCTGGGAGCCAGGGCTCCCCAGGGAATGGGCAGTGTGGGGTGACCGACAAGGAAGCCACAGCACCAGTTATGGTGAGACACATCCTGGGAATGAGATCTGTAGCGCTGCAGGCTCTGTCTCTCACCCAGCTTGAGGACGCAGCATTGCCTCTGTCTTTATAAGTCTCGTCACCAAATGCATCCACTAGCATTTGACATCACCTGTTTAAAAGGTCAGTTTACTCATGTCCTCTGTATCCTGTTCGTTTCTCCTAGCCTCACCACCAACATATAGTTACAAGAGTGTGTACTACTCATTTTTAGTTCTTGCTTTGTGCTTCTTTGTTATCAAAAACTGCTAGGTTACTGCTTCTCAAACTCTCATCTTCCTCTGAATCACCTGAGAATCTTGTGCAAGTGCAGAGGCTGGCTGGGTACGTCTAGAATGGAGCCCAGGAGTCCCTAGTTCTTACAAGCTCTCCATCACGCTAATGATGCTGGTCTGTTGCTTCCGTTTGAGCAACAAGACTCAGGCGTCCCCACCTGAAATTCCCACCAGCACAAAATCTCTTTGCAGTCAAAGATCAAACTCATGTTCTTCTCTCCTAGTGTGTCTGTATGAAGCAGGCTGTGTTACTCTGCATGAACAAACATTTCTGAAATCTGAGTGACTTACAGCCCTGATTAACAGGGATGACATCAAGTTCCAAATTTCCTTTCTTATTTTGGACCAAGCAACAGGTTTCCTATATTCTCTGTTATAAAGGATTTCAAGTTTTTCTACCTACATCTGTAGAAAAAAGCATTATTTCACCATCCAGTGGAACAAAAGAACAGTTTTCCTTATCATGTGCAGTTCATTATGATGTATGTCATGTAGTCCCTTCTGTTTCTCTGTTCTTCTTTTCTTAAAGATTTTTCATGACCCACTGAATCAGTTTCATGATTCCTAATGGGTCATCCCATATGGCACCTTGAAAACACCTCTCTCCCATTCCAGACATATTGCAATGATCCTGATGTAGAACAATTTACAAAACACATACAGAACATCTCATGCTTTTCTTCTCTCCCCTTGTTATAATTTATAAAAATGATCTTTGGGCAAAAGATTGTTTTAATCCTTATTGTATCATTGTTAAGAATTTTAGTGGGGTGACCGACAAGGCCACACAGTTATGGTGAGACACATCCTGGGAATGAGATCTGTAGCGCTGCAGGCTCTGTCTCTCACCCAGCTTGAGGACAGCATTGCCTCTGTCTTTATAAGTCTCGTCACCAAATGCATCCACTAGCATTTGACATCACCTGTTTAAAAGGTCAGTTTACTCATGTCCTCTGTATCCTGTTCGTTTCTCCTAGCCTCACCACCAACATATAGTTACAAGAGTGTGTACTACTCATTTTTAGTTCTTGCTTTGTGCTTCTTTGTTATCAAAAACTGCTAGGTTACTGCTTCTCAAACTCTCATCTTCCTCTGAATCACCTGAGAATCTTGTGCAAGTGCAGAGGCTGGCTGGGTACGTCTAGAATGGAGCCCAGGAGTCCCTAGTTCTTACAAGCTCTCCATCACGCTAATGATGCTGGTCTGTTGCTTCCGTTTGAGCAACAAGACTCAGGCGTCCCCACCTGAAATTCCCACCAGCACAAAATCTCTTTGCAGTCAAAGATCAAACTCATGTTCTTCTCTCCTAGTGTGTCTGTATGAAGCAGGCTGTGTTACTCTGCATGAACAAACATTTCTGAAATCTGAGTGACTTACAGCCCTGATTAACAGGGATGACATCAAGTTCCAAATTTCCTTTCTTATTTTGGACCAAGCAACAGGTTTCCTATATTCTCTGTTATAAAGGATTTCAAGTTTTTCTACCTACATCTGTAGAAAAAAGCATTATTTCACCATCCAGTGGAACAAAAGAACAGTTTTCCTTATCATGTGCAGTTCATTATGATGTATGTCATGTAGTCCCTTCTGTTTCTCTGTTCTTCTTTTCTTAAAGATTTTTCATGACCCACTGAATCAGTTTCATGATTCCTAATGGGTCATCCCATATGGCACCTTGAAAACACCTCTCTCCCATTCCAGACATATTGCAATGATCCTGATGTAGAACAATTTACAAAACACATACAGAACATCTCATGCTTTTCTTCTCTCCCCTTGTTATAATTTATAAAAATGATCTTTGGGCAAAAGATTGTTTTAATCCTTATTGTATCATTGTTAAGAATTTTAGTGACACAGAACAAATACTATGCAATTCTACTTGCACAAGGTATCTAAGGTAGTCATACACACATAGACAGAGTAGAATGGGGATTAGGAGGAGCTGTGGGGAGGAACAAAAGAGATGTCTTTTGTTGAATGGATACACTGTTTCCCTTTTCAGGATGAGAATGTTCTAGAGATCTGTTTCACAACACTGTGCACTTCAAAAAAGACTTGTGTAGGAAGCCTTTTTTGGGTATTACAGACCAGGTGCTGCCGAACTATGGCCCACAGCACAGATGCCTGCTTTTTTTAAATTAAATGTTACTGCCACATGAAAAAAAAAAAAGAATTTTAGTGATAATTTATAGAGCTCATCTTTTTCCAGTTGACAGAAGGAGTCTTATGTAAAAGATGGCCAAGAAACGCTTCCTCTGTTTGTAGAGTTTTTCAAGGGGCCCTGGCATATTCAGCCCTCCATTGGGTCGAAGGAAAATAGGATCTTTCTAATTCACAAGCATTAAAAATGAAGTTCAGTGACACATTGATGCCTTGGCCATGGAATCTAGACCTGGGCCTATTACTTTACTCACCGTCCAGAGTTCTCTTCACAGACACTACACATAAAAAGAGCCACACTGCATAGTCATTTATAAGAGATATGCAGCCACACAGAACTGTAGAAAGTGTTTATAGTTAATAGGGAGACGTGAAACAAGTGCTCCGGGCATGGAGACATCGCCCATCATCTGGGAGAGATGTGGAAGATGATCTTCAGTCATCTCTACCATTTGTTGTTGTTCAGTTGCTAAGTCCTGTCCAACTCTGCAACCCCATTGACTGCATCATGCCAGGCTTCCCTGTGCTTCACCATCTGTCCAACAGAGTCAGTGATGCCATCCAAACATTTCCCCATTGCACAATGGGTCATCCCATATGGCACCTTGAAAACACCTCTCTCCATTCCAGACATATTGCAATGATCCTGATGTAGAACAATTTACAAAACACATACAGAACATCTCATGCTTTTCTTCTCTCCCCTTGTTATAATTTATAAAAATGATCTTTGGGCAAAAGATTGTTTTAATCCTTATTGTATCATTGTTAAGAATTTTAGTGACACAGAACAAATACTATGCAATTCTACTTGCACAAGGTATCTAAGGTAGTCATACACACATAGACAGAGTAGAATGGGGATTAGGAGGAGCTGTGGGGAGGAACAAAAGAGATGTCTTTTGTTGAATGGATACACTGTTTCCCTTTTCAGGATGAGAATGTTCTAGAGATCTGTTTCACAACACTGTGCACTTCAAAAAAGACTTGTGTAGGAAGCCTTTTTTGGGTATTACAGACCAGGTGCTGCCGAACTATGGCCCACAGCACAGATGCCTGCTTTTTTTAAATTAAATGTTACTGCCACATGAAAAAAAAAAAAGAATTTTAGTGATAATTTATAGAGCTCATCTTTTTCCAGTTGACAGAAGGAGTCTTATGTAAAAGATGGCCAAGAAACGCTTCCTCTGTTTGTAGAGTTTTTCAAGGGGCCCTGGCATATTCAGCCCTCCATTGGGTCGAAGGAAAATAGGATCTTTCTAATTCACAAGCATTAAAAATGAAGTTCAGTGACACATTGATGCCTTGGCCATGGAATCTAGACCTGGGCCTATTACTTTACTCACCGTCCAGAGTTCTCTTCACAGACACTACACATAAAAAGAGCCACACTGCATAGTCATTTATAAGAGATATGCAGCCACACAGAACTGTAGAAAGTGTTTATAGTTAATAGGGAGACGTGAAACAAGTGCTCCGGGCATGGAGACATCGCCCATCATCTGGGAGAGATGTGGAAGATGATCTTCAGTCATCTCTACCATTTGTTGTTGTTCAGTTGCTAAGTCCTGTCCAACTCTGCAACCCCATTGACTGCATCATGCCAGGCTTCCCTGTGCTTCACCATCTCCCAGAGTTGGCTCAGATTTGTGTCCATTGAGTCAGTGATGCCATCCAACCATCTCATCCTCTGTCACACTTTTCCCCTCCTGCCATCAACTTTCCCAGCATCAGGCTCTTTTCTAATGAGTTGGCCATTTGCATCAGGTGGCCGAAGTATTGGAGCTTCAGTTTCAACATCAGTCCTTCCAATGAATAGTCAGGGTTGATACCATTTAGGATTGACAGGTTTGATCTCCTTTCTGTCCAAGGGGTTCTCACCAGGTCTTCTCCAGCTCTGCAGTTTGAAAGCATCAATTCTTCGGTGCTCAGCCTTCTTTATGGTCTTAACTCTCACATCCATACATGACTACTGAAAACACCATAGTTTTGACTATACAGATCTTTGTCAGCAAAGTGATGTCTCTGCTTTTGAATATGCTGTCTGTGTTTGTCATAGCTTTTCTTCCAGGAAGCAAGCATCTTAATTTTGTGGCCACAGTCACCATCGACAGTGATTTTGGGAGGTGAAGAAAACAAAATCTGTTACTGTTTCCATTTTTCCCCCACTTATTTGCCATGAAGTGATGGGACTGGATGCCATGATCTCAGTTTTTTGAATTCTGAGTTTTAAGCCAGCTTTTTCACTCTCCTCTTTCACCTTCATCAGATGGCTGTTTAGTTCCTCTTCACTTTCTGCCATTAGGGTGGTGTTATCTGCATATCTGAGATTGTTGATATTTCTCCTGTCAGTTTTGATTCCAGCTTGTGATTCATGCAGCCCAGCATTTTGCATGATATACTCTGCGTGTAAGTTGAATAAGCAGGAAAGAGATAATATACAGACTTTTCGTACTCCTTTCCCAATTTTGAACCAGTCTATTGTTCCATGTCTGGTTCTAGCTTCTTGACCTGCATATGGATTTTCTACCATACAGGTAAGGTGATCTGGTATTCCCATCTCTAAGAATTTTCCAAGTTTGTTGTGATCCACATAGTCAAAGACTTTAGCGTAGTCAATGAAGTAGAAGTAGATGTTTTTCTGGAATTGCCTTATTTTCTCTATTATCCAGCAAATGTTGGCAATTTGATCTCTCATTTGTACCATGAGTGACTCCAAAACTCTGGCCTGAGCTGAAAATGTAACCTCTTGCTAGACCAGTGCCTCTAAGCCCTGAATGGGCACCACCAGGAAGCAAGGCTTCCATCAGGATGGAAGACCTATGGGAGATCTTCCATCTGGGCTCCTCCCCTCCAGTACATAGCCCTGGTTAATTTCAGACAGATGGGGCAGTGCCTGTTTGGGTGGAGGACCACATCTCTTGTGCTGTAACCTCAGCAGGGAGGTCTTTCCCACCCATGCACACTTCCATATTTTCTCCAACACATCTTGTCCTGCTGAGGACCTGACAGTGTCACTCTGTGTGTGAGTGTGTGTTTGCATGTGATTAGTGTATACTGGTCCATAATGGGAAAAGTTAACCCCAAGTTTTCAGCTAAAGGGAAGATGATTTGTAGCCATTGACTGGCTTGTGGATTTTATTCTGTTAAAAAGACTAGAAAGTTTAAGTTTTTCAATCCTCTGTAAGTGAGAGAGCATTTCTTCCACTTGACCCCTCTTTTTCTGTCTTTATTTGACTTACATTTTTAAAGGAAATGGTGGGACTTTCCTGGTGGTTCAGGAGTTAAGGGTGCACCTTGCTATCTTGGCTATGGGTTCGATCGCTGGTTGGGGAACTGAAATCCCTCATGCCATGCAGCTACTGAGCCTTCGTGCTCAGGAGCCCCATACACACCACAACTAGAAAGTATATACGCCTCAATGAAAGATCCTGAATGATGCAATGAAGATCCCACATGCTGCAACTAAGACCTGAGGCAGCCAAATAAATAAATTAAAAAAAAAAAAAAGAAAACGGGTCTTCCCTGGTGGTCCAGTGGGTAAAGAGCCCACCTTGAATGCAAGGGGCACTGGTTTGATCCCTGGCCCGGGAAGATCCCATATAACCACAGAGTGGCTGGACCAGTGTGTCCAGTTATGAGCCAGTGCCCTGGAGTGCATGCACCTAGAGCCGGTGCTCTGCAACGAGAGAGGCCACTGTAATGGGAGGCCCACACAGACCAAAGAATAAAGATGGATGAAAATAAATAAATAAAAAAACAATAAAAGAGGCCAAAATTTAATAAGTAAATGCTTAAAAAGAAAGCAAAAAAAAAGGGAAATAGTGCCTTCCTGTGCACTGAGCAGGAATCTAAAACTAATTCCCGGCCTTTCACTATTTAGAGAGTCTGAGAAATTAGAAGAGAAAGAAGGATGAGAAACTCCTTCCATCCATCCCTCCATCTAGTGATATGCATGGTCCAGCCCAGCGCTCTGCCAAGAACACTCACTCAGTAAGGATTTTCTAAGGTATGGGGCAATAACGTAATTTGTTCATAACTTATTAATCTTCCACCAACCAAGAAGCAACCTAGTTGCATTAACCTTAGGACTTGAGCTAACTATGTAGGTACATTGAAAGATCCAGTTTACTAATAGATTTATGCCTATATGTTTGAGATTTTTAGAAAATATCCATTTGTGATGATGGTCAAGAGTAGAAACTTTGGACTTGGGCCTACCTGGATTTGAATCCCAGATCTACTCATTAGTCCTGTTAATCGAAATGCAAGATAAATAAAAAAGATCATCTGGGTGACTACTGGCAGATTAATCAGGTAAAGTTCATAAGACATTCCCACTGAACTGAGCCACTCTAACCAAACCAACTTGTCAAGGTACCCACTTAAGAGAAGGCAGATAAATTCTCTTACTTAGCCCAGGTTTCCTTATTTTTAAAGAGGGATAAAATTTCTTATCTCATAGTTATTGTGAGAATTGAGTGAGAAAAAACATGCAAGGGTGAAGTGATTGAATACAAGAATTGACTACTAGTTAGGTTGCTCAACTGCTTTAGGCCAAAGTCCCTAAGTCTCAATTTTTTTCTAGCTTCCCCTAAGGTCTACTCTGGTGGTTATTTGTTATTTTCTTGGCCACTTCTGTTGGTCTTTCATTTATCCATTTTCATCCATCTTTGTTCTTTGGCCTGTATGGGCCTCTGTCATCGCAGAACACCGGCTCTGGGCGCATGCGCTCCAGAGCTCCGGCTCGGTAATTGGACACCTCGGTCCAGCCGCTCCAAGGCACATGGGATCTTCCCAGGCCAGGGATCGAACCAGTGCCCCTTGCACTGCAAGACGGTGTCCTTACCATCTGGACCACTAGGGAAGCCCTACTCTGGTGTTTTTGATAGACAGTCTTCTGTACGGTCATTCAGGGACCAGGCTTCTTCTATCTTTTAGCCCATTTCTGACTCAAAGTCCTCGGCCATTGATTTGGGAAAGAGAATGCAGGATCATTCCTGGCAGGGTTTTGTGGGTCAGACCTGAAAGTGGCATGTGTCACCTCTGCCTTCAGTCAGTCTCTTGGACATTTATGGCTGCAAGGGAGGCTGGGAAATTTAATCAGCATGTGTGCTGGGAAGGAGTTCATGGGCTTGGTGAGCATCTGGCCAGTCTGCCCGAGTGGGTACGTTGGCTTGCCTAAAATGAGGCCTGGAAGATTTCCAATCTCAGGTGGGTACATGAAGATTTGAATGCCTATATGTTTGAGATTTAGAAAATATCCATTTGTGATGATGGTCAAGAGTAGAAACTTTGGACTTGGGCCTACCTGGATTTGAATCCCAGATCTACTCATTAGTCCTGTTAATCGAAATGCAAGATAAAT
This sequence comes from Tragulus kanchil, assembly GCA_022376925.1. Taxonomy (NCBI): domain Eukaryota; kingdom Metazoa; phylum Chordata; class Mammalia; order Artiodactyla; family Tragulidae; genus Tragulus; species Tragulus kanchil. Next base: position 14,885,721 of record JAIOJX010000005.1, read on the forward strand.
AAAAAAGATCATCTGGGTGACTACTGGCAGATTAATCAGGTAAAGTTCATAAGACATTCCCACTGAACTGAGCCACTCTAACCAAACCAACTTGTCAAGGTACCCACTTAAGAGAAGGCAGATAAATTCTCTTACTTAGCCCAGGTTTCCTTATTTTTAAAGGGGGATAAAATTTCTTATCTCATAGTTATTGTGAGAATTGAGTGAGAAAAAACATGCAAGGGTGAAGTGATTGAATACAAGAATTGACTACTAGTTAGGTTGCTCAACTGCTTTAGGCCAAAGTCCCTAAGTCTCAATTTTTTTCTAGCTTCCCCTAAGGTCTACTCTGGTGGTTATTTGTTATTTTCTTGGCCACTTCTGTTGGTCTTTCATTTATCCATTTTCATCCATCTTTGTTCTTTGGCCTGTATGGGCCTCTGTCATCGCAGAACACCGGCTCTGGGCGCATGCGCTCCAGAGCTCCGGCTCGGTAATTGGACACCTCGGTCCAGCCGCTCCAAGGCACATGGGATCTTCCCAGGCCAGGGATCGAACCAGTGCCCCTTGCACTGCAAGACGGTGTCCTTACCATCTGGACCACTAGGGAAGCCCTACTCTGGTGTTTTTGATAGACAGTCTTCTGTACGGTCATTCAGGGACCAGGCTTCTTCTATCTTTTAGCCCATTTCTGACTCAAAGTCCTCGGCCATTGATTTGGGAAAGAGAATGCAGGATCATTCCTGGCAGGGTTTTGTGGGTCAGACCTGAAAGTGGCATGTGTCACCTCTGCCTTCAGTCAGTCTCTTGGACATTTATGGCTGCAAGGGAGGCTGGGAAATTTAATCAGCATGTGTGCTGGGAAGGAGTTCATGGGCTTGGTGAGCATCTGGCCAGTCTGCCCGAGTGGGTACGTTGGCTTGCCTAAAATGAGGTCCGCCTCAGTGGAAGTATCTTTCCAAACTCTCAGGTGGGTTTTTCTGGGCTAATCCTACCAGGAGTCATTTAGAGAAAGAAAAGAAAATTTTCAAATTTAACTGTTGAATTTTTTTTTTTCACTTTAGAATTATGTTGTCTTCCTTTTTTTTTTTTTTTTTGACTTTTATTTTACTTTTAACTTTTACAGAGTTTTGTTGTTTACAGATATGTATGTTTCCAGATTAGTCATATGTATATCACCCCCCCCCCCCCCCACTGAATTTATTCTTTTTTGTGCTTGAGTACAAAGAGAGATAGAGATTTAGATACATGTATATATAAATCTCAAAGTTTTTTTTCATTAGAATGAGTTCATCCCCCCTCTTTTTTTTGCCTCTGTAATGTTTTACCACAAGGTATCTAATTATTATCCGATATTTTTTTAAAACGCCAAGTACAGTAGTCATGTGACTTTGATCGCAGAGCGTGCCTTGGATAAATTAGGTGAGACTAGTGGCACGTCTGGAAATTGTAAAGAAAAAGCAAACGAATGAACAAAGCCAAACTCCCAAGTGTTCCTTAAGTCCCTGCCCAGAAAATGTCACAGCATAGCTCAGTCACGAGTGCGGAATCTTCTTGAAAGATCTGACCGCAACGAGTGCTGCCAAGTTCTATTGTTAGGGGACATCCGTCAGGTAACATAATGCAAGAAAGCAGTTCTGGCCCTAATACAAAGGGAAATGCCTGCTCTAAAAGACTGCCCTAAAACTTCATGTCTTCATACAAAGGTATCAAGAACATATTCTACTGAGTAACGGCTATTAATTATATGGGCTGCCACTAGGGAAGCCCTACTCTGGTGTTTTTGATAGACAGTCTTCTGTACGGTCATTCAGGGACCAGGCTTCTTCTATCTTTTAGCCCATTTCTGACTCAAAGTCCTCGGCCATTGATTTGGGAAAGAGAATGCAGGATCATTCCTGGCAGGGTTTTGTGGGTCAGACCTGAAAGTGGCATGTGTCACCTCTGCCTTCAGTCAGTCTCTTGGACATTTATGGCTGCAAGGGAGGCTGGGAAATTTAATCAGCATGTGTGCTGGGAAGGAGTTCATGGGCTTGGTGAGCATCTGGCCAGTCTGCCCGAGTGGGTACGTTGGCTTGCCTAAAATGAGGTCCGCCTCAGTGGAAGTATCTTTCCAAACTCTCAGGTGGGTTTTTCTGGGCTAATCCTACCAGGAGTCATTTAGAGAAAGAAAAGAAAATTTTCAAATTTAACTGTTGAATTTTTTTTTTTCACTTTAGAATTATGTTGTCTTCCTTTTTTTTTTTTTTTTGACTTTTATTTTACTTTTAACTTTTACAGAGTTTTGTTGTTTACAGATATGTATGTTTCCAGATTAGTCATATGTATATCACCACCCCCCCCCCCCACTGAATTTATTCTTTTTTGTGCTTGAGTACAAAGAGAGATAGAGATTTAGATACATGTATATATAAATCTCAAAGTTTTTTTTCATTAGAATGAGTTCATCCCCCCTCTTTTTTTTGCCTCTGTAATGTTTTACCACAAGGTATCTAATTATTATCCGATATTTTTTTAAAACGCCAAGTACAGTAGTCATGTGACTTTGATCGCAGAGCGTGCCTTGGATAAATTAGGTGAGACTAGTGGCACGTCTGGAAATTGTAAAGAAAAAGCAAACGAATGAACAAAGCCAAACTCCCAAGTGTTCCTTAAGTCCCTGCCCAGAAAATGTCACAGCATAGCTCAGTCACGAGTGCGGAATCTTCTTGAAAGATCTGACCGCAACGAGTGCTGCCAAGTTCTATTGTTAGGGGACATCCGTCAGGTAACATAATGCAAGAAAGCAGTTCTGGCCCTAATACAAAGGGAAATGCCTGCTCTAAAAGACTGCCCTAAAACTTCATGTCTTCATACAAAGGTATCAAGAACATATTCTACTGAGTAACGGCTATTAATTATATGGGCTGAACAAGTCTTTTTAATGGTTTTTAAATATGTAATTCTACATTTATCTGGAAAACAGGAAACTAAAGCTGTAAGAGAAAGAAAGGTACCGAGTTTTCGCCTCTTGTGTCATCCTCAGTTGTGTGTTCATTTAACAGTGGTATTTCCCAGTGGACAGAGTTTCAAAAAGGAGTAGCATGTTAGACCCTAACCCGTGGCTCAGTCTGTGGCCTTTTCCAAATTAACTCTATAGTCTCACTTCATGAACATGCATAAGTTTGGACTCATGGATATTGCTTACATGGGCGGTTCTCTTCACTACCAACTCAAAAGCACTCAAAGGCAATACATGCTTTTAATTTCTAGAGAAGAGAGAGGCTTAAACCCAACTGGCATAGCTGCTCAGGTACAAACTATGAAGAGCAAGGAAAAACGAGTTACATACAAAGACCTCCACAATTGAATTTTTTGTAACCAGCAGTTTTCTGAGTAGCATTTCGTGCTGTGTTTGGAAAAGTAAGGCGAAAAGAAGCGTTTGCTTTTCAGATGAGCCTTTCCAGGGTCAGAAAATTGCCTTGGTAATCACACCCGGGCTCTGTGTGAAGGCTGGATGTTGAGGCCGGTTCATGAAGAATGAAGCACCCAGGAAGGAAGCAGAGGAAGAGGCTTGTGTGATATCATCAGGGTCTGCTTGAGCTGACAGCCTGAAGCTACCCGGTGGGGGCTGAATCCCAACAGGAAAGTGAATCGTTAGTTTATCAGGATGCAGAGAGGAGGGTAATCAGAAAGGAGGGTAATGCTGTCATTCTTCTGCCCAGACTGTTTGCTTTAGCAACATAAAGCTGTGAATGAGCCTGTGAGCTGTGACCATGGGTTAGTAGGTTTATAGGTATTTAGAAACCCAGGACTGTGGAGGCAGAAGGGATTTGCTAAGATCCTGTCCTGTTGGACATCACTCATGGTGACTTTTTTTTTTTTTTAATCTGATAAGGCACATTAGCTCATTTCTCTTTGTGTAAGACATGAATTAGATAATGAATGCCTGCCCAAAGGAAGTGAGGTGGTTATCACACACAGGGGATTTGGGGGATTATCCAAGGGGGTAAAGGTTAATAAAGAAGGATAATATCCTTTGTTTTATCTACTGTTTCATTCTAAGTTTGTTACAATTCCAGACTGCCTTGATGGCAAATTCTGCATAAAGGTTAGAACTACGTATCTGGCTACGGTTTTTTTCAAAACGTTGCACTTTGTAACATGACTATCAACTGCCTTGATGGCATCTGCTGGACAGAGTTTCAAAAAGGAGTAGCATGTTAGACCCTAACCCGTGGCTCAGTCTGTGGCCTTTTCCAAATTAACTCTATAGTCTCACTTCATGAACATGCATAAGTTTGGACTCATGGATATTGCTTACATGGGCGGTTCTCTTCACTACCAACTCAAAAGCACTCAAAGGCAATACATGCTTTTAATTTCTAGAGAAGAGAGAGGCTTAAACCCAACTGGCATAGCTGCTCAGGTACAAACTATGAAGAGCAAGGAAAAACGAGTTACATACAAAGACCTCCACAATTGAATTTTTTGTAACCAGCAGTTTTCTGAGTAGCATTTCGTGCTGTGTTTGGAAAAGTAAGGCGAAAAGAAGCGTTTGCTTTTCAGATGAGCCTTTCCAGGGTCAGAAAATTGCCTTGGTAATCACACCCGGGCTCTGTGTGAAGGCTGGATGTTGAGGCCGGTTCATGAAGAATGAAGCACCCAGGAAGGAAGCAGAGGAAGAGGCTTGTGTGATATCATCAGGGTCTGCTTGAGCTGACAGCCTGAAGCTACCCGGTGGGGGCTGAATCCCAACAGGAAAGTGAATCGTTAGTTTATCAGGATGCAGAGAGGAGGGTAATCAGAAAGGAGGGTAATGCTGTCATTCTTCTGCCCAGACTGTTTGCTTTAGCAACATAAAGCTGTGAATGAGCCTGTGAGCTGTGACCATGGGTTAGTAGGTTTATAGGTATTTAGAAACCCAGGACTGTGGAGGCAGAAGGGATTTGCTAAGATCCTGTCCTGTTGGACATCACTCATGGTGACTTTTTTTTTTTTTTAATCTGATAAGGCACATTAGCTCATTTCTCTTTGTGTAAGACATGAATTAGATAATGAATGCCTGCCCAAAGGAAGTGAGGTGGTTATCACACACAGGGGATTTGGGGGATTATCCAAGGGGGTAAAGGTTAATAAAGAAGGATAATATCCTTTGTTTTATCTACTGTTTCATTCTAAGTTTGTTACAATTCCAGACTGCCTTGATGGCAAATTCTGCATAAAGGTTAGAACTACGTATCTGGCTACGGAATTTTTCCATCTCCATTTAGTCAAGTGTTGGGATCACGTTGCACTTTTTGTAACATGACTATCAACTGTTTCTCTTTCTGCACTGTGAAGCTTCCTATCTGCTTGTTAGACATCATCAATCTGATATTACAAAATTGGTAGGGTTATAAGTTTTTCTCTTACGGCCTGATTCAAAAACTTAATTTTAAAAGAGGTCATGGATGTTGTTCAGCAAATCTTTTTAAAAGCCAGACATGTTTTGGCCTTTGGATTTGCTACTTGTTCATCATTTCAGCAGCCTTAGCATGCGTCCCCTTTGCAAGACATAGCTTCTATCATCTGTACAAAGCTGTATATGCGAAAATAGCAGGCGGGGAGAAGGTAATTCCAGTTGGCATTCTATTCTGGATCCGCTGTGATAAATTACTTAGCAGAGGGCATGGTCCGTTACTTTTTATGGTCATGTTCTATATTTGTATGTGCTGCGGCTCGGATCACATGACAAAACCATCATTTGATATTAGTGTTTATGTGCACCAACCAGTGAGGGCTGGATTTAAGCTTCACTCTGCAGGGCTTTTAATTTGTATACTTCGCACTCAATTGAAGATGCAGACACTTCCCTAAGTACTAAAATTACAAGTAACTCAGAATAAATTTTACATAATTATTTTTAGGAGAAGACAAACTACTGTATATTCTCACTAATTGAAATGCACTCTGCCTTCCAGAGATTTTAAAACGTAAATTCTGAACACGAACAAGCCAACATTGCCAGAAGAATAATGACCCATAGTCACCACTTAACATCCTCCAGCCCCTCTCCTAAGCTGAACAAGAGAGCATCTTACTGACGGCAGTTTCTTCTAGAGAAGACACACTTTCCAAACGAAGGGAGAGAAGAAACACACACATGCTTTGCCTCTCTGTGTTCCACACTGCTTTCCCCCAGCTACGGCTGGAAATCTAGGTTCCTGGCCTCAGACGCCTAGCGAGTGTACTTCTCTTTGGACGACGACTTCTTTTCATAAACTGAACGGGAAGAAAGAATGTTCTTGTCAGGTTTTGGTAGATTAACTGCTGTGAGGATTAGTGTTTCTATATCTGGAATCACTTATTAGGTAAATTTGCCTGTTAAGTAGTTACTTCAGATCTTTGTTAAGCCCTGTTCACCTTACATACTCCAGCCCTCTTTAATTTCCTCCACTCTATTAATTTATTTCTCAGGGCTTTTTTTTCTTAAACCATTTATTGGACTCCTGCTATAGGGCAATCACAGCATTTGGCATTTCTTCATCTATCATGATCTTATTTGTAGGAGAAAATACTTTCGAAAAATAGGGTCTGGATAGTGTTATTTATCAGGATTCCTATATTCCTGTACTTTGCACTTAGCTTTGCTCTTGTGGCCCTCATTCCTTCCCTGACCACCATTTGAACTTGCCCACTCTTCCCTGTTAAGGAACACGTTCAGTATGCCTTCTGACGGTCTCCGCAGCTTTGAACTTCACAGCACCTTTATACTAGTTTCTGTCAACACAGAAGTAATTTCCTTGTCCCGACGTTTGCTCTCGCAGCTTTGAACAAAACCATCATTTGATATTAGTGTTTATGTGCACCAACCAGTGAGGGCTGGATTTAAGCTTCACTCTGCAGGGCTTTTAATTTGTATACTTCGCACTCAATTGAAGATGCAGACACTTCCCTAAGTACTAAAATTACAAGTAACTCAGAATAAATTTTACATAATTATTTTTAGGAGAAGACAAACTACTGTATATTCTCACTAATTGAAATGCACTCTGCCTTCCAGAGATTTTAAAACGTAAATTCTGAACACGAACAAGCCAACATTGCCAGAAGAATAATGACCCATAGTCACCACTTAACATCCTCCAGCCCCTCTCCTAAGCTGAACAAGAGAGCATCTTACTGACGGCAGTTTCTTCTAGAGAAGACACACTTTCCAAACAAAGGGGAGAGAAGAAACACACACATGCTTTGCCTCTCTGTGTTCCACACTGCTTTCCCCCAGCTACGGCTGGAAATCTAGGTTCCTGGCCTCAGACGCCTAGCGAGTGTACTTCTCTTTGGACGACGACTTCTTTTCATAAACTGAACGGGAAGAAAGAATGTTCTTGTCAGGTTTTGGTAGATTAACTGCTGTGAGGATTAGTGTTTCTATATCTGGAATCACTTATTAGGTAAATTTGCCTGTTAAGTAGTTACTTCAGATCTTTGTTAAGCCCTGTTCACCTTACATACTCCAGCCCTCTTTAATTTCCTCCACTCTATTAATTTATTTCTCAGGGCTTTTTTTTCTTAAACCATTTATTGGACTCCTGCTATAGGGCAATCACAGCATTTGGCATTTCTTCATCTATCATGATCTTATTTGTAGGAGAAAATACTTTCGAAAAATAGGGTCTGGATAGTGTTATTTATCAGGATTCCTATATTCCTGTACTTTGCACTTAGCTTTGCTCTTGTGGCCCTCATTCCTTCCCTGACCACCATTTGAACTTGCCCACTCTTCCCTGTTAAGGAACACGTTCAGTATGCCTTCTGACGGTCTCCGCAGCTTTGAACTTCACAGCACCTTTATACTAGTTTCTGTCAACACAGAAGTAACTTGTTGACGTGTCATTTTAGAAACATCCCACTGTTATCTCTTGTGCCTATTTTGCATCCCCTCGACGAGATTCTAAGAGCTTCAGGGAGTTAGAGAGTTGATGTGTCTTTGCTTTTATGACACCTTGTGGTCTTAACTATATTTTATTTGACGTTGTTTGATTAAAAAGAAAAAACTAGCTCCAGCTTCTGACACTTCAGATTGGTTTGAGGAATAAAAGCTGGGTTAATAGATTCCAGTGGTACGGGAAGGGAACAGAAGAACAGAGTGAAATGACATATTTTTTATTTAGTGGTACTGTTTTCTTAAAAAAAGATCTTGATATCTAGGGATGTATTTGGTATGAATTGAGGTATCAATCAAGGGTATAACTAACTGCTAAAATGTAAGTCATGCATCAACCACGTCGGATTCACCTTGAGAAAGTATTCCTTCAGAGGACTTGGAAAAAGGGAGGTGAGGAGAAGAAGGACTCTGGGGTGAGGAAGGCATTTCGTTGCGAGGATACCGTTTCTTGGGTACATGCTTTCACAAAACGAGTGCCTCGGAGGCCGCCACCGCATGCTTCGTTTCTGGATGTGTGGCGTGAATGACAAGAAGTGAGCGCGGCCAGATTTGGGTGACAGATGTAGCTCAAGCATTCAGTGATGATAGAACATAGGTTCTGAGAAGAGCGTGCTGATTAAATTCACATGGGCTGTGGAGATCCAGCTGGCCTGATATTTACATGCTGTCGAAAAATATTCCAATTAGATTCTTCCCTGTATAGAGCTTTCATGTAAATAGTGAGGAATGGTGCTTTCTTGAGGCGGTGACATTGTTGTGAGGCCCAGCAGCAGCCCTCTGAAACCGCTAATTTCACAGTTAGAACCACAGTGACTGCAGGGCAGAACGACAAGCTTTATCACCCTCTTGGTCTAGCTGGATTCTCTAGCTAGAATAACGGGCAGCGTGTCACCCAGATTGGATTTCCGTGCTTTAAACAACAGGAGTCCCATCATTTTATTTGGCTGGATAGTCTACAGTTGAATGTACTCACTAGTCCTTTTGAAAAGTCATAAATTGGATTCCATTTTCCCACAGTAACAAGTAGATAATCTGAAGCTTCACATGTTACCCGCCTGACGGCAAATGAAACACAGACAAGGCAAACTACACACAATTAAAAGCAAGATGCAGCTAAAACATTATCATTATTTAAAATAGGGGAATGTGGCTCCGAGTCCTATAAAGTGGCTATCCATATATTGTTAACTTTAATTATGAGTCCATAATGAATTTTTGAGCTTCTCTGATGGCTCAGTGGTAAAGAATACACCTGAAGTGCAGGAGACACAGGAAATGTGGGTTTGATCCCTGGGTCAAGAACATCCCCCAGAGACTGAGGGGGCAGCCCACTTCAGTATTCTTGCCAGGAAAATCCCGTGGAAAGAGGAACCCGAACCCGGCGGGCAAAGTCAGTGAGTTGAAAAAGAGTCAGACACAACTTAGCAACTAAGTAACAAATACAAATGAATTTTAACTGTGTAATTTTTAAAATATGCAGTTAAGATTCATTTTAAACTCATTTTTAAAAGTCTGTATCATAGCTTGTTGTTGTTCAGTCTCTCAGTCGTGTCTGACTCTTTGTGACTCCATGGACTGCAGCATGCCAGATTTCCCTGTCCTTCACCATCTCCCTGAGCTAAAACCCATGTCCATTGAGTCGGTGATGCCATCGAATCATCTCATCCTCCTGCATCTCCTTCTCCTGCCTTCAATTTTTCCTCGCATCAGAGTCTTTGCCAATAAGTTGTGTCTTCATATCAGGTGGCCAGAGTATTAGAGCTTCAGCATCAGTCCGTCCAATGAATATTCAGGGTTGACTTCTCTTAGGATTGACTGGTTTGATCTCCTTGCAGTCCAAGGGACTCTCAAGAGTCTTATCCAACACCACAGTTTGAAAGAGTCAATTCAGGGATTTCCCTGGTGGTCCAATGACTAAGATTCTGCTCTCCCAATGAAAGATTCAATTCTGTCATAGCTTACCTATCTGAAACTGGTAATGGCTATAGTAAATATTCATCAATAATAGCTTTACTTGACTTTTTTAGAATTTGAAGGGTCTTTTTGTACAGATGTACTGGATTATCCATTATCGTTAAAATACGTTTTGTGGGAAAATGAGAACTCTTGCCTTTCCTTTTCCTCTCTTGACAGTATTTCTCTGGTCTGGACAGAGACATTCAGAATCATTCTGTAAGTCTCTAATACTGTATCTGAGATTGAATCATCCTTTTTTGCAAATGTTGTTATTGTTCAGTTGCTAAGTCATGTCTGATTCTTTGCAACCCCTAGCCCTCCAGGCTTCCCTGCCCATGGGATTTCCTAGGTTTTAAATAAATAAATAAATAAAATAACTGTAGTGGGTTGCCATCTCCTTCTCCAGGGGATCTTCCTGGATCAGGGATTAAACTCGTGTATCCTGAATCAGCAGCAGATTCTTTACCACTGAGCCATCAGAGAGGCCCAAGCAACCAAATAATCACAGCCTTCAGGGATCTGTGTTTGGGATGGGACTTTTGGTTCTGATCGTCCCAGTGAACTTTTCTTTGTTGATATTTGGAGATATATTTGGTATGGATTGGGGTTCTCTCTTGGTTGAGTCACAGAAGAGCAATGGGAAGAGAGCAGAAAAAGATAGTTCTATCTTCCCCTGCTTTTTATCATTCAGGAGGGAGGGAGGAGGTTGGAAGCCAGGCACATGGCTGTGCAGCTGGGGACTCTTTAGCACAGGACTGCTCTGAACCACTCTCTTATTTTCTTCTTCGTGTTTTTGTCCATCATTTGTAGCCCCAAAGCCCAGAAAGTGTTAGAAAGTAGGTGTTAATTAGGAAGATGGCGGCAGTAATGAGTGGAACTGTGAACTACAGGGCTCGCTGGGCTGTTACGACATGTCCTAAAACTACCTCCATTTCCTTTGACTTGTTATTAACATCTTTACTTCGAATCAGGTTACCTTAAACTTCTTTGTTTCCCTTAGGCTGATAACTCATTACGCTTTTAGGTTGGCCCTGGTACCACAGCAGTTTGACTGTTGACTCAGGTTCTGAGTCATCCCTGTAATGGGATGTCAGTACAGGGGAGGGATTGATATAGTAGAAGGTGATTGTTCACAGTCTTCTGAGCAGTGAACACCCAGCCCTGTGTCCAGTGGCCATAGTTAAGTGCACAGTAAGAGACTGAGTGAATTAACCATCCAAAGCCAACAGAACCGCTGACATTCAGGATGAGGAAGACCATCTTCCCAGATCACTTACTACATAAGTGTCTGGGAACCTTCTCTTTGTGTTTGTAGAAACACACAATACACGGAAAATCAACCCCCGTTGCTTTTTGTGGGGGGAGCAGGTGGGTTGGGGAGGGAGGGTGGTGGGCGGGCCACTTTTATTGGTCTTTCATTTATCTATTTTCATCCATCTTTGTTCTTTTGGCCCGTGTGGGCCTCCCATCACTGTGGCCTCTGTTGTTGCAGAGCACTGGCTCTGGGTGCATGTGCCCCAGAGCTCCGGCTCGGCAATTGGACACATGGGTCCAGCCGTTCCGCAGCACGTAGGATCTTCCCAGGCTAGGGATCAAACTGGCGCCCATTGCACTGCAAGGCAGTGTCCTTACCCACTGGACCACCAGGGAAGCCCCTCATTGCTTTTTACAGTGAGAAAAACTATGTATCTCTTGGAGAAGCGAGTCTTCCCTATTACTTATGAGATAAATATTCCTGGCAAAAAGATTCATACTCAGGAAGACAGTAGGAGGACCTTTGCATAATCATCTCTTGGCTTCTGAGAATAGATACTATTATTTCCGTATAGGTAAGTAATAGGGCTTCCCTGGTGGTCCAGTGGGTAAAGACACCGCCTTACAGTGCAAGGGGCGCCGGTTCGATCCCTGGCCTGGGAAGATCCCACGTGCCGCAGAGTGACTGGACGGATGTGTCCAATTACTGAGCCGGAGCTCTGGAGCGCATGCACCTAGAGCCAGTGCTCTGCGACAACAGACGCCACTGTAATGGGAGGCCCACATGGGCCAAAGAACAAAGATGGATGAAAATAGATAAAACGAAAGACCAATAGAAGTGGCCTGCCGGCCCCCCTCCCTCCCCAATTCACCCCCCCAAAAAAAAGAATTAAAAAGAATATCCATCATATAGGTAAGTAATAAAACATAGAAAGATGACTTGTATCCCTCAATAAAAGCCAAAAAATTTTTTGAAAAGTTTTTCCAGTTGTAATGATGAAAGAAAATTTCTAATGACAAATGTATCACTGCAGTCTCTCTTTCATTTGACTTCTGGTTCCTTGTAATTTTCTTAAAATGGTAATTAAATTGTGTTCTTCCTACTTGGACATCAAGTTAATTGGCTGATAAGATCTCCCAGTTTGTGTCACCACAGATTTCACCCCTGGTCTTCTCATTGCTCTGAAATGTTTTCTGTGGTTTTCATCTTGTTTGGTTTTTTCCCTGTGTGGAGCATTTATTTCACTAACAATGGGACTTCAAGATAGATTTAGCTCATTTAAAAAGAGTACGTTTGCTGAAATTTCCATGACTTTCTCATTTTCTTGACTTCAAAAGGGATGAACATCGTTCCACTTTGTCCCTTTTTTTGCTTTTTTTAAAAAAAAACAAAGTGAATTTGAGACATTCTAAAGGAACCCAGGTAATGAACACTGTGCTCAAGTGACTTCTGTTACTTCACACCCTCCTGAGTTCTGTGTCTGAGAAAATATTTTGAATTCTGCCATTTAGGTTGTCTCATATACTAGTAAGTTTTTTCTTAATTACTGCAATTTTCATTTTTGTTGATTGTTCAGCTTTATCTCTGTTCTTTGCCCAGGCATGTCTTGCACATTCATTGTTATATAATTACTAGCTTTATTTCTTGAAGTTTCCTCACTGTCATCATATGTATTTATTATGCTGCTTGGGATGTAAACATTTACTATTTTAGATAGATTGTATCTTTTGCAATCTTAGAATGATGCTTATGGAGTTTTATTCAGGATTTTTAAAAAATTTTGATGGCATTATTATATTTTCATATTTGTTTAATTTCCTTCTCATTTCTTTGGAAACTTATCAATCATTCCCTTCTTTCTCTCCCTACTGACTCCTTCTGTTTAATCTGCAAACCAAATCAGGTTTTTCTCTCCTTTAAAAAAACACAAAAACAGCTCCCCTGACCACCTGCACCCTCTCTTTCCTCCCCTTTACTGGCAGATATCTTAGGAAGACTCTCGTCCCTCTCTGTCCCTCCTCTGTCACTGTTCAGTCTCCTACGTCTGTCCTCTCCCCTTATCATTTTACTGGGAAAGCCTTTCTCATTGCCATGGTATCTTCCTGATTGTCCTCACTGCGTTCACCTTCCTTGAAGAATTTTTATCAATCACCGACACTGTCCTCAAAGTTTTTCCTTCCTTTGGGAGTGAACTTTATTCTTTCTAAGCTGTCTGTTTCATTTGACTTCTTTGTCTACCTTCTCTTCCTTCCTCTACCCTTTAAATGTATATATTCCTTCAAGATTTCATTCTTTATCAGCCAAAGAGGATTTTCTTTGGCTGATAAAGAGAGAAATATAGTGTCTCCCTGGTCAATGTCAACCATGTCCCTGGTGTTATCTGTCACCCTTATGCTAATGATGCCAGCTGTCCTCCAGATTCCAGGCCTCACTTCTTAATCCTGTGTCTGGATTAACCCTTCGTGAGCCGCAAATGCACTTTGTTCAAAGCTACATGCAGAGACTGTGTTCTCCCTTACGGTTCTGATTGTTGGAATTCCAAACCAGCCCATCACCTCCCTGACTTCTCCTTTTCCTTCACCCCCTCACGCCTAACCCATCTCTGAGTCCTGACAACAACCTGACCACAAGAATCTGTGGGATCCAAAATGTTCACTCCATTCCCAGGGCCCTAATGTAGGAAAAAAAAAAGAGAGAGAGAGGGTGAGAAGCAGGAAAGGAAGAAGGAAGTAAAAAAGTAGAAGGAAGGAGAAGAGAGGAAAAATGGGGGTAGAGGAAGGTGAGGAAAAGAAAAAAGATGCAAAGAGAGAGAGAAAGAAGGGAAGAAGATTTAAAAAGGTCACTTGCTTTTTAAATTTTTTAAGCAAAGGTATTACAAGCATGCTTTTTTAAAAACTGAAAAGAGAAGGCATATTTGTTTAATTTCCTTCTCATTTCTTTGGAAACTTATCAATCATTCCCTTCTTTCTCTCCCTACTGACTCCTTCTGTTTAATCTGCAAACCAAATCAGGTTTTTCTCTCCTTTAAAAAAACACAAAAACAGCTCCCCTGACCACCTGCACCCTCTCTTTCCTCCCCTTTACTGGCAGATATCTTAGGAAGACTCTCGTCCCTCTCTGTCCCTCCTCTGTCACTGTTCAGTCTCCTACGTCTGTCCTCTCCCCTTATCATTTTACTGGGAAAGCCTTTCTCATTGCCATGGTATCTTCCTGATTGTCCTCACTGCGTTCACCTTCCTTGAAGAATTTTTATCAATCACCGACACTGTCCTCAAAGTTTTTCCTTCCTTTGGGAGTGAACTTTATTCTTTCTAAGCTGTCTGTTTCATTTGACTTCTTTGTCTACCTTCTCTTCCTTCCTCTACCCTTTAAATGTATATATTCCTTCAAGATTTCATTCTTTATCAGCCAAAGAGGATTTTCTTTGGCTGATAAAGAGAGAAATATAGTGTCTCCCTGGTCAATGTCAACCATGTCCCTGGTGTTATCTGTCACCCTTATGCTAATGATGCCAGCTGTCCTCCAGATTCCAGGCCTCACTTCTTAATCCTGTGTCTGGATTAACCCTTCGTGAGCCGCAAATGCACTTTGTTCAAAGCTACATGCAGAGACTGTGTTCTCCCTTACGGTTCTGATTGTTGGAATTCCAAACCAGCCCATCACCTCCCTGACTTCTCCTTTTCCTTCACCCCCTCACGCCTAACCCATCTCTGAGTCCTGACAACAACCTGACCACAAGAATCTGTGGGATCCAAAATGTTCACTCCATTCCCAGGGCCCTAATGTAGGAAAAAAAAAAGAGAGAGAGAGGGTGAGAAGCAGGAAAGGAAGAAGGAAGTAAAAAAGTAGAAGGAAGGAGAAGAGAGGAAAAATGGGGGTAGAGGAAGGTGAGGAAAAGAAAAAAGATGCAAAGAGAGAGAGAAAGAAGGGAAGAAGATTTAAAAAGGTCACTTGCTTTTTAAATTTTTTAAGCAAAGGTATTACAAGCATGCTTTTTTAAAAACTGAAAAGAGAAGGCATATAAAGAAGAAATCCCATCACTCACTGACAGACACTATAGGTTTAGCTTCTTAAAACTGATTTCTCTGCTTGAAAACTCTCTCCTCCAACCGGTTCCCCATTCCCTCTTCACAGGCACTATTACAAAACAGAGTGAACAAACAGAAAACAAAGTTAGTCTGGAATTCTACCATTGATTTCCGTGGCCTGTGCAGTCATGTCTGTAGACACCATTGGGTGGCATTCAAGGCCCTTTGCACCGCACTGCTTCTGCATCTGAATCCGCTCCCCAGAACTCCTTTCCCACAACAAAACCCAATATCCTGGTCACACTGGAGGACCGAGTTCTGGGAACGTGGACCCCTTTCATGCCTATGCATGAGCAAAGGAATGGTGAGCCTGAAATGTCCATCCTTCACTTCCTAATCCATGCCCTGTCATTCTAATAGGTATATCATATTCCGTAATTTGATTAGCTGTACTTGGAAGCACCAAAAGCTGCTTTTTTTCAGGAGTTGGAGGTCTCATGAAGGCAAAAGACCAGTCTAAATGGGGTACATTGTAATCACTCTTGAGCTGATGGGGGCTCATAGGTGGCAGTGTTAAACATTGCCTGCAGGTTGGGGAAGCTGGAGACAGAGTCTTACAAGATAAGTGGAATTCAAGTCTGTGAAACTGCATCTAACACGTGCAGAGGCCCAGGTATCTCTGCTCTTGTATTTAAGTGGGTTAAATCTCAGACAGCCCTCTCCCATCCTATCCCTCACAATTGACTTGATGCTAAATGTGTTTTGTTTAAACAACAGATTATTGAGTTTTAGTTTTTAATTCAGTCAGTGACTTTTTTGTTCTAATAATAAGCAAGTTTAGGCTGTTCACATTTACTCTTTGATGCATTATTTGTCCTTTAGCCCAAGGAAATTGACCTTTAGTGTAGTCATTGACCGATTTTTTTTTTCATTTCTGTATTTTCTGTGATGGGTCTTTAACTCTTTTCTTTTCAAGCTAGGCCAGAAGCTAACCTTAAGTGATCTACTTCTTAACATTTTAACATTAATGTATTTCAGGGAAAAAATTTCAATTGCTCCTATTTATTTTTATTATTAACTAAGTAAACTTCACTTCCCTTTCAGGAGACAGAAGGAGTCTTTCATTTCCCTCCTTCAGAGGTGTCTTCCTGGACACAGGACTCTGCTCATTCCCTTTTAAGTTGCAAAACTATTACATGGGGCTCAGTCTGTTGACTGAGAGTTTTATTTTTTTGACTTATTGTTTATGATGTTTATTGTATCTTTTTAAATTAATACATTTTTATTTTTATTTTAAAAATATTTTTATTTATATTTATTTGGCTGCATTGGGTCTCAGTTGTAGCATGTGGGCTCTAGTTCCCTGACCAGGGATTGAACCTGGGCCCCTTGCACTGGGAGCACAGAGTCTTAGCCACTGGACCACCAGGGATTCCCTAATACATTTTAAAACATTTATTTTAGCTGCATCAGGTGTTCGTAGCAGGGTGGGGGATCTTTGTGGCTGCACGGGGCTCTTCACTGTGGTGTGGGGCTTCTCTCTGTTGGGGGTGCACGGGCTCCAGAGCGCATGGGCTACGTCGTGGCAGCATGCAGGCTCTCTGGGTGTGGCGCAGGCTTAACTGATCCGCAGCATGGGGCATTCTGCTTCCCTGACCGGAGATTGAACCCACACCCCCTGAACTGGAAGGCAGATTCCTAACCACTGGACCAGCAGGGAAGCCCCTGTTTGTTGTAGCCTGTTGTTTCTCTCGTTCAGATCATTGTCTTGGCAGAGGGGTTAATCCCCCCGATTGCTTCTCAGGAGCCCAGGGTACACAACCTATCCCTCACAATTGACTTGATGCTAAATGTGTTTTGTTTAAACAACAGATTATTGAGTTTTAGTTTTTAATTCAGTCAGTGACTTTTTTGTTCTAATAATAAGCAAGTTTAGGCTGTTCACATTTACTCTTTGATGCATTATTTGTCCTTTAGCCCAAGGAAATTGACCTTTAGTGTAGTCATTGACCGATTTTTTTTTTCATTTCTGTATTTTCTGTGATGGGTCTTTAACTCTTTTCTTTTCAAGCTAGGCCAGAAGCTAACCTTAAGTGATCTACTTCTTAACATTTTAACATTAATGTATTTCAGGGAAAAAATTTCAATTGCTCCTATTTATTTTTATTATTAACTAAGTAAACTTCACTTCCCTTTCAGGAGACAGAAGGAGTCTTTCATTTCCCTCCTTCAGAGGTGTCTTCCTGGACACAGGACTCTGCTCATTCCCTTTTAAGTTGCAAAACTATTACATGGGGCTCAGTCTGTTGACTGAGAGTTTTATTTGTTTGACTTATTGTTTATGATGTTTATTGTATCTTTTTAAATTAATACATTTTTATTTTTATTTTAAAAATATTTTTATTTATATTTATTTGGCTGCATTGGGTCTCAGTTGTAGCATGTGGGCTCTAGTTCCCTGACCAGGGATTGAACCTGGGCCCCTTGCACTGGGAGCACAGAGTCTTAGCCACTGGACCACCAGGGATTCCCTAATACATTTTTAAAACATTTATTTTAGCTGCATCAGGTGTTCGTAGCAGGGTGGGGGATCTTTGTGGCTGCACGGGGCTCTTCACTGTGGTGTGGGGCTTCTCTCTGTTGGGGGTGCACGGGCTCCAGAGCGCATGGGCTACGTCGTGGCAGCATGCAGGCTCTCTGGGTGTGGCGCAGGCTTAACTGATCCGCAGCATGGGGCATTCTGCTTCCCTGACCGGAGATTGAACCCACACCCCCTGAACTGGAAGGCAGATTCCTAACCACTGGACCAGCAGGGAAGCCCCTGTTTGTTGTAGCCTGTTGTTTCTCTCGTTCAGATCATTGTCTTGGCAGAGGGGTTAATCCCCCCGATTGCTTCTCAGGAGCCCAGGGTACACAACATACAGCTTTTTTTGTGTAGTTCTTCCTTTACCTGCATCGTTTCTTTTCTAATTCTTATAGACAGCTCTATGAGAATCTGTGTGACTTCCTAAGCTGTTCTGTGTACACACGTCAACAGGAAGGATGTTGTTGGTGTGCCGGTGGTCACACTCCAGGGAGATGTAAGAGACGGTCAGCTCTCCGTCTCGGGTGCAGATGAGACCATGACGGAGGCTCCAGGCAGGGATTCATTCTTACGATGGGATGAGGTGCGCTGGGGCACCTGGACCAGAGAGCCGACTACTAGCCCACAAAGGGAAGGCGGGAAAGGATGGAAATTCAAACCTGCGTGGAGCCCCAGGGCTGCTCAAAGCATTCTCACATACCCAACCCCATCGCTGGACCACAGAGTCCTTCGAGGGGCTAGCCTTAGAGACGGTTTAGACCTCCTCTCTTGGTATTGATAGCAGTATTCTTTTCCCGTCAGGAGTCACCAGCTTCTTGTGAGTGGTAAGAAAAGTGGATCATCCTCATAGACTATGTAGAAAAGGACCCTGAACAAAGCCAGAGCACTGTGCTCTAGAAAGCAGCCCTGCTGGGTCTCTCCTGTCTGTCTTCTGGACGCATGCAGGTCACTGCTGTTTGGAGTAATGCATGTCCAGCAGAAGAGGGGTCCAGCAAGCCCAGGGGGAAAGTCACATCCGTCCCCATGCCTGTGTCCTGGGGAGCATGCCGTCTGCTGGACGGAGTCGAGAGCCATTTTGGCAGATCAGAACCAAAGGTGATTGCTTCCATTTGTTTTCCTTCCAGAAGGCTTCCCTGACAGGGAGGACGTTTGTGGGTCAGGCAAAGGTAGAGAAGGCTCCGAGCCACTTGCATGAGTCTGCCTCGGTGTATTCGATACTCGGTGCCCCTCCTCTCCGGCAAGCCCTTGTAACGAGCTCCCCCGTCATGAATTGTTGGAACCTGCAGCCTGGCTCAAATGACCAAGGGGTGCCTCTTTGTCAGACACACGCTGGGCATCTGGCGGCATCGCCGAGGGTAACCTGATCGGGCTCCCAATTTTAATTTTAACCAAAAATACATCTGTCTGGTTTATTTCAGCTGACAGGGTAAATATCGTATTTCTTTACCAGTTTGTAAACACCTGGCTTTTCATCTCCATCTTACATGTTTCCCTAGTGTTTTACAAATAGGAAAATCAAGTTGGAGCCATATGGGACTGAGCATATGCTCGTGAGTGTCAGTCCAGCGTGGGGGTAGCTCTATGTGAACTGGGTCCAGTGCAAGCCACGCTTGGGCACCTGACCAGGAGCTGTGATGCGGCAGCAACACAGAATGGTCTAGAGTGAGAAAACCTCATAGACAGCATGGGTTTGAGGCCACTCCAGCAGCTGCCTGTGGATAGCTGGAGTTGCCCCTGTTACAGATGAAAGATGGGAGTGTGTCATTGTCAGGATTCACGTCCCATGACTTCTCTGGATCCAAACTGTTCTTAACCAAAGGCAACTGTCTTTCACTGCCTTTGAGACGGTTTAGACCTCCTCTCTTGGTATTGATAGCAGTATTCTTTTCCGTCAGGAGTCACCAGCTTCTTGTGAGTGGTAAGAAAAGTGGATCATCCTCATAGACTATGTAGAAAAGGACCCTGAACAAAGCCAGAGCACTGTGCTCTAGAAAGCAGCCCTGCTGGGTCTCTCCTGTCTGTCTTCTGGACGCATGCAGGTCACTGCTGTTTGGAGTAATGCATGTCCAGCAGAAGAGGGGTCCAGCAAGCCCAGGGGGAAAGTCACATCCGTCCCCATGCCTGTGTCCTGGGGAGCATGCCGTCTGCTGGACGGAGTCGAGAGCCATTTTGGCAGATCAGAACCAAAGGTGATTGCTTCCATTTGTTTTCCTTCCAGAAGGCTTCCCTGACAGGGAGGACGTTTGTGGGTCAGGCAAAGGTAGAGAAGGCTCCGAGCCACTTGCATGAGTCTGCCTCGGTGTATTCGATACTCGGTGCCCCTCCTCTCCGGCAAGCCCTTGTAACGAGCTCCCCCGTCATGAATTGTTGGAACCTGCAGCCTGGCTCAAATGACCAAGGGGTGCCTCTTTGTCAGACACACGCTGGGCATCTGGCGGCATCGCCGAGGGTAACCTGATCGGGCTCCCAATTTTAATTTTAACCAAAAATACATCTGTCTGGTTTATTTCAGCTGACAGGGTAAATATCGTATTTCTTTACCAGTTTGTAAACACCTGGCTTTTCATCTCCATCTTACATGTTTCCCTAGTGTTTTACAAATAGGAAAATCAAGTTGGAGCCATATGGGACTGAGCATATGCTCGTGAGTGTCAGTCCAGCGTGGGGGTAGCTCTATGTGAACTGGGTCCAGTGCAAGCCACGCTTGGGCACCTGACCAGGAGCTGTGATGCGGCAGCAACACAGAATGGTCTAGAGTGAGAAAACCTCATAGACAGCATGGGTTTGAGGCCACTCCAGCAGCTGCCTGTGGATAGCTGGAGTTGCCCCTGTTACAGATGAAAGATGGGAGTGTGTCATTGTCAGGATTCACGTCCCATGACTTCTCTGGATCCAAACTGTTCTTAACCAAAGGCAACTGTCTTTCACTGCCTTTGAAAATCATTCTTCGTGATTTTCTACGTTGAAAGTTCTTCTGAATGATTCCAAACTGTGTGTGCTGTGCTCTGTTTTGTCGTGGAACTCTTTGAGATCCCATGGACTGTAGCGCACCGTGCTCCTCTGTCCACGGGATTTTCTAGGCAAGAATATTGGAGTGGGTTTCCATGCCCTCCTCCAGAGGATCTTCCTGCCCCAGGGACTGAACCTACGTCTCTTAGGTCTCCTGGCGGGTTCTTTACCATTAGCACCACCTGGGAAGCCCATGTTTGTGGCCAAATCGGTTCTCAGAACCAATATGATAGAGAAGTCCTACAAAATGATACAGAGTACAACTTCAGGAATTTGTGACTGCTGATCATTTAAATTTTTTCAAGAGAAGAATACCTAGGTAAATAGCATAATGTTTAAGCATGACCAGGATATCATAAACAGACTATAGGAGTGCTTCTTTTAAAAAGTCCCTAATATCATTACATGGGATCATAAAAGGCTGGGAATCTAAAAATGTTTGCTCTTATTGACTCTGTGACCATAGCCCAAAGACCAGCTGAAGAATTAGCATATGTGAAGGTGGAGTCTCTAGTCTATCAGTCATATCATGGCATCTCACTGAATAGTAATTCGTGTGCATCACTCAAGTGTGTACTTGGAGTGGCCACCGTTGACCTCAAATTACACCCTTCAGAAGTGTGGGGAGGGAGAGGGAATTAAGAGACTGTGGAGCACCTGTTGCTCAACATCTGTTCTGGGAGGTTGATGTTATTCTCTTGGTTAATAAGGGGCAGAACTAAGACCAGAACCCAAGACTGCCCTGTCCCCCAAAGAGCAGGCCCTCTGCTGTGCTGCCCCTTAGGTCAGAGGGTGGCCCCCCAACCAGCAGGACCTTTTACCACTAGTGGGTGATGTGTGGTTTTGCTTGTGGTCCACTCCCACAAACGTCAAGTCTGGAAACTGATATTATGAATTCCACAGTTTATGAAAATGATGACTGCCATGAGCCACAAGAGGAATGGGCTTTGAACAAGTCAACAGCCCCGTGTCTCCTGTTCATACTGGTTCCCTCTGCTAATGGTGTGAAAGTTCTAGGAGTCCAGCAAGGGGCCCGCACCTCAGAGGTGACACGGGTGTGCCTGACGTGAATTTGGGGCGGCCTCTCCCAAAGACTGTTCCTCTGTGCCCCAGAGATGGTCAGGGCTCCAATCTCTCTATCTCTGTGTTTCAGTCTATCTATCAATAGTATAGGTAAATTGTATATTATAGCAGTATGAACAAATTGCCGAGGATTCTCAAGGGCTTCTCTGGTAGCTCAGCTGGTAAAAAATCCCCCTGCAATGCAGGAGACTCAAGTTCAGTTCCTGGCTTGGGAAGATCCCCTGGAGAAGGGATAGGCTACTCACTCCAGTATTCTTTCTGGAGAGTCCCCAGGGATAGAGGAGCTTGGTGGGCCCACTCCACGGGGTTGCAAAGAGTTGGATTCTCAAGAAGAGGGGACCTAAGAGGGGACCTTTTGACTATGTATCCTGGGCACTGTTTTCAATCCTTTATCCATGTTCAAGCCGTAGTTCCGTCTTGTTGGTGATCAGCGGCATATCTTTTCTTCAGTGTCTGTGGTCAGTAAAATGTTTGCATAATTATGCAATAAAGCAGCTACCATTTCTAGGCTTCTGTTGTGTCAGACATTATGCACATATTATCTTACTCGCTCATCAGAACCTTATGGATGAGTAGCTCCTTTTGTGCCCATCCTCTTGAGTCGGCCCGCAGCAAGGGTCCTCCCGCCTGCTATATCACTCATGTCAGTAGAATGAGGCCGAGTATGGCTCACAAGCAAAGAGAGCTTTTACTCTTTGATCCAAGAGTGGAGAGATGCGTGCACATATTAGGACTCTCATTGGGTTGGGGATGGACCTTCATCCCCTGCTCACCCTCCAGATGGGAGTGCAGGCTCAGCGTCTCTGCCCGCAGCCCCGAGGCGAAGTGTGGGCCCAGTTGCGCACCAGGAACTTGGGTCTGTATGCAGCACCCCATGAGCAAGTGAAACTAGACTAAGCACAAAAGGGAGATTTTTTTTTATTACCCAGATTCTGTTTTTATTACCCAGAAATGGTTCATCCTCTTTGCCAGTGAGCCTTTCATAGGAGGATAGTGGGGCTCAGAGAGGGGCGTTAGCCCCAGCTCACATGAAGGATGTGGGTTAAACCCCGGTGTGCCCTACTCCAAAGTCACTTATACCTAGTTTTTTCCTTATCCCTAAGAACATCGCCTTTGACAGCCAGACGTGTTTAGGTTGAAATCCCAGTTCTAGCCATGTGATCTCAGTCAAGTCACTGAGTATTTCCTGACATTGCATCTTCATTAAACAGGACTAGTGATGCCAATCTTTCCAAAGTTTTGTGACGTTTGAAGAACATACAGAAGACAAAGGACTGTGTCTCCTATACAGGAGCCAGTCAGTGAATCATTTCCTTCCTCCCCTTGAAGCTGATTCCAAGATGATACTCACCCCAAAGGGCTTGTACAGACTTTTGTGGGTCCCTCACATGGCTGGCTGATGAGGACCTAAATCCATTGGCTCAGCTCCCCATCCTTGATGTTTGTTCTGGGAGGAACATTCCCGTGTACCAGGAGGAAGGAAAGAGTTTGATCTCTTGGTGGGTCCTCTGCAGAATTGTATTTGGTACTTAGCAAAGCTGATGTGTGATGTTTGAAAGGTACATTTTAGGTATTTAGACAAATCATCTAAAACCAACTATGGAAAATGTTCATACATTTTACCTCTCTGAAACTTACCAGTTTCTTTTATGATGTTGACCAGTGTATTCATATTTAAATTTTTTACTTTGGGGTCACCATAAAAAAAAACAAAGAACTGATGACATTTCATAAAGTAACTCTGTGGGCTGGAAAACAGAAGGACCCAGCAAATAGGTTTTATTTTATAACCTAAAATAAAAAAAACTAAGATTGGTAAGACAGCACGATTATCAGATGAGGACTTGAGAGCATAGCTGGTGGATTTTTCTCTGTGATTCTCATCAGCAGAAAGCATCTTATCCTCTCCCGTGTGATAAGGTCACAAGTGTCTGGAACTGAAAGTGAGCTGTACACAATGGGAGTGGCTGAATTCAAGTTAGACAGGAGGAAAAGCAACTTTTATCCCCTTCTAGCTCTTGTTTTGCCTTCATGGATGCTCCGTATTCCTCTCTGATCAGCTGCTAGCATATGACAGATGAGCTAGATCAAACGGAATTAACCAGATAATCTGTCAAATATTTCAGCCAGCCAAAAAGTCTACTTAAGCCTTTTTACATTAATTAAAAGCTCCCCAGTACCCAATCCCTTTTTTACTGATCTGCTCCTGTTTTCATAGTGTGAAGTATGTATTATCTCTCTTGTTTGCTCTCTGTTCACTGCTCATAAACCCTGGAGGAGAGGTCTTTCTTTTCTCACTGCTGTGTTCCAAATACCTAGGATTATATGTGGCACATAATAGCTGCTCAATAAACATGTTAACAGCTAATAGGAACAAAAAAAGTATGGTGAGGTCAGGGTCAGTGGACACCAAGCCAAAAAAAAATTTTTTTTATGAAGGAAAAAAGAAGAGGATGTAAAAGAAAATGTTTGATAATTTTGTTCACTTATGAGTAAGAAAAGCACATATTAAAACAGGATAAACTATTGCCATCTTAGGTAGGTAAGCTTATTTCTGATATGTAGATTACATCTCATTTTCTCAGAAGGTTCATTTTTATTTATCACTTCAACATAAGTTTGTTTATTCATTCACTCACCTCTTATGTGAGGAGCACAGTATTTGGCTTCCAAAGGCAAGCCAGCCAGATCACTGACATACTCCCATATCACATGAGTGGGTCGACCCAGATCAACCGTCTTGAACAGTACATCTCCATCCGCTACCTCAATTAGATAAAATATGGCACAGATAAAGCCGGGCCCCCAAATTGGATAGCTCCATGGGCCAGCTAGTTTCAGGACAGAATGAGCAATTAGCCTGGGAAACTGACAAAAATAATTTTAGCGCCGGCCCCAGAATAAACTCCTAATCCATGCTAGCTGTCTTGACAAACATTTGCTGCTGGCCAGCGTGGATGACTCAGCACCACCCCTCACCGGGAGAGACACATCATAGAGCACACTCCTTGCTGACTGGGGGCCGAAAGCACCATCCTCATCTGCAAGAAACAGCTCACTCACCCACTGTGTTGCTCTGAACTGAGAATGTGAGAAGACACTCCCAAGCAAAGGCAGGCTGAAGCGTGGGCACCAGAAAGAGAAGACTCCACTGTCGGAGAAGGGAGGGGAAGCTGAGGACATCAACAGGTGCATCACGATCACGTAGCCATGAGTTGTGGCCCCGGGAAAGGTTGATTGAGGAGAGAGAGTGTGTCTCAATCGGAGCTCCTGGCCTTCCTGCCAGATCCTGTTCCTTCTGCAGTGTCTCCATGTCCAGCAATGGCATCTCCATCCTTAACAAGTGCTCAGGTCAGAAACCAAGGAGTCATTCTGGACTCCTCCTTCACCCGGCCAGCCACCTCCAGTCCATGCTCTGCCTCTCAGACTCTCCACCGCCCAGTCACCCAGGGCGCGGCCCCCTTCATCTCTCATCCGAACTCTTGCCATCTCCGGGACTTCCCTGGTGGTCCCGGGGCTCAGACTCCTCACTGGCAGTGCAGGGGGTGCAGGTCCACTCCCTGGCCGGGGAGCGAGGACCCCACACAAGGTGTGCGTCATGGCCCCATGTGCGTCTAGTCTCCGTGTCGCAGCCAGAGTGCTTCTCACGAAGGAAGACCACATCGTGTCATTGCCCTGCCCAGAACTCTCTGGGGATTTCCGTTTCATTTTGAACCAATGCCAGCATCCTCTCAGCTGAGCCCTTGTGACCTGTGTCCCTCTCGCTGCCCTTTCCCTCCCGGCGGGTACCCCACCACTGTCCCCTCGCCCGTCCGGCTCTGCTGGCCTGCCTGCCGTCTCTTGGACTCTGTTCCAACCTGAGCCCTTTGCAGTGGTTCTTTCCCCTTCTGGTGGTTATGCCATCCACATGGCTAATACCTCGTCCAACTATTTATGTAAATACCACCTTCCCCGTGAGCCTGACTCTAGCCCTGCTGTAAATGGAAGCCTATCCCCCACGTATATTTCTGATTCCCTTCTCTGGACTCTATTTTCTTCCCTGTGGCTTTTAACAGCTAACATACCATCTAATTTAGCTATTTCTTATGTTGACTGTCTATCTTCTGGTGATGATTCATCAGAGAGGTCAGCTTGACCAGGCCATGGGATGCCCAGATATTTGGTCAAACATTAGTCTGAGTGTTTCTGTGAGGCTGCTTTTTGGATGAGGGTAACATTTACATCCGTAGACGGGATAAAACTCCCTCGTGGGTGGGCCCCATCTGACAGTGAAGGCCTGAACAGAACAGAAAGGCTAGCCCTCCCCTGAGTAAGGGAGAATTCCTCCTTCCTGACTGTCTTTACACCGGGGATATCAGTTTTTTCTTGCATTTGGATTCCAGCCACGAATCTGTTTGCTGGGTAAAGCCTTATGGTGTTTAGATAGGAAAGCTTAAGCTATCAGGTTTCTTGAGTCTCCAATTCACTGATGGACTCTGCAGATCTTGGGACTTGTCAGCCTCCATAACCCCATGTGCCCATTCCTTATAACATTCAATATGTAGGCACAGCCTGCTGGTGCTGCATCTGTGGCAAATCCTAACTAATCCACTCCCTGCCCTACCTGGACAAAAGAGGGCAGGAACATAATGGTCCTGTTCCTGCTCTATCCACCTCTTCTGTCCAACCCTCACACAGACACAGCACTAAGTCAATATTTGCTGAATAAATGAATAAGCAAATGGACCAGCAGGGTAGCAGTCCTTTTTTTCTTGTTTATTTATTTATTTATTGGCCACTTCTATTGATCTTTCATTCATTTATCTTTGTTCTTTGGTGTGTGTGGGCCTCCCATCCATCGCAGTGGCCTCTCTGGTCGCATAGCACTGGCTCCAGGCACATGCGCTCCAGAGTTCCGGCTTGGTAATTGGACACATCAGTCCAGCTGCTCTGTGGCACGTGGGATCCTCCCAGACCAGGGATCAAACTAACGCCCCTTGCACTGCAAGACGGTGTCCTTACCGACTGGACCACCAGGGAAGCCCGGGTAGCAGTAGATATACCTTTAGAGATATGAACATAATGATTTCCATTTTGTTACACAGTCAACAGCTATAGGCTTTATATCTAATAGCTGAGCCAAAGATCAAAGAATGGTCTTCTTGCACGTGCCTTACAAAAAGGAATTCTGAACATACATCACATTTTTTGTACTAGGGTTTTTTCTTCTTGCTAGCCTCACACATGGTGTTAGCCACACTTTCCCTTGTGGGTCTGTGTGAGAGGACCAAGAACCACCATCCACCAGCACTGACTGGACTTCAAGTACATGTGACCTATGCTATGAGGGAGCCTTATGTCAGGAGAAGGGCCTCTGATCTTGAAAGCAGACAGAAATCCCTCTTGGGTAACCAGAAAGCACTCTGCATGGGTGGCCCTTAAGGAAAATTTTTAGTCTTTACACCGGATATCAGTTTTTCTTGCATTTGGATTCCAGCCACGAATCTGTTTGCTGGGTAAAGCCTTATGGTGTTTAGATAGGAAAGCTTAAGCTATCAGGTTTCTTGAGTCTCCAATTCACTGATGGACTCTGCAGATCTTGGGACTTGTCAGCCTCCATAACCCCATGTGCCCATTCCTTATAACATTCAATATGTAGGCACAGCCTGCTGGTGCTGCATCTGTGGCAAATCCTAACTAATCCACTCCCTGCCCTACCTGGACAAAAGAGGGCAGGAACATAATGGTCCTGTTCCTGCTCTATCCACCTCTTCTGTCCAACCCTCACACAGACACAGCACTAAGTCAATATTTGCTGAATAAATGAATAAGCAAATGGACCAGCAGGGTAGCAGTCCTTTTTTTCTTGTTTATTTATTTATTTATTGGCCACTTCTATTGATCTTTCATTCATTTATCTTTGTTCTTTGGTGTGTGTGGGCCTCCCATCCATCGCAGTGGCCTCTCTGGTCGCATAGCACTGGCTCCAGGCACATGCGCTCCAGAGTTCCGGCTTGGTAATTGGACACATCAGTCCAGCTGCTCTGTGGCACGTGGGATCCTCCCAGACCAGGGATCAAACTAACGCCCCTTGCACTGCAAGACGGTGTCCTTACCGACTGGACCACCAGGGAAGCCCGGGTAGCAGTAGATATACCTTTAGAGATATGAACATAATGATTTCCATTTTGTTACACAGTCAACAGCTATAGGCTTTATATCTAATAGCTGAGCCAAAGATCAAAGAATGGTCTTCTTGCACGTGCCTTACAAAAAGGAATTCTGAACATACATCACATTTTTTGTACTAGGGTTTTTTCTTCTTGCTAGCCTCACACATGGTGTTAGCCACACTTTCCCTTGTGGGTCTGTGTGAGAGGACCAAGAACCACCATCCACCAGCACTGACTGGACTTCAAGTACATGTGACCTATGCTATGAGGGAGCCTTATGTCAGGAGAAGCTATGGCGTCCTCTGATCTTGAAAGCAGACAGAAATCCCTCTTGGGTAACCAGAAAGCATCTCATGGCCATGGGGCGGCACATAGAGAAAAGATAGCTCAGGACTTGAAGACTAAAGGCAGATAAATGTCCTTGGCCATCAGTTTGCAGAAGCCATATTGTGGGACAGGGGCATTTAATGTTTCTTAATGGTCTGTCTATCCAAACACAAGGTTTGATGTACTCAAAAAGAAAGAAAAGAACAAGATAGGGAGAGGAAAGAGATTATAATTGCCTGTGGTGATTGGAAGTGGGGGCAGGGCTGACCAAGAAACAGCAAGAGAAGCAGCAAGAAAACAGAGACTTTCCGCGCAGGGCGGCGGGTGGGTAGGGGTCATGGCAGCAGTCCTCTCAGAGATGATTATAGCTCCTGAGAACAACCTGTGTGTATAAGAGTGTGTGTGTGTGTGTGTGTGTGTGTGTAAGTGTGTGGAAATGAGAGAGAAGAGACTTCTTTGCCTCCATTAAATGCCCTTGGAAGTGTTTCCATGGTAATGAACAAGTACAGCTGAAAGGACTAATGAACACACAGTGAGCAGCCCCGTGGATCCCTGTGACCCCCAAAGACCCTGCACAGGCTTCCATGGCTGACCTTTCCCAGGGTCTGTTCCACGGAAAACCAGTTCCCTGCAAAACAGAGAGAGAGGGGTGGATGGAATAAAATGTTCTGTGGGGGAAAGAAAAAAAACTTGAGAAACATCAGGGTAAACAAGATAAAGGTATTTCTTCAGGAACTCCTTTAGTGTTCTGAGGCGGATCCTGACTCTCCAAAAGGGAAATGTTGTGTGCAGAGTTCCCTCCAACCCCATGGACCTGGATGCACTGTTGTGTTGAGTTGTTCACTAAACTGGGGCTGGAGCTCTGCTGGGTGCACTGTGGGAAACATGGCTCTTGAGAACAGCCATCAGTAGAATCTAAAAAAGATTTGGCTAACCTTAGTAGAGAAAGTTGAGGGACTTCCCTAGTGGACCAGTGGTTAAGACTCTTTGCCTCCAATGCAGGAGGCGCAGGCTGAATCCCTGGTCGGGGAACTGAGATCCCACATACAGCATGCCCAAAAAATTAAAGTGTAAAACTTAAAAGAGTTTCAAGCAGATATTTTTTTAAAGGAGAGAGAAAGCTAATTTCCAATTAAGGACAATTAAAGCTCTGTATCAGTGCGTACTAAGTCGCTTCAGTCATGTCTGACTCTGCGACACTGTGGACAGTAGCCCGCCAGGCTCCTCTGTCCATGGGATTCTCCAGGCAAGAATACTGGAGTGGGTTTCCATTTCCCGTTCCAAGGAATCTTCCCAACCCAGGGATTGAACCCTCGTCTCTTATGTCTCATGCGTGCCTAGGTGGGCTCTTAACCACGAGTGCCACCCGGGGAGCGCTGTACCTGTTTTCATAGCTCGGCCGTGTGAGATGTCTTAAGACTTATAGCTGTTATAGCTGTATAGCTGTTACAATTTTGTGCACCTCCTGAGACTGAACTGGAAAGTAAAGATTTACATCATCTCAGCAATGTCCTCAATCTCAGAGGAAAATAAATCTCAGAGGAAAAAAATCTGTCCATCCCTTTACCTTGGGCCTACTTATCAGGAGGAGTAACACGGACCCAGGACATGCAGTTGACTGCACAGGGATCCTTCAAAGGATGACATTGGTTTAAACTGAGATTTATTATTAGAAATCAGACCACACTGGCGGAAAACAATCAATACAGGGAATGGCATACAATCCATGCCCCACAAATATTGGTAGAAAAAATTTATAGTACTTTGGGAAAGTGAGGAGGTAAATTAGGAATTTGGGATGAGCAGACACAAACTACTATCTATAAAATAGATAAATGACAAGGTATTACTGTGTAGTGTGAGTAATGGTCGTTTGTCATGTTTGACCCTTTTCAACCCCATGGACTATAGCCTGCTAGGCTCTTCTGTCCCTGGAATTCTCCAGGAAAGAATACTGGAATGGGGGCTTCCCTGGTGGTCCAGTGGGTAAAGAGTTCACCTTGCAGTACACGGGGCACCCTTTCGATCCCTGGCCCAGGAAGATCCCACATGCCACGGGGTGGCTGGACCAGCATGTCCAATTGCGAGCCAGCACTCTGGAGTGCGTGTACCCAGAGCCGGTGCTCTGCAGTGAGAGGGACCACTGCAGTGGGAGGCCCACACATGCCAAAGAATAAAAAAGATGGATGAAAAGAAATATAAGTAAAAACAGGCGTGATGCGGAAAAGGAAAGAATACTGGAATGGGTTGCCATTTCCTTTCCAACTGTATAATACAGGGAACTATATTTAATACCTTATAATAACTTGCAATGAAAAAATATGAAAACTTATATTATATATATATATATATCTGAATCATTTTGCTGTATACCAGGAACTAACACAACATTGTAAATCAAGTATACTTCAATTGAAAAAAAATTACAGCAATTTGGATTTTGTTCTATTTCAGAGCACTCATTTCTGATCCCAGGACACTGTTTTAGATTTTATAAAGCCGGTGCATTTGAATGGTTTTGGCAGTTCTCTCCAACTTTAGAAACTGTTGGCTAGTAAAGTCCCTGTGCATTCAAGTAAAGCACAGTGAGATCTGCTGTTCAGCTTTAATGTTCAGAGTCCCGTAAAGTAAAATTATAGGTGATTATAAAATTCATCACTGTCAGAAGCCAGACAGCACCTACCCAGAGAGGGAGCATGTTGATGTCTTTTCAGCTGGGTCCATAAAACACGCTGAAACTATGACACAGTACAAGATGAGATTCTTCTCGACCATCCAGTCTACTCTCTTATGCTTATGGTGGCTAACCAGGTTAAGGTTTTGATTTTCAACGTAATTTTTGCTTCTGGGCTCTCTCTGCCATGAGTTTGTATGTCTTTATTCATCATTGCCGTTATTGACCACTGGATCTCAGATAATCTAGCTAATCACATGTCCCTGCCGTGAACCCAGCATTTTCTCAGAATGCATTTTGTCAAGTCCAGTAATACAGAAGAGAGACTAGAGTGTTGTATGTGCCTCACGTGCACTGTCAGCTGCTCCACAGGACATGAATGGAGAAAACGTGTTTTCTACGACTGGACTGTCGTCTTTCTGTACTATCAGGGAAAGACCCTTCCTATGAGAACCACTGTTATGAACATTATAAATCTCAATATGAAGAGCAGCTAATGTTGAATTTGTTCATTTTTATTGTCTTCTGACCCCTGCTGTTGTAGCAAGATTCAGGAGATGAGATATTATAAGGACATAGATTATCGTGAGTCACTATGTAAACACTTAGATTTCCATTGAACTTGACTTTCTGTATCACATATCTATCCTTCTGAGACAGGTGATACACTGAGAGCTTAGAGAAAATCGTGGCCCACCTATCATGTCAGCAGAACTGTGCTCTTGTTCTTAGATAAAATTGGGTTTTACAGTGAGGGCTCCCCATGATCATACGGGACAAAAATTAAAAAGGATGAGAGGTAGGGCTCACCCTAGTGAACAGTGGCAAAGACAGAAAACAGGAAGTGGGAACTACCAAAGAAATGTCCATCATTCATTGTGTCAGTGGCCCCAAAATCCTCAAAGAGAAAAGGCTTTGAATGATTCTGAGAAATTAAAGTATACTGATAAGCAACAATGTAAGTTGCTATCTGAAGAGTGGGGGAAAAAAAGACTTTGGAAAAGGCTGTTTAGCCAGTGGTTTACTAAATACTTTGACAGAAAAAAAAATTACACTAAAAATGCCCAGTTTGCGGCTTTTCTACCTTCGTGAGAAAAACACTAACAATTTGACATCAAGCTTCAGTGCTACTCCTGAGGTTTTGTCTGAAGAGATACCTGTCTCAGGCTCCAGACCTCTGCATTTCCAGCTGTTTCTTTGAAATGTTAGTAAAGGGATGTCATGGAGATGATCCTTGGCCCCAGTGAAATATGAAGTTATGTTTCATGTGCAGAGGTGCCTGTCATTACTTTCTATGCCTGAAATAGTTTGTTTCTCAAATATTATTAGGGAGGGAGGTGGGATGTGCTTATGAGTATAATGGGTTGTTGATAGATTTGTATTAAAAATTGAAATAGGAATTTACGCATGCGGGAAGCTTCTCTCATAGGTATCTGGACTATGTCGTTGATTTTCAAATGCAGTTCATTCATTTTACTCTTTAAGAATAATTATTTTTACTTGAAGTATAGCTGGGAACTTCCCTGGCGTCCAGAGGTAAAGACTGCCTTCCAACACAGGAGTATGAGTTCATTCCCTGGTCAGGGGACTAAGATCCCACATGCCACAGGGTGTGGCCCCCCCAAAATTTTTAATTGAAGTATAATTGATTTACAATGTCATATTCAGTGTACAATATAGTGATTCAGTATTTTTATCTTAATTCCCCCCCCCCTTTTTTTTTTGGTGGATGGGGCAGATTGGGGAGGGAGGAGGGCGGGCAGGCCACTTCTATTGGTCTTTCATTGATCTATTTTCATCCATCTTTGCTCTTTGGCACATGTGGGCCTCCCATCACAGTGGCCTCTGTCGTTGCAGAGCACTGGCTCTGGGCGCATGCGCGCCAGAGCTCCGGCTTGGTAATTGGACACATGGGTCCAGCCGCTCCGCGGCACGTGAGATCTTCCCAGGCCAGGGATCGAACTGGTGCCCCTTGCACTGCAAGGCGGTGTCCTTACCCACTGGACCACCAGGGAAGCCCCAGTATTTTTAAAGACTATACTCCATTTAAAGTTATCATAAAATACTTGCTCTATTCCCTGTGCTATACATTACATGCTTGTATCCTGTTTATTTTATGCCTAAGAGTTTGCACTTGTTAATTCCCTTCCCCATCTTGCTCTTCTCCCACCTCTCTCCCTGTAATTACCAGTTTGTTCTCTGTGTCTATGAGTCTCTTTCTATTTTGTTGTGTTTATTTATTTTTAATTTTTTTGATTGCACATATATGTGAAAACATAGTATTTGCCTTTCTCAGTCTGAATTATTTCTCTAAGCATAATACGCTGAGGTCCATCCATTGTTGCAAATGACATAATTTGATTCGTTCAGAAGGAATAAAAGCAAGAAAAGCCTTTGGAATTTTTGAGTATAGTTTTACAAGTTTTGTTGTTGTTCAGTTACTAAGTTGTGTCCGACTCTGCAACCCCATGGACTGCAGCATGCCAGGCTCCCCTGTCCTTCACTTTCTCCCAGAATTTGCTCAGATTCATCTCCATTGACTTAGTGATGCCATCCAACTGTCTCATCCGGTATCTGGCAGCTTTTTCCAACACAGAATAATTATTTTTACTTGAAGTATAGCTGGGAACTTCCCTGGCGTCCAGAGGTAAAGACTGCCTTCCAACACAGGAGTATGAGTTCATTCCCTGGTCAGGGGACTAAGATCCCACATGCCACAGGGTGTGGCCCCCCCAAAATTTTTAATTGAAGTATAATTGATTTACAATGTCATATTCAGTGTACAATATAGTGATTCAGTATTTTTATCTTAATTCCCCCCCCCCTTTTTTTTTTGGTGGATGGGGCAGATTGGGGAGGGAGGAGGGCGGGCAGGCCACTTCTATTGGTCTTTCATTGATCTATTTTCATCCATCTTTGCTCTTTGGCACATGTGGGCCTCCCATCACAGTGGCCTCTGTCGTTGCAGAGCACTGGCTCTGGGCGCATGCGCGCCAGAGCTCCGGCTTGGTAATTGGACACATGGGTCCAGCCGCTCCGCGGCACGTGAGATCTTCCCAGGCCAGGGATCGAACTGGTGCCCCTTGCACTGCAAGGCGGTGTCCTTACCCACTGGACCACCAGGGAAGCCCCAGTATTTTTAAAGACTATACTCCATTTAAAGTTATCATAAAATACTTGCTCTATTCCCTGTGCTATACATTACATGCTTGTATCCTGTTTATTTTATGCCTAAGAGTTTGCACTTGTTAATTCCCTTCCCCATCTTGCTCTTCTCCCACCTCTCTCCCTGTAATTACCAGTTTGTTCTCTGTGTCTATGAGTCTCTTTCTATTTTGTTGTGTTTATTTATTTTTAATTTTTTTGATTGCACATATATGTGAAAACATAGTATTTGCCTTTCTCAGTCTGAATTATTTCTCTAAGCATAATACGCTGAGGTCCATCCATTGTTGCAAATGACATAATTTGATTCGTTCAGAAGGAATAAAAGCAAGAAAAGCCTTTGGAATTTTTGAGTATAGTTTTACAAGTTTTGTTGTTGTTCAGTTACTAAGTTGTGTCCGACTCTGCAACCCCATGGACTGCAGCATGCCAGGCTCCCCTGTCCTTCACTTTCTCCCAGAATTTGCTCAGATTCATCTCCATTGACTTAGTGATGCCATCCAACTGTCTCATCCTCTGTCGTCCCCTCCTCCTTCTGTCTTCCATTTTTCCAACATCAGGCTCTTTTCCAATGAGTCATCTCTTCCTATCAGGTGGCCAAAGTATCGGAGCTTCAGCTTCAGCATCAGTCCTTCCAGTGAATATTCAGAGTTGATTTCCTTTAGGATTGACTGGTTTGATTTCCTTGTAGTCCAAGGGACTCTCAAGAGTCTTCTCCAGCACCACAGTTTGAAAGCATCAGTTCTTCAGTGCTCAGTCTTCTTTATGGTCCAACTCTCATACCTGAACATGACTACTGGAAAAACCATAGCTTTGACTATGTGGACTCTTGTTGGCAAAGTGATGTCTCTTTTATAACACACTGTGTATATTTTTCATAGCTTTCCTTCCAAGAAGCAAGCATCTTTTAATTTCATGACTGCAGTCACCATCTGCAGTGATTTTGGAGCCTAAGAAAATAAAGTCGGTCACTGTTTCCAGTTTTTGCCCATCATTTTGCCATGAAGTGATGGGACTGAATGCCATGATCTTAATTTTTAAATGTTGATACCAAGCCAGCTTTTTCACTTTCTTCTTTCACCTCATCTTTACCTTCTCTTTCACTTTCCTCTTCACTTTCTGCCTTTAGAATGGTATCATCTGCTATCTGAAGTTGTTGATATTTCTGCCAGCAGTCTTGATTCCAGCGTGTGATTCATCTATCCCAGCACTTGGCATGTTGTACTCTGTGTGTGAGTTAAATATGCAGGGTGACAATATAAAGCTTGCCATACTTCTTTCCCAACTTTGAACCAGTGGCACATATATGTGAAAACATAGTATTTGCCTTTCTCAGTCTGAATTATTTCTCTAAGCATAATACGCTGAGGTCCATCCATTGTTGCAAATGACATAATTTGATTCGTTCAGAAGGAATAAAAGCAAGAAAAGCCTTTGGAATTTTTGAGTATAGTTTTACAAGTTTTGTTGTTGTTCAGTTACTAAGTTGTGTCCGACTCTGCAACCCCATGGACTGCAGCATGCCAGGCTCCCCTGTCCTTCACTTTCTCCCAGAATTTGCTCAGATTCATCTCCATTGACTTAGTGATGCCATCCAACTGTCTCATCCTCTGTCGTCCCCTCCTCCTTCTGTCTTCCATTTTTCCAACATCAGGCTCTTTTCCAATGAGTCATCTCTTCCTATCAGGTGGCCAAAGTATCGGAGCTTCAGCTTCAGCATCAGTCCTTCCAGTGAATATTCAGAGTTGATTTCCTTTAGGATTGGCTGATTTGATCTCCTTGCTGTCCAGGGGACTCTCAAGAGTCTTCTCCAGCACCACAGTTTGAAAGCATCAGTTCTTCAGTGCTCAGCCTTGTTTATGGTCCAGCTCTCACATCTGTACATGACTACTGGAAAAACCATAGCTTTGACTATGTGGACTCTTGTTGGCAAAGTGATGTCTCTTTTATAACACACTGTGTATATTTTTCATAGCTTTCCTTCCAAGAAGCAAGCATCTTTTAATTTCATGACTGCAGTCACCATCTGCAGTGATTTTGGAGCCTAAGAAAATAAAGTCGGTCACTGTTTCCAGTTTTTGCCCATCATTTTGCCATGAAGTGATGGGACTGAATGCCATGATCTTAATTTTTAAATGTTGATACCAAGCCAGCTTTTTCACTTTC
Source organism: Tragulus kanchil (assembly GCA_022376925.1). Taxonomy (NCBI): domain Eukaryota; kingdom Metazoa; phylum Chordata; class Mammalia; order Artiodactyla; family Tragulidae; genus Tragulus; species Tragulus kanchil. The sequence continues at coordinate 14,922,008 of JAIOJX010000005.1, forward strand.
TTCTTTCACCTCATCTTTACCTTCTCTTTCACTTTCCTCTTCACTTTCTGCCTTTAGAATGGTATCATCTGCTATCTGAAGTTGTTGATATTTCTGCCAGCAGTCTTGATTCCAGCGTGTGATTCATCTATCCCAGCACTTGGCATGTTGTACTCTGTGTGTGAGTTAAATATGCAGGGTGACAATATAAAGCTTGCCATACTTCTTTCCCAACTTTGAACCAGTCAGTTTAAGAGTTTAACAGTCATAAGATAAGATATATATGGAATATAAAATCTTAGGAACATACAAAAATATTTTCCAAGAAATTTGTCATAATGCAGTATAATGGCAGTTACCATAGTGTCATGTATGTCCATGGAATTCAGTTGATTGTATTTATTTAGACTGACTTCTGTGACAGTTTTGCAGATGTTTTAAAATTTCAAGTTGTTTTAAATGTCCAAATGTTTCTGAAAGTATGATTGTGAGAATATTCTGAAACCTCCAAAATATTCCTAGACAGTGAAAATTTTTATATTAGAGGAAATAAGCAAAAGGAAATAAGTCTAGAGAAATACCTATAATTTTACCAAAACAAGTTAGTGCAAATTAGCATTTGTGATTTTCAAAAATTTGCTTTTCACTGAAGATAGTGAAAATGATTGCTTCCTTTATTAAAATGTGCCCAAATGATATATTTTCTTTTTTTTTTTTTTTGTGATTATTATTTTTTTTTTAAACCTTTATTTTACTTTTAACTTTTACAGAGTTTTGTTGTTCACAGACATGCATGTTCTCAGATTAGTCACATGTATATCCCCCCCTTCCCTCCCCTCCCGACCATCACACAGCACCCCTGAAGGATCCCCTTTTCTCACAGAGCAATGACTAGAGCTATTTTCTTCACTTATGATAGTACAGGCCTTCATGCTACTTCCCTTACGCCTCTCACCCACTGTTCCTTCCCCAAAATGTCCATATGTCCACTGTCCATGTCTGTCTTTCTGTCGCTTCACTGCATGTGCCATCATCACCATCCTACTAGATTCCATATATATGTGTTAATATACTGTATTTGTCCTTCTCTTTCTGACTGACTTCACTTTTGATGATACGTTCTAGATCCAGCCACCTCATGAAGGCTGATTCTTCTGCATTTCTCTTTACAGCTGTGTAGTATTCCATTGTATATATGTACCAGAGCTTTTGGATCCATTCGTTCGTCGATGGGCATCTAGGTTCCTTCCATGTTCTAGCTATTGTATAGAGAGCTGCAATGAACATTGGGGTACAGGTGCTTCTTTCAGTTTTGATTTCATCAGGGTATAAGCCTAAGAGTGGGATTGCTGGGTCATATGGTGCTTCTATTTTTAGTTTTTTAAGAAATCTCCAGACTGTCTTCCATAGAGGCTGTATCAATTTACACTCCCACCAGCAATGCAGGAATGTTCCCTTTTCTCCGCAGCCTCTCCAGCATTTATTGTCTGTCGATTTGTGGATGATGGCCATTCTGACGGGTGTGAGGTGATATCTCATTGTAGTTTTGATTTGCATTTCTCTAATTATTAGTGAAGTTGAGCATCGTTTCATGTGTTTTTGGGCCATCTGTATGTCATCGTTGGAGAGGTGTCTGTTTAGGTCCTTTTCCCATTTTTTTGATTGGGTTGTTCGTTTTTCCGGTGCTGAGTTGTCTGAGTTGCTTGTAGATTTTGGAGATTAATTCTTTGTCTGTTGTTTCCCAAATGATATATTTTCGATGCAAACAGTGTTGCTGATTTAGTAATCTTTGCCTGAGAAAATGTTAACTGTTCTTCATCTGAATAATTTATTCTAATAATTTCTGAACACTTTATTTTTTTTTGGCCACTTCTATTGGTCTTTCATTTATCTGTTTTCATCCATCTTTGTTCTTTGGCATGTGTGGGCCTCCCACCATAGCAGCCTCTCTTGTTGCAGAGCACCAACTCTGGGCGCATGCACTCCAGAGTTCTGGCTCGGTAGTTGGACACATCGGTCCAGCCACTCTGCGGCACGTGGAATCTTCCCAGGTCAGGGATCAAACTGGCACCCCTTGTACTGCAAGGCAGTGTCCTTACCCACTGGACCACCAGGGAAGCCCTCTGAACACATTTTTTTTTACAGTTACTTCCTTGATGGTGAGAAAGAGTTATTATTTTTTATATCTATAAGTGTAATAGCACCTGTATGAAGTTTTTTCTACTATTGAAGGTACAAAACTGGTTAATGTGCTTTAAAACTTTTTAATTAATCACAAAAGTAGTATGTGTACATATTAGACAATTTAGACTATATGAAAAAGGCAATACAATTGAGTAAAATCCTACAGTTTGAAGACTGTATATGTGCATATTAAGATAACTTGTACACCTCCATTCGTTCGTCGATGGGCATCTAGGTTCCTTCCATGTTCTAGCTATTGTATAGAGAGCTGCAATGAACATTGGGGTACAGGTGCTTCTTTCAGTTTTGATTTCATCAGGGTATAAGCCTAAGAGTGGGATTGCTGGGTCATATGGTGCTTCTATTTTTAGTTTTTTAAGAAATCTCCAGACTGTCTTCCATAGAGGCTGTATCAATTTACACTCCCACCAGCAATGCAGGAATGTTCCCTTTTCTCCGCAGCCTCTCCAGCATTTATTGTCTGTCGATTTGTGGATGATGGCCATTCTGACGGGTGTGAGGTGATATCTCATTGTAGTTTTGATTTGCATTTCTCTAATTATTAGTGAAGTTGAGCATCGTTTCATGTGTTTTTGGGCCATCTGTATGTCATCGTTGGAGAGGTGTCTGTTTAGGTCCTTTTCCCATTTTTTTGATTGGGTTGTTCGTTTTTCCGGTGCTGAGTTGTCTGAGTTGCTTGTAGATTTTGGAGATTAATTCTTTGTCTGTTGTTTCCCAAATGATATATTTTCGATGCAAACAGTGTTGCTGATTTAGTAATCTTTGCCTGAGAAAATGTTAACTGTTCTTCATCTGAATAATTTATTCTAATAATTTCTGAACACTTTATTTTTTTTTGGCCACTTCTATTGGTCTTTCATTTATCTGTTTTCATCCATCTTTGTTCTTTGGCATGTGTGGGCCTCCCACCATAGCAGCCTCTCTTGTTGCAGAGCACCAACTCTGGGCGCATGCACTCCAGAGTTCTGGCTCGGTAGTTGGACACATCGGTCCAGCCACTCTGCGGCACGTGGAATCTTCCCAGGTCAGGGATCAAACTGGCACCCCTTGTACTGCAAGGCAGTGTCCTTACCCACTGGACCACCAGGGAAGCCCTCTGAACACATTTTTTTTTACAGTTACTTCCTTGATGGTGAGAAAGAGTTATTATTTTTTATATCTATAAGTGTAATAGCACCTGTATGAAGTTTTTTCTACTATTGAAGGTACAAAACTGGTTAATGTGCTTTAAAACTTTTTAATTAATCACAAAAGTAGTATGTGTACATATTAGACAATTTAGACTATATGAAAAAGGCAATACAATTGAGTAAAAATCCTACGTTAGCACGTTGATGAAGATCTTTCTGTATATTTTCTGTGCTATATATTCATGTGTACTCAGATGGAATCCACTGGTAAAACGTGATACAAAAACACCTAAGCCAAAGTAATAGTGACTGATACTTGATAGTATGGTTGGCTATGAGCTTTCTTAGGATTTTTTAATATTGGTGGGATTCAATTATTGAAAAGTCTAATTTTTACTTTAATGCTGTTAGATTTGCCTGGGTTGTAACAGCAATGTCTTTGTAGCATTATATTTCAAACAGCAATTCTAAAAACGATAGTTCCACAGAACTTGCCAATATATTGGTAGGTTTTTATCTGTTTTTGTGTTTGCTTGTTTTAATTGAACCGCTTAAATTCAACTCAAGAGTATTCTTTATGGTCTTAATAGCCAGTATTTTAAAAGTAATCACTGCTATTTTTGAAGACATCTCTGGTAATTATATTTACCAGAAGAAAAATCAACATTTAGAAGTGTTTTACTCCATGTGGTGGAATTAAGGATGTTTATTGTTTACTCATCCATCCTTATTTTCCAGTGTTTCGCAGAAAGAGGATAATCAGGGAAAAAATTATTTTAGAAAGAAGATAATCAGAAAAAGACATTATTTTAAAAGGAGTATCAGCAGATTGATCCATTTCTACCTGACATAGAACTGCACAAGAACCATGGGTTCTAGAAATAAGAAGCTTGTTTTGTTTCTCTTATGGACACGTCTTTAAGGTCAAACCCCCAGAGTTTGTTCGCTCCCTCACAAAACCACATGAGTGGGAATTTGGTTTTCCTTTTTGGGTAAAGTTTCTACAAAGCTCGCTGATAAAGCTCTTCAATTTTGCTTTCTGCAAAACAATTATTTCTGGAGCTAAACTGAGATGAATCTGATAATGGGTCTCAATTCTTCAACTTTAAAGCAGAAGCTAGGGTCATAAAGAAAGACATGAAGTCCTGAAATACCTTCCCAAGTACAGGCCCATCAAGCTAAGACAGCCCTTGGAAACACTCGCTGACGCTCATAGTTTGCACATGCATCTTCTCAGTTTGGTCATTTTGATCTTCTGTTAAAGCCGTAGAAACCTGGGGAAAGGCAAGGGAAATTTTTTGGCTAATCTTTATTTAAGTCTTGAAAAATAATTTTCTTACAAGGGAAAACGTCCCTTGGAACAAAAGAAACTTGAGTGATAAGTTTTTTAAAAAGTAATCTGGGTGAGACCTATGTAAAACTGGCCAATTTAAAGTCATTCCAAGGACTTCCCTGGTGGTCCAGAGGTTGAGTCCACCTTGCAATGCAAGGGAAATGGGTTCCTGGTCTGGGAACTAAGATCTCACATACCATGGAGCAACTGAGCCCACATGCCACAGTTAGCGAATACCTGCACCACAACAAAAGATACTTCATGATGCAACAAAGATCCCTCTGACGCAGCTAACTAAGTAAATAAACATAAAGTCATTCCAAAGCACACTAGCTTCTGGCTTTGTCTGAAAAGCTAGCGCCAGTACATTCCCATTGGAAAAAGCCAGGATGCTTCTAGAATAATCTGTCAGTGAAAGCGTTTATGTAGAGGTAGCTGACCTCAATGCAGTTCAACCTGTATGTATCGAGTATGCTGGTGTGTGTGCTCTGTTGTGTCCAACACTTTGTGACCCTGTGGACTCTCCCTGGACTATGGTCCAAGGAATTTTCCCGGCAAGAATACTGGAGTGGTTTGCCGTTTCCTGCTCCAGGGGATCTTTCTAACCCAGGGGTCAAAACTTACATCTCTTGCATCTCCTGCAGGCAGATTCTTTACCACTGCGCCACCTAAGAAGCCCGTGGGCTTAGTGCATACACAGGTGGAAGTTCTTCTAACAGCTCCCCTCCCCCTCTCCCACGAATCCCTTTCCCCTGATATCCCACCCCATCAGCCTTGATGGAAATCAAACCATAACTCAAACGTTCTCTCTCTATTTTTGATTCCAGCTGTGAAAATTCAGGATGAGCTGGAAAATGTAAGCCTCCTTTAAAGTACACGAGAAATCTACTGGCACAGAATAAAAGCTGTCCTGTTTATTAGGGTTTTGCAAATAGCCGTTGTACTTAGTTCTCTCAGCATTGCTTTTTTTTTTAATGAGGACAATTCTTCATGCAATGGCCAAAACTAAGGCCAAAGAAAACTTTCTTAGTCTTTGTGGTGCTTTCATCAGATAACCAATATAAAATACCTTCCAGAATACCCTTGTCTTGCTTTTAAACAAAGATGGCCTTAACGGACTCCCTGGAACAAAAGAACTTGAGTGAAAGTTTTTAAAAAGAACTGGGTGAGACCTATGTAAAACTGGCCAATTTAAAGTCATTCCAAGGACTTCCCTGGTGGTCCAGAGGTTGAGTCCACCTTGCAATGCAAGGGAAATGGGTTCCTGGTCTGGGAACTAAGATCTCACATACCATGGAGCAACTGAGCCCACATGCCACAGTTAGCGAATACCTGCACCACAACAAAAGATACTTCATGATGCAACAAAGATCCCTCTGACGCAGCTAACTAAGTAAATAAACATAAAGTCATTCCAAAGCACACTAGCTTCTGGCTTTGTCTGAAAAGCTAGCGCCAGTACATTCCCATTGGAAAAAGCCAGGATGCTTCTAGAATAATCTGTCAGTGAAAGCGTTTATGTAGAGGTAGCTGACCTCAATGCAGTTCAACCTGTATGTATCGAGTATGCTGGTGTGTGTGCTCTGTTGTGTCCAACACTTTGTGACCCTGTGGACTCTCCCTGGACTATGGTCCAAGGAATTTTCCCGGCAAGAATACTGGAGTGGTTTGCCGTTTCCTGCTCCAGGGGATCTTTCTAACCCAGGGGTCAAAACTTACATCTCTTGCATCTCCTGCAGGCAGATTCTTTACCACTGCGCCACCTAAGAAGCCCGTGGGCTTAGTGCATACACAGGTGGAAGTTCTTCTAACAGCTCCTCCCCTCTCCCACGAATCCCTTTCCCCTGATATCCCACCCCATCAGCCTTGATGGAAATCAAACCATAACTCAAACGTTCTCTCTCTATTTTTGATTCCAGCTGTGAAAATTCAGGATGAGCTGGAAAATGTAAGCCTCCTTTAAAGTACACGAGAAATCTACTGGCACAGAATAAAAGCTGTCCTGTTTATTAGGGTTTTGCAAATAGCCGTTGTACTTAGTTCTCTCAGCATTGCTTTTTTTTTTAATGAGGACAATTCTTCATGCAATGGCCAAAACTAAGGCCAAAGAAAACTTTCTTAGTCTTTGTGGTGCTTTCATCAGATAACCAATATAAAATACCTTCCAGAATACCCTTGTCTGCTCAGACTTTAGAGTTTCTTCTTGGTAAGTTAGAGATAAACAAAGATGGCCTTCATAAATCTATCTAATATTGTAAACACACAGTTTCTGGTTCTTTTTCCTCTTGGGGCAATAGGCCAGATACCGCTAACAATTCAAATATTCTGGTCTTTCTCAAAAATGTCTTTGCATGAAGAACATGACAGCTGAGCAAATCATTGGAGAAAATTAGGATGCTTTTTACTGATATTCTCATAATTAAAAACCAACTGCCTTTTGGAAAAACCTGTATAACACACCTTTGATTGGATGTTCAGTTTGGACTTAAAAAAAAAATGGTGGGAGTCAACACGGTGCAGCGACTTTGGAAGACAGTTGGAATTTGTTACAAAACTAAATATATCCAGCAATAGTGTTTTTTACCCAAATAATTAAAAAACGTATGTCCATATGAAAAAAAAAAAAATCTCTCTAAGAGGGAAATGTTTGCCCTCAAAAGAGTGAGATTCCAGGGAGGGCATTTAAAGCTGAAATTGGCTGGCATTAACCAAGAAACATGGAAGGGCTGTGTTTGGGGCCAGGACTGTTTAAAGAGGTTTTGCTTGTTCTTTTGTTGAGGATTTGGGAGGTGTTTGTTTACTTTTCCTGCATTGTCACTGTGTGTGTGTGTGCTAAACTCAATCGTGTCTGTCTCTTTGTGACCCTATGGACTGCAGCCCACCAGACTCCTCTGTTCATGGGACTTCCCAGACAAGGATACTGGAACAGGTGGCCATTCCCTTCTCTAGGAGATCTTCCTGACCCAGGGATCGAACCCACATCTCCTGAGGCTCCTGCATTGGCAGGCAGGTTTTTTACCACTGCGCCACCGGGGAAGTCCATCCTGCCATTACACCCTTGTATTTGTTGGCCAGTGTTGCCAGAACAAAGCACACAGGCTGGATGGCTTTAACAAAGAGTGTGTATTCTCACAGTTCTGGAGACTCGAAGTTCAAGGTCGAAGTGTCAGCAAGGTTGGCTTCTTCTGAAGCCTCTTGCCTTGATTTGTGGACGGCCCTCTTCTCCTGGTGTCATCACATGGTCTTGCTTGTGATTCTCTAGGTCCTCATCTCCCCTTCTTACAAGGACACCTGTCAGATTGGTTTAGGGTCCACCCTCATGACCTCATTTTAACTTGAGTACCTCTTTAAAGATCCTACCTCCAAATACGGTCACATGCTGAGGCACTAGGGCTCAGGATCTCAAATTGGAATTTGGGAAGGATTCAGTTCAGTGCATTATAACCCTGATTCACAGGCTTCCGGTCAAATTTATAAAGTCTTTTCTTCATAATTGCCAGAAGGGAAAATGAGAAGATGGGAAGGTATTCATGAGTTTTCTGTAAGACCTGGTTTGCTTCTGAAGCAACCTTTCTGGTTTTTCACCTTCTTCAATATGGAAGACTTTTAGAAGTCTACTGACTTTGAAGGCATTATGCTAAGTGAAATAAGGCAGAAAAAGACAAATTCTGGGTGATCTCATTTACATATGGAATCTAAACAAACAAACAAAAACCCACCAGACTCATAGGAAAAGAGAGTAGATTTGTGGTTACCAGAAATAGGGACTAGTAGGCGGGGAAGTCAGAGGAGGATGGGCGAAAGGTATAAGCCTCCAGTTATAAATAAGGACTAGGGTGTGATGTACAGCATGACGACGGCAGTCAGCACTGCTGTGTGATCTGAGGGAAGTGGTTAAGAGAGCAGAGCTTAAGGGTGCTCATCACAAGGAGAAAATTATATCCCTTTTTTAAAAAATATTTTGACTTCTTTTATTGGTTTTCTATTTATTTGTTTTCATCTATCTTTATTCTTTGGCCTGTGTGGGCCTCTCATCGCAGTCGCCTCCCTCCTTGCAGAGCACTGGCTCTGGGCACATGCACTCCAGAGTGCTGACTTGTAATTGCACACATCGGTCCAGCCGCTCCGTGGCACATGGGATCTTCCCAGGCCGGGGATTGAACCAGTGCCCCTTGCACTGCAAGGCAGACTCTTTACCCACTGGACCACCAGGAAAACCCTCCCTTTTCTTTTTATTGTATCTATATCAGATAATGGATATTAATTAACTGAACTTAGCATAGTAATCATTTTATAGTATGTGTAAATGAAACCATTAAGGTGGTTAGATTTGCATACATTTACACCTTAAACTTATACAGTGATGTAGGTCATTTATTTCTCAATAAAACAGGGACAAAAAAGCCCACTGAGAACTTAAAGGACATTTTCCTTATCTTTATTTCTCCTAAAGAAAAACACGCTTCTGTCCACCAGCAGATCTCAGTTAGAAAATGTTTTTCTTGTATTTGCATATCAGTGATAGGAAAGAGCTGGTCAGTGAATCTTTTCAATCAGAGGCTTTCAGACTGGCAGCTCTCTTGGAGATCACTTATTGGGTTGACCAAAACGTTCCTTTGGGTTTTCCTGTAACATCTTATAGACTTCGGGGCCAACCAAAGTATTTTAAGTATTTTAAGCATTTTAAGCTGTCATTGTTTTATAAAGCAGCTCAGTGTATGATTCCACCTTTTTGCATGGATTATCATAATTACAGTAAAAAACCAAGAATTCTTCCTGCTCCTACCACAGAAATAGGAAGCTCTCTCAGTAACCTCTACCCATCTCAGTTTTAGGTGTGTGTTATTCTAAACATTCCATTAGAACATATATCTCTGTGCCATTAGAGAATATAACTTGTTCTGCTCTCAGTTCACTGTGTTGCATTCACAAGTCTTCAAAACAGGGGCCCTGCTGTATTGTTGAGTGTTGCATGCCTCTGGACACAGCATTGATAATGTATGAAATCTGTATAATTTTCATACTTCAGAAATGAAAACACAGTATGACCATAAGAAAAGAATTACACTCTGTTCTGAAAGCCCCTGACAAGTGGCCAGGGCTGTGTCCTGCTCAGGCCAGCATGGACAGACGGGCTGTTTCTGTCTGGCCTCTGGCCTTCTGTCTCTCCTGAGTAACCGTGCTTCCGTGTTTGCTTACAGAACGACGTGGCTGCCCTTCTGAAACCAATATCAGAAAAGATTCAGGAGATCCAGACTTTCAGAGAGAGAAACCGGGGGAGTACCATGTTCAATCACCTCTCAGCCGTCAGCGAAAGCATTCCCGCCCTTGGGTGGATAGCCGTGGTGAGTCCGGCTGGAATGGCGCCCCTGCACCTCATCGCGTTTCCGGAGCGTTGGGGAGAACTCGTGGCCACCTCCAGATCCCTTCATCCTTCATTCATGAAAGGCAGATCCCTTTCAGGCTGAATACTGCAGCTCTTCCTCCCCCGCTTTAAGTTCAGGGCTTTGTGTTCTGAGATGAGGAAGCGTTTCGCTGATCCTTACAGAGCTAAATTTGCTTCTGGTTTTCAAGTTGGCACCTCCATTGCTTCTCTTCTTCTTTAAGGCATTTTCTTTCTTATCCTGTATTTTTTTTCTTTCTATGCTTGGGTGACGGTCCTGTTCTCTCAGTCCCCCAAACCCGGTCCTTATGTCAAGGAGATGAACGATGCTGCCACCTTTTACACTAACAGGGTCTTAAAGGACTACAAACACAGGTATGTACCTTCATTTACTGACCAGACCTTCGGTCGATTGTTAGACATTTGTCCCCAAACTTAATATGGTTCATTACTGACTCCATTCAAAGGCTAGCTAACTATAAACATTAAGGAAAATATCCCATCTTTGTAGGTAAAGCAAAGTGGAAAGTGAAATCATTGGTCCCAACAATATGGGTGTTTTAGAAAGTCTGCCTCAGTTCTCTAATGAATAAACTCTCCCCACGTGAATGCATGTCACTCTGTTACTTGTCCTTACAATAATGAGAGAGGTCTGTGATGGTTTGTGATGGACCAGCCCTAAATGGACAAAACCTGAGTGAGTGTTCGTCTCTCAGTCATGTCTGACTCTTTGGACCGATGGACTGTAGCCCACCAGGCTCTTCTGTTCATGGGATTCCCCCAGCAAGAATATTGGAGTGGGTTGCCATGCCCTTCTCCAGGGGATCTTCCCAACCCAGGGATCGAACCCTGGGGGCTCCCTGATCAAAATAGAGTTGGTGAATGAGCAAAGAGAAGATGCGGGCTCAAAAAGGAACGGATTCAGAAACCAAATATCAGAAAAGATTCAGGAGATCCAGACTTTCAGAGAGAAACCGGGGGAGTACCATGTTCAATCACCTCTCAGCCGTCAGCGAAAGCATTCCCGCCCTTGGGTGGATAGCCGTGGTGAGTCCGGCTGGAATGGCGCCCCTGCACCTCATCGCGTTTCCGGAGCGTTGGGGAGAACTCGTGGCCACCTCCAGATCCCTTCATCCTTCATTCATGAAAGGCAGATCCCTTTCAGGCTGAATACTGCAGCTCTTCCTCCCCCGCTTTAAGTTCAGGGCTTTGTGTTCTGAGATGAGGAAGCGTTTCGCTGATCCTTACAGAGCTAAATTTGCTTCTGGTTTTCAAGTTGGCACCTCCATTGCTTCTCTTCTTCTTTAAGGCATTTTCTTTCTTATCCTGTATTTTTTTTCTTTCTATGCTTGGGTGACGGTCCTGTTCTCTCAGTCCCCCAAACCCGGTCCTTATGTCAAGGAGATGAACGATGCTGCCACCTTTTACACTAACAGGGTCTTAAAGGACTACAAACACAGGTATGTACCTTCATTTACTGACCAGACCTTCGGTCGATTGTTAGACATTTGTCCCCAAACTTAATATGGTTCATTACTGACTCCATTCAAAGGCTAGCTAACTATAAACATTAAGGAAAATATCCCATCTTTGTAGGTAAAGCAAAGTGGAAAGTGAAATCATTGGTCCCAACAATATGGGTGTTTTAGAAAGTCTGCCTCAGTTCTCTAATGAATAAACTCTCCCCACGTGAATGCATGTCACTCTGTTACTTGTCCTTACAATAATGAGAGAGGTCTGTGATGGTTTGTGATGGACCAGCCCTAAATGGACAAAACCTGAGTGAGTGTTCGTCTCTCAGTCATGTCTGACTCTTTGGACCGATGGACTGTAGCCCACCAGGCTCTTCTGTTCATGGGATTCCCCCAGCAAGAATATTGGAGTGGGTTGCCATGCCCTTCTCCAGGGGATCTTCCCAACCCAGGGATCGAACTGGGGCTCCTGCATTGCAGGCGGATTCTTTACCATCTGAGCCATCAGGAAAGCCCATTGATCAAAATAGAGTTGGTGAATGAGCAAAGAGAAGATGCGGGGCTCAAGGAAGTGAAGTAAAATTGAGGAACAGAGATGAGATAAGATCAGACAATAAGCCAGGTTGATGAAAGAGAAACCAGAACTCGTGTTCGGATGAAATACAGTTGGATGGACAGAGACGTTGTTAAGAACAGCCCCCATTCAAAGAGCTGTTGAAAGAACAGATGAGGCTGAACCAGCGGGTTTGCCTGGACAGCCAGCGTAAAAAGACATTGAGGTCTCCAGCAAAATACCAAATTAGCCTCAAATGGGGCTAGACTTGGACCTGGGACTGAGTCAGGAGAAATATAACAACATATCAACTGGGACTTCCCAGTGGCCAAGTCTCTGTGCTCCCAGTGCAGAAGGCCTGGGTTCAGTCCCTGCTCAGGGAACCTGGACGTGAACATGGGCAGACTCTGGGAGATGGTGAGGGACAGGCAGTCCTGATGTGCTGCAGTCCCTGGGGTCGCAAAGAGTCGAACAGGACTTGGTGACTGAAAAACAGCAACAGGGAACTAAGTCCCACACACCTCCTTCCCTCCCGAGGCCTCCCCGCCCTAAGGAAGCTTCGATACTCGTAACAGACTCCCTGCACCCAGGGAACTGTGGTCCAGGCATCGTGCCCAGCGATGCATCTCCAGGTGTTGCCTCTCTGTGTCAGAGACTACAGAACTGTGCAGCGTGATTAACAGGCTTCAGAAATGCAAGACAGTCTGCTCTGCTCGCATCAAAATACCAGTTCAGACAAGAACAAGCTGAAGTTGCAAAAATATGTCAGCATAAACAGCCCAGGCTGACTTTCACATCATAAAAGACCTCTTTACCTAGCCTCTTCTTGGGTATACAGACACACACCTGAACCTGCCTATGAGACCTTTTTCTTTTTTTTTTTCATTTATTTTCACCCAACTTTATTCTTTGGCCTGTGTGGGCCTCCCATTGCAGTGGCCTCTCTGATTGCACAGCACTGGCTCTGGGCACATGCGCTCAAGAGCACAGGCTCTCAATTGGAAACACTGGTCCGGCGGCTCCACAGCATGTGGGATCTTCCCAGGCCAGGGATTGAACCGGCGCCCCTTGCACTGCAAGGTGGACTCTTCACCCACTGGACCACCAGAGAAGCCCCAGGACACCTTTTTTAAAAACTTATGTTTATTTTTGGTCACACCATGTGGCATGGGGGATCTTAGTTTCTCATCCAGGAATTGAACCTGTACCCCCCTGCTCTGGAAGTGTAGCATGTTAGCCACTGGCCCACCAGGGAAGTCCCATCAGGACACCTTCACCTTGTCCTAAGCCTCTGCCGTTTTGCACATCCCCCTTGGACACCATTGTTGTTTTTATCTCAGTTCGTCAGCTCCTGCCATCCTCCCAGTCCCCCCTTGCGTGTGTCTTGGGGCCGTGGGTGTGAATGAGTCTCCCTTGGTGGTAGGAAAGCCAAAAGGGTAGGGATTTCCACGTTTTGTGCACACACACAAAGCAAGTGTAGGATTCGTTCCTCCTTGTCAGCTATTAGGTCAAAAAATACTTCAGACAGCATCAAGGGCCATCCATTTAAACTCAGCAGATCACCTGAAGACTGTGTAGTATGCTGGGGAAATGCAGCCAGGCCTCAGTCACCACGGAGCCTCTAGGAGTGCCGACCTGAGCAAAGCAGCATACTCCGCTACCACTTCCTCGGCACCCATTCATTCACGGGCGCCCCCAGCCAGCTGTGCCTTCACGCCGTGTGGGCTCGGGGCGGGCTGCCGCGTGCTGCAGACTCATTGACGAGGCACCGCCCGAGCCGCAGGCTCACTGCTGCCCGCCTGCCGCCTGCCCGCCTGCCCGTGGGTGGAGGAGAGCAAAGGCAGGCTTCCCTGTGGTTTCGCAGAGGGCTGTGGGCAGCCGGCTCTGCGCCTGTGCAACCTTTTCAACAGGCTCGACCGGTGGCTCGGCGCTTTTTCAATAAATGAAAAGAGCGAGTTTGTTATTTTGGCTTTGCAGAGGTAAGCCTTCCCTGAGTCATAGTCATTCAAAGTCACACGTTCCCTCCCATAGCTTCTTCCAGGGCAGTGGCCCTGAGGCTGAGCCGACAGTTCTGGACGTCCAGTCGAGGCCTCCGTTTGTTGTCTCTTAGGAGTCTGACTTCTGGTTAAAACGCACCATGTTGTCATTCCTTACGACAAATTTTGCTAGAACTTTCTCAAGTGATAATGGTACTGTAATAGTTAAAAGTGAATCTGCTTCTGCAGGTTTGAACTTCATGTGTTAAACTTTTTAACAGGAGTATATGGAATGTGCAGAATGCCTGTACGTACATATGTACATATGCACATGTATGAATGAAATGACCATATAATAGACGCATACGTGGGTTTGGAGTTTTGACTGTAAAAGCAAGAGAAAATGACAATGAACTATTTCATAGATTTGATGGACCCAATTGGTTGTTTTTATCTCAGTTCGTCAGCTCCTGCCATCCTCCCAGTCCCCTTGCGTGTGTCTTGGGGCCGTGGGTGTGAATGAGTCTCCCTTGGTGGTAGGAAAGCCAAAGGGTAGGATTTCCACGTTTTGTGCACACACACAAAGCAAGTGTAGGATTCGTTCCTCCTTGTCAGCTATTAGGTCAAAAAATACTTCAGACAGCATCAAGGGCCATCCATTTAAACTCAGCAGATCACCTGAAGACTGTGTAGTATGCTGGGGAAATGCAGCCAGGCCTCAGTCACCACGGAGCCTCTAGGAGTGCCGACCTGAGCAAAGCAGCATACTCCGCTACCACTTCCTCGGCACCCATTCATTCACGGGCGCCCCCAGCCAGCTGTGCCTTCACGCCGTGTGGGCTCGGGGCGGGCTGCCGCGTGCTGCAGACTCATTGACGAGGCACCGCCCGAGCCGCAGGCTCACTGCTGCCCGCCTGCCGCCTGCCCGCCTGCCCGTGGGTGGAGGAGAGCAAAGGCAGGCTTCCCTGTGGTTTCGCAGAGGGCTGTGGGCAGCCGGCTCTGCGCCTGTGCAACCTTTTCAACAGGCTCGACCGGTGGCTCGGCGCTTTTTCAATAAATGAAAAGAGCGAGTTTGTTATTTTGGCTTTGCAGAGGTAAGCCTTCCCTGAGTCATAGTCATTCAAAGTCACACGTTCCCTCCCATAGCTTCTTCCAGGGCAGTGGCCCTGAGGCTGAGCCGACAGTTCTGGACGTCCAGTCGAGGCCTCCGTTTGTTGTCTCTTAGGAGTCTGACTTCTGGTTAAAACGCACCATGTTGTCATTCCTTACGACAAATTTTGCTAGAACTTTCTCAAGTGATAATGGTACTGTAATAGTTAAAAGTGAATCTGCTTCTGCAGGTTTGAACTTCATGTGTTAAACTTTTTAACAGGAGTATATGGAATGTGCAGAATGCCTGTACGTACATATGTACATATGCACATGTATGAATGAAATGACCATATAATAGACGCATACGTGGGTTTGGAGTTTTGACTGTAAAAGCAAGAGAAAATGACAATGAACTATTTCATAGATTTGATCAATACAGTCAGTAAATCTAAAAACGTAGAACAAACTCACTCGTGTTTTTCCTCTTGGAGGAGCAGATCGTTAGGAGTTCAGTTCCCCATTTCCCTTTTCTTAAATGGCATGGCTTGATACAGGAGGGTTCTAAGCATGCTGGTGGGACTTAAAGAAAACAGAACATGTCCAGAAACAAGTCATTGTTGACAAGAGTTTGAATAATACAGATTTCCTTCCAGGATTATCTTCAGATTCAAGGCCCAGGTTTGTGATTACAAACTGAGATTAACTATGTTAACTGAGATTTCATCATTTTCTCATTTACTGCTACTTTATTCAAAGTAGAAAAAAATGTGTGAGTGGAAATTATCCAAAATAAATACAACTCTTTTTGTCTGTTTATACCAGTAAGTTTCATGTTTCTAACAGTTCTCCCAACTCTATGTGATACTATAGTTTTAAAAGGTAAGTATTTTACCACTTCTAGAGTCAGTAAAAGTAAAATGAAAATACTGGTCCTGCCCTGCCTAGCTTTTTAAATTAAGCTAATCTAAGTGACTGTCCCTTTATGAGTATTGAGTGTGGCCCATTTATAGGAAATCACTTTTCTTACTATAGCAGCTTTGCTTGTCATCAGTCCAGAATTCTCCAATTTAGTCACACTTTCGATCAAATAATTCCGCAAATGGTTAGAAAACAAGCGAGAGGACCTCTTTTTCTTTTTAGTCCCATTCTCCTGCCTGAAACCTCATTGTTTTTCATTTTGCATCAGAAGCAGGACAGAATGAAAGGGTTTCCTCCCGTGTTTGTTGTGAGGGGTGACATGGGGTGAAGTGCCTGGGCTGGTGGGTGCCCTCCGTGGGCCTCTCTGCTCCACACGAGAGCTCGGGGCACGCGGATCCTCTCAGGGCTGACCCGGACCTCTGTCCTGTTGAGATTCCTCAGTCTCAGTCCACAGGGACTGGACTAGACAGACCATTGTTCCAGGGTCAAGTGAGCTTTAGTGATTGGATTGCCAGGTGCCTGCCAATGTTGTTAAAATTTTACTTTAGATCCTAATACCGCTCTCCTCCACTCTGTTTCATGACGAAGTGATCTACGCCATGTGGATTGGGTGAAGTCATATCTGAACATTTGGAGTGAGCTTCAAGCATACA
This sequence comes from Tragulus kanchil, assembly GCA_022376925.1. Classification (NCBI taxonomy): domain Eukaryota; kingdom Metazoa; phylum Chordata; class Mammalia; order Artiodactyla; family Tragulidae; genus Tragulus; species Tragulus kanchil. The sequence goes on from JAIOJX010000005.1 coordinate 14,938,702, forward strand.
TCAAGGAACACCACACCACGGGCCTTACTTGGAGCAAAACAGTAAGTACCCAGCCCTGTTCCCGCTGGGTAACCAAAGGCTATAAAGATACTCATTCGGAATAGCCTGTGAACTTTAAAATTTACCTCAAGGAAAACATAAGATAAAATATACGTGTAGAAACTGCCTATGAAAATGCTATTGTCGGGGCTTCCCTGGTGGTCCAGTGGGTAAGGACACCGCCTTGCAGTGCAAGGAGCGCTGGTTCGATCCCTGGCCTGGGAAGATCCCACGTGCCGCGGAGCGGCTGGACCCATGTGTCCAACTACCGAGCCGGAGCTCTGGAGCGCATGCACGCAGAACCTGTGCTCTGCGGGGAAAAAAAAAAGAAAATGACATTGTCGTAGCAAATGCTGGAAACTGCTTGCCTGATAGGAAAGAAAAAGTGAAAGTTAGCCTTCAGTTGTCCCAGTGGATGGTGCTGAGAAGACGAAGTGGCTCATTTTTGAATTCATTTTAAAGATAGAACACTCCCTCCCCGACTGTGGGGAAACAAACCCGTGAAGGTTTTTGTGACTTTGGCTGAGCCAGGACAAAAGTCAATTGGTAATGAGAAATATACTAGAACGATCTAAGAGAAAAACAAGTCAGTTTGATTCACGTGGGCTTATTAGCTGGGGATATACTGATCAGCAACAGGCGGGAGATCTGCTATGGACTCTGGAGCTCCGGGTCAGCGCAGGCTCCTTGGCTTCTTGCTGACGTAGTTGCCCCTCAGCTGCGACACGCCCTTTCCATCCTCAAGGCCCCGGGAGTGATCACTGAGTAGGGCTCTGACAGAAGCCAGCCCGGGCTAATATCATTGCCTGTAAGCACCTGGAGGCTTCAGCACTGAATGAAAGTGGACTGGTGAATGTGTTCTGGGCCTTGACCCAAGAGGTCTTGAGCCCCCCGTTCCCATCCTTTTTCTGTGTGTGTGTGTTTCTTAAAGTCTCGTCACACCCGCTATGCTCTATGCACCCGGCTGACGAGCTGCGGCACCCCACAGTCCTAACCAGCAGCCGCCTCTCAGGCTGCGTGCTGGTGCAGCATGGGCTTAGTACCAAGGCAGAGTCTGATTTTTCAGAGGACTGGAGGACTCCTGCATTTGTTCCCAGCTCTTGACCTATGATGACTGATGCTTCTTTCTGTTTTCTACTTTGCCTGTTTTCTCCATAAGAAATGCAAGATACTGCATACTGGTTATTTTTCTTCTGCCCACAACATTATAATCTCCGTGAAGAGAGATCAAAAACATGTGAAGAATTTTAATATGAATGGGTATATGTGGAGGTAGGTAGGTCTTTGTGTAGATTAATTAGAATTCTTTTTCATACATTTCCAATGAAATGCTATTTTAGCTATAGATCAGTTTGTCATAAAGGGGAATTGTCACATGTTTGCCAGGGAGATGGGACATCATAAGAGAACACGAAACTAAACATCAGGAGCCCTTGGATGTTTGATTATTTCATGGTTAGATAAATGGAAAAGGAATGAGAATCCATTTGTGGAAAATAATCATGTCAACAAATGCTGGCCTATTAATTCTCCAGTAATGGCCATGGAAAATGAATAGAAAATTACTTTTAAAATGGTTTGAATACCTCTAATGCAGTGTAAAAAGCTGGGTAATTGTGTTTTGAATATAAAAGAGAAGGATCGATTATTATAGAAAAATAAATGAAGTTGTCTTCCTTTGTTCTAGAGTAAATACTTATCTTTTCATTGTACTCTTTATAAATATATTCTTTGCAACAATGAGTTTGAAACGTATAAAGGCAACTCATAGTAAGAAATGCCTTTTAGACAAACAAATACCCCCTTTTCACAGTACTACAAGTTTCACAAAATAACACTTTCTCTTACCACATGGAATACATTCAGATATTTTCTTTTGTGTTTTATTACTTCATCTTTAAATAAAATCCTAGCGAGACCCACTAAATTGATATCCACTAATGGGTCACATTTGGAAAAACATGTTATAAAACAAAATGTTATATTTATAGAAGTACCAATATTTATTTTATGATTGTTGTTCAGTTGTTCAGTCACGTCCAACTCTTTGCAACCCCATGGACAGTGGCATGCCAGGCTTCCCTGTCCCTCACCATCTCTGGCTTCTCTGACCTTCACTATCTCGAGGAGTTTGCTCAAACTCATGTTCATTGACGCAGTGATGCCATCCAACCATCTTATTCTCTCTCCTTTCTTCTCCTGCCCTCCGTCTTCCCAGCATCAGGGTCTTTTCCAGTGAGCTGGCTCTTTGCATCAGGTGGCCAGGGTATTGGAGCTTCAGCTTCAGAACCAGTCCTTCCAATGAATATTCAAGGCTGTTTTCCTTTAGGATGGACTTGTTTGATCTCCTTGCTTCCCATGGGACTCTCAAGAGTCTTCTCCGGCACCTCAGTTCGAAACCATCAGTTCGCAATAAAGAAAATTTTTTTCTTTGTGTAGATTAATTAGAATTCTTTTTCAGACGTTTCCAATGAAATGCTATTTTAGCTATAGATCAGTTTGTCATAAAGGGGAATTGTCACATGTTTGCCAGGGAGATGGGACATCATAAGAGAACACGAAACTAAACATCAGGAGCCCTTGGATGTTTGATTATTTCATGGTTAGATAAATGGAAAAGGAATGAGAATCCATTTGTGGAAAATAATCATGTCAACAAATGCTGGCCTATTAATTCTCCAGTAATGGCCATGGAAAATGAATAGAAAATTACTTTTAAAATGGTTTGAATACCTCTAATGCAGTGTAAAAAGCTGGGTAATTGTGTTTTGAATATAAAAGAGAAGGATCGATTATTATAGAAAAATAAATGAAGTTGTCTTCCTTTGTTCTAGAGTAAATACTTATCTTTTCATTGTACTCTTTATAAATATATTCTTTGCAACAATGAGTTTGAAACGTATAAAGGCAACTCATAGTAAGAAATGCCTTTTAGACAAACAAATACCCCCTTTTCACAGTACTACAAGTTTCACAAAATAACACTTTCTCTTACCACATGGAATACATTCAGATATTTTCTTTTGTGTTTTATTACTTCATCTTTAAATAAAATCCTAGCCGAGACCCACTAAATTGATATCCACTAATGGGTCACATTTGGAAAAACATGTTATAAAACAAAATGTTATATTTATAGAAGTACCAATATTTATTTTATGATTGTTGTTCAGTTGTTCAGTCACGTCCAACTCTTTGCAACCCCATGGACAGTGGCATGCCAGGCTTCCCTGTCCCTCACCATCTCTGGCTTCTCTGACCTTCACTATCTCGAGGAGTTTGCTCAAACTCATGTTCATTGACGCAGTGATGCCATCCAACCATCTTATTCTCTCTCGCCCCTTTCTTCTCCTGCCCTCCGTCTTCCCAGCATCAGGGTCTTTTCCAGTGAGCTGGCTCTTTGCATCAGGTGGCCAGGGTATTGGAGCTTCAGCTTCAGAACCAGTCCTTCCAATGAATATTCAAGGCTGTTTTCCTTTAGGATGGACTTGTTTGATCTCCTTGCTTCCCATGGGACTCTCAAGAGTCTTCTCCGGCACCTCAGTTCGAAACCATCAGTTCTTCAGCACTCAGCCTTCTTTATGGTCCAACTCTCACATCCAAATATTTAGTTATTTATATAAAATATAACCCTTAGCTCATATATTAGTAGACATGGGTTACCATGATAATAATGAGAGCTATTTTTATTGAGACTATGTTATGATGTGGACAAATTCTATTTAAAATGGTAACTGTTGCAAAGCAGAGCAGCTACCTAACCTCTTTCATGGAGAAGTAGTATGATAAAGATTTGACCAGATTGTAAAAGTGAGGAATAAATATGTAAGAAAATGTTGCTTCAGCAATCACATCATATGTACAGAATTTTTTGATAAGATTTAAGATAGTGCAGAGAAATCGATTTCCTAATATATTTCCCTCTTCTTATAAAATTTGGTATAATAAAAGCTATTACGGGCTTCCCTGGTGATCCGGTGGGTAAGGACACCGCCTTGCAGTGCAAGGGGTGCCGGTTCGATCCCTGGCCTGGGAAGATCCCACGTGCCACGGAGCGGCTGGACTGATGTGTCCAATTACCGAGCCAGAGCTCTGGGGCGCATGTGCTCAGAGCCAGTGCTCTGCAACAACAGAGGCCACAGTGATGGGAGGCCCACATGTGCCAAAGAGCAAAGATGGATGAAAATAGATAAATGAAAGACCAATAGAAGTGGCCCGCCTGCTCCCCTCCCTCCCCAACCCGCCCCCCCTCAAAAAAAGAGCTATTACAAAGTATATTATATGCATTATAGTTTTTAATTTTAAATCTAGATTATTTAAAACCATGTGAAAGGTTCTAAAACATGATCCCTAGCATAGATCAAAGTGATTTCTTCTCATTTACTATGGCCTGTTGACTTATCAACAAAGTAAATCATAATTATAGCCAGTATTACAACATTCTTTTTCTTCTTTTTGTCTTTGTTGGTTATCTGTTTTTTTTTTTTTTTTTTTTTTTTTTAAAGATTTATTCATTTATTTTGGGCAGGGGTCGGGCCGGGTCTGGGCGCATGCGCTCCAGAGTTCCAGCTCGGTAGTTGGACACATCAGTCCAGCCGCTCCGCGGCACGTGGGATCTTCCCAGGCCAGGGGTCGAACCGGCGCCCCTTGCACCGCAAGGCTGTGTCGTTATCCACTGGACCACCAGGGGAAGCCCTGGTTATCTGTTTTAAATGTAGCAGTGTATACATGTCACTACCAAGCTCCCAGTCTAATCCTCTCCCTCCCCCCTTCCTCTCTGGGAACCTAAGTTCATTCTCTGAGTGTCACAGCATTCTTGAAAAGGAAGAGAGAAAAGACTATTAGAATTATCTGATAACCTTGGGAAGAAAAAATAAATAAAAATGATTTCATTTATTTGCCCACTGATCAGAGCTCTGCAACAAGTATGTATTTCTAAAACAATAAGAATCAGAGGAAATGCAGAAGGGTGGACTGTTGGCATTCATCAATACCACAGTATTCAGAAGTTTTAAGAAATCCATTCTGTCTCAATGGACAGACTTGAAACGCTTATGGCAACTGACCATCTCACATATTTTGCGTAACCGTCGATTTCTTCTGTTTTTAAATTGGGTCTTGAGATTGGAGCTCTGCGGGGTTCGAGTGACCAACGGCAAGCTGCTCTGGACTGAGTTTCCAAGCATGCATTACTCTGAGAAATACTCTTTCCCTCGAGCTAACAGCTGGAACTGAACTCGTTGCTCCCACCGCCGCCTTTGTGTTCAGATGGCAGCTGTGCCAGGCAACTGCTGTTCCCTTCTGTTGTCCCACGAAATATAAATCTTTGAGGCCAGCAGCCTTTCGGGACTGTGATTGGAGAACAGGTCCTCGTGTGTGTGCACAAGTGTGCTGGCGGCGGCCTGGGTGTGTTGGAGGGAAGAAGCAGCTGTGGATTAATGTATCTGGAATTTCTTATTGCCTTTACAATAAGGGGAATGGAATCTTCTCGTTTTGTAGGCGTTTCATCACACGAGCGTGGACTAGAAAGACTCGACACCAGAAAGGACCTGCAGTTTTCAGTTCGTTTAATTACTGGGAACTCTTTTCCATATTCATTTAATTTCCTCAGCACTGGGTTTCAAATGCACTTTCTTGAACCCAGTGATCTTTTGGCAGGAACCCCATAGAGACACTGATATATATCATCCCTCGCAGTTGGTCAGATTCGTAATTTCTCTTGGCAGTTCATGCAAACCAAGTCACTTCAACTGAAAGAAGGAGACCTAGTCTTTACACTTACAATGACCGAAATAACTGATTCTTTCCATGAATTGTCCAGGTCCATTCCAGCTTTTATTCTGTTCTGCGTCGATCTGGCCAGGAAAAGGTCATGAAAGGAATTCTCTGAATAGGATACAACGTGGCTGTTTTCTTATCTTTCTGGTGTGAAATTTGTTGACATATTTTTGTCCTTTTATGTGTCTTTCCAAATTAGTTTTGAGAACGGCCAGGGTATAATCATTTGTAGAATAGTATAAAACTATATGTAGATGAATGTGTATGAAGCCTTATGTTGTGGTGATTTAATTCTTTCTGTTTATAATGGGGATTTAAAAAAATCTATCCTCAGGGACTTCCGCTGGCAGTCCATTGGTAAAGACTTTGCTTTCCAATGCATATGGTGTGGGTTTGATCCCTTGCTGGTGAGCTAAGATCCCACATGCCAAAAAACCAAAACATAAAACAGTAGAAATATTGTAACAAACTCAGTGAAGACTTTAAAAATGGTCCACATTGGGGGGAAAATTAAACAAAAAAGAAAGAAAGAATAAAATCTGTCCTGTACACCAGGTGTCATCCATCCTAACCTCCCCTGAACTTCCAGTAAATGAAATCACTGGGAGAGGTCACAATTATAGACAAGGTGGGGCTTGATATTTTCTCAAAGGAGGACATTCTATGATCACTCCTTTTCCTCCAGGTAGATACTTCTTTTCAGCTACTGTCTCAGTGTAAAAGCCAAATGTCCATTAACAGGGCAAAAGTTGAACAGTTAGCTGTTGATCAAATTAAAAACACAGCCAGAGGGTCGTCTGACTCATGAAGAATGTAGACTCCGGAGCACATCATTAAATATGTATGTCTTGTGAATGTTCAAGTCTTCTGGCCTCTCTGGTTTCCTCTTGATTTTCTACCAGCAAAAAACTGTTCTCAGTCTTTTAGCGCAAGATTTTCATTTAGAACTTGTACCAAGCCTGTGCCTTTGGTTAAATCATCAAGGTGAATAGGTGAAACCTCAGCCCATGTGTGGTTTGTCTGGACCACAAGCTCATTGATTTCCTCTATGGTCTGTGGAGAGTGGCTCTCTCCAGTCTTCCCTGACCGCAGCAGTAGTCAGTCTAGTGACTCCTCCGGGGTGTTCAGCTCCTCGGGGGAGATGGGTGTAGCCAGTTCCTTTCTTTCTCCTGTGGAAGAGATCCAGGCTCAGAGGGAGTTAGGCGAGTCCTTGAGAAATAAAGGAGCTCTGAATGCGCTGATAATGAAGTTAAGTTGCAAAGGGCTCTAAATTCAGCTTGAAAGAGACTTCAGAAATTTGGGGACTTCCCTGGCAATCCAGAGGTTAAGATTTCACCGTCCAATGCAGGGACAGAGTGGGAGTTCGATCCCTGGTCAGAGAGCTAAGATCCCACATACTTTGTGGCCAAAAGAAAAAAAAAAAAAACCGGAACACAAAACAGAAGCAATATTGTAACAAATTCAATGAAGATTTTAAAATAGTCCACATTAGGGCTTCCCTGGTGCTCCAGTGGGTAGAGTCCGGCTTGCAGTGCAGGGGGCACTGGTTCGATCCGTGGCCCGGGAAGATCCCACGTACCGCAGAGTGGCTGGACTGGTGTGTCCAATTGAGAGCCAGAGCTCTGGAACACGTGTGCCCATATATATATGTATATACATGTATATACTATTATATACATATATAAAATAAAAATAGTCCACATTAAACAAAAATGAAACAAACATTGTTTAAGCATCCCGCTACTAAGCACCAGGTTCTTGATAAGGTACTGGGAATACAAAGATGATACTTGACATTGCAGAAATAGTTCCTGTCCACAGAAACTCACACTCTAGCTGAAGAATGTGAGAAGGACACATCATGATAGAATATGGTGGTAGCGTGCTAGAGGGAAGAGAAAGCATGAGGCTTTCAAAGACTAGGAAGGCATGAGAGGGACACCCAGTCCTGTAGCACAGTGAGGTTCGTGGGCAGTCTGGGAACTTGTTAGAAATATAGAATCTTAGACACCATCCCAGACCTCCTGAATCAGAACCTGCACTTTAACAAGATCTTCCCAACTGATTTATATGCACATGAAAATTTGAAAAGCACTGCTCTAATACTAATCGTTGGACCAGTGGAGTCCAACTTGCAGGAGACTCAAGGCAGATGAGCCTCTTGATGAAGGTGAAAGATGAGAGTGGTGAACAAATTGACTTGAAGCTCAACATTCAGAAAACTAAGACTACGGCATCCTGTCCCATCCCTTCATGGCATATAGATGGGTGAAAAATGGAAACAGTGAGAGATACTGTTTCCTTGACCTCCAGAATCACTGGAGAGTAACTGCAGCCATGAAATAAAAAGACACCTGCTCCTTGGAAGAAAAGTGATGACAAGCCTGGACAGCATCTTAAAAAGCATAGACATCACTTGGCCAACAAAGGTTTATATAGTCAAAGCTGTGGTTTTTCCAGTACTCATGTACGGATATGAGAGTTGGACCATAAAGAAGGCTGAGCGGCAAAAAACTGATGCTTTAGAACTGTGCTGGAGAAGACTTTTAAGAGTCCCTTGGACAGCAAGGAGATCAAAGCAGTCAATCCTAAAGGAAAACAACCATGAATATTCATTGGAAGAACTGATGCTGAAGCTGAAGCTCCAATGCTTTGGCCACCTGGTGTGAAGAGCCGACTCATTGGAAAAGACCCTGATGCTGGGAAAGACTGACGGCAGGAGGAAAGAGGGCAACAGAGGATGAGATGGTTGGACAGTGTCACTGACTCCATGGACATAAATTTGAGCCAACTCGGGGTGAAGCATGGATTGCAGTCCATGGGAAACAAACATTGTTTAAGCATCCGCTACTAAGCACCAGGTTCTTGATAAGGTACTGGGAATACAAAGATGATACTTGACATTGCAGAAATAGTTCCTGTCCACAGAAACTCACACTCTAGCTGAAGAATGTGAGAAGGACACATCATGATAGAATATGGTGGTAGCGTGCTAGAGGGAAGAGAAAGCATGAGGCTTTCAAAGACTAGGAAGGCATGAGAGGGACACCCAGTCCTGTAGCACAGTGAGGTTCGTGGGCAGTCTGGGAACTTGTTAGAAATATAGAATCTTAGACACCATCCCAGACCTCCTGAATCAGAACCTGCACTTTAACAAGATCTTCCCAACTGATTTATATGCACATGAAAATTTGAAAAGCACTGCTCTAATACTAATCGTTGGACCAGTGGAGTCCAACTTGCAGGAGACTCAAGGCAGATGAGCCTCTTGATGAAGGTGAAAGATGAGAGTGGTGAACAAATTGACTTGAAGCTCAACATTCAGAAAACTAAGACTACGGCATCCTGTCCCATCCCTTCATGGCATATAGATGGGTGAAAAATGGAAACAGTGAGAGATACTGTTTCCTTGACCTCCAGAATCACTGGAGAGTAACTGCAGCCATGAAATAAAAAGACACCTGCTCCTTGGAAGAAAAGTGATGACAAGCCTGGACAGCATCTTAAAAAGCATAGACATCACTTGGCCAACAAAGGTTTATATAGTCAAAGCTGTGGTTTTTCCAGTACTCATGTACGGATATGAGAGTTGGACCATAAAGAAGGCTGAGCGGCAAAAAACTGATGCTTTAGAACTGTGCTGGAGAAGACTTTTAAGAGTCCCTTGGACAGCAAGGAGATCAAAGCAGTCAATCCTAAAGGAAAACAACCATGAATATTCATTGGAAGAACTGATGCTGAAGCTGAAGCTCCAATGCTTTGGCCACCTGGTGTGAAGAGCCGACTCATTGGAAAAGACCCTGATGCTGGGAAAGACTGACGGCAGGAGGAAAAGAGGGCAACAGAGGATGAGATGGTTGGACAGTGTCACTGACTCCATGGACATAAATTTGAGCCAACTCGGGGAGGTGGTGAAGGACGGGGAAGCATGGATTGCAGTCCATGGGGTCACAGAGCCGGACACAGCTTAGCGACCGAACAACAACAAGGCAGTTCAGGAGTCTCAAGGGATGTCCTTAGTTTTAACTCATTCATTTGGTTAGTAATTTATTTACTTAATAATAACTTATTGGGTACCCAGTCTTGTACAAAGTACACACCAGGCATTGTGCTAATGCTACAGATTTTGCCATCAATCACTTTTAAATTACAATGCAAAAAATATAACACTATAAGGCTATGTTGGACAATGCATGCATGCCTTTATGCTCAGTCACATCAGTTATGATTGACTCTTTGCAACCCCATGGACTGTAGCCCACCAGGCTGCTCTGTCCCTGGGATCCTCCAGGCAAGAATCCTGGAGTGGGGTGCCATGCCCTTCTCCAGGGGATCCTCCCCACCCAGGGCTCAAACCCAAGTCTTGTACATCTCCTGCATTGGCAGGTGGGTTCTTTACCACTGGTGCCACCTGGAAAGGCTACGCTGGACAGTAAACCTTGCTGATTAGACTTCTGGGAGGGTAGGCAGGGCAAGAGAGGGCTACATTTGATTTGAGCCTTGCTTTCTTGTTTTGTTTTAGAGGTTTTGTTGTTGTTTTATTTTTAATGAAGTGCAGTTGACTTACAATATTAGTTTCAGGCATACCGATGTGGATCCTGAAGGAGGAGTAGGCGTTCCTAAGTGACAGCATTTAAGAGGCAAAAACGGGATTGCTTGATAAAGAAGGCTGAGCGGCAAAAACTGATGCTTTAGAACTGTGCTGAGAAGACTTTTAAGAGTCCCTTGGACAGCAAGGAGATCAAAGCAGTCAATTCTAAAGGAAAACAACCATGAATATTCATTGGAAGAACTGATGCTGAAGCTGAAGCTCCAATGCTTTGGCCACCTGGTGTGAAGAGCCGACTCATTGGAAAAGACCCTGATGCTGGGAAAGACTGACGGCAGGAGGAAAAGAGGGCAACAGAGGATGAGATGGTTGGACAGTGTCACTGACTCCATGGACATAAATTTGAGCCAACTCGGGGAGGTGGTGAAGGACGGGGAAGCATGGATTGCAGTCCATGGGGTCACAGAGCCGGACACAGCTTAGCGACCGAACAACAACAAGGCAGTTCAGGAGTCTCAAGGGATGTCCTTAGTTTTAACTCATTCATTTGGTTAGTAATTTATTTACTTAATAATAACTTATTGGGTACCCAGTCTTGTACAAAGTACACACCAGGCATTGTGCTAATGCTACAGATTTTGCCATCAATCACTTTTAAATTACAATGCAAAAAATATAACACTATAAGGCTATGTTGGACAATGCATGCATGCCTTTATGCTCAGTCACATCAGTTATGATTGACTCTTTGCAACCCCATGGACTGTAGCCCACCAGGCTGCTCTGTCCCTGGGATCCTCCAGGCAAGAATCCTGGAGTGGGGTGCCATGCCCTTCTCCAGGGGATCCTCCCCACCCAGGGCTCAAACCCAAGTCTTGTACATCTCCTGCATTGGCAGGTGGGTTCTTTACCACTGGTGCCACCTGGAAAGGCTACGCTGGACAGTAAACCTTGCTGATTAGACTTCTGGGAGGGTAGGCAGGGCAAGAGAGGGCTACATTTGATTTGAGCCTTGCTTTCTTGTTTTGTTTTAGAGGTTTTGTTGTTGTTTTATTTTTAATGAAGTGCAGTTGACTTACAATATTAGTTTCAGGCATACCGATGTGGATCCTGAAGGAGGAGTAGGCGTTCCCTAAGTGACAGTAAAGGAAAGGGGAGTTCTTAGCTGAGAATTCAGCATGTGCCTGGAGGACATGAACTATGTACTTGGAGAGCAAGAAAAATATTCACTTGAGTCTTCATCATGTTGCGTTTGAGGTACAGGTGAGATGTCCATCTCAGTCGGGAGTTGGAGCAGGCAGGTGAACTGTGAGTCAGCAAAGGGGGAGACCTAGAGATGATAGTTAAACATTTAGAATAGAAGATAGAAAAAAAGAAAATATGGTGAAGGATAAAACCCTAGGGGGCACTGTTACTTGGAGAATGGAAGACATCAATCAAAGAAACAGAGAAAAAGGAGAACCAAGATTTGAGGCCATCAAAGAACTAAGAACAGTAGGCTGGCCTATCAGCTATGACGATTTGGGGACCATGAGGATGAGAAAAAAGCTACCATCACTTATCTCATTAGTAACCTTTAGAGTGCAATTTCTTGAGGGTCAAACGTGGATGCAGTTTTATAGAATCAGGGAGCAAGACCACATATCTGATTTGAAGAACTATTGCTTATAGCTTCCATCTCTGCCTTCTGAAGTTTGGGGATTATTTGTGGATTTTATGTATCTTTACTGTGTCTTTAGTAAAATTAGTGTAAGTCAGAAATAAATATCTACAGTTTCACAAACAGTAGTTTAGGGTCAACTATACTGTGAAGCTGTAAGCAAGCTTTTTATTTTTAGGACTATTTTTATTATCTCATAAATACTTTTGAGTTTTGTTAGTAAGAATGCATAAATGTTTTTAGAGTATTTGAATCTTTATCTTTCTCAAGCAACATAGTAGTGAGTTTTGAAACTGCATAATATAATGATGAAGATTACTTGATTTACTAGGACTTTTTGATTACCAAGAATTCAAACCCACTAAAGCTGGGGACCAGCAAGTTAATAGATGTTCTTAATTTATTTAAGCCATCACCTTGGGAATATTTAACTTAAGATACGTGCATTTCAGGGCTTCCCTGGTGGTCCAGTGGGTAGGGACGCCGCCTTGCAGTGCAAGGCGCGGTTCGATCCTGGCCTGTTGTTTGAGAGGTTTTGTTGTTGTTTTATTTTTAATGAAGTGCAGTTGACTAAAAGTTTCAGGCATACCGATGTGGATCCTGAAGGAGGAGTAGGCGTTCCTAAGTGACAGTAAAGGAAAGGGGAGTTCTTAGCTGAGAATTCAGCATGTGCCTGGAGGACATGAACTATGTACTTGGAGAGCAAGAAAAATATTCACTTGAGTCTTCATCATGTTGCGTTTGAGGTACAGGTGAGATGTCCATCTCAGTCGGGAGTTGGAGCAGGCAGGTGAACTGTGAGTCAGCAAAGGGGGAGACCTAGAGATGATAGTTAAACATTTAGAATAGAAGATAGAAAAAAAGAAAATATGGTGAAGGATAAAACCCTAGGGGGCACTGTTACTTGGAGAATGGAAGACATCAATCAAAGAAACAGAGAAAAAGGAGAACCAAGATTTGAGGCCATCAAAGAACTAAGAACAGTAGGCTGGCCTATCAGCTATGACGATTTGGGGACCATGAGGATGAGAAAAAAGCTACCATCACTTATCTCATTAGTAACCTTTAGAGTGCAATTTCTTGAGGGTCAAACGTGGATGCAGTTTTATAGAATCAGGGAGCAAGACCACATATCTGATTTGAAGAACTATTGCTTATAGCTTCCATCTCTGCCTTCTGAAGTTTGGGGATTATTTGTGGATTTTATGTATCTTTACTGTGTCTTTAGTAAAATTAGTGTAAGTCAGAAATAAATATCTACAGTTTCACAAACAGTAGTTTAGGGTCAACTATACTGTGAAGCTGTAAGCAAGCTTTTTATTTTTAGGACTATTTTTATTATCTCATAAATACTTTTGAGTTTTGTTAGTAAGAATGCATAAATGTTTTTAGAGTATTTGAATCTTTATCTTTCTCAAGCAACATAGTAGTGAGTTTTGAAACTGCATAATATAATGATGAAGATTACTTGATTTACTAGGACTTTTTGATTACCAAGAATTCAAACCCACTAAAGCTGGGGACCAGCAAGTTAATAGATGTTCTTAATTTATTTAAGCCATCACCTTGGGAATATTTAACTTAAGATACGTGCATTTCAGGGCTTCCCTGGTGGTCCAGTGGGTAGGGACGCCGCCTTGCAGTGCAAGGGGCGCCGGTTCGATCCCTGGCCTGGGAGGATCCCACGTGCCACGGAGCGGCTGGACCGATGCGTCCAATTGCCGAGCCGATGCTATGGAGCTCATGCGCCCAGAGCCGGCGCTCTGCAACGACAGACGGCACCGCGATGGGAGGCCCACATGGGCCAAAGAACAAAGATGGATGAAAATAGATAAATGAAAGACCAATAGAAGTGGCCCGCCTGCCCCTCCCTCCCACCCCACCCCTAAAATAAAAAAAATTTTAAAAATTAAAAAAAAAATATGTGCATTTCAAATCCTCTAAGGTGTAATGTTAAAGGCAGGGAGGTAACTGGGTGCATCCTATTGAATACCCTTCCCTCCAGCCCTTCTTAGGAAAGTCAGGAGGTTGTGGTTTAAAGGTGCAGGCAGAGGTGCTTCCTGGAGTGGAGCTGGGGGCTACCTGGATAGGGGGAGACTCTGAACTTGGCTGTCAGCCTCCTCCTTGGCAAGCTACTGTACAATGCCCCCCCAGCCCCGCCCCCAAGTTTTCATTCATCCCTGAGGTACTATGCCTCTAAGCCCAGTGTCTTAGCCTTCACTCCCAGGGAATGCCCCCCATTTCCTGCTAATTACTGCCAAGACAAAATGGCTTTATTCATCTCCTTGTCCCTCCCCACCTTCAGTGAGAAAGGCAACGACAGATGAGATTTTTGGCCCAACTTTCTTGGGATACTAAGTGATAGGAATTCTTCCTTCTTTACAAATGAATTTTATCTTTTCCACTGACCAAAAGCCATTGAGACTCTCTTTGGGGAGTGATTAATTCAAGTCATACTTTTTTTGGTCAAAAGGAGCAAACTACAAAAAGCATGAGTGGTTACTTAGTGTGTGTGTGTGTGATTCTGCGAATAGGTCTGAAGGCAGTCCTAAAATAAAATTTTGAGTACTGGTAGTTTCATCAAACAAGTGTGTTGCTTTGAAAGACGGTACTTAAGTGGATCTGTAAGTTCTTGTGTGATTGCGAGCAATTCAGTTTCATTTCTTTGTTGTAATGACCGTGCTCATTTATTTAAGCCATCACCTTGGGAATATTTAACTTAAGATACGTGCATTTCAGGGCTTCCCTGGTGGTCCAGTGGGTAGGGACGCCGCCTTGCAGTGCAAGGGGCGCCGGTTCGATCCCTGGCCTGGGAGGATCCCACGTGCCACGGAGCGGCTGGACCGATGCGTCCAATTGCCGAGCCGATGCTATGGAGCTCATGCGCCCAGAGCCGGCGCTCTGCAACGACAGACGGCACCGCGATGGGAGGCCCACATGGGCCAAAGAACAAAGATGGATGAAAATAGATAAATGAAAGACCAATAGAAGTGGCCCGCCTGCCCCCTCCCTCCCCACCCCACCCCTAAAAATAAAAAAAAATTTTAAAAAAATTAAAAAAAAAAGATATGTGCATTTCAAATCCTCTAAGGTGTAATGTTAAAGGCAGGGAGGTAACTGGGTGCATCCTATTGAATACCCTTCCCTCCAGCCCTTCTTAGGAAAGTCAGGAGGTTGTGGTTTAAAGGTGCAGGCAGAGGTGCTTCCTGGAGTGGAGCTGGGGGCTACCTGGATAGGGGGAGACTCTGAACTTGGCTGTCAGCCTCCTCCTTGGCAAGCTACTGTACAATGCCCCCCCAGCCCCGCCCCCAAGTTTTCATTCATCCCTGAGGTACTATGCCTCTAAGCCCAGTGTCTTAGCCTTCACTCCCAGGGAATGCCCCCCATTTCCTGCTAATTACTGCCAAGACAAAATGGCTTTATTCATCTCCTTGTCCCTCCCCACCTTCAGTGAGAAAGGCAACGACAGATGAGATTTTTGGCCCAACTTTCTTGGGATACTAAGTGATAGGAATTCTTCCTTCTTTACAAATGAATTTTATCTTTTCCACTGACCAAAAGCCATTGAGACTCTCTTTGGGGAGTGATTAATTCAAGTCATACTTTTTTTGGTCAAAAGGAGCAAACTACAAAAAGCATGAGTGGTTACTTAGTGTGTGTGTGTGTGTGATTCTGCGAATAGGTCTGAAGGCAGTCCTAAAATAAAATTTTGAGTACTGGTAGTTTCATCAAACAAGTGTGTTGCTTTGAAAGACGGTACTTAAGTGGATCTGTAAGTTCTTGTGTGATTGCGAGCAATTCAGTTTCATTTCTTTGTTGTAATGACCGTGCTCATGCGCCCTCCTCCTGGAATACCCTTCCTCTTGCATCCCTGTGTCAGATGTGATCCATCCATCCTTCAAGGTCTATGTCGGATGATCTTCTCTCCAAGGAAGCCTCTCTGATCGCCCCCTGCTTATTACCGTGCCCTTCCTAGCTGGAAGCTATCCTTTGCCTCCACAGAACTTCTTTAGTACTTCTTAAAATCTGTACTTCTTTTATGATGCTTAGCCCTTTCTGCCTTATAAAGCAGTTACTTATTCACTTCAATGAATATTTATGAAGCACCTACCACACTGCAGGCACTGGGCACATTACCAGCGACATGAAGATGAATAATGAGTAGTTCTTTGGAGCTCAGGTTCAAGAGATGACCAAACCTGAACTCATAACAAGTAATCATGCTCTACTGTGAAGCCTCATAACAAGAGTGATCCAAACAGGTCCTTGCAATAGGGAAACAGAAATTTCCTCTTATAAGCCTTCTAGAAAGCTTACCTAAAGAAGGGCCCTTTGAGTTGAGCCTTGAAGGGTTTGGAAGAGTTTTCCAGATAGTAAATTGAGCAGAAGCCTTCAAAACAAAGGCACAGGCTGGGGAGAGATGTAAAGGCTGAGAGCCAGGTGCCTGTTGTCGAGGGGCACAGATGTGTCTTCTGTCTCCTCCAAGGCTTCGAGCTCATTGAAAGCATCGTCCTTCCCCACTCTGCCTGGGATCGGTAGCAGTGACTGGTACAGGGCCTTAAACACAATGTCCAAAAACGTTTTGCTAAACTGAACACAGTAATTGGTAATCACATCCATTCATCACAGTGTAATTTCCAGAGGGTTAACTACGGGTTGTGTTCCTTACATAAGAACCACGTAAATACTATGCCTTTATTACTTTTATCAAGCAATGGCAGTGGAAACAGGCAGTGGCAAATGCCTTCCCTGCACCTGTCCCTGTCCCTTGCGGTCTGCATGCTTCTAATTCCCAGTTGGTATAAACTCAGGAAATGCAAGCTAATATTAGATTAAGCAAAAAGCTTTTCTTATAAAAAGATGGAAGAAAGGTGCAGATTGTCTTCTAAAGGTAAAAGAAACCCTTCATAGACTATACCATAGAGCTAAATCCAGACACGTTGGTCCAGGCTGCACCCTTGAGTCAAGCAGAGCTAGTCACAGACACTTTCCCAGACCTTTCCTGGGAAATCTGGAACTGAAATTGAGACAAAAGTTACTTGTCTAGGTGTGCCTCAACTATAAACCTCAGAAGCTATTGATGCTTCTATTTTTTTCCTAAGTAAATAATGTAAATAATACAGTATGTGTGTTCTCAGACGTGTCCGACTCTTTGTGATCCTGTGGACTGTAGCCCGCCAGGTGCCTCCTGTCCATGGAGCTTTCCAGGCAGGAATACTGGAGTGGATTGACCGTCCCTTCTCCAGGGGATCCTCCCAAACCAGGGATCAAATCTGAGTCTCTTGAATGTACTGCATTGGCAGGAAGATTCTTTGGCACTCTGCTACTGAGGAAGCAAATGATAAATGTAAACCATATCTCGTGGCCAAAAAAACACAAAGCGTGAAACAGAAGCAATACTGTAACAAATGCAGTAAAGACTTGGAAAGTGGTCCATATTAAAAAAAAAAAAAAAGTCTTAAAAGATGATTTACAAATAACCCAAGGCCAAATATAAATCATCATTTTTTAAGATTTTTTTTGGTGTGGACCATTTTGGATTTTTTGGCCACAAGATATGTGGGATTTTATTTCCCTGACCAGGGGTAGAACCTATACCCCTTGGACTGGAAGGTGAAGTCTTAACCACTGCATGACCAGGGAAGTCACATAAGTCATCTCTGTAACAACTTTGATTTTGCATCACCCTCTGCCTTGTACCAAGTACAGATAACTTAAGAAACACAATTATCTCTCTGTGATCCTAGAGTCCAAAAGCAAAACCAAAGCTTTAATGCGGTGATAGTTCAGACCTAGTACTTTCTGGCTGAATGTAATCACTGTCCTGATATTCGAGCTCCATGTTGCTCTTGGTCTTACAACTGCTGGTTGTCTTTAGTATGTCTCTTTGAGGGGCGTACTCTGCTATCCTTAACTCTGAACATTTTTTCCATGGATATTTTCATTTTATCTTTTCTTTTTTTATGAGACATTGTCTTTTCAAGCTGCCAAGGCTGGCAGACAAGAAGAACAGACAATCTGGGAATCCCAGATTTGGTCCATCAAACAAGAGCAGCAAAGGCCAAAACCAGTCATTAAAGCTCCTTATGAAGTCAGTTTATACAAAAGAGCCAGGTCACTTGAGCCATTAGATTGCATTCAACATATTTCTTCTGGAATCTGCTCTAAGGGCTTGGCCAGCTTTTATCGGACATCTCTACGTTGGGCATTGTAAAACAGAAATCACCAGCTATGTTTTTGAAGGGCCACATCCAGACCTATCAATCAGGGGACAGTAAGCATAAAGACGCTGAGTTACTGGCTGGCAGACTATGGAAGGTGTTCACAGGCTGTTTTCCAATTTACAGCTCTAAACAGACTGTTTGTCATTCGGTGTTCATCTATTGCCATAATTCACATCTTTCCAGGTCATCAGAGGGGATTGAGGCAACCATCGGAAATCACTGGCAGAACCATGAGATTTGGGTTCTCATTGCCTTTCCTCTTGTACTTACTTCTATCTCGAGCTAGGGAGTTTGGAGTCTTGCCTTTGAATCTGAAGAAAAGTGATCAAAATGGACCCTACATTTCCTTCAGAATTGGGGAACCTTCTTTTTATTTTGATAGTTTCTAAGCACCCTTGCTATTTTTATGGAAATTTGAAATTCCAGTAGTGTTCTGTTACCATAAATGAAATAGAAAATATTCCCTACATTGACTTTAAAAATAATTAATAAGCATATGTTTAAAGTATTACATAGCTCTTCATTGTAATATTTTTTAACAAATCTGTTTTCTTGGAAAGACCCCCAGAAATGTCATTTTCTTTGGCAGAAGTCTCAGAAATATAGGAAGTGACAAAAATAGGAGAAAGAGACTAAAGTCACAAATTCACTTTGGTTTATACTCCTGTTGGACAGTATGCTCATCTGTTAGTTCATGTGCAGTCGTTTTTCTTGAATATGGTTGTCTGCCAGTAAAAGTGTGATATAAATATGGATGCAAAATTTGTAAGTACTTATGGAAATTGACAAATTTGGAAAGGTATCAATTTCACCAAGTTCTTGATCAAAATACATCTTGCAGAAAATAGAAAGAAACTAGTTCTGACGTCTGAAATATAAACAAACCTTAAACCATGAATTCGTGAAGTATTTTCTACTGCTATGAAAACCAGTTTATGTATATGGAAAGTCAGTCTTTAGTTCTGAAACTAATTCTTTTAATCCCTCCCTCCTTTTGTGGCATGTAAGAGGCTTATCCGGTTTATGTGCCATGCTACACAAGATCATTTGAGAATCTTTGTCTTTGGAAAAACTAATGGATAGCCTTGGCCAGAAAGTTCTGTTTAAAACATTGTGAATTCCTATAGCTTTAGCATGTTAATGTAAGGGCACTTGTGCCTGAAATGGCTTTATGATTTTTAAACGCTTTTCTTAGTGTATAATTGGTTGCATGTAATGTATCTGGACAGCAGTAACTGTAAGCCAGGTGATTAATGGACCAGGCAGCTCTGAAATGGACAGTGAAAGAGAGAACCTGACCAGGAAATTGAAGACAGCCATCTGTGTGGGC
Organism: Tragulus kanchil; assembly: GCA_022376925.1. NCBI lineage: Eukaryota > Metazoa > Chordata > Mammalia > Artiodactyla > Tragulidae > Tragulus > Tragulus kanchil. The sequence goes on from JAIOJX010000005.1 coordinate 14,958,282, forward strand.
ATGAAAGGAAACTGAGGTGGTGGCCATTACAGAGGGGCATGGGGTGGGCAGGAAAACCCATAAACAGTGCCACTGTGAGTCAGCTGTTCCATTTTGTAGCTTTATCTATGATCTCCACAGACACTTAAAGACAGGTGGCTCGGAAAATGACTGTCACCAAGCTGGTTTTACAGAAGAAACATCGTAGCTAAAGCTCCGTTGTGAGGGCCCGAGTCCATCTGTTCCAAGAGACTATCACAGGATATTTTGATTTTCTTGGTCTCTGGCTTTTAAGAAGTCAGTGAAAACTGGGACCCAAGATATGAGTTGCCTATTCTTAAAGCTGGAGATTACTGTTAGCTGTATATGCATCTCTCCCTCTGAGTCTCCCCTTATAGGATCTCTGTCCTCTATAGAGCATTCGATGGTGTGGCCCCAGCTTAAGCCACCCCAGCAATTGTCTGGCTCTCTTGACCCCGCGTCCTGAGAGCTGGCCACAGCCCCCTTTGGGCCACCAGTGTCCCCTGTTAATGCGACTCACAACACATCAAGCTTCACCTGCAACTATTCTGTGCACTCAGCGCACCCACTGGATCATGACTTTCTTAACAAACAAGACGTATGCCTGCTTCCTCTTCATATGCTCAGTTCCTTTCAAGGTTGCACTTGACAGATGTTGAATGGACAAATGAGTCTTTTTATTCTAATGCATTTTCAATATGTCTATTGAAGAGTTAGATTCTGTTTAGCCTGAATCATCTGCTACTGCTGTTGTTGAATTTGAAAAACCTTAGACTTAAGAAAGGTGAAAGTTGAAGATCTCCCTAAAAGTGTGATTATTAAATAGAATATATTCAATTTCTTTGGAGCTGGCTTTTTTTTTTTTTTTTTTTGCTTAAACAGCTGTACTTTACTTTTTATTTAATTTTTGTCACAAAGACATAAAACCTCCATGTAAAAGTACCCTATTAGTCCTGCATTCAACAAACTCAACAAAATGGATAGTTGGAGTCCTTTATGTAGATTATTTAAATCCAAAGCTAGACTGTACCCAAATTAACTGGATAACTGAGACAGCAGTGTGAGTTGTGAGGGATAGAAGTGCTTGTTAATTAAACCAGCAAACAACGAGAGATTTCGTTTAAGGACTAGAAGTAGTTTCCTTTCAGAATTAAATAGTTAAACTGTATCACTGTATTGTAGCTTTATCTATGATCTCCACAGACCTAAAGACAGGTGGCTCGGAAAATGACTGTCACCAAGCTGGTTTTACAGAAGAAACATCGTAGCTAAAGCTCCGTTGTGAGGGCCCGAGTCCATCTGTTCCAAGAGACTATCACAGGATATTTTGATTTTCTTGGTCTCTGGCTTTTAAGAAGTCAGTGAAAACTGGGACCCAAGATATGAGTTGCCTATTCTTAAAGCTGGAGATTACTGTTAGCTGTATATGCATCTCTCCCTCTGAGTCTCCCTTATAGGATCTCTGTCCTCTATAGAGCATTCGATGGTGTGGCCCCAGCTTAAGCCACCCCAGCAATTGTCTGGCTCTCTTGACCCCGCGTCCTGAGAGCTGGCCACAGCCCCCTTTGGGCCACCAGTGTCCCCTGTTAATGCGACTCACAACACATCAAGCTTCACCTGCAACTATTCTGTGCACTCAGCGCACCCACTGGATCATGACTTTCTTAACAAACAAGACGTATGCCTGCTTCCTCTTCATATGCTCAGTTCCTTTCAAGGTTGCACTTGACAGATGTTGAATGGACAAATGAGTCTTTTTATTCTAATGCATTTTCAATATGTCTATTGAAGAGTTAGATTCTGTTTAGCCTGAATCATCTGCTACTGCTGTTGTTGAATTTGAAAAACCTTAGACTTAAGAAAGGTGAAAGTTGAAGATCTCCCTAAAAGTGTGATTATTAAATAGAATATATTCAATTTCTTTGGAGCTGGCTTTTTTTTTTTTTTTTTTGCTTAAACAGCTGTACTTTACTTTTTATTTAATTTTTGTCACAAAGACATAAAACCTCCATGTAAAAGTACCCTATTAGTCCTGCATTCAACAAACTCAACAAAATGGATAGTTGGAGTCCTTTATGTAGATTATTTAAATCCAAAGCTAGACTGTACCCAAATTAACTGGATAACTGAGACAGCAGTGTGAGTTGTGAGGGATAGAAGTGCTTGTTAATTAAACCAGCAAACAACGTAGAGATTTCGTTTAAGGACTAGAAGTAGTTTCCCTTTCAGAATAAAATCTAAATTCCAAAGTAATAAAAATAAGTAGTCATTTTAAGTAATATTTAATAAAAATTCTGATTCATATTAGTGTATAATTACAGATAATATCATTGTATATATAGTATACATAACCAAAACATTGCAAGCTTTCCACATGCCCGCATACAATGGCTTCATTATTTCATAGTTATCATTCATATATTTAAAATCAGAGGAAGCAGCTGTTCCCAAGACAGTTGAAATGCATTTAGAGAAAGGGATTTGCAGACCTTTTAAAAAAGTTTTTGTGTCTCCTCTCTCCGACTCAAAAAAAAAGTAAATGATTAAGCATCTGCTCTCAAAATTAGCCTTAATAGAGCTTTCAAAGGCAGCATTTTAGATTTTGTGCTATGTTCTTACAATATAAATCAACTTTTGCACCCTAAATATGATGATTTAAAAATCATAAATTTGAGTGCAAGTTCCCCATTACTGGCATCAGTGGGTGCTCAGGAAAAGTGAATGAGGCAGGAATCAAGCCACTAGAATGAGGACACAAAGTCAGAACAAACCAGTGTCCAGAGTGACATGCAGCTTAGATTCCAGTACCCAAGACTTCTTATATCCCGTGTGAGCAAGCCTAGCTCCAGAGTTGCCTGGTGGAGCCTGGTGCAGCTGCGAAGGCCTTAGAGGGATGGAGCAAAGAGTAGTATGGTTGTTGAGTCACTAAGTCGTGTCCAACTCTTTGTAACCCCATGGTCTGCAGCACAAGCGGCTTCCCCGTCCTTCACCATCTCCCAGAGTTTGCTTGAACTCATGTCCATTGAGTCAATAATGCCATCTAACCATCTCATCCTCTGTCTTCCCTTTCTCCTGCCTTCAATCTTTCCCAGCATCAGGGTCTTTTCCAGTGAGTCAGCTCTTCACATCAAGTGGCCAGAATATTGAAGCTTCAGTTTCAAGCATTAGTCCTTCCAACGAATATTCAAGGTTGATTTCCTTTAGGATTTACTGGTTTGATCATACTGTCCCAGGGACTCTCAGCAGGTCTTCTCCAACACCACAGTTCAAAAGCGTAGAGATTTCGTTTAAGGACTAGAAGTAGTTTCCCTTTCAGAATAAAATCTAAATTCCAAAGTAATAAAAATAAGTAGTCATTTTAAGTAATATTTAATAAAAATTCTGATTCATATTAGTGTATAATTACAGATAATATCATTGTATATATAGTATACATAACCAAAACATTGCAAGCTTTCCACATGCCCGCATACAATGGCTTCATTATTTCATAGTTATCATTCATATATTTAAAATCAGAGGAAGCAGCTGTTCCCAAGACAGTTGAAATGCATTTAGAGAAAGGGATTTGCAGACCTTTTAAAAAAGTTTTTGTGTCTCCTCTCTCCGACTCAAAAAAAAAGTAAATGATTAAGCATCTGCTCTCAAAATTAGCCTTAATAGAGCTTTCAAAGGCAGCATTTTAGATTTTGTGCTATGTTCTTACAATATAAATCAACTTTTGCACCCTAAATATGATGATTTAAAAATCATAAATTTGAGTGCAAGTTCCCCATTACTGGCATCAGTGGGTGCTCAGGAAAAGTGAATGAGGCAGGAATCAAGCCACTAGAATGAGGACACAAAGTCAGAACAAACCAGTGTCCAGAGTGACATGCAGCTTAGATTCCAGTACCCAAGACTTCTTATATCCCGTGTGAGCAAGCCTAGCTCCAGAGTTGCCTGGTGGAGCCTGGTGCAGCTGCGAAGGCCTTAGAGGGATGGAGCAAAGAGTAGTATGGTTGTTGAGTCACTAAGTCGTGTCCAACTCTTTGTAACCCCATGGTCTGCAGCACAAGAGGCTTCCCTGTCCTTCACCATCTCCCAGAGTTTGCTTGAACTCATGTCCATTGAGTCAATAATGCCATCTAACCATCTCATCCTCTGTCTTCCCTTTCTCCTGCCTTCAATCTTTCCCAGCATCAGGGTCTTTTCCAGTGAGTCAGCTCTTCACATCAAGTGGCCAGAATATTGAAGCTTCAGTTTCAAGCATTAGTCCTTCCAACGAATATTCAAGGTTGATTTCCTTTAGGATTTACTGGTTTGATCATACTGTCCCAGGGACTCTCAGCAGGTCTTCTCCAACACCACAGTTCAAAAGCGTCAGTTCTTTGGTGCTCAGCCTTCTTGTTATGGTTCGACTCTGACATCCATACATGACTACTAGAAAAACGATAGCTTGGACTATATGGACTTTTGTCAGCAAAGTGATGTCTCTGCCTTTTAATATGTTGACTAGGAGTGAAGATAAGAATTAAATTATTACACCACTTCCCAGTACTTCATGTATGTTCAAGCCAGAGGCCCACAAATAACACTACATATATGTTGAGTAACCCATACCTCTGTTTTTTTTTAATTGACTAATTACTTTTTGTTTTTTACATCTAAATATAGAATAAAGGATTTTCATGAAGAAAACTTCAGAATCAAGCAGATATGTGCTTGAATTGTGTCTCTGCTATTTACTGGCCATTGAGTATCAGATCAGCCTTTCTGACTTCCTGCTTTATTTTCTGTTAGAGAGGAATTTCCATCCTACTGATATTGTGATGACTTAGATTAATCTCAACACGGAGCATAGACTGGTTGTTCCCAAACTTGTCTGCACACTGGAATCACTTAGGGAACTTCAGAAAATACAGAAACCCATATTCCAGCTCCCCAGAGTGTTCCTGCTTGGAAGTTTCTAGCAAATGCCCAGATGATTCTAAAGTTCAAACAAATTTGGGAACCCTTGGCATCGAGCCTGTCCTACACTCCTACACTGCGCATTAAGTATCCGTTAAATGAGTGGGAAAAAACAGGGCCTGGCGAGTATGAGGTTTCCCAGAATTCTTGGCTCCTTTCCCTTGCCTGACCATCTCCCCTCTGTCTCATGGGGACACCTGAAGACGGTGCCAGGCTGCGATGCCAGTCGATGTGGCTGCCACTCGTGACGGGCACAGGAGAATGCAGAAGCCTCTGAAGCCTGCAGGAGAAGAGGGGGAGGCAATGTTAAGTCCATCGTAAGATGCAGCCCACAGCGAGCCTGCTCGGGGAATGTCGGAATTTGCTCTCGAGGGTACTGGACGTGGAAAGCCCTGAGCGCCTTCTTGTCAAGTTAGCCCGGAAACCAGCGCCCGGGTTGTGCTCTCCCTGGGGCCAGAAATGAGCCAGAATGCACAAAGGGTAAACCGAAGGCAGAGATTCAGCTGGTCCTGAGTTCTCCTATTTGGGGGGCTGTTATAGTCAACATTTATTGCAGTAAATCCCTTGTTTGGTGTTCCCGGGTCAGCCATCTGAATGTCTCATAGTTCCAAGAAGTTGAGTATGTGGCTTAATTTTTTTCGGTGTCCTTTAATGGCTCTTGGAGAGAGGCTGTGGATTCTGAGAGCAAGGGAGCCATCTAAATCGTCCTGAGATTCAGAAGCCGGAGTTGTCTCCCGTTTCCACAGAACAGGAGATGGAGGAGGTGGAGGAGGCCCCGGGGAGGGGCCTGGCCCTTCACTGACTGAGTTGTGGTGTGCTCATGAGTAAAGTAATATGTCGTGGCTCTGAGTGTCTGGAACTGAGGACTGGAATGGGATTTGATGTGCAAAGCTTGTATTTTATGCTATGTATGATTCAGAGAAAATTCTCATATTTCACCCCGGTAACATAATAGGAAATATTTAAGATCCTGGGGAAAAAAATCAGTCAGTCTCAAGAACTGTGCAGTTATTTGCTGCTTGACTTAAGAATCCCGACGGAGTCAGGCTGTTCTTCCTTATAAACAAACAAAAAAATCACAAATTATAGTTTCAAGAGATGAGAACACCAGCCTACTCAGTTTTTAAGATGTGCATTCTCAATAAGAAAAGAATCTTTCATTTCAGGATAATTCTGCACTTAATAGGGATTATGTAAGCACTTTGAAAATAGTGTGGATTTTTTTTTTCAGTTGAAACCTACCACAGATAAAAGTTCCCTATATTGACACTTTGTAATCCTGTGTTGTGTATGAAAATAAGAATCTGCTGCTTTTGTTAGTATGTATGACTTATGTTGATGTTTTACATACTGTATTTGGTATTGAAAACATATTAATATAAGCCTCAACCACATTTTCATCACTCAGCTTTTAAAGTTTCTGATCTTTTCATTGAATTAACTTGTTCTTTGTCATAGGCATACACTTTTACTCTGGGGCTTAAAAGTTAAATGGCATATAACACAAAGTCATTGTATATGGGTGTTTCTATCCTACTAGTTTTAAACTCTATGGCCACTTTGTCTATGGGGTCTTCTCAAAACATTGAGACAAATCTGTCTATTGTTCTATCACCTTTTACTGACTTCTGAATTGATTAAAACTTCATATGGAAAACAGAGACTGAACTTTGCATAGCAAAGAAAAGAAACAGCATAGGTCTTGCTTGGGCAAAAATACAATGTTCTCTAGTGGACTAACAGTTGGCATTCGGTGAATCAGATCATCAGCAGGATCCTGGACCCTGGTCACCTTCACGTTTGACAGACACCCGGGTCACACGTGATCCTCACTTGGAGGTCCATTGGAGGCATGCATACTTGAAAATTGAGTTCCAGAAAATGAGTTTCAGTATCTCTCTGTTCAGCTGTTCTAAAAACTAACCACTTTATACTTTTCACCCCTCTCTCTCCCTCATTGGGTGGTTGCCATTCCCAGTGTCCCCAGTAGAATCCTCTTGTCGGCTGCACCCTCTCTTTTTCTGACGGTTATCAGTTGGCCAAAACCCAGTGTCACTCATACCCTGAGCTTTGGACGTGAGCCTGTGAAGATGGCTTTGTTTGCCTCGGAGCTGGCTGTATAGACTCTACACAGGCCGTTTCACTTAAGAATCCGAGTCAGGCTGTTCTTCCTTATAAACAAACAAAAAAATCACAAATTATAGTTTCAAGAGATGAGAACACCAGCCTACTCAGTTTTTAAGATGTGCATTCTCAATAAGAAAAGAATCTTTCATTTCAGGATAATTCTGCACTTAATAGGGATTATGTAAGCACTTTGAAACTAGTGTGGATTTTTTTCAGTTGAAACCTACCACAGATAAAAGTTCCCTATATTGACACTTTGTAATCCTGTGTTGTGTATGAAAATAAGAATCTGCTGCTTTTGTTAGTATGTATGACTTATGTTGATGTTTTACATACTGTATTTGGTATTGAAAACATATTAATATAAGCCTCAACCACATTTTCATCACTCAGCTTTTAAAGTTTCTGATCTTTTCATTGAATTAACTTGTTCTTTGTCATAGGCATACACTTTTACTCTGGGGCTTAAAAGTTAAATGGCATATAACACAAAGTCATTGTATATGGGTGTTTCTATCCTACTAGTTTTAAACTCTATGGCCACTTTGTCTATGGGGTCTTCTCAAAACATTGAGACAAATCTGTCTATTGTTCTATCACCTTTTACTGACTTCTGAATTGATTAAAACTTCATATGGAAAACAGAGACTGAACTTTGCATAGCAAAGAAAAGAAACAGCATAGGTCTTGCTTGGGCAAAAATACAATGTTCTCTAGTGGACTAACAGTTGGCATTCGGTGAATCAGATCATCAGCAGGATCCTGGACCCTGGTCACCTTCACGTTTGACAGACACCCGGGTCACACGTGATCCTCACTTGGAGGTCCATTGGAGGCATGCATACTTGAAAATTGAGTTCCAGAAAATGAGTTTCAGTATCTCTCTGTTCAGCTGTTCTAAAAACTAACCACTTTATACTTTTCACCCCTCTCTCTCCCTCATTGGGTGGTTGCCATTCCCAGTGTCCCCAGTAGAATCCTCTTGTCGGCTGCACCCTCTCTTTTTCTGACGGTTATCAGTTGGCCAAAACCCAGTGTCACTCATACCCTGAGCTTTGGACGTGAGCCTGTGAAGATGGCTTTGTTTGCCTCGGAGCTGGCTGTATAGACTCTACACAGGCCGTTTCAACGCCATGCTCTGTGTTGCTAAGATAGACCCTTTCTCGGTCCCAGGTCTTCCCAAACAGATCCGTGACCCACAGGTGTACCCCAGGGTGCCTTCTGTGAATCTCGAACCCCAGGCTGTCACTGACAGCAGGGGCTCAGGGAACTTGGCAGGATCCTGGCACTCAGCAAGGGCATCGTTTCAATAGCACGCTTTCCGTCTTCTCTCTCCCACAGGGTCCAGTGGCGTCCACCAGCGCGGTGTTGTCTGTCCTCGCCCCAGGGCCAGGGCTTCCTCCACCCCCACCTCCTCCACCTCCTCCGGGGCCACCTCCGCTTTTTGAGAGCGAGGGCAAAACAGAGGCGTCCTCTCCTTCCCGCTCAGCTTTATTTGCACAACTTAACCAAGGGGCAGCCATCACGAAAGGTGAGGAAACGCTCCCTTGAGGCCGTCTCCCTCTGGCGCCAGGCGCACAGATTCAGAAGCCACACAGATGGACACCTCATTCCATCCCGGTCCCCGGGACACACGGAGCTGTGATGTGATGGACTCAGGGGGTCGTTGGGTGGATCAGAAAGAAGAAATTCCAGTTTCACAGTGACCACTGTGCAGTATCACCGCTCCAGCCCCTGAGGCTCCAACGCCAGCTGCAGCCAAGGCGTCGAGATCAAGTGACATAAAAGTGACAAACAATAGGACCTCTGACCTCAAGCAGTGTACGGGCTCGTCAAAGAATCGTAGCCTTGACATAACCTTTGTGAATGGTTAATTTTTTTAATCATACACTTCATAAAGTCTTGTTGCCAAAATCTTTATGCAGATATATTTTTGGTTTGTATGGCAATAGGAATTATTATATCAGTGTTCCTATGGGCTAGGAGCTAAGGACCATAAATTTGAACTATTTCTCTGGCTCCAGCTGGGTGCGTTGTCCCTTCATCTGCAAAGGAAGGGAATGGACTTAGAACCCTTACATGGATTCCATACTCTGACATGTGTTTGGTGAAATGCAGAATCTTTTTAGACTATATCTAGGGAATGATTTGACCACAACGGAAGTAAATCATTGAATTCTTTCTGGTAAGGTAGCTTGTTCATTGCATAATTTTATCTATCATCTCCTTCAAAAAGAAGTTCCTCCAATTAAGAACTACTTAACAGTGTTTCAGTCAACTCTAAACTTATACTGGTTTCAAAGTCTGCATCCTAACCTTGGGGAAACACTCAACTGTTAAAATAGCATTATCAGAAATTCTTGTGCTGTTTTCATCATACTGATCCAAAAAGTCAGGGACATTTCCCTGTGCATGCAACATACAGAAATGTCTCTCTTTCACCTTCCCAGGGCTCCGGCATGTTACAGACGACCAGAAGACATATAAGAATCCCAGCCTACGGGCTCATGGAGGACACTCTCCATCTCCTACCAAAAGCCACACTCCAAGCCCCAGGTCTCCCCACACTCATCCTCCTAAGAAGCATGCCCCTGTGTTAGAGCTGGAAGGGAAGAAGTGGAGAGTGGTGAGTGAAGCCCTTTAGCTTTATTCCTGACACATGCCGATGAAAGAGCAGAGGCTAAACTGTCGGCCAAGGTCTTAAGGATTTCCAGGGTTTTCCAGGTGGTGCTAGTAGTCAAGAGCCTGCTTGCCAGTGCAGGCAACATAAGAGACACAGGTTCGATCCCTGGATCAGGAAGATCCCCTGACACATGCCGATGAAAGAAGAATCTGTGCAGTATCACCGCTCCAGCCCCTGAGGCTCCAACGCCAGCTGCAGCCAAGGCGTCGAGATCAAGTGACATAAAAGTGACAAACAATAGGACCTCTGACCTCAAGCAGTGTACGGGCTCGTCAAAGAATCGTAGCCTTGACATAACCTTTGTGAATGGTTAATTTTTTTAATCATACACTTCATAAAGTCTTGTTGCCAAAATCTTTATGCAGATATATTTTTGGTTTGTATGGCAATAGGAATTATTATATCAGTGTTCCTATGGGCTAGGAGCTAAGGACCATAAATTTGAACTATTTCTCTGGCTCCAGCTGGGTGCGTTGTCCCTTCATCTGCAAAGGAAGGGAATGGACTTAGAACCCTTACATGGATTCCATACTCTGACATGTGTTTGGTGAAATGCAGAATCTTTTTAGACTATATCTAGGGAATGATTTGACCACAACGGAAGTAAATCATTGAATTCTTTCTGGTAAGGTAGCTTGTTCATTGCATAATTTTATCTATCATCTCCTTCAAAAAGAAGTTCCTCCAATTAAGAACTACTTAACAGTGTTTCAGTCAACTCTAAACTTATACTGGTTTCAAAGTCTGCATCCTAACCTTGGGGAAACACTCAACTGTTAAAATAGCATTATCAGAAATTCTTGTGCTGTTTTCATCATACTGATCCAAAAAGTCAGGGACATTTCCCTGTGCATGCAACATACAGAAATGTCTCTCTTTCACCTTCCCAGGGCTCCGGCATGTTACAGACGACCAGAAGACATATAAGAATCCCAGCCTACGGGCTCATGGAGGACACTCTCCATCTCCTACCAAAAGCCACACTCCAAGCCCCAGGTCTCCCCACACTCATCCTCCTAAGAAGCATGCCCCTGTGTTAGAGCTGGAAGGGAAGAAGTGGAGAGTGGTGAGTGAAGCCCTTTAGCTTTATTCCTGACACATGCCGATGAAAGAGCAGAGGCTAAACTGTCGGCCAAGGTCTTAAGGATTTCCAGGGTTTTCCAGGTGGTGCTAGTAGTCAAGAGCCTGCTTGCCAGTGCAGGCAACATAAGAGACACAGGTTCGATCCCTGGATCAGGAAGATCCCCTGGAGAAGGGAATGTCAACCCATTCCAGTATGCTTGCCTGGAGAATCCCATGGACAGAGGAGCCTAGCGGGCCACAGTCCATGGGGTCACGAAGAATCAGACAGAAAGTGACACAGCTTAGCACTAGCATTAAGAATATCTAAGTGAAAAGGCAGAGACACATGTCCCTGGCTAAAACAGAAACCAGGGCCTTTCTGAATGCTTCCATAATGATTTTTGGTTTTCATTATTCTCATGAATTTTTTTTTAGTTCTCATGTATTTTTTTTTCCTTCAACTTGTAAAAAAGTATTTTTTAAATAATGGTAAAGTACACATAACCCAGAATTTGCTAGCTTCACATTTAAGGGTACAGCTCAGTGGCGTTAAGTTCAGTCAGGCTGTTGGGCAGTCACGCCCACCATCCATCCACAGAACTCTCTTCATCTGGCGAAACGGAAACGCTACGCCTTCAGCAATCATTCCCTACTCCCCTCACTTCAGCTGCAGGCAGCCACCTTCCTACCTTCTGTCTGTATAAATTTGACTCCTCTTTCGGTGAACTTTTCGTCTGTGCCCCATCTACTCTAGGGTCTTCTATAGGGTGTTTCATTCTGGTCCACTGACCAAGGTGCTGATATGACCTGCTGAGTCCCCTGTCATTTTCACCACTGTCTTGAGTGGGACAGGACACTGTGAACATAGATGGAAGCCATGTTAATGAAACATGGATGGATGCCCTGCCAATTTAATGTGACAGTATTAGTTTTTCTGACTCTTTTTGACCCCATAGACAGTACTCCATGAAAGGAATTCTCCAGGCAAGAATACTGGAGTGGGTTGCCATGCCCTTCTCCAGGGGATCTCCCCAACCCAGGGATCGAACCTGGGTCTCCTGCATTGCAGATGGATTCTTTACCATCTGAGCCATCCTGCCAATCCAAGGGGCTTCCGTAAAGGGGAGGAACAAAATACCCAGAAACATTGTTATGATCTGAAAATACACCAGGACTTAGGTTTCTGCCAGTCTATTGATCCAACTCCTATTTGCAGATATTGCTACAGCATCAAGTCCAGACTCAGCCTAAAAGCTCTCACATCCCTGCTCCAGCCCCGACCCGCTAGCCAGGGTTCCTGACGCCTGACTGTTCACAAATGAACACTGACACCCCCCTCCCCACTTCCCAGTAAGCGTTTCCAACAACACAAAGTCAGACCTGTGGTTTAGTCTGTAAGAAAATGGTTCCTAAAGAAAGAACATGTTGAGAAGCTATAATTGTGAATGCTCCACAGTAATTTTAGTATGAAATGGACTTCATCTATCTATCTTCATATTTAATATTTGCCTGTGTTTTCATTTTAGGAATACCAGGAGGACAGGAATGACCTTGTGATTTCAGAGACGGAACTGAGACAGGTGGTTTACATTTTCAAATGTGGCAAGTCGACTCTACAGATAAAAGGGAAAATAAATTCCATTATCATCGGTAGGCTGTGAATGTATACTCACTGTAGTAAACTGCTTTGCATAAACAAGCTGTCTGTATTTAGGAAATTGCTTTGCTTTCCCCCCAGACAACTGTAAGAAGTTTGGCCTGGTTTACAATGTGGTGGGCATTGTGAGGTGATCAACTCCAGGGACATTCAGATGCAGGTAAGGGTGCAACCCCTAGGGTCTTTTTTATAAATTTGACTCCTCTTTCGGTGAACTTTTCGTCTGTGCCCCATCTACTCTAGGGTCTTCTATAGGGTGTTTCATTCTGGTCCACTGACCAAGGTGCTGATATGACCTGCTGAGTCCCCTGTCATTTTCACCACTGTCTTGAGTGGGACAGGACACTGTGAACATAGATGGAAGCCATGTTAATGAAACATGGATGGATGCCCTGCCAATTTAATGTGACAGTATTAGTTTTTCTGACTCTTTTTGACCCCATAGACAGTACTCCATGAAAGGAATTCTCCAGGCAAGAATACTGGAGTGGGTTGCCATGCCCTTCTCCAGGGGATCTCCCCAACCCAGGGATCGAACCTGGGTCTCCTGCATTGCAGATGGATTCTTTACCATCTGAGCCATCCTGCCAATCCAAGGGGCTTCCGTAAAGGGGAGGAACAAAATACCCAGAAACATTGTTATGATCTGAAAATACACCAGGACTTAGGTTTCTGCCAGTCTATTGATCCAACTCCTATTTGCAGATATTGCTACAGCATCAAGTCCAGACTCAGCCTAAAAGCTCTCACATCCCTGCTCCAGCCCCGACCCGCTAGCCAGGGTTCCTGACGCCTGACTGTTCACAAATGAACACTGACACCCCCCTCCCCACTTCCCAGTAAGCGTTTCCAACAACACAAAGTCAGACCTGTGGTTTAGTCTGTAAGAAAATGGTTCCTAAAGAAAGAACATGTTGAGAAGCTATAATTGTGAATGCTCCACAGTAATTTTAGTATGAAATGGACTTCATCTATCTATCTTCATATTTAATATTTGCCTGTGTTTTCATTTTAGGAATACCAGGAGGACAGGAATGACCTTGTGATTTCAGAGACGGAACTGAGACAGGTGGTTTACATTTTCAAATGTGGCAAGTCGACTCTACAGATAAAAGGGAAAATAAATTCCATTATCATCGGTAGGCTGTGAATGTATACTCACTGTAGTAAACTGCTTTGCATAAACAAGCTGTCTGTATTTAGGAAATTGCTTTGCTTTCCCCCCAGACAACTGTAAGAAGTTTGGCCTGGTGTTTGACAATGTGGTGGGCATTGTGGAGGTGATCAACTCCAGGGACATTCAGATGCAGGTAAGGGGTCCTTTCAAGCTTGCCCAGCCCCCACTAACCACGCCTTCTGTTACACAGGGCCCTCCGTGTCCACCGAAAAGCTCCTGCAGTCTCTCCCCTAGACACAGCTCTGCCTTCGCCTCCTCTCTGAAACCCCCTCTTCTTGGACAGGGTTGATTCCCTCTTTTCAGCATCTTATAACCCATCCTATTTTGCCCAGGAAAAACTAGTAGACCACTTCTATTTCAGGAATAGCTAATTAATCCTTTACAGCTCCAGAAATCTGCATAGTACCTGTTCAGTAAATGTTTGATGAGTGAGTGATTGGAATGAATCAACTAATCAGTGAACCAAAATACTGAGACATTCTGCATAATAGCACCATGCCAAAGAGGATGTTTTTGCCCCGGGAAAAATTGGTTCTAGATAAAGTTTTTCTGAAGTCATTGAGATTATCAGAAACGCAACTTGGAAAGTAGGATTGCATTTGCAAAACAGAAGAAAATCTACATTGTTAAAACAATTTTGATTTAGCCAGATGGGATTTTATAATATGCCCAAAGCTAAATGACTTCTTACTTTGGCTGACTGTATCTTTGATTACATCCTTTTCATATTGTTAATCACCCCTTATTATCCGTTGTTTCCCGATAATGTTTGTTAAACTTGGCTTCTAGTTTTAAGATTGTTCTCTTTGTCATTACTAGGCTTTTCATCAGATTTCAAAATCTTTTTTTTTTCCATTTTAGGAAATGGACTTCATCTATCTATCTTCATATTTAATATTTGCCTGTGTTTTCATTTTAGGAATACCAGGAGGACAGGAATGACCTTGTGATTTCAGAGACGGAACTGAGACAGGTGGTTTACATTTTCAAATGTGGCAAGTCGACTCTACAGATAAAAGGGAAAATAAATTCCATTATCATCGGTAGGCTGTGAATGTATACTCACTGTAGTAAACTGCTTTGCATAAACAAGCTGTCTGTATTTAGGAAATTGCTTTGCTTTCCCCCCAGACAACTGTAAGAAGTTTGGCCTGGTGTTTGACAATGTGGTGGGCATTGTGGAGGTGATCAACTCCAGGGACATTCAGATGCAGGTAAGGGGTCCTTTCAAGCTTGCCCAGCCCCCACTAACCACGCCTTCTGTTACACAGGGCCCTCCGTGTCCACCCGAAAAGCTCCTGCAGTCTCTCCCCTAGACACAGCTCTGCCTTCGCCTCCTCTCTGAAACCCCCTCTTCTTGGACAGGGTTGATTCCCTCTTTTCAGCATCTTATAACCCATCCTATTTTGCCCAGGAAAAACTAGTAGACCACTTCTATTTCAGGAATAGCTAATTAATCCTTTACAGCTCCAGAAATCTGCATAGTACCTGTTCAGTAAATGTTTGATGAGTGAGTGATTGGAATGAATCAACTAATCAGTGAACCAAAATACTGAGACATTCTGCATAATAGCACCATGCCAAAGAGGATGTTTTTGCCCCGGGAAAAATTGGTTCTAGATAAAGTTTTTCTGAAGTCATTGAGATTATCAGAAACGCAACTTGGAAAGTAGGATTGCATTTGCAAAACAGAAGAAAATCTACATTGTTAAAACAATTTTGATTTAGCCAGATGGGATTTTATAATATGCCCAAAGCTAAATGACTTCTTACTTTGGCTGACTGTATCTTTGATTACATCCTTTTCATATTGTTAATCACCCCTTATTATCCGTTGTTTCCCGATAATGTTTGTTAAACTTGGCTTCTAGTTTTAAGATTGTTCTCTTTGTCATTACTAGGCTTTTCATGACAGACCCTTTTAACTGGAGTAGTACATTCAGTAGTTGGCATATACATAGAGATATATTTTAGGACCTTCCTTGAGGGGAAAAATTTTTAAAGTGAAATCTCTACCTCACATACCATGCATAGAAAGCAAAGTCCTAAATTGTGAAAAGAAATACTTTCAAACTTTGAGAATAAAATACAGAAGAAAATCAGAGTAAAAAAGAAATTAAGGGCTTCCCTGGTGGCCCAGTGGGTAAGGACACTGCCTTGCAGTGCAAGGGGCGCCGGTTTGATCCCTGGCCTGGGAAGATCCCACGTACCGCGGAGCAGCTGGACTGATGTGTCCAATTACCGAGCCGGAGCTCTGGAGCGTGTGCTCCCAGAGCCGGTGCTCTGCGACAACAGAGGCCACCGTAATGGGAGGCCCACACGGGCCAAAGAACAAAAATGGATGAAAATAGACAAATGAAAGACCAATAGAAGTGGCCTGCCTGCTCCCCTCCCTCCCCACCCCACCCCCTCAAAATAAATAAATAAATCTTTAAAAAAAAAAATGTATGTGTTCAACAGAACACATCATCTACAAAGCTGAAAGTTGGGTCACGGATTGAAGAAAGATACTTGCGATGCAGATAATCAAAAAGGATTTATAACCAAGTTTATAAGGAACATAACACAAATCAAAAAGAAGGAGAATAACAATCCAATAGAAAAATGAGCAAAGAATATGAAGGCACTTCAGAGGAGAAAAAACTACATCATTTGATAAATGCATGAAAATATGCATAACTGGCCTCATAGAAGAAGACATGCAGATGAATTAGTTACATCCTCTAAGGCTTACGGTTTTGAATTCGGGCTGTGCTTACTTTGAAAGGGGCAGGTTAGCTGAAACTCATGCATATCCAAATTGCGCCACTTGAGGACTGCCTATATATTAAGAAATCTCCTGGTACAAGAGTCGTTATGAGAATCCTGACACGTCAGTGTTGAGAGAGTAAAACTATTACCCTCACTGTGCAAAGCAAATTGGCACCGTCTAGTAAGGTCAGTCATAGCCTGTAACTGAGCAGTTTCACTCTTCAGGCATGTGCACCAAAGAAGCTCCAGTGCCCACGCTGATTAGAGGTGTAAAAATGTTTATTGCAGTAATATTCATAATGGCAATAAAAACCAGAGCAATGTAAATGTCCACCAGTTGGTAAATGAACACATGAATCCACCTAATAGAATATTGTACAATTAATTAAAAATCATTGCATGAACTACACTTACATGTTTGAAAACAGAAAAATCTCAAAAGCAACCCTGAGTGATAAAGGCAAATTCTGGAGCCCCAGGCATTGTGTAATGTGTCCCTTTATAGAAAGATCGGAAACATGGAAAACAACATGCACATGTTAACTATACGAATGCGGGCTCGAGTTCAGCTCAAGAGACAAGACTACTATGAATTGTAAACACAAAATTCAGAAACAGAGAGGACAGAGAGACAGTGGGTGATATAGATGGGTTTCAACCGTACTGTAAGGTTCTAGTCCTAAAAATAAGACAGATGAGCCAAAAAGTTAAGTTCTGATAAAGCTATTTAACAGATACATATATATATATATATATATATATATATATATATACACACACACACACTTACATATTTTCTTATTCTTTGTCTGCTTCTGTGTTTGAAATACATCCTAATTTTTCAGGGCCATAGGCCTTAAAATAATCTGGAAGGATGGATCATGGTTATCTGTCCAGGAGGGATAGAAACTTGGCAGCCTGGCTGAGAAACAAGAGAGAGGCATTTTACTGAACACTCCTCAACCTTCTGGATGTTCAAACCAAGTGACTTTCATTACCTATTTAAAGCATTTAATAAAACTGTTTTAAAAGGGCCTGGCCATAGTGAAGACAGAAAGCAGATTTGTGCAGGTTGCCCGGGAATGAGGACAGACTGACTATAAATGGGCATTGGGGATATTTGGAGGAGGATGGAAATATTCCAAAACTGAATTGTAGTGACAGTCGCCCAGATTTACTGAGTGTCGTTAAATTGTACACTTGAAGCAGGTGAATTTTATGTTTGCACCTTTTATTTCAATAATGCTGTTAAAAAGGTTGAAAGGGGATTTCCCTGTTTTCCAGTGGCTAAGACTACATGCTCCCAATGTAGGGGGCCCTGGGTTCAGTCCCTGGTCAAGGAACTAGATCCCACATGCTGCAACCAAGAGTTCACATGATGCAATTAAAGATCCTGAATGCCAGGCTTCCCTGGTGGCTAAGTGATGAAGAATCTGCTTGCTGGGCTTCCCTGGTGGTCCAGTGGGTAAAGAGTTTGCCCTGCAGTGCAAGTGATCCCGGTTCAGTCCCTGGCCTGAGAAGATCCCACATGCCACGGAGCGACTGGACCAGTGTGTGCAATTACAAGCCAGCACTCTGGAGTGCATGTGCCCAGAGCTGGTGCTCTGCACTGAGAGAGGCCACTGCAATGAGAGGCCCACAAAGGCCAAAGAACAAAGATGGATGACAATAAACAAATAAATAATAACCAATAAAAGAGGTCAAAAAAAAAGTTGTAAAAAAAAAAAGAATCTGCCTGCCAATGCAGGAGACACGGACTCGATCCTTGATCTGGAAAGATCCCACACAGCCCTCAGAGCAACTTAGCCCATGCACCACAAATACTGAGCCTGTGCTCTGGAGCCCAGGAACCGCAATTACTGAAGCCTGTGCTCTCCAGAGCCCATGCTCTAAAACAAATAAAGCCATGGCAATGAGAAGCCCAAGTCCCACAGCTAGCGAGTAGCCCCCACTCGCTGCCACCTGAGAAGACTTGCAAGCAGCAACGAAGACCCAGCAGAGTGAAAAGTAAATAAAAGTTTTAAAAAGCAATCCTGAGTGCTGCAACTAAAACTCATTACTGAACACTCCTCAACCTTCTGGATGTTCAAACCAAGTGACTTTCATTACCTATTTAAAGCATTTAATAAAACTGTTTTAAAAGGGCCTGGCCATAGTGAAGACAGAAAGCAGATTTGTGCAGGTTGCCCGGGAATGAGGACAGACTGACTATAAATGGGCATTGGGGATATTTGGAGGAGGATGGAAATATTCCAAAACTGAATTGTAGTGACAGTCGCCCAGATTTACTGAGTGTCGTTAAATTGTACACTTGAAGCAGGTGAATTTTATGTTTGCACCTTTTATTTCAATAATGCTGTTAAAAAGGTTGAAAGGGGATTTCCCTGTTTTCCAGTGGCTAAGACTACATGCTCCCAATGTAGGGGGCCCTGGGTTCAGTCCCTGGTCAAGGAACTAGATCCCACATGCTGCAACCAAGAGTTCACATGATGCAATTAAAGATCCTGAATGCCAGGCTTCCCTGGTGGCTAAGTGATGAAGAATCTGCTTGCTGGGCTTCCCTGGTGGTCCAGTGGGTAAAGAGTTTGCCCTGCAGTGCAAGTGATCCCGGTTCAGTCCCTGGCCTGAGAAGATCCCACATGCCACGGAGCGACTGGACCAGTGTGTGCAATTACAAGCCAGCACTCTGGAGTGCATGTGCCCAGAGCTGGTGCTCTGCACTGAGAGAGGCCACTGCAATGAGAGGCCCACAAAGGCCAAAGAACAAAGATGGATGACAATAAACAAATAAATAATAACCAATAAAAGAGGTCAAAAAAAAAGTTGTAAAAAAAAAAAGAATCTGCCTGCCAATGCAGGAGACACGGACTCGATCCTTGATCTGGAAAGATCCCACACAGCCCTCAGAGCAACTTAGCCCATGCACCACAAATACTGAGCCTGTGCTCTGGAGCCCAGGAACCGCAATTACTGAAGCCTGTGCTCTCCAGAGCCCATGCTCTAAAACAAATAAAGCCATGGCAATGAGAAGCCCAAGTCCCACAGCTAGCGAGTAGCCCCCACTCGCTGCCACCTGAGAAGACTTGCAAGCAGCAACGAAGACCCAGCAGAGTGAAAAGTAAATAAAAGTTTTAAAAAGCAATCCTGAGTGCTGCAACTAAAACTCAGCCCAGCCACATCAATTCCTTTACAAAAGAAAGAAGAAATAGCCATGGAGAAAAGTTCGTATGATTTGGTTCAGTAATTCTGCATTTTGGCAAACTCTCCTAGAAAACTACTACAGATTATAGGAGAGAGAAGAGACGTGGAGGTTATGTGGAAATTAAAACAAAAATTTACATAGAAATAAAAAACAAAGTTAATACAGATACATGCATTAAATGCTAGAGCATTGGCCTGGGCAAGGTCACATATCACCTGTCACTCAACAGAGGAGCTACCTAAACTCTAGCCCAGTGCTCCTGATAAGAAACAGTCTCTGTTCTCAAAATGTTTACAGACTACCATGGATAAAAGGCCTATACTGTAGATAGTTTAAGGAAGCATTGACTAAGACGCTGTGAAAATGACAGTTCTTATCCTATCAGGACTATTTAAAAATTCTGCAGACTTTTCAGATACATAGATGTTTTAGCATTTTATAAGGTAACACAGTGGTACATAAACAAAAATGAAATGTCTTACCTACCGTGCTGACCTTACGTGGCCTCCATCTGTCCCACAAAGGAATTGCCTAAGACACACTGACAGTTTACTTACATTCCCTTCGTGTGCCAGGTGCTCATGCAGTTCTGGGCAATATGGAAACTTTCGCTCTCCATCATTATCAAATAAATCTAGAAATTGCCAAAACATTACTGCTGACACATTCTTGATATATAGATACCAGTATTATTTTATGTGATTTATGGCGAAGCCTTGTTGCTTAGCTGACCTTAAACTACCTCTGCCTTTTTTTTCCCTCTCACTGGGGCTCCATTCCAATTCAGTGTCCGGTTTCTACGAGGAGAGGAGCAAACAGAGAAGCGCGGTGACCTGGCTAGACTCCCCCAAGGCACTCTTTACATTCCCTGCACCATCCCAAGCCTTGCTCCTTTAATTTGCAACCCAGTCTTTTCTTCAGGGTGAAAGAAGAGATGTCTTTATCGCTTCAATTACCATTACAAGAAGGAAAACTATAGAGTTCTAATACGCTCATTGGGGAAACAGTCTGCCCCTGTAGAGATGGGAGGGGAGGTGATGTCTGAAAATGGACTGTTAAAAGAGAAATTTTAAACGAATCAGAAGTTTCATCACACTTGATATTTGTAACAGTACAAGTAACCGCCTCCTCTTGGGTATGATCCTATTTACCTATACAACAAGGGGCCTGAACCACGTCTCCAGTCTGGGTTCCTGAAACGGATACATTTCAAAATACCGTGCCTCTCATCTCATTTAAGCTTCACATTCAGCCAGAGAGATTTTTATCTAGCAAATGATTTGCGTGAGAAGAATTGAAGTGTTTCTTGTTTATTCTTACTTAGATTCAGGAAAAAAAAAAATCTACTCAATTACTGAAGAATTTACCCTTAAAGGACGGTATTAGTGCCTGTTTTCACCCACGTTTCCTAGAGATTCGTCCAAACGAACATTTTAAGTGCATGAAAGCAAACACCTCTTGTTTCTTTTATCAAGAAATCAAATATATGTTTCAGATCTGCTAACAGGGTTGCGAAACCTTTTCTGAACATTGAGTTACTGTTTTCAAATTAGTCCCTGTGTTTTGTGTCAGGAAAGAGACCCTGAGGTTCGAGAACCCCCTTGTGTGGTCCTTCCATTCTGTCCCCAGGTGACACATAGTAATTCACCCAGTGGACACTGTCCACCAGCCTTCCCAGGCCTGACCTCGCTGTTCCAAGCACTCGCTTAGCCCGTGGACTGTTCTTATTTGGGGATGCTGGAATTTCTATTTATTTGCTTTGGCCCTAGATTTCTTTTTTCTATTTCAGGTAATGGGGAAAGTGCCAACAATTTCCATTAATAAGACCGAAGGCTGCCACGTATACCTCAGCGAAGATGCTTTAGACTGTGAGATTGTGAGTGCCAAATCATCTGAAATGAATATACTTATCCCTCAGGATGGTGATTATGTAAGTACCTTTTAAAAGACTAAACAGTTTTTTCACGATTAACCTTCTTAGAGGCTGATTCGTCACCTGCCAGCATTTGAGCTTCCTTTGTAGAATCATTTGCAGGCAGGAAACGAGTTCAGAGAATGGCATTTCACATCTGCTCCCCTGTTAGTTTCTTGCCTATGCCCAGTCCTGGCTTTGTGATTCTTGAAGCAGTTTCCTAATAATTACCTTAATGGACTAGTTTTCAGCAGATGGTACACCAGGCATCTACGCTCACACTACTTAGGACTAAATAGTTTGCTTTGCTATGGGAGGGCATGGGCCTCCCTGGTGGCTAAGATGGTGCCAATGCAGGACAAGTAACGCCTCCTCTTGGGTATGATCCTATTTACCTATACAACAAGGGGCCTGAACCACGTCTCCAGTCTGGGTTCCTGAAACGGATACATTTCAAAATACCGTGCCTCTCATCTCATTTAAGCTTCACATTCAGCCAGAGAGATTTTTATCTAGCAAATGATTTGCGTGAGAAGAATTGAAGTGTTTCTTGTTTATTCTTACTTAGATTCAGGAAAAAAAAAAATCTACTCAATTACTGAAGAATTTACCCTTAAAGGACGGTATTAGTGCCTGTTTTCACCCACGTTTCCTAGAGATTCGTCCAAACGAACATTTTAAGTGCATGAAAGCAAACACCTCTTGTTTCTTTTATCAAGAAATCAAATATATGTTTCAGATCTGCTAACAGGGTTGCGAAACCTTTTCTGAACATTGAGTTACTGTTTTCAAATTAGTCCCTGTGTTTTGTGTCAGGAAAGAGACCCTGAGGTTCGAGAACCCCCTTGTGTGGTCCTTCCATTCTGTCCCCAGGTGACACATAGTAATTCACCCAGTGGACACTGTCCACCAGCCTTCCCAGGCCTGACCTCGCTGTTCCAAGCACTCGCTTAGCCCGTGGACTGTTCTTATTTGGGGATGCTGGAATTTCTATTTATTTGCTTTGGCCCTAGATTTCTTTTTTCTATTTCAGGTAATGGGGAAAGTGCCAACAATTTCCATTAATAAGACCGAAGGCTGCCACGTATACCTCAGCGAAGATGCTTTAGACTGTGAGATTGTGAGTGCCAAATCATCTGAAATGAATATACTTATCCCTCAGGATGGTGATTATGTAAGTACCTTTTAAAAGACTAAACAGTTTTTTCACGATTAACCTTCTTAGAGGCTGATTCGTCACCTGCCAGCATTTGAGCTTCCTTTGTAGAATCATTTGCAGGCAGGAAACGAGTTCAGAGAATGGCATTTCACATCTGCTCCCCTGTTAGTTTCTTGCCTATGCCCAGTCCTGGCTTTGTGATTCTTGAAGCAGTTTCCTAATAATTACCTTAATGGACTAGTTTTCAGCAGATGGTACACCAGGCATCTACGCTCACACTACTTAGGACTAAATAGTTTGCTTTGCTATGGGAGGGGCATGGGCCTCCCTGGTGGCTAAGATGGTAAAGAATCTCTTTGCAATGCAGGAAGCCTGAGTTCAGTCCCTGGGTCAGAAAGATCTCCTGAAGAAGGGAAAGGCAGCCCACTCCACTGTTCTTGCCTGGAGAATTCCATGCACAGAGGAGCCTTGTGGGCTACACTCCATGGAGTCGCAGAGTCGAACAGGACTGAGGGACTAACACATGGTGGGGCAAAGGGAAGAAGGAGAAACACTTTGGGGCAAGTAGAGGGAATGGAGGTAATAACAAGTGACCCTATGTGTACAGTGGTTCTCACAGTTAAGAATCAGCTAGAGGGGCTTCCCCTGGTGGTCCAGTGGGTAAGGACACCGCCTTGCACTGCAAGGGGTGCCGGTTCGATCCCTGGCCTGGGAAGATCCCACGTGCCACAGAATGGCTGGACCGATGTGTCCAATTACCGAGCCGGCGCTCTGGAGCGCATGCGCCCAGAGCCGGCGCTCTGCAATGACAGACGCCACCATGATGGGAGGCCCACAGGAGCCAAAGAACAAAGACGGATGAAAATAGAGAAATGAAAGACCAATAGAAGTGGCCCGCCTGCTCCCCTCCCTCCCCAACCCGACCCCCGCCCAAAATAAATAAATAAATAAATCTTTAAAAAAAAGAATCGGCTATAGGACTTACCTGGCGTTCCAGTGGGTAAGGACACCGCCTTGCAGTGCAAGGGGCACCAGTGCGATCCCTGGCCTGGGAGGATCCCACATGCCACAGAGCAACTGAACCGATGTGTCCAACTATCGAGCCAGAGCTCTGGAGCGCATGCACCTGGAGCTGGTGCTCTGCAGCGAGAGAGGCCATTGTGATGGGAGGCCCACAAAGGCCAAAGAACAAAGATGGAAATAAATGAAAGATCCATAGAAGTGGCCAAAAAATATATATGTATCAGCTGGGGAAACATGATGAAAATACCAGGTCCCAAGCTTTGCCCCCAGAGGTTGGAGTCAGGAGGCTTGAAGTGGGGCCCAGAAACCTGCAGTTTTAATATATTATCCCAGACAGTTCTGATGACATCAGGCCATCCAGTGATCCTTCTGAGGGACACCAACCTGAAACACCTTGTATTCTCTTCGTCTCTTCTCCCCAGCAAAGCAGTTTCTAGAATATGCAAGCAGATATTCTCACACATTGAAAAAGAAGTATAAATAAATACACTTGCCTCACACAGTGTGGTGGACTCAACGGTCGTTGCCATTTGGGAGCAGGTTATTAATATTTCTTCCTAGTAGTTCTTCTTGAAAGTAAGAAATAACTCCAGAGATCACTCCCTCTGGTTCTAACTGTATAAGAAAGCACTGAACCCGGGAAGGATGGGAGGAAATGTAACTTAGCAGGCACACCTGTGAAAGAGGAGCCCCCATCCCCCCCGTCAGCCTGTGGGTCCATCATCGGCTGTTAGCACTCGGGTTACTGCCTTCCAGCAGACAGCGAGATGGCTGCCATGTTCTCGGGAAGCACATCCCCGACACACACCCCATACTGCAGCCCAGAATTCATTTTTTATATATATTTATTATTTACTTATTTGGGAGGGGCGGGTTGGGGAGGGAGAGGGGCAGGTGGGCCACTTCTATTGGTCTTTCGTTTTTCTATTTTCATCTGTCTTTGTTCTTTGGCTCCTGTGGGCCCCCCATCGCGGTGGCCTCTGTCGTTGCAGAGCGCCGGCTCTGGGCGCATGCGCTCCAGAGCTCCGGCTCGGTAATTGGACACATGGGTCCAGCCGCTCCGCGGTACGTGGGATCTTCCCAGGCCAGGGATCGAGCCGGCGCCCCTTGCACTGCAAGACGGTGTCCTTACCCCCTGGATCACCAGGGAAGCCCCCAGAATTCATTTTTTAAGTCTGGAAAACAGAACTGCAAGCATTGGCCCATGCTATGTGAGGTCTTCAGACAGCCCAACCCTGAGCTAGAGAAGGGTCTCATCTCAGGCTCTGCACCTGAAAAAGCTACTGAAGAAGAACTAAAGCCAACACAAAACAGCTTCAGAAGAGGAAAAGCCAAAAATTAGGGAGCCTCCTGGCCTCTGTAGCTGTCAATGCCCAAGGCTCAGCTGCAGGGGAACGAGATCTGCTGAGAAAAGCAGTGAGCGTTTGCCTGAGCATCCAGGCTAATTAAACTAGAACCCTGGATGTGTTGCCCAGACATCTGTCCTGGTTAAAGCTTCCTTGGCCATTCCAGTGTGGAGCCAAGATTGAGATCCAGTGATCTTAAGATGGAAGCAAAGCACAGTGCCTGAGCTTTTGTGCTGAAAATGTAGTCTCCCCCAAATCAGTGAACTGTCTGTGCTCTCGGTCCATGGCCCTCTTAGGGCATTCTCCAGTTGGAGGTGGTAGGGAGCAGCATAGAGGTCTGCCTGTGGGCACTGTTATCCGGGAGTGGATGCTGGGGATGGTTCATCCGAAAGAAAAGCCATCATCACGCTGCTCTCAGGTCACTGCCAAGAGAGACTGGGAACAGCTGCAGTGCAGTTATGATCAAAGAGGTGCCTCCACTCTGGAGCATTCTCCACTTGGCTTGGTACTTAAAGAGCAAACACTAAGCTTGGTTTACTCATTAACAGAGCTCGGCTTCTGGTGAGCCCAGAATTCATTTTTTATATATATTTATTATTTACTTATTTGGGAGGGGCGGGTTGGGGAGGGAGAGGGGCAGGTGGGCCACTTCTATTGGTCTTTCGTTTTTCTATTTTCATCTGTCTTTGTTCTTTGGCTCCTGTGGGCCCCCCATCGCGGTGGCCTCTGTCGTTGCAGAGCGCCGGCTCTGGGCGCATGCGCTCCAGAGCTCCGGCTCGGTAATTGGACACATGGGTCCAGCCGCTCCGCGGTACGTGGGATCTTCCCAGGCCAGGGATCGAGCCGGCGCCCCTTGCACTGCAAGACGGTGTCCTTACCCCCTGGATCACCAGGGAAGCCCCCAGAATTCATTTTTTAAGTCTGGAAAACAGAACTGCAAGCATTGGCCCATGCTATGTGAGGTCTTCAGACAGCCCAACCCTGAGCTAGAGAAGGGTCTCATCTCAGGCTCTGCACCTGAAAAAGCTACTGAAGAAGAACTAAAGCCAACACAAAACAGCTTCAGAAGAGGAAAAGCCAAAAATTAGGGAGCCTCCTGGCCTCTGTAGCTGTCAATGCCCAAGGCTCAGCTGCAGGGGAACGAGATCTGCTGAGAAAAGCAGTGAGCGTTTGCCTGAGCATCCAGGCTAATTAAACTAGAACCCTGGATGTGTTGCCCAGACATCTGTCCTGGTTAAAGCTTCCTTGGCCATTCCAGTGTGGAGCCAAGATTGAGATCCAGTGATCTTAAGATGGAAGCAAAGCACAGTGCCTGAGCTTTTGTGCTGAAAATGTAGTCTCCCCCAAATCAGTGAACTGTCTGTGCTCTCGGTCCATGGCCCTCTTAGGGCATTCTCCAGTTGGAGGTGGTAGGGAGCAGCATAGAGGTCTGCCTGTGGGCACTGTTATCCGGGAGTGGATGCTGGGGATGGTTCATCCGAAAGAAAAGCCATCATCACGCTGCTCTCAGGTCACTGCCAAGAGAGACTGGGAACAGCTGCAGTGCAGTTATGATCAAAGAGGTGCCTCCACTCTGGAGCATTCTCCACTTGGCTTGGTACTTAAAGAGCAAACACTAAGCTTGGTTTACTCATTAACAAGAGCTCCCGGGGCTTCCCTGGTGGTCCAGTCGGTAAAGATTCTGCCTTGCAGTGTAAGGGGTGCCAGTTTGATCCCTGGCCTGGGAAGATCCCACGTGCTGTGGCGTGGCAGGACAGGTGTGTCTCATTAGAGCCAGTGCTCTGGAGCGCATGTGCCCAGAGCCGGTGCTCTGCAAGTAGAGAGGCCTCTGCAATGGGAGGCCGAAGAATAAAGATGGATAAAAATAAATCAATAAAAAGAGGCAAAAAAAAAAAAAAAAAAAAAAAAACCTGGCAGATGATTTAAAGGAGAAGAAATAAAACTTACTCTTTGAAAAAAAAAAAGAGCTCCCAGAAGGATGTTGGCCATACACAGACATGGACACACACACACACAGACTGTGGCTTCTTTGCTTCATGTTAAAACTCTGTTGCGGGGAATTCCCTGATGGTCCAGTGGTGTGACTCTGTGCTGTGGCTGCCGTAGGCCTAGTTTCCATCCCTGGTTGGGGAATGAGATCCCACAAGACGAGATAAGGGCCAGCAGAAAGACTCCACTGCAAATTTCCCTCAAGGAGAATACGCTGGTCGTCGTAGAAAGGGCCTTCCCTTTAAAGTAAATAAATAAATAGCATCTTCCAAAAGAAACAGCTGGATCCTCCATCTGGAAGCTAGATGACCATGTGTGTTTCCCACTGAAACACCACATCTCACCGACAGACGAGCGAAGACACCACCCTTTCACACTCTGGTGTGTGTACAGAAGGGGGAGGCCTCAAAGCCAAAACCAAGGAGGCGGCGCCTCTCCTTCCTTTTCTGCTCTCTTCTGTAATGATTGGTAAATAACTCTCTGAGAAAGGAGAGACCCCAAGCTAATTCTATTTTGTCTTTTCTGCAATTTTTTAAAAATATATATATTTATTTATTTTGGGATCATGGGCTTCAGAATGCAAGCTCAGTATTTATGGTGTAGCGGCTTAGTTCCCCCACGGCATGTGGGGATCTTCCCAGACCAGGTATTGAACCAGAGTCCCCTGCATTGCAAGGCAAACGCTTAACCACTAGACCATCAGGGAAGCCCCCTTTTCTGCAATTTTTAATGCTTTTAAGAAAATCGTGTATTTTTTTCTTTGGACCACTCCATAAGGCTTGAGGGATCTTAACTCCCCGGTCAGGGGTCGAACCAGTGCGCCTTCTCATGGAAGCTCAGAATCCTAATCACTGGACCAGCAGACTATTCCCTATTCTGCACTTTAATTTCTGCTTGTGTATGTGTGTAAGTGTGCGGGGGAGGAGTGAGGGTGTGGACGTGCATGGTGTGTAGTGTCTGCGGGTGGCATGTGTGTGTGTGTCTCCCAGGGGAAGGGTAGGAAAGGAGGACGTATTTACAACTTGCAGTACATTTTTACGTCTCATCAGAGAGTAGACATACCTCCGGGAGAAAACCCTTATCAGTGTGCCTGGGCGCCAGCAGCCTCGGCATCCCCGTGGGACTTACTGGAACCACAGATCCTTTTCCCCAGATATACTGACTCACAGGCTGCCTTTCAACAAGGTCCCCAGCTGCTGGCTGTGCCTGTGTGAGTCCCGTCCAGAGTCCTGGGTAAGAGAGGATGTCTGAGGTTCGAACTCTGGCTTCTCAGAGGCTTAACCTCTCAGGCCTCTCTCTTCAGTAGGTATTTTAATAATATGTAGTTCTTTGGGTTCTTGTAGAAGTTAACTGAGTTCACTCTTGTCTGGTGCTCAACAGAACACTTGGCTGATAGTAAGCACTGGCATTGAGGAGGATGCTGGCAAGCAGTCACGGAGCAGGTCTGGGTTCCATAAGATGTCGTTTTCCACCATGAGACAGGGCTTCCCTGGTGGTTCCATGGTAAAGGATCCACCTGCCAATGCAGGAGATGCAGGTTCGATCCCTGGGTCGGAAAGATCCCCTGGAGAAGGACATGGCAACCCACTCCAGTGTTCTTGCCTGGGAAATCCCACGGACAGAGCAGCCTGGCCGGTGACAGCCCCTGGGATCGCAGAGTCAAGACACACCTGAGTGGCTGAGCACGATCCTAGTCAACCATCCGTTTGCAAAGCCTTTGTTTGAATAATTTTGCTCCTCTTGCCTTTTTTTCCAGAGAGAATTTCCTGTTCCTGAACAGTTCAAGACAGCCTGGGATGGAGCCAAGCTGATCACTGAACCTACAGAAATTATGGTTTCCGAGAGACCGCCAAAG
This sequence comes from Tragulus kanchil, assembly GCA_022376925.1. NCBI lineage: Eukaryota > Metazoa > Chordata > Mammalia > Artiodactyla > Tragulidae > Tragulus > Tragulus kanchil. Next base: position 14,987,175 of record JAIOJX010000005.1, read on the forward strand.
CCCTTGACCTGAATCCCCACCCCCAGCATCAAAAAAAAAAAAAAAAAACCCACACAGCAGCATTAAGGACCTAGACGTTGCAGTAGCGCCTGCTGCTTTCGTTTTGGCCTCCGACAATTCTGTGCTATAGAAACAGCATCATTTCTGGCACCCTTTTGAGGGCTTTTTGAAATATTTCACATTTCTTTGTGGTTTGCCTTTGTGTGTGATTTGAGTTCCACAGGATGACTTGTGAGCATTACATATTTAAAGGGCAAAAAAGAGAATTCTGTTCCCCTCATGTCATTATCACAGTAGCTGAGAGGTAAAAATATTGCATGACTCACTTTTTACACTCATGTCTAATTGCTAGTTGAAAAATAAAACCTTTGAGAATCTAAGATGTACGTTTTTATCTTTTAGACAGTTTCCACATATGCAGTAGTAGTGTGCTCGAAAAATGTACAATTTTTGTTTTCTTACTTTTACCAGCTTTACCAGCATGAGTACACTGTCAGCCTGAATATCTGTTTTAAAAACACAAGAAAGTTCCATACCAAGAACCGTATCCAAGTTGGGTTTTTTTTTTTTTTGGTCCTTGGAAAGACCTGTATTTTTCACAGTTACCAAAAACCAGAAGTTGACCTTAATGATTTGTCTTAAATATTTTTTTTCTTTTTTCCCCATGTTTTTAAAAATTGGGGGGAAAAACCCCCTTTTTTCTCTGGGACAAGCCCAGTGGTTTTTATGCCAAAACTGGATAGAGGAAGCAGGGTTTTTTTTTTTCACTTATAACCTACGTTTCTCTAGACAGCCCAGTGGTTGTTTTCCAGTTTGGAACCGTTAACTATCAGATGCCTTGTAAGTGATGTCTTTTAACGCTTTTACTATAGATGTTCTTCTCCACTTTGCCAGACTTGCTAAACAGTCTCAAAATGAAAATGAAAAAGCCATAGTTCTATGACAACTTCTAAAGCCTAGAGAATTTCCTGTTCCTGAACAGTTCAAGACAGCCTGGGATGGAGCCAAGCTGATCACTGAACCTACAGAAATTATGGTTTCCGAGAGACCGCCAAAGCCCTTGACCTGAATCCCCACCCCCAGCATCAAAAAAAAAAAAAAAAACCCACACAGCAGCATTAAGGACCTAGACGTTGCAGTAGCGCCTGCTGCTTTCGTTTTGGCCTCCGACAATTCTGTGCTATAGAAACAGCATCATTTCTGGCACCCTTTTGAGGGCTTTTTGAAATATTTCACATTTCTTTGTGGTTTGCCTTTGTGTGTGATTTGAGTTCCACAGGATGACTTGTGAGCATTACATATTTAAAGGGCAAAAAAGAGAATTCTGTTCCCCTCATGTCATTATCACAGTAGCTGAGAGGTAAAAATATTGCATGACTCACTTTTTACACTCATGTCTAATTGCTAGTTGAAAAATAAAACCTTTGAGAATCTAAGATGTACGTTTTTATCTTTTAGACAGTTTCCACATATGCAGTAGTAGTGTGCTCGAAAAAATGTACAATTTTTGTTTTCTTACTTTTACCAGCTTTACCAGCATGAGTACACTGTCAGCCTGAATATCTGTTTTAAAAACACAAGAAAGTTCCATACCAAGAACCGTATCCAAGTTGGGTTTTTTTTTTTTTTGGTCCTTGGAAAGACCTGTATTTTTCACAGTTACCAAAAACCAGAAGTAGACCTTAATGATTTATCTTAAATATTTTTCTGCCATGTCACTTGGAAAACTTGTACTTCTCTGCATAAAGATTTTTATGCCAAAACATGGATAGGAGGAAGCAGGGTTTTTTTTTTTTTTTTCTCACTCTATAATACCTCACAGTGTTTCTCTAGGAACAAGCCCAGTGGTTGTTTTCCAGTTTGGAACCTGCGAACTATCAGATGCCTTGTAAGTGATGTCTTTTAACGTTTTACTATAGATGTTCTTCTCCACTTTGCCAGACTTGCTAAACAGTCTCAAAAATGAAAATGAAAAAGCCATAGTTCTATGACAACTTCTAAAGCCTAGAGAATTGTTTGTTGGCTTGCCTCGCTGCTCTGTTTTGTAGTAGTGATATAAATGCTTTTTCAACACGAGTCACTCTGATATTCCTTTTTATCGTTTTAGTACATAATGCTGAAAATCTGTAACTTTTTGGCTCACCTGTAATGAATTCTAGTATAATACTTGCAGACCAGATACAAGCATATAGATTGTGCCTATTACAGCCTTTGGAATACATCGTTTCTGTTTTTTAAATATCTTCTATAACCACATAGTATTCAAATTACTAATGCTCGTGTACCACAGTTTTGCGCTAGAAGTTTTTGTCCAAATGAATAATGTTGTGGCTTTAGTCAGTATCTTTTTTTTCAACTGTAAACTTACTCTGAAATAAAGTAAAATTCTATTTAAATTTAAAATTGTTTAAATACTGTGGTGAATTCAGGGTGTGAACATTTTTTCCCTCTTTGATCTGCCCCTTCCTCTATGTCAGCTTTAGGAAAGAGAGCCGAGCCTTTCTGTTTGAATTAGAGAATTTATCCAGCATGCCATCAGCCTCCCTGAAGAATAGCTTCATCTACATAAATATCAGATAAAGCCAAATGTAGCTAGAAGGACTGTCAGAACATTCTAGAATCAAGTTTTTTAAACTGAAGTATAGTTGATTTACCGTATTGCATCCGTTTCAGGTGTATGCATAGTAATTCAGTTATATTTCTGCAGATTATAATCTGTTACAGATTATTACAAGATATTGACTGTAATTCCCTGTCCTATATAATAAATCCTTATTGCTTACCTGTTTTTCTTTTCTTTTTTTTTTTTTTTAAGCAACTTTTATTTATTTATTTTTGGCTGTGCTGAGTCTTTGTTGATGTGTGGGTTTAGGTGCTCTGCAGTATGTGGGATCTTCCCGGATCAGGGCTCGAACCTGTGTCTCCTGCATTGGCAGACAGGTTCTTATCCACTGAGCTACAAGGGAAGCCCTTACCTGTTTTTCATACTGTAGCTTGTATCCATTGTTGTCGGTTGTTGTTTAGTCACTAAGTCATGTCCAACTCTTTTGCGGCCCCATGGACTGTAACTCACCAGGCTCTTTTGTCCATGAGATTTCCCAGGTGAGAATACTGGAGTGGGTTGCCATTTCCTCCTCCAAGGGATCTTCCTGACCCAGGAATCAAACCTGTGTCTCCTGCATTGGCAGGAGGATTCTTTACTGCTGAACCACTAGGGAAACCCTGTATCTGTTATTCTCACACTTCTAATTTATCCTTCCCCACTCTCTCGCCCCTTTTCATAACTGTAACTTTGTGCCTTATGTCTGTGAGTCTGTGTTTGGTATATAGATTCATTTGGGTTATTTTTTAGACTATATATATGTGACATATAGAATTTGTCTTTCTCTGATTTATTTCACTAAGCACAATACTCTTTAGGTCTACCCATGTTGCTGCAAGTGGCAATGTTTCATTCATTTTTATGGCTGAGTAGTGTTCTGTTTTACATATACCATATCTTCTTAAGCCAATCACTTATTGATGGACATGAGTTGTTTCCGTGTCTTAGATATTGTAAATAGACATGTATGTGCAGTTTAAAAAGGGGAACGGGTAATTTTTCCCTCTTTGATCTGCCCCTTCCTCTATGTCAGCTTTAGGAAAGAGAGCCGAGCCTTTCTGTTTGAATTAGAGAATTTATCCAGCATGCCATCAGCCTCCCTGAAGAATAGCTTCATCTACATAAATATCAGATAAAGCCAAATGTAGCTAGAAGGACTGTCAGAACATTCTAGAATCAAGTTTTTTAAACTGAAGTATAGTTGATTTACCGTATTGCATCCGTTTCAGGTGTATGCATAGTAATTCAGTTATATTTCTGCAGATTATAATCTGTTACAGATTATTACAAGATATTGACTGTAATTCCCTGTCCTATATAATAAATCCTTATTGCTTACCTGTTTTTCTTTTCTTTTTTTTTTTTTTTAAGCAACTTTTATTTATTTATTTTTGGCTGTGCTGAGTCTTTGTTGATGTGTGGGTTTAGGTGCTCTGCAGTATGTGGGATCTTCCCGGATCAGGGCTCGAACCTGTGTCTCCTGCATTGGCAGACAGGTTCTTATCCACTGAGCTACAAGGGAAGCCCTTACCTGTTTTTCATACTGTAGCTTGTATCCATTGTTGTCGGTTGTTGTTTAGTCACTAAGTCATGTCCAACTCTTTTGCGGCCCCATGGACTGTAACTCACCAGGCTCTTTTGTCCATGAGATTTCCCAGGTGAGAATACTGGAGTGGGTTGCCATTTCCTCCTCCAAGGGATCTTCCTGACCCAGGAATCAAACCTGTGTCTCCTGCATTGGCAGGAGGATTCTTTACTGCTGAACCACTAGGGAAACCCTGTATCTGTTATTCTCACACTTCTAATTTATCCTTCCCCACTCTCTCGCCCCTTTTCATAACTGTAACTTTGTGCCTTATGTCTGTGAGTCTGTGTTTGGTATATAGATTCATTTGGGTTATTTTTTAGACTATATATATGTGACATATAGAATTTGTCTTTCTCTGATTTATTTCACTAAGCACAATACTCTTTAGGTCTACCCATGTTGCTGCAAGTGGCAATGTTTCATTCATTTTTATGGCTGAGTAGTGTTCTGTTTTACATATACCATATCTTCTTAAGCCAATCACTTATTGATGGACATGAGTTGTTTCCGTGTCTTAGCTATTGTAAATAGTGATACTATGAATACTGGGGTGCGTGTATCTTTTCAAATTAGAGGAAAGAAATTACTCTTTTTAAAATGCTACATACCCATTACATAGAAATAATTTTATAATGAGAAATAAATTCACTCAAAGCTCTTGGAATGAAGTAGCTTTGGACTTGACATCAACCTTTCAAGATACTTCCCCACAGATATTGAAAATCTGCATTTGAGGTTCACAGACATATTTTACCAGCCTTGATGGCTTACATCACCTACTGGCTTTTCAAGTAGGTTTGATTTGTTGACAAAGAAAAAGGGAAGAAAAAAGAAACCCTTTGGCTACGTGTAGGAAAACAATTATCAAAGAAAACACTGCATTTCCAATCTGTTTTGTTTTCCTGGATCAGGAATTGAACCCATGTCTCCTTCATTGGCAGGCAGACTCTTTACCACTGAGCCATCCTGGATGTCCTGATGTTCTTGATGCTGGTCTTTTCTCATTAAACTTCCTTTGATTTGGTGATACACAATATACTTCTCAGATTTGTCCCTTTTCTATTCCCTTTCCTCTCCAATGCTCCTCCGTCTCCCTTAACTGCGTCTCATCACCTACAGATGACCCCTCAACTCAGATCCATCCTCAAAATTCTTAACTTGAAGTCTCCAGAGGGTTATTTCAGCCTGCATGTCCCAACTCCATTCCACATGGATGAATGTACATTGCTCACACAGACCTTATTTTTCTTATCTGCATTTCTTAGTTTCAGTCATGGTCTCCTCATACCTTTTGTCATAGATGCAGGATCAGCCATTTCCTGTGATAGGAAGCAGTGAAAGAGAACCATGAGCTGGTAACTTTGTGCCTTATGTCTGTGAGTCTGTGTTTGGTATATAGATTCATTTGGGTTATTTTTTAGACTATATATATGTGACATATAGAATTTGTCTTTCTCTGATTTATTTCACTAAGCACAATACTCTTTAGGTCTACCCATGTTGCTGCAAGTGGCAATGTTTCATTCATTTTTATGGCTGAGTAGTGTTCTGTTTTACATATACCATATCTTCTTAAGCCAATCACTTATTGATGGACATGAGTTGTTTCCGTGTCTTAGCTATTGTAAATAGTGATACTATGAATACTGGGGTGCGTGTATCTTTTCAAATTAGAGGAAAGAAATTACTCTTTTTAAAATGCTACATACCCATTACATAGAAATAATTTTATAATGAGAAATAAATTCACTCAAAGCTCTTGGAATGAAGTAGCTTTGGACTTGACATCAACCTTTCAAGATACTTCCCCACAGATATTGAAAATCTGCATTTGAGGTTCACAGACATATTTTACCAGCCTTGATGGCTTACATCACCTACTGGCTTTTCAAGTAGGTTTGATTTGTTGACAAAGAAAAAGGGAAGAAAAAAGAAACCCTTTGGCTACGTGTAGGAAAACAATTATCAAAGAAAACACTGCATTTCCAATCTGTTTTGTTTTCCTGGATCAGGAATTGAACCCATGTCTCCTTCATTGGCAGGCAGACTCTTTACCACTGAGCCATCCTGGATGTCCTGATGTTCTTGATGCTGGTCTTTTCTCATTAAACTTCCTTTGATTTGGTGATACACAATATACTTCTCAGATTTGTCCCTTTTCTATTCCCTTTCCTCTCCAATGCTCCTCCGTCTCCCTTAACTGCGTCTCATCACCTACAGATGACCCCTCAACTCAGATCCATCCTCAAAATTCTTAACTTGAAGTCTCCAGAGGGTTATTTCAGCCTGCATGTCCCAACTCCATTCCACATGGATGAATGTACATTGCTCACACAGACCTTATTTTTCTTATCTGCATTTCTTAGTTTCAGTCATGGTCTCCTCATACCTTTTGTCATAGATGCAGGATCAGCCATTTCCTGTGATAGGAAGCAGTGAAAGAGAACCATGAGCTGGAGGGAACCACGGGTCAGTCTTGAACATGTGTAACTCAGGGCATCTTTATGATGCTTAATTGGACGTGGAGAATAGGTGATTGGATATGGGTTTGGAGTCTTCATTGTGTCTGATGCCAAATCTTTAGGGATCATTTCAGAAGTATAATATTTTTTTAAATGACTTTTATGAAACATGTTTGTCTCCAAAGAATTATTTTAAACCATTGGCACTTTCTGTACCACTTAAGATACAGATATAGTTTTAAAGGCTTTAATTGCCTCAACCGAGACAAGCCGATTTTATAGTCTTTCAAAGATTTATTTTGCAAGTTTAACTATTTTAATGTTTCTGAGTGTGATGAAGCTTAATTTGTGGTACAAGCAGAAAGTAAACCAGCTCAGATTAGCCCTCGATAATTCATCCGTATTTCTCCAAATGGCTTTTTATGCCTGTACTGTTTAGTAACTTGGTATAACATGTAACTAACTAATGAAGGATAATGTTTGCTTATTGGTAGGAATTTCTTCCAGATTTCCCTCCAGAACCAGGTCTTTATATTTAAAGATAATTTTTGCCTAAAGCTACAGCTTGAATATTTGAGTTCTAGGTCTACTTTTAATTAATATCTTATTTTTAGGATCATCATACTTAAAAAAAAAAAAGATACCTACCTCATGGTGACATGAAGATCCAGATGAAAGAAACACATCATTGACCACACTTCCTAAACACTAATTAGTAAATCTCATGCACCAATATCACAAGGGTTTTTTCATTAAAATTCAATTAGTAATTTCCCAAGGTGTCAGTAATTCATGTTGTAAGCTAATCAGAAGCTATGCATTTAAACTTTTTTGTTATTTTAAATAACCACTGCAGCCTCATTTCATTTCAACGCATACATCAATACACTTCTAACAGGAAGTCTTCCCATGAACATAACTGGTCTGTGGATTTGTTTGGTAAGCATGAGACTCTTTTGTGAAGGCCCCGCTCCCAACAGTGCCCAAGTGAGCAGTGCACAGTCCATGGTCTCCTCATACCTTTTGTCATAGATGCAGGATCAGCCATTTCCTGTGATAGGAAGCAGTGAAAGAGAACCATGAGCTGGAGGGAACCACGGGTCAGTCTTGAACATGTGTAACTCAGGGCATCTTTATGATGCTTAATTGGACGTGGAGAATAGGTGATTGGATATGGGTTTGGAGTCTTCATTGTGTCTGATGCCAAATCTTTAGGGATCATTTCAGAAGTATAATATTTTTTTAAATGACTTTTATGAAACATGTTTGTCTCCAAAGAATTATTTTAAACCATTGGCACTTTCTGTACCACTTAAGATACAGATATAGTTTTAAAGGCTTTAATTGCCTCAACCGAGACAAGCCGATTTTATAGTCTTTCAAAGATTTATTTTGCAAGTTTAACTATTTTAATGTTTCTGAGTGTGATGAAGCTTAATTTGTGGTACAAGCAGAAAGTAAACCAGCTCAGATTAGCCCTCGATAATTCATCCGTATTTCTCCAAATGGCTTTTTATGCCTGTACTGTTTAGTAACTTGGTATAACATGTAACTAACTAATGAAGGATAATGTTTGCTTATTGGTAGGAATTTCTTCCAGATTTCCCTCCAGAACCAGGTCTTTATATTTAAAGATAATTTTTGCCTAAAGCTACAGCTTGAATATTTGAGTTCTAGGTCTACTTTTAATTAATATCTTATTTTTAGGATCATCATACTTAAAAAAAAAAAAGATACCTACCTCATGGTGACATGAAGATCCAGATGAAAGAAACACATCATTGACCACACTTCCTAAACACTAATTAGTAAATCTCATGCACCAATATCACAAGGGTTTTTTCATTAAAATTCAATTAGTAATTTCCCAAGGTGTCAGTAATTCATGTTGTAAGCTAATCAGAAGCTATGCATTTAAACTTTTTTGTTATTTTAAATAACCACTGCAGCCTCATTTCATTTCAACGCATACATCAATACACTTCTAACAGGAAGTCTTCCCATGAACATAACTGGTCTGTGGATTTGTTTGGTAAGCATGAGACTCTTTTGTGAAGACTGTGCTTTCCTGCTCATGCTCCCTAAGGGACAGTCATGCCCACACAGTGAGCAGTGCACAGTCCTAGAGGGGGTGAGCTCATGACTCAAGTTCCCCAGCAGCCTACCCTACATACTGCTGCTTTTATGACACTTTGTGCTTCAGGTATTTCTCTTCAACTTAACAATCTATAGAAACAAGATCAAAGTTCGTGAGACGTAGACAATTCCGGGGGGGTGATTGCCTTCTGCAATGAAACATGATCAAAATCTGTACTCCTTTATGAATATTTGTCCTGTAGCACTATAAAAAATGTATAAAGGTCCAGAGAAGTATTTTGCAATAGCCGTGTATGATATGTATCTTCAGGAAATTATAGAAGTTTATGGAAATATCATCTATAAAAGGGTTCTAAGTTATATATATATGTGTGTGTATATGTGTGTGTATGTGTATATCTGTATTCCCCATATCCTGAGATAGAGAAAAGTTGGATAAAATAACCAGGAGTTTCCTCTACCATTATGAATCTCACTTTTTTAGCTCTAGCTATAATGGCAAATCAAAATATTCTTGTATTTATCTGACTAAGGTAAGCAAGAAGAAATTAATTGTATATGCTTATTGAAAAAGAAATAGTATTTGAAAACTTAAGGTCGGCAAATTACCCGTGCGAATCACCTGACTAATTAAGTGGTCATTACTTTACTAGATGCTCATTCATGGGTCCTGTGTAAATGTCTGAAAGCATTTAAAAAGAATATGTTAAGATAAGCCCATTCAGTATTTGTGGAATTCAGGGAGTGATGTCCCATCATTAACAACAAAAATCTGGTCCTGTCGAGAGTTATTAAAATGTTCCTTTGTTAGCATCTAAAATAATTACACCAGCAATATGGTCTACATTCTGCAGGCTGTTTCTACCAACTGGCTAGACAACTATTTTCTCAAATTAATTCCATACTCTACAGTTTACAGAAATAAGTCTCTCTTCAACATATACTAGACAGACATATGTCCAATAGAACTTATCTTTGGGGGAAAAGGCTCAAGCTTCATTAACTCTTCAAAAATAATGAAATAAGTCTTGCCTTAATCAGAAAGAGCTTTGACATGGAATCAGAAGATACAGTTTTCATTCTGAATCTGCCACTAAACAGAGGTGTGCCCACTTGACAAATACCTGTGACACCTTTAAAGACATGAGATTCTTTTAAAATGAGATCAGTGTGTCAAACCGTTTTTCAAATATAATTAAACAAATATGCAACAAAACTGCCTGTGGCACGGTCGTTAGCTGCCCACCAAAATCTATCCTTCTTTCCTTACCAGGCTGTGTGTCCCCATCTCCCCTGCAGTCTGAGGGCCGTGAGAGGTGCTCCCTGAGGGAACGTGAGTAGAAGTAATGCAGACCCCACTTCGGGACTCAGTCTTTGAAGAGAACGTATTTCCTCATGTTCCTGTTCCCTTCTACCAGCCATATCCTGCATGTGGCGACCAGCCTTAATCATGCAGATAGCGATATGCTCTTGTTATGCAAGAGTAACAAGTTAGAAGTAGCCTGGGTCCTTGAGTCGCAGTATGGGAGAGAGCCACCCACTGACCTGAACCTACTTTAGGTTGCACGGGAGATAAACTTAGTTTGTACTTAAACTGTTACAAATTTGGATTGATTTATCAGAGAAGGTTAGCCTACCAAAACTCATACACTAGCCACAGAAGCCTTTGCTTTTACTGATTCAGCCATTAGGAATATCTTCTAAGAATTTGAAAGGTGTACAGAATATGTTAAGGAAAATGAGCATGTATCAGAAAAACAGGTTGGAAGAATATTTTTATTGAAATGTACGTCGATTAAAAGAATTATATTTGTATAAATGTGCTCAGTTGCTCAGTCATATCTGACTCTTCGTGACTCCATGGACTGAAGCCCGCCAGGCTCCTCTGTCCATAAGATTTCCCTGGCAAGAATGCTAGAGTGGTTTGCCATTTCCTTTTCCAGGGGATCTTCTTGCCCCAGGAATTGAACCTGAGTCTCTAGTATCTCCTGCATTGGCCCATGGATTCTTTAACACTGTGCTACGTGGGAGGCCTATATTGGTATGTAAAGGTATGTAAATGTATATTTGATAGATAATTTAGTGTTGTTGATATTGTACAGTTACTAAGTCGTGTCTGACTCTTTGTGACCCATGGACAGCAGGCTTCCATCTTCTCCTATCTCCTGGAGTTTGCTCAGACTCATAACCATTGAGTTGGTGATGCCATTCAGCCACCTCATCCTCTGGCGCCCCCTTCTCCTCCTGTCCTCAGTCTTTTCCAGCATCAGGGTCTTTTCCAGTGAGTCAGTTTGGTATGGCTTAGTGTAGTGGTTGAGAGTATGGATCCTAGTCTTATCATTTACTGGCCGTATGATTTTGAGGGAAAAAAAATACTTAATTTCTCTACACTTTGGTTTGTTCATCTCCACGGTAGTGATGATAATAGTATTTACCTTCCCTTTGGTTGTTTTAGGGCTTCCTTGATAGCTCAGCTGGTAAAGAATGCTTCTACAGTGCAGGTGACCCCAGTTCTATTCCTGGGTTGGGAAGATCTCTGGAGATAGGAAAGGCTACCCACTCCAGTATTGTTGTCTGGAGAATTCCATGGCTCGTCCATGGATCGCAAAGCATCAGACACAACTGAGCAATTTTTACTTTCACTTGGGTTGTTTTAGGGAGTAAATGAATTAATGTATTCCTCATAGTAAAGATTGTAGAACTTTTAGTTACGATTATTTTCATCATCATTAGAGCATAGAGAAAAATACACACTAAAATGGCAATTGAGTCTATCTTCAGAGTATGGAGTTGGAGGAAAGAATGTTTCCTCTTTCTCTTCTTATTATTGTTTGAATTTATCAGACTAAACATGAACACGTGATTGTTAAATTTCTCGTAGTTCTTAGTGGTTACTAGAAAAAAAATGGTTTTTTTCCTCTTTCTCTTTTTTAATTTCAAACTCAGTCATATCTGACTCTTCGTGACTCCATGGACTGAAGCCCGCCAGGCTCCTCTGTCCATAAGATTTCCCTGGCAAGAATGCTAGAGTGGTTTGCCATTTCCTTTTCCAGGGGATCTTCTTGCCCCAGGAATTGAACCTGAGTCTCTAGTATCTCCTGCATTGGCCCATGGATTCTTTAACACTGTGCTACGTGGGAGGCCTATATTGGTATGTAAAGGTATGTAAATGTATATTTGATAGATAATTTAGTGTTGTTGATATTGTACAGTTACTAAGTCGTGTCTGACTCTTTGTGACCCATGGACAGCAGGCTTCCATCTTCTCCTATCTCCTGGAGTTTGCTCAGACTCATAACCATTGAGTTGGTGATGCCATTCAGCCACCTCATCCTCTGGCGCCCCCTTCTCCTCCTGTCCTCAGTCTTTTCCAGCATCAGGGTCTTTTCCAGTGAGTCAGTTTGGTATGGCTTAGTGTAGTGGTTGAGAGTATGGATCCTAGTCTTATCATTTACTGGCCGTATGATTTTGAGGGAAAAAAAATACTTAATTTCTCTACACTTTGGTTTGTTCATCTCCACGGTAGTGATGATAATAGTATTTACCTTCCCTTTGGTTGTTTTAGGGCTTCCTTGATAGCTCAGCTGGTAAAGAATGCTTCTACAGTGCAGGTGACCCCAGTTCTATTCCTGGGTTGGGAAGATCTCTGGAGATAGGAAAGGCTACCCACTCCAGTATTGTTGTCTGGAGAATTCCATGGCTCGTCCATGGATCGCAAAGCATCAGACACAACTGAGCAATTTTTACTTTCACTTGGGTTGTTTTAGGGAGTAAATGAATTAATGTATTCCTCATAGTAAAGATTGTAGAACTTTTAGTTACGATTATTTTCATCATCATTAGAGCATAGAGAAAAATACACACTAAAATGGCAATTGAGTCTATCTTCAGAGTATGGAGTTGGAGGAAAGAATGTTTCCTCTTTCTCTTCTTATTATTGTTTGAATTTATCAGACTAAACATGAACACGTGATTGTTAAATTTCTCGTAGTTCTTAGTGGTTACTAGACATCCAATAATTTTAATAACATTCAAAAGAAGAGCATTACCTTTTCATAATTTGCTTTACTTGTAATCTCTTCTTTTTCTTCTTAATTAGCATTGCCAGAATTTTATGTATTGTTTTCTCCCTTTCATAATGGTTATTGGATTTGTTGACAAGTTACACTATCATTCTGTCTTCTGATCTTTTAATTTTTGATGACTAGTTCAGTTTTTATTGTTTTAATTTTCTAAATAATCCTCCAGGAAATTTGCTTGACCTGCGTCTTTATACCCTAATGTTTATATTTCTATAAGGTAGATTCCTAAAAGGGGGATTAGTGAGTCACAAGTCTGTTTTATCAAATGTTGATGGATACTGCCAAATTGTCCTTTTTAAAAGTAACGGAATCTTATACTTCCATGAATGGTGAGTGAACCTGTTTCTCCAAACCTCGTCAACACTGGGCACTGCCAGTCTTGGTAATATTTCCAGTCTGATAGGTAAAAGTATGATTTGGTTTTTTTTATGCACAAAACTGATGGGGGTGGGGGCAGACTACTCTATAAAAAGCACGAACATTGTCATGGCTAGCAGGTGAGAATAAAATGAGCAAGGATATTAAGTTTATAAAAGAGTATACAGGTCAACAAAACTCTTCTGGGAAGGGATAAGATGGAGAAGAAGCCAGCAAAATTATGGAATTTTTCATTCTCTGACCACAAGAATGAGGGGGGTCAAGAACAGAGATGGCATCAGATGAAGTTGATTCGAAATTTCAGTTAATGGCTTACATGTTGCAGCTCCAGCCTAGCCTTGTAGGAGGACCCCCGTGCGGTCATAATGATAAGAAAAAATCATGCAAATGAAGTAAGTAATAATGGGACTCTGGCTGGAACTCAGGAAGTGTGGCAGGAGGTGTCCCAGGTCAAGGAGGCAATTTCAGAGGAAGAACCTGAGTTAGGAAAATGAGGAGTAAATTGACCTGGTGCTCAAGAGCGTCCACGGGCTTTTCCCCTGGGATTGGTTGTTTCCAGGGTTAATAAACAGAACAGCAGACAGAGACAAATCAATGCTTTTCGTGTACATCATGATGTACCAACACTTGATAGTCTGTAAATATTTTTTCCTTGTGTTTCATAACAGCATTCCATTGCTGACTGGACCAAAGCCAAACTCAGCCTCTTTCCTGGACCTTTCTGTACATCCTAACATGTTCCAGCATCTCGCCAGGGCTCTCTCTTTCTGGCCTCCTTCCTCCTTTACATCATAGTCACCCTACTTATTTTCAGCCTTTTGTCTCATACTTGAAAGTCGAAAGTGAAAGTCACTCAGTCATATCCAACTCTTCGCAACCCCATGGACTATAACCTCTGTCTTTGGAATTCTCGAGGCAAGAATACTGGAGTGGGTAGCCATTCCCTTCTCAACAGGAATCTTCCCAACCCAAGAATCGAACCATTCATACCTCAAAAGCTTTCACCTCACCCCCAATTCTCATATTTCACAAGTAAAATCTAATTCTAACCTATGATAGTCTTTCCTTTTACTGATGTTACTGAGCACTATGTAATGTATGAGCTTCCCAGGTGCATCAGTGGTAAGGAATCTGCCTGCCAAGCAGGAGAGGTCGACTCAAACCCCATGGACAGAGGAGCCTGGGGTGCTGTCATGCACGGGGCCACAAGAGTTGCACGCAACTAACTTAGTGACCCAACGACAGCAAGGTATATGTATATGTGTGTGGGTATGTATACATGACTCAGAGCTAGTCAACAGTCCTGGTTGCAGTCAGTATAAAAGGGACAAGACTGGCTGGATGATTTTTAAAATCTCAGGTCCTCAAGTCGGGTTTGGAGTGTGGTGGTTCTTAACTTTGGAAACTTCTCCACCTACTGGTTGTCTGAAGTCAGTGTGCACTGGGATTGATGTTGCCCGTTTATGAGTCTTTATGAGTCTGCCCATTTTCAAGAACATCATGTGCCTCTATGAATGCTGACACATTTATAAATCACTTTGAATTCCTAAAATTCTGTTATGAAGAAAATGTATTCTTATACAATATTATAAAGCAGATGATAAATTTCTTAATGCTGATTGACAACCACTGGAGGGCAGAAAAGCATCATCTAGCCACTTCTTCCAAGTTTGGCTAGAGAAGGAAAAGATACCTTGCTATATGTGTATTTCTGAAAGTTAGAAATCAAACTATCTTAATATTTAATCTTTTATTTGATACATGGAACATCTTTTCAGCTGAAACTTCTGTAGTGGATTTTACCTTACCTTTCTGTACATCCTAACATGTTCCAGCATCTCGCCAGGGCCTCTCTTTCTGGCCTCCTTCCTCCTTTACATCATAGTCACCCTACTTATTTTCAGCCTTTTGTCTCATACTTGAAAGTCGAAAGTGAAAGTCACTCAGTCATATCCAACTCTTCGCAACCCCATGGACTATAACCTCTGTCTTTGGAATTCTCGAGGCAAGAATACTGGAGTGGGTAGCCATTCCCTTCTCAACAGGAATCTTCCCAACCCAAGAATCGAACCATTCATACCTCAAAAGCTTTCACCTCACCCCCAATTCTCATATTTCACAAGTAAAATCTAATTCTAACCTATGATAGTCTTTCCTTTTACTGATGTTACTGAGCACTATGTAATGTATGAGCTTCCCAGGTGCATCAGTGGTAAGGAATCTGCCTGCCAAGCAGGAGAGGTCGACTCAAACCCCATGGACAGAGGAGCCTGGGGTGCTGTCATGCACGGGGCCACAAGAGTTGCACGCAACTAACTTAGTGACCCAACGACAGCAAGGTATATGTATATGTGTGTGGGTATGTATACATGACTCAGAGCTAGTCAACAGTCCTGGTTGCAGTCAGTATAAAAGGGACAAGACTGGCTGGATGATTTTTAAAATCTCAGGTCCTCAAGTCGGGTTTGGAGTGTGGTGGTTCTTAACTTTGGAAACTTCTCCACCTACTGGTTGTCTGAAGTCAGTGTGCACTGGGATTGATGTTGCCCGTTTATGAGTCTTTATGAGTCTGCCCATTTTCAAGAACATCATGTGCCTCTATGAATGCTGACACATTTATAAATCACTTTGAATTCCTAAAATTCTGTTATGAAGAAAATGTATTCTTATACAATATTATAAAGCAGATGATAAATTTCTTAATGCTGATTGACAACCACTGGAGGGCAGAAAAGCATCATCTAGCCACTTCTTCCAAGTTTGGCTAGAGAAGGAAAAGATACCTTGCTATATGTGTATTTCTGAAAGTTAGAAATCAAACTATCTTAATATTTAATCTTTTATTTGATACATGGAACATCTTTTCAGCTGAAACTTCTGTAGTGGATTTTTTTTTTTTCCAAAGTGGTTTTCATCAATGTATCAGATCAGACAAAAGCAATTTGCCATCAGGCCATGGTTTTGTCACTATTACTAACAAGAAGAGTTGAAATATGCTGATAAACTAAATATCACTAAAGATTAGAGAGATCAGTTCTAAACAATAGCTTCATGGCTGCCCAATTTTCAGGAACTCTTCAGTTATCCTAGCAAAACGTGGGTTCATACACGGCTTACAATTATTGGCTACTTTCCTAACGCCTTCTCTTCCAAAACAAACTCCTGGAAGATTAGGATGCAAATCCTATGTCTGCTTGCCTTTCATTCCCTCTTCAATCAACCTTTCACCCCCAAGAAACCACTCAGGTAAAGCCATCGGTGACTTCTAAATGGCCGAAGCCAATTTACATTCTTTAGTTAGAAGGATCATAAACCAGCACTTGCTAACTGACATGTAAGAGGAATTTCCTGGAAGGATATCACAGTCTCTGATTTAAAGAAGACGTGCAGGTAGAAAGAGCTAATTAAAAGTCTTATCAGGGATCTCTGCTGCTATGAAATTTGTGCCATCCCTGGATCACTGAGTTCAAGTTTCAAAGTCCCAGGTGAACCTGTCCAGTTGGCTGAATTTGGGTCACATACCCACGCCATGACTTAGGCTGCCAGAGCAGAAGACCCCAATTTGAGGTATCAGCCATTGACTTCTTTTTTTTTTTTTTTAAAGATTTATTTATTTATTTATTTTGGTGGGGGTGGGTGGGGAGGGAGGGGAGCAGGCGGGCCACTTCTATTGGTTTTTCATTTGTCCATTTTCATCCATCTTTGTTCTTTGGCCCGTGTGGGCCTCCCATCGCGGTGGCCTCTGTTGTCGCAGAGCGCCGGCTCTGGGCGCATGCGCTCCAGAGCTCCCGCTTGGTAATTGGACACATGGGTCCAGCCGCTCCAGGGCACGTGGGATCTTCCCAGGCCAGGGATCGAACCGGCGCCCCTTGCACTGCAAGGCAGGCGGTGTCCTTACCCACTGGACCACCAGGGAAGCCCAGCCATTGACTTCTGAATAAAGAGATCACCACTGAGCCTCCGCTTCCTCTATTTCCCATTCTCATAGCAAATACATCAAAATTTGGGTTAAGATCATTGTATTGATATTATTCTGACTGTAAATATTATTCAATGATAATTCATATTTCCTTTCCTGGATCTTTTTGTTGTTGTCCTGGTATGTTTTAACTGTTTCTTTTCCATTCTCATTTCCTTTCTCTGTTTAAGAGTCTGCAGAGAACTGCTTAAGCCTGCCCAGTGGTTGCTCCTCCTCATTCAGGGGCCTGAGTGGTGGAAGCTGCAGGTCAGACTCCAGCGGCCGGCTAAGCACTCCTGCCCTCAGCAGGGAACTGCTGAACAGGGGCCACCTGTGAGCCTTCAGATCAGTCTGTGACCCGTTTGTTAACATAAGATGCCGCTGTGAGAGGCTGGTGGTCAACCCTGGGATCAGTAACCACTAGACGTCAGTAAGTCCCTTGGATCTGGCAAGTGAAGGTGCCAGGAGTGAAGCAGGCAGCAAGAGGAGTGGGAAACAACGAAACACTGTAAAAGCAAAAAGTAAAATTAAAAAAAAAAGAAGTGGGCTGGCTCCCACAGCAAACGTGAGCCCAGTTCACTGGCCCGCGTTCCTGGAGAATTTCTGATGACGCAGACCTCGGCCAGGTGTCCATGGCAACCATAGCCAAAGCTTCCGGGAGAAGAGGCTCCCGGGCTCTCGTGGGATTTATGACACAGGTGCCATCACTTCTTGTAGAAATGAAACCATGGGGTGAGCCTTAGTTCCGTGCACTTCACCTGACTTCACTAATCAAGGTTATTTGAATCACATGCTCTCCAAGCTAGGCAACGCCTACCCGGTGAGAGGTCGGCCTGAGCTGTTTTCCAGGAGCTTGCAGCCAGCTGTGTCTACTTGCATCTGAGCTGATTCAAACTGGTTAGGACCACCCATCCTCCTGCAGGGCATGCGTGAGGGTTGCCTCAGTGACCTTTGACCTCAGAGGGCTGACGACTCCACCCTCAGATTGGGCGAAGTGCCCCCTCGCTGGAAGGTTGGGAGGCCCGTAGCTTATTACGCCTGCGCCAAAGACAGTTCCGCCTTTTCCAATCCCCTTTCCTCCCGCTCCCCGTGTCCTCCGCTGCAGACTGCTCTGCTCCCCTGTAAGGAGGCAGAGTTGCAGTTTCTTCTCCTGTATCCTCGCTTCGTTGTCCTGTGAATAAGGCCTCTCTTCGCTACAAACTGCAGTGTCTCAGCCTTTCGGCTTGCTGCACATCCTGCAAAACGAAGCTGGTTCAGTAAGAGATGCTGTGGTTGGTGTGGAAATCCGATTGACGCCACCAAGGTAGGTTCGTGCTGCAAGGACTTTTGAGGGCACCTCCGTAATTTTCGGGGTATCAGGGGCTCTGGACATTGTGAAGGTTTCTGTATGAGTTAAGATGGGAACTCAAACCAATGCCGTATGAACCTCTTTCTGAGTAAAACAGAAAGGTTTGCTATTCTCAGTATTTTTCTTTTAAATTTTTGTTTGGTTTTCTGTATGTGTGTGCTAAGCCGCTTCAGTCGTGTCCGACTCTTTCAGATGCTATGGACTGCACCCCACCAGGCTCCTCTCTCCATGGGATTTCCCAGGCAGGAATAACTGGAGTGAATTGCCATGGCCTCCTCCGGGGGGTCTTCCTGACCCAGGGATCCTCCTCCATTGGCAGGCAGATTCTTTACTACTAGCGCCACCTGGGAAGCCGCCCCCCACCCCCACTCCAGGTTTTCTGTATACTTACCCAATTATCTTTGTTTTTCTCTTCCCCATCATGCTTCTTTTATTTTTATATTTATTTTCATCCAGCTTTATTCTTTGGCCTTTGTGGGCCTTCCATTGCAGTGATCTCTCTCATTGCAGAGCACCAGCTCTGGGCGCATGCGCTCCAGAGCGCTGGCTCGTAATTGGACACACCGGACAGCCACTCCACAGCACGTGGGATCTTCTCAGACCAGGGATCGTACCAGTGCCCCTTGCACTGCAAGGTGGACTCTTTACCCACTGGACCATCAGGGAAGCCCTCCAGTTATTTTTAATTGTCAAATACTAACCAATATTATTCTCCACAACTTATAGATTTGACCTCAGAGGGCTGACGACTCCACCCTCAGATTGGGCGAAGTGCCCCCTCGCTGGAAGGTTGGGAGGCCCGTAGCTTATTACGCCTGCGCCAAAGACAGTTCCGCCTTTTCCAATCCCCTTTCCTCCCGCTCCCCGTGTCCTCCGCTGCAGACTGCTCTGCTCCCCTGTAAGGAGGCAGAGTTGCAGTTTCTTCTCCTGTATCCTCGCTTCGTTGTCCTGTGAATAAGGCCTCTCTTCGCTACAAACTGCAGTGTCTCAGCCTTTCGGCTTGCTGCACATCCTGCAAAACGAAGCTGGTTCAGTAAGAGATGCTGTGGTTGGTGTGGAAATCCGATTGACGCCACCAAGGTAGGTTCGTGCTGCAAGGACTTTTGAGGGCACCTCCGTAATTTTCGGGGTATCAGGGGCTCTGGACATTGTGAAGGTTTCTGTATGAGTTAAGATGGGAACTCAAACCAATGCCGTATGAACCTCTTTCTGAGTAAAACAGAAAGGTTTGCTATTCTCAGTATTTTTCTTTTAAATTTTTGTTTGGTTTTCTGTATGTGTGTGCTAAGCCGCTTCAGTCGTGTCCGACTCTTTCAGATGCTATGGACTGCACCCCACCAGGCTCCTCTCTCCATGGGATTTCCCAGGCAGGAATAACTGGAGTGAATTGCCATGGCCTCCTCCGGGGGGTCTTCCTGACCCAGGGATCCTCCTCCATTGGCAGGCAGATTCTTTACTACTAGCGCCACCTGGGAAGCCGCCCCCCACCCCCACTCCAGGTTTTCTGTATACTTACCCAATTATCTTTGTTTTTCTCTTCCCCATCATGCTTCTTTTATTTTTATATTTATTTTCATCCAGCTTTATTCTTTGGCCTTTGTGGGCCTTCCATTGCAGTGATCTCTCTCATTGCAGAGCACCAGCTCTGGGCGCATGCGCTCCAGAGCGCTGGCTCGTAATTGGACACACCGGACAGCCACTCCACAGCACGTGGGATCTTCTCAGACCAGGGATCGTACCAGTGCCCCTTGCACTGCAAGGTGGACTCTTTACCCACTGGACCATCAGGGAAGCCCTCCAGTTATTTTTTAATTGTCAAATACTAACCAATATTATTCTCCACAACTTATAGATTTCACATTTGTTTAGGGAGCTTCTTTCCGTAAGTCTTTCTACTCTTATTTTTATATACTAATAGGTTTCAGGGTAGAGTGAAAAGCTGGTAAACCACCCTTTTTGCTCTTGGACCTTCAGATGGCAACATATAGAAGGTTTTCTCTGGGACCATTTGGTTTCTCCAAAGAATAATCTTCCAATATCCAGTTTAGGAGGCATGGACTTGGCTGATGGAATTTCAAAAAAAAGGAATAGGGAAAAGTTGAGGTATGAGGAATCACGAATTTAGCTTCCCAGGTAGCTCAGCAGTAAAGAATCTGCCTGCCAACAGGTGATACAGGTTCCTAGATCCCTGGGCTGGGAAGATCCCCTAGAGCAGGAAATGGCAACCTGCTCCAGTATTCTCGCCTGGAAAATTCCATGGACAGGGGAGCTTGGCGGGCTACAGTCCCTGGGGTCACAAAGAGTCGGACATGCCTGAGCGACTGAACACACACTCTCACATATTCCCTCCCTCCCTCCCAGCAAGCACTGCACTCCACTTCCAATTCCCAAAGTATCCATCTACACCTCCAGGGTCTGAGCATCCCCTCAGGTCCATGAACTCTTGTCTTTCAAAGCTGCGGCCACCTTGTTAACTCTCACTTTATTCCTTTGTTTCATTTCATTGGATGTTTTGGAAAGAAAATGAGTGGATATGGTCAATTTACCATGCTTTTCTAGACTCTCCAATCCTTTTAACTCAGGGCTTACATCCTTCGGATCTCATTTTTCTCAGTCATTTCTTTTTGCCACTCATTCGTTGCTGTTGAGTTCCATTTCCCTTTTCCTAAAGGATCCCCTTTAGAGTTTAGGGGTGTGTGTATGTGTGTGAAAATTCTCTGTTTTTTGTCACTTCTATTAACAGCTTGATGGTTTTTACAAGGTGAACACACTTGGAGTCACTTCCCACATCAAGAGTTTTGTCAGCCACACCAGAGGCCTGGGTTCTCCAACCAAAGACGCCTCAGTCCCCCAGCAGTTACCACTCTCCAAACTATGGTCGTCCCCGCTTTTAAAAATGTCCTTAAGTGGATGTCCAGACACTGTAGTCTTAGTCTTATTTTTACTTTGATGTCTTTTGAAAAATATTTTATTGAAGTATAGTTGATTGACACTATTGTGTTTATTCCTACTTGAGTTGGACATTTTTTTTCGTGTTTTTTTTCCATTATAGTTTATCACAAGATGTTGAATCCCTGTGCTATGCTGTCAGACTTTGTTATTTATCCTATTCTAATAGTTTGTATTTGCTAACCCCAAGCTCCCAATCCTCACCTCTTCTCTGCTTCACCCCTTGGAAGCCACAAAGGAGAGTAGTACTCCATTGTGTGTGTGTGTGTGTGTGTGTATATACACACATCTTCTTTATCCATTCATCTGTTGATGGACATTTGGGCTGTTCCCTTGTCTTGGCTGGTGTGAATTGTGCTGCTATGAGCATGTTTCTTTTTGAATCTAGTTTTGTCCAGAAAAACACCCAGGAGTGGAATTACTGGATCATAAAGTAGCTCTGGCTTTGTTTTTGTTTTTTTTTTTGAGAAAGTGCCATACTGTTTTCCACAATGACAGTACTAATTTACATTCATACCAACAGTTTAGAGGGTTTCCTTTTCTATACACCCTCTCCAAAATTTCTTATATGTAGACTTTTTAAAGATGGCCATTCTGACCATGTGAGGTAGTATCTCCTCGTAGTTTTGACTTGTGTTTCTCTAATAATCCGTCACATAGAGCATCTTTTCATGTATCTGTTGGCCATCTGTATGTCTTCTTTGGAAAAATGTCTGTCTTCTGTGCCCTTTTTGATTAAATTATTTGTTCTTTTTTATATTGAGTTGTATGAGCTGTTTTATTATTTTGGAAATTAAGCCCTTGTCAGTCCCATCATTTGCAAATATTTTCTTCCAGTTTATAGGTTGTCTTTTCATTTCGTTTATGGTTTCCTTTGCTGTATAAAAGCTTGTAAGAGTGATTAGGTTCCATTTTTAATTTCTATTTCTATTTCTGTTGCCTTGGGAGACAGACCTAAGAAAATGTGATCTGTGTCAGAAAATGATTTGCCTATGTTCTCTTCTAGGAGTTTTATGGTGTCATGTCTCATTTTAAGTCTTTAGGCCATTTTGAGTTTACTTTTGTGTATGGTGGGAGGGTGTGTTTTAGCTTCACTGATTTACATGCAGCCATCCAACTTTTCCAGTGCCGTCATTGAAGAGACTGTTTTTTCTCCATTGTGTATTCTTGCTTCCTTTGTTGAAGATTAATTGACTATAGGTATGTGGGTTTGTTTTTGGGCTCTCTATTCTGTTCCATTTTCCACATGTCTGTTTTTGTGCCAATACAAAAACTGTTTTGGTTACTGTCGGTAAGTGTTAGTCACTCAGTCGTGTCTCACTCTGTGAGGCTGCCTGTAGATCTCCAGGCTCCCCTGTCCATGGGATTCTCCAGGCAAGAATACTGGAGTGAGTTGCCATGCCCTTCTCCCGGGGATCTTCCTGACCCACGGATTGAACCTGTGTGTCTCCTGCACTGCAGGTAGATTCTTTACTGTCTGAGCTACCAGGAAAGCTGTAGCTTTGTAGTATTGGCTGAATGCCGGGAGGGTTATGCCTCCTGCTTCGTTCTTTTTCCCCAGGACTGCTTTGGCAATTTTGGGTCTTTCACGGTTATATAAAAATTTTAGGATTGTTTGTTCTAGTTCTGTGAAAAATGTCATGGGTAATTTGATAGGGAACTCATTAAATCTGTAGATTGCTTTGGATAAAATGACAACTTCAACAATATTCTTCCAATCCAAGGGCATAGGGTATCTTTCTATTTCTTTGAATAATTTTCTGTTTCCTTTATTAATGTTTTATAATTCTTAGTATATAAATCTTTCTCCTCCTTGGTCACGTTGACTCTAAATTTTTTATTTTTATTTTTTCACATGATTTTAAAAGGTGGTATGTGTGTGCATGTGTTTTCAATATTCACTTTCTGATATTTCATTGTTAGTGTAAGGAAATGCAGTCAGCTTCTGTATGTTAATCTTATATTCTTGCCGATTCATTTACCATTTTTAAGTAGCTTTTGTGTGGAGTCTTTAGGATTTTCTATATACAGTATCATATAATCTGCATATAAGGACAGTTTTGCCTCTTGTTCTCTTCTAGGAGTTTTATGGTGTCATGTCTCATTTTAAGTCTTTAGGCCATTTTGAGTTTACTTTTGTGTATGGTGGGAGGGTGTGTTTTAGCTTCACTGATTTACATGCAGCCATCCAACTTTTCCAGTGCCGTCATTGAAGAGACTGTTTTTTCTCCATTGTGTATTCTTGCTTCCTTTGTTGAAGATTAATTGACTATAGGTATGTGGGTTTGTTTTTGGGCTCTCTATTCTGTTCCATTTTCCACATGTCTGTTTTTGTGCCAATACAAAAACTGTTTTGGTTACTGTCGGTAAGTGTTAGTCACTCAGTCGTGTCTCACTCTGTGAGGCTGCCTGTAGATCTCCAGGCTCCCCTGTCCATGGGATTCTCCAGGCAAGAATACTGGAGTGAGTTGCCATGCCCTTCTCCCGGGGATCTTCCTGACCCACGGATTGAACCTGTGTGTCTCCTGCACTGCAGGTAGATTCTTTACTGTCTGAGCTACCAGGAAAGCTGTAGCTTTGTAGTATTGGCTGAATGCCGGGAGGGTTATGCCTCCTGCTTCGTTCTTTTTCCCCAGGACTGCTTTGGCAATTTTGGGTCTTTCACGGTTATATAAAAATTTTAGGATTGTTTGTTCTAGTTCTGTGAAAAATGTCATGGGTAATTTGATAGGGAACTCATTAAATCTGTAGATTGCTTTGGATAAAATGACAACTTCAACAATATTCTTCCAATCCAAGGGCATAGGGTATCTTTCTATTTCTTTGAATAATTTTCTGTTTCCTTTATTAATGTTTTATAATTCTTAGTATATAAATCTTTCTCCTCCTTGGTCACGTTGACTCTAAATTTTTTATTTTTATTTTTTCACATGATTTTAAAAGGTGGTATGTGTGTGCATGTGTTTTCAATATTCACTTTCTGATATTTCATTGTTAGTGTAAGGAAATGCAGTCAGCTTCTGTATGTTAATCTTATATTCTTGCCGATTCATTTACCAGTTTTAAGTAGCTTTTGTGTGGAGTCTTTAGGATTTTCTATATACAGTATCATATAATCTGCATATAAGGACAGTTTTGCCTCTTGTCTTCCAATTTGGATGTCTGACTTCTTCTCTGATTGTTATGACTAGGATTTCTAATCCTATGTTGAATAGAAGTGGTGAGAGTGGGCATCCCTATCTTGTTCCAGGTTTTAGTTGGAAGGCTTTCAGCTTTTCACTGTTGGGTATTATATTGGCTGTGTGTTTGTCATAAATAGCTTTTATGATGAGATGTGTTCCCTCTATACCCACTTTGGTAAAAGTTTTCATCATGAATGGATATTGAGTTTCATCAAATGCTTTTACTGTATCTATTGCAATGATCATTGGTTTCTTTGTTTTTGCTGACGTGGTATATCACATATTTTTGTGTGTTGAACCATCCTTATGACCACTGGGATGAATCCAACTTGGTTGTAGGGTATGGTCTTTCTTTGTGTTACTGGATTTGGTTTACTAATATTTTGTTGAGAATTTTTGCATCTATATTCATCAAGGATATTGGTCTCTAAGTTTCTTTTTCCGTGTAGTCTTTGTCTGGTTTTGGTATCAAGGTGATGTGAAAGTTGCTTAGTCATGTCTGACTTTTTTGAGCCCTGATAGGCTCCTCTGTCCATGGAATTCTCCAGAAAAGAATACTGGAGTGGCTAGCCAGGCTAGCCATTTCCTTCTCCAAGGGATCTTCCCAACCCAGGGACTGAACCCAGGTCTCCTGAATTGCAGGTGGATGCTTTACTATCTGAGCCATGTGGCTTCATAGCATGTCTTTGGGAGTATTCGCTCCTCTGCAATGTTTTAGAAGAGTTTGAGAAGAATTGGTGTAAGTTCTTCTTTGTAGCTGTGGTAGAATTTGCCTATGAAGCCATCTAGTCAGGGACTTTTGTTTGTAGAGAGGTTTTTTTCTTATTACAGATTCTATTTCACTTTCAGTCTGTTAAAAGTATGTATTTCTTCTTTTCTTAATTTTTTAAAAAAATTTATTTGTTTATTTTTGGCTATTCTGGGTTTTCACTGCTGCCACAGACTCTTCGCTAGTTGCAGGGAGCGGGGGCTCCTCTGTAGTTGAGGTGAGCGGGCTTCTTGTTGCGGTGACTTCTCTTGCTGTGGAGCTCAGGCTCTAGGGCTCACGGGCGTCAGTCGTTCCAGCACATGGCCTCCATAGTTGCAGCTCCGAGGCTCTAGAGCACAGGCTCCATAGCTGTGGCTCACGGGCTTGATTGCTCTGCAGCATGTGGGATCTTCCCACATTAGGGATCAAACTTGTGTCTCCTGCACGGGCAGGTGAGCTCTTTTCCACTGAGCTACCAGAGAAGCCCTTCTTTTTAATTTATTTTTTACAGTTTTGTTGTTTACTGCCACAAATCAACCTGAATCCACCATAGGTACACATATGTACCCCCATTCCCGAACCTCCCTCCTGCCTCCCTCCCTATCCCCGCTTCCAGGTCACCACAGAGTCCCTATTTGAGTTCCTTTAGTCCCACAGCATATTCCCCTCCCTCACCCCAGTGTCCGTAAGTCTGTTCTCTATGTCCCTTTTCCATTGCTGCTCTGCATATACGTTTATCAGTCCCATCTTTCTAGATTCTATATATATGTGTCAGTATACAATATTTATCTTTATCTATCTGACTTACTTCACTCTGTATAATATGTTCTAGATTCCTCCACCTCATTAGAACTGACTCAAATGCATTTCTTTTCATGGCTGAGTAATATTTCATTGTATGTATGTACTACAGCTTCTTTATCCATTCATCTGTCGTTGGACATCTAGGTTGCTTTCATGTTCTAGCGATTGTGAATATTGCTGCAATGAACAATTGGGTACATGTGTCTTTTTCAATTTTGATTTCCTCAGCGTATATGACTAGTAGTGGGATTTCTGGGTCTTATGGTGGCTCTATTCCTAGTTTTTTGAGGAATCTCCACACTGTCTTCCATAATGGTTGTATCAGTTCACATTCCCACCAACAGTGCAGGAGGGTTCCTTTTTCTGCACTCCCTTTCCAGAATTGATTGTTTGTAGACTTTTTGATGGTGGCCATTCTGATTGGTGAGAGGTGATAGCTCATTGTAGTTTTGATTTGCATTTCTCTGATGACGAGCGGTGTTGAGCATCTTTTCATGTGTTTGTTGGCCAGCTGTATGTCGTCTTTGGAGAGATGTCTGTTAAGGTCTTTTTCCCATTTTTTGATCGGGTTTTTTTTTTTTTTTGGTGTTGAGTTGTATGAGCTGCTTGTATATTTTGGAAATTCTTTGTCAGTTGTTTCATTAGTTATTATTTTCTCCCATTCTGAAGGTTGTCTTTTCACCTTGTTTATAGTTTCTTTTGCTGTGCAAAAGCTTTTAATTAGGTCCCACTTGTTTATTTTTGTTTTTATTTCCATTACTCTAGGAGGTGGGTCATAGAAGGTCCTGCTTTGATTTATGTCATCAAGTGTTCTGCCTTTGTTTTCCTCTAAGAGTTTATAGTTTCTGGTCTTACAGTTAGGTCTTTAATCCATTTTGCGTTTATCTTTTTGTATGATGTTAGGAAGTGTTCTGACTTCATTCTTTTACATGTAGGTGTCCAGTTTTCCCAGCACCACTTAGTGAAAAGGCTATCTTTGCCCCATTGTATATTCTTGCCTCCTTTGTCAAAAATAAGGTACCCAGAAGTGTGTGGGTTTATATCTGGTCTCTTTGTCTTGGTCCATTGGTCTATATTGTCTGTTTTGTCTATCTGACTTACTTCACTCTGTATAATATGTTCTAGATTCCTCCACCTCATTAGAACTGACTCAAATGCATTTCTTTTCATGGCTGAGTAATATTTCATTGTATGTATGTACTACAGCTTCTTTATCCATTCATCTGTCGTTGGACATCTAGGTTGCTTTCATGTTCTAGCGATTGTGAATATTGCTGCAATGAACAATTGGGTACATGTGTCTTTTTCAATTTTGATTTCCTCAGCGTATATGACTAGTAGTGGGATTTCTGGGTCTTATGGTGGCTCTATTCCTAGTTTTTTGAGGAATCTCCACACTGTCTTCCATAATGGTTGTATCAGTTCACATTCCCACCAACAGTGCAGGAGGGTTCCTTTTTCTGCACTCCCTTTCCAGAATTGATTGTTTGTAGACTTTTTGATGGTGGCCATTCTGATTGGTGAGAGGTGATAGCTCATTGTAGTTTTGATTTGCATTTCTCTGATGACGAGCGGTGTTGAGCATCTTTTCATGTGTTTGTTGGCCAGCTGTATGTCGTCTTTGGAGAGATGTCTGTTAAGGTCTTTTTCCCATTTTTTGATCGGGTTTTTTTTTTTTTTTGGTGTTGAGTTGTATGAGCTGCTTGTATATTTTGGAAATTCTTTGTCAGTTGTTTCATTAGTTATTATTTTCTCCCATTCTGAAGGTTGTCTTTTCACCTTGTTTATAGTTTCTTTTGCTGTGCAAAAGCTTTTAATTAGGTCCCACTTGTTTATTTTTGTTTTTATTTCCATTACTCTAGGAGGTGGGTCATAGAAGGTCCTGCTTTGATTTATGTCATCAAGTGTTCTGCCTTTGTTTTCCTCTAAGAGTTTATAGTTTCTGGTCTTACAGTTAGGTCTTTAATCCATTTTGCGTTTATCTTTTTGTATGATGTTAGGAAGTGTTCTGACTTCATTCTTTTACATGTAGGTGTCCAGTTTTCCCAGCACCACTTAGTGAAAAGGCTATCTTTGCCCCATTGTATATTCTTGCCTCCTTTGTCAAAAATAAGGTACCCAGAAGTGTGTGGGTTTATATCTGGTCTCTTTGTCTTGGTCCATTGGTCTATATTTCTGTTTTTGTGCCTGTACCATACTGTCTTGATGACTGTCACTTTGTAGGATAGTCTGAAGTCAGAAAGGTTGATTCCTCCAGCTCCATTCTTCTTTCTCAAGACTGCTTTGGCTATCTGGGGTCTTTTGTGTTTCCGTATGAATTGTGATTTTTTTTGTTCTGTTTCTTTGGAAAATGCCATTGGTAATTTGACAGGGATCACTTTGAATCTGTAGGTTACATTTGGTAGTATAGTCATTTTTGTGAATTGATTCTTCCAACCCAGGAACATTGAATATCTCTCCATCTGTTTATGTCATCCTTGACTTCTTTCACTGGTATCTTATAAGTTTTCTGTGTACAGTTCTTTTGTCTCTTTAGGTAGGTTTATCCCTAGATATTTTATTCTTTTTGTTACAGTGGTGAATGGGATTGCTTCCTTGATTTCTCTTGCTGATTTTTCATTGTTAGTATTATAGGAATGTGAGTGATTTCTGTGTATTGATTTTATATCCTGCAACTTTGCTAAATTTGCTACTTAGCTCTAATAATTTTCTGATAGTGTCTTTAGGATTTTCTATGTATAGTATCAGGTCATCTGCAAACAGTGAGAGTTTACTCCTTCTTTTCCAAACTAGATTGCTTTTACTTCTTTTTCTTCTCTGATTGCTACAGCTAGAATTTCCAAGACGATGTTGAATACTACTGGTAACAGTGGACACCTCTGTCTTGTTCCTGATCTTAAAGGGAATGCTTTCAGTTTTTCATCACTGAGAATAATGCTGTGGGCTTATTATCTGTGGTTTTCACTATGTTGAAAGCCTTATATAGTAAGCCTTTTATGCCCATTTTTTGAAGAGTTTTTATCATAAATAGGTGCTGGATTTTGTCAAAGGCTTTATCTGCATCTACTGAGATTATCATATGATGTTCATCTTTCAATTTGTTAATATGGTATATCACATTGATTTGCAAATATTGAAGAACCCTTGCATGCCTGGAATAAACCCAACTTGATCATGGTGTATGAGCTTTTTGATGTGTTGTTGAATTCTGCTTGCTAGAATTTTGTTTAGGATTTTTGCATCTATATTCATCAGTGATACTGGCCTGTGATTTTCTTTTTTGTGTGTTGTTATACTGTTTCTTTTTTCTTCTTCTGGAACCCCTATAATTTGAATGTTGCTGTGTTTGATACTATCCCAGAGATCTCTGAGACTATCCTTAGTTCTTCTCATTCTTTGAACTTTATTCTGTTCTTTAGAAGTTATTTCCACCCTTCTATCCTCCAGCTCACTTATCTGTTCTTG
Organism: Tragulus kanchil; assembly: GCA_022376925.1. Taxonomy (NCBI): domain Eukaryota; kingdom Metazoa; phylum Chordata; class Mammalia; order Artiodactyla; family Tragulidae; genus Tragulus; species Tragulus kanchil. The sequence goes on from JAIOJX010000005.1 coordinate 15,016,838, forward strand.
TGCCTCATACTCTACTATTGATTGCTTCTAGAGTTGTTGGTTTGTTTGGGTTTTTTTTTTGCCTCTGAGTCGTCATTTATTTTCATCAGTCTTTATTTTTCGGCATGTGTGGGCCTGTCATCACAGTGGCCTCTCTCATTGTAGAGCACCACTGCTCTACAATGTAGACACATGCGTTCCAGAGCTGGCTCATAATTGGACACCGGTCCAGCTACTCCTTAGCACGTGGGACCTTCCCGGGCCAGGGACCGAACTGGTGCCCCTTGCACTGCAAGGCGGACTCTTTACCCACTGGACCACCAGAGAAGCCCTGGAGTATTTTTAAGTTGAGTAATTGTGTTGTTTGTCTCTGTTTATTCTTAATTTCTTATACATCTTTGTTCAGTGTGTTCATTGATTCTTGCATTTTCTCCATTCTGTTTTCAAAGTTTTGGAACATCTTTACTATCTTTATTCTGAATTATCTTTTAGAAAGTTTGTCTAATTCCTCTTCATTTATTTGGACTTGTGTATTTGTAGATTGTTCCTTCATTTGTGCAGTAATTCTCTGCCTTTTCATTATTATTATTAATTTTTTAACGTACTGTGTTGGGATCTTCTTTTCCCAAGCTTCAACATTGAATTCTTTCTTCCTATTGGTTTCTGCCCTTGTAAGGTTGGTTCCATGGTTTATGTAAGCTTTGTGTAGGATGTAGGAGGAAGTGAGTTTTTATTTTTTATTTTTTTCCTCTGATGGGCAGCTTGAGTTAGGTCTGCTGATGATTAGTCTTGTATTTTTGTCTTCTTACTTGGATGCAGCATCTTGGTCAGGGTGCTGATGGTGGTTGGGTGATGCCGGGTCTTTCATGCAAGTGCTTGCCTTTGTGGGAGTTCTCACTGTTTAACGCTCCCTAAGTTAGGCCTTTTCTGGTAGTGTCGGGTCTTGGAGTCAGTTCTTCCTCTCCAAAGCCCCTGGACTTGATGTCTGATCAGGGAATGGAGATTCCACGACTTGTTTATTATGGCATTAAATGATATTAAAACAAATGTACATAAATGAGAAACAGAAGGCGTACAAATGGCAATTAAAATATCATGCAAATGGAATTACTATCCTTAGTTCTTCTCATTCTTTGAACTTTATTCTGTTCTTTAGAAGTTATTTCCACCCTTCTATCCTCCAGCTCACTTATCTGTTCTTGTGCCTCATACTCTACTATTGATTGCTTCTAGAGTTGTTGGTTTGTTTGGGTTTTTTTTTTGCCTCTGAGTCGTCATTTATTTTCATCAGTCTTTATTTTTCGGCATGTGTGGGCCTGTCATCACAGTGGCCTCTCTCATTGTAGAGCACCACTGCTCTACAATGTAGACACATGCGTTCCAGAGCTGGCTCATAATTGGACACCGGTCCAGCTACTCCTTAGCACGTGGGACCTTCCCGGGCCAGGGACCGAACTGGTGCCCCTTGCACTGCAAGGCGGACTCTTTACCCACTGGACCACCAGAGAAGCCCTGGAGTATTTTTAAGTTGAGTAATTGTGTTGTTTGTCTCTGTTTATTCTTAATTTCTTATACATCTTTGTTCAGTGTGTTCATTGATTCTTGCATTTTCTCCATTCTGTTTTCAAAGTTTTGGAACATCTTTACTATCTTTATTCTGAATTATCTTTTAGAAAGTTTGTCTAATTCCTCTTCATTTATTTGGACTTGTGTATTTGTAGATTGTTCCTTCATTTGTGCAGTAATTCTCTGCCTTTTCATTATTATTATTAATTTTTTAACGTACTGTGTTGGGATCTTCTTTTCCCAAGCTTCAACATTGAATTCTTTCTTCCTATTGGTTTCTGCCCTTGTAAGGTTGGTTCCATGGTTTATGTAAGCTTTGTGTAGGATGTAGGAGGAAGTGAGTTTTTATTTTTTATTTTTTTCCTCTGATGGGCAGCTTGAGTTAGGTCTGCTGATGATTAGTCTTGTATTTTTGTCTTCTTACTTGGATGCAGCATCTTGGTCAGGGTGCTGATGGTGGTTGGGTGATGCCGGGTCTTTCATGCAAGTGCTTGCCTTTGTGGGAGTTCTCACTGTTTAACGCTCCCTAAGTTAGGCCTTTTCTGGTAGTGTCGGGTCTTGGAGTCAGTTCTTCCTCTCCAAAGCCCCTGGACTTGATGTCTGATCAGGGAATGGAGATTCCACGACTTGTTTATTATGGCATTAAATGATATTAAAACAAATGTACATAAATGAGAAACAGAAGGCGTACCCCTGACAAATGGCAATTAAAATATCATGCAAATGTTATCTAACATACTGGAATATACACACAAACATATACAGCTGTAACAAAATTCAAACAGTCCAAAAAAAAAAAAAAACCCCCACAGGACAATACATTAGCACAATGAATAGAGGAAACCAAAAATGATATCTATCAGTTAAGAATCAAACTAACTAAATCACAAATTGAAAAACAATACTAGAACAAGGTCCCAGTTGGGGATAAAGCAATGAAAACAAGACAAACTAAGAAATATGTTGAGAAAAATAAAGAAGAGAAAGGAAATACAGAAAAGAAAGAATTGTAATGCAGAGTTAAATACAGGAAGATAGGGCTTCCCTGGTGGTCCGGTGGGTAAAGAGTCCGCCTTGCAGTGCAAGGGGCGCCGGTTCGATCCCTGGCCCAGGAAGATCCCACGTGCTGCAGAGCGGCTGGACCAGTGTGTCCAATTACCAGCCGGTGCTCTGGAGCGCATGCACCCAGAGCCGCTGCTCTGCAACGAGAGAGGCCACTGCGATGAGAGGCCCACACAGACCAAAGAATTAAGATGGATGAAAATAAATAAACAAATACAAAACCAATAAAAGAAGCCAAAATTTTTAAAATAAATAAATAAATACAGGAAGATAAAGATTTGTATTTATCAAAGTTTAGTGCAACAGGAAAAGAACAGTAGAGAAAGCAAAGGAATAGTTATAGAGAAAATAAAAGATGGAGAAAATTTAAAAATTATAATGAAGAGAGAGAAAAATATACAAAAACAAAACCTCCACAGAACTTTAAAAGGTCAATGCAGAAGCAGAAGTATATAACCAAATAAAATATGTGATTTTAAAAAGTCTTAAAAACTTGAATATATTTAATAGTACTAATAAGATTGGCAACTACAGTAGCTGAGGGTGAAGGGGAAAAAAGGTGGGGGGAGGAGAAAAAAAGAGAAAAATATCCAGAAGCAACTCCAGAGCAAGTCAAAATGTAAAAATGTTTCTATTTTGGGGAATCTGATGTGAGGAACCTTCTCCATGCTGGCTGTGTGGGAGCTACGGCCCTCTTCCTTGCCTCCAGCAGCAGTTCGATCAGATCAGAAGGCCTCTTAAACTGTTTTCCTTAGCTCCGCCTGTTCAAGCACTGAAAGGCCAGCCCTGGCCTGGGTGGGTCAGGCTCTTGATGAATCCACTTGTCTTTGTTGCTGGGTGGAGCTATGTTCCCTCCCTGTTGTCTGACCTGAGGCCAGACTATGGTAGGGTTGATCGTGACCTTCTCCAAAAGCACCTGTTCCCACATGCTGCACCAGGACCGATGCCACAGTGTCCCTGACTCTGTGTATATATATGAATATAATTGTTCATTTTTTTTTTTATCTGCAGTGTTGGTTGTTATTTCTCCCTTTTCATTTATTTTGTTTAGTTGGGTCCTCTTTTGTTCACAGTGACCCTGACCTGTTTGCCAATTTTGACACCTCTGTTAGTCAAGTTTCTTGACCCTTCTGAAGAACCAGATCTTGGTTTTATTGATTTTTTTTTCCTGTTTTTTTTTTAATCTCTATTTTATTTAATTCATCTCTGATCTTTGTTATTTCCTTTTTTCTGTTGACTTTAGGCTGTGTTTGTTCCTTTAGGTGGTAAGTTAAGTTGTTTATTTGAGGGTTTTTCTTTCTTTCTTTCTTTCTTTTTTTTTTTGAGGACGGGCTGTATTGCTGTGGACTTCCCTCCAATAATTGCTTTTGCTGTATCCCATAGATTATAATACATCAAACTACCCTAAATGATATAACAGACTAATCCATACTTTCAGGACAGTACATTTAAAGAAAAAACCCAGAATACACATATTTTTCAAGTGCACAAGGAATATCCTCATACCACATACTAAGGCACAAAGCAAGCTTCAACAAATTTAAGAGTACAGTTGTATGGTTGTGTTTTCATTGTCATTTGTCTCAGGGTATCTTTAAGTTTTCTCTTTGATTTCATTGTTGATCCATTGGGGTTTTTTTAGTGGCATGTTATTTAGTCTCAGTGCAATCTCTTTTTTTCCTCATTTATTTTTCTGTGGTTGATTTCTAGTTTCATGCTATTAGGGTCAGAAAAGATGATTGAAATAATTTCTGTACTCTTAAATTTGTTGAAGCTTGCTTTGTGCCTTAGTATGTGGTATGAGGATATTCCTTGTGCACTTGAAAAATATGTGTATTCTGGGTTTTTTCTTTAAATGTACTGTCCTGAAAGTATGGATTAGTCTGTTATATCATTTAGGGTAGTTTGATGTATTATAATTAATGTCTTTGATTTCCTTGAATCTAATGGGTCTCCTCTTTTTTGTGCAATTTATCTATTGAAGTCAGCTGTCTGATTTGTAGGATTCCCCACAGTCTGGGTTTTCTGAATTATACACTCACGTGTGCAATTTCAGTATGTGTTTCAGTGTATTTCAGTCTGTGTCTTTGTCCTCTGTTTCCTATAAATTGGCCATTGAATTCAGAGACTTGTTCAGATTCAGGCTAAATCCCTTTGGTAAGAGTATATATTATTATGAATTTATGTGTTTAAACTCATAAGATTTCAATCCATTTTATATTACCTTTATTGAAATTCAAGTTGTCTCATCTTTGACCAATGGAGAACTTCTTCCAGTTGCCTTTCCTGGATGCTTTGGACATGACCTTAGAAGTCTTGAATAGTGTCTCTGCTTTCTGGTAGGACAACATACATTATGTATATCCTATGCATTTCCTGCCCCAGATCTAGAATCACCCACTTCTCCAAGTTTGCTTCTTCAAGTGGGAGTTGGTATTTCAAAGCTGTAGTGCAGATGACAGGAATGAGCACTGCTAGTGAAAAAATGCAGGAAACTAGATATTTCATACCAGTGATACTTTGCATATGTATGCGTGTGTGTGCACTCACTTGTGCCTGACTCTTTGTGACCCTATGGACTGTAGCTCACCAGGCTCCTCTGCCCATAGAATTTTCCAGGCAAGAATACTAGAGTGGGTTGCCATTTCCTCCTAACACGGCCACTGCCAATACACGAAGAAGTTAAATTGTTGCTGATACTCATCCCAAACTCCTCCTTTGTTTCACAGTAATTTTGTACAAGTATTTCAGATTATAGATACGCCTCAGATTATACTGTTTGTGGACCTCAGCTCCAGATCTTTGCTTGCGGTGCAATAATAGAGCTGAACTATGTAAATACTGCGCCCATATCCACTGGTTTAATGGTAGGCTTTGTTAATGGAGGGTACTGTTGGGGTTGGGGACAGGAAGGTACTGGAGGAGGAAGAGGCTTCCCTTTCTGATTCTCCTGTGCTTATCTCTTTGAGCTCCCCTGCAGAGCCTTTGGTTCCTTCCAGCAGTGCCCATGAGCCCACAACAAGCAGCAGGCAGTTTCCCCAGCTCACCAATTTTTAGATGGCTTTGTGGAGTGGTGTGCTGCTGGCCTAGCAGCTTCCTCTAAGTGGCTGCTGCTGGCACTCTGTAGTGAATTCTGATAAAGGCACCTCTCTGTGGATGGCTTCTCTGAGAACTCCACAGAGGATCTCTAAGGGGTCCATGGCGGCCACACAAGCCACCTCAGTCATGCCCTCTTCAACAAGGAAATGACTGGGGCTCGGGGGAGGGTGTTTCTTGGGAGCTTCCCAAGTGGTACCTAGTGATGAAGAACCCACCTGCCAATGCAGGAGATTGAAAAGTGTGGGTTCGATCCCAGCGTCAGGAAGATCCTCAGGAGAAGGGAATGGCAACCCACTTCAGTATTCTTACCTGGGAAATCCCATGGACAGAGCAGCCTGGTGGACTACAGTCCATGGGGTTGCAAAAAGTCAGACATGATGGAAGTGACGCACACATGATGGAAGCTATTTATCAGTTTAGGAGTGGTGGCTTCTCTCTGTATCTACCATTCTTATATGGTGAATATTCTCTTCACCTGTTACTAGGCAGCCCACCTTTTACTCCAGTTCTATTAATAATTCTTCATAGTAATGCCCTCTGTTCAAATTACTGCTTACTTTCTATCTCTTGACCAGACCCTGACTGAGACAAACCCTCTTGGATCTAATGTAATATTTCAGGTCACTATCAACAATTTTGGTTGCTGAACTTCAATCCTCAGGAAGAACTCAAATACAGGACATTTTGATAACAAGTATGCTTTTCTACTTTTTTTTTTTTTAAGATTTATTTATTTATTTTGGTGGGGGTGGGTTAGGGAGGGAGGGGAGCGGGTGGGTCACTTCTATTGGTCTTTCATTTGTCTATTTTCATCCGTCTTTGTCCTTTGGCTCCTGTGGGCCTCCCATCGCGGTGGCCTCTGTTGTCACAGAGCACCGGCTCTGGACGCACACTCCAGAGCTCAGGCTCGGTAATTGGACACATCAGTCCAGCCGCTCCGCGGCACGTGGGATCTTCCCAGGCCAAGGATCTAACCGGCACCCCTTGCACTGCAAGGCGGTGTCCTTACCCACTGGACCACCAGGGGAAGACCTGCTTTTCTACTTTTAAAGTCAGTTTTGCTAGACAAAGAGTTCTTGGTTCTCATTTTATTTCCTTGAATACTTTAATATTTTCTCCTCACATGAATTAATAATGTTGAAGCCTTATGCAAATCCAATTTATTCTCACACAATTTTTAACCTAAATGAGTACTTTTAAAACTGTAAAGTCTAGACTAGAATATGTCTTCTTTGTTCTCAGTGTTTTCAGGTATACAGTACGCTCTTTCAGGATGAGATTTCAAATACACATATGAAAAAATATATACATATTTGGAATATATATATTTTATTTCAGAGAACGTTCTCTTGAATTATCATATGTTGTGTTCTGTTAGCAAGCAATGGTTTTATCAAGAACTCTTAATCCATATATTGGATTTTCTTTACCTATCCTCAATATTTTTCTCAAAAATAATTTGTTTCATTTATTTAAAATCTCATCTTCAAAGTCTAGTTTACTTGAGCACCATCTGTATTTACTTCTGTGTTCCTTCTAGTTCAGTATTATTTGTTTACTTTTTAATTACTGATTTATTTTAATTGGCCTGCACTGGGTTTTAGTTGTGGCATGCAGGATCTAGCTCCCTGGATTGAACCGGGGCCCCCTGCATTGGGAGCACAGAATCTTAGCCCTTGTATAACTAAAGAAGTCCCTAATTCAGTATTTTCTGAAACTACTTTTTCCTCTTATCTCTGATTCTTTACCCAATTGTTACTTTATTTCTGAGGGTTTTTAATTCTGATTTTTTTTTTCGTATCTTACACAAGTTTCTTAATATCACAGTTGCTTTTTTAAAATTTTGTCCTCGTTTATTGGTTTTTTATTTATTTAATTTCGTCCCTCTTTTTTCTTTGGCCTGTGTGAGCCTCCCATTGCAGCGGCCTGTCTTGTTGCAGAGCACTGGCTCTGGGCGCATGCACTCCAGAGCGCTGGCTTGTAGCTGGACACACTGGTCCAGCCGCTCCACAGCACATGGGACTGGATCACCAGGGAAGCCCCTCTCGTCACAGTTTAGATCTGATTTTCTTTTCCAGCATTGACACTTTGCAATTTTGCATTTGTGGCTTGACCCCACACTCTTGTATTTTGGGGTTTGTGGCATTACCTATTTTCTAATTTTGTTGTAAACATTGCCCCATGCATTTTTGGTTTCACTATAGAGTCTGTTTTGATGTGGTGACTCATGGAGATCCAAGATTCATGTATGCCCTCTTCCCAGAATCTGTTTATATTTTTACAGGCTCGTGAATCCTTCCCTTCTTGTGTCCCTGAGACAGTCTGACCTTAGCTGAGCATGACAGGGAGGGACTAGGGTCGTTCAGGGTGTTGCCTGGGTTGGCAGAGTACGTTGCATCACATCCTCATTCTTAAGTGATGCCTTCACTTGGTTAGATTACATGTTGTCCATAGTTCCCCCTTTCTACTATATATGTTCCACTATCTTTGGGATATGTTTACTTTTGACAATATGGCTTCGATTGTTAAATGTCATTTCTTTCTGGTTAGGTTATGTTTTAACCGCTGCTATTTAAGGTTATTATTTTTCTCTTTGTTTCAATTCATCATGTATGTGTTTTATGTATGTTATGTTCCTAAGACTTGATGTGCTGCTTCAATATAGAGAGTCATCTTTCTTCAATTCTAGAAAGCTACTGGCCATTATTGCTTTTTCTCACTTTTGGAATACCTCTTAGATGTACTTTGGGTTTTAGTTGTGGCATGCAGGATCTAGCTCCCTGGATTGAACCGGGGCCCCCTGCATTGGGAGCACAGAATCTTAGCCCTTGTATAACTAAAGAAGTCCCTAATTCAGTATTTTCTGAAACTACTTTTTCCTCTTATCTCTGATTCTTTACCCAATTGTTACTTTATTTCTGAGGGTTTTTAATTCTGATTTTTTTTTTCGTATCTTACACAAGTTTCTTAATATCACAGTTGCTTTTTTAAAATTTTGTCCTCGTTTATTGGTTTTTTATTTATTTAATTTCGTCCCTCTTTTTTCTTTGGCCTGTGTGAGCCTCCCATTGCAGCGGCCTGTCTTGTTGCAGAGCACTGGCTCTGGGCGCATGCGCTCCAGAGCTCCGGCTTGTAGCTGGACACACTGGTCCAGCCGCTCCACAGCACATGGGACTGGATCACCAGGGAAGCCCCTCTCGTCACAGTTTAGATCTGATTTTCTTTTCCAGCATTGACACTTTGCAATTTTGCATTTGTGGCTTGACCCCACACTCTTGTATTTTGGGGTTTGTGGCATTACCTATTTTCTAATTTTGTTGTAAACATTGCCCCATGCATTTTTGGTTTCACTATAGAGTCTGTTTTGATGTGGTGACTCATGGAGATCCAAGATTCATGTATGCCCTCTTCCCAGAATCTGTTTATATTTTTACAGGCTCGTGAATCCTTCCCTTCTTGTGTCCCTGAGACAGTCTGACCTTAGCTGAGCATGACAGGGAGGGACTAGGGTCGTTCAGGGTGTTGCCTGGGTTGGCAGAGTACGTTGCATCACATCCTCATTCTTAAGTGATGCCTTCACTTGGTTAGATTACATGTTGTCCATAGTTCCCCCTTTCTACTATATATGTTCCACTATCTTTGGGATATGTTTACTTTTGACAATATGGCTTCGATTGTTAAATGTCATTTCTTTCTGGTTAGGTTATGTTTTAACCGCTGCTATTTAAGGTTATTATTTTTCTCTTTGTTTCAATTCATCATGTATGTGTTTTATGTATGTTATGTTCCTAAGACTTGATGTGCTGCTTCAATATAGAGAGTCATCTTTCTTCAATTCTAGAAAGCTACTGGCCATTATTGCTTTTTCTCACTTTTGGAATACCTCTTAGATGTACTATTAAACCCTCATAAAATATATAGAACCTCTGAGTTTGTTGGTCACAAAAGTCAATGATTTTATTTTTTGCTTAAGCCAGTTAGAATTAGGTTTATCACTGAAACAGAAACACTCCTAATTTTTCAAAAGCAAAGAAAGAGAGAGGGGAGAAAGGTGATTTCTGAAGCTATTATTTGATTATCTGTAACTAGATGATCCTTGAAACCTAAACTATGCCTGAACTTTCTATGCATATCAATAAATACATTTACTTTTTCTCCCTTAAATCAATTACCATTGGATTCCTGACAACTGCAGCAAAAAGTCCTGATTACTATAAATGTCTGCTATGTGAGTGGCACTATGCCTGGTGCTACCTAATAAGTGGTATTCAGAACAAAGGCTGTGTTCTCTCATAATCACAAGATTTTACACTCATTCCATGTTCTCTTCATCTCTTTGTCCCCACTTCTCTTTTCTCCCCTACCCAAACCTGGAATGCATGTTTAAACGTTACAATGTCTTCACAGTTGATTTTTTTTTTTTTAATTTGGGCCTCTTTTATTGATTTGTTATTTTTGATTTTTCCTCCATCTTTATTGTTTGGACTATGTGGGCCTCCCATTGCAGTGGACTCTCGTTGCGAATGCACTCCAGAGCGCTGACTCATAATTGGACATACCAATCCAGTCGCTCTGCAGCACTTGGGATCTTCCCAGGCCAGGGATTGAACCGGTGTCCCTTGCACCATAAGGCGAACTCTTTACCCACTGGACCACCAGGGAAGCCCCACCGTTGAGTTTTTTTTTTTTTAAAGATTTATTTATTTATTTATTTTGGGCGGGGGTCGGGTTGGGGAGGGAGGGGAGCAGGCGGGCCACTTCCATTGGTCTGTCGTCTCTCTATGTTCATCTGTCTTTGTTCTTTGTTTCAATTCATCATGTATGTGTTTTATGTATGTTATGTTCCTAAGACTTGATGTGCTGCTTCAATATAGAGAGTCATCTTTCTTCAATTCTAGAAAGCTACTGGCCATTATTGCTTTTTCTCACTTTTGGAATACCTCTTAGATGTACTATTAAACCCTCATAAAATATATAGAACCTCTGAGTTTGTTGGTCACAAAAGTCAATGATTTTATTTTTTGCTTAAGCCAGTTAGAATTAGGTTTATCACTGAAACAGAAACACTCCTAATTTTTCAAAAGCAAAGAAAGAGAGAGGGGAGAAAGGTGATTTCTGAAGCTATTATTTGATTATCTGTAACTAGATGATCCTTGAAACCTAAACTATGCCTGAACTTTCTATGCATATCAATAAATACATTTACTTTTTCTCCCTTAAATCAATTACCATTGGATTCCTGACAACTGCAGCAAAAAGTCCTGATTACTATAAATGTCTGCTATGTGAGTGGCACTATGCCTGGTGCTACCTAATAAGTGGTATTCAGAACAAAGGCTGTGTTCTCTCATAATCACAAGATTTTACACTCATTCCATGTTCTCTTCATCTCTTTGTCCCCACTTCTCTTTTCTCCCCTACCCAAACCTGGAATGCATGTTTAAACGTTACAATGTCTTCACAGTTGATTTTTTTTTTTTTAATTTGGGCCTCTTTTATTGATTTGTTATTTTTGATTTTTCCTCCATCTTTATTGTTTGGACTATGTGGGCCTCCCATTGCAGTGGACTCTCGTTGCGAATGCACTCCAGAGCGCTGACTCATAATTGGACATACCAATCCAGTCGCTCTGCAGCACTTGGGATCTTCCCAGGCCAGGGATTGAACCGGTGTCCCTTGCACCATAAGGCGAACTCTTTACCCACTGGACCACCAGGGAAGCCCCACCGTTGAGTTTTTTTTTTTTTTTTTTAAAGATTTATTTATTTATTTATTTTGGGCGGAGGTCGGGTTGGGGAGGGAGGGGAGCAGGCGGGCCACTTCTATTGGTCTTTCGTTTCTCTATGTTCATCTGTCTTTGTTCTTTGACTCCTGTGGGCCTCCCATCGTGGTGGCCTCTGTCGTTGCAGAGCGCCGGCTCTGGGCGCATGCGCTCCAGAGCTCTGGCTCGGTAATTGGACACATCAGTCCAGCTGCTCCGCGGCACGTGATATCTTCCCAGGCCAGGACTCGAACCGGCGCCCCTTGCACTGCAAGGCAGTGTCCTTACCCACTTGGCCACCAGGGGAAGCCCCACCGTTGAGTTTTTTAAAAAAATTATTGAGGTGTTATTTAATTTTTGGATGCACTGGATCTTCATTGCTGCACTTGAGCTTTCTGTAACTGTGAGCAGGGGCTACTCTTCAATGTTTGGGCTTCTCATTGTAGTGGCTTTTCTTGTTGTAGAGCACTGACTTCAGATGCGTGAGCTTCAGTAGCTGTGTTGCCTCAAGGCACAGGGGAATCTCCCCTGAGCAGAGATCAAACCTGTGTCCTCTGCATTGGCAGGTTGATTTCTTAACCACTGGACCACCAGGGAAGCTGATTTTTAAAACCACATTTGTAAGTGTAAACTTTCTAGCTATAGGCCACCATGATGGTATTACTCTTACTATATTGGTATTGTCTTAAATATTTCTTCGAGTGCTTCATGAAAATCTTTCCGTTTAACCCATCCATTAATTTCTCATTGGCAAAAGTTAAGCTTTTTACTTTCATCTCCCAGAGAAGCATCGAGAATGATTCTGGGAATCATTGTCTTTACAACTATACCCAAAGGACCTGGCCCCTGTAGATCTCCTGTACGGGACTTGGGATACGAAGACATGTTCCTGTCACTTAACCAACTCAAGCACTTAGGAAGGGACGAAAGTCAAAGTCACACAGTCGACTCCCAACTCTTTGCAACCGCATGGGCTGGAGCCTGCCAGGCTCCTCTGTCCATGGAATTCTTCAAGTAAGAATATTGAGTGGGTAGCCTTTCCCTTCTCCATATCTTCCCAACCCAGGGATCGCATTGCAGTCAGATTCTTTACTGTTTGAGTCACCAGGAAGCCCTAGGAAGGCATACTAAACTAAATATGTAAGGTGCCATGTATAGTTCAGAGGAACGGGAACTCATGCCTGGGCTTTGGTACTGAGGAGGCTGCAAAGCCCTAGGATATGAACAGGGCCTTGCCCTAACAGAAAGTGAAAGGCAGGTGCCAACGTTTGAGACAAGGAGTCTGAGGAAAGGCACAGTTTTGCTGAAGTAGACTTGTGCCTGCAACCATGGGAAGATATTATGCAGGTTAGCTCCAGGATACGGACAGAGTCTAGCTCTTAAATCGACATAATCCCTGTTTTCTCTTACGATCACAATCGCTGCAGCTGTGCCATACTACCTTGACAGGTCCCCGTTTAGTTTGGCTATGAATTTCTTAACCTCTAAGGATATGCCTTGTATCACCTTGAGTACGACTGGGTGAGGACAAGTTAGGCGGAATGCATGCAGGCGGAAATAGATAACAAGTCCTGTGCCTAGAGCCCCAAACTGTCGGGGCTCCGAATAGGGATCCGAGGGGGCAGCGCTGCGCTCTCGGACCTCGCTCTGAAATTCTCTTCTTCCACCAGCTGTTTCTCCAGGAGCAGCCTGAGTCTACAACCCAAGAGACGAGCGAGAGACCCCTCGGGCCTCCGTTAAAAACCACAAGATCGCTGCGCAGAACTAGCGCCACGCCCAGGACCGCCAGCTGAGTAACTTATCCCACCCGCAAAAGCCGGCTCGGGAGGGGCGAGGCCCGCCTCCGCGCCCCGCCTCTTGCTCCGCCCCGCGCCGGCAGCGCCGGCGAGGGGCGGGGTTTCCGCTTCCGGCGGCGGATTGTTGACGCCTGCGGCCGCCGCTGCGGAGGCCGCCGGGCGGTTGGGGAGGGGCCCGCGGGGAAGGGCGCCGGCGCCGGACGGGAGTGCGGAGGGTGCCGCGGAGGCGACGATGGCGGAGGGGCCGGAGGAAGCCAGAGGCCGCCCTCCCGGGCGGGACGACGGCGGAGGGAACCCCGAGCCCGTGCCTTCACCACCAGGCCTTCCTGCCGCCGCCACCCCCCTGTCCCGGGACAGCCCGCCGGCCCAGCCCCAGGCCCCGGCCCCCGCCGCGGAGGGGCCGGAGCCGCCGCGCGAGCCCGAGACTCGAGGGGAGGCGGCCGCGGGCTCCAGCGCGGGGCTGGGGGCGCCGGCGGGCCGGGAGGCCGCCGAGGCCGCGGCGCCGCTGGAGAAGCCGGCGCGGCTGAGCGCCCGCGAGTACTCCCGGCAGGTGCACGAGTGGCTGTGGCAGTCCTACTGCGGCTACCTGACCTGGCACAGCGGCCTGGCCGCGCTCCCCGCCTACGGCAGCCCCCCGCCGCCCGCGGCCAGCCCCCTCCCGGCCGCCGCGCCGCCGCCCCTGCAGCTGGGCTACTACAACCCCTTCTACTTCCTGAGCGCCGCGGCGGCCGGGCCCGAGCCCGGGGCGCCCGCCGGCCTCGCCGCCCCGGCTCCGGTCGCCGCCCCGGCCGCCCGCGCCCCTCCCGCGCCGCCGACGGTCCGCACGGCCCCGGCGCCGAGGGCGGGAGCCGCCGCCGCTGCCTCGCGAGCCCCCGGCGAGCCCGGGCGGCAGGCAGGTGAGAAGGCGCTCCGGGCGCGCTGGGGGGCGGGCGTGGGGAGCGGCGGGCTCGGCTCGGCACCTGCCGCCCGCCCCGGGCCCCGGCGCCCAGGGTGGCCGGCCCCGAGGCCCTCGTTTGCTCCTTTAGACCTGGCGCTCCGGGCCATTCCCTTCCGCCCCGCGCTGGGCGCTTCCCCACGTAAAGGAATGTCTGCTCCCCAGACCAGCCTCGTGCCTTCCTCTCCAGGTTCTGGAGTGAAATCCAGAGCTTCACTCTCAGATGGCAAAGCCTGTCCGAGGGCAGGGCGAGTGCTGACGGGTAATGCTGGTGGGCATCCAGACGGGTTTGTGTGGCTTATTGTGAATTAGGGATGATATTAAGAGGTTTTAATGATTCCAAATGGAATCATGAACCTTTAGGCTTTGGCTTAATCCTGTATATTGTCTGTTTACCTCAGTATGGATGTTAGAATATTTTCAATTATTTATACTTTTTACTTTTATTTAGGTAATATGGGACAAGACCTAGTTGCCTGAATTTCATTCAGAATTTAGGATGGCCGCTTAATAATTACTGAACTTGTTAAATACATAGAAAGCGAGATAAATGAATAGGGGTAAGGTGAGCCGCACAGGGGTTTATTTTGTAGTCTGTACCCCAGCTGGATAGTTTGGTAAAAAAAAAAAAAAAAAAAAAACCCCTTGTGTCATAGGGTTGTAAGTACGTGGATTCCCGTTTGAATCCCTAGTGAAATGTACTGAGTACTTTAACGAGATTTACTAAGAGATTTACCTGTGAAATCATTTTTACACATTAAGGGACTGAAAACAAGTTTTAAACTTCTCAGTAAATAAGAAGTAGCATTGCTGTTTTAATAACATGCCCTGTTGAAGTCAATACCAATAATTGTTGCAAGGTTATACAGTTTTGTCATCCGCAAGTTGTACCTTGTCGTTACTCTCCCCGTTCATTGCCTGCCTTGGGGTCCAGGGCAACCCTGGCACCCAGTTGGCTTTCCTAACTTTCTTTTTGTTAATTTACAGGCAGAGAGTATGACGGTCCGCACGGCCCCGGCGCCGAGGGCGGAGCCGCCGCCGCTGCCTCGCGAGCCCGGCGAGCCGGGCGGCAGGCAGGTGAGAAGGCGCTCCGGGCGCGCTGGGGGGCGGGCGTGGGGAGCGGCGGGCTCGGCTCGGCACCTGCCGCCCGCCCCGGGCCCCGGCGCCCAGGGTGGCCGGCCCCGAGGCCCTCGTTTGCTCCTTTAGACCTGGCGCTCCGGGCCATTCCCTTCCGCCCCGCGCTGGGCGCTTCCCCACGTAAAGGAATGTCTGCTCCCCAGACCAGCCTCGTGCCTTCCTCTCCAGGTTCTGGAGTGAAATCCAGAGCTTCACTCTCAGATGGCAAAGCCTGTCCGAGGGCAGGGCGAGTGCTGACGGGTAATGCTGGTGGGCATCCAGACGGGTTTGTGTGGCTTATTGTGAATTAGGGATGATATTAAGAGGTTTTAATGATTCCAAATGGAATCATGAACCTTTAGGCTTTGGCTTAATCCTGTATATTGTCTGTTTACCTCAGTATGGATGTTAGAATATTTTCAATTATTTATACTTTTTACTTTTATTTAGGTAATATGGGACAAGACCTAGTTGCCTGAATTTCATTCAGAATTTAGGATGGCCGCTTAATAATTACTGAACTTGTTAAATACATAGAAAGCGAGATAAATGAATAGGGGTAAGGTGAGCCGCACAGGGGTTTATTTTGTAGTCTGTACCCCAGCTGGATAGTTTGGTAAAAAAAAAAAAACCCTTGTGTCATAGGGTTGTAAGTACGTGGATTCCCGTTTGAATCCCTAGTGAAATGTACTGAGTACTTTAACGAGATTTACTAAGAGATTTACCTGTGAAATCATTTTTACACATTAAGGGACTGAAAACAAGTTTTAAACTTCTCAGTAAATAAGAAGTAGCATTGCTGTTTTAATAACATGCCCTGTTGAAGTCAATACCAATAATTGTTGCAAGGTTATACAGTTTTGTCATCCGCAAGTTGTACCTTGTCGTTACTCTCCCCGTTCATTGCCTGCCTTGGGGTCCAGGGCAACCCTGGCACCCAGTTGGCTTTCCTAACTTTCTTTTTGTTAATTTACAGGCAGAGAGTATGTTATTCCATCTTTGGCCCACAGATTCATGGCAGAGATGGTGGATTTCTTTATTCTCTTCTTCATAAAGGCGACCATTGTCTTAAGCATTATGCACCTTAGTGGAATAAAGTAAGTTTGGGCCATTTGCAGAAAGGTTTCAATGTCTGCTCTTTAGAGATACTGCTTTTATTCATGCTTGCCAGTCTGTATGGGTAATTTGCCAGTGACAATCATTTCTTTATAGGATCTTTGTCAGATTGTTGGTTTTAAGAAATAACTACAAAAGAAATTCTGCAAGATGTGGGAGAATTTCACCTATAAAAGTGGATAAAAGAAATCTCCAACCCTAGTTTAATTGTATTCACAATTTTCTTAGGCCAGGTACAAATTTTTCTCTTTTAATTGTTTTCAGAGTGGAATATCCAAAGACAAAGGCATAAAGAGGTTTTGGTAGATGAACTGCTTATACAAGTTAGGTCAGGCAAGTTCCAAAGGAATTGAAAACTGAGCCATTTATTTGAATAGTCTTCCTTTCAAATAAATAACCATAATAGCAGTTGTCAGTTGGTAAGCAATCTCTATGTGCTAGGCTCTGTGTGGATTCCTTATTGGCCACAGCGCGCGGGCTCGTGGGGGAACCCGCACTGCCTACAGGGAAGCGCAGAATCTTCACCACTGGACCCCAGGCAAGCCCTGTATGGATTCCTGATCTTGCCACCACCCTTATGTAGAGATTAAGATCTCCATTTCATAGAGATTGAAGTTTGACTTAAAATTAAGCCCAGAGTTTATAGAAATAAAGTTTAGACCATGGTGGTTCCATTTCTGGGCCTTTGCCAGGAATCTGAATGTTAATTCTTTCTCGCCTCCTCTTCTCTTGCCCTCTACACATCCAGTCAAGTACCGACTCCTTTCTGTTCAGTCTCCTGAACAGCCTTCAGCCCACCATTTCCTTATCACTGTCAGAACTTCATTTTTCATCATCATTGCTTCTCCCTAGCCCCAGTCATGGCCGCACTTGCTTTGACTATAACACAAGTCTTCTAACTGGTACCTGTTTACTGTCTCTGGTTTTATATCTGATATAACCCCAAGAGATCATAAATTCTGATTGTGCCACTCTCCTGCCATCAGGGTAAGTCTTAATGTCTCCGTATCTTTTAGCAGACACCCTATTAAAGTCCCTTCCCCGTGGCTCAGCGGTAACGCATCTGCCTGCAGTGCAGCACAGGCAAGTTCAGTCCCTGGTCAGGAGGATCCCCTGGAGGAGGGAATGGCACCCCACTCCAGGATTCTTGTTTAAAAAGCCCCATGGACAGAGGAGCCTGGCAGGCTACAGTCTGAGGGTCACAGAGAGTCGGCCATGACGGAAGACTGAGCGCGCCTTCTGTGCACTCCAGCAGTCGGGACCACACCAGACCACGGCTTCCATCACACTCCTCAGGTTTTCTCTTACTAGTCCTACTCTCTGAAATGCCTCCCTCAGATTGGCAGCTTCTCGTCATCTGTCAGACCTGAACTTCCTTGTTAGTTTTGGGAAGCCTTGGGTAAGCTAAGTGTTCTGGTGTGTTTCCCCGTGCTCACTGGTTATTTGTTACACCCTTTTCCTACTTCAGTCACTCACCCTTTGTTCCCAGGGCTAGTGCAGTGCCTTAAGGCTCATGTGTTGAATAAAAAAAAAGGTTTGTGAAACTAGATAATTAGAAGCCTAAAGATTAGTTAGTAATTTCAATTAGTTTATGGTTTATACTGATGAAAAAATATTAATACAACTTCTCTGGTAACCAATTCTCATAACCCAAAACTTTTTTGTAGGGATATCTCTAAGTTTGCTATGCATTATATAATAGAAGAAATAGATGAAGACACATCAATGGAAGACTTGCAGAAAATGATGGTTGTGGCGCTTATATACAGATTGTTAGTCTGTTTCTACGAGGTAAGCTGATGACTTCAGCAAATATCTAACAATATAATTTTAAATTATCAGCTCAAAAGACAAAAATTTTAATAAGATGACACATCCAGTCTCCCTTTTAGTCTCCTGAACAGCCTTCAGCCCACCATTTCCTTATCACTGTCAGAACTTCATTTTTCATCATCATTGCTTCTCCCTAGCCCCAGTCATGGCCGCACTTGCTTTGACTATAACACAAGTCTTCTAACTGGTACCTGTTTACTGTCTCTGGTTTTATATCTGATATAACCCCAAGAGATCATAAATTCTGATTGTGCCACTCTCCTGCCATCAGGGTAAGTCTTAATGTCTCCGTATCTTTTAGCAGACACCCTATTAAAGTCCCTTCCCCGTGGCTCAGCGGTAACGCATCTGCCTGCAGTGCAGCACAGGCAAGTTCAGTCCCTGGTCAGGAGGATCCCCTGGAGGAGGGAATGGCACCCCACTCCAGGATTCTTGTTTAAAAAGCCCCATGGACAGAGGAGCCTGGCAGGCTACAGTCTGAGGGTCACAGAGAGTCGGCCATGACGGAAGACTGAGCGCGCCTTCTGTGCACTCCAGCAGTCGGGACCACACCAGACCACGGCTTCCATCACACTCCTCAGGTTTTCTCTTACTAGTCCTACTCTCTGAAATGCCTCCCTCAGATTGGCAGCTTCGTCATCTGGCAGACCTGAACTTCCTTGTTAGTTTTGGGAAGCCTTGGGTAAGCTAAGTGTTCTGGTGTGTTTCCCCGTGCTCACTGGTTATTTGTTACACCCTTTTCCTACTTCAGTCACTCACCCTTTGTTCCCAGGGCTAGTGCAGTGCCTTAAGGCTCATGTGTTGAATAAAAAAAAAGGTTTGTGAAACTAGATAATTAGAAGCCTAAAGATTAGTTAGTAATTTCAATTAGTTTATGGTTTATACTGATGAAAAAATATTAATACAACTTCTCTGGTAACCAATTCTCATAACCCAAAACTTTTTTGTAGGGATATCTCTAAGTTTGCTATGCATTATATAATAGAAGAAATAGATGAAGACACATCAATGGAAGACTTGCAGAAAATGATGGTTGTGGCGCTTATATACAGATTGTTAGTCTGTTTCTACGAGGTAAGCTGATGACTTCAGCAAATATCTAACAATATAATTTTAAATTATCAGCTCAAAAGACAAAATGTAATGGAGATTTTTAATCATGTATTTGTCAGATGTCTCTTTTTCTGAATTTTAACATTTTCCAAGTTAAATTTTTCTGAATGGAGACATTTTATAATTTCTTGGTAGTACATTTCAGTCTTTTGTCCAAAAAAATATTTTAAGTTGGTTGTGGAACGTGCAGTGTGTTTTTCCACAGAAGCAAACTGCTAAAAAATATAATGGGTCATAGAGAAACAAACCTCTCTATGCAATAGACATCTTGTGGTATTTGAAGATGTCAAGAGACCTGCAGAAATGCATTAAAAAGTTAACTTTTAAGTATTTCTGTTAAGTTCTTTCATGTTTTAACATTTTCAAGTTGAATCATATGGCAGGCAAGTATTGGTATAGTTGAGCCAGTAAGTTATTTTGCAATTACCCTTCTTTCCTTAGATCATTTGCATTTGGGGCGCAGGTGGAGCTACTCCAGGGAAGTTTCTGCTAGGGCTTCGAGTCGTGACATGTGACACATCAGTGCTTATTGCACCAAGTCGGGTTTTAGTGATTCCTTCCTCCAATGTGAGCATTACAACGTAAGTCCTTTTCTTAACTTATCCTACTATGTACTTAAGAATTTTGTTCATTGCTGTACTTATCAAATGCTGTAATTTATGAAAAAGTATGCTTAGGATGTTGGTTCTTTGTGGCATATAATAGGCTTACATTTATTAAGTTTTAAAAGTCTGGGGCTTCCCTGGTGGTCCAGTGGGTAAGGACACCACCTTGCAGTGCAAGGGGCGCCAGTTTGATCCCTGGCCTGGGAAGAGCCCACGTGCCGTGGAGCGGCTGGACCCATGTGTCCAATTACCGAGCCGGCGCTCTGCGACCACAGAGGCCACAGCGATGGGAGGCCCGTGTAGGCCACCGCGATGGGAGGCCCACACGGGCCAAAGAACAAAGATGGATGAAAATGGACAAATGAAAGACCAATAGAAGTGGCCCAACCCGCCCCCACCCCACCCCCACCCAAGAAAAAAACAAAAAGTGAATGCTTTTCAATATACAGATTGTTAGTCTGTTTGAGTCAGATCAGTCTCAATTAATTCTGACAAAATGTAATGGAGATTTTTAATCATGTATTTGTCAGATGTCTCTTTTTCTGAATTTTAACATTTTCCAAGTTAAATTTTTCTGAATGGAGACATTTTATAATTTCTTGGTAGTACATTTCAGTCTTTTGTCCAAAAAAATATTTTAAGTTGGTTGTGGAACGTGCAGTGTGTTTTTCCACAGAAGCAAACTGCTAAAAAATATAATGGGTCATAGAGAAACAAACCTCTCTATGCAATAGACATCTTGTGGTATTTGAAGATGTCAAGAGACCTGCAGAAATGCATTAAAAAGTTAACTTTTAAGTATTTCTGTTAAGTTCTTTCATGTTTTAACATTTTCAAGTTGAATCATATGGCAGGCAAGTATTGGTATAGTTGAGCCAGTAAGTTATTTTGCAATTACCCTTCTTTCCTTAGATCATTTGCATTTGGGGCGCAGGTGGAGCTACTCCAGGGAAGTTTCTGCTAGGGCTTCGAGTCGTGACATGTGACACATCAGTGCTTATTGCACCAAGTCGGGTTTTAGTGATTCCTTCCTCCAATGTGAGCATTACAACGTAAGTCCTTTTCTTAACTTATCCTACTATGTACTTAAGAATTTTGTTCATTGCTGTACTTATCAAATGCTGTAATTTATGAAAAAGTATGCTTAGGATGTTGGTTCTTTGTGGCATATAATAGGCTTACATTTATTAAGTTTTAAAAGTCTGGGGCTTCCCTGGTGGTCCAGTGGGTAAGGACACCACCTTGCAGTGCAAGGGGCGCCAGTTTGATCCCTGGCCTGGGAAGAGCCCACGTGCCGTGGAGCGGCTGGACCCATGTGTCCAATTACCGAGCCGGCGCTCTGCGACCACAGAGGCCACAGCGATGGGAGGCCCGTGTAGGCCATCACATGGGAGGCCCACACGGGCCAAAGAACAAAGATGGATGAAAATAGAGAAATGAAAGACCAATAGAAGTGGCCCGTCCGTACCCTTCCCTCCCCACCCCCACCCAAGAAAAAAACAAAAAGTGAATGCTTTTCAATTACAATTGTTGACTCCTCTTCAGTATACACATCTTCAGGGGTGAGCATTTTATTACCCATCTTGCGTGAGCAATAGGAGTTTTGACCTGCTCCTGCCCTGAAGTAATAGAGGTTAGAATACTCCCAGGAGTCAGGGCTTGTTGTTGGCACCTGGCTCTGGGGGACGGTACAGCTGGTGATAGTGGAGGTTGTGGAGCTGCCCACTGGCCACTCGCCTCCACACCACCACGGGAGCCAGAGGTCAACAGCTGGCCCTGAATACTGGGACTATTCCAGGCTGGAACTGGGACATACAGGCTGGAGTTGCTGCCAGAATGGGTTGTTTAAGAAATATAAATACAAACAGACTTTAGAAGCAGCCTTGAGTTTGCTGACATCTTCAAAATTTCCTTACATTTTTGTGATTCAAATTCTCTTGGCTACTAGTTTTACTGAGTTAATATTGGCTAGTATTCGTTTTACACCTTGTAAACCAGGCACCGTTTTTAAAAGCACTGCATATGTATTAACAGCCTTCTAAGATGGGTCCGTATTCTCCTCTTAAGATAGATGTGGACACAACTTGAAGTAGAAAATGAGTCTAACACTAAACCACTCTGGATTCAGAGCCTACACTCAACTGCTGTGCTCATCTAGTACATAACTAAAAGGCAGGAAGAAGTCTAATGATAATAGAATTACCCATTCTGAGTTGCTGTTGAAAGCTTTTTAAAGCTTTCTTTAATCACAGGAAGACAGGGACTTCCCTGGTGATCCCTAGTGGTTGAGACTTTGAACTTCACTGCAGGAGGTGGTGTTTAAGACCCTACAGCACAGGGCTTCCGTGGTTGTCCAGTGGGTAAGGACACCGCCTTGCAGTGCAAGGGGTGCCAGTTCGATCCCTGGCCTGGGAAGATCACACGTGCCACGGAGCGGCTGGACTGATGTGTCCAATTACCGAGCCAGAACTCTGGAGCACATGTGCCCAGAGCTGGTGCTCTGTGACAACAGAGGCCACTGTGATGGGAGGTCCACATGGGCCAAAGAACAAAGACGGATGAAAGTAGATAAATGAAAGACCAATAGAACTGGCCCGCCCACTCCCCCCCCCCCCCAACCCCCCCCCCCCCCAAAAAAAGATGTAAAAAAAAAAAAAAAGACCCTACAGCACAGTTAGAAATAAACCACAAGACCCCGCAAAAAAAGAGCTGATAAATCAGTACACTGATTTGAAATGCTAGTGCTCTTCACAGAAAGTAGACAGTGGGACTGTACTAAGCATACTGTTTCCATGAGAGTGAAAACACACAGAGCGAGTGACTATAGAAAAGGTTAAAAGAATAGTTATTCTGTTCTTTTGGCAAAATAGAAGAAAATACTGTAAACTTTTAGTCCACATTTTAAAGTTCATGTGAAAATTCTTAAGTCTAACTTCTATGCAGGTCAACAGCTGGCCCTGAATACTGGGACTATTCCAGGCTGGAACTGGGACATACAGGCTGGAGTTGCTGCCAGAATGGGTTGTTTAAGAAATATAAATACAAACAGACTTTAGAAGCAGCCTTGAGTTTGCTGACATCTTCAAAATTTCCTTACATTTTTGTGATTCAAATTCTCTTGGCTACTAGTTTTACTGAGTTAATATTGGCTAGTATTCGTTTTACACCTTGTAAACCAGGCACCGTTTTTAAAAGCACTGCATATGTATTAACAGCCTTCTAAGATGGGTCCGTATTCTCCTCTTAAGATAGATGTGGACACAACTTGAAGTAGAAAATGAGTCTAACACTAAACCACTCTGGATTCAGAGCCTACACTCAACTGCTGTGCTCATCTAGTACATAACTAAAAGGCAGGAAGAAGTCTAATGATAATAGAATTACCCATTCTGAGTTGCTGTTGAAAGCTTTTTAAAGCTTTCTTTAATCACAGGAAGACAGGGACTTCCCTGGTGATCCCTAGTGGTTGAGACTTTGAACTTCACTGCAGGAGGTGGTGTTTAAGACCCTACAGCACAGGGCTTCCCTGGTGGTCCAGTGGGTAAGGACACCGCCTTGCAGTGCAAGGGGTGCCAGTTCGATCCCTGGCCTGGGAAGATCCCACGTGCCACGGAGCGGCTGGACTGATGTGTCCAATTACCGAGCCAGAGCGCTAGAGCACATGTGCCCAGAGCTGGTGCTCTGTGACAACAGAGGCCACTGTGATGGGAGGTCCACATGGGCCAAAGAACAAAGACGGATGAAAGTAGATAAATGAAAGACCAATAGAACTGGCCCGCCCACTCCCCTCCCTCCCTAACCTCCCCCCCCCCAAAAAAAGATGTAAAAAAAAAAAAAAAGACCCTACAGCACAGTTAGAAATAAACCACAAGACCCCGCAAAAAAAGAGCTGATAAATCAGTACACTGATTTGAAATGCTAGTGCTCTTCACAGAAAGTAGACAGTGGGACTGTACTAAGCATACTGTTTCCATGAGAGTGAAAACACACAGAGCGAGTGACTATAGAAAAGGTTAAAAGAATAGTTATTCTGTTCTTTTGGCAAAATAGAAGAAAATACTGTAAACTTTTAGTCCACATTTTAAGACATCATTGCTTTTCATGTGAAAATTCTTAAGTCTAACTTCTATGCAGGTCTTTCCAACTAGTCCAGATGGTTTGATCAGAATACAATGTGGCTTCAAAGTAATTTATGTATCAAAGGGTAAAACTTGATTGTACTTTGAATGTTCTAAATACATTTTGAATTTGATAGATTACTACTAATCTGTGTGTAGTTTGGTATATAACTTATCTGATTTTTTTTTTTTTTGGCTTAAATTTTTTTAGGTCCACTATACGAGCTTTGATCAAGAATTTTTCTATTGCTTCTTTTTTCCCTGCTTTCATCACACTGCTGTTTTTTCAGCACAATCGAACAGCTTATGACATTGTAGCAGGAACCATTGTAGTAAAAAGAAATGGGGTCAGATGATGAGCCCAAAGCATGAAATCCCTACTCTGGAATAATGACAAGACTAAATTATGTGTCAAGGCCATCAGTGTCTCTGGGGTTACATTAATTGATGATTTAGAAATTAAAGCAGTCAATCCAGTGTGATGCAGGTGACTATGCTGAAAGTGTTGATTTTACTTGAATGCCAAAGAACTTTTTCCAGAAGAAAAACCTGTCAAATTCAATTGTTACAATTTTTATATCGAACAGAAGGCAAGTGGTGTCATCAACAACAGACATACAGTATGTACTTAAAGATCTGAGGTATTAGAATTTGCTGAAAGCACTTTCAGCTTTGAAATTGCCAAATGGAACTTCAAAAACTTATTTTGGTTTATCCCAAAATGATGGAAAACATCCAGTTGTGTTTTGTAAACACATTCATCTTTTAGTTAATACTTCCTGAAGAGGTTTTTGTCTTTGCTTCTTGGGGGGAGGGAGTGGGGCCATATGTTAATAACCTCATAGCGCCCATCCCAAGTGGTGGCAAATTAGCTAGAGAGAAAGGGGAAGGTTGAGGTTAGCTAGGCAGTTCCCCGAGCTGAAATGTTGACACCTGAACTGCAGTTTACCACAGGAGGGATGGCTTCACATGTGTATTGTGGGAAAGTTCTGCATGATGATGAAAAAGTATTAAGTCATCGCTATCCTTTTTATTTCCTGAAGAAAAAGGTAAGTTAGTGATTGCTTTTAATGGGGGGTAAATATTTCACTGTAAGTTGAAATTGAAATTCATGTGCGATGTTCTCAGTGCCCTAAAACAAACTATAAATATATGGGGGAAAAGTTAGTCCTATAAAACTATAGCATATTTACTGTAAAACAATATTCCCCAGTATATGCACAGCATGAAGTATTAGTGCTTTTCAGTGTTCTGAATATAACTTCTCTTTACAAAGGGTAGTTACATAATACTAGTTTTCTTTTATCATACTCTAGCTCCTTGATGTTTCAAAAGTTATAAACAATTGTAGCATACCAGTAGTAGTTAGTGAAATACTTAGCAACTTTCCCACTAGGAACTGTTCCCTGAAAGGCCCGATTAGCCTTTGACAGACTAAAAATGGGGTCAGATGATGAGCCCAAAGCATGAAATCCCTACTCTGGAATAATGACAAGACTAAATTATGTGTCAAGGCCATCAGTGTCTCTGGGGTTACATTAATTGATGATTTAGAAATTAAAGCAGTCAATCCAGTGTGATGCAGGTGACTATGCTGAAAGTGTTGATTTTACTTGAATGCCAAAGAACTTTTTCCAGAAGAAAAACCTGTCAAATTCAATTGTTACAATTTTTATATCGAACAGAAGGCAAGTGGTGTCATCAACAACAGACATACAGTATGTACTTAAAGATCTGAGGTATTAGAATTTGCTGAAAGCACTTTCAGCTTTGAAATTGCCAAATGGAACTTCAAAAACTTATTTTGGTTTATCCCAAAATGATGGAAAACATCCAGTTGTGTTTTGTAAACACAGTCTTCTTGTAGTTAATAGTTCCTGAAGGGGTTTTTTGTCTTTGCTTCTTGGGGAGGGAGGGGGCCATATGTTAATAACCTCATAGCGCCCATCCCAAGTGGTGGCAAATTAGCTAGAGAGAAAGGGGAAGGTTGAGGTTAGCTAGGCAGTTCCCCGAGCTGAAATGTTGACACCTGAACTGCAGTTTACCACAGGAGGGATGGCTTCACATGTGTATTGTGGGAAAGTTCTGCATGATGATGAAAAAGTATTAAGTCATCGCTATCCTTTTTATTTCCTGAAGAAAAAGGTAAGTTAGTGATTGCTTTTAATGGGGGGTAAATATTTCACTGTAAGTTGAAATTGAAATTCATGTGCGATGTTCTCAGTGCCCTAAAACAAACTATAAATATATGGGGGAAAAGTTAGTCCTATAAAACTATAGCATATTTACTGTAAAACAATATTCCCCAGTATATGCACAGCATGAAGTATTAGTGCTTTTCAGTGTTCTGAATATAACTTCTCTTTACAAAGGGTAGTTACATAATACTAGTTTTCTTTTATCATACTCTAGCTCCTTGATGTTTCAAAAGTTATAAACAATTGTAGCATACCAGTAGTAGTTAGTGAAATACTTAGCAACTTTCCCACTAGGAACTGTTCCCTGGAGCAAGGAAGAGTGGCTTTTCCAGACACTGTTCTTAGCTCTCTGGTTCTGTGGGCCACCAGCTCATTTGAAGCCTGTTCAGGGATGATGTTTTGAGGGTAATGTAAACACTTTATTGCCACTTTAATTTATTCTTCTGTTGGTGAATTGTAGTGTGTGTGCATGTACTTTTGTTAGATGGTCCTGTTGTGCTGAGATACATCTGAACTAAAAGTTTTATTCCTTGGGCATTTTCTGCATTGTCTATTTCCCCCCTAAAAAACACTAAACTGTACTGAACAGTTCTTAAACTAGGGTGCTTACAGGATCAGTCTAGGCTTTGGTTTGGCGTAACAATAAATACACTGTATTACTGTACAGGTTTTTAAAGTGGGTCTTTCTGACATTTAAAATGTGGGTGTTTTCAATTTGTTTATAGAAGCCTTGATACCTTAATTATTTCTAATTGTAAAATTCAAAATAATTTTATAATAAATCCATCACAGAAAGCGTATTAGTTAAACGTGTTAAAATACTACACACATCATTAACTTGTCGTTTCTGAGAGGGTAAAGTGTTTTGGCCCTTCAGAGTAAACAAACCAAAACCATCCACTAACTTTTTAGAGTAAAAATTTAGGAAAATGTTACACAAACTTACTATCATCATTGATATATACATGCCTTTTTGCCCCTGATTGGGAACTGGAGTTGAAATGTACCCTTCTTACATATAGCTCTGGAATATATCTTTAATGTATACTTCTTTAAACAGTCAAAAGGTAAGTTAGTGATTGCTTTTAATGGGGGTAAATATTTCACTGTAAGTTAAATGTCATCGATGTTCTCAGTGCCCTAAAACAAACTATAAATATATGGGGGAAAAGTTAGTCCTATAAAACTATAGCATATTTACTGTAAAACAATATTCCCCAGTATATGCACAGCATGAAGTATTAGTGCTTTTCAGTGTTCTGAATATAACTTCTCTTTACAAAGGGTAGTTACATAATACTAGTTTTCTTTTATCATACTCTAGCTCCTTGATGTTTCAAAAGTTATAAACAATTGTAGCATACCAGTAGTAGTTAGTGAAATACTTAGCAACTTTCCCACTAGGAACTGTTCCCTGGAGCAAGGAAGAGTGGCTTTTCCAGACACTGTTCTTAGCTCTCTGGTTCTGTGGGCCACCAGCTCATTTGAAGCCTGTTCAGGGATGATGTTTTGAGGGTAATGTAAACACTTTATTGCCACTTTAATTTATTCTTCTGTTGGTGAATTGTAGTGTGTGTGCATGTACTTTTGTTAGATGGTCCTGTTGTGCTGAGATACATCTGAACTAAAAGTTTTATTCCTTGGGCATTTTCTGCATTGTCTATTTCCCCCCTAAAAAACACTAAACTGTACTGAACAGTTCTTAAACTAGGGTGCTTACAGGATCAGTCTAGGCTTTGGTTTGGCCGTAACAATAAATACACTGTATTACTGTACAGGTTTTTAAAGTGGGTCTTTCTGACATTTAAAATGTGGGTGTTTTCAATTTGTTTATAGAAGCCTTGATACCTTAATTATTTCTAATTGTAAAATTCAAAATAATTTTATAATAAATCCATCACAGAAAGCGTATTAGTTAAACGTGTTAAAATACTACACACATCATTAACTTGTCGTTTCTGAGAGGGTAAAGTGTTTTGGCCCTTCAGAGTAAACAAACCAAAACCATCCACTAACTTTTTAGAGTAAAAATTTAGGAAAATGTTACACAAACTTACTATCATCATTGATATATACATGCCTTTTTGCCCCTGATTGGGAACTGGAGTTGAAATGTACCCTTCTTACATATAGCTCTGGAATATATCTTTAATGTATACTTTCTTCTCAGATAAACTGGATGTTAACCACCTGGGCTCTTTTACTTTACACAGTAAAACCAAAGGAAATATATAGCCCAGTTTGGTTTATACTTAAAAAAATATTGCACATCTGCTATACACAAGTGATTCAAATTAAACATCTATGTAGATGCACTTAGAACCATCTCAGGACTCAAGTTATATACTATGTAGCCCTATAAAATAAAAAGGTAGTACTTTTATTATTATTACTTGTCTTTACATCAGAATAGGAGTGTGTATGAATTCAGCCCTTATGGACTTCTGATTCTCAGTGTCAAGGGGAAAAGGTTTTTCTCTCAGGGTGGAGCCCTCCCTATGTTCAAGTATACTTTATTACAGAAATGCTGACTTTTCTGTGTTGAGAGAATCCTCATAGTGAAGCTCTAGAGCCTAAGACAAAAGCTGTCTTCATAGTATGCACACATCACTTTTACAAGAAAATAAAGGGACAAAAATTCAGGCTGAGAATACTATTTCAATGAACATACCATACATAAAACCACACAACAGGTAGATAATTGAGGCATCTGAAAAACCTACCTGTGACTAAAGCAGCCAGAGTGGCTCGTGCACCTTGAGCAAAGTCTGCCCAGCTAAGTGTGTCAGTAACTTGTTTGTGTGGGTGTTTCACTCAGGCAGAAATATTTCTAGCAAAAGGAAGCTAGGAGTTGGAAATTAACCTGCTGCTACTTGGGGATACAGGGCTTTTTGAAGGGGTGTGGGTATTAAATATTTCCTTTTATACTTCTCTCTATGGAAATAGGCTGTTCTTCCTTTCAAAGAATATTAGTAAATAATGGCAGTATTCCTAAAGTCTGGCAAGTATTTCAGATACCATTTCCCAATCCCCTGTATCAAAGGCCAAAGTCTTCCATACGTGCTTGCCTGGGTAAAGTTCACCTCAAAATGTGTCTCCTTTGCAGTTCATTTATAGTAATGGTGTGATCCACAAGCAGTAATCTGATGGCCTGCCTATAAATAAAAATTCAGCATTCTATTTTCAGTAATTTGTATGCCACCACTTTGTATTCTTTACCTCAATAAATACCTGGTCACCAATGCTTTTGTGTTTTGCCTGTTTCTTTAAGGTTTGCTCTAGACTCTCCTAAATGCAGCTGCTCTAGCATTCTCTGCCTCCAGGAAATGAGTGCTTTAGAAGTCTATCCAAAAGAAAATCATCATCATCCACTTTGAGATACATTCTTTTAGCAAGTCACTCAAGTTAGCTGTAGATGATTCAGCTTAATCCTGTCCGTTCCAACCACTGTGCAAAATATTAAAGACCCGCATGACACATGAGGAACCAGAATTCAGAGTCCCAGCTAGTAAGAGCCAGGCAATCTAATCTTCGTCCGGTTTTAAGAGAACTCCCTATTCAAACCTTTACAAACAGAACTAGAACTACAAGCTACAAAACAAGTTCCTGAAGAAAATATAAAGACAACAAAGAATAAACGTAAATGGAGTTAAGCTACAGCATGGTCTGAGTGCTGTAGACAGTGTGCTACTAGGCACTCGGCCATGAACTACAGTGGATGTCGCAGGCAAGTTTCTAAAAGCTGCGCGCCCCACCCCGTTACAGGAAATGAATGCTCTGACATGGTATACAGTAGGTATAGTTAGCTAGGCCTAATACATTCCTTTTTCTCAATTTTACTACACCAGATTTATTAGTTTCCACTAGACAGTCCCAGCACCTGACGTAATAATAGAAATAAAGGTTTAAGTTCTTCCCCAGGTAAAACAGAACGCATATGGCCTGGTTTCAAATTACTAACGTTAGTCAACACTTTCGAGTAATAAAATCCTAATTATGTGAATAATTCAAGAGAAATTTGTAACAAACATTGACAGCTAAAGACATATACTTTGGTAAAAGTACAGTTCAAACAACTAAACTGTAAATTACTAAAAACAAAAACAACCTACCACTTAGAAGTGGCACGTTTAGACCTCAGGCATGGAGGTCTTCCAGGCGTTTAAAGATTTCTGGACAGTATCGGGACCCAGTGAATGCATGAATCTCTGGTGCAGAGGTCCTAGAATATACATACACATGACACACCCTACCAAACATATACATTCAGTGAGAACCACCAAATCAACCAAATTATATAAACATACCTGATGATTCAGTCATCCTACATACAGCTTTCTTACCTTCAGAGATCACTTTTAGTTAAAAACTTTCTCATCAATTCAGCATGAGAAGTGGGCTCATTTCTTTCCATAATGTGTGTCCTTCTTCCACAAACAGCACCTGACTTTCCTTTTTGTATGGCGCATGGAACCCGGGGCTGCTACTACAGCCACAGGGACCGGGTCTGCAGCCTGCAGCAGTCTGATGATGAGATACCTCCGCTGGACTTACGGAGGGAAAGACTGGCAGCTCCAGCTGCTACCACGAGTATATCCTACAGCTGCCTTGTGCAGCCTGAGAGTTAAAGCATTTGAGATGGAAAAAACAAATCCCAAACAACTCTAGCCCTAGAGATTCTCAGTTCTGGTTGATACACTTCTTTTTTAAGAAAACCCACCCTGTTAAGTCTGATTTCGTTTACTTGCTTTAAAAAATCTTTCCCATAATAGAAAGCTTAATATTCCCATCCATATAGATCTAAACAATGACTAAGAAAGAGCAAACATGCAATTTAGTTAAGCATTAACATCCCACAGGTTTCCAACTTACTTCGTTTAATATTCAGCATCATCTTTTGCCCCACAAAGAAGTCCATGTCAAATGTGTATTATTTAATCAGGTGAGAATTAAAAACACAAAATTCCTACTCCAAAACTGGCACTGCTGATGGACTAAGACATTTCCAGTAAGAGAAATCATTTCACTAGAAACACAAAAAATAAAAAACCACAAAATAATTATATGTTCAAATTGAAGAATCAAATTATCAAATGCTATCCCAAGAGTTCGTTTATGGACCACAGCAAAGAAATCTAGTTTAAAAAAACATAAAAAAACAATCCAAAAGAAATTCTACAAAAGGACCAGTCAAGTTTTCATGGACCACTATGGATATGTATCTCAAAAACTCAATCAACAAGTCACCTACCAAGGAAGATACAAGTACAAACAGAAATAGTTGCGTGTATTTATTTCCGACTTTTAAAAAGGTTATGTCAACTTATATGCAAAGTAGGCATGATTCCTAGCACCACACAAAAAGGCAAGATACCTTCAGACACTTCCCTTTCACCTAGGAGCTGTCCAAATCACTTCAATGTATTCTTTGGAATTTTTCTTCTAACTGACCACTGTCAACCTCTATAAAATGTTCCCTTCCACTAACACTTGTACTTTCACTATGATTTAACACTAAAACAAAAAGTATTTCACAATTTTTTATTGATGGCATTTATCCCATGGTTTAACATGTTAATTATACTGTAATAAACATGGCTTTAATATTAAACTTTTCCTTATTATCCAAAGTCACCACAGTCCATTTCAGTAAATATAAAAATATATGCTTAATACTTTGTACAATACTGGTTTTTGGTCCAAACAAAAACTGGATCAGAAAAGCCAATAAACTCACTTTAAGAATTCCCCAATTTTTTTTTTTTTTAAGATTTCCAAATGGATTTAGGCAACTTTGAATAATGGGATTTACATAATAAAATCTGAGACAAGACTAAACAAACAAAAAAATTTCTAACACAAAATTAAAATTTCAAGTTCACAGATTTATGTTATGCCCCAAAGTCCAGAAACCAAATTGTATTTACACAAGTTTCATAATAAAATAATGAAAAAGGCAAGACAGGTGGTAGTCAGAAGAATGACAATATAGAAATACCATATAATTATTAAGTGGAGAACGAACTAGATCTAACAAGTCCTTTGCATGGACCATTCTTTAATCAGGGTTCCTCTATCAGAAAATTTTAGTGCACGATACACCCAACTCACTCACTTCACACATACACCAGCACAAACTCAGCATAGAAATCACTCATTTCAACATCCTCTAATCTATACAGAAGTCCTCAGGTATAATTACAACTTCAATGCGTCCCATAAACGCGAACAATGCACGCGGTGGTGCCGACGGGGAGGTTCTATACAAAGCCATTCTCTGAGCAGGCTCAACTCCTGGGTTCTGCCAGCCTAATGCCAAATCAGTGAATCATCTGCTGGATCATAAAATACTTTTCCTGAAGAATCAGTCACCAGTCTAGCTATTATTAAGGGGGTGGGAGAGGTGAAGTTGGGCTTCTATAAAGAAAAAAGTAGGAAAATTCCCAAATTAAAGAAGTCCTTAGGCAGATCTGACTTCAGATAAACCCAGTATATAGAACAATCCAGTATCTGAAAGCAGTGCACCAGCAGTTGTTAAAACAGTGTGTGTAGCACATCATGACCTTTATTTCCTGCGTCTAACAGCAGTCTTTATCTTTCGACCAGGAACTGAAGTTCCAGAAGAGAACAAGTTTTTCCCATTTGACCTGTGAAAAATAAAAACTCTGTAACGTGACATGATGCTCACATAAAATTCCACAATCATAACACTAAGTGTGACTGGTAATAATGCGGGGGAGAGGGATTTTGGGGGAAGTTTGGAGGAACAGTGTTAAAGCAAATGCTCTCGGCTCCACCCCAGACCCACCCACCCACATCCCCACCCCCGTCCTATGCGCCTACTCTTGTGCTAAGATCCTCCAAAATTACATGGAAAACTGAAAGAACATACGATATGATACTGCGCCTTGGTGATTCTCAACACACACACACAGATCTTGACAAGGTCTCTTACCCCACAGTAAAACACACACCTTCCCCTGCCGCCCACCCCCTTTGACAGGAAGGTCTCTTACCCCACAGTGACACACACACACACACACACGCACCCCAGCACCCCCACCCCACCCCGACAAGAAGGTCTCTTACCCCATAGTAAACGCTGGGGGCGCCTGGCTAAACTGAAAGCCCCCGGAGCCGGAGGGCTGGGCTGAGGGCGCAGGTGTGCTGCTGGTGTTTGCACCAAATGTGAACACTCCTTGTGGACTGCTGTTTGTGAAGTTGAAATTTGTAGTGCTGCTGCCAAACTGGAAACCAGAACCTGCAACAGTTGAAGCAGAAAAACTTCATTAAGGTAAAAATGATTTTTATCCTAGTAATGATTTCGACTTTCACACATAAAAAAACATGTGAATGTTAAGCTATCTTATGGTCCCTTAACTGAAAGAAAATTATGTATCTCCTCTAATGACACAATATATACCTGACACCCTCCAACAAGTAACCTGTCTCACCCGTGACCAAGGAGAACAGGGCAGAGTGGACTTCTGGCTGGGATCAGGGAATCAACAACCATATTGAGCTCTATCTTCTTCAAAAAAGTATGTTACAATTACAGAAAGGGTAGTTGACAAGGATAGGGAGAGAAGAGGCACCACAACAAACTGTAGAAGCTGCAAGGTTGACTGGAGCCCAATACTACACTGGGGGTCGGGGAAAGCACAGAAGTCATTCCATTTATACTGAACGATCCCAACAACAGGTTTAGGTTCCAGGTACTTCAGGAAGTGAGGATGAAGTGGGACTTAAAAAGAGAAAAAAGGCAGGGTGGCAGACGATCTGTTTAAGAAGCCGATACCAGATCAATCCCTCCCCAACACCAAACAGGATGAGACTTCTCCTCTACCCAGCAGAAATATAGAACTTAAGTCTCTGGAGAGGCCTCTGGATCAGGGAATATCACACATAAAAGCCAGGACGCCACACTGAAAATAGGATTAAGAAGAGTAGGTTGATACACTGAATACTGAGAACTGCAGTCTTACAGCCTGACTCAGCTCCCAGAACACTGGTAATCAGTATTTGTACCCTTCAGGCAGGAGACTGGAAGAATCCTCTCTGGGGAATTGACAATCTAAAAGGAAAAATCTAAAGATACTAACATTCAGTTCTTCTCAAGAGGACATAACAGTTAGATAAACCTACCATGTATATTTAAGATTTGTTAAGTCCTAACCACATACAAAGAATTATCAAGTGGTATTTAGGTGTCCTGCATGCATAAAGTTGTAACTAGAATGGAAGAAAATATTTGCAAACTATATATTTGGTAAGGGCTAATATCCAAAATATATATGAAACTTCTATAACTCAAGAGCAAAAACAAGCACCACTACCCCTCACAAAGCAAAAACCAAACCAAAAGACCTCTCATTAAAAACCTGATTGAAGGGCCTCCCTGGTGGCCCACTGGGTAAGGACACTGCCTTGCAGCGCAAGGGGCACCGGTTCAATCCCTGGCCTGGGAAGATCCCACGTGCCGCGGAGCGGCTGGACCAATGTGCCCAACTACTGAGGTGGAGCTCTGGAGCGCATGCGCCCAGACCAGAGCCAGCGCTCTGCAGCGACAGAGGCCACTGCGATGGGAGGCCCACACAGGCCAAAAAAGAACGAAGATGCATGATAAATGAAAGACCAATAGAAGCAGCCAGGAAAAAAAAAAAAAGTTACAAAAAATTTAAAAAAACCTGATTGAAAACTGGGCAAAAAACCTGAATACACATTTCTCCAAAAACATATGGGTATATATAAGAAGATGCTCAACCTCACAAATGATCAGAAGGAATGCAAATCAAAGCCACTAGGAGGGACTTCCCTGGTGGTCCAGTGGCTAGGACTTTAGGCTCCAGATCAGGGGGCTGGGGTTTGATCCCTGTTCAAGGAGCTGGATCCCACATGCTCCAACCAACACCCAGCACAGCCAAATGAATAAATAAATATTAAAAAAAGAAAAAAAACACTAGGAGCATTCACCCCCCACCTCTCAGAATGGCTGATGCTAAGAAGTAGCAAGTGTTAGCAAGAAGGGGTAAATGAACCACTGCGAGCTTGTGCCACAAAGGTAAATGAGCACGCCAGAAGGAGACAGTATGGAAGGTGAACCATGGATTAACAGACAAAAAAACCCAGGACGCCACACTGAAAATAGGATTAAGAAGAGTAGGTTGATACACTGAATACTGAGAACTGCAGTCTTACAGCCTGACTCAGCTCCCAGAACACTGGTAATCAGTATTTGTACCCTTCAGGCAGGAGACTGGAAGAATCCTCTCTGGGGAATTGACAATCTAAAAGGAAAAATCTAAAGATACTAACATTCAGTTCTTCTCAAGAGGACATAACAGTTAGATAAACCTACCATGTATATTTAAGATTTGTTAAGTCCTAACCACATACAAAGAATTATCAAGTGGTATTTAGGTGTCCTGCATGCATAAAGTTGTAACTAGAATGGAAGAAAATATTTGCAAACTATATATTTGGTAAGGGCTAATATCCAAAATATATATGAAACTTCTATAACTCAAGAGCAAAAACAAGCACCACTACCCCTCACAAAGCAAAAACCAAACCAAAAGACCTCTCATTAAAAACCTGATTGAAGGGCCTCCCTGGTGGCCCACTGGGTAAGGACACTGCCTTGCAGCGCAAGGGGCACCGGTTCAATCCCTGGCCTGGGAAGATCCCACGTGCCGCGGAGCGGCTGGACCAATGTGCCCAACTACTGAGGTGGAGCTCTGGAGCGCATGCGCCCAGACCAGAGCCAGCGCTCTGCAGCGACAGAGGCCACTGCGATGGGAGGCCCACACAGGCCAAAAAAGAACGAAGATGCATGATAAATGAAAGACCAATAGAAGCAGCCAGGAAAAAAAAAAAAAGTTACAAAAAATTTAAAAAAACCTGATTGAAAACTGGGCAAAAAACCTGAATACACATTTCTCCAAAAACATATGGGTATATATAAGAAGATGCTCAACCTCACAAATGATCAGAAGGAATGCAAATCAAAGCCACTAGGAGGGACTTCCCTGGTGGTCCAGTGGCTAGGACTTTAGGCTCCAGATCAGGGGGCTGGGGTTTGATCCCTGTTCAAGGAGCTGGATCCCACATGCTCCAACCAACACCCAGCACAGCCAAATGAATAAATAAATATTAAAAAAAGAAAAAAAACACTAGGAGCATTCACCCCCCACCTCTCAGAATGGCTGATGCTAAGAAGTAGCAAGTGTTAGCAAGAAGGTGGATAAAAATGAACCACTGCGAGCTTGTGCCACAAAGGTAAATGAGCACGCCACGAAGGAGACAGTATGGAAGGTGCAAGCCATGAAGGAGACAGTATGGAGGTTCCTCAAAAAAGCAGAGAACTAGAAATGATCTAAAAGTCCCATTCCAGGCATTTACCCAAGACTTGAAACTAGGATCTTAAAAAGAGATCTGATTCTCTTCTTCACTGAAGCATTATTCACGATGACCCAAGTGGAAACACAAATGTCCCCAGACAGATGCACAGACAAATGATGTACGCACAAATCAATTCAGAAAAACATGGACACACCTGGAGGACCAACTGAAATAATACAGATTTGACTTCTAGGAGGACCTAAAACAAGCAAACTCATAGAAGTGAAAAGAACAGTGGCTGTAGGGAGAGGGGGGCCTGGGAAAAAGGGAGGAGCTGCTACTCAGCAGGTATGAAGTGTCAGATATGCAAGATGCTCAGATTCTAGAACTCTGTCGAACAACACCGTGCCTGCACTTAACAATACTGCATTGTGCATTTAATTCGTTGAAAGAGTAGATAGATCTCACGGTAAACATTCTTGCTACAATTTAAAAAAAAACCTAAACATTATGAGTAGAGGAAAGAAGCACCAGACATTGGAGGAAAATATTTCAGAAGAAACAGTAAGGGGGCTTCCCTGGTAGCTCAGTGGTGAAGAGTTCGCCTGCCAACACAGGAGACACGGGTTCAATCCCTGAGCCAGGAAGATCCCATGTGCTGCGGAGAAACTAAGCCCATAAGCCACAACTATGGAGCCTGTGCTCTAGAGCCTCAGAGCTGCAACTCCTGAAGCCCATGTGCTGCAATTACTGAAGCCTGTGTGCTCTAGAGCCAGTGTTCCACAACAAGAGAAGTCACTACAACAAGAAGCCTGTTCACCTCAACTAAAGAGTAGTTCCCACTCCCTGCAACTAGAGAAGAGCCTTAGGCAGCAGTGAAAACCCAGAATAGCCAAAAACAAACAAACAAAAGAAACAGTAACTATTTCATAAGGAACACTAAGCAATAATAAGGAAAAGCAATCTGGAGAAAACTGACAAGGCAAAAGCTATCAAAAGGAAAAACAAAACAGAAACCTCACTGTTGATATCCTCAAGAGACATAACACTTAATAAAAGCAGAAGGATATAACAAGGAAACATCCACAGAACACTTGAAAATTAAGAATACACGTCGAGGTAAAATTTTTACAGGTGAGTTTAAAGATAAATTTCCCAATAATTACAACAAGTGGGAGAAAAACAAAAGAACAGAAGAAAAGAATTAGGCACAAAATCTTCAAAGAAATAATTCAAGAAAACTCCTACGAATGAAGTATGTAATAGGACACACTGCCTTCCTAACACCATTCGAGGATGAAAATGGATCCAGACCAAGGAACATTCTCATGGGAGACAGAAAGATTCTAATCTCCAGCCTCAATGAAGTATTAGCAAACGGAATCCAATAATCCACCAACAGAATCATACACGGGCTTTCCTGGTGGTCCAGTGGGTAAAGAGTCTGACTTGCAGGGCAAGGGGCACCGGTCCAATCCCTGGCACGGGAAGATCCCACATACCACAGAGAGGTTGGACCAGTGTGTCCAATTATAAACCAGCGCTTTGGAGCGCATGTGCCCAGAGCCGGTGCTCTGCCATGAGAGAGGCCACTGCAATGGGAGGCCCACACAGGCCAAAGAACTAAGATGGATGAAAATAAATACATGAAGGACCAATAAAAGAGGCCAAAATTTAGGGGAAAAAAAAAAAAAATCATACACCATGCTACCCAGAAATGCAGGAATTTTTCAATATCCACAAATCAATGTGATACATATCAACATTCAATAAAAGAATGTATTTTATTCGTCAGTTGAAAAATAAAAATAAAATAATCTCAATAGATGCAGAAAAAGTTTTTGACAGCATCCATTTATGGTAGGTCTCCAGCAAGTGGGCACAGAGGGAACGTATCCTGACATATTAC
Organism: Tragulus kanchil; assembly: GCA_022376925.1. Classification (NCBI taxonomy): domain Eukaryota; kingdom Metazoa; phylum Chordata; class Mammalia; order Artiodactyla; family Tragulidae; genus Tragulus; species Tragulus kanchil. The sequence continues at coordinate 15,055,384 of JAIOJX010000005.1, forward strand.
TGGCTGTGCAATAAAAGAATGTATTAGTCAGTTGAAGAAAGTAGTTCCCACTCTGCAACTAGAGAAGAGCCAGAAGGATAGCCAAACAAACAAAAGAAACAGTAACTATTTCATAAGGAACACTAAGCAATAATAAGGAAAAGCAATCTGGAGAAAACTGACAAGGCAAAAGCTATCAAAAGGAAAAACAAAACAGAAACCTCACTGTTGATATCCTCAAGAGACATAACACTTAATAAAAGCAGAAGGATATAACAAGGAAACATCCACAGAACACTTGAAAATTAAGAATACACGTCGAGGTAAAATTTTTACAGGTGAGTTTAAAGATAAATTTCCCAATAATTACAACAAGTGGGAGAAAACAAAAGAACAGAAGAAAAGAATTAGGCACAAAATCTTCAAAGAAATAATTCAAGAAAACTCCTACGAATGAAGTATGTAATAGGACACACTGCCTTCCTAACACCATTCGAGGATGAAAATGGATCCAGACCAAGGAACATTCTCATGGGAGACAGAAAGATTCTAATCTCCAGCCTCAATGAAGTATTAGCAAACGGAATCCAATAATCCACCAACAGAATCATACACGGGCTTTCCTGGTGGTCCAGTGGGTAAAGAGTCTGACTTGCAGGGCAAGGGGCACCGGTCCAATCCCTGGCACGGGAAGATCCCACATACCACAGAGAGGTTGGACCAGTGTGTCCAATTATAAACCAGCGCTTTGGAGCGCATGTGCCCAGAGCCGGTGCTCTGCCATGAGAGAGGCCACTGCAATGGGAGGCCCACACAGGCCAAAGAACTAAGATGGATGAAAATAAATACATGAAGGACCAATAAAAGAGGCCAAAATTTAGGGGAAAAAAAAAAAAAATCATACACCATGCTACCCAGAAATGCAGGAATTTTTCAATATCCACAAATCAATGTGATACATATCAACATTCAATAAAAGAATGTATTTTATTCGTCAGTTGAAAAATAAAAATAAAATAATCTCAATAGATGCAGAAAAAGTTTTTGACAGCATCCATTTATGGTAGGTCTCCAGCAAGTGGGCACAGAGGGAACGTATCCTGACATATTACTGGCTGTGCACGAAAAGTCCACAGCCAGCATCACAGTCAGTGGACAGCCTCTCCTCTACGGTCAGGAACAAGATGAGGATGTTCACTTACCACTGTTATTCAACACAGTTTTGGAAGACCTTGCCACACCAACCAGAGAAGAAAAGGAAATAAAAGGAATCCAAATTATAAAGAAAATAGTGAAATTATCACTGTTTGCAGATGACATCGTATACACAGAAAACCCTACATGACCCCACCAGAAAACTACATTCCGAGCTCATCGATGAATTAAGTAAAGCTGCAGAATTAAAATTAACATACGGATGGGGAGACCCCATGGTTACTAGGGAGCAGGGGAAGGGGGAGGGGCGATGTGGCAGCAGAGGGAGGTCGGTGGGCATGTGGCTAAGGCGGACTGTACCGGAGTAGGGGTATAACTTCCTAAAGTAAACGCAATCATAATGAGGATTAGGTATTATATACAGCTCAAACTAGGCTAGAGTGCCTCAAAACTCCAATGAGTAACCAGACTGAATGGACCTGGTATCTAAATTAAAGAATAAGAAATAACAACAATTAATACATTAAATATGCTTAAATGAGGACTTCCCTGGTGGTTCACTGATTAAGAATCCACCTGCCAATGCAGGGGGCACCGGTTCAATGCCTGGTCTGAGAAGATACAACATGCAGCGGAGTGACCAAGTCCATGGGCCAACACCATGGAAGCCCGCACTCTAGAGCCTGTGCTCCAGGACAAGAGGCTACCGCGGCGAGAGACCCGAGCCCCGTGAGGAGCACCCTGACGGCGGCAGCTAGAGAAAGCCCACGCACCGCAAGAGACCCAGAGCAGCACAGAACAAATAAGCAAATACAGAAATACGTAATGAACAACTTCTTAAAAAAACTGTCCCTACTTTAAAAAAAAAAAAAGTGCTTGGGCTTCCCTGGTGGTCCCAGTGGGTAAGGACACCGCCTTGCAGTGCAAGGGGCGCCAGTTCGATCCCTGGCCTGGGAGGATCCCACGTGCCGCGGAGCGGCTGG